>CM018687.1:7753492-9119742 GCA_009363875.1 Mikania micrantha
TATATTGATCGGCACCTCTTAGCCTCCAGAGCTTTTAATTTCCTTTTCAAATATATGTGTGTGTGTGTATTGTGTGATTTGTAATTGTGATGAATTTGTGAGTTTGTATAGACGACTTAAAACGCGATGCTCAAGAAAGTTTTAGAGTAGCTTGAAAACGTGTAATGCTATTCGAATGGATTTCTGTATATGAGCCATAATCTTCTTCCAAGTACACATTGTTCAAAACTTTCAATTTGAAGTGAAATTTAAATTTATATTATTTTATTATTAAAATTAATTTAGCTCAAATTTTGTTTTTCTCTTATATCTTTTAAAATATAACTTTTAAAAAATTCTAAAAATACTGTTAGGACCGGCTCATTTTTCTGTACGTTTCGACCTAAGTTTCGTTAAAAACGGAGAAAGTTTAATTATAATCTCAATTTTAAATTATTAAATCGGTTCGAGTCCGTATTGCCCTAAACTAGGGGTGTTCATCAGGTCGGATAACAGTTTATTTGGATCGGAAAATTTTAAGACCCTATCCGAAACCCTACCCGATCCAAATTCGAAATTTGTTAATCTGATCCGAATCTATCCGAAAAACCTAAAAAACCAGAATAAACTTATTTTTACATCTAAAAAATCTGAACAACCCGAATAAACAAGGTTTATTCGGATAGAATTCGGATATCCGATCCGAATAAACATGATTTTGTATATCCGATACCCGATCCGAATTCGAAAAACGGATATCCGATCCGAATTTATTCGGATCTTTAATTCGGATCGGTTTTTTCAGATTTTTCGGATTTCGAATTTTTTGAACACCCCTACCCTAAACGATGGATACTAGGCACTGTGCGTATCAACCCACCGCTAATAACCAACGAATGGCAAAACCCATAACCTATGAGTGTCGAGTGGATGTCGATTAGCGAGGAACCGGAAGGTTTTCATAGAGGAATTTGAGACAAATTTTTCTATGTCAGTTGTAGTTGTCTGTGACTATTCGATCGGTTGTTTTATTTGTGATGCACTTGATCGGTCTTCAATTAAATCATAAGACCATTGCCATTCACGACCGGATACCCTGTTTCTTTGGTAGTTGGACTAGTGGTAGGTAAAATATACGGAACCAGAACCGGTGGGTACAAACCGAACCGGAAGCGGCAAAAAACCTGTCGGAACAGAAACTGGTTCTTGATTTTGTTGATCTGAACCGGTTCAAAAAAACCCGATTTACGCACCTCTAAGTTGGACTAAAAAAAGAATTGATCAAAATTAGGCAACTAGATTCATGCACCTTTTTTATTATTATTTCTGATTTCATGTGATATATGATAAATTTTGATTGATTCTTGTTATTTTTTTAGGTTAAATTGGTTTAAGTGTGAATGAGATTGAAAAAATTAAGTTTGATTTGTTGTATAGAAAGAAAAAAAAATCATTTTTTTCATAAAATAGTTTACGTTGATTGGTAAATGTCATTTTTTAAATGACCATTAATTCTACCTTCACAATCTATGTATACGTTGCAAATTAAATGTTTTTATTTTAAATTTTAATATTGCAAATGATTTTATAAGAAATCATCTGATCGAATGTTTGCAAATAAATGGTAATTAACATAGGACAAAGCGATATATAACTACATGGTAATTAAGGGAAAATTACCAATTTGATCAATGTTGACCAAAAAATTACCAAAATGATCACACAGATTTCGGCGTCTAAGACTCCCATTTAGACGCCACTTTAGACGCCCATTTTGTGTACTTTTTTACAACATACGGGCCCACATGTCGGCGGCTTTGTCGGGGCGTCTAAGACTCCTTTTCTACCGGCGTCTTAGACGCCAACTTAGACGCCGACTTAGACGCCTTTAGACGCCCTTTTTTTGTAATTATTACAAAAAAAGGGCGTCTAAAGGCATCTAAGTCGGCGTCTAAGACGCCGGTAGAAAATGAGTCTTAGACACCCCGACAAAGCCGCCGACATGTGGGCCCGTATGTTGTAAAAAAGTACACAAAATGGGCGTCTAAAGGGGCGTCTTAGACGCCGGAATCAGTGTGATCATTTTGGTACACATGTGGTCAACAATGATCATTATGACAATTTTCCCGGTAATTAATTATATCATTTATTAATTCATCTTAACAATAACATTTGATTTTTTTTGTACGGCGAAGGTCTTAATCGTGTGAGCTCAATGTTTCCAGGCCATATCACCAAGGTCTAGTTACCAGGACCTTCCATGATCCACCGCAATCACCCCAAGAGGAAACCCCATTGGAAAAACCCCTGACCCCCTCAAACCCCTTTTTCGCTGTGTGAGAGATTTGAACCCAAGACCTCCCATATAAAAGAATCTCAAGGTACCATTGATATACTGCCTCATTGGTGATAACATTTGATAACCTATCAATATCAATCCAAATCTTATAACTATGTGATGCTATATATGTGTGTACACACACATACACACTAAATTATTACACTGTGTATTACATGGACGATAATACTTATTACCATAATGACATATGGAGCATTCATGTGGCTTCCTGCGTTTAGCATGTTAATTTAATTTGTACGTTAACCGTCCCCCATATATATATAATATGCGTGTGTATATTACTTTGATTTTACTCTAGTAAAGATATCATGAATTGCGAGATTCACGAGCAAAATCAAGTATATTTCTTGGCCAAGTAAAGCAAATTGGCATGCGAAAGTAAACACACATGACTACTTAACATGGACCTGTGTTTGTCTATTTGAAATAACTTTTTGATAAAATTTATAAGTTTTCTCTTTTAACAACATGCAAATACATGAGACAATATAATAAAATCGAGCCAATACAATTTACTCAGAATTTAAATAACATATTTTAACTAAAATAAGTTGTAATATTTATAAGGGTAAATTTCACTTTTAGTTCTTTATGATTACATAAAATTTTAGAGACGGTCCTTTAAGTTTTGAAATGTCAAAATCAGTTCTTTAAGTTTCCAAATGTTGCATACTCGGTCTTTTCTTCATTAACTTTGTTAAGTATTAATAAAATATGGAGCATAAATGTCTAAAAAAATTATATAAGTAATCGAGTAAATTTCACTTTTTGTCCTTTATGTTTACATAAATTTTTAGATTTAGTCTTTTATTCTATATATAATTAACAATGTTAACGGAGAAAGAAGCGAGTTTGCTTTGAAAACTTAAAGTATTGATTTTGACATTTCAAACACATATATGACTATCTTTGAAATTTTAAGTAAACATAAAGAAACAAAAGTAAATTTACCCTATTTATAAATTAGAAGTATTAGAGGACTGTATGTATATTTTTTTAAAAAATAATTTGGAGGGTAAAGTTGTATTTTTGCAAAGGATCAAAACTTGAGGGCTAAACCTAATTTTTCCAATTTAAATTCACATTATTAATGATTCATTAATGACAACCAACATACCATCTTTATCATTAAGTATATAACTCATCAACTCATTAATCATTATTGGTAACTAAGGTTCCATCCAACTTTCTTGCAGGTACAATGCTTTACTTTTGGTTAAAATAACATAATCATTTACTCATCTTTAATAATTATAAATGTTTAATAATGTTTTGAGACCTTAACGACATGGCTCAAGCCGTTAAAAGCGACTTTTTGCACAAATTTATAATGAAAAGGCGCACACATTAGATCGCAAAGTGATCTGGCCTTTTCATGGACTTCATGTAAATAGAAGCTAAGTTAAGCACAAGATACCTTATTTTTTATAAAAATATAAAAAAGTTAAGATTTAACGTGTAAACTGAGTTATTTTAAGATTAAAATAAGATTTGTATGTGTCATACATAACATAATTCACAATGCTTGAATTTCATTGCAATTTTAAAATATGCTACATTATGTTCATTTTTAATTCCATTATGAGCTGTTTATTTGCTCATGTAATGAGTATATCTGTTGTTGAGTTTTATTGATTAAGAAAAAAAATAAAATAATATATATGTTTAAGTGAAATCCACAATATAATATTGTTTACAAAATAAATCATACTCTAATAAATAAATTCATACAAATGAGACGTTTAATTTTTGTGTTTTTTCACAAATTTTATTTTATTCATATATCAATTGACATACCTACTTAATCTAAACATTTTAATATTATTTAGGACTTCTATCATTTCTTGTTTGATAGAGATTGAAATAAAATATATCATTTTTTTTGTTTTGGATAACATATGTCTAAACAGTAGAGTTTTATATGACCTCCATAACTAGTGGCGTGCCCACATAATGCCTTGTAGGGATAGCCAGCCGCCTATCTTGAAATTTTTTTAGTAGTATATATATTTTAAAATCTTGATTGTTCCCTGTAAAATGTTGCAATCACCCCATTAAACTTATAATTTCTAACTAATAATAAAACCCAATGTAAAATCAGTTTTAGTATTAATTACAATAAGTCAAACGACAACTAAACTGGTTAAAACCGATTATACCGAATTCAATCGAATAAACCGATCCAAGTAAACCGAATTCAACCTTATAAATTATAAAGATAACAAATTTAAATCTGAATTCACTTTAATCGGTAAACCAAACAATCCGAATTCAAAAAGAATTTGGAACCGATAACCAAACCGAAATTGAAATTCGGATATAGTGAGGAACCGACTTCGGAATTTGGATACAGTTAGGAACCAAACCAAAAACCAAATTCTAAATTCGGTTCCTTTTTTTAGTCATGAATACAGTTCAATTTTTAGTATTAACAGTTTCAACTTTTTTGAACACCTCTACTTTAATATTCGAATTCGCTAAGGGGCCTTTATTTCGATCGTCCTGGGCACCCCCAATTCTCAAGGCCGCCCTTGACTAGCCTATTATAAAAAATTATATTGTTAATTTTAATAACCTATTAACATAATACTTGAAGTTAGATTTGCGTAATCAAATTGCTTATGAGAATTGAAGAGATAGTTGTATTTTTTTATACATAAAGAATTATTTAGGAACGTCTCATACGTTATTTTGAATATATATATATATATATATATATATATATATATATATATATATATATAAATAAAACCCCATAGTAAACAACTTTAGATTTATTGTATTTTTATTATGTCTATATATATGAAATTTAGTTTGATTGTCTTTTTTTACATGACCCGATCCGATCCGCCCCAGGCCAACCTGAACACCAACGATCCTAAAAAATCTCCCCCATAAAAATGCAACTAGTGTATGGTTAACCGGAAGTAGTGTACGATTAACGATTTTATAATTATGAAATGAACTCCCAAGTAAAATCTTTTAACCACACAAAATTGTAATGAAAATGTTGTGTAAGGCCAATTAAAAAGCATTAAATTATATTTTAGTGATTAAGGTAATTGTAATTTAATTTTATGGATCTTGTAATCTTGTTGAATCAACTTAGCAGTTAGCACTAACCGACCAAACAAAAACCACTTACAGAGATGTGGTTAATGGACCCTAAAACCACCACCAAACCCACTAAATTACCACACCCATGATCCATCTACAAATCATACCTACACGGCTACACCTACTAACTAATGCCAAACCACTTCACTAATTACGAAATCAGAGCAATGAGCCCTAGATCAATTGGGTTAAGAGGAGACAATTCTATAATATTTCAAAACGAAAGAAAGTCATATGTTCGAGTCTCACTTAGGATAATGTATCAAGGTGAACCGAAGGTTCACCACAGTTTGTTTTTGGGAGATGAGTATTCTTTGCAATGGTGAGAGAGCCGTGCCATTAGTGTTGTCTGTGCTTCGCGAGCATGAGTGACCTTTCGTTATTAGGTTTACCCAGATGATCAGTCTTAAAAAGTATTCGTTGGCCATTCAAATGACAAAAAAATTCGAAACCACACCAAAATTATTGCTCTTCGAATTTGATCTTCCAAGAATTTACAATTATTTTTCATCGTTCGATCCATATCTTGTAAAATTATTTTTAATTTTTGTAGTTTTATACTTCCAACCACTAACTCGAACATAAATATCCCTTTCATCTTAACTATATTTGGCCGTGAATTAGTTTGTTGCGAAGCTTTCATGTAATATAACACAGACTGGCAATAAAATTATATTAACAAATAACAATATATAAAAATAATTATGAATTAAAAAACACATTTTTTACTAACTTTTCCAACAAGATTTACACGGACTTTGTCAAAATTGCAAGAAATATATGTGATGTGCTTCTTATTAGTTATATCAGGAGTAGGACTACTGTTACTATCATTATCACTACTACTACGATCATCACTGTCATTATCACTACTACTACTAACATCACCACTACCACTATAGCACTACTACGATTACCATTTACTACGACCCCACTTACTACTTCTACTATAATCATTTGTTACTACTACTACTACTACCACTTACTTATACTACTACCTACAACTAAGGTTACTACCACAACCACCACCACTACTTACCACTACTACAACCATTTACTACTATCACTACTTACTATTACCACCACTTACATGGAGTTTGTCAACAATGTTAAAAGTTGAGCTTTTATTAGTAATAACAGGAGCATAAAGACCACCACTACCGCTGCTACTATTACTAATACCATCACTACCACCAGTACTACTACCATTATCATTAACCACTATTACTACCATCAATACTACCACCATCACCAATACTACTGCCGCCATTGTCACTACTACCACCACGATCATCACGAACACACCACCATCACTAATCATTATTATCACTATCACTACTACGACCACGAGCACCACCACCACGACCACTAATACCACGATGACCATTGCTACGTCACTACTACAGTTCCTTCTCCAGCATCTCCTCCACCACTTCTCCAATCACTGTTGTTGTTGTGATTGCTACCGCCACCACCGCTGCGACTACTGCCATGACTATGACTACTACTACGACCACCACTTACTATTGTTATGACCACTGCTTACTACTTCAACTACTACTACTATACCACCACTTACTATTACCATTACTTACTACTACCACTACTATTACCACTCTGCATGAAGTTGCTACTGGTCTCATCGCCATCTCTCTTTCGTTCTACTTTGCTGTTGTTGTTCCTTCGCGTACCGCCAACACCCTCCCTATTGATGCTCTCACTGCTTTTGCTCCATTATAACTCATGTACTTTATATAACATAAATTGTTTACATATAAATTTCTATACTAATTTATTTTTTATTTATTTTTTATCTTTTTATCTTTTTAACTTTAAATTCCTTTAATGTCTTAACTTTACCTCTTTTAGTTTTAATGTTACAACTTACCCTTGAACTATATATTGTATATTTTTTAAACCTAATAGTTTTTTTAGTGATACAATTTTATTTTTATATCTATATCAACGTGAGGCGTCAGTGTAAAATCCACCGACCATTTCTAACTTTCACCATGAACTTGGAAACATTTTCAAATGTATTAACTTTATTACTATTGTTTTAACCACCTCGTGATATTAAACTTTAAAATATATACCTGCTAGTGTATGTAATGTAAGTTTTACTCAATAATATATGATCGTTAAGAATGAGACTGATACTGAGCACACGAGATTTAATCGTACTTTCGTAGCAGCATGCCCACAACTTTGCTGCAACAACTTAAAAGCAAGGTCGACGACCACCGACTTTGTTTTTATTTATTTTTTTAAAATTTCATAAATTACTCTCAAATCCCTTTTATAATCCTTAATCTTCTTTTTTTTTATTTTAACTTTTCTTAATTGCACTTTAGTTCTTTCTTTCTATGTTTTATTTTTTCACGAATTCTTTAACTTTCGGAACTTTTAAAATGAGGTTTTTAGAGTTTTGGATTAACTTTTTTGTTCCTTAATTGTTCCCTTTTGCTTTCGAGGTTGGCATTTTCACTCCATTAGCTTTAAAAAACTTTGTAAAATGTAATTTCAATCAACTCAAATTTCTAAAGTTCTAGATTTATCTCATTTGTACATCTTAAAAAAAGCTAATTTCTTGTGTAGTTTAATGCACATATCTCTATGAAATAATAAATATGTTATTATGTAAACTTTTTTCACAAACAAATCAAGCCAGATTTAATGCAATTTCGTGCGTGCATAATTTATGCATATTTTCAATTGATCTATGCTTTGAATTAAATTTTGTCAGAAAACAAGTTAATTCAAATATAATACTTATTCATTTGACAACATAAATTCGAATTAGTATGTTTTTTGATGCCACCACCACATCCGATGGATTAAACAACCATACTCAATAAATTATACTTATAACATAATTGTTTGCAGGATTTGAAAGATGACATGATCTATACAAAGTCACCTCTATCCTTTGAGGAAAAAAATGACATCTTTAAGATACTCTAGCTCAAAATCCATATGAACATATGGAGATGCGCAAATCGGGTTTTTTTGGGAACCGGTTCCAGTCAACAAAGTCAAGAACCGGTTCCGGGTATTGACCGGTTCCGACCGTTTTGCCGGTTCTAGTTCGGTTTTTGGCCAGGTACAGGTGGAACCAGCTCCAGTTTTTCCGGTTCCAGTTCGGGTTGTCGGTTCCGGTTTCGTTTTTTTGCCCACCTCTATGAACATAAATGCCAAGTGATATTCAAACATTGTATGTTCTCCCATTAATCCACCATCATCCTTATGTAATGTCTCACTTAGGCAACTATTACCATTGGTTTTATTTTCTTTTTTGGCACAAATAAATTGCATATAATATGTAACTAGAAAACCAATCATGAAATGATAATACAATCTACAATAAAACGAATCACTTCTAAATACAGTATACAACTATCCAAGCACAATGTACAAGTGACACATCACTAAATCCTAGTTACCCTAAACATTACCACAACACACCTTAAATGCATGAATCTTTTTTCCAAACCATCACCATGTGAAGATCAGCCCTTATTTCTTGGTGCTCACTGCTCAATACCATGAACATAACGAATGAAATGTCGAAAAATACCGTGAAGTTATCGATGAGGTTGTAAAAATGGGGGCAGAAATCGTATATAATACATTCTCTATGGACCACAACCGCAATATAATGCAATCTGAGTGAAAAACCATTGTAAAGGGTTTGGATAATCTTCATCTTCTTGCTTTGAGGGTGGTGTTGATGGCAGCGGCATGTCTGGCGGTAGGTGGCGGTGAAATGCGTCGACTGCATTCGCAACACCATCTTCGTTTTCTAATAGCTTTGCTAAATCCATTGCTCGGGATTTCACCTATGAAAATTTTAGCACCAAAATAAGTTTTTTTTTTACACAAAATCAAGTATGTTCCACACATGTTAAATGAGTAAATTTCTATCATAAAAATGGAATAATTTTGATTTGGGGAGTAAAGGAACCTAGCCACATCTGAGCTACTTGAGATCTCGATTGATTTGGCCTGAGCTTAAATGAGTTTCAACTGAGCTTGTACTAAAGCTTAAGCTCGAACTTCACGTGTCAAACTTAAGCTTATCAGCTTAAACAAGCTTGTTATTTGTATCACATTTATTTAGTATATTTTTACATAATAATGACCGTAGCATACGAAATTATGATTAAAAAAATTAAATTATATATATAGAAATAGGTTTATATATATACACATGGTTACATTTAAGCAAGAACCAACAAGTTGCAGATAACTAACAATAACCATTTTATACCAAATAATTTAAGGGGTATAAAAATAATTTTCCTTAAGTAGAGAAAAATTACTTTTATACCCTTGATATGGCTAGAAATAATGTTTTTTTTGTTCTTAAATAAAGCTAGTTCTCAATTGAATATATATATGAATTCATTCAAAAAAGAACAAACAAGTTGTAGAGTATTAAAAAATATCATTTATAGCCACATGATTTAAGGGGTGTAAAAGTAATTTTCCTTTAAGGTAAGGAAAATTACTTTTTTGCCCAATAAAAGTGTGGCTAAAATAGTTTTTTAAGTTCTTAACTAGCATTGGTTCTCAATTAAACATACATCTCTCTCTCTCTCTCTCTCTATATATATATATATATATATATATATAAAATTTAATTAATAAATAATAAACAACCTGAGTTCAAAGTCTCTTAAATTTAAAAAGATCAAGCTCGAGCATAGGCAAGTTCAGGCTTAGGTTCAACTCATTTACACCCTTAATTATTTTCAAATACTTTGAAGGAAGTATCTAACTACTTGTTAAATGTCTAAAATACCATTCAATAGTGATCAAATGCAAGGTATTTTGATGTGCTTTTGACCTCTATAACATCAAAAGAAAAATCTCTTTATTTGTCATACATTCATTTTTTGAAAACACAAAATCAAACCACCCCTAAACAAATCTTGTCAACCAACAATCAATATCATCTATTATGATTATAACATTGCACACTAGAAATGTAACAATTTCTTTGGACATCAACAAATGAAAATTAGTGCAATTATCATTAAATTAGGTGTTACTATAATCTCTTTTTAAGTGATCAACTAACTCTAAGTGGGCAAGTGCAAGGCTCTCGCATACAATTTAACCGTGATACATGAGGCGGTTATGTAACTGCATAACCACCTCCCTTTTATCTCTCCTATGATGTTTGATATGCACAACACTTAAGTGGTAATGTTGTTCCCTACTTATAATTTGTTGCGTATTGCACACGTCTGCATGCGATAAGGTACTAAATATGTACCAAAGTCAAAAATAAAAAAAAATTGTGTTGATTTCCAAAGTCAAACTTATTATTATAGAAATCAAAATAAACTCACTAAATATGTACCAAAGTCAAAAATAAAAAAAATTGTGTTGATTTCCAAAGTCAAACTTATTATTATAGAAATCAAAATCCAATGCAGCATTCTTGCACATTAGCTTCAAATTTCATGTTTGAACACTTCCCCAATATAGTAAATGTAGCAAATTTTTATTTTATTTTTTTGCTTAACAAAAATTGAGTTTTATAAACAAAAATTTTGAACAGAATCAATTTGACACACGAAAGTTGCACTTTTCTCTCCAAGAAGGAGAGATGCAATTAAAAAAAACTGTTGCACTTTTGTACAAGTTTTATAACATTTTTATAATTACAGGCATCTAAAAAAGAAAAAAAATATTCCACATATTATGAAGTTTAGACTTTTAAATGAAACTCTTAGATATTCAGGTAAATTAATGGCATGTAACTAAATATAGAAACTACATGTCTCCTACTAATAAAAAGAAAAAGTGATGTCATATATACCCTAGTGAAATTTCAAATTTCGCATTTACCCCTTTAATGATTGTAATGTCATATTTATTCTTTTCAAAACAATAAACTTCTCATATATACCCTTACTCAAAAAAGAAAAAAGCAAACTTGTTACTTATAACAGCTTGTTTAACTAAATAAACAGAAAGGACGTTATGCACAAAGATAATCCCAAGTGATGACATTATAAGTAACCGACGTGTAATAGTTACTATGACACGAGTAGATACGAGAATTTTTAATGTTTTCAAAGGTTAAATACATAACTTGAACATTTAAAAGGTTTATATAAAAGGTTTATAACATTTTTATAATTACAGGCATCTAAAAAAGAAAAAAAATATTCCACATATTATGAAGTTTAGACTTTTAAATGAAACTCTTAGATATTCAGGTAAATTAATGGCATGTAACTAAATATAGAAACTACATGTCTCCTACTAATAAAAAGAAAAAGTGATGTCATATATACCCTAGTGAAATTTCAAATTTCGCATTTACCCCTTTAATGATTGTAATGTCATATTTATTCTTTTCAAAACAATAAACTTCTCATATATACCCTTACTCAAAAAAGAAAAAAGCAAACTTGTTACTTATAACAGCTTGTTTAACTAAATAAACAGAAAGGACGTTATGCACAAAGATAATCCCAAGTGATGACATTATAAGTAACCGACGTGTAATAGTTACTATGACACGAGTAGATACGAGAATTTTTAATGTTTTCAAAGGTTAAATACATAACTTGAACATTTAAAAGGTTTATATAAAATTAATCTTAAAAAGGATGGTTATTTTACTGACCTCTGGCTGTAGCATGAAATCTATTGCAACTGAAAGTGCTTCAACAGTGAGCTGAGAAATTGGTATTGGATTTGGGCCTAATCCTCTATGATATATTCTATCACCCCAAAAATATTGATCTCCAAAGAATGGAACAATAGTTGTCGGACACTGCAATTACATCACGCGTATATAAATCAAGTAATTATTTGATAAAATCATGAAAAATTCAAGGGGAAGATTGTAAACTTCATTGGCATTTGTAACAAGTGCTACAAAAATAAAATATATAGACATACAAGGAGTTGGTGCTCAATTTGTAACAAAAAATCATCTTAATTCTATACTAAGGTTCCTGATTTTAAACATTTAATAAAGGTCCAAATGTACCTTGTGAGTTGTGCCAAAGGTAATAGATACTAGCATGAACCCTAAAATGTTAAAAAATAAACATGTGGACCCTATAATGTTGCAAATTTGAAGTGTGTACCCTAAAATAATTATTATGAAACAAGAATCATGTACTGGAAATTGCCTTAGAGGATGTACTGTTTTTAATTCAGTTTGCACAATATTATAGTAGACTAGTAGTTAATGACAAAGCCTCCAACACACCCAAAAGACTATACATTCACATGCATGTAAAATACATCCCCCCCCACCCAAAAAAAAAAACACACACACACAAAACAAAACCTACGGAACAGTGGGACTTTATTTTATTTTTTTTGAACGACAATTTGGATCACTAATGGAGTAATGGATCATAGACCCACCCGATCATATCCACACCCAATAGGAAGAAACCCACCATAGGTGAGAGAAAACCCCCTAACCTAGCATGGAACCCCTATTTTGTCCATGCCAGGACTTGAACCCGTGGCCTCTCCAATATTGAAGCCACAGGGTACCTTCCCTTAACCACTTGAGCTGAGGATCATTGGTGAATAGTGGGACTTTATTGGGTACGACGTTTGCTTATTATGCGTGTGGGTGCATGCGCGTGCATATAGCCTAAAATATTACCCCTGCTCTCAATCCTGTAGCAGTAGTTCCAGCACCTCCATGATGAACCTGCAATATTGCAAAATATATCATCAATTTATTATGATCCTAACCATGCATACCAGAAAATGGGAACCAGAATCACATATTTTCTCACACAAAATGATTAGGACCTACAAGATGAAGTCATGAAACTATCAAATATGTACCCTAAATTAAAAAAAAATTGTACCTGAAAAAGATAAAAAAAATAAATCTTTTTGTAATCGTGCTGCGTACCCATTAGGTTTTGTAATGGTGATGCATATATCCAAATTAGATAACTGTAACATACAACTCACCACGGCTGCACATTGAGGGAAGAGCCAATCATGAGGGCAATCTACTAGAAGAAAAACATCCTCTGGAATATCTGGAACTGCAAATTTTACAATTTTACCAAATGGGTCAAAGACATTAAATAAAGAAAAGAGGTAAAATGATCAGAAGAACTTATTTTCATATATGCATTTGAAGATTGGCTTAATATTTCAAATAAAAATCAAACAGGCCAAAAGTCATCTTAAGTATATTCAATTAAAAAAATACACATGAACTTCTAAGGGCTTGGAAGATTTAGCTTCTATCTTTTGTGTCACTTTGGTTTGCGGTTCTTGTCACGTGGGCCACTTCCATGGTGTTGGTAGTCTAGTTGTGTTGGATTTGATTTGTGTGTTCTATGATTTGTATAGTTTGTGTCGGTTTTGTATAGGTGTTGGCTGGGTTGTGTTATTTTTGGTAGCTTGGAAGTTATTGTAGTTGTTATACATGATAGTTTTTCTTGGTGTCCGGTTGGTGTATGCCCGTCTGGCATGTAGATTTCTTCGTGATATCTCGTCCCCTCCTTTGGTTCATGTCCGGGGAGGGGTGAGACAAGCTTGTTTTTTTTTGTATTCTGTTGGTATCAATTTTCCAGGCAAAGCCCATTATCCAAAAAACAATACATATGAACTTCTAAATTGTTATAATATTAACCAATATACTATTACTATTGCATTTGTTTGTTTGTTTATATTTGAGCTAGAGATCTCTTTGGAAGCAGCCTCTTTTTTCCCAATGATAGAGGTAAGGTATGCCTACATCTCACTCTCCCTAGACCTTACAAATAGCTACGCGTGGGATTTTATGGGTAAGACTGATTGATTGATATTATTATTGTTGTAATACTATAGTCATGTGGTCAACCTTTACATATTATAAATTAATATAAAAATAGTAGATAAATAAATTGTTTGAGGATTAGCTCAACTAAAGTTTTGACCTGCTACACAACTAGTACAACCTGCCATCACTATGAAGAAACCATCATATTAACTTTTATTGTTAAATGCAAAAAGAGCAAACAAAATTGAAGAAACTTACAAGTCCCAAGATCTCCCCATCCTCGGTCAATTATCCCCCTTTGACCAGTTCTCCTTAAGGCCTCCAAAATGATATTTGTGGTTTTTGCTGAGTCTTCAAGAGGCTTAAAAAAATGATTTTTTTTTAAATAACACAAATAAAAGGCAGTTAAATAGACAATCATACCATATCACAATTTTAAGACCTATATAAAAATAATGATTTTGAGCTTCTATGGTTTAACTGTTCAAGTGATAAATATAACATCAAGAAAGCTTCATTCATGATACAAACTATAACGTTTTTTTGATGATGCAAGCAAGTCATGTCTTTGAATAAAAATTCTCATAATGATCTTAAAAAAAAAAAAAAAAAAAAACTGAGTGCATATTATAAATTCAGTCAATACCATGCTCCCAAATCCAATATATATGGGCTTTGTTCCTTTTCCAATCCATTTGATGAATTCTTCAGGTGGTCGATATTTGGAACCAAGATTTAAGAAACAATAACCAACAACATCCACCAACGGCCCCCAATCTGCATAGTAGCCACACAAGCACACCCACTATCAAATTTATTTTCCACATACAATATTGGGGGTATTTGAATGTGAGAAATTGAATAATCTAAATACGATAATCAACGATAATTAACAAGTTGTACAAAATAGTGTTTGTATATGATTATGCTGTTTGTAGATGTAAACTGTAACATTCAAATGTCTGAGGTTTGGCAGACTATGATCACTAGAAAAAAATTAGCTAAAAGGAGATATTTTAGCAATAGAAAATGAAGTATCCAAAACTTAGGTTAAAAGAATGGGTAAATCATAAATAATTAGTTATGTTTCAAGTTTTATGATAATCAAAATATGAATACTTAAATTTTTCTAGGCTAATGCCCTTTATCCAAAAAATATAAAATAAAAAATATGAATACTCAACTCCTATATAATCTGACGCAAAATTTGTTTATCCATACATTAATATCTTATTACATTTCCCTTTATTTGACAAGCAAGCAAACATACCCAGTGAATTCTCACCTTTATTTGAGCAAAAAACAGCAATTTAAGCATATAAAATTGATATATGATATACTATATCATTTTATCTTAAAAAATAGATCATCATTGCAACAATAAAGTTCTCTTAATCATATTTAAAAGAATAACTATTTAAAAAATTCAAGAAAATAAAAAGAACAATGGGTGATTTCTTTTCCATTTGAGGTGACCCAACCCTTTTTGCCACATACTAAAAATTATCCATTTTGACCATAAAGGGTTACCAAACATGCTTAACCATGAGTCTACCACGTAAGTGGGTTCTAATGGTCATAAAAATAAAATAAAAGTAAAATTCAAAAAAAAAAAAAAAACATTTTGCCAGCTATTCTACATGGATGATAAACTATTCTTACCATTTGGTTTAGATACAACATGAGGGCTCCACAAGTAGCCAATTGGAAAATGAGATATTGAACCACGGTACATGCTAAAATAAGCAATTGGAGCAAGATTTAACTTTCTTCTGAAGTCATTTATATATCCTCTGATGCCCCACCATATCAAAAGGTCTACAACTATATACGAGAGCTGTATAAGAAAATAAAAATAAAAATAAAAAAATAAGTTGTTGAAAACAATGGTTAATAATCTGAATTATTGCAAAATCTCATGTACAAAAATGTACCCAATAACCAGCACTTTGTGGCACACGCGCCAATGGGGAAGGGAACTCAGACGTCGGCCTGCCTATACAAAAGAGATGTAAGAACTAATATTATACTGTTACAATACTTTTTTAACTGTATTATGATGCTGCATGAATTATAATTACTAATTAGCAAATTATTTATAGTTAACAGAGTGATTTAATGGTTGTATACAATAACACAGAGTTCAAAACTTGGTTTTAAAAAAGCACGAGGCACACCGAGATGTTTTGGTCCTAAAAGCCATAGCAATACGCAAGCCATTGCTTTATGTATAACCACATAAGATTTATGTACAACCAAAAGTTGCATCCCTATCATCTGTTTTACAAATAAACCTTTTTATCAAGTAAACTATTTAAAATCTCCTCACCCCTTTTGTTGCTTTTACATATCATCCTTCTCAAGGCATGAGATAACCATTTTTTTAAAACCAAGATTCAAAAGACATGAGATAACCATTTCTTATTTATTTTTTTATGACCATGGAAACTCCAAATTTTAGTGTCAACATACTAGAAAACGGCTTTATTTAGTCAAAATGTAGGAGACTAAAAATTCAAAACTCACGTCCAAGGCATCGTGAAAAACATTTGAAGAGGTACACCAAGAGCTTCAGCTACGTGTGCATGCCCTATCAGAAAAACAAAATTATTAAAAATAAACCTTAACACATAATAAACTTTTTCGGGTTTTAATATGCTTATTACGTAAAATAGTTAAATTCTTTAGGGTGTGTTTGGTTGTGCATACCAAAAGTGACTATAATGACTTGAATTAGAATTATATTAAAGCAATAATAATGTGTTTAAGGCAGGGAAGGTTTGGTAATTTAACATTTGTCTCCATAAAGTGCTTTTCACAGCTTCTAAGCAGCTTCTGCAAACTCAATTATTCTGACTAGGAATGGAAAAATAGGAAGGTTGGGTAGCGAGTCAACACTGGTTTGGGTCAACATGGGAAACTTTTAGCACACATTGAGGCTGACCCACAAATTTATTTTTAACATCTTCCTATCCTAATAATTGATTAAAAAATGCCAAACTGCATTCTCCGATTATTTCATAAATAAATGTTTATTGTTAACTATAAAAACTCACAATTAATGTTATTAATTAATAACACACATTGTTTACATAAATACACTAAATTAATACTAATAATTAATAATATGATAATAAAGACATTTATGTTTAATGTTATCTACACACACATATATTAAGAACATTTTTTATCAATTTTTATTTTTAAAGTTTTTTAATATAAAAAAGGTACAACTAATATTATTATTTAACAACGTAAATTTATGAAGGCATAATTATAAAATCACATAATTTTTATTCGCAAATTTGTGTAATACACGGGTCTATAACCTAGTATTTTATAAACAATTAATTTCCTTGATACGATCACAATACTTATGCATTTGAATACATTTTGACTTTCGATTTGTTGACCCCACCCCACCCTAACCCACTTGACCCGTTAATGATAAACATAACCCAAATCAACCCATCTGTACTTAAATTAGTGGAA
This sequence comes from Mikania micrantha, assembly GCA_009363875.1. Lineage (NCBI taxonomy): Eukaryota > Viridiplantae > Streptophyta > Magnoliopsida > Asterales > Asteraceae > Mikania > Mikania micrantha. The sequence continues at coordinate 7,771,213 of CM018687.1, forward strand.
AATTAAAATTGCTGCTTACTCTGATTAGACCCTAAATAGTCATAAACAATAATCAGTACTAAAGGCAAAATGAGCTCACCATAGGCAGGAGGATTTGCAATAATTGCCTGAGCCCGAAACGGTTTCCCATTTTTCAAATCTGGTTCTGTGCATGCAGGAAGAAGTGATTCGATAATTGCCTTTAATTGCTTCCTTTGTGTAGGTATTTCACCGGGTGCTGATGGAATAAATCCTTTATTTCTTGCCATATCTAAATTAAAAAAAAATACAAATATTCTTGAGTATAACAATGTCAACAACTCACAAACAAGACAATCAAACATGATCTTGGTATGGGAGCATTATGGTCACAACTCATGATCAATGAATCAAATGGTTCAATTTGAAACCCTTTAACTTACAAACGGGTTGATTCTAGCTATGTTTATCTCCAATGTGTCATATGAGTAGCATAAAAAAAGCAGGTAGAAAGTTGCCTGAAGTGCATTTTTAACATCCTAAACCATTCTATTAAACCAATTCAAAAATATAATGAGATAATAGTTAATACCACTTGTATGATTAAAGTCACACTACTCATTTAAATAAATTTAAAAATTCCAGACAAAAAATCGTTGCAGGTCAAGGTCAATCTGACCCGACCTGACCTGACCCGACCTGTTCTAACCATAGCCCAACCCACATCCGCCCACTTTGGACAACTAATTATATGTAAAAGACCTCTTACATCCAGCCAATATACGGGGGTCACCGCCCAACGGGTAGAAATCTACACCAGCCGATTCTACAAAAGAACGAAAATTTGCATGTGTTGCCAACCTAACATGATGGCCATATTCCTGCAAATATAATAGACTCTCTTTGGTAAATAGGAGAACACATAAGATGATAAAAAAAATTGTTTTATCGGTGAACATTTTGTCAGGTAATAGAATGAAAATGAGAAACAACATGCCAATTTTTAGTTTGATTAACCTGCATTCACTTTTTTTCACCATTTTCTATTTTTCATAAGAACTAGATAAAAAACTAACTCAAATTACAAAAAATATATAATTACAGTATTGATACAAATATCTCAATAAACCTATTAACAAAGTGTAACAAACAAACAAACAAACATACTCAGTAAAGTCCCATTTATCAATAGGGTATGAGGGAGTGAGACAAAGGCAAACGTTACCTTTGTCCAATTTACAAAGTGTATGCATTAAAAATAGATTTTAGGTCATTTCCAACCCATTCGAGGTCATTCGACTAGTTCCCCTTTTAGTTAAATTTTCATAGCTCCATTTGAGCTCAAAATCTAGGAACATCAATTTTATTTTAGATTAACAATGCTTAAGCATGACCCTTTTTTTATAACAACGAAATATTACAAAATTGAATACTTTTAAACGAATAGACAATGAGTATATATATTTAGCCAAAACATGCCTGAAGTCTCTTTGACATAGCAAGAAAAGGTTGAACATCTCCTCTTGTTCCAACCACAAGCACTGCAATATTTAACTTTGGAATCGATTTATTAGAATCGGTAACGATAAAATCCATGTCCGGATGAAAGCCTTCAATTTTTTGATATTCAAATAACTCAGAGGTAACGGGTGCACTTTTAGATAAGTCCACTTCCACTGTACCATCACTCTGAATCTTTACAAGTTCCACTATAAGCTTTTGCTGAAAGATTTTAAGTTTTATTATTATTAATAGTAGTAACAAAAATAATAAAAATGAAAGAATGAATTCATTAGTTATTAAGTTTAAGCATAGATATAAACTCTTATTGGCAAAATTACATATTTTTATTCAGTTGTAATCAAAATAGGTGAGTCTGTAACTCACTTTTTCACGTTCTGACAATCGATCTAATTTAAGTTCATGTTTTGGAATCCATGATCGTGACCACCAGTTTGCAGTCATGGATCTAAAATGTACAGCTTCCTTATCTTCAGGAAATAATTTTCTGCGGACGGTTGCAGGTGCTGTAACACTATGATTCAAGCCTTTAAAAATGAAGCAAAAGTTAAAATGCAGAACCAAAAATCAAATAAATTTACATATGATGATAACAAATATTAAAAATAAAAAGAAAATTATAATTTTTCTATCACTTTTGAAGTGAAATAATGCCTACATAAATGCAACAAGACAAGATAACTAAAATTAAAGTGAAACAACTATTTATTTGATCTTGAAATAAGAATACTTAAAGTTACTGATTTGGTCTAGATTTGGACAATGATCAACTGTAAAGCGGACCGTTTTTGGAGCTATTCTTACTTTAAAACGAGTGTGGATGTTATTTTAAGTACCAACTATACGGTAATTCATATCCCACCTGATATAAAAGAAACATGAACAAATTCATAGAATTCTATCTGGTTTCCTTTTCTTGTTGCAAGACAGCATGAAAAGCATATGCAGTAATCTCACAAAAAAACATCTAAGAAAACAAATTTAGCCCTTTTAGACATTACAAATTTAGCCGGCGATGGAAACGACCTCTCTTTTTTTAGGGATAGAGCTAAAGTTTGCTTACATCTCACCCTCCCCAAACTTTACAAATAACCATGCTATGAGTGGTATTACTGGGCATGGTTGTTGTAAGTAGATATATATACATGACTATCATACACAAATAATTAAATTATATTATATTGCGAGCCATTGATCTTGTTTTTTCATTTAAGTGTAAACAAACGATTTTACAAGCAAAGATAAAATGCAGAAATCTTGACACCCTTTTTATCCAAAATCCCTCATTCCTGCTAATTGCTTTGTTTACAACAAAACACCAAGTATGATGGTTCCAAAAGCTGAAAACTCGACTACAACTTAAAGGGAAGCATAATCGTTAATCTGAACATAGTAGTCAAAGGCGCCAAAGGTGAATGGCTAGGCGCTTGGATGCAGCATAGAAAAACCGCCTTGCGTCCAACAAGGCACAAAAACTGTAAAAAAAGGTCTAAATCTGCAAAAAAACATGTTTGAATTGGACTTAAACAAGTCTAAACCAGCCTAAAACATGTCTAAAACAGGTAAAAATAGCTTGGAGTACATGTGTACATTGCTTGTTCTAGGTACACGCTTTTCACGTGCCTTGTGCCTGAATGACAAGCTCCCCTTTGCGCCTTGAGCGTCTGACTACCTAAAATCTTAATGCTAAGACCAATATCATACAATTCATAACACATATTTCAGTGAAAATCAGATTCTAACATCAATACTAAAGCCGGCAAATTATCATTTTAGAGTCAATAAGATCCACAATGCAAACTTTTTAGCAATTGCACATCAGAAACACATGCCACCTACCTATATGCAATTGCACATCAGAAACACATGTCACCTACCTATATGCAATTGCAGTACAACATCTGGCTTAAAATTATGTGATTAGACAGCTTTAAGATTATAAACTAAGTAGGTTAAGATTATGATAACTAACTCTTTCGAGGATGCGGTGGAGCACTATAACTCAAATCTTTTGCTTTAGAGATCTCTTTAGGTGATGAAATATCTTGATTAGAGGTACTGGCACCATAAGATTCTTCATTTGTAACTTCATTGGTTAATTGCTCCATTATTGCATCATTATCCATTACATATAGTAAGCTTCAAGAACACCTACCACTTTAACATGAAGTGCAAACAAACCAGCAACTATCAATTCTTGAATCGTACGAGGTAAATCAAGAAAACCCCACCAAAACCCTTGAAGCTAATCGAAACCCCACTTGACCTAATTCATGAAATCGGCACTTTTTGTTCCTAAATTCTTGAATTTCACAAAAGTTAACAAAAACCCACCAAAACCCTTCAAGAAACACGTACTATCAAACAAAAAACAGCCCCTCAAATTGGGCGAAAAACACAAGAAGAACAAGACAAACTAAATTCAAGAAAACCCAAACACAGAATCCCTGTTCTTTCAAGATTATTCATTCACATGTATCCAGTGAACGACCAACACTCAGAAATTTTGTACTTACTCAACAAATTCAATCATGAAAAGAAGAAGACCTCAAGATATAAACACAAGAAAACAGTATGAATTGACCCCTCTATCCGTCAATTAAGGTAAAGATTAATGTGTGATTAAAAAACAAAATAATAATAATAATAATAATAAAATAATTGTATAAAGACGACTAGAAGAATCTTGAAGCATGAAGTTTGAAAATTTCTTGAAGATGAAGACCAAAAATCATATGATTATTATATGAAAGCTTCTTGGATTGATGGAAGCTGATGGGTATGGGAAATGTTATCATTCTGATTTCTGAGAAAATTGAGTAACATGTGACTGAAGCTTTTGTTGGTTGGTGGTGTTTTTAGTAAGCTTGACCAATTAATATTATTGTCCTCTGTTGGGAGATGAACTGTATTTCATGATTTTTTTTTTTTTTCACCTTCTATTTTTTTTTGGTGGTCCACACAATTGTATGTTTAGACTTACCAACCTAAGGCTATTTGTCTAATAATATTAACTTTTTTTAACCGCTAATTTAGAAAACTGGTGAATGACTGTAATATTATCGTGATATCAGCGGTACCTTCTGATTATATATATCATCAAGCCATCAATTCAGGAAAAAACATAATACTTTGAGAAACCCTTTGTGTAATTTGAATCCAGTTGCTTATAGTTATTGAGCTTTGTCCTACTTCCAATATGTCGTTTGGTTATAGTGCATTTGGCATTATTACAGTTTAAAGTCATGTGATGCAATTGAAACATAGACTTTGTCCATATTTCGAGAAACAGTGTCTCTTTGTTACCGTTTTCATAAGAATGAATACTATGATTCGCATTTCAAACAGGCGTAAATACATGATCTATATGATAACTTTCATCTTGAAAGGTATTTGGCACTTTATAAGATATCCACAATTCTTCTCTATTTGTAATCCAGTAACCAACTCACTGGGTTACGTCAAGCTAGCTATATGTTGTTTATTATCGACGATTTCTACATAAGGCGGTAATATGATATCTTGAGCAATTACATATCCTGGGCCCCTGACACAAATAGACGTCTCACAAGTTCCATGTTACTTCTCAATACGATTTTGAAATAAGAAACATGATTATATCCCATATGTTATAATGTAAGAATTTTAAAAAACTAATTTAATTAGAAAAACTCAAGAAAACTCAAAAGCAACATTGCATGATGTGTCACATTTATAAATCGTGTTACCTGTGTTGTGTTGTGTTGTGTCGATGACATTGGATTGTTTAAGTACATAAAAGAAAGATATGTCGTTACAATGATTTTGTTATAAAGATTGAAATAAAGATAAAGCAACTATATAAGGATACATATGTTATTCAGTCAATAGCGGTCTTATTTCTCACTAAACCATCCGGTTATCATTAGTCCATGTAGCCCACAATTATTATTTTTAAATTAATGAATGAACGTATTGAAGAAAGATTCTAATATATATATATATATATGATTCAAATAAGAACCTATCAAAATTATGGTAACCCATCAACTCAAATCCAATGGTTGAAAAATTAAAAATTTAACAAGAAAGTGACAAGTGACACCAAATATTTATAAATTTTAAATGATATATTAGTTGTTTACTTGATATAAAATATCATATTTAATTAGAGTGTGACAACTGCCACACTCTTAAAAAAACCCCCTATTTTCCTGTTTTTAAATCAAATATTCCCCTTGATTTTTATACTCTTATAAATTTTTTATAATATGTTACTTTTTTATAAATGTTACCCATTAAACTCGCCACATTTCTTTCTTTCATTTCATTATAGTCATGACAAATTTTTTAAACATTCGTAATTACACTAACGTAACAAATCGTGATATTGTACACTAATTTTCTCCCCTTTTTTTTTTTAAAAAAAACTCTTCTCTTAAAAAAACTTTTCTTTCATATTGAATTAAAGATAAAAATGAATTGAGTTTAACGTTGTAATTTTTATAAAAAAATAACATTGTACATAAAAATTACGAAGGTTTTCAAAATAAGAGGGTAAACTTTTACTGCGTTACGAGCTGTAATTACACCAATGTAATGATTTGTATTTAATGTTCCAGCTCGTTATATCAGTATTATGAGTGTAAACGAACCAAGGCAGCTCGTGAAATACTCGGGATCGGATCGATAAAAAGCTCGAACGAGCCTGAGCTCGAGCCCAAAAGCGTGGCTCGTTTAGTTATCGAGCCCGAACTTTACATATCGAGCTCGATCCGGCTCGCAAGCCTTAACGAGCTTTTTGTTTATATATTTTTTATTTATTATATTAAGTGTTTATTTATAAAATTAATTATTTTTATATATAAGATTATGATAGATATATTTAAATCAAATATTTTATGTTAAATTTAGAAAATATAATAATAAATATAATTAAATTAGTAATTAAAGTAAATAAATAAAATAAATAAAATCTAAACAAGCTGAGCCGAGCTCGAGCCTAAAACCTTTCTATCGAGCCGAGCTTGAGCCTAAAACCTTTCTATCGAGCAGAGCTCGAGCCTAGTAAATAAAGCTCTTAACGAGCCGAGCTCGAGCTTGAGCCCTAATTTATCTAAACCAGCCGAGCTCGAGCCTTAACGAGCTCGGGATCGCTCGGCTCGTTTACACCCTAATCATTATAATTACGAACATTTTTAGAAATTGACAAGATTATATTTGTATTACAGATAATAACGTGATAAGTTTAATAGTGTAATTTTTATAAAAAAGAACAATGTATATAAGAGTTATGAATGTTTTAAAAATAAGGGGGTGAACTTTTATTACGTAAATGTTACAGCTTGCTACGTCAGTGTAATTACGAACAATTTGAAAAAAAATGGACAAGAATATACTTGAATTAAAGATAGAAAATTGAAAAATATAATACTGTAATTTTTATAAAAAACAATGTATATAAAAGTTATGAATGTTTTAAAAATAAGACGGTAAACTTTTACTACGTAACGAGCTGAAATTACACCAATGTAATGAATAATATTTAATGTTACAGTTTGTTACGGTAGTGTAATTATGAACACTTTGAAAAAATTGGACAAGGCTGTACTTGAATTAAAGATAAAAATGTGATAAGTTTAATGCTATAATTGTTATAAAAATTATGAATGCTTAAAAAATCGGAGGAAACCTTTTTTAATGAGATTAAGTTGGTCAGTAAATATTCAAAATAGGTTAGTGGATTACCATGGAGTTAGTTACCATTTGAAATATCCTCTATACATATATACTAAATGGTAGAAGTTATAAATTTTAGAAACCTAAAAAGGTAAAAATGCTACATTTTCATATGAATGGGTTGAGTATTAAAACATAAAGAAAAAGGAAAAAAATTAACAAACAATGTAGTGAAGAAAAATAATCATGACAGGAGATAAACTCTAAACTTTATACAATTAAGAATACATAGTGATAATTTTTTCACATAAATAGGTAAAAATAATGCCAAAGAAAAAGCAAAATAAAGTAGAGAAAAAACAAAACAAAAATATAGAAAAACAAAAATAAAATTATGATTTGAACACGTGTTTGTGCATACGAAGGTCTTAAAAAAAACAACTTAAAAGTTAAGTTGCCATCACATCAACCATTAGTTTGTTTTATAGTCCTCGCCAAAATTTATATATACATATATGCAAAAGTTATTACGTATTGCCATCACTACCTACACTTTTGGTGTTTAAATTTCCAATTCATCAAAGAAATCATCAAATTGGGAAACTTGGAACAACGTTTCGAGGTAAGTTATACGTCATTCGAATCGTATTCTCCATCTGAACAAAAACCCTAAAAAATCCGTTCGAAACTCGAAAAAAAGTTAACGCCGTTAGGGTTTTTCTGACGTCGGTCCGCCAAAGGTAAATATGTCGAATATTCGGACCCTTATTGGGGATTTTTATAATTAGGATCGACAGTAGCCAATTGATCAAAGTTTTGATTATTTAAATTCAACTTGCCTTCTTAGAATAAAAAGGAATAATGCTAGCAACTGTAAAGAGGATTAAAAAGTTGTTGGAACTTGTGTTTATGTTGTCCATAACAGTTCATGATTTTTATTCCGAATGTGCCCGACAAATCAAGCTCATAATTTCTCTCGTATGTACCTTCTCCCGCACAAGACTATCAGTCGTATTTTCATTATGTCTGGCAAAATAGACAGGTTGAGTAACGGGTCAGAACGGGTGCGGGTCAAGGCGAGTTTTAAGCAAAATTCGTTTGGGTTTAAACAGGTCGTTTTAAAAAAAATCAATTTCGCTTAAGCTAAAATGAGTTGTAACTAAACAAATAGTTTATTTGAATACTTTAATTTTCTCATTAAATATATTATTGGTCATTCTTACCCATTGAAATCCATTATGATCGCATTGTTTTTAATTTGTCCATCTTGACCCGCTTTGTGTTAAGATGTTACTCATCTCAACCCATAGTATGTCATAATGTTATTTATTTCAACCTAAAATGCAATAATTGTTTACCCAATTCTATCTATTTATCTTGCTATATGTCAAGATTGTCGGGCATAATTTTCATCTAAAGTAGACAGTGGTAGCCCTCTTTATAAGGCTATCCACAGCGGTCACGCCACTGAAAATCCCTTTCCACCGAAATTTCCTGCCACGTCATCATCTCACTGAAAACCTTAAAACCCCACAGTGGTCACCCAACCGGAAAACATTACCCATTATAAGAGAGGAGAAATGGGTGTGTGAGAGGGGGGAGAATGGGGAACGGGGCCGTGGAGAGGGTTCTGGCGGGGGCCGCGGCAAGGGGTGGCGGTGTTCCAGCTTGTGGCTGCGGAAGGGCGGCATCCCTGGGAGGTGGGCGGGGTAACGGTTACGGCCGGCCTAAGCTTCAAGTTTTCAGGGTACTAAAAGGCTTATCCCCGTCTCCTGAAAAGAAAATCGGAACCTACAATCCAGAAGTACTAACTAAGCCAAAAGCGTCAATGGGCAAGCTTTCGGTAACAAGCTTTTGTATTTTATTTTTGCAATTAAATATGAATATTTTTATAGGTTATTTTGACTAAATAGTTACCAACAATACTGAAACTAATATATATGTTTCCCTATCCTCATAGGTCATTCTTTGTGGATTGGAGGTAAGGCCACCCTTTTTTCTGTGATTAACCTAAAAGATTGTGTTTAATGCCAGTAAATAAGAGTGTCTGCGGTCCGGTTTTTACGGTTTTTAAGTGGAACCGCAACCGAACCGTTAACAACAGTTTTTAAACAACGAAAATTAAAACCGAACTATTCAAAATAAAAACCGAACCAAACTAAACCGTTATCAACGGTTTGGTTCCGGTTTGGTTTACGGTTTGTGATTTTTATCCCGTTAAAAATAAAATCGAATCAAAACAAACCTTTATAGTTTAACACGGACTATTTACACCAAATTCATATGTAATTTTTTTAAATTGCGAATAAATCAATAACTCAATATGTGCATACACACATGTATAAACATCTATATATGCATATATATGGATATATCAATATATCTATATGTATATACGTATATCTATATTTATACATACGTATGCACACACATATACGGTCCGGTCCGGTTTTTTACAACCGATTTTTTTTGTGAAAATCGTAAACCAAGCCGTTTATGTGTATTTTCTCTTAGTGGCAGGGTATTATCTTTACGAAGATCAAGACTTACTCCGGAATCAGTAGAGATGTGTATTTGCTTAAAGGATCACCTAGACGCGATCGATTGAATTCAAAACATAACAAACCTCGAAGATAAAATCGAACTTAAAACAAGAGTACTTGAAGAGGAGGTGGAGGAAAGATTATCTCCTAACATATCTGACGAATAACTTGCACAAGAAGCTCGTACTCGTAAACGTACGCAAACGCAACATAATTTCCACCGACTTTTTTTTGTATATTTTTATTTTTTTGTATGTCTTTTATTTTTTAAATAATTAAAATAGAAATAAATGTATTTATGTTATTTTTATTTTTATGTTATTTATGTAATTTATTGTAAAACTGTTATAAATAATAATGCATTTTCTCTAATATTATTATTTTTATTATTTATGTTCTTAACTTTTTTTTATTATTTATGTATATATAAATTTTTTTTTAAACAGAAACCGGTTGGTGTACTCGAATCTGGACCCGACCCGGTTTTGATTTTCAAATTATGGAACCAGTTCCACTAAAAAACCGGTTCCACCGAACCTGCCCAAGTCTTGAAACTGGTTCCGATTCTCGTTTGAACCCGGCCATCTCTACCCTTAACATTAATGTGAAGCTCCGCCACTGCCATGACTTGAACAAGAATTTCTCTTGTATCTACAAGTCCATTACCTCAAATTACATTAGCTCACACGAACTTTATAGTTATCCAAAACAACACATGCATCGGCGTATTTTCCAACACTGAGCACTGTTTGAGCTAATCTTGTCATAAGTTTGTTATCAAACCATCGTATACATAGAATGATTCTAAGTCACGACTAGGATAAACGGGCATAGACTGTAACACCTCAATCCGGTTAGGGCTTACGTGTCACTATTACAGAAATCAGAACAATTCATATTACTTATTTAATGAATTTAACCCTAAATAAATACATAGTTTGACTAACGGAATACCAATACCTAATTACATCACTTATTAACAAAATTAATTTAAACTCTCTAATCTCTTTATCTTCTCTTCACACATCCCCTGAATCCCATGTGTACCTGTTATAAAAATGAAGAAAACAAAAAAAAATACGGCTGAGCCAAAAATTGCTCAGTATCGGAAGAACGACATTAATGGTGGTGGAATCTAAAAAGAGAAACGATTATAAAGGTGGCAAAATATAGTGGTTGCAAATTCAGCGGAAGCATTACAACTATAATGAACAAAAGATAACATATGATAACGAATGTCAGAACGAACTAACCATACGATTAACAGTATTAATTAATAAGAGCGGATACATATCAAATAAGTCGTATGGTAAGGAGATACCCATTTGAGCACAAACAAAACAAAACAAATGTTGTTCACAGACCCGTCGGCCTAATGTGCCAAATTGTGAGCTGTATGTGGGTACACAACAACACTCACCAAAACAAAACAATTATCCTAAGACCAGTCCATACGCCTCTTCAAAATTCAGTAGGTGCACAATTGTACTATCAGAGTACTAAATAGAGACGCCGTGAACCAGTCACATCGTCACGAAAAGTGCTACGCCATTAATGCCCCAATGACGCACCGGTAGAATCACCTACTGGAGGCTCTGCTCGGGTATCGGAATCGAAACAAATAAGGACACAACAAATCGAATATATAAACAAAGGTTTCATCAAATAATCTTATAAATCAATATAACGGAACATACGATAATGAATACAAATTTTATAATTATATCACATGCAAAACCAATCAGACTTGGAACTAACGGATGCTCGAAAACCAAATGGTTTAACTTAATGAAACGAATAGAACAAATGAGACAAACAAAATATACAATAAGTTAAATAAACGGAATCCGTACGATAAACGAGACATAACAGAAATACTATGAGTTCAAGTTATAAAATCCATACCTTAGTCTTAGCAAATAATCAGATGAGTAGCAATCCAAATCTTGATTGATTCAGATATCTGTTTTTTTGTTTGATTTCATGTTAGATTAAATGAATCTTAATTCGAATATGTAATCGGTTAGAATTTGATGGTTTGCACTCTTTAACGTTTTCCAAACAAAACCATTTTAAGTCAAATATACAAAAACTTGGGCTGGGAGATTTTCGTACGCACAATCTCAAATGTCCAATTCGTGAGTTTTAACCGGTTGATTTAGATTTCCTTTATTCCTTAAATAAATATTGTAGTTTGTTTTAACATAACTTCACATGGTTTGACCCCATCACATAATTTCAAGAATTCACAGTATATTAATGGCCTAATGTGTCACTTTTGAAAAAAAACATATATATATATATATATATATATATATATATATTTACATGCTTAGACATGTATAGATACGTATGTTTCTTCCCAAGTCATGAAAACAACTTATATCCACATTGTTTTATAGTTTTGTGTGCTACGATCTCTACCTGAGACAAGAATCAGTTCATGTTTTTAAACCGAAGATTAACAGGAACGATTAAAGATTTAAAATTTACCTTAACAGCAGTATGAACTATGAAGCGCGTTGGAGTAACATGGTATGGTAGCGGTTTCCCTAATGGTTGAATCAAAGAACAGCCAAAGAAATCACTATTTACAGAGATAGTAATCCTTAATGATTTGTAGCTTGCGAAGAACCAAGACGGAGCACGGCGTGCAATCGGTTTTCTTACCGTGCTTGAGTCTGAACCGACATGAAAACCAACCCCTATGATGGATGGGGTAAACAGTCGCGTACACTGCTAGCGAAAAGGCTTCTCCGGTGTTGATGGTGGTTGTGATCGTATGGATTCAGTCTACAAGAGGATTGAGGAAGTCTACACACTGATTGAGAGAAATTTTGTTTCGTGTGATGAGTAATTATTTGATGGTTTCTCTTCGTAATGTGAATCATTTGTAACTCTCGATAGTAATGACTGAGAAGCCGATCCATATGTTTCCTTGATACGTTTCAGTTACATTTCAATAATATGAGTGCACGTTTTATAGAATATAATCTAGATATATCGGTCATATATGGTCGGTTTCCAAAATGAATTTTAAACTGGTTGACCACGATAGTTGGTATTAGTTAATTAACATATTCAAATATACATACATACATACATACATACATACATACATACATATATTTCAAATTAATCAAGTCTATGGTGATTAAATTATATAATTCGGATAAAAAGTTTGATTATACGTATAGCCCGAATATTCGGTACTTAACTTGTTAATTTCTTGGATCTTGTAACTTAAATTTGTCAGAACATGTTTTAATTTCATATTAATATTTACTATTTATTTATTAATTATATTTTTTTTGGTTATTATATAAACCTAGAATATTGAGTCATCTAAGTTTAGAAAGCAAACAATAAACATTTCTAGTTAATTTGAGTTATTTAGAGTGCTCGGAGTGGAAGCCGGGAAGAGCCCGGGGAGGGTTTCATCGGTTCAAGAAAAGGTGGGAATCGGGAAGCCTTCACTGATTGAAGCCGAGACCGAGGGAAGCAAACTATCCGTTGAGTGACCGTTGGGATAGCCGTTGGATTTCAAAAAAAAAAAAAAAACCCAATTTTTTTCCTATTTAAACAACTCTAAAACAACCACAAATCTCACACTTTTCTCTCATCTTCTACAATCTATACACTAAATTTATAAAATTTTCAAGTAAAATGGAAGGAGGTTCATCACGTGGTGGGTCGTCAACCAAAAAATTTAGAAAACCACGACCAAAAAATGTTCAAACGGCTCAAATGAACTCGTTCAACACACCCGGGTATCGTCCACAAATGTCATCCCCGAATCAACCAAGCTTCTACTACGAATCCAATGAACACGGCTCAATATTTACAATATTCACCGGGCACTCAACAACAATTTAATCGATGGGAGCAATTTTATTACCAAGATCAACAAAGTTACCAACAATTCGATCAACAAACTTTTCAACAACAATCTCCATTTCAAGGTATTTTTTATACGTTTATTCTTATAATTTTATTTTTATATGTTTATTTTTATACGTTTATTTTTATACGTTTATATTTAACGTTTATTTTTATGTTTTGACTATCGTGATCATAATCAAGATGACTTGGATTCAAGCGAACATAATAAAAGTGTCAAGTCGAGTCGGAAGAAGAAGAAGAACCGGTTAGGCGAATGGGAAAGAAAGCACCGGCCAAGCGTTGGTCCGACGAAGAAGAGGTTGCGTTGGCCAGATCTTGGCTAACTATTTCTGAAAATCCCGATGTTGGTAATGCGCAAAAAATGGATGATTTTTATAGAAAAGTATTTTTTTTAACATTGTTTTAGTTAACAAAAAAGTCACGGTTGATGCTTAAATTTATGTTGTTTATATGTAGGTAACTCCGTGTTTTGCAAGAGGAGAAAGATGCACGCATCCAGTTAATGCGCCGACAACAACAGGCCTTAGACGAACAGCAAAAGGCTATAGATTTAGAGTTCATGATGAAAAACCACACAATTTATCAAGAACCAATGCTACAACTGATTGTCGATCGTAAGAGCACTAGGAGTCGTCCCATGCTTCCCCATTTTTCCCCATTGTCACATCAGCTTTCCCCACTTTTCCCTATTTTTCCCCATTTTGCACGGTGTCGTCCCACTTTTCCCCATTTTCAAATCTTATTTTTAATTAATTTTTTTAACAATAAATAATAATAATAATTAAATAGATTCATTAAAAATAAAATATAAAATTACATTAAAATTTAAAAAGATATTACATTAAATTAAAAAGATATTACATTAAATGAAAAAAACCACAACGATTATAAAAAATAAGCAACAACGATTAAATACATTTAAAATACTAGTTATTCGGGTTATTGGCGTGATATTGTTGCGATAAATGCTCCAAATGCTCGATAAGGTCGGCTCGAATGTTTTCGTGCATTGTTCTTGATCGTAGCTGATAAAGAATGTCTTCTTCAGGCTGTTCATCGCTAGGAGAGTCCTCTATGTGCTCTCGTAATATTGCTGACCCATTCTATTTTAAAATCATATTGTGTAGAATGATACAAGCATACATAATTTTTCGTAAACTTCGTGGATGCATTTGCTTTGCGGGACGATGCAATATATTCCACTTTCCCTTCAAAATACCAAAAGCTCTTTCAACATTCCTTTCGTGCAGCTTCTTGTGCTCTCTTGAATCGACAACGTTTTAAATCATTTTCGGGAGGATGCTGCAACGATTTCACTATAGTTGCCCAACTAGGATAAATCCCATCACCAAGATAATATCCAAGCTTGTATTCGACGCCGTTAACCATAAACGGGCACTTTGGGGCTGATCCATCAAGTATGTTGCTGAAAACATACGAACGATCAAGAACGTTGAGGTCATTGTTGGAGCCGGGAGGTCCAAAGAAAGCATGCCAAAACCAAGTGTCTTGTGATGCCACCGCTTCAAGCATCACCGTCGGAACCTTGTAATCACCCCGTTGTATTGTCCGTGCCATTCAATCGGACAATTCTTCCAAACCCAATGCGTACAATCTATACTTCCCAACATCCCCGGGAATTTGTGTCTTTCAGAATGCGTTTGGTATAGCAACTGAACATCATTGTAAGTGGGTTTTCGAAGAAATTCTTTTGCATACAAACAAATAACACCGTCACAAAAATGGTCGAGGCTTTCACGCGACGTTCTTTCAGACATTTGTAAATACTCATCAAGAGCATCTGGAGCGTCACCGTAAGCTAATTGTCGTATCGCGGACGTGCACTTTTGAGTGCAGTAAAACTTTGATGACCTCTTGCATCAAACGATGTTTGAAAGTATTGATAATTCATTTCAATATCGTCTACGATACGCAAAAATAAATCTCTAGGCATACGAAATCTTCTTTCAAATAATTCGTTGGTGAATGTTGGGTTGGTTTCAGTGTTAAAATAATGATCAACAAGCCTCTTGTGTGATTCGGCACGATCGTCCCGACATATATACCTTTTAAAAATACTGTAACATATATATTGTAAAAAACATAATAAAAAAAATATAAAAAAACAACTATACTAAAAAAATTGTGTATACCTTCTCGAAGAGGATGCGGTGGATGCAGACTCGTTTAAACTTGTGGCCACGATGGTTGACAAAAACTGAAAGTTTCGTTGTTTGATATTGATCTCGTCTTCTTCTGAACTTGATGATTTACTTTCAAATGGGGGAAGCTCAAACGTAAACAGAACCATTGTTTTAAACTTTATAAAATGTGAGTGTGGAATGAAAGAATAGAATGATAAAGAGTGTGAGTTGTGATTGTTTTGGAGTTGTTTATTTTTTTTAAAATTTCCCAACGGTCAAAATACCCCCAACGGTTGACACCCCTCAATTCCCAATTCGCCTTCAATCGGTGAGCCTTCCCCGATTTACCCCACCCCATTTCCACGGGGGGGGGGGGGGGGGGCGGTGTTCCCGTTCTTCCCCGATCCGGCAAAGTGCACCCTGAAGCCTTCCCAGGTTCCACTCCGGGTGGCCTAAACGAGAAATTGCTGCTCGTTGGGGATGTTATTGCCCTTTCTAGGTTTTTTAATTTAATTTTTTAGGTTGTATTCTCCTTTTTTTTTCTTTTTTTTTGTTGTATTCTTTTTTTTTATTTTAAATTTAATGAATCTTTTTTTTTTTTATTATTATTATTATTATTATTTATTGTTAAAATATTAAATAAAAATAAGATTTGAAAATGAGATAAAGTGGGAAAAAGTGGGACGACACCGTTCAAAATGGGGAAAAGTAGGAAAAACTGATGTGGCGCTGATGTGACAATGTGGAAAAATGGGGAATGATGGGATGACTCCTTGTGGCCTTATAAGTTATGCAAATCTTCTTATTCTTGAATGGAAACATTTTTCCTCTTGTGCCTACACAAATTCTTTCTTTATTGCATATACATTTTGAATGTTTAAAGTTAATTATCTTTTCAAAACCACATAATTAACAAGTACTAGTCTAGCATGTTTTAAGCTATAATACTTTTAGCATCTGAATAGAAGATGCATCATTCTGATTCTTTATAGCCTTAAGGATATCAAAGCACCTAGGCCTGTAAATGAACCAAACAAAATCGAAAACGAATATTTAAGTGAAAGAAGGCTTCTTGTTCGTATTTGTTATTTTAGAAACTTAATATGTTTGTGTTTGTTCATTAATAGTATAAACAAACAGTTTACGGATATAAACGAACATAAACGGACTTAATTAAACAAACATAGCTAAAGAAACAAAAACGACCACAATTGAACAAACATAGTTAAACAAACACTCTTTAAAACCTTAATAAACATATTAAAAAAAATGCAATCATCATCAATAGCAAAAAACATCTCAAATAAAGTTTAAACAAAATTTCAAAGTAAAAACACCAACTTCGAGTCACCAATATAACTTAATCATAGAAAGTGCACAATCTTTAACTAAGCTCAATGTAGATAATGAACAAGAATATCAAATGAACAAAAATATAATTGAACGTAAATAAACGAACGAGACATGTGTTCATGTTTGTTTATTTAGTAAATAAACAAACATGAACAAACTTTTTATTGGACAATAAGTTTTGATTGGTTCACTGAATGTTTAATTCATTTAAAGGCCTAACAACATCCCCTATAAAGGCCGAATCGATAAACAACCCTAAAACTCAAAATTCAAATGACCTCGTTATAGATTGCATGATATTCGGTACATCAAATAAATAGCAAAAGGGGAAATAAGTTAGAAAGTTCTTTTTTCTTTTATAAGAAATCTGAGACCTAGAATTTGAAAATATTGCCACCGATCTTGCTTACCAATAGGTGCAAAAAAACCAGTTGTGTTTTAGCCAAGACCAAAACCGATTAAAGACTGTGTTTGAACCTAAACTGTAATTTTAAAATCAGTTTGTAAACCCCTTCATTTCAAAATTAGTAAACAACAAATCAAATCATAAAACCCATTTTTTTGTTTTGTTAAAGATTGTTGTTGACTATCATTGATCCAACCGGAATTGAAACCCCAACAGGTTTAAATTCAAACATATTTGGCCAAGAAACCGATTTGTGCACTAGTGCACCATCAATTGGTAGCATGACTTTTCTAGGGCACTAGGGCTGTCCAAAAAGCTCGAATCTCGGATTCGGCTCGTAGATCGTTTGGAAAAAGCTCGGATAAAGCTCGTTTGAAACCAAACCGAACCGAGCCAGCTCGTTTTGTAACCGAGCCGAGTCCGAGCCAGGGCTGACTCAGCTCATAGCTAGTTTGTTGCTTGGCTCGTATGCTTGGCTCGTGGCTCGACTCGTTTAGACAACATGCTATGCTAAAAAATAAAACTATAAGGTTGCTTTCACCAATAACTATACTTTAGTTTTGTTTTGTAATTATGTTAAAAAATAAAAATTAAAAATAAAATAAATAAAATAAAAGAGGACAGATATACGAAATGAATCTCAATTATCACGTGCTCAACTAATTTATAATTCATAAATCATATTATTAATTCCTAGTTCTACATATTCACGCCTCTTTTCTTATGTAAAAACTGAGCCAAAAATGAACCGAGCCGAGTTGAGGTGAATAAAATTCAAATATTAAATTTCTTATGTAAAAACCGAGCCAAAAACAAACCGAGCCGAGCCAGCTCGGTTAAAAACGAGCCGAGTCCGAGCCAAGATTTCGAGCTCGATTTACAATCTGAGCCGAGCCGAGTCTGAGATGACCCTGGCTCGGCTCGGTTCGGCTCGTGAACACCCTTATAGTGCACCAGTGCACCATCAATTGGTAGCATGACTTTTCTGATGAGTGATTATGGGTTGTACTCTCGTTTAGAGCAAATTTTGCTTTGCATTGAACAATGAAGGTTTTCTAATCGTGAGTTTTCTTCGCAGCTAGTGGTTCGGGTCTACACGCACTATTTTTCCGTCTTTATTTAAGTAATCACGGGAAACAAGACATTTTTAACTGAAAATACAAAAAGATAAAGGGTGACTCGCCCTGTTATATAGGTTGGGGGGGTCCAAATATCTCGTACCTCGGATCTCGCTTGAAGTTTGTTCGGAAAAAGCTCGGATAAAGCTTGGTTAGAATAAACAACCGAGTTGAACCTAACCATCTCATTTTATAACCAAGCCGTGTCCGAGCCAAGGCTAGCTCGGCTCGTAGGCTCGGATTGTGGCTCGGCTTGTTTGTAGAACTTCATAATACACCAAAATATAAAACTATAAGGTTAATTTTAGTAATAGCTATAACATTGAGTATGAATAAGATTTATAGGTATGGTAGTGCATAATGTGTTCATTCAAATTTCTTTTATAAAATTTCTACTTCTACTCTTTTTAATTGCTTCTATTCTCTTTTAGTTGTTATTACTGTTTTTTAATGGTGGTGTATAAAATTAAGAACTACAGAATAGTATTGTTATTATTTTTTTAATTGCAACGTTTTGTTCTTTGATACATTCATGCATTATATTTCTTTCATAAAACCGAGCCAACAATGAACTGAGCCTAGCCTCTCAGTTGAAAATGAACCGAGTTCGAGCCAAGGATTCAAGCTTGGTTTATAATCCGAGCCGAGCTAACTCGGTTTATAATCATAACTGAGTCTGAGGTAGTCTGGCTCGACTCAGTTCGATTAGTGAACAACCCTGATATAGGTAGCGTAAACTTAGTTGATTTTGTTCTGGACTTCTGGGTCAACTTTTGGGCCTTGGTAACGGGCCTTATTCCAAAATTTCTTAAATCACGTCTGGCCTGTCTGGAGGAAAAAAGACAATTGCTTTTTGAATAGCACCCAAGGAGAAGATTAAACACAAAAGTTACACAATGTTTACGTTGAGTTGAAAAAACCTATGTAAATTCGGTGTAAAATTTAATCCTTTTCTTTTTTATTTTTGTGTTTAGATATGTAATATATGTAATTGTAATATAATAAAATGTAGTAACAAATTTTTTTTATATGTTAAAAATATATTACAAAATTATATTTTAACATTGTGTAGCTATAAAACTTTAATGCAATATATAACATAAGTGTAACAAACACATATAATTTTTTTGTTTTTTAACTTTTTATTTTCATATAACAACATATATACATACCTAAACACACAAAAAAAAAAAAACTGAATGTTACTTTAGGTTTTCACGGATTTTCTCAAGTATTAACAATTTGCATATGACATAACAGTAGATAATTTATGAATGTCTTGATGAAGACACCCATGTTTTCAAGGAGTCTGTTTTGTGCTCATTTGGTTAGATAATGATCCGACCTCTCTTCAAACCTTACGTAAAACATAAATTAAGTCAAGTGTTAAAAGTTTTTTCTCTAGCTTCTTGTTATTTTTGAAGGACACTTTCTACACATTGTTATCATAAAGCACTTCTGATCTTCTCTCTATATCTTTTTCAATATAAAAAAGAAATTTGTGCAGATTCTTTTACTTGATAGTAGACATCCTCAAACTGGTTAGCCGATTGAAAATTGATTTTGGAATAACCGAACCGGTTAATCGGTCAAAATTTGGTTGCCGGTTTTACCAATAACTGGTTCGCTTAATGATCGGTTTTTCAAGCTCTAAACCAAAGGGGGTTGAGATTTTTATTAATTGCAAACTATAATCAGTTGCAGATTCAGAATTTTTTGGTCACTATAATTATATGTTGTGGTTTCATTGTATGAGCATAAAATTTCCGAGTCGGATTTTACCATTTGTGTAAGGTCAAATAAGACTACTTTGAGTTGTTCTTTATAAGTTTCATCTTGTGAAAACATTGCATTACGTCTTTGACCGAAACTTGGTAGAATAACTCTTTTACAACATAACAAATGCAAGAATCATTTATGTGTTTTCATGTTTTCACCATCCTTTTGATAATCAATGCTGTTACTAGTCCAAAAACTGATGATATCACTTGAAAATACCATTCATAAATGTTAATATAAACTGAAAATCATTGTTGTCCCGGGACTACAAACCTACCTACATAGATCCGCCCATGACTATAGTCTATAAACACGTTAATTACGGAATTATTCTATAATCTGACTTGGTCCAGTGACCCAGATACCATCCAATAATTATAACATAAAATTAGTAGAAATTAAATAAGAGTTTAGAAAAAGACAACCCCACAAGAAAAAATCTTGGGTTGGTGCGTCACTACTAGAAATTATAACAGTCTTCAATACTAGAATCCAAATAACTCAGATCCAAATCCATCCGATAACTCAAACAAGCTTGATTTTCACATTCGAATAAACAAGATTTTGCATATCCGATATTCTATTAGACTTGAATAATAAAAACGAATATCCGATCCAAATCTATCCAAATAACTTCTTCGGATAGATTTTTTCGGATTTTAAAATACCATTCGATCGGTTTTTTTAACACCACTGCTTTTCAAAACGTGCCTAGTAAATAATAAGTGGGTCATCCAACTATCATTTTCATTTCGTTACACCCGTACATACTTCCACTACTTTGGTTACTATTTTGTCTTTATAAATTATAAATTCTCTAAAGTCTAAACCAACCATTTTATTATCAATCAAATAATTAAAGATTACATGATAAGTGACACTAAACACATAATACATTTGCATTGTTATGCTTCATGATGAGTAGGGTCTATGTGTGGGTGATCACAACCATGAATCTTGATCATTCTTGTGTTTTAATGGAGTCCAACGTGGTTTCTTCTTCAAGTTTTTGTTCAATGATTTTACCATCAAGTTCTTTGTTTTTACCCCATAATACACCATACAAGCCTCCTGCTAGTAGCAAAGCCCCACAAACACTGCAAGAAGATAGGTGTGGTTTGTTAGTGTTGGATTGTGTTCGGATTTGGTCGTAGTAACATCGACAACTTTTAGGGTACTTCATGTTATTTGCTCGGGTGTTGAATTAGTCAAGATTTGTGTGGACGCGTTTATGTTTGTTCAATTCGTTTACAGCTCTAATTACAAATGGATAGCATAAAGTGTAATTTTCATTTATATATTTGTTTCATTTATGTTCTCTTTCATAAAATAATTTATAGATTTACTTATTCTCATTTAGGGTTTCACAAAGAAAACTAATCTTATATTAAGGTTTATTGGCTTAAAAAACTTGTGTATTACACAGTTTAATAAATGAAAATTTAAATACTAATTAGTATTACTTGGTTATAAAAATGATATAATTATTTTTAATTAACTTTATTTAAGTATCTAAAAATATAATCTTTTAACATAAGAGATTAGTAAAAAAAAGATGACATCATATAACAACACGTGTTTTTCATTTAATATGAGAGGGAGACAATAAAACAAAGCCGAGAAGACATTATAGAATGACACATGTCTTTTTTAGTTATTCATTTATTATATTAGATTAACATATAATTCTTTACAATTGTTAATTTGAAAATTATAAAACGAATGAACAATTAATTGATGATAAACAAAATTTTAAAAATTCAAAATATAATCTTTTAATGTAAAACTTTTTTGTTAAATATGTAAATTTATCTTAAATTTTTTAAAAATATTTTTTTACATTATGAATTAATAAGAAATATAAGTGGTAAAAATATGGATGAAAATAAAAAATAAAGTGACGTGTATGCACACATCTAATAGAAGGAAGATGCAAGATAAAATACTGAACTGAATGAGAATACAATCTATGTTTCTTTGGTTACTTATTTATTAGTATAGATAAATATAATAGATAGATCGGGCATGTTATACGATTGTAGTGATTTCCAAAGAAAATTAAGGACAAACCTTCCAATGTAAAGGGTTTCCTTCCACACGAATGTTGAAACGATTGCGGTGATGATAAGGGCCAAAGGAGTGAACATGGCCGTAAATACCGGGCCTCTTTTCTCTATCGACCATAGTTGTAACCAATATGTAAATGCTGTCACGATTACTCCCTATAATTTTTCAAAAAACATGAAATTAACACATTTTTAGTACTTTAATTAGTGTTTTGGTAGTTTGTTTTTTAGTAAAAAATAAAATAAAAATGTAAATCTTTTGTTTGTTAGAAATAAATTAAAAAGAAACGTATTTTAGAGGTGTTTTTGTGGCATGACAGAAAATAAACTTGTGTTAAATGGTAACTTTTATCAAACTTTTAGACCCCAAAGCCTAAAGTTATGGACTATAGGTCTCGTCTGGTCCGTTCATCATATATAGATCAAGTGGGGACATTTTTTTATTATTCTAAGTTATGAGTAGGTGGTTTTTGTTATTATATTTTCCTTTATGTACAATCAATTTAGAAAATCTAAAGTGAGAACTACCTTTTTTTCAAAGAATCCAAGAGTTGTTTCTGATAAGAAACAACTTTTTTACGAATCAGATGACATAATATCAATAGATTGAAAGCATGTGCGCCGCAAAAATATTATGACTTTTCATATCCCACGTGATTACGTGAAAATGACACATTACTCTTGTTATTTTGTTACACGTGTAAAAATTCACATAATATAAAATATTGTCCAATCAAGACTTTATCCATAAAAATACAACCATAAAAATGTCGCGGATATGATGACTTAAAAAAGAGGGGAATAAAACCCTAAATACTTTTGTTCTTTTTGTTTTTTTTTTGTTTTTGTTTTTTTTGAAGGAAAGAAAGGACATATTGAAAAATCCGTGTATGGTGACACTTGTAAACATTATACGCGTCAATAAACATGAACTGTTGTAACTGTAGACAATTAAAATGCCTGTTAACCAAAGAATAAAACATATAATTTCATGATGGGATAGATGAAATAATTACATGAAATAGAATATTGCTTACACAATAAGCCACAGAAAGGAGATTAACATCCCATCCAAGCTTCCATGAAGATAGATTTCTTTCCATAGCTATGGCTGCAACTATTGATTGTATTAAGCTAAAGAAGCATTGAAGGGTAATTAGTGATAGCTTTGCTGGATATTCCTTCATGATAGGTGCCTTCAAGAACACAAAGAAGCCGATTAGTACAATCGAAAGCGCACATTCAAAGGCATAAAATTCGTTGATTAACACCAACTTGAACGCGTGTTAATCGAAGATTAACCTGCATAATGCTCCAACAAGACCAAAGGATGTTCGCGAAAAGAATCATAAAGGGGCCTTTGTAATCAAACCCCTCTTTTGAACTAGATTGATTTGAAGTTGAACCAACTTGACCACTTGATATGTACCAACTCATGAAGTTCACAGGTGATCCTTTAACAAAAGCAAACACAAGAGCACCAGAAACAGAAACTATAGATCCAATCAATTTAGCCCAACCATGAAATTCTTTTATGTACATTCTTTCAATCCTGAAAATTTTCATTCAAAGAATCAAATACCCTATATAACCATGACTATTCTCTGTGAAATTTCACTCGTAGCATGACTATTTGTATGATCTAGGTATTCAAAGAATCAAATACCCTAACCATAACTATTCTCCGTAAAATCTCACTTGTAGCATGCTTATTTGTAGGATCTACGTATTCAAAGAATCAAATACCCTGACCATAACTATTCTCCGTAAAATCTCACTTGTAGCATGATTATTTGTAGGATCTACGTATTCAAAGAATCAAATACCCTAATCATAACTATTCTCCGTAAAATCTCACTCATAGCATGACTATTTGTATGATCTAGGTATTCAAAGAATCAAATCAAATACATAACATATTATTCATTATTCACAAGATTGATTTCATACCTTAGAACAATAGCTATTACAAAGGTAATAGCTGGAATCAAGTTCGTTGCTGCAGCAGCAAATGTTGCGGATGTATGATTGAGTGCATGATAATACATATTCAAACATATCGTTATCCTGAAAACATTCATATGGATACAGTTGGAAACTTTCGTAAACAGTTGTTTTTTTGTCGAGTAGTGCTATCAATTAGGGTCTACCACGAAAGCGCTGCCCCTTCTTTTTCCGTCCACAGTGTTAATTTTTCGGCCGAAATGTTATTTTTAGTTAAAAAATAGTGGTTTCGCACCCTCGCTTCAAATAATTAAAATGTATTATGGGTTTAAAAATTTTCCGCCTCTCCTCTCACTTCGCCCAAACTCCGTCACTGCTACCACGTGACACATCTAATTATCATATATATTTTTTTAAGATTTTCAAAGTTTGTATGTATACATGTTAAATGGTTAAAAATAGACAAAACCCATTAATGCCATAGAATCAAAGGTAATTAGTGAAGAAGATTAAGTACCCTATCAAAGAACTGAAGAAAATCTTCCATATCAAAGTGTAGGATAATTGAGCTACATTTTTCCTGCACAAAGTTGAAAAACCTTAATTATTATATCATAATTAGTTCATTAATAATCAGATTTATTATTTTTTTTGAACAAAAAACTTTTTATTTCTAAATAGTATTCCTCCACTAGCATGAATTTGAAGTCATGAAAAAAATCATCAATGTCAGTAGACAACAACAATGTAACGAGTAGTAACCAATCGATCGATGATCGTTTTAACCTTTCAACGTAGCATGCGATTGGAAATAGAGAGAGCGTCGCAAATGCTTGACGATAAACGACGAAAATGAAAGGATTCATTCCTGATGAAATGGAGGCTTTGGATAACAAAGCCATGCCTGCATATATTGCTTGAACAATGATCATTGCTATGTATGCTTTGTTGCTCTCATAAGCCATTACAAATTTTAGTTGATGATTATTGGACTTGGATGGTACTGTTATTTATAGGGAAACATAAAAAAACCTAATATGCTTTTGTCACTTTTTAGATCACTAAGAAATTGGGACAAGATAATCCATACTACGATATTTTAGTATGTATAGTAGGTGATGTATAATTTATTATTTTTTAATTATTTTTTTTTATATTGGCAACAAAATCGCCACATGTAGAAATGTGACATTTGACTTCATCATCATAATAATAATAGAATGTGGTGACAAAATTACGAATACTTTTAGCAATAACACGTCGTCATTACTCTGTGTGTTGTTATAATTTTGTCTATATATGTCTCAACAGTCATTGTGATACATGTTGTGTTTATATTCCCTTTTATAGCGACGACGTGCCGTCGTTATAAACTTCAATAAAGAGGCATTAATAAAATATATCTTTATTAAGAGAATAAAAAATATGAATAAATAAATTATTATCTATATATAGCGACAACATGTCGTAGTTGACCAATGTATCAATTGTTGACATAAACATATTAGTCAAACTTTTATAGGAACTTTATAAAATGACATGTCATCACTTTAAACTTATCTATAGAGTTATTCATTTATTCTTTTACAAAATTTATGAAATGGTTTTAAATAAATATTATTTAAAAACTATTATTTTTAAATGTTTAAATCATGGATTGAAACTCAAACCTATTAGACGAATCATATCTATTATAGTAGAGCTTTAGTTAAGTCACAGGACTTATAGAAAACTAAGACATTATTCGTTATTAAACAAGAGGGTGAAGAATAATGACTTTATTTTACAAATTCTTATCGAATACATTTGGAAAAAAATTACAAGTGAGTTTCGCATAATCCCTTTTACCTTTTGTAAGTTTTAGGATTATTACATAGTCTTATATATAAACATTATTATTCTTGATTCAAAAAATATTGTAGATTCAAAACCTTAATTCTGGTTGAATGTGAGTTGAATGTTGTATGTGTTATTACTTGTTGCAAGTATTGGCTAGGATAGAAGTTGCTTCATACATAAATATAAACATACATTAGTAGCCTAGGATGGTTAGATACCTTTCACACTTAGACTTAGGTTTTTGTGTAAAAAAGTGAAAATGTTCATTATCCCAAATTTGTGATTTAATGTTTAAATTTTTGACCTAGCTAGTATAGATTTAAACTATGTAATGAATCTTGTCTGGAGACTTTCATTGAGACATAAACATATTTGCTAACTTGTAGACATGTGTACTTTGAATCAATTTAAATTAGAACATTTGGTTAAGCATCTTTTATATATATAGTTATAAACCTATGAGTTATCTCCAACTATGCAAATAGTTGATAAAAAAAACTTTATTTTACATGCATAACATATTAGAGACAAAGATGAAGACACATAAAATTTACTTGGACCTAGTTAAATTAAGTATGAACATTGTTATGTTTTTGTTTTTTTTTTTTTTTTGTAACGCTTGATTATTGGATGTCTTGTTATTTGGTTGAATGCTATGAATAATTTTAATCTTAAATGGGAATGTTTGAATATTAAAATTTACAAATAACACTATGAGTTTTTGAACAATTGCAAATCACACCCCCAATGAATTCCGTCATAGATTGGGGTGTGACAGTAGCCATCGAGAACTTTAGAGAAAATGACACCAGCCAAGAGCTCTCGCACTTCCGAGGCACTCCTATATATAGGGGAAGTTCTCGGTGTCCAAGTTCTCGTCGAGTGCTTCTTAGGTCCAAGAACTTCAAGTTCTTGCCCGAGTACTTGTGGATCCGAGAACTTCAGACCACATACTTTAGGTCTCAAGAACTTCGCCGAAGTATTCAATTGACTGTGTTCTCAAACACTCCCAGTACCCGTCCATATGTATACTTTTCCCTTATCAAACACCCTCAACCAGTTTGATTACTTTGTACAATCATATGTAGAAAACAACTTGAGTGGGGTAAAAATCACATATATCAACAATTTTTATGTGCCCCATAGCTTTATTTTCGCATTTGTTATAAGTTCGTTGTACATACAACTCATTTTCCTCTCTTATACTTTGTGGATCTTGGCCATCGTGCTGGAATGCCACTGATAAAGACCATGGACATGATCGAATTTAAATAATAGTTGTAAATGCTAAATATGTACTTAAACTGTGACACCTTAGACAATCCCTTATCAATAATTTTTTTTTCTCTTCTGAAACCAAATTCGTGAAATCCTTAAGAATAGAGCATAGAATATTAGTTGGTATGAGAGTTTAGATATTGTATACACTAAACTTGTCATACATGGCTTTACGGTTCACGGAATTTTGAAAATCCCTTTATTTTGGATTAGAGTAATATGACTTAATAAACCATCTTTTGCATAAATGTATAAGATAAAACTGCGTACATCAATTCATTAAGTGGTCCAGTCTTTTTCCGGACCTTGTATAAACATGGAATTAAATCAATCATTAAGTACGTTTTTTTTTCCTTGAAATGGTGAACGCAAAAATGAGCCCCTTAGCCTAGGGCTAAAAAAAGCTCACCTCAACATGAAAATTGAGAATCTAAAACATTCAAACTGATATTTGGATATAACTTTTTAAAAAATCAGAGCTTATGACATTTAGAATTAGGAGATCCACGACTGATTACCCAAGCTCGTTTATTAGAATTATTTAATGTATTACATATTCTATAAACAATAAAATAGTATATTGAGGTTGCAACAAACTTGAAATTATTAAAATTATAGAATTATTAGAAGTGTAATAGTTCAAATCAGTTAACGAGGTGAGTTTTAGATAGAATTTTGAGTAGTTGGCATAACAATGGATAATTTTAACCACACACGATACATATACCTACGAGTATTCATACAAACCCAACAGGTATGGAACCATGTATGAGACATGATTTCATAACTAGACATGAGACTAAGTCGTCAAATACACATCATATTGTCATTCTAGAGTTACCCAGACCCTACTAAAAAATGAAAATATAATAGGTATGTTTGTTTGTAACTTATAGAGCTTTTGTAATATCCATTTCTTATTTTTCAGGTGTGTTATTTATAGTTGGTGTTATTTTATACATCAACAAGCAATACAACGTTGTGTTACAATTAAAACTTAGTGCTTTATAGTGTGACGGTGAATTATAGATAAAAAAACACTATTATACCCCATACATTGTGGTATAAAAATTTTATATAAAGTAATTTAATAGGAAAAAATATGTAAAGTCTAAAGTGACAGTGTGACATATCTTTTACGAACATAGTTACACCCGTTGTGTTAACACACTATGGTAAGTACAATTTTTTTTATGAAGTTTATAAATATTGAAATATAATAAAAAATTTACATAATAATATCAATGTTTTTCAATCAGTATCAATTTATTTTTTAGAGTACTAGCACGCTACCGTTTGTTGATATAATCAATGATTATTATTTGTTATTAATTTAAATTAATGAACATTATTTATTGAAAAAAAATCATATTATACACATCAGAAATAAAGTATAAATTTTAAAAAATAAAAACAATATTTTACAAAGTTATAGAAATAATTTTTGTAGGTTTTCAAATTACAATGTAGAAGTGGTTTTGATGGCAACTCTAAATAATTAGAGATGGCAAAAGAAAACTCGCATCTTATGGGTTTTACCTGAAACCCGCTACATATGAAACGGGTTCCCGAACACGATGGATATTTGGCCGGGAATGGGTTAACTTTTAAATTTTCACGGGTATGGGATGGGCATGAGATTAATTCATACACCCGTTTACCCGAACCGATTATATATATCTGTTTACCCGTCCTACTTACCCGTGCCGTGTACCCGATTATAATACCCAATTTCCCAATTTTTATTTTAGTTTTTAGCATATAATTGATTTCTATTTTTCACATTTACCTAATAAGTATAGCCAATAGTTTCTTTTTTTTTTTTTAACATTTATGTGATAGACTGATAGTTGTTCTTCTTTTGTTTATCTTAAACGATGCTAATCAATTTATGTCATTTTGAATTTTCATGTTATGTGATATAATTAACAATCTGTTCTTGGCATATTTAGTGTGTATATATATATACTAGGAACAATCAAAGCGATTGCAAATTAAAGGAAATTAAAACCGATAAGAAAAGAAAATTTGGAACTTAAATCTTCTCCTAAAAATGAAATGACCTAATATAACAACTTCTTTAAGACACATTTACCTATTGTGATAAATAAATGCTTTTATAGACACGTGTCGTATTCTTACAACACCTTAAAATTAATTTCTTGTTTTTCTCTCTTCTATTAATTACTAGTTTATTACCACGTCTCTTACACGGATTAAATACAATATATTAAATAGTTAATTAATACAAATTTAGAAATTATAAAAAATTTTTTGATATAAAATAAATAATTTACATATAATAAGTACTTTAACTAATAAAACAATAATCAAAAGCTTCAATAACCAAAGAAATGATAAATGATTTTCTTGATTTATAATAATTGATATCATTGAACTAATTAACGTTAAACAATTATGTTTTTATTTTGTCAAAACCTAACCTTTGTTAAAAATGTAAGGTATAGTTTATGTAATTATTAAAGTTAAAGAACCAATTTGAAAATATAATAACATAAAGGACCAAAAGTGTAACTTTTCTTATCAATTTTACAAAATATGTTTTTAAATAAGTTTATAAAACGTCATTTGTTTATAAAAATCACATTGTTTAAAAACTCTAGTTTATAATATATTTTATCTTTTTAAAATTTAATTTTCTAAGAAATTTATTTTTAATAAAAATTTTATATTTTATTAACTTTTTTAAGTGTGTTTTCTAATAAAAAAATTGTTTTTAAATTTTTTTTAAAAACTATTTCTATATATGAGAAAGGTAATTAGTATTATTTGTCATTAGTATTAATTAGATTATTATTATTTAATATGAAAGAGATTATAAATAATTAATAGGAAAGAGAATTGATTATTATAACAAAAAAATGACATGTGGTAATAGTATTATAGAAAGTTGAAAAGTGGCAAAAAAATGTTTGTTTATTATAATAGAAAGATATTTGGTTATTAAAAAAATTAATTTATTATCAGTTACCCGATACATAGACTAAAGGTTTTAAGCCAACTATTCTTAATGTGTAATTTAGCTAAATACGGGTATACCTGGGCCCCGTGAGTATAGGGGTATACCCGACAGATAAATACTCAATAGATGTATGATGAGTTTTGAGCCATGTATGTGACAAATTTTTATAATGGGGTATGAGATTGAGATTACTCAAACTCATACCAAACCCGACCCATTATCATCCTTATAAATAATATTTATATCAATTTTAATTATGAAATTTGTATTTTTAACAATTTAAATTTATATTACGTGTTTATGTTGGTCCCATCCAGTAATTGCAATCTTGTCGGCCACCATACCACGTCTTAGAGATCACCCTCCATCACAATCACCCCAAAAACTTTATTTACCGGATAAAGTAGGAATATATTAGTTTTATAAGGGAAAATTACAAAACCAAAATTTCGACAATGTGACCTTTGAAATCTTAATAAAATAAATTATAATCATTTCTATAATATAAAAAAGTTTTATCAAAATAACTATATCTAAGGTGTTAAAATTTATTAAAAATTAAACTTTTATTTATATATCTATAGAAAATACTTTCTACTATGCAATTCATTAAAAGTTGTGCTTTGGAAAATTCTCACATCTAATAATCAAATTTCGATTTATAATTACCCTTTTTGGGCAATTTAAAGGTTTCTTTTTGATTTTTTCTTATATATAAAAAACTTATCCGAAGAATATATATATTAGACATTGATCTAATATAAAATAATTAACATTCAAATCCAATGGTTTAGAGTGTTTAAGGGTAAGATGGTAAATCTTATATTTCAACTCAAGTCAAACACACACTTACAGATAAAATTGAAATACACAAGAAAATTAATTCAAGGTTAATGTATATTTCATTCAAATGTAAAGCATACAAGACTCTAGTCTCAAGCACACTTTGCTAAGTTACAATCGACAGTATTTATACTAAAACCTACAGCTGTATCCTCGTAGGGATACAAAACTGAACAAAATACTAGAAACAAACTAATGCTAAAACTAGTATACTGTTGTGGCTTGACAGACCAAGCCATATAATTACAAATAATACAGATAACTTCTTTGACTTTTTCATTAAATACGTACACTACAAAAGGCATTAATGTAAACAGACTTCTGCTTGTCTGACAAGTGTACTCTACTTCTGACTATCATAAGAATGTATTCTTTGCTGTTCTTGATGATAGAAAGCAACTCTGAATCTTTTTTTAAGTGAGGCAGACCTAGGTAGAAGAATATCTTCGAAATTAGATGTATCGGAAGCTGCTTGATCTTTATCGGAAGCTTTTATTGCTGAGGAAGGTTCGAAAGCTTTTGTCTTCGGATAGCTTTCAGAAGGAAGTTGTTAACCTACAGAAGCATTAATACTTTCGAAGGTTTAACTTTTCTTCCGAAATCTATATTTTACAAGACTTGTTCAACATAATCTTTTGGTGAACATCAGCCTTATTTGATCTTACAATGACAACTCATTATATCTAACTATACTAATAAATAAGAGTTTTTAGTGTCACATGCCATGATTATAAAACATCTCAACATCTATTTTCCGCATATCTCTCATATTAAACACATCAAATATTAAATAATAGTATTAAATATTATATATACTTTGTATAATTTTTAAAATAAAAAGAAATACATTAAAATATACTAACTTTAGAAACACACTTTTTTAAAAAATTATTATAAATTATAAAATTTTCAAGAACAATTATTTGAAAAACAATGTTTAAAAAAAAACAAACTATAAAAAAGTTAGTGTTTAAAAATAACATTATTATTTTAATACTTCAAATATTAAATCATATGAAATTGTAATTGTATTTTATATTAAAAATCATCATATATTTTTTTTAAATTTTCATTAATAATTATTCATTATATTTCTTTATTTAATCCGTGTAATATACGAGTACTTACTAACCTAGTTACACTAATATAAGTGATTACTACATTAATGTAACATGGTTATTACATTGAAGCGACGTAAATTATATTACACTACGCTATTAAGAGAGTGTTACATTAACGTAACATGGTTATTGCATTGAATTAGTTATGTATTAAATAAAACTATAAAAAGATATATATATATATATATATATTAACATTCAGATGTTTAATTACAAGATATTAAATAAAATAAGTTGACTTATGATGTTTACATTGGTGTGACAAAAAAATTACATTGATGTAACAATTCACGTATTACATAGATACAAAATAACATTCAAATGCTTAATTAATTTTAGTGTAACAATTAAATCAGCCATGGTCTAAACACCCACTTGCTCATCAAAGACTAAACCATTAATGCCATCAAGGTTTAAAATTTTTCTTAATTTGACCATAAAGAGAAAATAAAAATATAAATAATAATCATCATGTTATATTCCAAAATACTAAAAACTCATTCAAACAAGAACCACAAAACCTATAATTTTTTTACACAAAAACTAAAAACCCATATTCAAACTAAAAAACCCAGATTCAAACAAAAACCAAAAACCAAAAATCTTTATAATCAAACACAAAGAATGGTAATTTCTAAAAGATTCAACCTATTGTGTGAATAAGGTGAAAAAAAAAATTGAATCTTGAAACATAAACCAATGATTCATCAATGAATTGTTGATTTCATTTAGTTTTCTGGTACTAAACATTTTAACACATCAAAACATAATTTCCCAAAAAAAAAAAAGACAATTATAAGAACACAAAAAATTAAATCCATATCTTTATATTTAATCTTACACAAAAAAACAACAACCTTGTAATGGCACCAACATATTTCTTCAACAAAAAAATCAAAAATAAACGAAAGATCTACTAACTGAATGTTTTTCAGAGAGTGAAAGAGAGTTGTATTTTGATATTACACGTCTCTGCAACAAAAACTTGAACAAGGATCAATACCTATGGCATCAACGTAGTAAGACCATAGAAGATTAATAACAAAAACCCTATCGCTGGCATGAAGTAGCAGTTTTACACCCAACATTATCGCCCCTCATGTTCGAAGAACAACTTTAGCAATAGCATTCTTTGCGGAAACCCTAAGAACATAAAAATCGATGCAACATGGCTTTATCTTCCCAAAAAATGGACCGCGAAAAAATTTTGCCTATTAAGAGAGATTAATGGAAGTACATGGAGAAAAGAGTGGGAATTTGAATAAAGTGGGTTATATTGATGGCTACTTTAAGGGAGAAAGTCAAATTACATATTTACCCTACATCTAATCTCCACCATTCATTTCAAGATCTCATTAATATATATTAAATCAAGGGCTATTATTAGGTTAAACGGTTATTTAGAGAAAAAGGACTGTGATCTTATAATAACTCACTCTTAAAGCGATAAACCATATAATTTTGTCAAGATGAATTCAAATCTTTGATTATCTTTATGCGTTACTTTAACACATGTAGAACACTTTCTTCTTTTATGTATATGTGTAAATATACCATAATTTACGAGTTAATGTCATTGTAAATTTTTATATCTAAACAGTTGCACAGATGTCAAAATTTACAACAATGTTAATCTTAAACGATGATAAATTTTCACAAACACATAAAGAAGAAAATGTTCTACAAGTGTTACGTTCGAAAAAAAATCAAAGATTTTGATTAACCGTGGAGAATTCATATGAGTTATTGACTTATTGCTTTAAGAGTGAATTATAATTTGAACACTACCCACTTCTATTAAAGTGAGTTATATGAGTTATTGCGGTAGCACACCAACTAGACCCAAGATCAAGCCAATTCTTTGGTTTTTCTCATGATTCTTATTATACATATACAAGAATATCTTTTTTACATGTTTTTATAAATTCATTTGTTTAGAATCTTACATCAATGTAAGTTGTGTTACAATAAATAAATATTTAAAGTGTAACACAAACTTACCATTGATTTAAATCCTAAACAAATATGAATTTGTACAAAAACTTAAAAGATCGAATATATATATATATATATATATATATATATATATATATATATATATATAGATGTTCAAATGAAAACCAATAACCATTTCTAGCCACAAGTTTGAAGGATATAAAAGTAGCTTGCTATATTTTCAAAAAAAATTACTTTTATACCCCTTAAATCATGTGCCTATAAATGTGATTCTTTTAGTTCTTTACAATTGTTGATTCTTACCAAAATGAATCCCTACACAAACAGATATATATATATATATATATATATATATATATATCTATATAGGGCAAGGTATAAAAAATAACCCTCTTTTTTTGCTACAACTACATAACTCATTTAAACCAATCATAAACTTACACATAAGCATTATATTAAAATATTAAAAAGGGCATCATAGTCATTTTACCCTTATAAGTTTCCCCCCCTCTTTTTTAAACATTAATAACTTTTTTATAATATATTATTTTTAAAAAAAAATTGCACCATTATATTCGTCTCATTTTTCTCTTTAATTCCGTTATAGTTTCGACTATTTTTTTTTTACTTTTTTAAATGTCCTATATTTACATCATTGTAACGAGGTTAAATATAACAAATTTATTTGAAATTTTTTTAAAAATGATAAATTACAGTGATGTAATTTACATTGACGTAATTTAGCGTGATGTAATTTACATTGACGTAAAATTCGGTTTCGGTTTTTTTCGGTGAATTTGGTTTAAATTACAGTGATGTAATTTACATTGACAACAAATTAGTTTAAACTTTTTTCGAACAATGATAAATTACATCACTATAATTTCATTGTAAGAGAAAAAAATCAAAATAATGTGTTCCATTACATCACTGTAATTTATCATTGTAATTATCATTGACGTAAAATTTGGTTTCGAGTTTTTTCGGTGAATTTGGTTTAAATTACAGTGATGTAATTTACATTGACAACAAATTAGTTTAAATTTTTTTCGAACAATGATAAATTACATCACTATAATTATCATTGTGAGAGAAAAAAATCAAAATAATGTGTTCTATTACATCACTGTAATTTATCATTGTAATTATCATTGTGAGAGAAAAAAATCAAAATAATGTGTTCTATTACATCACTGTAATTTATCATTGTAATTATCATTGTTAGAGAAAAAAATAAAATAATGTGTTACGTCACCGTTAATTATGTCATTGTAAATTACTTCATTTTTTGTTACATTACTGTAATTTACCATTGTTAGAAAATATTTTAATTAATTTGCTATCTTTAAGCTCGTTACAATGATGTAAATACATGACATCAAAAAAAAAAAAACTAGTCGAGACTATAACGAAATTAAAGAGAAAAATGAGACGAGTATAATGGTGCAATTTTTTTTTAAAAAATAATATAGTATAAAAAAGTTATGAATGTTTAAAAAAATGGGTAAACTTTACTTAAATAACAAATGTCTTAAATGCCCTTTACATTAAAAAAAAGGAAAAAAAAGAATCTGACACGTGTCACCATCCTATACACTTACATTTTTAAACTAACCATTGGATGATGGTTAATGGGTTGTAACAAAAGATGAGGGTTATCAAAAATTCCATCCCCTATGTATATGTGTATATATATATGTATATGTATATATATATATATATATATAAATAATAGAAGGGTTCCTAAGAAAACCT
The DNA here is from genome assembly GCA_009363875.1 of Mikania micrantha. Lineage (NCBI taxonomy): Eukaryota > Viridiplantae > Streptophyta > Magnoliopsida > Asterales > Asteraceae > Mikania > Mikania micrantha. The sequence goes on from CM018687.1 coordinate 7,807,381, forward strand.
TCATTTTGGAGAAAACCAAGAAACCAACCACAATTATTGCCAATTTTTTTTTTCATTTTTATTTTTTGTATCTTTATATTTTAAGGTAAAAAATGTAAAGGAAAAGAAAAATATTAACAAAAAATTATGTATTTCATATTATTGTATATGTAACTTGTATGTCATATATACGAGTTACATATATGTAACTTTATAAGTGACATGCGAAACTCTTTGATCTTTATTGTACATGCACAAGACCATTTTCTTATGTGTTTGTAGAAGAGTTAAGTGTCATTTTAGTCCTTGTGGTTTGACTACTTTTGTCATTTTAGTCCCTATGGTTTGAATTTTGCCATTTTGGTCACTATGGTTTCATTTTATTGTCATTTTCATCCCTATGGTTTCCATTTTATTGCCATTTTAGTCCAATTAAATTTAAAATTTTGGACTAAAATGGCAAAATTTATCAAACTATAGGGATGAAAATGACAATAAAATGAAACCATAGTGACCAAAATGGCAAAATTCAAACCACAGGGACGAAAATGACAAAAGTTGTCAAACCACAAGGACTAAAATGGCACTTAACTCTTTGTAGAATTTATTTTTGTTTAAGATCTTACATCAGTGTAAGTTGTCATCAGATTAAATAAATATTTATAGTATAACGTAAATTTAAGCTTGTTTTAAGTAATAAATGTTTGTGAATTAACATCTATATCTATATCTATACTACCTAATAAAAGAGTAACAATTGGCCACATGTCATCATTTTAGGCTATACACGTCATATGTACGCCACATGGCATCATTTTAGGCTGTCCACGTCATATGTGTGCCACATGTCAATATTATATTAATTCTAGACATTTTAAACATTAATTTTATTTAATAAATTTAATTATATCATACTTTAAATGATAATTAATTCATAGTCAAATTATCTTTAAATGTTAATTAAATTACAATCATGTAAAAAAGTTTTAATTATTATTTCATACTTTGGATTATCAAGATACATAATTCAAAAGTTCATGCTATCATATTTAACACACTTTAGTGATTTTTTTTTCTTCTTATATAAAATTAATCAACATATTAAGGGAAACTTTAATTTGTTATCTTTTATTATTATATGTAATAGGTAATTTTCATCATATCAAATATTTATTACAATATTGTTTTTCTATATACAATCTTGTATATAAAGAAGTGTTTAAAGAATTGTAAAATATACTATTTTTCCTTTTAGAAAATGTTAAAAAGTTTACTTTATCTATATCTGATTTTTTATAAGTAATCAATTTAACAAACGCTTATTATTTATACAAATCCATGTTGTACACAGGTTAATAACTTAGTATATATATAAAAGAAGATAGTATTGTATATGTATAATAAATGTTATGAAAAAAAACAAATACTTGAATTGATCTTGTCAAACTTAGTTGGGTTACCACAATTAAAGTGAGTTAACACTGGATCTATGTCCTACATACATATTCATTTTTTTCTCTTTTGTTTATGTGTGTAATATATGTTGTTATAAGTAAATAAAAAATTACAAATAAAAAAGTTATATGTGTTTCCTACACATGTGTTACGTATTTGGTTTTTACTGTTACATAATGTACAAACGTAATTTTATATCATATGAGTAACTAATACTTATAATTTTTTATTTAATTATAATAACATATGTCGCATACATAAATACAAATAGGAAAGAATTCGAATTTACAACAGGAAGTAATTTTCAAATTATAATATATATAGGATTATATATATATAATACATTTCACTCACGTGTTGTACTATTTAAAGAGATTCTTACACAATTGTCACCGAACGACTCATAATGTTTTGTACCTAAAAGCTTTGACACCACCTGCATATTTTGGCGCAATATCCTTCATGAGCAGTTCAACCATTTACGTATTTAACCACATGTCATTTGTGCTTATTCACAAAATAGCTTACATCAGCATAGACACGGTTCACGGCTCTCTTAAATCTTGTTTACTTTAACTAGCTTTGATTTCAAACACCTGTATTTGTTATTATAAGTAGCCAATAATTAGCCATAGCCCATGTATATGTATTAAAGGCCAAGGGTTGTTTGGTTTACTAACTGTTAAATTTATATAATGTTTGAATTATTCAAACTATATTTAAAGTTTAATAGTTAATAGACTGTCTGATTGATTCAAAGGTGTTTTCAATGAAACAAACGGTTCCAACATCTGACCGATATAGAAGTAACCTCTTAATGAAAACATTAAAAGGCTATCAAACAACTCTTAAGTGATACTCGAATCCGATAAGGACGGCTGGTTCAATCTCCCCTTAGGTGACAAGGAGTAGAAGTGGGCATGGGCAACCACTTATCTTGAGAAGAGGCAAGCATTTTAGACATCACGAACCAACGAGTATATTAAAACGGGACAATAAGACAAGGCAGCCAAAATAAGAAAAAAAGACCAAATAGCCTTTAGAAGATGCACCTTTGCCATCATGAACCCTTCAACAAAGTGGGCCTGCCAAAAACAACCCTAAACTACATAATTAAATAAATATTGACGCCGGTCTATGTAACCGACATCAAGATCGACGATTTTTGGCAATTACGACGGTTACATAGCGGTTACATAGCGATTTTCAGCATTTACATAGGGTTTCCAATGGTTATTGCAATTTGTGAAGGTTGCGACAATTTGGTAAAGTTACGACAGTTACATGACAGTTACAGAGGTTTCTACGGTTACGACGGTTTCAAATGGATAAGAGTTGTGGCGGTTTTCAACGGTTACGAATTATATATATGTATGGACGCTGGTGAACTTAACCTACTTCAAATGAATTCTCATTGTAGAAATTCATCAAGATTAAATAATGACCCTTTAAATTAGGTGGTTACATCAATTTTGTGATAGTTTTCAGCGATTTATGACGATTTTTCGGTTACCTACGGATCATTGCCACATGTCACATGTTTTGACACATGTCACATGTCTCGTATCATTATTGTTTTATTTTTAAATATTTTAAGAAATATAATTTGAATTTGATTATACCATACTACCCGACTACCGGATGGGTAAAAAACTAGTTTTCGGTGGTTATCAATTGTACATGGCAGTTTTAAATGTTATTTGCATGTTACTTATTTTATTTTCTTTGTGATTTTTTTAATAAAGATGTTTTTTCCCTTACTTTACGAATTGTATTTTAATTAAGGGTTATTGGATTTAAATACTCCCAACTTTGACCTCTTGGCCAACAATACTCCCAACTGATGAAATGTTTACTGACACTCCCAACTTTCAAAACATTTTACATTGGCACTCCAAAACAACATTTTTTTTGATGACGTGACACCTGATTTGGAATGACAATGGAAAATGTTTTGAAAGTTGGGAGTGACAGTAAACATTTCCTCAGTTGGGAGTATTGCCGGCCAATAGGTCAAAGTTGGGAGTATTTAAATCCAATAACCCTTTAATTAATTATTCTAATATTGTTTTTGTTTAGAATGCAATTAAATAGAATGATGCAACTATAATATTAAAATACTCGATCACCAGATAACTATTTTAACATCATTGCTTGTCTTTGCGAGCTTAATCACTCCTTTAATCAATCTAACATATGGATTGGTAAAATCATCTATAACTTGTTAATTATATAAGGGGTTATTATATTTAAATATTCTTAATTTTAACATGTTGGCCGATAATACTCCTAACTAAGGAAATGTTTAGTGCTACTCACAACTTTCAATATAGTTTATGATGACACTCCACTATGCTATTATTCATCATCAAAAAAGTGTTAAATGGAGTGCCAATGAAAAATGTGTTGAAAGTTAGGAATGCCACTAAACATTTCCTGAGTTGGGAGTATTGCCGCCAGCAGGTTAAAGTTGGGAGTATTTAAATCCAATAACTCTTATATTAAATATTTTCAATTTTAGTAACTCTAGCAAAAAACTTTTCATGAGCAATGTTTCGGATCAATTAAATGATAGAGCACAAGTTTTGAAGAATATACAAAGCGTAATCATTCCGATTTAGCATTAAAGAATCACATAAAAATTTTACAATACGATTACATAATACTGAATGATTTTAAGTAAACGTTAAAGCTATCTTTTACAGAAAAACTTTAGAAACAAAGAAACAAAATATGATGTTTATAGGCTAGCATCTTCGTACATCTTCGTACGAACAAGTTCATATGAAGAACCCCCTTGATTCATACGAATAAAAACCTACTATCTTCGTACGAAGATTAAGGTTTGTATCATATGTTTGCAAGAACAAATTAAAGCTCCCTACGTACGAACATAGATCATATTCATGTCATCTGACGTTTAAGCTTCGTTAAGCATATTCACATAGTAACGTCCACAAATAATGCACCATCATATTCCCCCTTGGACGACATTATCGAATACGATACTATCTCTAGCAATCCTCATTCAATTTGCTTTCACTTTGGCAAATTCCCCCTCGAATGATTGCTTTGAGATCCAGATAATTTGCCTTGAATCTTTGTAACAAAATTACTTCTTGAAACTTCTAGTTGTATGCAGTGGCGGAGCTTGGAAATAAGTTCGGAGGGGGCCGCAGGATTTTTAGGAAAAAAACGGAGGGGGACGAAGGATTTTTAGGATGAAAACGGAGGGGACCGAAGGATTTTTAGGAAGAAAACAAAGGGAACCGAAGGATTTTCGGACGAAATACTATTATACTGACACTTCTGAGCGAAAAAATAGGGGGGGCCGGGGCACCCCCGGGCCCTTCTAATCCTCCGCTAGTGGTTGTATGCTTCTCAGATTAAGCATATTCAATAAACATTTTAGCACAATATCTAATTCTTGTATGACATATTAGGGTTGTAAACGAACCAAAAAACACGAACGAACCCTTGTTTGTGTTCGTTTGTTTAACATTTAATTACTTGTTCACGAACGGTTCATGAACACGTACTGAACGAAAAATCTTAATCTTTTTCGTGTTCGTTCGTTAATTAAAGAATTAAACTTGTTTACGAACGGTTGATGAACATAAACAAACACATATTATTTTCAAAAAAATTAACATATTCAATCTTAAATATTAGACAGAATCATCTTAAAGTTAAAAACTTAATATAAAAATCAAAAATACATTTATGTAAACAGAGCAAAAATAAAAAAATAATAATCGTAATTGAAATTACTTAAAACTAATATTTCAAATATTTGAGATTTTGAGTTATAAATTACTATGTTTTTATCAAGATATAAATTACAAATGACTAGATGTTTAATTTAAACATTACGTTATTAAACTAAGAATAAAAAAATTTAAGAATATAAAATATATTAAACAAATAAACATAATAAAAGAACATAAAAATTTTAAGAATATAAACGTTATGTTTCAAATTACTATGCGTTTAACAATATATAAATTGCAAATGACTAGATATTTTCTAGTTGATCAATGATATCCCTTTAGGTCGTAGGATCGTAATAAAGCGAACTTATTCGGACCCGTCATGACTGTTAAGTTCTTCCAATCTTTACTAAATGCGAGAAAATTATAGTTAGCAAAACCATCTCGTACCCTTTCTAATGAAGAATCTTTTTGAAATTCAATACCTCAACATGGAACTGATAAATTCAAGATTCACAACTGTAAAAATTTCTCCCTCAACATTAGCTTCATCCTAATATATTATTCTTGTAGAATATTACCTTCTCGACTTAAGATGTATTAGGCATATTTTTGAAAGTTTCAATGCAAAATCGATAATCTTGATCAAATCAGCAAAAAAAATGATGAGAATTTGAATATTCACACATTAATGCTTTCTGTCCTCATTAAAAAATCACAAACAATATATACCATTGATTACAGCGACAGAGCTTGAAAAACCCTCGGAGAGGGCCGAAAGATTTTTAAGAAGAAAACAGAGGGGCCGAAGGATTTTTAGGATGAAAACGGAAGGGGCCGAAAAGATTTTTAGGATGAAAATTAAACGGATGGGGCCGAATGATTTTTTAGAAGGAAACGAAGGAACTGAAGGATTTTCCGACAAAATAGTATTATATCGATTATTCTGAACGAAAAAACCGGGGGGGGGGGGGGACCCTCAGGCCCCTTATAACCTCCGTCCGTGCTTGATTATAACTTATGTGTATATGTTGAGTTAACTAAAGAAATATCAATGTCGTAGAAATCACTAGTCGCTAGTCGGTCGGTGGGGTGTGGACTAGAGATTAATCGGCCAACTAATCGGCCTAATCAGATAGCCGGGCTTAGTCGACCTTAGGGGACTAACGATTAATTGGTTTAGTCGGGGATTTTTACAACCATGAGAAATATAACTAGTCATTGTAGCCTAACAGTTTGACTTCCTATCATCTAAAACGTATTCACGTGTTTGTGAGAATGAGATGAGAATTTCATAAAATCTAAGATAATCTAAGGTAATCGTAAACTAAGGCCTTGTTTAGGATTGCTTATTTAACTTAAAAATGACTTTTTGTCAAAAGTGCTTATTAACTTATGACTTTTTGAAATGAATTTTTTTAAAATGTGTCTGGATTAGTTTTTCCAAAATGAATTTTAAAAATTACCAAAAAGGACATTTTTTATTGATAGTATTTTAAGGTTATTGGGTAAAATGTAATGAGTGGGGTATATTTGTAATTTTATGTCAATAAATCATAAGTTATTTTGAAAAACTAGAATTTTTAGCTTTTGAAAAACAACTTATTACCCTTTTACAAAAAGTCATTTTTAAAAGTCTTTTTAGGTTTGACAAACAACTTATTGACTTATTAGCTTTTTGAAAAAGTCAATAAGTCAATAAGTCAATAAGTTGTTTTTAAATGAAATTCCAAACAGAGCCTAAGGCATGCCTTATATAATATAATCAAAATATTAGGCATATAACTATACAATACAAATTGTATAAACATATAGCTCATAAGTATATATCGAATATAACAAAATGAACATGGAATAACTCATCTTTGGGGTTGGCTTAGTTATAGAGTATGTTACTATTTTTAATAATCTAAATCTTTATAACCATGAATCTAAAACCAATTTGTCACACTCCAACCGATGACAAAATACATTAAGATATGATTTTGATTGTTCAAAAGCTCATCATGCTATTTTAAAGCGAGCATTCATTTTAAAGATTCATTTATCATTCAACATTCCAACATAAATACAATTATTCAAAATATTCATACAATACAAAATATATATAATTCTTTGATTTAAAATTAACTAGCAATGTCCATGTTCATAACTTAATCTTCTCCAAATTTTCGCATAGAGTTTGTACATATATAAAAGTGGGGCATTTACATATTTCTCCCTCCAAATATCATTTATTTCATATATACCCAATTAAAATAGTCAATTACATATTTACCCATTTTAAAAGATAGTTCCCCTTCAAAATAAACAAGTAAATTACATATTTCCCCTTCCCAAGGGGAAATATGTAATTGATTTTAAGAGTTGGGTAAATATGTAATTAAGGCTCTCATTAGGAGGATATATGTAAATAATCCTTTAAAAGTAATTTAGTTTTCTTAAACCACATTTAGATTGTTCAAAAAGTTTTTGAGTTTTGATAAAATTTTTATGAGTTTATAACATTAAAATAATAATTAATAAATATTTAGTATAATTATAAGTACGATATTTATAATTGTTAATCTTGAGAAAATTACAAGTCTCAAAATGTATTCTTTGAAGAAATAAATCTTGAATAATAGTTTTTGTGTAAAAAATTTAGTTTTGATATGAAATTATTTTCTAGTAAATAGCTTAGAGAATATTAATATATAAGTTATATATTAACAATTTGTTATAGAGAGAGAATTCTGCAAATGGAATTATTTCATTCAATGCGCTAACTTCACCTCCAATACACTATGTCAACTGTCCTTATATAGAAACAGTGACGTCTGATGATGTCACATGATGTTGACACCTAACAGACATAAAACAACAACTGAAATAAACAAAACTACTGAGGATGTTCATAAAGTCTGAATGCATCCTCTTACAAAGTCTGACTAACTAAAACTACCGAAAGCAAACTACAACATCTGATGAGTAAACTACTCATCAGACTTTTACAACTAATGAAAGTAAAATACTGAAGACAAAAACAAACATCACAACATCTGAAGACTAAACACTTCAGCTGTTGTGAATAGCTTCAGATCTTGTAACTCTTCAGATCTTGTATCACTTCAGATCTTGTATCACTTTAAGTAGCCTTCAGCTGTTGTGTTCTTCTTCAGTTGTTGTGTGTATATGAGACTTAAAGGTTTTTCTGATCAGGCTCATTGGTTCTTTTGGTCCAACAAGAATATTAATATATAAGTTATATATATCAATAACGTTTGAATAGGATTTTATAAAATTAATAATTATTCTTTAATAAAATAAACTAAATTATTAGTTTGTGATTTTTTTTAAATAAATTATTGTATAGTAGTAAGTTTATATAAAATATCATCAAAGAGTAAATATATAAATTTTAACTTAAAATAATCTATTTATATTTGATTTTTAGTAAATATTTCTAGAATTTTATATAGTAGCTTCTCTTATGATCATAGCTATTGTTCTTTGAATAAAAACCCGTATTTAGGAGTTCTTAGTGGGGATTGTTGGTGTGGTTAGTTTCAGACTGATCTCACGAAGGTGATTAGGCGTTCAATTTGACTGATCTTGCAATAAACCAAGTTCTCATTCTCATTTTATATTACCGGCATCTAAGGGTGTTCGCGGTCCGGTTTTTACGGTTTTAAGTGGAAATGTAAACGAACCATTAACAACGGTTTTTGAACAATGAAAACCAAAACCGAACCGTTCAAAATAAAAACCGAACCAAACCCAACCGTTATCAACGGTTTGGTTTGCGGTTTGGGATTTTGATCCCGTTACAAATAAAATCGAATCAAACGAAACCTTTATAGTTTAACACATAATATTTACCCAAAGTCCATATGTATTTTTTTAAATCACGAATTAATCAAGAACTCAGTACGTGCATACACACATATATAAACATCTATATATGCATATATACGTGTATATATATAAACACGCGTGCACACAGATATACGGTCCGGTCCGGTTTTTTACGACCGTTTTTTAATGAAAACCGTAAATCAAACCGTTTATTACAGTTTTAGACTTTTGAAACCGACCGACCGAATGTTTGAAAAAAACCCAACCGTGAAACCGAACCGATGAACGGGTTGGGTGGTTTCGCGGTTTGAAACCGGACTGTGAACACCCTAGTGGCATCTAACAACTATTTAGTTGATGACAAGGCCACCGCATTTCTTATTAAATGTATATACATTTTATGACCTTAGTACTTTATGTATATACAAATTAGAAAACCATTTTTTTCGTGAGAAAACCCTAGCCCAATATGAAACCCTATTTTGTCCATGTCTGGACTTAAACTCGTGACCTTTCCAATATTAAAGCCACATGGTACCTCCTCTCAACCACTTGAGCTGAGGATCATAGGTATTTCCGTGCTACTTAAAATAGGCTTGTTAAAAGCTCAAATTGATTCACGCTTAAACGAATTTATGTTTTCTAAGGATGCTTGATGAATAAGAGACCAAGTTTGATATTCACTTACTAAGCTAAAAAAAAACTTGCGAGCTTAAGCAAATAAGCATATATAGGGATGACCTAATGGTAGTTAATAATTAAAATAACTATATCTAGACACAAGAAGATATCAAATGTTAATCTATGTTTATTGTGTAACCGAATAACTACATCTTATTACTTTGGGTCTCACATTAAAGTAAATATAAAGATGTATGTTTTTTCTTTTTTTAATCAATGTATTTCTTTTTTTTTAAATTAATGTAATTAATGTAGGGTCCATTTATATTAATAAAAAAATAAGAAAAAACCTACACATTTAAATTTACTTTAATGTGGGCCCCAAAATAATAAGATGTAGTTATTCAGTTAATGCAATAAGAAATGGTTAACAAAGAAACCACACCCTCTAGCCACAAATTTGAAGATTATAAAAGTAATTCTCATTAACTTAAAAAAAAATTACTTTTATGCTTCTTAAATCCATGTGGATATAAATGATTATTTTTGGCTTGATAAATCTTCTTAACTCTCATTTCAATAAATCCACACATACACACACATATCTTATCTTATCTTCTCTTATCTTATCTTACTAATATAATAAACAAAAATAATTTTGTCACTTGTCATGTTTTTAGAATACTAATGCCACATGTTATATTATTGTTATTTCATTTAATTATCTTTCTTAATAAATAATTATATTATCTCTCCTATTAAATAATTATAATACTAATCATATTATTTACCTTTTTTCATATTAAGAATTAAAAATAGTTTTAAATAAATTGAAATTTAATTTTTATTATAAAACATGTACTTATTTTTCTAAAAATTATAATTTTCTTATAAATAAGAAATATTTAAAATCGTTATTTTTCGGATATTAATAGTTTTCTAAAAAACAAGTTTACTTAAAAGACGATTTTTTAAAAATGAAATTAACTATAAAACTAAGTTTTAAACAATATGATTTTTATAAACAAATGACAATTTTTTAAACAATATATTTAAAAATGATTTTTTTAAAACTTTTACTATACTTTTGACATAAAAAACTATATGAAGTTTTCAACTTCATAATTTACAAATCTTATCTGTTACAAACTAAGTAGATCGGATAATAATTCTTTAGTTATTAAAGTTTTTAATTATTAGTCTATTACATAAAATCTGCTTATACTTACTTTAATTATTATATACCAAAATATTGTTTTATAATTCCTAAGTTTTTATTACTAACTATTTAATATTTTATTATTAATCCGTGTAATACACGGGTTAATAAACTAGTCCTATTATAACTCACCATAATTACATTAATTTAATATAAAATATTCATAATTTAAATTCAATGCTTTAGATTACTAAAGGGTAAATATGTAAAATCCTACCCTCAAAATATAAGATTTAACATGGCCGACATTTTCTCAAAATTAAATTTTCATCAAAAAGTTTATCTTTTTATTTTTAAAACACAAATTATTATATAAATTGTAATTTTTTATAAAAATTTACATTATTAAACTTATTGTTTATTTCTCTTCTATTCAAGTATAGTATAATATATTTTCCTAATGTCCTTAACTATATCAACATAGCGAACATATTAGCTACTATAATGAATTACAAGAATGTAAATATAGGTGTTACATTGTATTTGGTTTTAGATCGGTATATGTTATAAATTATTGTTTAATTTAATTTTTATTAAGATCCGAAATCATATTAGAATTTTAAATTTATTGTTCATGATATTAATAATTGACAGCCCATAATGTTAAAAGTCCAAGTCCACATGAATGAATAAAAAATAAGAGACTTCCAGCTTTCTAGGGGATTAATTGGTTTTATTAAGATTCTTTTTATAGTAAAAAAATGGTGAACACCACCATTATGCGCTCCTCACCGACCGGTATTACGGTCAACATGATGGGGTAAATCGTGTGTTTTATAGTAAAATAATAGGGATTATGAATTTGTTTTACACCCAACTGATATCACAATCCATTTAAATTTGGCACAAAGATCTGTTTGTTTAATGTAGTTATTATTAGTAAGTGTTTCTTGCATATGTGTTTTTGTTGTTCATCATCTTGGATTTCATTTATGATTATTTTTAAGAAATATATCACCTAATAATAATCAAGTTTCTCAAGTGTTTAAATTAAATAATCAAAAGTCTTTCTGTCTCTTTAAAGTAACTCAACTTCTTATATGTGTTCAAATCATGTGTAATTTTTTAAATAAATATTTAAATTTTCTAATAAAGGCAAATAAAACTTATATGAATATTTGTTAATAATAAGTGATTTTTTTCTAATTAACTTAAAGTAAGACTTAATCCTAAAGAAAACAAATTTATGAATTAATAACAAAGTTTTAAAATTGTTAAATTCAAGTAAAACTGAGACAAAATGATAATTAAATACTTATAAATATTCATGTATGTTTAATTTGTCTCGATTAATTTTACAAAATCTGAATATTTATAAAAAAATATATATGATTGAAACATTTAGTGAAAGTCTAGTGATTTTAAAGAAAACAATAAAGCTTTTGATAATTTAATTAGAACACTTAAAAAACTTGATTACTATTTTACAAATTTACCCTTTTTTTTATTTTGGCATTCTTTGCTTGATGAACAATGACAAAGATTTTTAGTGACATTCATCTGAATTTTAGTTGTATCTATTTCAGTTTATAAACTATCTATTAGTTCAATGTCTTGATCATTTTATATTAATATAACATTTTCCTAAATTAATATTATATAATTTGTTGCAACTAATTTGATTTACATGTTATATTTAATGTAATATCACGTTTTCTTATGTTACTTTATTACAATCATTACGTACATCAATGTAATGCATAATTTCTCATTTTCTCTTAATTGAAGTAAAATTTTATACCAAATCACAACAAACTTAGCTTGATAATTCAAACCTCGGGTCTTTTCATTATATGTCTATTATAACAGATAAGAAACAACTGATCAAAGAAACAACTGATGAGTGAAATCCCAAGTTGAATTATTGGAGAAATATGAACCGGAAGCCGGGAAAACCAGAACCGGTTCCACCTTTACCCGGCTAAAACCCGAACTAGAACCGGCCAAAAACCGGTTGGAACCAGTCAAAAACCGGTTGGAACCAGTCAAAAACCGGTTGGAACCAGTCAAAAACTGGAACTGAAAACAGAACCAGTTATTGACTATGTTGAGCAGAACCAGAACCGTTTGAAACCGAAACCGATTCCGGTTCTAAAAAAAAACCAAACAACTAATTACCCAGCAAGTCTATAATGAATGACATGAAAGTACCCAACAATTAATTACCAAAACTATTGATTATAAAGAAAAGTTCAAATAAGAATAGATTTTTGCTTAAGAGTAATAACTAATATTATTTTGAACGTGTCGTGAAAATTTAGATATAACATCTAATTTTTTGTATTGTATTTAGGTATCAAATATCTTACTACATTTTTATTTTTGGTACTGGAATTTTATTTCTCTATTACCAAATTTTTTGATTTTTGTATTAAATTTTGTTTTTTGTAATAGATTTTTGTTTTTATTATTTTATAATATGTACATAGGATTTTTTTTATGTGTCTGTGCAATGACATATTGACACAACCCAATTACAAGCCCACTAATAATAAATATAACAAAGCCACATGCATAAAGCCCACTATATATGGCCTTTACGCTTTTGAAAAAAAAAAAAAAAAAAAGGGTTCGGTACTTCGGTTCCACAAACCAGTATTTATCGATCTCAAACCAGTCCGAACCGTCGGTTTGGCAGCAGCTCGAGATTTTACCGTTAAAACCAGATCCTAAGCCGGCCTGAACTATTTTCAAACCCCTTTGGCCGGTTTTAATCCTCCAAACCGGTTTCAACCCCTCTAAACCGGTTCTTATAAGCAATGTTTTCATAACCGGACCGGACGTCGAACCGGTCTCCTTACTGGTCAGAGGTCCGACCGGTCAGATCGGTTGAATCGGATTTAAGAACCGGATGATTTTATAAATATAAATATATAAAAAATCAAAAAAAATTAAAAAAAATATAAAAATATAAAAAAACGGTTCAACCACCGGTTCACCCAAAAACGGCCCAGAACCCTTAATCGGACCGGTTCGACCGGCCGGTCCGGTCCGGTTTTCAAAACATTGCTTATAAGTTTGACATCCCCTTCTCTCAAATCGATTTCCAAACCGAATCGACTCCTAACCCGAACTAGTTTGACAAAAAAAAGGGGTTTGTGCACCACTATCTTTACTCATTGAGCCGAAAAATTAACAGTGCCAACAGACACTAGCTAATTACACTACATATGTTACCAATTATATTTCTACAGTATATAAAGTAGTCTCGTGCAAACCTCACATCTAATTTCAGAAAATCTATGCAAATAAATAATTATATAAAAGGATAAATGTCTGATTCATTCTCTATTAATTTTCTCTAAATGAAAGAGACAAATGTCACTTTCTAGTAATTGTTCATCTTTATTTTCTCGCTTTTGTATTATTGATATTTATTATATAATCAAAATTGGTTTTACATTTTAATCAAATTTATTATTTCAGACAACTAAATTCATAATTCGTTTCAAATTTTATTTTCATATTTTAAATTAAAAAAATTCTATTATAATTATTCAAATTGATTAAACATTATAACTTCTAAATAATCACTATAAATTAACATTTAAATGTTTTATTCAATCTATATAATAAAGTAATAATTAAATGAATATATAAAAATTTGACAAAAGGCAATTCAAACTAAGCTTTCTGATATATTTTATTTTAACTGGATCAAATAAATACAACACTGACCTTCTCATGTCAACTCTCATCCGAAAACAACGCATTTTTTATTTTTTTTTATGTAAAATAATATATTTATCATTTATCACCATTCATTTTAGATAATGTATTTTCGTCTTGGACAAAACATCAACTCAAAATAAAATAATTTAAATTAAATTAAATAAACCGGCAAATAAGTCGTATGTAAAGTAAATGGAATCATAAATGCTAATAAATATAAAGACATCAAAGGAGGAAATTAATAATAAAAAATAAAATAAGTATTTCTCACATTTACAACACCATCAACAAAAATATAAAATTACAAATTAATTCTTTTACTTGATTATTCGATTCTGTATCTCCCTCATTATTTTGTTTTTGCAAATAATAATTAAATTATAAAAAAAAACACGGTAAACAAAAAAACTTACAATGTTACAATTACACCCCCTCTCCAACCTCATCCCATGTGTTTGTTGTTTCAAGTATTCATATTCAACCGTAACCCGACCCGCGTACCCATCGGACAACTTCTGCAACTCATGACCCACATTTGCAATTTCTTCCATTCCATCTTTCTATATATTGAAATCATTCAACTGCAGCCATTGATGATGTCTTGTTTGGAACAATCTCGTAATCGCCACCTTCTTCGTCTTCCTCGTCGTCTTCATCCTCGTCGTCGTCATAATCGTCTTCGTTCATATCCGCATTTCGATGATCTTCAATACCTATGTGTTCGTTCACTCTCAACTGTTGCTGCTGCTGTTGTTGTTCTTGAATTGTGGCTGGAAGCGGCCATTGCTGCTCTGGTCGAGCCATTATCGGAGCCATCTGGGTTTCAGGTTTTACACCAAACGGAATATTATTATTATTATTACTATTATTACTGCCGATTGCTTTTTCTCGGTAAATAGCATCGAGCTGGTGGAAATACGGGCAAGTTTTCGAATCCTCGGGTCGTTTCTTGCTGCTTTCCTTAACCTTCTTGTAGTATTTGTTGATGTTCTCCCATTTCTCTTTGCACCGTTTTGCATTCCGATTGTATCCGAGATTCCTCATCGCGGACGATACCTCCTCCCATAACGGACCTTTCGGCCCGTTTTCTTGATATTTCGTATCGAGGGACGTTCGAATCTGGATGAGTGCGTTTATTTCCGCTTTCGGCCATCGTGACGGGCTCGGTTGTAGCACGTTCTCTCCTCCTCCGCCGTTATCAAGATTCTTTACCATCGGCGGTGCTTGTGTAGCAGGTGTTGGTGCAGATACAGGTACAGGTACTACAGGTACTGTAGCAAGTACTATTACAATTAAATAAACAAGCATACCCAACAAAAATCTCACTCAATAGAGTTACTATCACAGTTTAAAAACCAAAAACGATTCACGATTTTCGTGAAATTAACGATTTTTTACTGTGATTATGAAATTTGGTAGCATGAGTGTACCTGCTAAGCACGCTGGTGTTTGCTCCGGTTGTGATTGCGGTTGTAGTTGCTGTGACGGTTGTTGTGGTTGTTGCTGTTGCTGTTGTACCGCTGGTGCTGGCGGTTGGTTTTGCTGTTGTTGATGGAGCAATTGCATAGCAGGCATTTGCGGTATACCCGAATTCGGATTCTGATCCGCGATCTTCTGCAAAAAACTAATAACTGCTGCGTCTTTTGCAGCAACCATGGATCGTTCTTGCACCAACAGCTCATGTTCACGTTTCATTTTCGCCATTTCCTGCATCCGCCACGCTTCCTCTCTGGCCATCCGATCGCGTTCGCGCCTCTCCAACGAATCAAGAAACTTCATCTGCAACTCCTCCTGTTTATCAACCACCTCCTTCATCAACCTCCCAAAAAACTCCTTCCACTTCCTCTTCCGACCCCGTGGCAACTCATCATCATCCGAAGACGTCGAAGAAGAGCTTGAACCCGACAACGGAAACCTGACCCCATGGCTAACAGGCATTGCCACCGCGGGTGCGGCCACCGAGATCGGGTCCACGTTGTTCTGTAGCAACACTGGTGGAGTAACAACTTGAGGGACAGATGGAAACTGAGTATCCGGCATTGATGAAACAACCGGAGTGGCTTCCAGAGCTTCTAACTGATCAAAAAACTTGTAGGTTTTACCGTCGGACTTTGAATTCCGACCATCTTTGATTCTTTTATGGTATTTGTAAACGTTTTCGAATTTCTCTCTGCATTTCTTCGCGCTTCGATGAAATCCAAGCAAAGCTAATTTTCTGATGAGCAGAAATCATTGAAGAAATCAAAACAGCAACGGTATTAGATTTGATTAAATCCGGAGACCGGTCGGAGTTTGATAAATCTAAGAACACATAATTAAAGTCTGAGCTAATAGATTCCGGTTAACCGGAAAACGATTCGAGCTTTGCAATCGTAGATCTCGATTCAAATCCAGAAACAAATTCGATTGAAATCGATAAATTAGGGTTTAGTTCACAAAGCATAAAGAAAAGGGGAAAATCACTGAAATCACTCGAGTTACTAAAATTGCTCAAATCAATCAAAATTGATCGAATTACCTTGAAACTTCATCCCATAACGGACCTTTAAGACTCGAATCACGAAACGCGACATCCATATCTTGCCGGATTTTAAGCAAATACAAGGTCTCCTGCCTCGGCCAGCGATTGCCGCCGGAGCTCCGGCCACCGTCTTCAGTCCTTCCTCTTTCATCTTCACTAAAGCCACTACTAGCAGCGGCGTTGGCAGCGGCGGGAGTTTCTGTCGCCGGAGCAGAAGCAGCAGCGTCGCCGGAGTTAGCAGTCGGCGGCGAAACCCCCTGCAACATCATATGGAGAAGATGAATTTAAAAAAAAAAAAAACAAAAGAGGTGGTGAATTCTTGAGGGTTTTATGTAAGATTGGGGGGTGTATGGTGAATTTATTAATTTATTTCGGTGGGGGATCTGATCTGCCTGTCAATCTCGCACCCAAAAAAAGGAAAAAAGAAAATGAGGATAAATAAATGAACAAGAGGCAGTAAATGTATAAAAATAAATAAATAAATAAATTATATATAAATAAATAAATGAGTAAATTACAGATTTGACCTTATGGTTTAAATATTTTGATTAATTTAACCTAAAATACCTTTTTTTTTTATCATTACAGACCCTATAATTTAAACACATAACGTTTTAACTTCAACGATAACTATTTAAACACACTTCATATTAAAGATTATGGGTTCAATTCACATTGTTGTCAAACGGGAATCGCTTTTGCTTTCTTTTCCTCTGGCTACTAAGATGTTTCAGTTCGTCAGGTTGTCTCTTGCCTGCCCATGGATTCAGCAGCAGTTTGAAAGGTTAACCTATTCGGGAATCTCCGGATCTATGCTTATTTTCAACTCCCTGAATGCGACCTGGGCTATCACCCGGCGTTGAGTCTGAGCAAAAAGGGTTTTACGTGGTAAGGTTAAAGTTTCATGTCCATTTTTTTCCTGGAATGGTTGGTTGATGACTCTTCGATTCCAACCAACTTGGCCTGTCAGGAGAGTTGAGAGGAGCCTTCGCTGCAGTCGCAGCATGAGTGAACCTCTCTAATGCCACTGAAAAATGCACTGCCGTAGTTGTAGCATAAGTGTAAGGGCGTAAGGCTGAGGTTTTGATACTCAGTCACTGCAATCTAAGACAACGGTCTTACCTAAATCGCCGTTCTAAAAAAACTATTTTAACAGAATTAAAAAAGAAGATTGTGGGTTAAAACTGTTAAAATAATTATGATTAGAGCAAAAATCGTTAATTGTATAAATCACAAGGATGTATTGATATAATATTATATTTTTTGTTAAAATAGTTAAAATACTTAAACCGGGTCAAAACTGTAATTTACTCTAAATAAATAAATAAATAAATAAATAATAAAAATAGCTAGGGAATCTTTTGGTATTATTGGTGTTTATTTTCTTCCCTTTTATCTGCTTGTTTAAGAAAAGTTTGTGACTCCACACAAGGGTCCCTTTGGTTTATATCTCAGTAAATTAGATGACCCCACACTTTTCTTTTTATATAGCATGGGTTTATAATATGAGAACTATCACATTTTATACTACAAGAATTAGTATAAAATTTTCCTAATTTTTATGCAGGATAAAATATTAAAAAAATTTATTATTTGGAAGGTAATTATTTTAGTCAAATCAAATATTCTTATTTTAAATTTAGTTTTTTATTCAAGAAAATGTATAAAGTCAAATCTAGGCCTGTTCATGAGCTGACAAGATCGATGGTATGCTTGTGCTAGACTCGTACACAAACCGAGTGACTCGGTTGGTTTGGATTTGCAAAATTGAGCCTAATACTTTGATCGTCGATCGGCTCTTTTAAAAACTAAGTGACTAGGTTTGTTTCGGTTTGACTTGGTTTCAAAATAAAATTTAATGCAAATTCAAATTAAATCAAAACTTAATAATTAAAAAACAATAAGTTAAACCACATACAAATCCAACGCAAACTAAGGTTCATAATTACAAATTATCATAATATAAAAGCAGAAAAATAGTTTAAAATGTTTGAAAGGCTCATCAAAGTAAGTGTTATTAAAATATATAATATTACCTTATATATACAAAATTTAGCTATGCTTAAATGAGCCAAAACGAGCGATCATACCTTGGCTCGTGCTCGGCTCGTTTAGAAACCAAATTGAGTGTACGTGCTTGGCTCATTTAAAAATGAGAGAAGTTTGAACGATTTTTTTCGAATAAATGTCGAGCAACGAACATTTTGGACAGCTCTAATCAAATCAAGCATTGTTTATGTTGAAAATTTATTTTTTTTAGCTAATTAAACTTTTTAATCTATAAAATTACTGATTTTGATTGTCACCATTAGTTGCTTCCATCTTTACTCTTCTTTCTATTCACTATGTTAATCTGAATCGCTTTTTTGTTCTTCATTAATTGACTTTGGATATCTCATAGATATGTGCTTGATGATTCTTATTATTATGATTATTATTATTGTTCAAAGGTGATTTGTTGGCTTCAATCTCTTCTTCCCTCTTTCTCTCTAAAATTATTTCACGACGACCTCGAATATCTCATTTGAAACTGAATGATCTAGGATGTTGGTTAAGTGACAAGACGAAAAATACAGTTTACGCATATGTAACTTATGTTACATATTTAACATTTGCTTATGTATGTGAAATTACTAAGATGTAACCTATGTTTTTTAATCAAGTTTTAATTATTTTGTTTCGATTTCACTTATTGATTCAATTGGGTTTTCTTATATATGAAATCACTAAGATGTAATACTTATTTAAATATATATAACTTGGATTTTGGTTCACTTAATATGTTTACTTTAGTTACATATATATAAGTGCGATAATGCTAAGTAAGATATGGAATTGTTATGTTCGTCATTGTCTCCTAGATATGAGTTACATTTATGTGACACTTAGTTACATATATGTAACTTGAAAAAAACATAAATTAAATTTTATGTACGTATTATAATTGAGAAAGTTGAGAAAAAAGATTATTTTTATTAATGTTTAAAAGAGAGAAAAACTAATTTGTTTTCATCTTTTATGCCCCTATAGTCTTGTATCTATATCTTTTAAGCCAACAAAAATCAATGGTAGATGCATGTTTTTTTAGTCTTCTTCACAATCAAAGTTTTCTTGAAAATCCTTCAATGTATACATAATGTGATATGGGATGCCTTCATCCCAAACATGAGAGAACACAAAAAAAATGTTGGCTTCAGGAAGCCGAGGATCGAGACCAAAATGAGCCGGATGCAACAGGAACGTTTTGAGGTTTCGGGCAGGAGGAACGTTCCGCAGTTTCGGGGTGGAAAAGGAGAATGAGACGAGCAAGATGCTACAATCAATAAATGGTTTAGACTCAACATTATAATTTTTTACACAACATTGAAACGGATTTATAATTTAATGTGATTTTATTCACACAATGTCTAAAGGTTGTCCAGACATGACAGGTGAGTATGGGTGACTCGGAGTGTGAAAGACATGAAACACCACTCCCACCATTGTGATGAGCAAGATGTGGATTCTGTGTGACCATGCTTACGTATCTGCACTTCCTCTCAAGCCATGAAGGAGCTTGAAGGCTTTCATAAAAAGATGGAAATTTACAGGACACAGATTACATGTTAATTTTTTGAAGTTAATGTCATAAAAAAACTTTTAATCTCATAAGTAGTTTTGACATGTGTTTATTTATGTAAACGGTATGATGTTTTTAACTAATAAATTTATGAAATGCCTTTTTTAATATAATATTAATATTCTAGTTATATTTGATTATTAAATGTATCAAGGAAAAAAAGTTAAATGCATATGAGGGCTCACCACTATACCATTTATATGTGAATGAGATGTAGTGTTAAGGTAACACTCAAGGCAGTCACTCAACATACCCAATTATAATATATAATGATAAAATAAAATAAAATAAAAAAAGTTGCTATTGTTAAGGTAACACTCAAGGCAGTCACTCAACATACCCAATGATAATATATAATGATAAAATAAAATAAAATAAAATAAAAAAAGTTGCTATTGTTAACTTTTTACTATCTTTCTCTTCTTTCTAAACCATATAACTTTTTGTTGCAACATTATTTGTTTGAAAATTTTTACATAAAATCAAATATTTTTTTTAAGTATAATTTTAGTATGGTATTGCTACATTTATTAGTTGGATGTAATGCATCAAAACCAGAACAATCTATAACATTGCAGATATTTTGTGTTACATATACGCAATATAACATAAGACATGTGTATGTGTGTGTACGTATTGATACATATATCTTAAAATTACCTAATCAAAGCCATCTTCCTATCTAATAATTGATTCCAATAAAATGTCACATGTCATTCTCTTATTAATTCAAAAATAAATTTTTATTTTTAAATATAAAAACTAACCATTAATGCTATTAATAAGATACATTGTTTACATAAATGTACTAAATAAATACAAGAATTAATAATATGATAATAAATTGTATCTATGTATAATGTGTGTGTGTATTAAGAACATTTTTTATATATTTTTATTTTTTGAGCCTTTTAATATAAAAAGGTATAATAAATATTATTGATTTTAATAATTATGCAAATTTAAAAGAATGTAATAAAATTATTTTATCATGTAAATATATGAAGACATAGTTATAAAATCACATATTTTTTATTTATAAATCCATGTAATACACGGGTTTATAACCTAGTATATAATACAAGCTTAATCAAATAAAATTACATTAAAGTTTAAAAGGGTGAAGCGAAAACAAGACTTGTATTTTTTCCATAAGTTAAAGTTGTGAAGCAAAAACAAGACTCATTTTTTCCAATTTCATCAAATATTTAAAATGTTTTAGCCATTTTATAAATTTTTAAATTTTCTATAAAATAAAAATTTGAAGTATTTTATTTCAGCATTGCATTCTTATATCCAAAAAAAAAAAGGAAAAAAAAACTTCGATTCATATCATAATATTAGTTTATATAAACTAGAGACTTTGGTTGGTTTAAATCACTACAACATTCACATCCATAAACACATGTGATTAAAATGATGCATCTGAAGTATTATAAAGAAATTTTGGATGTAAGAATCCAAATTATGATCGAGTTGTTGGCCGATAATAATTCATGGTACTATTTTGATTTATAATAATCTGAATTTTTATTTTTATTACCAAAGAAAATCGAGTTCTTTTGTTCACAATCATTATTATGAGCAAAATATAATAGAAATTAAATGCAATTAGGATGAAAATAGAGTGTAATTTGACATTGTAAGTATTTGGGTCGCCTCCACTTTTTCCGTCCACGATGTTAATTTTTAGGTTAAAAGGTTATTTTTAGTTAAAAATAATGGTTGTCCCCTCATTACAAAAAGTTAACATGCATTATGTTACCCATAAATTTCCGTTTTTCTTTTAGAACACTCAAACTCTGCGACTGAATTGGCGACTCTTGTTGGTGATGAGTGGAGCATGAAGCATCACCCCTTGTTTTCAATGTGAGTGCATGGTAAGGACTAAGGGTCGATAGGACACACCGTCTAACCTTAAAAAGTGATTTTGTTATTCTTTTAATTATTAAAATTTTTTTTATGTAAACTTATATTATCGAATGAATAGTGGCACACCACTACTTGAGCACATAGTATAAATACTAGGGGTGTTCGTGGTCCGGTTTTTATGGTTTTTAAGTGGAACCGTAAAGGCGTAAACCAAACCATTAACAACGGTTTTTGAATAATGAAAAATAAAACCAAACCATTTAAAATAAAAATTGAACCAAACCGAACTGTTATCAACGGTTTGGTTCTGGTTTGGTTTACGGTTTGAGGTTTTGATCTCGTTAAAAGTGAAAATTTAATCAAAACGAACCTTTTATAGTACAAGGCGAACTAATTACATTAAATACAAATGCTTTTTTTGAATGACAGATAAATCATGAACTCATTCCACAGAAACACATATATAGACATGTATATGTATATGAATATATGCATATATATATATATAGATATATCTACATGTATATACATATTTATATATTAGTATATACTCAAACACATACGGTCCATTCCGGTTTTTAACGATCGGTTTTTGACGAAAACCATAAACCAAACCGTTTATTACGGTTTTGAACTTTTGAAATCCACCGACCAAATGTTTGAGAAAAAACCGACCTGAAACCAAACCGATGAACGGTTTCGCGGTTTGGAACCGGACCGTGAACACCCCTAATAAATATTCGATGCATGCTATTTATTTTCTTAGTTATGTTTCTGAGTAGGTTTGTTTGAAATAGGTTTGTAAATGATAAGAAGCTTTCTTTCGTGGGATTTAATTTGCACCAATGTTTTCTGAACTGACCTGGACGTCTTACTGGTGACTAGTCGAACCGAATTTAAGAACCGGATTACATAATAAATATATAAAAACTTCCAAAAAATTTATATAATTATAAACTCATTTAAAGATAGGTTTCAACAAGTTAATCGTTTGTGTGAAATGGGTTTGCGAAACAATTGCCTTTCTTTTTTTGTTTTATTTTTATGTTAGATTTGCATTGTGGCTTGTTTTAAGGCTATTCTAAAATTTGGTTCCCACTAAAGCAAGATGAGGGTGTTAGTTAAGTTTTTTAAAAATCAGTTTGCCTCAACATATGACCGCGTCATCTTGTATTTGTTAAATTAAAAAACTTATTAAAATATAAAAAATTTATAAAATATTATTGAGACTTATTTTTTTTTTAATAATTTTTTTACGATTTCAATGGTTTTAGTTTTTTATTTTTTTACACTTGGACAATTGTTGGATAATTGATTTTGTGAATATAAAAAAGAGTTAATTACATAAATAGCTTCTATGTTTTATTGTGATTACCCTGGTTTTGGTATTAACTTTTTTTATAACAAATTTATCGTTTATGATTTCAATTTGTGTGACCAAAATACTATTAAATTTGTGTTAAATGACTAAATACTTTTTATATAACTAAATGGGTTATTTATGTGACTAACTTTGTTTTAGTTTGAGGGACCATTTCTATAATTAATCTTTTATATAAAGGGACCAACTCTCAATCGTAGATCCGTAACACCACCATGATCAATGCATCTATCTCCACCATCTCAACACCACTACCACATCTTTGTAACATACTTTAGGGGTTGAGGAGCCATAGGATCCGCAACCTCCTCCTGTGGGTAGTCCTGAACTCGATAGTCTTTAGGCATCATTCGGTCCTAGCATGAGCGGAGGAGGGTGCATAAGTAGAGCCTCTTGACTCCACTCCCTGGAATGCTACCGGTGTGTGGTTGTCTGAATTGTTATATGAGGAACTTGATCTTGAAGGGGTGTCATCCAATACTACCCTTGGCATTACTTCCATGATATATTCCTGAGTTAAATGCCAAAATGGTTCAGGTTTTTATATCAAAAATATCATAAAACTTCCATGAAAACTAATTATTTTAGTATGTATGTTAGATTAAACAGGAAGGAGGCTATAAGGGCTCGTGGCGAATAAGGAATATTTATAACTGGATTGGCAATCCGAGTTAGGAGGTTATACAAGTTTTATGAATTTTTTTGATTTGTGAACATTATATTTTTGATGTAGCATTATACAATGATAATTCCACTGCTTGTTAATGAACATTTTTGGTTTAAAAACTATGTGATAATGTATATAACCAGCTGAGTGGTATCTGGGTTTTGGTCCTTTTAAGTTGGTATTAGAGCCATAGTCAAGGATCTTGGCATCTAAAAATGCCTAAGACTTAAACTGAGAGTGGGAATAACAAGGTGTATTGCCATAAGGGGTAGTATGATGCCACATGGTAGGGATTTATTAAAGTCGTAAGAGTAGAGTCTAATAAAAAACGTCAAATGTGTGAACCATGATGCATTGGAATGGGAATTGTTTAGAACCTATAAGTTGGGTAAGTGGTTAACACTTGATCAATGTCATTAAAAATGTGTAATGCTTATTCTATCCTAAATACATACCATGGCTAACTCATTATTGATTGCATGTTGTAGAAATATAGATGGCTGGAACTAGAGATAGACCACAAAAACAGATAAGAGAAACAAAATCTCCCCACGAGTAGAACAAGGAACATGCAAAATAGAAACAAGTGAGCAGCCTGAAAATGTTAAAGGATTCACGCTAAAACCTGTAGTTCCGGAAGCCATCTCCAATGAAGTTCGAAAGATCATTCATGACATGATGCCTTTGATTATCACTAAATCGCTAAAAGAATATGGCAAGAATGGAAAAAGGAAGAAAAGAAAACGGACGAGTTTGAGAAATTTGGGAAGGGCAAGGAGGCGGAGGATATGGAGTTGGAGGTAATCAAGAAAAGGATCAAAGGGTGTGCTACAATGCAATCCCCTATTCTTTGACAGAATGAAGTATGTTGTGACAACGTGCCACTGGATCAGGTTGTGAAATTTGCATAGGTGAAACATTGTGAAGCAAACTTGCACTCAAAGGAGGTGGAGAACATGACTTGGAATGATCTCAAGTAATTGATGTCAAGACAATTCTGTCCAAAGAAAAAGATAGACATGGTTTCCTATTTTGAAATTCAAAAAACAGATCACCATGATAGCACTCTCGACTTCCTCTTTTGAAAAAAATTGTAACACCTTTGCAAGATTTCAAGAATGAAACTTCACCTAATGCAACCTTTTGTGTCAAAAAAAAGGTTGCATTAGGCTTATTTTGTAGTAGTATGGAGAAGCTTGGGACATTAGGGTGGGAAGATTTTGATGCCAAATATCAAACAACGATTTTGCTTTTTGGTGAAAGTATTGATATAAGGAAAGCATGGTTACGACTTCAACCTCAAATACTAAACATGTCATCCGTTAATACACAATTGAAGATGAAGTTGTTGTAAACATGTAATATCAATAGTTTCTCACAAAAGGTACACATTTTTATTGAATCAAAGCATCGGCTTTTATAGCCTTACAAACAAAAACCAATTGCAAACGTTCATCCTTCATAATAGGAGCTGAACGGCTATCATACTAACAATCTATGACCGACTCAAACGGAAGACTCAAACAAACAATAGACTAAATCAAAAAACACTAAAACATAACCATCCGGTCTAAACTGGTTCTGAACCCGGTTTGAAACCATTTTATTCTTCAATTCCTCCCTTAAACTGAACAGTAGTTACTGTCAGTTTAATTCAATGACTCCCAGAGCTTTCCTGAATTTTATGAAGTCTTCTTCCTTGACTGGTTTGGTCATCACATCAGCTATATGTTCTTTAGTACCACAGAATACCAACTTAACCTCTTCTTGATTCACCAAATCTCTTAAGAAGTGATATCTCACATCTATGTGCTTTGTTCGTCTGTGCATTATTGGATTTTCTGATAACTTGATAGTAGATGTATTGTCACAAAAAATTTCAAACACACCTTCATATTTCTCACCCAAATCTTCCAATAAACCTTTAAGCCACTTGCAATGACATGCACAATTTGTTGCAGCCACATATTCTGCCTCAGTAGAAGATAATGTGACAGTTTCTTGTTTTCTTGAACTCCAGCAAATTGCAGCCTTACTATACAGACAAACATATCCAGATGTGTATCTCCGATCTTCCACATCCTTTGCATAATCACTATCCGTATAGACTTCAAGCTTCACATCAGCATCTTTTTCATAAAATAACCCATATGCATCTTTACCTTTTAAATACCGTAACACCCTCTTTGCAGCCTCCAGATATTCTGATCTTGGTTTGCTTATAAAACGTGATAGAAAACCTACAACATATGTTACTTCTGGACGAGTAACAGTCATATACATAAGACTTCCAATCAGACTCTTATATCGTGTAGGATTAATCTCCTCCCCTACTCCTTCCTTTGTTAAAATAGTACCAGGTACTATAGGATTAGCCACTGCATGAGCATTCTGCATTTCAAATCTTCCAACAATCTCATTAATATACTTCTTCTGCCCCATATGAATACCCATTTGTGTTTGCCTCACTTCCACACCAAGAAAATATTTCATCATACCCAAATCCGTCATCTCAAACTCTTGTTACATTGACTTCTTGAAATATTCACAGAACTTGACATTATTTCTTGCAAATATTAGATCATCAACATATAGACTTACCACAAGAACATTATTCCACACCTTCTTAACAAACAAAGTGTAATCGAAACGACTTTGTTTGAAACCTTCACGCTTGAAATATCCTTCAATCCGATTAAACCATGCTCTAGGAGCTTGTTTTAATCCATATAAAGCCTTCTTTAACTTGTAAACCTTTGACTCTTCACCCTTCTTCACAAAACCTTGTGGTTGCTCAACATATACTGTTTCTTTTAATGTTCCATTTAAAACGCACTCTTTACATCCAATTGGAACACCTTCCAACCCTTTTGTGCTGAAATGGCCAAAATGGTTCTAATTGTATCCCATCTAGCTACCGGGGCAAAAACCTCTTCATAGTCAATTCCTTTACGTTGTGAATATCCTTTCACCCCCAACCGTGCTTTATACTTATCCACTTTTCCTTCTTCATTTAATTTGGTTTTATATACCCATTTGACCCCAATTGGAGCAAACTCAACTGGTGGATTTACTAATTCCCCGGTTTCATTTTTCTCTATAGCTAAAATTTCATCTTCCATTGCTTTCTTCCATTTCTCATCTTCACTGGCTTCTTCAAATGATGATGGATCACCCACAGAACTATGCATTGCATAATCATCATCAAAAAGTTCTTCTCCTGTTTTGTAATCTTTCATCCAAACAGGCTTGCTTCTTGTTCTCGAAGATGATTCTGCCACAGCTGTTGTAGATGGTTCTGTCACTGTTGGATTCATTTCATTCTCCTCTGCATCACCTGAACTTGTTTCTGATTCACCCCTTGTACTTTCAACATGAACATGTCCTGCCTCCTGCACCTCCTCAGGACCAGAAACTGATGACTCTTGCTAAAATGAGTCAACAGCTTCCTTATTTGTCGAATCATCTCCTTCAACAACCAATTCATCAACTTTGCTGTTGGCTTTCTCCCAATCCCACTGTTGATCTTCCTCAAATATCACATCCCTGCTAATTACTATCTTCTCTTGAACCGGATCAAACAATCTATACGCCTTCGACCCAATGCTAATACCAAGTAAAACACACTTACGCCTACGTGCATCTAACTTGGTTCTATGCTGTTCTGGAACGTGAACATGGGCCACACAACCAAATATTCTAAAATAATCCACATTGGGTTTCTTACCAGTCCACTTCTCTTCAGGGACCTTTTCATCCAAAGCTCTAGACATACACCTGTTCATTACATGACAAGCCCAAATGGCTGCTTCTGGCCAGAATCTCTTAGGCATGTTTCTCTCTACTAAAAGGCAGCGAACCATATTCATTAAAGTTCTATTTCTACGCTCAGCCACCCCATTTTGCTGTGGGGTGAAAGCTGTAGTCAACTGCTTTCGAATGCCATGAGTTTCACAATATTCTTTAAACACTTGAGAAGTGAATTCTCCTCCTCTATCACTCCTAAGTGTTTTGATTTTGTTACCCACTTCATTTTCTACCACTGTTGTAAAAGTCGGCCTCCAAGGCCGAGTACTCTCCGAGTACTCGCTCCAAGGAGTTGTTCCGAGGCCGAGTACTTCATGAGTATTGCCCGAGTACTCCCGTCTAGGGCCGAGTACTCTCCGATTACTCGCTTCAAGGATCTATTCCGACCTAGGAGCGCCTAGCGACTTTTGCAACCATGTTTTCTACTAGAGCTTTATATTTTTTAAACATGTCAAAACTTTCCCTTTTATTTCCCAAAACATATACCCAGGTCTTGCGAGTGAAATCATCAGTAAAGACTAATACATACCTCTTCCCATTTAGTGACATAGGGTTGATTGGTCCACAAAGATCAGTGTGAACCAACTCCAATCTTTCAGTGGATCTCCAAACAGCCTTCTTTGGAATAGCAATCCGACTCTGTTTTCCAATATTGCATGTCTCACATACCACAGTTTTCCCAAAGATCTGTGGTAGTCCTTTCACCATATTCTTAAACTGCATTGTTCTAATGGTCTTATGATTCACGTGCCCGAAACGTTTATGCCAAGTATGTGTATTGTTACTAACACTTACTTGTAAACATTGGGCTGGAAGTTCTTTCTTTTTCCCGTGAACTATGAACATACGGTTCCTTGTCATCGTGGATTTGATAATCAAACCTCTTTGTGGGTGAAACACACTACATTATCCATCCTCAAATACTACCTTAAGTTGTTTTTCTTGTAATTGACCCACACTGATTAGGTTTGAAGTCAAGTTTGGAACATAGTACACATTTGTTAGAACTTGAGTGATTCCATCAAATTCAACTCGGATATCACCAAGTCCTTTAACTTCCAACCTTAAACCATTCCCGGTCTTAACAGTAAGCTTAATATTTTTATCCAAACGTGTAAACCAACTTAACATACATGTCATATGGTTTGAACACGCAGAATCAAGGAACCAGTATGTCTTCTCTTCAACATCTTGATTTTGAACATGTGCCATTAGAACCAATTCTTCATCTTCATCAAATTCTGCATAGTTAGCTCCCTTATCTTCTTGTGGACATTCGAATTAAAAATGTCCTTTCTCATGACATTTGTAGCATTCAATGGATGATTTGTCAAAGCCTCATCGTCCCCGGCCTCGACCGCGTCCTCTGCCACGTGGAAAAACACCTCTTCCTCTACCATATCCTTGTCCTGGATTATGGTTATCAACTTTCAAAGCATGTTCATCCATTTGTTGCCTCACCAGTTTCTGTTCATGCACTAACAACGAACTCTGAAGTTCATCAACAGAGAGCTCATCCAGATCCTTGGATTCCTCTATGGAACACACAACAAAATTGAAGTTTGGAGTTAGTGTTCTAAGAATTTTTTCAACTATTTTTACCTCTGTCATGTCTTCACCACTGGTTCTCATATCATTTGAAATGGTCATAACCCTTCCAAAATACTCCACGATAGATTCTCCAGTCTTCATTTCAAGAGTTTCTAACTCTCTTCTCAGCCTCTGCAGTTGCGCCCCCTTGACTCGTGCATTTCCTTTGTACTTCACCTTCATCGCTTCCCAAAGATGCTTCGCCGTCTGCTTTTGGGTGATGGTCTTGAGAATATTCTTATCAATGGAATAGAACAAATAGTTCAGTGCCTTCAAATCGATAAGCTTCATATCCTCCAGTTCCTTCCTTCTAGCTGCCGAAACCTGATCACCAGCCTTAGGCTCAACGTAGCCTACTTCAATCGCCCCCCAAAACTCTTTAGATCGCAGCAAGTTCTCCATGATCAAACTCCAATGATCATAATCGCCATCAAATTTGGGAATTATGAAGTTTTGTGACGAATTTCCTTCCGTCATTCTGTCTTTTTTTTTTGTGGATCACTCAATTTCGCTCTGATACCACTTGTTGTAAACAAGTAATATCAATAGTTTCTCACAAAGGAAGACACTTTTATTGAATCAAAGCATCGACTTTTATAGCTTTACAAACAAAAACCAACTGCAAACGTTCATCCTTCATAATAGGAGCTGAACGGCTATCATACTAACAATTTATGACCGACTCAAACGGAAGACTCAAACGAACAATAGACTAAATCAAAAAACACTTAAACATAACCATCCGATCTAAACCGGTTCTGAACCCAGTTTGAAACCATTTTATTCTTCAGAAGTAATACTTGGATGTTCTAAATTTTGACTTCTTTAGTATAATTTACACTAGGCGTTAGCCACATCAAAAAATATATTTTGAGGTGGATTGGGGAAAACTGCTTCAACTTTTGGTGGCAGTTTGCCCTTATTGATGTTATTTGGTATTTCTAAGACAGTTTTCGTGTATACCACTCTAACATAATGACACTAAAATCTCGACTGGCGTAATGTTAAGATTATGATATGCTTCTAGTGCATACTATACCTTAAGCTTAAGCCCAGCCAAGAAGATATGCATATGTATTGACGGAGCTTGAAAAAAACTCATATGAGGCCGAAAGTCACGAACTCATATTTTATTCAGTGGATATGTTTTGGATTATATATTCAGGTCGAGTCAAACATTTAAAAAATTTAAATGTCTAATTTTACTTGCACTTTAAAAACAAAATATGTAACAAACAAGAAATAAAATGTTTAAGAAGAAATGGTGAGTATTCGGAAGAAAAATTACAATTTAGGCAGACAATGAAAGCAATTGACAAGGCTGCAAACCTCCAAGTCTTCATTTCATGTTTTCTTTTTCTTTTTTCTTAATTAGAATATTATATATTACCTCTTACAACTTAAACATTTTTATAAATTAAGTTTTATTGCTCCAGTATTATATTTATTTGAATTTTCAGAAAAAGTTTAAACTGTAAACCATTAAACATATTGTTAAAATATTAGTTCGACTTTAGTATATTTTAAAAACCAAGGGGCCCAATGATTTTTAAAAAGAAAATAGAAGAAGCTAGACTCAATACCTATAAAATTTTCCTATAAAATACTTATAAATCGACTCATGAGAGTGGAAAAACGGCAGGGATCGAGGCACCCCGGGCCCCAAAAAGCTCCGTCGTTATGCATGTGTGACTAGGAATCCACGTGTTAAGCATTTTTCTGTGCGAACAAAAACCTTAAAAATCTGTCTCATTGTGTACCGTCACCACTAAAATAAGCACATCCTCATATGTGGTTACTCTTGGATCAACAACCCTTGGAATGACTTGGATTTATTTTGGTTTGATGGCTAAAGAGACACTTGACATTCAAGTATAAAAAGCCTAATAAGATAGTCGATTGTATTTAAGTGATACCCTTGTAGTTTTATACATTATTATTAATAGAAAGACTATATTAGGGTCTTTTGTACTTAAGCTATAAATATCAAAATACTCATTTACAAGTGTTGGTGAGATGTCCTGCTTACGTGTCACATGTCGGCTCCTTGTTGGTCATTGCAAGAACTTTTTTTTTTGTTTTATGTTTTGTCTTTCTTTCATCTTCCGTTCTAAATAAATATGTTCAATTCTATTGGATTTAGGTTATGGGTGATTATCCTAGTGTTAACACCTTCTATACAAATCTTAAGTTATCGACTTAGGTTCGAATTTTGCATGACACAATTTATTTTTTATTTTTTTGGAGTATATTCATGTTTTTTACTATAAACATTTTTAATCATTTTTTTTTGCAATTGTATTAAGCTGGAAGTATAATGAACACTCTCTTCGTAACACGCGATTTTGCAACGATTTCATTTCTCAATTTAAATTTTGAATGTTTTGAACATTTTTATTCTTATACCAAGTTTCGATATTTTTAGTATTCATGCATGGACCTAATCAAGTTAATGTCACTGTCACGTACAAAACGAAGCTTTCAAATGGGCTTTTAACAACATTAATATCATCATAGGCCTTGCCACTTTTAACTCGTTGGTAATATAGAAAACATACCAACAAGGCAACAACCTGAAATGGTCAACTCGTTCAACCAACGTGTTCAAACTCTAGGTTTACTTTTTGACACACTTTTCTACATAGTAAGGTTACACAAAACCGTCCACCCAAATCCAATCCTAAATATATCTATGAAAACCATATAAATGGGGACAGGTCAGCTCTAAGTGACAAAGACTAAAAAGTCATTAAAATAAGAGTAAATTACGTCAATAGGGTTTGTTAATATTTCACTTTTGCTTTCTAGCTTTAATAAATTACTCATGTGGTCCCAAAACTTTAAATATTTGTAACACATATAGTTCTTATATGAGGGTAATTTGGTCAATATGTGACGGTAATTTGGTGACCAAAGGAATATATGTGTTACAAATGTTTAAAGTTTGAGACTATATAGGAGATTTATGAAATCTAGGAACCAAGAATGAAATAATTGCAAACCATAAGATTCATATCAGAATTTACTATTAAAATAATTAAGACTTGGTGTGATATTACTTCTAATGTGATTATTGGTTCGAATCCCGTTTAAGGTATAATATAAATTAATTGAGGTATAGATTAGATAAAGTTGATAATTATATGAGTGTGTTAGCTCTTGCTAAAATAAATGAAAATCGTCTAAAAAAAACTAGAAATCTTAAATTATGCGGTTTAAAAATGCGAAACCACTTTCACCGAATCTAGTTAATTAGAATACATTTTGAAGTAATAAATTATTTAAATGAAATTTATATGAAACTTGTATTATCTTTTTAATATAAAATTTAAGCTGGTTAGGTAAATTTCAAATATTTTTAGTTTGATCAAACAATTTTCTTTTTTAATTTTGTTTTGATTTTTTGTTGACTATTCCGGTTTTAAGCTTTTCTTTCGTTAAGGTTGTGTTTAATGTTTATCATCTCGTTTGCGGTTGTTCAAGCACTTTTGACACTCGCTTTTACAATGAATTACACTTTTGGATTTTACGACAAACTAACTGTGAATTTTAGGACAAAAGTACGATTTTTGCGACAGATTACAATTTTATGTTTAATGTTGATGTGACAGTCAATTTTATAATAGGTTATGTTTTAGGAATTTACTGTGGAGTGAGAGCCTTTACGACTTATTTTCTATTTACGTTTAAAATTCAAGATCGATTTGTCACCTATGGCCTTTTTGTGACTCCACCAACCCAAATATTTATTGTATATTTTAGTGTAATTGGTTGTAAAGGAATATTAAAGAGTTGGAGGTGCAGAGTGCACACTCGTTTGACCAAGTGTAAGGGTCACCCCCTTGCGGGACATATCCAAGGGGCAGAGCCCCTGGTGGCGGTTAGTTGGTGATTAATATAGAAACGAATTCGCAGACTTTTTCAGAAGACAATCGAAATTCGTATCTCTGATTCTCTCTATTGGATTATCCCATAATCAAATTTCTTGAACTCGTTAGGGAAGAAATATTGATTTCGAATAGTGATTGATCATACACGATCCGTTAGATTTCCAAGTGATTTGACGAATTTCTCCAACAATATTTGTGTTGTTTACGGTTTTTTCAAGTAGATAAGTGTTATTGTAACTTGAGTTTGCAATAGGATTTTTAATATCTTAAAGTGTACGTAGGAATGATAGTCCGGCCCTCAACGTAACGTGAGGAGTGAAAACCTAGTTCATACAAAAATACGAGAATATATCTTTTTGTGAAGTACACGTTCGGAATCTAATCTGTTATTTATTATTGATGCTAATAACTAAGAAAACTAAAATGATATATTTATAAAAGGTTGGAAACATAAGTATTGAAGTATATAACTCAAAGTTTATATATGTAAAATGTAATTATTAATTTGGGAGCATAAATAATAAATATAAAAAGCCGTAATAAAATGACTTTTAAATTTTATCTTAATAACTTTCCAATAGGGCATGTGGTGCTTGAGCACCCACGTAAATGGAAATATAGAATCTAGTCCTACATCGATAGTGACTTTCACAATTTGTTATAGAAAATCAAAGGTGTGAAACTATCATGTCACACATGTTACTCAATTTGTTATAAAAAATCAAAGGTGTGAAGCTATCATGTCACACATGTCACACATTAACTTTTGATACTATTGCTAGAACGACAAGTATGACCATTACCACTATCACCACCAACACCACTACCACCACTTCGACCGTTATTGTTGTTGCATGCCTTCACTGCTGCTGCTACAACAATTGTCATTTGCCTTTCGTGTTATTACCGCTGCTACTGCAACTGCTATGACTACGATTACAACTACACCGACCACTACGATAATCATTACGACAATTACTACCAAGACTAGTACTATGATTATTATTACGAATATTACTACAACTTTTTCAACAACGAAGATGACAACCACCATCACTATTTCCAAAATATGAATTATTTTTATCTATAAAAAAAAGAACAAACAAATGATCATGGTAAATTTAGTAGACTTAAAATTAATAGAAGGCATTAAAATTTCATTAATAACTTGAAATCTATTATGTATTATTATATATAATAAATCAAAATAAAAGAGGACACATGTAATTCATCTAGACTATCCTCACAATAATTTCCCTCTTCTCTCTCTTATTTAATGCATTATACATTAAATAATAATATTAATTATTGAATACATATTTATACATTTTTAAATTGAAAATATTTTTTAAGACATTAAAAATATATTATTATAAAAAATACTTTTTTTTTTCAAAAATAAAATTATTATAAAATAAGAAATATTGAAAACAGTTTTCTAAAATAAAATTTTTGGAAAACAAACTTTGAAAAAGTAATATTGAAAAAAATAATATTATTATTTTATTACTTAAAGTATTAAGTTTTTCAAAATTTTAATCATATTTTATTTTAAAAAATTGACTTAAATTATAAAGATTTTTATTAATGACTATATTTTTTTTGTATTTAACACATGTAATACACGGGATGCTAACCTATTTACAAATAAAGTACAACATAAACAGTATGTCACTCTTTAGAAATAATTGGTAGCCCCTCAATTCTCTGCCAAGTTGTCAACCGTTTTGAGTGAGATATAGTTTCTTTATTTATACCAGAGTGTTTCTAAAACATGTTATTCTTTTAAAAACTTTGTCTCAAAACTTTAGCTTGACCTTTACTTAGTCTTTCACCTTTACTTTAATTTTTCTTTAACTATACATTTGACTGTAACTTTAATTTTGTTTTAACTTTTCTTGTAACTTTACTTTTACTTTGGCGTTTAATGTAACTTTACATTGACTTTAGCTTTCTTTAATTTTATTTTCGTTGTTTGTGACATGAGTACTCATTGTCTTTTCGCATGACCCCAATAACTGAGTAAACTTATCAAATTATACTTCAAGTAATACGCAAGGTAGTAACATCCATACTGCAGGACAAGCTAATGCAGCTCATACTCCTATGAAGAGAAAGAAATAAGTTGGGACGAACACCTTCAAGTTTGGATGACTAAGTCCATCAAAGTTTGGATGAACAAGATCAAGTTCGGATGACTAAGTTCATCTAAGTTCGGATGAACAAGATCTATTTTGGATGAACATGATACAAGTTCTGATTAACACTTTCAAGTTCGGGCAAATACCTTCAAGTTCAAATGAACAAGACCAATTGCCCAACCATTATTTTAATTTCTTTACAAACATTTAGTTCGTGTTTCTTTTATATCAATCAATTTCATTCGTTTTAATATTAACACATTATGATCATCATACAAATATATCCAACCTAAAAGTTCATATATAGGCTTTAAAACATTAAGCATAGAAATATAAACTTTGATATTGAAACAATGGGTTTATTTGTATAAAATAATTGGTATACAAACTAGCCCCAAGGATTATAGAATCAAGTAAAAGTGGGGTCTATAACATATCAGCACTAACATTAATGATGAATCTAGTTTTTCATGTAAGAAGTAAACATATTGATCATGTTATCATTTTATTAAAGAATGTGTTGAAAATAATCATAACGTCATTGAGCATATCGGTGTAGAGTTACAAAGAGTAGACATTCTGGCAAAAGCATTGGCAAGAATTAAGTTTTTCAAAGTAAAAGAGCAGCCTGGCATATAAGATTTACATGCAAGTCAACCCGATCAAGAATGAAATGTTAATTCTGATCATTTACCAAAGTTACATTATAAGGTCCATTTGAGTCCTTTCAGTAAATAGTTTTGAATGTTAATACCCTTAAACTTGAGGGACTGTGTATGTAAAATTAGGCGATATAAAAATTAGAACAAATGTGTATTTCATTTCATTGGAATCAAACATTTGTGGTAGAAAATTTCTTGTTCTTTATTGTGATATCATAAATTATGGGTAACAAATCAAATAATAATAATAATAATAATAATAATAATAATAATAATAATAATAATAATAAAAATAAATAATTAAATAAATAAGGAATGTTATTTGTACAAACATGTATGTAACTAAGTCATTAGCCTACTATTTAGTGTAATATGATTATATGACATAAAATAAAGGAGAATTCTGTGACACCCGACAATTCCAGGTAAATTTCAACCTTTACAATTTTGTATTTCACATTTATACTTCTTGCATTTCATTTAATTAGGTTTAATTAAATGAGTTAAACACAAACAATAGCGTAACGATAAGTTCGAGGAACTATCGAATCGTACATTGCACATTGGTTTTGGAAACCAAGTGTGGCAAACACAAACACAAACAAACACAAAACAATAATTCGGGGAATTATTGGATTATGTATTACATGTTTAATCAACCATGCAAACATTTCGTAAAAGACGAACACAAACTATCATCGATAATTCGAGTAATTATCGAAATACACACGAGTCTCACGAACGTTGGTGAACAAACAATAAACAATCAAACATACGTGTCATTATGTGCTTATGTGCTAAACACGAACTAGACGTTAATGATAGACGTTACGAATCGAACGCAAACGAATCGAATCAATGAAATTGAAAAACTGAAAAAATTGACTCTTCACGATATGTCAAGACTCCTCGGCAAAGAGCTTGGCGGTACGCGAAGCAGAAGCTGGATTTTTGAACCCCGAAATCCTTGGCGGTATGCTAAGGCCATGCATGATCAGCCTTGGTGGTACACGACGAGTCCCAGAGCTCAAAAACTTATTAAAAGCAACCCCAACTCATTTCATTCGGTTCTTTCACAATTTCACTGAGTCTTTTCACTCACTCTTGACCAAAACTCACTGGAACCAGCTCCCAAACCTTCTGGTAACACCCTTGAAGCCACCCACTTGCATTCTTGGTGATTTGAAGCCATAAGAGCATAATGGGAGTTCTTGGAAGCCATCCACAAGCAAGGAGAACCTCATCAGCCACTCGTAGCTTCTGTTCAAACCAAATCCATCCATCTAAGAGCTTCTAAGGTAGTTTCCTATAGTTATCTATGCTTAGATCGTACATGCAAAGAGTAAAAACACACATGCAAGTGTGTTTGAACACATGCAACTACTTGTGGCTCACATGCACGAATTTGTTGTTGTTCTTGTGTGAGTTTTGATGTAATGTTACTAATCTACGTGTGCAAGTGTTCTAGGATGAGTTTTGATAAGATTGGATGATGATTTTGTAAACTTGCCATAAAAGGAAACTTTTATGTTGCATGTTGTAGATTTGTAATGATCTAGACATGTTAGACATGTTAGACATGTCTAGATGGTGTTAAATGTGTATTGAAGTGTTTAGAAACACATTTGAATAGTTGGATTTGTGAAAAATGTGATTTTGATAACAACTTACTATTCCTAGAAACGTTTGTGGAACCACAAGACGGATTTTGATGTTTTAAAATGTTTTGGTGATTTGTGACCACTGAAATATGTTTAAAAAGGATATTCAACATATTTTGAACTTTGATTTGTGAAAACGAGCTTTTAAAACGAAAACTTTTTCAAATAAGGAAACTTTATTTGGGCAAAGTGGCATAAATGGTAGTTTATTCACAAACGATATATTTTAGGTATTTAACATGATTTTACATACATATTAGAAGTATTAGTTTTATGAAATGGGATTTCATAACTATATTTTCCAAAAATAGAAACTTTCTAAATATAGAAAGTTTCCTAAAACAGAAACCTTTCAAAAATGGTAACTTTCCAGAAATGGAAATTTTTACGATTTCATAACATGAATTATGTGAAAGCGTTACTATTAGAGTCATACGATGCATGTTGATGTCCTACTTGTATCTAAGACGCACAAACAAACTAAACACAACTAACGTGTCACAAAGGACTCGTCTAGCCAACACTAGTCAACACACAAACACTCGGTTGAGCACACCAACACTTGGAGTTGTATAGGATACAATGCACTACAAAACACATACTCACAACCTATATGGTTTTACGTCCTTACTAGCAAGTGCTAGCATTCGCAAGTCGTGAACACACGAAAAACCGGAACTGGTTTACCAGGCGAGTTCACGACCCCTTTTAATATTTTCTACCTTTAGGGGAGAAAACATTGTATTCATAAACTGTTTTGAAACAAACATATTTTGATTACATATGGACATGCTTTATCACTATATGTATATGTGTGGCACACATCACAACTCAAAGTCCTCACAAACACCTTGGACCGTTAGTAGCGCGGACACCTAGCGTGGTAATCTTGGATAGTACTATTTGGGCCTGGTTAGCCCCACCCATCGCGCCTAGGAGACCAACCCGACTGGAGGTTGGAATGGGTGCAAAATTGACCAAACACATTTGCCATTGTCTTGTGTGATGGACATGGCGGGAGGCATGTAGTCAACTTCGGTTTCGAATACACATATAATATAAGTCTATTGACTAGCTATCAATCGATATTGCATTGTACTGATATGTATTGCCGCAAACACTTACTTTAAACATTTGATGTTTATTGCTTTTGTAAAACGTGCGCTCTCACAAACCTTTGTGTTGACCTTTTACTCGTATGTTTTCTCTGGTAACTATGGCACCCGCACAAGGATTATGATACTAGGATGGTGTCCCATGCATCTACTTTAGTGTCTCAGGCTGTTGAACATTTAATATTTGTTTTGCTATGTATTACTAAACAACTTAAACCGCTTCTGTAACTATTACTTTGTATTATCATGAAAACTGTTTTAATTTAAGCTTCCGCAACTTATAATTTCGAAAAGTTTTGATAACTTATACATTAAACTTCCGCAACTCTGATTTTATAAACGGTTTTATCCAAGTAATTTGATGTACGTATGCAACTAGACATGTAGGTCTCGTAACTGTAACTAGAGACTGCGATCCCGCACCGACCACGGTCGCACCCTCGATGGTCGAAACTTGGGGGTGCGACAAATTCTACTATTTAAAAATAAAAAATAATGCTTGTTTCCATAATATGTACATTTACCACTATTGTAAAAATCGCCTTAGGCAGCCGCATCGCCCCTCTACTGTGTTGATTTTAGCCTAGGCGGCCTAGTCAGATTTCGAAACATTAAATACAGCCACTTAACATGAAAATCTATCTTTAAACTTTAAACATGGTGTTTAAGTTGTAACTTTGAAATACTTGGCTTATTATGTTTAAGTTTATTTTTTAAATTTTTTGAATTATTATATTAAATTATTGATATTGATGTGTGTATATAATATATATTTGTAAATTAAATATAAAAATTCCAATCCGTCTAGCACCGATTAATCCCTAGGCGGTACCTCGCCGCCCGACTTACGCTTATCGACTTTACAACCATGACATTTACTATGGCGCGAGAGAAACTAGGAACTAGCAATTAGGATAGGAATGGAATCTAGGGTTATAATCTAAAAATATATATAATATATATATATATATATGTGTGGGAGCAATGCCATGTTGTTAGGCAAACTTACTAATAAAGATATAATAAATAGTGGCAAATTTAGTTAGGCTATAACCTACCCATATTTAATGGAACCTTTTTTACAAATTCTAAATAAGTTAAATATACCATGTGCTTGTTAAATTTAATTAACGATTTATGTAAACTTGGTTAACATGGAAAAAAATCTCAAACATATACACTGGGTTGAAATCCGGTGCAACGCACATGAATTGATAAAAAATATGTTATATACATAAATAATTAGTATCATTATTGTTTTATTTTTATATATTTTACTAAATAGTATTGAATTTTATTATAATTAAATAATAAACTAGATGTTGCTAAATAAAAAAAGATAAGTTTGTTTAAAGCTTTGTAGTTAATTTCAATTCAAATACAAGTAATTAATAATATATTAATTATTTTACATATTATAATCCATTATCCTGAATCATAACTAAATAGTAAATATAGATAATTAAATAAGTATATATAGGGAGATGTTCAAATGTTAACGCTCGCTTATAGCGTTAACCCGTTAACCCTGGCGTTTTTTGCCCGAATCTTTGTTTTTTTCATGGTTTTTATTATACATAAATAGGGGAGTTTCTTTTTTGTGTTTTTGCTAATTCATCACCGTTTAGAAATTAAATCAAAATGTAAGTAAGTGTAACAATGGAACCATCCCCTATATATATATATATATGTGTGTGTGTGTGTGTGTATATATAGGGGATGGTTCCATTGTTAAACCACCTTAACTGCGGTAACCCAAATAACTCGACAAAAAATGCCCGAATCTTTGGGTTTTTTTCATGGTTTTTATTATACATATTTAGTAGGGTTTCTTTTTTGTGTTTTAGCTAATTCACAAAGAAAATTGAATTTGCATCGGTGTAAAAGTTTTGCAATTTTCTAAATGTTGCGAAAATTGCAAAACTTTTACATCGATGCAAATTCGATTTGCCTTGCGAATTAGCCAAAATACAAAAAAGAAACCCCTCTAAATATGTATAATAAAGACCAAGAAAAAAAGACCAAAGATTCGGGCATTTTTTGCCAAGTTATTTGGGTTAACGCAATTAAGCAGGGTTCTTATTTGAACCAAATCATATATATATATATATGGAGAGGATAAAATGTTAACCCACTCTTATTGCGGTAACCCGTATAAATCCGTCAAGATCAATCCAAATCTTTGTTTTCTTTTTTCAAATATCATTATTACACATAAACAATACTTTCTTCTTTTATGTGTATGTTTAAATTTATCACCGTTTAAGTTTTAAAAGCATTGTACGTTTTGGTTATATTAACAAGTTTTGGTTACATTAAGTAATGTAACCAAAACTTACACTGTTTTTAAATCTTAAATCGGTGACAAATTTATGCAAACACATAAAAGAAGAAATTATTGTTTATTTGTAATAATGATATTTAAAAAAAGAAAACACATATTTGAATTGATCTTGACGCAATTATACGGGTTACAGCAAAAAGAGTGGGTTAACAAAGGAACCATACCCTACATATATATTGGAGAGGGTTATTTTGAAAACCTAGTTCAGTTGAGAAAACTTTGAAAACAATGAAAAAACCATCAAAAAAAAATTTGTTTTTTCATTTTTTTTACAGTTAGGTTACATCATTAGGGTCATTTTTATAAAAAAAAACATAATACAAAAAGTGCCGAGTAGTTTTATTTAAAAAATTAATAAAAAACCGATGTAACACAAACGTAACATCGTTGTATAGCACAGAAAGAAGGGGTTGCGTCAGTGTTACATTTTCATTTTATTAATATTTTTTAAAAAATTGTGTCGGTGCTTTTTTTTATATTTTTTTTTAATAAAAATGACCCTAATAATGTTATAAACTATAAAAAAAATTCAAAAAAAAAACTTTTGTTACATAGGGTTTTTTGAGGTTTTCTCAACTCAAGTGAGTTTTTGTTTATACATACCCTCTATATATATATATAGATAGATAATTAAATAGGAAAGATAATCAGAAAACCAAAATATAGATAATATAATATAATGACAAGTGTTGACACTCATTTTTATTTATTAGTATTAACAGATTAAATTATATTTAGGGTAAATTTGAGAATAAACTAGAACTTAATATTTACCTGTATTTGTAATGAGCCCCTAAAGTCATGTGTTATGATCATGCTACATGTCACAAGAAAGATGATATCTCTGATCGTGTGGAGGAACACTTCACTACCTTCTCTCCAATCCCTTATTATTATTTTTTTTTGTGTAACCCCATTTTTTGTTTACCTCAATTCTTCACTTCATCTATCTTAATAATTAAATAGTATGAATAAAATAAAGGATAGTAAGAGTTGTTAATTACATTCCTAAAAGCTAAAAGTGAGAGATGTTATGTGATGTTGAGATAACAAAAATTATAATAGTTAAACAAGTGATAGTGACCATAATACATTAAGACCACCCGTAGTGGGACACCGCGGGACGAGTGGGGTGCAGCGGGGCTGCGGCATCCGACGGGAACTAGGGGTGTAAACGAGCTGAGCCGATCCCGAGCTCGCTAAGGCTCGAACTCGGCTCGTTTAGATAAATTAAGGTTCGAGCTCGAGCTCGGCTCGTTAAGATAAATTAGGGCTCGAGGTAGAGCTCGGCTCGTTAGAAAATTTTTAGGCTCGGCTCGTTTAGATTTTATTTATTTAATTTACTTACTTTAATTACTAATTTAATTATATTTATAACTATATTTTTATAAATTTAACATAAAATATTTGATTTAAATATATTTATCATAATTTTATATATA
This sequence comes from Mikania micrantha, assembly GCA_009363875.1. NCBI lineage: Eukaryota > Viridiplantae > Streptophyta > Magnoliopsida > Asterales > Asteraceae > Mikania > Mikania micrantha. The sequence goes on from CM018687.1 coordinate 7,850,586, forward strand.
AAAATAATTAATTTTATAAATAAACACTTAATATAATAAATAAAAATTATATAAACAAAAAGCTCGTTAAGGCTCGCGAGCCGGCTCGGGCTCGACATGTAAAGCTCGAGCTCGGGCTCGATAACTAAACGAGCCACACTTTTGGGCTCGAGCTCGGGCTCGTTAAGGCTCGGCTCGTTCGAGCTTTTTACCGATCCGATCCCGAGTATTTCACGAGCTGCCTTGGTTCGTTTACACCCCTAACGGGAACACTGCCCCCCTCCCCGACGGGATTGATTTTGTGAATTGGGCGGCCCCCGCTCCCCGCTTTCCTCTCTCGATTTTGATTAGTGATTGTGGGTGTTTTAAGGTTTAGTGGGGTGATGATGTGACACAGTGAGGAAGATTTTTTAGTGGGATGACCATTAAGGGGCTTTAAGATTTTTAGTAGGATGATGACGTGACATAAATTTTCAGTGGGGTGAAATTTCAGTGGGTTGAGTGTTACTGATGGTCTTATATATTGTGCTTAATGAGTAAATATAACTATATAAGTTACATTGACACGTGAATAAAAGTAAACACGATGCAATAATAAATTATATTATTGCAAAAATAAACGTTAAAGAACAAGAAATTAAATTTATAGAAAATAAAGAGATTATATTTGACTCTGTTTGATTTCAAGAAGGTTATACTTTAAGATGTAGATAGAAATATGCACAATGTCTAAAGAAAAAAATGGAAAATATTGTTTTATAATCAATTTATGTCGTTACTAACAATGTCGTTATTTAATGATTTTTATAGTGTTGTAACTATATAATCATTAATCTTAATAACTAAAGGTGATACCTTTTTGTGAGTGGTTCAATGATTAGTTGAGATGGCAAACCACGTAAGTTATTCATGAGCTAAAGTTATCATAGCTTAGCGGCATTTTAGTGGTGAGATAAGACTTATGAATCACAAAGTCCTGTTTCGAATCACACAAGGGAGCTTTTCTCAAAATATTGAGTTTCCTCGTAAACTCATGACCTGATAGTAGATGTGATCGGGTGATATAACCAGTGTTACAATAATACTCTATTAATCCATTAGTGATCCAAATTTATAGTTAAAAAAAATACATAATTTTTCATGAAATTTTTTCTTTGTCTGAACAGATTAGATTTTGTTGATGAACAACAAAATATATTAATATGAGATTATCTTTCATTATTCAGAGAAACATCTAACTGTTCGCAAATTATAAAACCTGTAAAAGTTTAAATATAACATTGTTATAAATTACAATATTGATTTTTGAAATCAATGGAATGTTTTACAAGGCTTCTACGTTCTACATATGCATAAAAATAAAAACTATAAAAATTTTTAAGGAGTAGTGCAAATACGGGAAAACTTTGTATAATAGTAACATAGTGACATTTTTTTCCAATTCAGCAACTCATTCTTTTTTGTTTCAATAAGTTTATAAGTACAATGAATTTAACAAATAAATCAAGTCAACATGTCGATGTAGCATTTTTTTTGTGATTTCTTTTTATTTTTCTTTTCTTTCTTTGTTTTTATTTTATTTTATTTTGTTTTGTTTTGTTGTAAATGGACATGTGTAAATAGATTAAGTATCCAAACAAAAACCTACACAAATGGACCGATTTCTTGATGAGTGTGTATATATTGGTTTTCCTTTGTAATTGAGATATATAGAAAAGGGCTTTCACCATGTTAAACCTTAAATGGTATTAGAGTGGGCATAATTTTCGTCCTAAAAAAATATCCCCAGAACCATATCAATGTCGTCAACATGGCTGCCAAAACACTGAACAAAAACGATGGGACAACCATCGACACAAATTCACCATTCTACTTTCAACCTTTTGATTATCTCATGCAAATGCAAGCTATTGAACAAAATCCATGTATACACCTAAGGCTATTGCACCAGGAATCTCTCCTAATGAAAACTGGTGAATCTGTGGATCAAACCCTCTACACATGTATGATTGAATCTTTGATGTACAAACTACATCTAGGAAATATATCATGTATGTCACATGTGCCTATACAAGATATAAATCATCACCCAAACAGTCTCATTTCAGATACCTTAAAGATACTTTTGTACTTGGTGTCTGCTATCCTGCTATTCAAACTTGCAAGCTTGTTGTTTTTTCTGGCAGTGATTATGCATGGTGTTCTCTTACAAAAAAATCAACCATTGAACTATGTCTATTCTTTGCAAAGTGCTCAATTCCCTCGCAAAGTCAGAAACAAACTTCTATTTCCAATGTCACAGTTGAAGCTAAATATATTGCAGTTGTTTAATACACTACTTAAACCCTTTGGCTTCAATACCACTTGTTTGATTTTGGTATAACTGAACTCAAAACCTCTCTTATGATAGACAATGAATTACCCAAAAATATAATCAAAAATCATGTGTCACACCCCCAAAGTCCTACCTGCGGAGTCAGACCGCTGGTTGTGACGCGGCCAGAATTACAGCTCTCAGTCATATAAAACGACACTATATGCGTTTGAATATACTCATGTTTAATAAAACCAAATTAGTTTGACATTACATGCAGCAGAATATAAGTTTGTTTAAGCAGCGGAAAACATTGTTAATGCAGCGTAAATGAAATGAGTTGGACACTACATTGTCTAATACACATCATAAACATAATTTGTTTGTTTAAAAGACACGACATGAATGCAAGCTTAGTCTTGTGCTCGTTTTTCCTAAGTGCATCCTTATCCATAAGCAGCTAGTTATCTGAGAATAAATGTTTTAAAAAGTGTCAACACATAAGTTGGTGAGTTCACAGGTTTTGATATCAATACATAAGTGTATGAAAATGTTTCTCACGTGTCATGTTGTTTATTATATGTTTGTTCCGAGCCCTAGGCTCCAAGTGTCAGTTGCGTCTCTACCGAACTAAACTTGTTTGCTCTTGCCTCCGCCATGTCTATCGTAAAAACGATGGCGCGATGGGTCGAGATTACACGTGTCCTGACCTCCAGGAAGTATTGGCGCCGCGTGGGGTTCGTCACACCCAATAGTACTATCTAAATTCACCTCGTTGTGAATACATTAACGGTAAGACTGTGTGAGAACTTTGTTACGATACAACACTTAATGTTTGTCCAATAAACTAACATACACAATATGTTCGTACAAGTAATACATGTTTGACCCAACAACATGTATTCTCCCCTTATTTTAAAAGTTGTAAAACAGTTTAAAAGAGGGGCCGTAAACTCACCTTAGTACTCGTAGAGATATGCTTAAGCTCCCGCTTCCTTGGCGAGTGGGCCACCGGTTACCTATATCGTATGGCTTACGTGAGTTCGTGTTCGTGACCGTGTTCGTGTTCGTGCTCAACAACCCTCGGTTGTTATGTTTGTCCATGTTTGTCCGTGTTTGCCCGTGTTTGACCGTGTCAAAGTCAACGACCTGTTGGTGAACCGTTCGTTACTTATAATTTGTGTAATATTAATTATCGTTCACGTAATGCATTAAAACACGTAATTCACATTAATGGACAACTTACTATTTATGGTAAGTTTCTATTTTTAGTAAGTTTACAACAAATCACATTTTAATGGTTCTAGCATGCTCATTAATCCTAAGTGATCATGTTAACACTTAGCACGTTGTCACATATGATCAAATAAACACTTAAGTTGTTTTTAATCATTAAAGTTTCCTAACTTAGTAAGTTTGCGATAAATCAATATTTTAATCAAATTCAGCCATGTTACTTGTTAATAATTTCATTACTAACTATTTAACATTACATTAACATGTCCATTTACCAAAATCACCACCTAACACATTTTTGCATACATAAAGTTTCTATTTATAGCAACAATGCAAATAAATTACCATTTTGACATATCTAAGTATCCCGTATGCAAATATCATCATCGTTTATTTCAAATAATCATTTAACATACCAATAATACCTAGAACATTTTCCACTATCGATTTGCAAATAATAAAGTTACTAAATATAGTAACTACCTCAAATTAACATAAAATGACCATTTCATCTTATGATTTTTAATACAAATATCTCCAACATCACAAATATCTTTAATATAGATCACCAATCACCATTTTAACAATCTTATTTCATCAATAACATTAACTGGCATAATTTGTTCAACAAAAGTTACTAAATATAGTAACATTGCATCAAATCTCATCAAATGACCATTAGTGACTATTATAACATCACCAATACCATGCTAAACACATAATCATGATCAAAACCCCATAAAACGTTGTAGATCATACATGCATGCTAGTAAAAATTATCACTACTATCAAAAATCACAAATAACACAATAATCTCATCAATAATCTTAGTAGATTATTTCCATGACCCAAATCAGTCATCAAGACCACAAATCACTAATTCAAGGTTGTCAAATTTCGTGCATGCATCTCCAATGAGATTGCATGTGGTTAGAAATGGATGCATGTGTGATTTTGAAGTGTTATATGTGCAAGACAACTTGAAAGAAACTACCTCACAAGTGTTCTTGGAGCTGGGATTCGAGATTGGGACTCTCAATATAGGCCTATACGCGTCGTATATGGCCTATACAGGTCGTATACGTGACCAATCTTTGTCAAATCATTTGATATCAGATGTGGCTATACGCCTCTTATAGACCTATGCAATATGTATAGGGTCCATGGGATGTCAAAATAAAAAGTTAGTTGAGTAAATAATCAATCCCTTTATAAATTGAGATTTGAGGATCGACTATAAACAGTGACGGAGCTTGAGAGTTAGAGAATGAGGGACAGAAATTTATAAGATTCAGAATACACGTTAAATTTTTTAAACTAACCCTCAACCGGGTCTGACTATAAGCGTGGTCGTATGAGCTTCTACATGAACAAATGGACAAATTGAAATATAGGTCATTAAATCAATTGCTGTTTCACGTAATGAAAAGCATAAATTTTAATTTACTAAAAGGATAAATATAGAGTCAAAGGGTCACCTAAATGAATACAACGTTTCTGTACCCTCTAATCACTAAAAAAATTAAATACAAACTCAATTCACATATGATTAAACATGCCAATTTTTATACAAGTAAAAATAAATGAGTTTGATTTTGGTTAATTATTGTATTTCGGGTAACCACATAGCATATAACAAGTTGATATGGTGAATAACTTAACATAATACTAGTTAAGATGAGCAACTTATAAACCATATGAATATAATGTATTCAAATGGATAAAAATTACCAATAATATACTCGATGAGAAATCATTAAAGATTATTAAACTAAACTATTTATTTAATTACAATTTATTTTTAACTTGAACTAAATTGAAGTTTTTTAAAAATGACTCATTTAGTTTCAAATTAACTTTGCTTAAAACTCATATTGACTCACATTATCTCAAATCTATCCTGATTTGTTACCGACCAGACCAAACCCACCCCTACCCATTCTGCCATACTTGCACATAATCGTCGGTTTTAATTACAAGTTAAGTTATAATTATTTTAAATAATGTTATTTTAACTGTTATTTCATATATTAAAAAGGAGCAATATACAAGAGATGTTGGATTAAATTATTAAAATAGATCAAAGGACGATTGAAATGTAATAACATAAAATCAAGAAGTTATCAAGTTAGATATATTACCGATGATGTCTTGTCCTACTGGTAAGATAGATGTATGAGAGGAAATGATAGAAGAATCAGGTCCTGAGTTCGATTCTTGATCCCACCCGGTTTTACCGACCTCTCACCGTCGTGCCTTTGGCCTGGTGCTAGGGTCAGATTTTCCCCGGGAATTGGTGGCTGGTGGGCTAGAGGCTACGTCCGTTTGGACTAGTGGCCAGCTTGGACATCCTTTAACTATTGAGGGCCGCGTACGGAGTAACTGACAGTTAATTAGTTGGCCGTTCAAAAATAATCAAAGTTAGATATATTTGTTTAGGCTAAAGGTACGCTTTTTAGCAAAACAAGAGAAGCCACATCAATTTCAATCCCCAATCACCACCTCATCCCAATCTATCCTTTATCCTTAATAGATGTATGCCTTTCGTCGCTTTCCTTTATAGACTACCTTCTTTTTGTAATAAGAATCTACTTCCACGTAAATATAAATCATAAATATAAAAGTTTGTGTTATTCGCACAAATTGCACTCACGTTTGCATATTTACTCGTATTAATTGTCACTTATTAATAATTATTATTTATGATTAAACATATCAATCTTGACACATATTAAGAAAAAATAGATAGATTTGTGTAAGGATTATTTTACATGGGTTTGAAATAAGTAACATTTTGACGTATAATAGGTTGAGATGAGTAACAATTTAACATAATACGAGTTTAAGATGAGTAAATTAAAAATTATGTAAATATAATGAATTCAATTAGGTAAGAATGATTGATAATATATTTAATGATACAACAATTAAAAAAAAAATCAAATAAACTTTTTGTTTCATTATAACTCATTTAACTTGAGTTAAATTGATATTTTTTACAAGTGACCCATTTAGACCCAAAATTGTTTTTCTTAAAGTTCATCCTGACCCACACCCGTTTTGACCCGTTATCCAACCCAACCTGTCCATTTTTTCATGCATATATATAGTTAAAACTAATAAAATCAGTTATTATTTACTACATATTTAATTTATTATTTTTGGAACATAAACATAAACATAAGCATTATTTTATATATTATTAGGCATCAATAAATAAATAACAACTATATATTTAAACTAAATAAATAACAACCATTGATATATCTAAAAGTATTACTAATTTAGTAGGTTTGCAACAATTAAAATTTAATAATTAATAAAAAAATAATCTACAACTTCATATTCAGTTTTGTTATCCAATATTTATAAAATTTTGAAACGATTTAAATTGGTTTCCTTTCAAGTTGCTTCTCTCTCTTCAAAGTTTTTTTCCTTAAATTGTGTGTTAAACCCATTGGAAAATATCCTTACATTTCTATCATTACATAATGATCTGCATTTACAAGTGAAATTGTGAATATCTTTTTTTATTCTAAGAGTACGTTGGCGAGGGCAGCGGAAACAGTTTTAAATTAACAAGAGTTGCATGAAACTTTATAAAAATAAGTAATTTTTATTAAAATCAATTCCTATTTCATTAATAGTAACACGAAAAAAATCTTCTATTATATTTCTTTTATAACTTTTGTTATTAGCTACATGTTATCTTTATTTTTATTTTAAGTTTTTTTTTTCTATATTTGTAGGTACTAATTAACGGTAGGAGTAACAAAAAATGATTAGTGCATCAAAATTATCAACTAATGAGGCATAATATTTAGTTAGGTTCTTGTATAATCACATCAGTTAATTTTTTATTTACAAACATAAACTATTTATTAATTTTATGTGTTGGATCTCGTGAATATCTAGTGAATTGAAATGAAATGTGTTAGGTGATGGAAAACGTGCTTGGTGATAGAAATGATATTAAAATGTAGATTAATAGTTTGACATTTAAATAACGTTCAAAAGCTTTATAAAGTTTGATCTACAAAATCTAATGAATATTAAATTATAGTTTAATTATTAAATTTTAATTATTACAAAACTTGCCAAATTAGTAATTTTTCAATATGTCAATGATTATTTATATAATTTAAATAAATGGTTGTTATTTATTTATTTATATCTAATAATATATAAAATAATGCTTAAGTAATAAATTAAATATGTAATAAGTAATACATGATTAAATTAGTTTTAATGATAGGTAATAATTAATAGTCGGTAAAAATTAATGAAAAAATATTATTGGATGATTAAGTCACAACTAGTAATTAATCAAGTAGGGTGGTGTATTTAGTAACTAAAGTTGGTGCAATTAGACTCACTCAAATATAAATAGTGGTTGTGTGCAGATCACATGACACCAAAACAGTAAAGTTTAACTCATTAGGAGCGATCTGTTATTTATTCGATACATTTGATTAGTAGACCCTCCCTCTCGAATTATGAGTTCGCATGTATTAATACGATTTCATAAAATTTTTGTAGGGTTCTTAGAAAATTTTCATAAAATGCATATAATAATGGGGTATAAATAACCCTGAATTACATCATTGTTAATGTCACTAATTCACTATGAAAGTGACATCTAACATAAATAACATCCAAACAATGATGGAAAAAATACAAACAACTGAATAAAAATTACTTAATAGCGAATTACAATAAAAAAAATCAAAAGTCTTAAGTGGTTGATCTTCAGTCTTTAGCTTAAGTGGTTCTCATATGTTCTTTGTTATTTAGTTGTTGTATCATTAGTGTTTATTGGCTCAATGGTTGCTGGTTTGTGATTTTGGGTTTCAATGATTTTTGCTTTACAATGGTTGTATGATGCTATGATTAGTAGGTTATGGTCACTCGTTTAGGGTCAGTGTTTTGGGTCAATGGTTTATAAATGGTGTTTGGAGTATCAATATTTATGGTTCATCAATTCATTAATTTCCAACAATCTTTCTCTTGAATAATGAAATCAAAACTGGATTTATTTAAGTAAAATTTTTATTTTGATTTGTCCTCTAAGGTCAAGCAAAAATTCTTCAACTCTAGAATCTGCATTGCCCAACCGTATAAACATAAGTTTTCTATGGTCTTTATCTGCAAGATCCATTATTGAACACCAATTGTTTAAAGAATTTCATGACCCATTTATTCTTTCAATCACAGTCACATTATTCTTTGAGTCAAAGAACCCTCTTTGAATCCTAGTCTTGGATTTGGATGTTTAGTAGGATGATTGTAATTTCTGAATAGGAGGACTTGACATTTGCCATTATGAATTGTGGACTTTTTGGGAGGAGAAAGTGGGGGTAGAAGCAAACTGACTTGAGGCATGTGTAGAAATGTTTGCTTCTTTGTCATTGTCTTGTTATTTATTGTTATCCTATCAAGAGCATACTGATCATCCTCATAATCATACAAAATGTCTAGCTTGTAATCTTCTTCAACATAGCCAAAAAAATTTAAATTCCTTCAGTGTTTGAGCTTGAAAAAGATTGCTTTTAGAAATCTCCATTGAGCCACCTAGTATAAAACACTCAATCAGATTTTGTGAAGATAGTTTGTTTGATTCTTTTATTTTGACTATTTTATGGTAAAATGGTTGACGAATCTTGTGCAGATGCCTGAAAAAGTTTAGGATGCAGCTTATTTGCCTTCTTGAATTTTGAAAAATCATCAAAGAGAAGAATATTCTTCCATCTTATTATTACATTCCATGTATTCCAATTAATTCGAATCAATATATGCTTAACTGTCTTTCTCATCTCTGCATCTTTTTCTCTTTTTTTCTCAGCAAATTTTATAATTTGAGATAGAGAGTGAACATCCTTTCTTATATTGTTTAAATCCTAGTTTCCAAAAGTATTCACCTTGTATTTACCTTAATTTAAAAGAAACTTAATCAGTTGCCTTTCTTTCTTATAAGTTTCCTCCTGTGACTGATCAAACACATTTATTTGGCATTGATAGGTCTTTAGAAGTTCATCACCCGTAAGTCCAAAGGCTTCTGGGCCTGCAAGTAGTTTCTTCTCCCTCTCTTCCACTTCATTTATTTTATTCTTTATTCCTTCTGATGTTTGAAATGAAAATTGAGGAAAGTATGGAATGTCAACTGTATTTATTTTGGATTTTGGTTTTTCTGTATTTACAAGGACAATTTCTTCATCCTCATTTTTATAACCAATTTTAATTTCTTTGGCCTTAGTGAGGATATTGGAAATCTATGTTCTAGGTATGAATCAAACTTATTTATTGGTTTTGGAGTTTATTTACAGGTTTTGAATCAGTGGGTTTTTCTTGGCAAAGCTTCTTGTTTTTCTTGTGAAGGTAATCTTCACATCAGGTTTAGGTTTTCGATGAAGGTTTGCTAGAATTAGAAACGAGAAATCAGAAATGGTTTATATGGTGAAGACTTATTGGTTGCTGAAGATTCTTTTTTTAGTTTGGTTGGTGAGAGTTATGTTGATGGTTTGGTTGAGAGAGTTTGATAGGTTCATTGAAGAGACAATTTTAAAGAGTTTGGGTTTCTTGTCACTCCAGAATTTCTAGTTACTATTTCTAATTCCTTTTCTTTTTCTATTTTTCTTTAGGCTCTCTAATGCAGTGGTGATGAAGAACTGTCAATTAAGAGCAGCCTTCAGTAGATCTTGCTGATTTTTCCTTTTATTTTTTTAATCGTTTTCTTCTCAAACTTGTCAAGCTATTTTTAACTTTTACACAACAGATAAGAGTTTGTCTCTCTCTCTCTCTCTCTCTATCCCCCTTTTTTTGGTTTCATTGGCCTGTTCTTTGAACCATGGAGGGGGAGGGGGAGATGCTATACCCGTTAATCTTTCTAATTGAAGTCTATTATTAACCACCACATGAGTGAGATCTTTAAGTATTGTAGACATGAAAATTTTTAAGTTTACCATAGCCATTTTATTGGATTGTATAAAATATTGCTTAAAGATTTGACAAAAAAATGAAGTTAATTGGTTAATAAGAAGTGGGCTTAAGACTTCTTGTGAAGAAAAACTGGTGAATTTTGAGTAATGGGTTTTGTGTTTAGGTGACCTTTTGAAGAACGTGTCTGCATTGATTTGGATTAGGTTTGCAAGTCTTTCTTATTCAAGGCTTTTGTGACTATCTCTGCGAGATTTTTCACATAAGCCTAAAGTATATTTACATTAGCCGTCAATTCATTTATTTTTGCATGTGATTCATTAATCAACCTAATGATAGCATCTGAATCTATGACAGATTTGTCAGTTGTTACGTGAATTGGGATCACACCAATATTGCCACGTACTCCTTTTTATTGGTACTGGGGATTTTTGGCTTTAGTCGTATCAAATTTTTCGGCCATTGCAGTGGATAGAGTCTTATTACCTTATCCACCCTTTGGAAGTCCAAAGAAATTTTCTCATTAGGTTGATGACCTATCTACTTGATTAGGATGAAACTGTGGACATGTCATCCTGATCACATCCTCTTCTTCGGGGTTACGAAATTGATCTCTGGAACTTTGGTTGGCAGGGGTTGCTCCTGTAGGGTTACGAAATTGATCATCTGGAACTTTGGTTGGCAGGGGTTGCTCCTGTAAATTTGGAGGAATAGGAGTACTAGGAGTACCAAAAGCTTGTTCAATCTCATAGAGAACTTGGGTGATGTCAATAGGCTGGGTAAGGGTATGAAGAGCAAAGGTGTACTTTGGAGAATGGACCTCCAACTTAGTATCAGGTAATACATCAGTGATCGTTGTGGACTCCCTTATGGTTACAACACCATGTTGTTGAGAGGATGGATGAAGAGTCGGATGTGTGTGAGATATTTGGTGAACATGAGATGATGTAACAGCTTCTCCTGATTTTCTAGTAGGGATAATGACCTCATCAATTATCTCATCCTCGTCAGGGGTCTTTTTGACTTTCTTTAGTTTGAGTTGGCATTTTGTGGAAGATTGGAGTTTGGGTCGTATCTTTGTAAGGGCATATATGGTGGTGGATGTGGGTTCACCTTGGACGACTCTATTCTTGGTTTCATCCTAAGCAAATGTTTTTCCTTCGGTGTTCAATCTTACAAAAGTTTATTTGTTAATAGTCTTGACAAAAACAAGAGGGGAAATCTGGCAAGATAGTTGGATGTGTAAACATGCCATGATAAAGTGGGGAAAGAGTAAGAATTTCGGAAACTTTTGGTGAGCAAAGAGATGGTCAAAGAGAACTCTTGAGAGCTATAGTATATGTAATGTGTATTTGAATATTTTAGATCCAATAGATAAAAACAAATGAAAGATAGGTACTTGTATTTATAATCCAAGTTGCAAAAAGACAAACTAGTAGTGTCTTTTCGGGTCGATCTAATCAACTATCGTCGACCTGATTAACCGATGGTGGATCCTATGATCACTCTAATCGACTGTTAATGGACAGAGTGTTTGCCTATGATGGAGAGCAAAAGTCACCGGGAGTCTAATTGTCTTCTGATGCATTGGTGTCCTTGTAAGTTTTGTCTTCTAACTGATCATTTAAAGGATAGAATAATTCTTCAGAATCTTTCAGTATTCTGAAGGTTAAATGTTCCTTCTTAGAACTAAATACTTTCAAAGAATAATTACATCCTTCTAATATTTTTTTGGACTTCCATGGAAGTTGAATTTTGTTTGGAAGGATGTTTCATAGTTTTGGTAAATACTACCCTTAATTAATTTTACAATTTTACATTTTTTTTTGGGATAATGGGTGGACGGAGGTAGAACAATACGACACTTTTAATTTTTTTATGAATAACAATCAAAAAATATGTTTCTTGAATTAAGGAAAAATCATTTCCTCCTTGAAATTTCACTTCATTGTCGTTTTAATCATCATTGTTACCACTACAAAATATTGTTGAAGTCACAAAACACTTCCAAATTTAGTCTACTAGAAGTTGCGAGTACAAATTGGTGAGTTTACTTGAATACTTTAATTGATATGTAAATAAAGTTTTAGGAAATTTTATATACGTCAAATATCATAAGTTTTTTAATATTTATAATATATAATATCAATATCAATAAAATTTAAAACAACATATACTCAAATAATAAAGTATATTAAAAATATATTTGTTCTTTAATATTATAATTATAATAATAATTTAATTCTTGTCTTATAAGTATTTTTTGAAAAAAAAGGCAAATTGGATTTAAATAATCCAAACTTTGACCCATTGGCCGCTGCCAGTCCCAACTATGAAAATCCCCAATAACGGTCCGAACTTTCGACATATTTTCCCGTGGCGGACCGCCGTCAAATAAACCCTAACGGCGTTAACTTTTTTTCGAATTTCGAACGGATTTTTGAGGGCTTTTGTTCAGATGGAGAATACGAGTCGAATGGCGTATAAGTTACCTCGAAACGTTGCTCCAAATTTCTCAATTTTATGATCTCTTTGATGAATTGAAAGTTTAAATACCAAAATTGAGAAATTTGGAGCAACGTTTCGAGGTAAGTTATACGCCATTCGACTCGTATTCTCCATCTGAACAAAAGCCCTCAAAAATCCGTTCGAAATTCGAAAAAAAGTTAACGCCGTTAGGTTTATTTGACGGCGGTCCGCCACGGGAAATTATGTCAAAAGTTCGGACCGTTATTGGGGATTTTCATAGTTGGGACCGGCAGCGGCTAATAGGTCAAAGTTTGGATTATTAAAAGATAATTTGCCAAAAAAAAAAGAACAAAGATTTAACTATCTTTGAAAAACATCTAAAATCGGCAGGAAACTGCGAAAAGTGATGAAATACACCGATAATCTAGTTTGACTGACTTAGACCAATTTGCTCCAAGTTGGACCTTTGGTTTGCAGCTTCACGAGTATGACTGATTTCTGGTAATATTAATCAGTTTGAAGAAAATCGACTCGATCAAATACCAAGTATTGGTCGCCTGGTCTTAGTTCTACAACATCAACTAGAATTCAAAATATAAATTTGTGAACGGCCTCAATTGTTGTCGAAGGGAGTGAACGGAACATTTTCTTTTTCTTTCTTTTTTAATTAGCTTTTATTTTTTTCGGGCACCAAGGTGAAATACGGGCAAAATTAACAAAAGCATACAAAAATCATCTATAAAGAGTTATTAAAACTATAACATTCAGTTTTAAACAAAACAGCTTAAAATAATATATTTCAACAAATATTTATTATTTTAAACATATATATGTAGATTTTAAGGATGAGTGGTGTGATCAATATGGTGCAAAATAGTAAATGTATTATAAAATTTTCATAAATGTCAACCTCATTGTAAGAAAAGTGAGAAAATATTCAAACCCCATCAGAACTCATAAAATTGAGTTATAGAAATAAAATGAATAGTTTATAATTATTTTAAAATATATCTTATATATATAAAAAGAATTAATCGGCCATGATACCTAAGAACGGCTAGAAAAGTAGAAAGTGTAGAAGGATGAGTTTATTTTATAAAAAAAAAACAAGCATAGAAATAAAAATATACTAGTCTCATGTAGTTTTTATAAAGGAATACAAAAGACATAAGACTGCACATTTTTTATAATATATTCTTTGAATTTTATATATATATTCCATGTGTGAAACTGTGAAAGTATAACTTTTCAAAGTTTAGAGTACCTATTTTACATCTATCTAGTCAACCAATTTTGACTTTTTATTTTTATTTTCTTCATTTATAACTTAATGTTTGAAAGAAAAAATATTCAGAGAAATTGATGAAAAAATAATGTGTTAATTTACATTTTTCTTCGATTATCATAAAATAATGAAATCATTAAACTATAAATTAATATCAAGAAAAATGAACAATACATGTACCTCTCATTGTACCGCTCGCTTGTTATGTCCCATCATATGCACTCACAGTTTCATTCTTTGAAATTATTTTCATGTCTTTTAACATTGCATTATTGGTTTGGTTATTCAATCACCCAGTTTTTTATTTTATTTTAACATTAATTTACACGTCTCATATAAACCTACATGACACGTATAGTCTTTTGACACCTGAATTTTTGTCAATGATTAGTCATTTATATGCCGTGCATAGCACATATACTACACGCATAGACCTAAAGGTGTACAAATCGGGTTTTTTTTGGAACCGGTTCCGGTTCCAATCGGTTCCGGTTCCAATAGGTTCCAGTTCCAGTCAACAAAGTCAATACCCGGTTCCGGTTCCAGTTTCGGGTTTTAACCGGTTCCAACCGGTTTTTGACCGGTTCCGGTTCGGGTTTTGGCCAGTTCCGGTTCGGGTTTTGGCCGGGTTCAGGTGGAACCAGTTCCGGTTTTCCGGTTTCGGTTCCGGTTCCGGTTCTGATTTGTCTGAAAAACCGTACCCGTTCGTACCCACCGGTTCGGGTATGACCGGTTCGGTTCCGGTTCGGGTTGTCGGTTCCGGTTCCGGGTCCGTTTTTTTGTACACCTCTACATAGACCTATACGAGACATATAAGAGCTCAATAATTGACACTGACAAATTCCAACAACAATGAATTCGAATACACTTGCCAATGTGTTTGTATATCAAAAGACATATAAAATCTTTTTTGATTTATTTATATAAAATCTTATAAGTCTTACAGCTTCACATTACAGTTTAATCAATGGCGATTAGCATTAACAGTTGCTTGCGAGTTATTTTCATTCTGTTTAATTGATTTATTTGTTCAAAGTAACTCATGTAATGTCTAGCCTAGTTTTTTTTTAACGGCTTCTGGCTGAACGACTGATTTAAGCCCAAACGAGCACACATCCAAGGGCAGGCTCAGTCGTCACCCTTCACCCACCAGATAAGCGGGAACCGGATAAATCCGTAAACCCTCTCCTCTGTTCAGGTTTGAACCCCTGACCTCTAAGATGCAGCTTCTCCCCTTCATTGCAATACCGCTAGGTTAGAAGCCCTTTGGTAATGTCTAGCCTAGTTCGTAGTATCAACATATTTCTTTCCTCGCAGGCCTCAAAGTTCGCAACTTTTTATTATTTTTTTTTATCACTAGCATGAAGTCAGTAAGTTTAGGTTTTCTAAAAGTTGATTCCTTTATTCATTTGAGTTTTCACTGCACACATCTTTTTAATATCGTTTTGTCCTCGATGTGAGACGAGAGTTATAAGTCTATGCTGATATAACAACAACGCCGCAACACATATCCTTGTGCTAGATAGTTTTTTTTTGAACGGCTTGGTACAAAGACACCTAAGACGGGATTTCAACTGTCCCCTCGGATTTGACGCTCTGGGGCGTATGCCATAGCCCACCCCAGGAGGAACCCCACAACTGGGTAAACCCTATGACCTTGTTTCAGCAAATATGCCTCAGTCCGGATTCGAATTCAAGACCTCCCATAGAGAAGTTAACGGGATAACCATTAGGTTAGAAGCCCTTGGTTCCTTGTGCTAGATAGTTGATTGATAATTTTAAATTTATCGTGAAAAACATAATTGTTTTAAAAGTAAATTGCATTTATTAGTTGTTTAGGTAAAGAAGCTTTTTAATCACTTAACTTAAAAGTCGAGAAACCCCAATAATATTTTATTTTATTAGTTGTTTGAATAAAAGAAAATAATAAAAGAAACGGAATTGGTAACCTTAAATAATGTAATTTATATATTATTTGATTTGATACCTTTGAATGAATGGATGCGTGTTTCCACTTTACTTTTGTTGTTTTTATTTAACGAAATTACCCCCGCCGATTTCCATGATTGGATCATGCCTCATGCCGTCCGTTTACTTTCTTATCAAGTTACATCAATACTTTATGTTTTTTTAAGGGAGTGGTTATTCACACACCTCACTTTTTTAATTCAACACCTCATCTTTTTTTTGTATGTGTCGTATAGGTCTCTACGTCACGTACAGCACCACATGTAACCCTGTTTTCTGCGTGTCGTACGCCACGTATAGGTCTCTACGTGCGTACGACATCTGACACTTGCAACCTTAAATTCCCAGATGTGACTGTTTAAATCCTGTGTTGTATGCCACGTAGGGTCATGTACGTGGCGTATAGATTTTCTGATTAAAATGACTTTTTTTTACCTCATATCATCATTGAATTCTTATACGTATAGTATGATACTATACGACAAATATAAGCCTAAAACAATTATTTTTTTTTCAAACTTTAAATTGGTATAAAATTTGTAATGTTATAAATTTAAACATTTTTAACGTTTAATAATTTAAACATTTATAACATTATTTTTAACGTTTGTCATTTTTAGTATTAATTGCATTAATTTAATATTGTTTTTGTGTTACAAATTAAAAAAATAAACAACCAATCAAAACAAATCACAATATATATACATAAACAGTGTCTGTACATTACAAAGAAAACAAATAAAATTACGGATCTCGCGATCGATACCAGCCTGCCTGGACCTCTCGATCTCGCGATCGATCATCCAACGCAGCATCTCGCTCTGCCGAGCCAGGATGCGATCGTGCTCCCTGGATCGTGCAGAAAGATCTTGGAGTATGTAATCCTGCTCCTTGAATCGTGCAGAAAGATCCTGCAGTATCGCCTCGAGGCGAGCCGGAAGCCTCACTATTTGGTACCTCCGTTGCGAGTGCTGCGGAACGTAGTGAGCGCCTCCGCCCTCCTCATCACCCCCGACCTCCTTCTCACCACTACCAGCCTCACCATCATGGTCCCCCCTCATCACCAACACCCTGACCCGCCTGTCCAACACCGTGGCCCCCATATACATCCATCATCTGTAGCAGGGGAGGGACCCATATCACTCCCCGTATCAGGGGAAACCTAAGACCTACATCAGGAAAATCCCGGACAATCTTCATACTGAAGAGCGTCCAGCAATCGAGTTTGACTAGATCCACAAGATCAGACAGCTCCTCGAGAGTGTCCTGGTGCAGATGACCCAGGGCGCAACCAATAATGGTGATATAGGCACCGCCATATATGGCTCCACGCTGCTGCCGTGGATATATGTCGCGAAGTACTCAGCAAAGCAGCGCGAGCTGGCATGTACGCCCGGTGATCAGGCAATACAAATAAAATAAATATTGTAACATGCACCACTCGCGCTTCTGCCACGTCCAACTATCGGCATGGCAATTATCCGGTGCATATATCGAATAAGAGGGTCGCGGATGTGACTGACTCTCGCCTTGGTCCCTATAAAGGGAGCCTCGGCAATATGAGGCCACCATGCACGCAAGGTGGCGTCATCAATCTCAGTGATCCCCGCTGTATACAGCGGGGTAACAGTCTCTGGCTCCCAATATAAGCCGGACGGTAGGTGAATGTGGAGAGAAACTCCACGACGACCTCCCTGTAGGAAGGCTGGAAAGCCATGTCGAAGAGCCGTCTCCACGGAGTTTCCTCGCCTGTAACACCCCGACCGATGGCGGAAACGTCGGGATGCCACGAGGGATGTGTAGATTGTTCAAAAGCTCGTGGGCATCTAAATCAAATCATCATATATCATTCAATCAACCAAAATAATTACACACAAAAATCATGTCTATCATGAATTAGTTACATCAAATACAAAAGAGATTTAGCTATCTAACTAAATTCTATTCGCCCGAAATTCAGTTATTTAGCTAAGTCCAAGATCCTATATGATGATGTCCAAAAGTGTGAGTTCTTCTTCCTCAACCTACTTAGCTTCATTACCTGAAACATGTGAAAATCAAATGTCAACTACAAAGTAGTTGGTGAGTAATCATAAGTTTTATATTTAAACAAATGTTTTTCATAAGGGTTTCATGAGTTTATATTTTCTTGATAACATCCGTATGAACACCTGTGAGATAATCCAACACAATATCCAGTTACCCAGTCAAACACATAATCCAAACACATAACCACATATATTAATAATTCATAGATAATCAATCATAAGTTCAATCAACCCAACACAATCCATCAATATTCTCAATTAATATAAGTGACCATACATGTATCATTGTATATGACCGAGGTCAATGACAACGACACACGGAGTTGTGGAAACATCCACGTGACAATACATGCAAACATTGAGGAAGACCAAAGTCAACCACAACGAATACACGGAGTTGTGGAAACATCCACGTGACAATACATGCAGTCTTCGCGAATGACACAAAGTCATTAGCTTCAACTCATGGAATAGTGACAATACATGCAGTCATTACGGATGACCAAAGTCATTAGTAACAACTCATGGAATATGACAATCCATAACTATGGATCTCATACAAGCAAATAAGTGTCATCCCTGTGTTATCAAGTCAATATATATATTGGTATACATGTTTCACCTCCGAGTTTAAAAAACAAAATAGTTTAAAAGAAAGGGATGTTATGAGAACTCACCTGAATCCTTAGAATCAGTGTTCCTGTAATATGCGCGCTCTCGTACGTGAATTCTAGATCAACTCAACAATCTGAAATTATAGTGTGTTTCATGTTCATGAGTACACATGTCTCATTTAATTCAGTTGTTCATACGTGTTTACTCTTTATCCTTTTATGTCATTTGAACTTAGTTTATTTATTCTAAGTTAAGGTGTTACAACTAAGATTTTATTACTTACCATCTTACCCGGACACTTTACATTTGTTAATGTTGATTATCCGATATATGATGATCTTTTTAAATAGAATACTCCATGTTATTTAGATTGCAGTGATGTCATCCTTGCAACTTATGTACGTATACATAAATGCATACATGCATGATTATTTTGAGTGTCCATCTTGATTTAAACTAGCAAGATCCAATTTGAGTTTAAATAATTTGCCCTTGAGTCATTTACATAAAAATGTTTAAATTATGTAAAATCTCATAATCCTAGACTTATATTTATATGTATAAAAGAATATATGGCAACTATTAATCCTTCATGCATGCATGACTATAACATCACCATTCCATTTTGTTTATTAAAGTGTGTGTGTAATCATATAACCCCTTGTTCTTAACCCGTAAAGATTGGACTTTCCCATCTTGGCCCGGTCCTAAATTTGCTGCAATTGGCCCAACCCAAATTTTGGTTCGGCTAAGCCCAATGGGGTCTGACCCACAAGGTTTGTGGCCCATTCTATGTTCGGTTCTAAGGAAGGAAAAAGGGTTCGCCCAACATGTAGCCGACCAAGAAAAGTTCGCTGCATGCGGAGGTTTTAAACAGCCATAAGGTTCGCTGCATCTATCTATAGGGTTCGGCCAAACAAAATGAAGGTTCGTTATCCCTAGGTTCGGCCACTTAGATTCGCAGCAGGGTAGGGTTCACGACCAAAATGTGTTCGTGACATCAACAGGTTCGGCTAGGTGATGGGTTCGTTGCCTTGCATGACCGTCCCCCGAACCCTTAGTAAATAGGTTCGTCACCTTGAGCAGCGCTGAAAGGTTCAGCCCACTCATGATACAAGGTTCGGGCAAGTGCAGGGTTCGGCTAGTTTTCGTGGCCAGCATCCAAATGGTTCGTGTGACAGGGAGAGGTTCGTGGCCCATGGCCTTCACAGAAAGGTTCGTCAATGAAATGCCAAGGTTCGGCGGGGAGAGCTCAGCCCCACAGGTTCGTCCAAGGTGGTACTAGGGTTCGCCTCGACCACACTTGTGGCGACAGGTTCGCCCCAACAAGGGGTTCGGCCTATCGACCTGCTCACGAATCAGCACCCCTCTGCGATTGTTCAGCCCCCCTTCTCATCGTTCTAAACCTAACTAGTTCAATCATGTCTTCCCTATCTTCATGCGCATGTGGTTAGGGTTTGCAAGATGTGAATTCGTTTGAAACAAAGGTGATGACAACCGGTTATGATTAAATGTAAAAACAGAACATAAAGCTTGAGATTTACCTCGAAATATTAATCAAACGCGAGATTTCCTTGTACTTTCTTGTTCTCCTTGATCTCCCGGTCGTTTTGGCACCAAGATCTTGCGATTTCGTCAAGAAACGAAGGAGTTATGCTAGTGAGAAGTTAGAGAGAGAGTAGGGTTACGGGATTTGAAGTTTAGAGAGAGAAAGGGGGTGTAGAAAATGAGGAGAAAGAAGGTAGTCTTCTTCCTTATAACGCGTATTATTACCCCGTGTCCGGTCTCGTTTTTATCACGATAAAATTCATAAAATGCTTGGTTTTCCTCGTTAAACGTATTTGAAACGTAAAACATTTATATGAATAAATTTTGTTTTCAATAAAATAGTTTTCAATTAAAATTGTTTAAGTAAGAGGTCTCCGTTTATTTTCGATAAATCAATGATTTATTAAATAAATTTATTCAAATTCATTTTAGGTTGTGATTCCTAATAAATGTTTTAAATTTTCATTTATTAAATTTAATATCAAAAAATATTATTTAATTTATCTCGCCGAAACGCCTTACTTGCGTACGTATTCGTAATGATTGTCACCTTTACGAATCCATCGTTTGTAATGTATTTCGATTCGATTTAGGATTTGTGGAATATCGTTTCAGAATATTATCCCTAATAATTATATTCGTGTGAATCGTCACCCACGCGAATATATTATTAAGTTTAATATTTTCCGAATTAATATTCGCGTTTAAATAATGTTCGTAACCTCACCATCGCGTAATATTATTCTCATTATTTTATTAACTTTAATATTATAATCCCAATCCCAAAACCCACTAAACCAAGTCACTGACACATCCATGATAGACTGAAATATGCATATGTATAGGGCATATGTAGGGGTCAGTCGCAACTGCCCCAGCCACCGTCCCACCGCTATTTCGATAAATCATGACCATGTGTCCTTGACTATGTTTAGCAACCAAACAACAACCAACTCCCATTTCTTTTCCATTCCAAACCATAATCCATAATCCAAGTATTCATTTGCGATAAACTCTCTGGTTTTTGTTTAGTTGGGTTACAACTAAACTTCCCATGGTTTACGCGTATAATAATATGTTCTAAATATGTATACCAATAACAGTGATAATCATCAAATAATTCATAGTCATTAATAATAATAAATCTCGGGTCGTAACAGTACAATCGTACGGATGTACGGACGACCGGAAATACAGTGATGTTACATCGCCTATCCACCTCTCGGCGTGCTCGCTCGCCGATCTCCGTCAGTATGTCCTAGTTGACGGCCTTCTGCTGGCTGATCTTTATGGTGCGGAACTTCATGCACCAGCCCGCTGCCGTGGAGCGATCTGGAAACTGAAGGATCGGCTGATCCTGTAGATCGTCGCCGCCACCCTCCGCGTTTTATCCCGAAGTCATAACTGCACGTGAAAACAAACGAATAAAAAGTTAATTTATTAAAAAAAATATTTTTTTGGACCTGTACGCCGCGTACAACCCTGTACGCCATGTAGAACCCTGTACATGGCGTACAAGACCAAAACAGATGTTCAAAAATGAAGATGAACTGTACGCCACGTACCGTGTTGTACGTGGCCTAGAGTTCTTGTTCCTATGAATTGTGGACGAACAGTATGCCACGTGCAGGGCTGTACGCCATGTACTGTTCGTCGTTCAGCCTAGGATACGACTCCCAACCCTTTCCCGTGGCAATCTAACCCATTCTAACGGATAAAAAGTGAGAAAAACTTGCCTATAACGTGTATAAGGAATATCCCAAAAAACTTGGCTCGAATCCGGACTCGTATGGCTCGATATGAAGGTTGAGAGGGTTGAGAGCTTGAAGACGTGTATATGGTGGTGGTTTGGGAGGTGTATGCCCGATAAAGGGACCTGTACGCAACGTAGGGACCTATACTACAGGCCATACTCCACCATGTACGCCACGTAGGGACCTGTACGCCACGTACAGGGCTTTTTTATCTTAAAACTGATACTCCACACCTGTACGCCACGTACAGTTCCCTACGTGGCGTACATGGTGGAGTATGGCTATACTACATGCCATACTTGTTTCGAAACCGTGGTTTATGTTCACCTCTTGTGAATTTACAACTTCGTCAGGAAACCCGACAAGTGTGGCAAGCGAACTATTTGGTGTTTTTAAATATCGTTTTAAGTTCGCGTGCGGACTCTCAACTCTATTGGTTGTATGTTGACCGAAGTTGCGGTTTTTGTTGGTCCAAGCAACTACAAACATTTCTTTGTATCTGTTCAACCATGTTTCCGTTAAATAATTTAAAATGCCTGAAACAAAACGTAACCACATAATTAGTGTATATATTATATACATAGCCCTTAAAATGCAGTAGGTTTTTCTAGAACATGCATCAGAGTAGTACCTACATTCTTTTCATTTTTTATTTAATGTTGGGTGTTGTATAAGTCTTTGATTACAGAAACATTATCAGGGTTTTGCTTCTTGATAATTGACAGTATATTGCGCGGGTCCATATGTTGTTCTGTCAGCTGTCCCACCATCTTATGCTCGTCATTTCGGACCTCTAACTGCCAAACAAGACGCTTTTCGTTATAAACGCCAACCAGTTTAAATGGACAGCCAATTTTCTTGCTGCCGGAGCGTCTACGTGTCGCTACGGTCTTGTGTTCGCCACTACGATCACAAACAAGACATACCTTCTGTACAACGTCTCCTTTCTTTTTAGATAGAGCGGTGACTACAATATAACTGTTGTCAACTGCTCAACTTTTAACCCAGGCAACCAGCTCATCATGAGACATAAATTCCTAAAACAATAACACGACTTAAAATATATCTAATGTTAAAAACAAGAAAGTCACACTAAATTATACCTAATTAGTATCCCAAAACACTTTAGCATGATGACCCCCGTCGAAATAATTATGCCCGCTATTTTGTGGTTCTGAATATACATCATTTTCTTCATGCAAACTTTCATGCCTGTATGAACGCTGACTTTCCCATCCAAATCCTTGCTGGTTTTCGTAATTGTAAAAAGATTCAACGTAGGGATCCTCATTTAAAACGGGAATCCTATTCGCGTTGTATGATTTAAAGTTGGGTTCCTCGTTTAAATTAGGCAGCTCTTGAGGTCTACTGTCAGCATGATAAGATAGACCGACAGAATCCTGTTCTATCTTGTCGTCTCCAAAGAAAAAGTTAACGTCCCAAAATGACATTATGTGAATACAGTAAACAATCAAAAGAATTCAAATAGTGAATTCGTAAGAAGAAAAACGCGAATGAATTCGAAACGTTTGTTCGATATATATATATATATAGAGGGTAAGGAGTGAATAATAACCCACCTTAATTGCGGTAACCCATTAACCCTGGCAAAAAACGCTCAAATCGCAAAAAAAAAAATTTCATGGTTTTTTTATGCAAAAATAGGGGGGCTCCTTTTTTAACCGTTCGCTAATTCACAAGCGTTAAAAAGTTAAACGAAATGTAAGTTTGCGTTACACTGCGAACATTTATTTAAGTGTCGCAGTGTAACGCAAACTTACATTTCGTTTAACTTTTTAACGCTTGTGAATTAGCGAACGGTTAAAAAAAGAGCCCCCCTATTTTTGCATTAAAAAAACCATGAAAAATTTTTTTTGTGATTTGAGCGTTTTTTGCCAGGGTTAATGGATTACCGCAATTAATGAGGGTTATTATATGATCCCTTTCCTATATATATATATATATATATATATATATATATATAATTTATGGAATCTTACGTCGTTTCGTTATTTGTACGAGATTTCAATTTCAAAATGTTTATACGTGTCGTATAGATCTATACATGGCATATATGGTCATTTTCAGTACACTCCCCAGACTCTAAAGCCAATTATTGTCCTTTATACGCCACGTACAACACTCTACGTAGCGTATAGCTTTTCAGCATGCCAGGGGCCAGACTGTTCCTCTCATATAATTGTCCTTTATACGCCACGTAGAGGCCTCTACGTGGCGTACAACTTCCCACTTGTGCAGAGGTGTCAGTACTATTTGTACGATGTTTTGTGCGTGGCGTATAGTATTTTGCGTGTCGTACAACACCTAATCATTGCTTAAAATGTGTCACACCCCCAAATTCCCACGTGTGGTGTCAGAATCACAACTCATGGTCATATAGAACAGCTCTATATGCGTTTCAAGTACAATGTTTGTCATAAAAGTTAACAAAATAGTTTGCAGCAGAAAATAGTAAGTTTAAATATTCAGCGGAAATATTAGTGTTAAGCAGCGGAAAATAGAATGTTAGACACTACATAGTTTTAGTACAAAACTGTGACACCTCGCAAATTCCAGGTCAGCATTTGTTTTATTTTAATAATAATGTGTATTATTTTTTCATACGTGGCACTAGAATAATTGTATTTAGTATGACACGCGGCACAACGGACCAAACACACCGATAATTCGAGGAATTATCGCACGAAACTCGCACGTGTCTTGAATGACGAACGTTGGTGAACGGATCGAACCACAGTACACTTTCACTGCACAATTAGGTTCCGGAGAACCTAAGTTAGTAGAACAATGTTCATATGTCGAGAAACGATAATCGTATTCGAGAAATACGAGAAATTCGGTCCAAAACAATGAAATTGGGCTTATTGGGCTCAACCGAGACCCATCGCGGTACGCGATGGGCACCTAACTGGGCCTTCGCGGTACGCGAAGCCTGGGCGGGAGAATTTGAATTCTCCGAAAAGAGTCGCGGTACGCGACGGCCGATCAACTTCCACCACCGCGGTACGCGGCGTGTTTCGGGAACAGAATGATTATTATATTCATCACGCTACGCAGAGATACTTTTTGGACAGTTGTCGCGGTACGCGACGACCCTAACACGCATAAAATCTTTATAAACCCAAAGTTAATCATTCTGTCGATCCTCTACCCATCTCCCCGAGTTACCAGCGACTAGACTCCGCCATTTTCGTCTGCAAATCATACTCTAACCCCTGTAAAGCCATTTTGAGACCTTAGAGACTCCATTGAAGACCTTTAGGAGCTTGGGGTGAGCTAGAAGACACTCACCATTGCCTTGCACGAGTTGGAGCTGCTGTGGACATCGTTTCTGGTCATCTTGAAGCCACACACATCTGTTCCAGCCCCATCTCGACCTACTTACACCCTCTAAGGTAGTCTTCTATCAGCATTTTTGGGTTTTAACACTTGAAAACACACATGCAAGCCCTTTAGGCTACATGCATCACCATCACACACCTAATCACGAAATTTTGTGAGTTTAGATCTGTTAGTTGATGTTATTATCACTGATTTGATGATTCTATAACGATCCATGATGATTTTGATTGATTGTGATGTTGATTTGTTGATTTTGTGATGAAATGGCTACTTTAATCAACATGCATGTATGATCTACAATGGTTTGTGTAATTTTCAGTATTGAAATGTATTGATGGTGTTATTGATGATGTTCCATGTGATTAGAATGTTCGATTATGGTCAAGAAATGTCAAAGATGTGGTTATTACTAAAAATAGTAACTTTAGTGTTACTAAGTAGGTGTTCTTGATGAAATAACCACATTTGCATGTTTAGATCTATAAGTAATGCTCAAAAATGATGTTTAGAAGCTAGATGGTGATTACTTGGTGCATAGAAATGTTTAGAATGGTCAAAGTCATGATTTTTATAAATGTTACTATAAATAGTAACTTTTTATCACAAATTTGCATGTTAGATGATGTTGGTTGTTAAACTTGATGAAATATGCTTATTTGTGCAAACTTTCTAAATATAGAAACTTTTACGCGCAAACTATGCTAAACCGGCTATGTGCAACTATGTGCTATTTGATGACATGCTCATTTAGGATAAATACGCATGTTAGAATATTCGGAATATGATTTATTGCTTGACTTGCCTAAATTAGAAACTTTCCTAAAATAGAAACTTACCATAAATAGTAAGTTTCCTCACGGGAATGATTTTTGGTATCCGTACACTACACTCAACACTAAACCGCACGTACACGAGCACTTGATCCAAAAACCGTCACCAACGGGTCGTTAGGTCAAACACGGTCAACACGGTCAAACACGGTCAACACAACCCACTTAACAACTTGGTGTTGTTGAACTCGAACACGGTCCTGTGAGGCCCACATGTATGCAACCACGAACTCATAGTACCTATGTGATATAGGTGACTACTAGCCGGCGAGCTACACTATTTGAGCAAATGCATTTCACAAACTCAGGTGAGTTTACGGCCCCACTTTTACTCTTTAACTGATTTGCTAAACTATTGGGGTGAGAATACTATTCAACTGTTTTAGATGTATGACTGGTATGTTGTGAAAACCATTTTCGAGTGTAACTTTTATCGCTTAAAGTCCTCACTTATCCTTACCGTTAGTTGTGTATCAAACGAGTCGTAATTACGTAGTACTACTGGGTTTGACTAACCCCACTCGGCATCAATGTTGACTGGAGGTCATAACGAGTGTAATTTCGATGTGAATGCGGGTTCAGCGATGACCTGCGGAGGCAAACGGAAACAGTCTAGTTTCGGTAAGATGAGCTGACACACTCCACGGATCGTAGTATCCAACAACAAAACTTAACATACCCAGTATATATCTGTTTACTATTTGTGTCTGTCAAAACCTGTGAACTCACCAACTTTTTAGTTGACGCTTTTCGCATGTATTCTCAGGTAACTGATAGAGCACACGCAAGGACACGCACAAGGACACGCTAAGGAGTCTGGCTTTCATATAGACTCATGTCTTAGGCGTTGTGTGCATTTAATGTTTTCAAAACATTTTAACCATGTAGTGTCTTGAACAATTTACATTCCGCTGTAACTTTATTTACTTATGATATCTAATTATTTCCGCTGCTTTAGTTATAAACATTCCGCTGCTTTATTTAAAAACATGTTTATCTTGCAAATCTGTGTGATTGTGTAACTCATATAGAGTCGTTCTATATGACCATGAGCTGTGATCCTGGCCACGTCACACCCACGTGGACTGACACCACGAGTGGGAATTTGGGGGTGTGACAAAAACATAAATAAGATTGTTTGATCAAAATGCCATGAAATGAAATGCACGTGCTCCTATGCTCGACCCTTACGTGCATCCTTATCCAGTGGCAGCTAGTTACCTGAGAATACATGTTTAAAAAGAAAGTGTCAACACAAGGTTGGTGAGTTCACATGTTTTGATATACATAGATAGTAAGAAAACATGTGTCATGATGTTTATTAAAATGTTAGTCCCGAGCCTTAAGCTCCAAGTGTTAGTGCGTCACTACCGAACTAGACTTGTTAGTCCTTGCCTCCGCCATGTCTCGTAATAACATAGCAAGATAGGTCGAGATTTCACGTGTCCCGACCTCCAGTCAGTATTGTGCCACGTAGGGTTCGTCACACCCAAATAGATCTATTCAAACTCACCTCGTTGTTTGTACATTAACAGTAATACTTTGTGAGGGCTTGTTACGATTACAACACTTAATGTTTGTCTAATAAACTAGCATACACATAAAATGTTTGTACAGTAATAATGTTTAACTCAATTCAACAAGTATTCTCCCCCTATTTGAAAAGCTTGTAAAAGAGTAAAGAGGGGCCGTAAACTCACCTTAGTGAAGATCGAAAAACAAATGCGTAAGCTCCTGTGTAGAAAGCGTGTCGGTCACCGGCTACCTATATCGTATACCATACGTGAGTTTGTGTAAGTGACCGTGTTCGTGTTTGTGCTCAACAACCCTCGGTTGTTATGTTTGTCCGTGTCGGTCCACATTGACCGTGTTTGCTCATGTTGGTCCACATTGACCGTGTTTGACCGTGTCAAGTCAACGACCTGTTGGTGAACAGTGTGTCGGTTGTGATTCGTGTAAAATTCGTGCTCGTCGTGTGCAAAACGCGCAAGTCGCGTCCATGGACAATTTACTGTATATAGTAAGTTTCCATTTATGGCAAGTTTCACAACACATATCGTTTTTAAAGTTATAGCATGATCATTAATCTTACGTGATCATGTTAACACATAGCACAATGTCATGAGTGTCATATAAGTCGTCTCTGCATATAAAAAGTTTCCTGAAAAGGAAAGTTTCCATATCTAGCATGAATATTATCGGAAACCATCTAACTTAGCATGCAATCATCATATCGAATCATATTACATCATTTAGCAAGCATATAACATTCATAGCATTCATAAATCGTTATTTCACAAACTAAAGTTACTAAAAATAGTAAGTATAACAAATATCATACAAATGATTATTCTAAGCATTCTTAATCCATTTTTATACCAAATGGCACTGTATAGTATCATGAATCATCATCTAAACATACTTATCTAGTCAAAATCATCATTTAAAAATAATCGGTTTATAAAAGTTACTATAAATAGTAACTTGGTCTAAAATGACCATAAATCAATCCCAAACCAAAACTCTTAACATTTTATCATCATGTTATCATTCAAGTAACAATCTCTACACATGCATGATCATGATTCCATCCATATCATCATCTTGTAACTAAAAGTTACTAAAAATAGCAAGTGTTGCAAATACTCATATTTTAACCATTTTGACACTACCAAATCATGTAGTACATTACCAATAACATCAATAATCATCAAAAACTCATCTAACAATCTTAGATCATACATGCATGTAGGTTTTTCACCTATTCATGACCAAATCTAGCATTTTACACATACGCATTACCTTGGATCATCAAGATATGTAACTAAATCTTCCTAGATCATCAATATACATCTAAAATCAATAAACCCAGATTCAAAAGTCAAGAAACTCGTGCATGTGAAGCTCATACACTTGCATGTGCGATCTAGTGCTTGCAAGTGTGATTAAACGTGGTTTTAAGCTACAAGGATCATAGGACTACCTTCCAAAGCTCCAAGAACACTAAGATGATGGCTCTATCAGCTCCTAAGACCTCCTGGATTGCTGGGTTCGACAGAAACAATAGGATGTGGTGGTGTTCAAACTACAACACTCTTCTTCTTCAAGTTCTTGGTAGTTCTCAAGCTTCAAAGCTTCAATGGAGGTCTTCAATGGCTTCCAAAGGGTTAAATCAGGATGTAGCAGCTGCTTAGGAAGAGAAATGACCGGATTATGGAGTGTGGGTTTGGTTACAATAAGTGTTTAGGGATAATGATGGTTTTTGGAAGTTTAAAAAGGTGTTTTGTGACTCTAGGCTACCAGGCGTACCGCCTGGCGAGCATGTTTGGCTCCAGCGTAGCGCACGAGGCGTCTGGATGGGGCACTCTTTGTGTCTCTCGCGCGTATCGCCTAGGATCAAGGATTGAGGTCAGGCGTACCGCCTGGCCCACTTGATAGGCCCAACAAGCCTATTTTTCATGTTTTGGGCTCGTTTCTCGACTGTAACGCGTCGTTTAGCATCGTTTGAATAGTCAACTATTAGTCATATTGACTTGTGAAGTGTCTTCGTGACCAAATGTTGTGACGTTCACCAACGTTCGTGATTTCTGACACGTGTGTGCGGTTTTCGATAATCCCTTGGATTATCCTGTTGTGTGTCAGTGTTCGTACTGTAATGTCACGTGTCACACTAAATTAAACTAATTCTAGTGCCACGTGTACAAATAACAATTAAATCAACATTTAATATAATAAGATGTTGACCTGGATTTTACGGGGTGTCACAGAATGTCAGTGCATATGTTGTTGTACGCTGCGTAGGGATCTCTACGCCACGTATAGATACATGTATGTGGCGTAGGGATCTATGCAACACGTACAAAGGTGTGAAAATATAGAATTGGGTGTGAGATTAACACAACCCTTTTTAACAGCAATTTGTATCAATAACCAGTGACGGATCCAGGAACTTTTTTAATGGGGATCGGGAATGTTTTTAGGTAATTATTTTTTGTTACGTTTTTGACCAATTTAAATGTAATCGGGTCGGATCATCAAAAAAATGTTGAAAATAAATTAAATTACAAATACATAATAAAATCACGCCAAATTGTTATCTCATTTAATAGGATGATACGATAATTTGTATTTTTCATCATGATTCGAAAAAATAATATTTAAATTAATAAATTAAAGATTAAATGAGGTGAAGGTTTAATTTTTTTTTTTTAAAAAAATTTCATATTACCTAAATATATAAATAATACACAAATCATCTAATTTTTTCATCATGCTAATAAATTTTAACCTATATAATAATCATTTAAATTACGGATTTTGTGATGTGAAGGATAACGATGTATATAATTAAGTTATTGCTCCAGTTTATTTTTAGAGCGAACCGAACATGAATTGAACATCAAATTCAATCATTTAATACACATGTCTTATTACTTTTTAAGCAACCTATGACTGGTTAGGTATTTAATTAAATTATTAATTACTTATTAAGTTTCATCACAAGAAATGCATATTGCGTTGCTTGAGCATTATTTTATTATTTTTTATTTTAAAATAATTTTAAATTGATCTTTATTTGGTTCGATAAATTTTCATGGGGGTCGGGAACAAATTATTTAGGGGTCGGTCGAGATGGGATCATATATATAACATTAAAAATCAAAAATTTACAGGGTCGATCGAACCCCATGGCTACTTAATGGGTACACCCATGTCAGTAACAGGTCATAGACCCACCCGATCATATCCATATCTAATATGAAGAAACTCATCATAGGTGAAAGAAAACCTTCTAAACCTGTATGAAACCTCTATTTTATCCATACTATGACTTGAACTCGTGATATCTCAACATTAAAGCCACATGGTACACGCTCTCAAACACTTGAGATGAAGATCATTGGTCTTATGTACAACTACATTATTTGGATTGCTTTTTAATAACGATTACATTGTTTTAATACTATTTTGCATATTTTTAATATTATAAAATATACATATAAGTGCAAGTTATTTTTGTATAACGTCCTAGGTTTCCTTAAAGGTATTGCATTAATCCAATGACATCTTGGCAGTTAATTAAGCTCAGGAACCATAAAGTCCTGTGTTCGAATCTCACATGTCAGTTTCTCAAACTGTTAAGTTTTGTCATGAACTGGTGATTTGGTGGTGGATATAATCAAGTTGTACCGCTGGTGGCATGCTTATACTCTAGTGGTCCGTCAATGATCCATTAGTCGTTCACAAAAATATAGTGTGATTAATTTGATTTAAGTATAATATATAGAAGATGGGTGATATATGAATATTAAAACTCCTTAATAGGCTACAATTGTAGATGTAAAACTGACGTATTTGTTAGAGGCATTGTCGTCTTTTAAATGAAATATCATAGGTCAGGCTGAATAAATAGTTTTAATTAAGCAGTTTAAAAATATATATAAAAGTAATGTTGTTATTAAAAAATAAAATAAAACAAATATGATTCTTTAACTCATGTACATATTTTTAAAAATTAGGGAATTTAAACTATCAACTCGAAATAAATTCGACATTAAAATTTTATATTTTCAAAATTTTCTTTTTGCTGAGCTGCAAATTGGGTGATCACTAATCTTTAAATCAACTATATATGGATTCATCAACGAAGATTGCTAAGAAACGTGAGAACGTTACGCTAAATTGATTGACTTTTAATAACGATTTCAAGTTTTTCAGTTATAAAAAGATTCAAAACGAAATAATCATATGCAGTAATTTGTGCAACTTCTATGGTTGTAATTTGAAGTACACAACTTTCGTATTGATAGAACCCTGATACTAAAAGAAAAAACAAATTTCAAAACTACCTTAAAGTTTGGACTGGACGCTTAGCGTGTCACGGTCCATAACGGCTCGAATCGGATATAACTTTAGGTGAACACAGACATCATATATTTAGTTTTTGAAATTAATATGTGAAGAACAATTGGTGTATGTGCTAATCTACTTTAGGCATTCAAATTACTAATGCGTTTAAAAATAATTATTTCAAGCCAACCCTAAAGCATTGACATAATACCATTTAGCTATGTGTTATGGGAGTGATTGAGGCGTGAAAGCCTTTGGTAAGGCCCCCATCACGCCTTCTAACCACTATAATGCGGGGGTGACTGGGCGTGAGTAAGCTTGATGTGATCATGATCACGGGTGAACATTTGATGAGGCTATAACTTCAAAAAACAGAAACCTCAAAGGTAACATTTTGGTTTAAAAAAAAAATTCAATTATCAATCCACTATAAATTAACTATTCTTGTCTCTTTTCTTTGAACAACATACTATCATACTACTAAACTACACCCAATATTCCCTCTTGCTTGGATTTGAACCCAATAGCTCATTTCGAATGGGCAATACCTCTACCAAGTGGGTTAGTCCCACATTAACGATTCTTGTCTCTTAAAAACCTATTACAATCCACTAAAAATGATTTAGGAGGAAGAAATAAGGTGATCATCGTGATCACCGGCTTTAATTAAAAAAATATACAATCAATTTCTAAAAATTTATATAAAAGTAATGATTACAGTAAAGTGATAAGAAGGTGATGATTACACATATGTATATGAAGAAGATGAGATGGTTATAGTTTTCTACGTGTCGACTACGTAAAGTGATACCGATCTTGATTCTTTAGTGGGACTTACACGTGGCATAGATGTCATAAGATATATTTTTTTCTAATAAAAAAGAAGCAATATATCTAATTAAATTAGTCTCTTTTTTTTTTTTTCGCGTTTGATTGAGCATAGCCAATAAAGTAGCTGGAATATATTTGCTTGCTGAGGAATCATGTGTCTAAAGTGAGTTTTTCTTTTGATATTTTCTACTTGATTAATTGAAGACAATAAGTTAGGGTGATCATAGCCATAACCGAAAAATAACTGATAACCATCATTAATTATAACCGTTTTTAACTTTAACCGACTGTTATGGTTAAGGCAAGTTATTAACCGAATTTAACCGAACCGAACCGAATATTGTATATTTGGCTTTTTAATATGTATATGTTTTTGTGTTTTTTTAAGAAGTTATGGTACAAATCAAGTATAGAAGATTAATCATAACTTTTTCTTATTTTTTCACAAGCATTTTTACAAGTTTTTATTAATTTTCAACAATTTCATTATTAGATAAAACTAGCAAAAACCTAACCATATATGACTAGTGGTTAACCGACCAATTAGTTATGATTATGGTTAAGGATTTGGTATTAACCAAAGTAGCGGTTTTGGTTGTGAAAATGGTCATAACCGCACCGAATCGAACCATGCACAACTTTAGCTACTGAACAAATTACCATTTATGTATTTATTTAGACCGAATTTCGTATTTCTTCTTATTAACTGGGAAATGACATATATTGTTTTAAAATACAAATTTTAATACATAATATATAATGTTCTTAAAACATGATTTAAGAATATATATAATTTTACAAATTACGAATGAAAAACTTGTAAATGCCCCATTTATTTAAGGACGTCCAAGAAAAAATATATATTTATTTGTGAAGATGAAAAGTAATTATTTTCTAAACATAAAAATTTAAATTGAATCATAAAGGTTAATTTTAAAATAAATAAAATATAAAATATCAAGATTGAGAATGCAAAGCTTAAAAAATTCGATCTGTATTAAAAAGTTTAAAAATTCGATCATCAAATCAGACCAAATGAATTCCTTTAAATATTCATATTGGGACAAAATATCAATGAAATATCTCAATGTTTCCCCAGAAGGAGGTGTCGCAACTGTTTTATATGAAATATCTCAATGTTTCAATGAGCAAAGTTCACCCTTTTATGTGTTGGTTTGGATTTTGTTTAAAATGGCAAATCCATCGTACTCATAAAATACCCAAAATATTAACTTCCACCCTGGATTTGTACCAACAAACTAAGATGATACAACTAAGGGTGGGAAAAAAACAAATGAAGAAAACTGTAACGAAAAAACTAGCATAAATGACTTAGAGAAAAGTATGGTTGTTCAAAAAGCTCGCAGCTCGAGTCTCGCTCGAAATTTGCTCGGAAAAAGCTCGAAAAATGATCGGCTCGAAAAAAGCTCGTTAAATACGAGCCGAGCCGGAGCCAGGGTTGGCTCAGAGCTCGACTCGTCGCCTCGATTTTTAATATATATATTTATGTATTAAATTATATACACGTACTTATATATTATATTACACACACATACATATATATTATACATAACATATATATTCAATATCTTATACACATGTTTATATATATACATGTTTATAAATATACATTTATTATATACACACACACATATTGGATTATATATATATATATATATATATATATATATATATATAGTGGAGGAAAAAACGAGCTGGCTCGTGAGCAGCCTCGTGGTTTGAGGTTTTTTACGAGCTCGAGCTCGAATTTTTGGCTCGAAAGAAATATCGGCTTGGATCGGCTCGGCTTGATTACAGCCCTAAATAAGAGTTAGGCGTTATTGGTACACCGGTAGTGTATTAATAATACTATTTGTATTTTTAAAAATATGGAAAATATGTAATGAGTTAAAAGTAATCTGATTTTAATGTGATTGATTTCACATACGCATTATATATATATACATATATATATATATGATGAAAGTGATGTATGAATATTATTAATACCTGTTGTATAAACTGGTCATAACTAAAAACATATTTGGTTCACTTTAATTATATTCTACAAATCAAACTTTATGGTTCCGTTATAGTTTTACGTGAGGAAAAAATTAAATTAAAAAAAAACAAAAGAAAACAACTAAATCTTTGAAGATATATGATACTTAATGATCACTCTTTTCTTTTTTTTTTTTTGAACGGCGAAGTTCTCAATCGTGTGAACCCACTGTTTTCAGGTCATGTCACTAAGGTCTAGTTATCTGGACCTCCCATGAGCCACTACAACCACCCCAGGAGGAAACCCCACTGGGAAAACCCCCTGACCTCCACAGACCCCTTTTTCGCTGCATGAGGGATTTGAACCCAAGACCTCCCATTTGGAAGAATCTTGGGGTACCATTGAGGCAATACCCATTTGGTGACTCTTTTCTAATATATGATTTATTTACTTTTTTTTATTTTTGTGTGTGAGTCATCAAATTTGTATCAAATACATTCGTCATCATGAGACCATAATACCAAACAATATTTGGAATGTCCCTAAATTTTATAAAAGAACATTCATAATCATTAACGTAGAATACCAAAAGAATATATATATTCCAAAAATGTCGTTAAAATTGTATTAACATGGCAATTAATTAAAATATTTCAGCTTTTATGGATATCTATACCACCTAGTATCGAAACCTAAGTATTGACGGTAGTAACATCTAAGAAAGTAGTGTAGTATTTTAAGAAAAGAACAAATTTAAATGCATCAAGTTTAATTCTCATTAATACCGATTTTTCTTAGAGATTATCAACTCTGTTGGTTAACGTAGTGCACGTGTCCTTCCCGGTTAGTCGGTTATTAGGGGATACAAAGTTTGTTATGTAAGTAGGTTTCTCACATTTCTTTCAAGTTGGACAAGGGTTAATGTGGCTTCTTAGCATGGGTTGTTCTTTTTTATTTTTAACAACAATTTATTCCACTTTTTTTTACTGTGCGCTGAAACCTTCAACCTACTTTTAGAGAGAATCATCTTAACACATCTTGCTATCATTGAGACAAATGCTCTTAGCATAGATTGCTATTTAAAATTTTCTGACATTCATATATTTTAGCAATTCTATCAACTACGATTTAGGGTTAGTAATATATATAATTTAGTTTTTCTAGTAATAAAACATTTTCTGCTTAAACCGATTCACTCTAAATTGCATGTATTTTAGCTTAAGACTGTGTATGTCATATCGTCAATCAATGTAATCCGTCTTTGAACCTGCCTAAGGGTGTTCACGAGCCGAACCGAACCGAGCCGAGCTAGGGCCAGCTCGGACTCGGCTCGGATTTAAACCGAGCATGGCTCGGCTCGGCTTGGATTGTAAACCGAGCCTGAAATCTTGGCTCAGACTCGGCTCGTTTTTAACCGAGCTGGCTCGCCTCGGCTCGTTTTTGGCTCGGTTTTTACATAAGAGAAGGGGCGTGAATATGTAGAACTAGGAATTAATAATATGATTTATGAATTAGAAATTAATGGAGCACGTGAGAATTGAAATTCATTATGTATTTATGTCCTCTTTTATTTTATTTATTTTATTTTTATTTTTTAACATAATTACAAAATAACACCAAAGTATATTTATTAGTGAAAGTAACCCTATAATTTTATATTTTAGTATAACATGTTGTACAAACAAGCCGAGCCACAAGCCGAGCTACGAGCCGAGTCAGACCTGGCTTTTCAACTTTATATATTGTTTAATGAAATTAATGACAAGCAATCATTAAAAGATATCACTACTTAAAAACAACCAACCATAACATCATAAGCATGTAACTTCTTTTTACACTACTTAATTGAAATTGAACCTTTGTGTTGATACATCAATAATAAGTCAAATTACATGACTTCATGAAACATGTGACCACGCAAGTTCCTTTAGAACACAGTTGCTTATTAAGATAATTTTTTATGTAAATTGAATTTTAACATACGAGTAACATGATTGGTTAGATAATTGATACGAGTTTTCTCAATTTGGCAAAATGGTTTTGAAATCATCACTTATGTTATCATCACCACTTCTTCGCTGGTCACCACCACCAACA
Source organism: Mikania micrantha (assembly GCA_009363875.1). NCBI lineage: Eukaryota > Viridiplantae > Streptophyta > Magnoliopsida > Asterales > Asteraceae > Mikania > Mikania micrantha. Next base: position 7,887,708 of record CM018687.1, read on the forward strand.
CTGACATTGTCACCTCGACCACTACCACCATGGCCAACTTGACTAGCCTAACAAGACCGCATCCCACAACCATCACCTCTGTCTCTACCGTTATATTCTCCGTCACAGCATCTGGGGTTTTTCACAAATTTATAATCCTAATTTAATATGATTATTATGTTAACCTAATTAGTCACAAATTTCAATTCCTTTGAATTGTAATTCCATTAATGAGTTTCAATATTGAATCGAGCTTCTTCATGATTCTTTTAATAAGTATCATTTTCTTATAAAAAATTATGTTAGCAAAATCCCGGTGAGTGTTCTAGTATTTTTGTTTCCTTTTATTTTATGTTTAAATAATGAACATATAAGATGTTAATATAAAAAAAAATACAAAACATAGAGTTTAAAGACGGTTAGTATATATAATATAGCAAATAGTAATTTGCTACGTATTTGGTTCATAGCTACATAAAAGGATGTCGTTAATTAGATACGAATTTTTGCTACGTAATTGTTTGCTACGGATCCCTCTAAGAGATTTTAGCTATGAAATTTTGTTATGAATTTTTACTTACGGATTTTGCTACGGGTTCCACTAAGAAACCTTGTTGTCTTCTGATGTTATGATGTCTTTTGAAGCTTTGTGGTCTTCGGAAGTTTTTCAGTCTTCCAATGCTTTGATATCTTCAAAAGCGTTGTCTTATATCTAGTAATCAGAGGGATAAAGCTGCTTTTCCGTAGGTTTTAGTCTTCCAAAGGTTAGGTGTTCCTTCCGAAGACTGAAAATTTTTCGAATGCTAATATCATCCTTCCAATACTTGCTTAGACTCTCTGGTAATTGGACTTATTAGAGTTGTCTTCGTTAATAGTGTATGTATTTTAGAAAGCACAAGTCTTTTTGATTTTGGAATAAAAGCTAGATGACTTACAGTATTTGGATTAAATGACACATATGACTTGCCAAGTGTACTTTAGGGACTTCTATTTGACATACACTTATGATCGTTGAACTAGTAACATTTAATCACATCAAGTTTGTAATTATCAAAACAATGAAACTAATTAAAGTTTATTTATTGTTTTCCTAACAATGAGATCAATTACAAGACATTAATATTCGTTACCGGTGGTAGGATCCCTTAAGGCAAAACCTATTTAGTTTTATAGGTAAACGAATTAGGATTAGGGTATTTTTGGATGGTTTGGGTAGTAAAGATTTACTTTTAAAATTTAACATAACTAGGTTTGTTTTCTGGTTTAACACTAGCCAAAACCGGTATTTTTAGAGGTGCACAAACCGGTTTTAGAATAACCGAACCGTTTAACCGGTCAAAGTCTAGTAACCGGTTTCTACTAATAACCGGTTCGGTTAATAACCGGTTTTTCAACCTTTAAAACCGAAACCGATTTAATAACAGAAACCGGTTAACCGCAAAATAACCGATTTTTTAGTAAGATGTACTGGTTAACCGGTTTGGTCCATTGAAACCTTAAACAGGTCCTAAACCGCCGGTTTTTTCAAAAACCTATAACCGATACGAATAAACGGTTTAAAAACCAATTTCTACCGGTTCGGTTAACCGGTTTAGTGTAGAGTGCGAGACTAAACAAGGCTCATGATCTAGATGAGCCCAAAATTGTTTTGTTTTTTTTTCTTATTTAATATTTGTAAGTTGATAAACAAATTGCTTTGCTAAGAGCCATGATTTCATGGTACTTTGTTTGCTAATTAAGTTGATTAATAAATTAAAAGTATTATAAATTTATTAGAAATTATTTGTTACTGTGGGAGCATAATTATGTCGACAAACATATTAAAAACCCACAACACTTCTAAACAAATGATCCATCTACATTATATATCGTTGGATCCACCAAAAGAACATTTACCATAATATATAGTATCAAGGTGATGCTATAAGGTATTTCTTTTTATAATGAAATAAAAAGTATTAAAAATATTGTTCAAAAAATATAATATACATACGGGATGGAAGTAATTATAACCATTTTTATTATGTTAACCGGTATGATTTCGTTAAACTCAAGTCAAATATTGGATTTTTTAAATATCATTCTAACATATTTATAAAACTTTCTTCTTTTATGATTTTATGTAAATTAATCACCGTTAAACGATAACATTGTTGTAAGTTTTAGGTCTAAAACAGTTACAGTGTTCTAACAAAAAAACTTACAATGTTGTTAACGCTTAAATTGTGATGAATTTACATACACGTACAAACTAATAAAAAAATAGAGTGTTCTAAATGTGTTACAATGATGGTAAAAAAACCAAGTTTTGGCTTAATCTTGATGAAGTTATACGGGTTAATGAAGTAAGAGTGTGTTATAGTTAGTTCTCATCCCTACACACACATTGTTGGATCCAGTTCAAAATTAACAAATAAGAGCCTACTTTTTACTTGTCGCATAAGATATACAAAACTAACGGACCAAGCCATGGGATAGGGCCAGGTGCACATTATAGCATCATAAAATTCTGAAACATATCAACCCGGCCTCACAAAAATATGAAAATTGCCATAACCCTTCACCCCAAGTTCAAAACATCCCATTATCCATTTTGTTTTCTTTTGACATCCCTGTCCTTTTGTAACCGATCTAATTGATCATTTAGGATAATTACAATCTGGTTACACTCATATCACTAAAATATCAGTAATTTATATTAATTTTAAAACTTGTTTTAGGAATTAAGCAGCTGTTTGGTAGCTTCTTGATGGACATTAAGAGACCATCTTTTAATGGTTCATATCCTCTTAATGATTAAGATGTAGCATTAAGATGATGTTTGTTTTTTGAAAGTTAAATGTCTGCAGTCTGCGTACCATATTTGCAGACATATGTAGAAGAAGAGCTGGACCAAACGTCTGCAGTCTGCAAGAAGAAGAGTGTGTTTTTTAACATCTGTTGATTGATAAGATAAATTTGGTGGTGTGCGGACGGTGTTGGTGGCCGACTGCGGTGGTGGTGGTGGGGGGTGACCGACGGTGGTGGTGGGGGTGGCGTCTGACGGTGGTGGGTGGTCTCTGCTGACCTTAGAAGATCCTAGAAGTCGTTGGGTCACATCTGCACCGAGTAGGGGACGCGCAGACGTTTTATAATGAAACATCTTCGAAATAACAAATAGTCTGCAGATGCTAATGCTTGCGCATGGTTTTTGTGACATAGACAAAAGAGGCTGCGTAGACGTTTTTGGAAAAAAACAAACAACAACAACAAGCATTCCCAGTAAAAATCTCACTTAAAGTAGGGTCTAGGGAAATGATAGAGACAAATATTATCCCTATCCCAATTGAGGTAGAGAGGCTGCTCTGAAATAGTCCCTGACTCAAAGTCATCGTTTGAGGCTTCATCCCAACGATTTTAACGATTATTTTCACAAAACAAGTAAAATAACATTAAAATTAGTACGATTTTGCTTTTGCCCCTTAAAGGCCCACACATATATACATTATATGCGTTCACCGCAAATTGAGCGAAAAAAAAAGCAAACAACACCTAAGTCTTAGTATATAATTAAGAGATAGCATTAAAAGATCGTTTTCTTAACTATTTATACGACTTAAGGTTATCTCTTACATATTAAGAGACTTTGAACTATTAACAGGTATTAACTTTATGTAATAGTAACTTTCATCAAAGACTAAGATTTGCTTGGTTAGTTAAAAACGTAAAGATTAATGATTGAAAATGAAAAAGATAAAAAAAATTAAGTGAAATTTAATGGTGGTAACATGGACCAACATGAGTTGTCTCATCGAAAGGTTTAATATGGACCAATATATGAGCTGTCTCGTATCAAACCTTTGATGGCTATCATATGAATTTACAAATATATGAATTATACTTTATTTTATAAAAATAAGTTACATGACAAAGAGGGGTTTAATTGAACATGGTGGCCATGTGGGTGTATGAACATGTATCATGTGGTCATCCATGTGCCAATAAAATTAAATTCAACCTTTTATCTTGCATTTTACCTACCAAATTTCTATAATAACAAAACTAACAAATTTATTTATTTAAACAATAAATTTTACACAAATTCGTCTTTAGCATGACTTAAACTTTAAATTTCATGAGGAGTAGCAACTTAATTTCAATAAGAGTTCTATTTAAATCCATCATCCATCTTATTAAACAGTGTTTTGAAAACCAGACCGGTCGGTTGGACCGCGAACCGGTACGGTGGCAAGCCCAAATATAGCATGTAAATCGTTCTCTCAAAAACCGGTCGGTTCGATCAGTTCACCGGTCAGACCAAGAACCGATTAACTGGTCGGACCGGATTTGGTTTTTTTAACTAAAATTCAGAGAATTAAACATTAAAATCAAACCTTGTATTTTTTTAATATGATTTTGTTTGTTTGAACATTAATTATGCTTGTTTAAATATGTTTATAATTATATAATTTTTTATATATTTATTATGTCCTTAGTTTTTTTTCGGTCCGACCGGTAACTAGTAAAACATCCAGTTCAATGTCTGGTCCAGTTCTGAAAACATTGTTATTAACACAATAACTATAAGTTAGTTTGGATCCTGTCAGAAAAATTCATTAGTTTTGATTATTTTCTTATGGTCTTTTGTCAAAGGTTATGCAAGTAGTGTTATTTTTCTTGCAAAACACCACACATGCATCATAATTTTAGGCCTAAACTAATTTTATTTCACATTTTAAATCAAATAGTTTCAATATACCATGCAAACATTTGCGAAAATAAATAAAAATTGAAATATGTTACATTTTTTTTGGCATGAAATATGAAATTGTTATTACGTGAATGTAAATTACAAACACTTAATACTACTTCCAAGCCTCAAGAAATAATTATTGTGTGTAATCATACTATGGGTTGGTAGCATTTTATATTTGTAGGGCATATATGAAAATAAATAATACAATGATTATATAAAGCATTTGTTTATTTATTATGTGTATGCATTAAACTTTTATAAATGTAACCACGGCAAACATGGGCACATATTATGCCGCATTTTTACATATGATAAGCATTTTTTTAAGTTTGAGGTAACACCGTAACATATTATATATGATATTGCATAAATTGAATAGATGATATAAGTTGGTATCTTTATATTTATTTGATATTTTTTCGAGCTATAATGAATGTATATACATATCTGATTTTTTTTCTTTTTTTGTTTTAACTTATTATATTTTCGGTATGAAGACTCATAAGTATTTGCATAAGCGATATGCTATTCATTCTTTGCACATATGATGGAAAAGAAGGTGAGGAGATGCGAACCCAAGACATCTTGATTGTTATGATTCTTCAAAGTTTTTCCAGAAGATGTGATTAGACTGCACCTTTCAGTCAAGTAAAATTTCGTTTAGGTTTAGTTCCATGAGCAACGCGTGTTGCAAAGCGTCGTATAGCTTGACAACATCTAGAAGGCAGGAGCTATCGAATCAGTCACAAGAACTCATGTACGAAGTTTTCAATAGGTTGAGCTTTTCACATTAGAGAGTACCGGTCTTATTTGTTAGAAAGAAGGATTTGTAATTATGAATATGGATAGATTATTAAAAGCTTAATAAGTTGACCACTAAGAATCAATATCATTCTCCAATAATCAACAATCTATTTGACCAATTGGAGGGAGCGATGTATTTTTACAAAAGAGATACATGGTGTCATCAATTAAGGGTTCACAAGAACGTCATATATAACAACTTTTAAGGCACGGTATGGACACGAATAATTTTTAGTCATTGCTTTCGAGCTGACTAATGCACATGTATTATTCATGAAATGAATCGATCCCGCATGTCATACATGAATAAATTTTAATTGTGTTCATTAAAAATATCTTAATATACCCATGAACCAAGGAGGATTATACACAACAACTTATACTTGAATTGTTGGGGAAAGAGAAGCTTTGTGCCAAAATTCTCTAATTGCAAATTTTGGTTATGTAAAGTATGTAATTTCCTTGGCAATGCTATTAATGAAAGAAAATTTTTGCTGATCCTGGTAAGATTGAGGTCATCACAAAATAGAATACCCCGAAAACACCTACTGAGACCCTATAATTTTTGGGATTAGCTAGCTAGTATGTAATATATTGTTTTACCGACCACACAAGTTTCCAACATAAAAAAAAATGGTGAACGCCACCATTAGGCTTCCCTCACCGACCGGTCCCTCGGTCAACATGATGGAGGTAAATCCCGTGATCCAGGGAAAATTGGGTGGTGTCGGGCTTTGAACCATGTACCTCCATTATGGATTCCCACCCCTTACCACTAGGTCATCATCGCCGGAACAAGTTTCCAACAATATATGTCCTACCAGAAAATGCTAAATTTGCTTCAAAGACAGTAGATTAAACTGCTTACTACAAAATCAGCCTAATGCAACTTTTTTGTCACAAAAGGTTGTAAATACGATACATTAACTGAAGTTGCATTAGCCTAATGCAATATTTTTATTACATAATGCAAATGTTTTTAAAGAACTGCATTTAAAAAAGTTACATTAGGGGAAAAAGTTACATTATGTAAAACTAATACGTTGCACCAAGTTGAATATAAAAGTTACATTAGGCTAATTTTGTGAGAATCATATCATCTGGTAAAACTAATATGATGGTAGATTTATTAAGTAGCAAGAAAATGTTTAATCTATAAGGGCACATGCATTGGGAATAAAAAGTCAAACAAGGCTTAAATCTCAAATTTTAGAGGCACAATATGAAGCACCAAGGAGGAAAATCTATTAATCGAAGTCGTATGTGAGTTAGTTAAAATACCACAACTCCAACCTAATGGATTACACTACTTTATAAACAAAATATAGGTCTCGTATTAACATCACAAGGGAGTTGGTCTTGTATGAAAGTTTGAAGACAACATATTCTATTCACTTGGGAGCCACAAAAAAATGTATGATACGTATCATTTTATGGATCAAATAAAGACTTATACTAATTATGTGACACAATATAGTAAAGATTACCCAAGTTTAAATCAAATTACATTTGAAGGTATATGCCATATTACATGTAGCCTTTCAAATCATGAAATCAACACCATCAAGACCTTTTTCAATCAGGATTATCACCTTTTGACTTGCCCACTTATGTAGTCAAAGGAGGAAAAAAAAAACTCATTCTTCATCACCATTCAATTAGACTATCCACAAGTCATCCCACTGAAATCCTTTCTCACCAAAATTTTCTATCACATCATCATCTCATTGAAAACATTAAAACCTCACAGTAGTTACCCCATGAAAAACCTTTCTCACTATGTCATATCATCACAACATCCCCACAGAAAAACATTCCCCACTGTATCAATCACAAACAAGAAGAGAAAAGTAGAAGACCGCTAGGGGAGCGGGACGACTGCTGCGCACGGTCTTATGATTTAGCGTGCGCACACTGACACACCCAATGGAAATTTTCCATATAAGAAAATAATCCTTTGTGAATCAACATTAACCTTTTATGATTGGTAAGTTTTTATAATTGTTTTGCTAGCTAATATTTATTTTCTCGTTATATTGATCTAGTCATAAGAATTACGCACATACACAATGATTTAAATAGATGTTCATATGTGCTCATAACAATCATGCATGAATTCACATAATATCTTTATAATTTCATGTGCAAAACCTTGAAATACGAGAAACACTTTCTTGAAGTTTGCTTACAAGTTGTAAAACAAAATAGTCTACATATTTAATGTAGGAACATCGTTCACAAAATAAACAAATACTTTTATTATACAATTACTCGAATTACAATTCAGATAAATACACAATGAAAAATACATTTTTACAAGAAACATACAAGTACTAAAATTTAAATTACAGGAAAGAAATGTAGTACAAGATGAAACAAGTTTTAAAATTAAAATAAAAATAAGAAGTATGACATAAAATGAAACGAATTAAAACGAGTTCGGTGGCTGAGGATTTCTGTTCAACAGAGGTCCCTTAAAACAGATTTCGGGCCACCCAGGTGAACCCGACTGTTTCCCAGGGTACAACAGCCGAAGCAGTATGTACTGCCGGAGTTAACCGAAAACCCGAAATGTTACCTGAAACAAGAGTGTAGTAGTAGCACTTGATCGATCTTAGTCACGTAAAGCAACACAAAGTTGCTAGCACAAGTGCAAAGAGTAGCACCAATTTCTTGCCAATTTCTAACACCAACTTATAGCCAAATTTTCTCTCTATAAGAAATAGAAGATATGTCCTCTATTTATACTAGTAGATTGGTTAGGCAAAGAGCCACCATCAAGGCTAACAAATGCACATTATTGTAGCCATTAACATATAGTTAAATTTACACTTAATGGCTAATGAATTCACACTTGATGGCTAATGAATTCACAAATAATGAATTCACATAATTTTATATTATTTTCTATTCACTAATTTTCCAACAATCCCCCACATGAATAGAAATCGATCCTTACACTCAAGTGTCACGATAAAATTTCAGCGGTTGAGTATTGCAGGAGAAGTAGGTGTTCCCTTTGAACCCTCCTTTGTGATATGTACTTTGTCTCCTAGCGATTAGTAGACGCGATGTCCTTGAACCAATCCCTGTTTACGTAGACGTTATTACATTTCACACAATACTCTTCCTGGTTTGGGTAACCCCTCATTGTTGTGTCCGTTATGGTCATGGAACACTAGCCTGGTTCTAAAAGAGCTCTAGGATTTGCGCCCCCCACAAATCCATTCGAAGCGACCCCACTTCTCTCTCATATAGGTGATCACCATGAATCATTAAAAGCATCAGGTTCTTTATGATTCACACATAATCATTAACCACATTATGCTTATCCTCAATTTTTATCACTGATTTGATAAAGGAATGAACTAAGAAGTATTCAACTCCCTTTTATATTTGAGGTACTCCCTCACAGTGACCTTAATTCATACAATTAGGTTGTCCTATTGAGCCTAGGTCATGGGATCTCCAATCTTCTAGGATAGGTTTTCCTTTGTACAAACTTGTTCAAAGGGCTTTAGTCTCATTCCTCTTGACGACTTGTGCACTAACTCTCTGCTTAAGCCTTTTGTGAACGGATCCGCTATGTTATCTTTTGACCTCACATAATCAATTGAGATAACTCCCATTGAGAGTAGTTGTCGTATCGTATTGTGTCTACGTCGAATGTGCCTCGATTTGCCATTATACATTGCACTTTGAGCTCTACCAATAGCCGATTGGCAATCACAATGTATGCAAATAGCCGACATAGGCTTTGGCCATCTTGGAACGTCTTCCACAAATTGACGTAGCCATTCTGCTTCTTCTCCAGCTTTATCTAACGCGATAAACTCAGATTCCATCGTAGATCTAGCTATAAGAGTTTGCTTAGACGACTTCCAAGCTATAGCTGCTCCACCAAGGGTGAACACATAACCACTTGTAGATTTGGAATCTTTCATATCGGATATCCAGTTCGCATCACTATATCCTTCTATAACAGCTGGATCTCGGCCATAATGCAGTCCATAGTTTCTTGTGTATCTTAAGTACCTTAGTAATCTTATCATGCTCTTCCAATGTTCAGAGCTTGGATTACTAGTATATCTACTTAGCCTGCTCACAACATATGCTAAGTCTGGTCGTGTACATGTCATTACATACATCAGACTGCCAATAATCCTTGAATACTCCAATTGAGCAACACCCTCACCTCTATTTTTCGATAGATGTTGGGTGGTATCTATTGGAGTTTGAGCCACACTCGTATCCCCCGCATTGAACTTTTCAAGGATTTTGTCCACGTAGTGAGATTGACTCAACACAAGACCATTTTGGGTTCTATTGATCTTTACACCAAGAATCACATCAGCTAGACCCATGTCTTTCATGTCAAATCTCGCTTTCAACATGTCTTTAGTAGATTTGATCATCTTATCATCACTCCCAACGATAAGCATATCATCTACATAAAGGCATAATATCACATAACCTCTCGTTGTGTTTTTCACATAAACACACTTGTCGCATTCGTTAATTTTGAAACCATTGTTAAGCATAACTTGGTCAAACTTTTGATGCCATTGTTTGGGAGCTTGCTTCAAGCCATACAATGACTTGACTAATTTACATACTTTGCCTTCTTGGCCTGGAGCTGAGAAACCCTCAGGTTGCTCCATGTAAATTTCTTCTTCTAAATCACCATTTAGAAAAGCGGTTTTAACATCCATTTGATGGACTTCCAAATTTCTTAAAGCCGCTATTGCAAGCACCAACCTTATCGAGGTTATTCTAGTCACAGGCGAATAAGTATCAAAGTAGTCTAATCCTTCTTTTTGTCTAAACCCTTTGATCACTAACCTTGCCTTGTACTTATCAATGGAACCATCAGCTTTCATCTTCCTTTTAAATATCCATCGATATCCAAGTGGTTTACAACCTGGTGGAAGATCTACTAACTCCCAAGTATGGTTTTGTAAGATCGAATCAATTTCATTCTTGATTGCTTCTTTCCATTTAGGTCCTTCTGAAGAAGTGACTGCTTCACGGTATGTTTGAGGTTCTCCCTCTACCATGTAAGTAAGGAAATCGGTACCAAAGGATTTCTCAATCCTTTGTCTCTTACTTCTTCTTGGCTCAACTTCTTCAGCCTCTGATTGTTCTTGATCTTCATCATGAACAATCTCATCAACACATGATGATGAACTTGTGTGTTCCTTTTTCAAACAAGCAAAACACTTCTTCAAAGAATGATGCATTCCTTGATTCCATAATAGTATTCTTGTGTATGTCGGGATTCTTTGAATCATTTACAAGAAACCGATATGCACTACTATGATGGGCATAACCAATGAATACACAATCCACGGTTTTGGGTCCTATTCTTTGAACCTTTGGTGGTGGAACCACCACTTTTGCTAGGCACCCCCACACTTTCAAGTATTTATAAGATGGCTTTCTTCCCATCCACAACTCATAAGGAGTTACATCCTTTTTCTTGAAAGGTATTTTGTTTAAAAGATAAGTAGCCGACAAAATGGCTTCCCCCCACATGTCCTGGCTCAACCCAGAACTTAACAACATGGCATTCATCATTTCTTTTAATGTTCTATTTTTCCTTTCAGCAAGGCCATTTTGTTGTGGGGAATAAGGAGTTGTACACTCATGGATAATTCCACTTTGTGCACAAATATCAGCAAATGGTGAAACATATTCTCCGCCTCTATCACTCCTTAGAACTTTTATCTTTTTATTGAGTTGATTCTCAACCTCAGTTTTATACAAGACAAACTTGTCGATTGCTTCATCCTTACTTTTAAGTAAGTAGACATAGCAATATCGTGTACTATCATCAATAAATGTGATGAAATACTTATTTCCACCTCTTGTTGGAATCGATTTTAAATCACACACATCAGTGTGAATTATGTCAAGGGGTTCGGTTATTCTTTCAACCGACTTAAAAGATGATCTTGTTTGTTTTGCTTCAACACATGTTGTACATTTATATTTTGAATCAATGGCAAACTTTGGAATGCAATCTAATTTAATCAAACGACGCATTGAATTGAAATTAACATGACCTAAACGACCATGCCAAACATTAGATGACTCAATCAAATAAGCAGAAGTAGAAGCATTTTCATTCATGTTCTCAACCTTAGCTATTACATTGAGTTTAAACATTCCATTTTGGGCATAACCCTTACCAACAAACATTCCACGTTTAGTTAAAACAAATTTATCAGATTCAAAAACTAAACGAAAACCATGTTTGTTAAGCAACCATCCTGACACAAGACTTTTGCGTATGTCAGGAACATAGAGCACGTTGCTCAAAGTGAGCTCCTTCCCTGAAGTCCACTTTAAAATCACACTACCTTCACCCTTGACATCGGCAGTTGCTGCATTCCCCATGTACAGCTTAGTGTCACCCACTACCTCTTTAAACGTATTAAAGAGGGCCCGATCAGGACACACATGGCGGGTAGCACCAGTGTCAACCCACCACCCCTTAGGGTCATTTGACACCAAGTTGATCTCCTCCATCATAGTAGTGATGTCAGAGACCATAGCAACAAGAGGCATATCATCCTCCATCATATGTGCTCGGTCCTGTTTAGGAGCCTTGCACTTATTAACACGGTGACCATGTTCACCGCAATTGTAGCATTTCCCCTTAAATGGGAAAACCTGCTTCTTCACACCACCTTTTTTCGGCCCAAGGTCCACAACCTTGCCTTTGCCCTTACCCTTGTGGTTGTCAATTTTCTTTTTGTACCCACGGGAAGATTGACCATGCTCCACCATATTCGCTTTTGGAGCAAATTGTTGTTGTGTTATTTTCAACGCCAACCTGTTGTCTTCCTCAATTCGAAGACGTACCACAAGGTCCTCCACAGTCATTTCCTTTCGCTTATGCTTTAGGTAGTTCTTAAAATCCACCCAACTTGGAGGCAATTTTTCAATCATGGCTGCAACTTGAAATGTCTCACTAAGAGTCATTCCCTCAGAATGTATGTCGCTTAGTATAATTTGCAACTCTTGAACTTGGTTCAACACTGTTTTAGTATCAACCATTTTATAGTCCAAGAAACGGGCTACCACAAACTTCTTTGTGCCAGCATCCTCCGTTTTATACTTTTTTTCTAACGACTCCCATAATTCTTTGGCGGTCGTTATCTTGCAGTAAACATTATACAAAGTATTCACCAGACCGTTCAACACATAGTTGCGACATAGGTTTTCTGAGTGTTTCCAAGCTTCCAAAGCGGTTACGGATTGGACATCTCCATCAGTAATTGCAGGAGGGGACTCAGTCAGGAACCTCGCAAGGTTCAAAGTGGTCAAGTAAAACAACATCTTTTGTTGCCACCTCTTAAAGTCCAAACCTAAAAACTTTTCAGGTCTTTCAGCATGGTTTGCCACAGTCTGGGCAGCTTGGGTACCAACTAATGGTCCCATAGTTGTCGAAGATAACGCAGGTTGAGTAGTCATTTCTGAAACAAGAGTATTTATGAAAACAAAGAAACTCAGATTTTCAGAAATATGGTTTACACAAAACCAAAATCAAATTTTACTAAAATTTGAAATTTATTTGAGGAATTATGGTTTACGCAAAACCAAAGTCAAATTATACTAAAATTTGACACTTATTTGAGTAATTATGATTTACACAAAACCGACCTCAAAATCGAATTTATTTATTTAAAACATAAACGCTTAATAATTTCCATATATTTTTTTTTATATCATAAACCTTTTTCTAACACTCTCGTTAGAAATAAACGATTATAAATATCGTCTATAAAACTCGTAGAAAAAAAATTAAATGATTTGTTAAATAAACGATAACATAAATCGTTTCTAAGATTTTTTGGTTTATGCCAAAAAAAAATATATAATAGTTTACATAAAACTATTTTTTTTTTTTTAACAATTATCAAAACAGAAATTACCGAGTTATGGTTTACAAAAAACCAAAACAAAATATTAAATTTTCCTATTAATAAGAAAACAATACTAAATATTTGTACGAAACTAAATAGTTTATATTTCTGTTTTGTAATCCGAAATTTTTTTTTTTAAAAACACAAACTTATGAACGGTGGTTTTTAAAATCTGTTTTAAGCTTGTAGGAACATCGTTCACAAAATAAACAAATACTTTTATTATACAATTACTCGAATTACAATTCAGATAAATACACAATAAAAAATACATTTTTACAAGAAACATACAAGTACTAAAATTTAAATTACAGGAAAGAAATGTAGTACAAGATGAAACAAGTTTTAAAATTAAAATAAAAATAAGAAGTATGACATAAAATGAAACGAATTAAAACGAGTTCGGTGGCTGAGGATTTCTGTTCAACAGAGGTCCCTTAAAACAGATTTCGGGCCACCCAGGTGAACCCGACTGTTTCCCAGGGTAAAACAGCCGAAGCAGTATGTACTGCCGGAGTTAACCGAAAACCCGAAATGTTACCTGAAACAAGAGTGTAGTAGTAGCACTTGATCGATCTTAGTCACGTAAAGCAACACAAAGTTGCTAGCACAAGTGCAAAGAGTAGCACCAATTTCTTGCCAATTTCTAACACCAACTTATAGCCAAATTTTCTCTCTATAAGAAATAGAAGATATGTCCTCTATTTATACTAGTAGATTGGTTAGGCAAAGAGCCACCATCAAGGCTAACAAATGCACATTATTGTAGCCATTAACATAGAGTTAAATTTACACTTAATGGCTAATGAATTCACACTTGATGGCTAATGAATTCACAAATAATGAATTCACATAATTTTATATTATTTTCTATTCATTAATTTTCCAACATTTAATAATGAGTCTAGTTATAATCTATGTGAAATATGTTATAAATATCATCATAAGAAACATAAAATACTTGCAAAACAAAAGTCTTTTTAAAAAACAATAAATACATAAAATATCAAAATATATTCTTAACAACAATTTAATTGGAAACATTACCAATATTAATTTGTTACATCTCTCTTAATTTTCATCAACATCTTATCTTATTACTATCTTAATGAACAAAAATGTTGTTTGCCACTTGTCATAATTTTAAACCAATAATGTCACTTGGCAACTTCTTATCATCTTACTAAATTCCAATCATATTAAATAAGTATATTAACTTTCATATTCAATAATTATAATATTAATGATATTATTAACCTTTTTAATACTAAAAAAGTTTTATTATCAATTAAAAATAATATTTTATTAAAAAAGACTTTAAAAAATTCTAAGATATGCATTTTTTTCTAAAAAATAAATATATTTTATGAATAAATAAATTTTATATCGGTATTTTTTAGAATTATTTTTTCTAAAAATCATGTATTTTATTGAAAATTTAAAAAAATAAAATAGCCTATAATACATATATTTTAAAGAATAGTTTTTTTTATAAACAAATGACATTTTTTAGTATTAAGTTTTTAAAATTAATTTCTTTAAAAAATAAAGTTTTTGATCATTGTTTGATTACTTAAAGTACTTATTTATACGTATTTTAAACATTTTATGTTAAAATATTATTTTATATTAAATCCGTGTAACACATGAGGTATAATCTAGTTAAGTAATATTTCTTTCTAACTTTAACTTAGGCCTTGTTTGCTTTTTATAAAAGGTCTACGCAGCCTCTTTTGTCTGCACTATGCAGACCAGGCAGACGTTAACATCTGCATACTGTTTGTTTTTCGAATACGTTTCAATGTGAGGTTTTCTTGGTGCAGAAGTGCACCAACCACTTATAGGATCTTTTAATGTTTGCAGAACCTACCTACCACCACCCACCATTGCTGGCCACCCCTCCGACCACCACTGCCGATCACCGCCGCCTACCACCTCCGCCCACCACCGCCGCCCACCACCTCCGCCCAACACCGCCGGTCACCGCCGCCCACCACAGCCGCCCACCCCTGCCACCCACCACCACCGCCCACCCCCTCCGGCCACCGCTGCCGCTGGTCACCCCAATCACCTCCCATCGTACACCACCACCAATTTATTTTTAAGAGTCAACAGATGTTAAAAAACAAACACTCTTTTTCTTGCAGACCGCAGACATTTGGTCCATCTCTTCTCTTACAGATGTCTGCAGATGTAGTCCGCAGACTGCAGACGTTTTACTTATTAAAAAACAAACACCACCTTAATATATTATATTTCATTTCTAGCATCCCTCAATTGATTTCATGGAGGTTTCAACATTTAACCAGTCGACACAAAATAATTGCACCTGAATAAACTATTTAGATAAATTGTTTGGTTGACTTTAAAAAATTATAATTCTTTCTTTTTTCATCAAAATGACATGATATTTAATGTGTGTCAAACTTTAGTTATATTTTTCCTCTTTCAGCCCCACTAACCTCTATTGATTTTATGGATGATTTGACTTTCAAATAGTCAACACAAATTGGGGTGGGTATGCCAACAGATACAATTTCTATGTTTCTTGAACTTATGCTAGCTATTCAAAGGGTTTAAATATTTAATTATTATGAAAAGTTACCTAATTCTTGTTAATACAAGGAAACAAAACGTTTAAGAATCCTAAGGTTAAAGATTTTTAATTAATAAGTCCAAGGTTTAATAAGTGAGACACCTTGCTTTTGGCAAAACAGTCTTATAATGCTACTAGGTAAAATAATATTCAAATTGTTTCCACAAGGAGGAACCATGGTTAGAACTTAGAAGACTAGAAGTCCCGACGTGACTCATACACTAGACAAACTTGTGACAAATAATACTCGTTATTATTTGTAGACTCTCTTGATGAGACTCTTTGTACCATATTTTTGAGAAATAAATTACACTTATTTAATATTTGTCGGTTATTGTTTAGCTCATGATTTGATCATGGGTCGTGTCATGGGACAGTTCATGGATGTGGCCATGGTTTGGTTTGTGGATCGGGTCACGGTTATGGTCGTAGCTCGGGTCATGGTTTGGGTCATGCAACGATCATAGTTCTCGGTTTACGGTTTGGTTCATGGGTCGGGTCATTATTTGAGTCATGCACCGGTAGTTGTTTGAGTCATGGATCGGGTCATAGTTAAGGTCATGGTTTGGGTTATTGTTTGGGTCATGGGTTTGGTTATGAGTCGGGTCATAGTTCGAATCATGGTCCGCGTCATGGTTCAGGTCATGGTTCAGGACATGGTTCAAATCATAGTTCAGGTCGAGTCATGGGTCGGGTCATGGTTTTGGACATAGGTCGAGTCATTAGTCGGATCATTCCTTCAAGAGAATGAATGAAAAAAAACAATTATACTTCAAGGAATGAATTAAAATTATCTAAAATGAAGGAATCATATTCTTTATGGAATAGTAGGCTTCATTCCTACATAATAACTAAACACATTTCTTTTCATTCTAAGGTAATAACTCATTTCAATCCACCATTCATTCATCTATACCAAATGCTACCTTGGTATTTTGTAGAGGTGGCAATTTTTCCCTATATCAAAGGAAATGGGTTAGTTTGGGTAAAATATTGTAGTATAATGGGTTGAAAGGAGTAATATTATAATATTGAATGGATTGAAATGGGTGACACTTAAACACAATGCGGGTCAAGATGGGTGAACAAAAAACTATGTAAATGCAATGGATTCAAACATTTAAGAATGATTAATAACATATCTGATGAGAAAATCACTAAAAGTTATCCAAATGGATTATTTGTTTACTTATAATACATCTTAAGTTAAACTAAATTGGTGTTTTTTAAGAACAATCCATTTAAACCCGAACTGATTTTGCTTGAAACCCGTTTTAACCCGCACTCATCCTGAACCGAACCCGTTCCGACCTGTTACCCATCCCGACCCAACCCGCCCATTTTACCAGTCATAGTATTTTGAAAGTTATCCATGATAAACCGATTGATAGGTTGAAAACCTTTATCAAGACAACAAACGGTGGTATGTAATATCCCTCAAATTTCACTTCTATATGAATTTTAATTTGTTTAAAACTTCCTTGAAACATATTAAAAACCTTTTTGGTCTGAATCCTTGGGAACATTTTTTCGTTCCTGTGTTTCAATGAATATTTTTCCTTTGATCTTGCTAATCCTTGGCCTATCATGAATCACATCTTGAACTTTGCGACTTTAGAACTACCATATAACTACGTAATTTTCTCATAGTATCATCCTACAGAATATGAATGCAAGCATAAGTACGCAATTTTAAAAGTCGTAGAACATGTATATAACTAAAAAATAAAATGTAAATAATAGTAATAAAATAATTAAATAAAAATTATTAATAGCATTAATATTAATTAAATAATAATTATAATTATAAAATACAATATTGGGTAAATAATAGTAATAATTAATAATAATGATTAATAATACTAATAAATACTATATAATGTAATTTTTCGAGTGAATTAAAATAATAAAAGCTAAATTTTGAACACAGTGTAATGGCAAAGGGTAAAGAAATCTAGGGTTTGTTCGATATGAGGGTAATGAAATAACTAATAAAATGTAATAGATGATTAAATGGAATTAATGAGGAAAAGAAAGTGGCCATTATTGTTTCATTGTCTTATTTGGTTACCTTTTTTTAACGTCAATTTGGATCACTGACGGGTCACAGGCTCACCCGATCATATTCACACCCAATATGGGGAAACTCACCATAGGTGAGTGAAAACTCCCTAACACAGCATATAACCCCTATTTTTCCCATGCTAGTTGTTGAACCCGTGACCTCTCCTATATTGATGTCACATAGTACTCCTCTCAACCACTTGAGCTAACGATCATTGATAAAAAAAATAATTTTGTAATAAAATAAGTAATTACTTAAGGTTGTTTGGAAGACATAAAAACATGATGTAAATTTCACGGGATGAGTCATAATTTAGGTTATATGTCATGTTATCGGTCGGGTCATGATACGTGTTATGGGTTGGGTCAAGGTTTAGGTTATGACCTGGGTTAAGATTTGGGTCATGGGTCAGCTGATTTTTTGGGTCATGGTACTAAACTTGGTTCGAGTCGTGTTTAGGTCATAAGTCGGTTCGTGGTTCAAGCTGATGGTCAATCATGGATGGTTTGGGTAATGGTTCGGTTTATGGGTTGAGTCATAAGTCAGGTCATGGGTTAAGTCAATGATTGGTTTATAGCATTTATAAAAAATAAGATCAAATTAAAAAAAAAATCATTCCATTCCTGAAAGGAATAAAAAATCACTACTCATGCAGTGAATGAAAATTATTAAAAAGGAAGGGAACCATAATCCTTATGCAATATTACATTTTATTCTTTTGTGATAAACAAACATGTTTCTTTTCATTTCAGCATAATAACTAATTTCATTTCATCTTTTACTCATACATACTAAACACTACCCTAACATTTCACTGAATTATATAGCATCTCATCTTTACATAATTTTTTAGTTTTTTAATAACGTAAATACTTTATCAAAACAAATATGAGATTAAAAAATTATTATTAGTATTCTCTCGTAAGAATTACGTTTCGTATAATTGCAAGTAGAGTAACATGTTAGATTATCAACTACTTATTTCTCTCTTTTTGTTGTTAGAAAATTTGTGTAAGATAAACGTTCAAATTAAAGTGAAAAATCCTTCAATTTTTAATCAATTTCCGGATAATAATTTCAAAATCAGTTCCTGGATAATAATTTCAAAATCAATTTCTGGATAATAATTTATAATATATAATAAATAAATAATCTAGCAATATATTGACAGGAGAAAAATCCTTCAATTTTTAATCTTTTTAGTAGGGCTGTAAATTAACATAATGTTCAGCGAATAGTTCGTGAATCGTGCAGCAGGAAATTGTTTATGTTTATTCGTTTAATAAATGAACAAAAATTTCGTTCGTTTATTTAAATGAATGAATATGAATAGAGATCATGTTCGTTCATTTTTATTCGTAAACGTTCTGTAATGTGTTTGTTTATGTTCGTTAATGCCTGTTTATATTCATCTATTATGTTTTTTTTTGTTAAATATGTTTTATATTTTTATTTTTATTTTTTTACTTTTAGTTTAATACCATAATATTTAAATTAAAAATTTAGTCATTTAAAATTTGTATCTTCTTAAAAACATAATAATTTGAAACTCAAATCTTTGAACTATTAGTTTAAAATAAGAGTAAAATATCATTTTAGTACCCGTGGTTTGGCAAATTTTATCATTTTAGTCTAATAGTTTAAATTTTGTCATTTTGGTCATTATATTTTACATTTTATTGTCATTTTCGTCCTTTTAGTTTGGTCAATTTTGTCATTTTCATTCAAAAGTTTAAATTTTAATTACGATTTTTTTTTGCTCTGTTTAAAGAACTTTATTTTTGATTTTGATATTAAATGTTTAACTTTAAGATCATTGTGAATAATATTTGAGATTCAAAATGCTAATTTTAATTTTAAATTAATATGTGTTTGTTCATGTTCGTGAACCGTCCGTAACAAGTTGAATTCGTTAATGAACAAGCATGAAAAAAAATTGTTCCGTGAGTGTATAAACCATTCGTAAACAAGTTAGATATTAAATTGTTCTTGTTCGTTCGGTTTGTTTAAAGCCTTACTTTTTAGTAGGGGTATCAAAATATCCGAAACTCGAAAAAATCCGAAATCCAAATCGTATCCGAAACATGATAAAACGTTATCCGAAATCTATTTCGGGTTTTTCGGGGCGGATAATATTATTTTAGATTCGGGTCGGGTTTCGGATATGCAAAAACTGGTTTTTCGGGTCGGATATCCGAAAAAAACATGTTTGTTCGGGTTATTCTGATGCATGAATTCGGGTTTTGGGTCGAATAATATATTTTGAATTTCGGGTCGGGTTTCAGATAGACAAAAAAAAATTTTCAAACCCGAATAACTCGTTATCCGATCCGATGAACACCCCTACTTTTCAGTATGTTTTTTTTGGGTTTAACCAGCTAATAGTTATAATCTTTTTACCTTTTTTTTTTCTAATTCACCAATAGATATCGAACTTCGTGTAGTGAACTACAAAATTTCCTTTCGATCAACCAAACTTTTTCTAAACTCATTTTTAATAACCCAACAAAAGCATTTAGTAAATAATTTTATTGTTTACAATAACAATTTGTGTCAAGTTTGTATGATACATTATGGTATAATTATTCCTAAATAAAATAAAAGAAGTATATTGTTAGTAGAAGAAGTGTTTCGGTACATCAAATTTTAAGTTTTAAAAGTTTGATATACAAACACTAACAATTTATATCAAGTTTAATAAGTTTACATAATTAGCTCTTCTAGTTTTAAACAACTTGTTTTAAGCACGTATTATGTTAATATTTGTGCTAGAGTTATACGTTGGTGGAAATCAAAAGTTCATCTAGGTCAACTACAATTTGAGTCGAGTTCATATTACTCATTTGAATTCTCAAATTACAATACACACACGTGTATATATGTACACGTGTGTGTATGCACATAAATAAATAAATATATGTGTATGTGTGTATATATATATATATATGTATGAATGTATATATGTGTTAAATGATGATTGCAACAATACAATCTCAATTTATTGCAAATTGGTAAATGTTCAACCTCATGGTACAAAAAATATAGTAAACCAACTCTAGTGGATTCTCTTTCTTGTTATTGTTATTCACACAATCACACATGAAAACATGTGGTATTTTATCTAAAAGATGATTGACAAATAACATAAAGCACATTTTGTTATGAAAAGTACTTGTCAAATAGCTAAAAGTTATCAGGAATATCAAATTTTTTTTAGCTTTCGAGTTGTATGTGTTAAGAAAAGATTTAACTATGCTTAAAGTAATGTATTAATATCAAATTGTTTTTATGTAAAATTCAACACATGGTTGCTACTTCCTAGACTAGACTTTTCTCTTTAGGGAAAAAATATCAAAAGAAATAAATGATACAAGCACATGTAAGAATCATACAAGTTTCCAAATCTGATGTAACCATCATGGGTAAAAAATTTATAATAAAACGTTGTAACGAGTGAAAAAGTGTAACAAGATACGGTTTATTTTTGGGTTACTAAATTTAAATACTTCCAACTTTGACATGTTTGCTAGCACTCTCGAATTTCAAAATATTTTCCATTGTGTAACATCAGTTCCGGAAACGTAACCGGAACAGTGATCTACATAGTAACATGAACAGTAAATCAGGTACAAATTTCAGTTGTTATTCATATATCATTATCATTAATGCTTATCATAGAACAATTTCAAATTCATTGCAGAAACATAACTCAGAACTATGGCTCAACAGTCAGATAATTATCTGATGACACAAAACCATCACGTGATTGTTAGTTAGGATTTTATTATGTATAAACGTATGCGAGGAATTATAGAACAAAACAACAACGGATGTTGTTACGTGAATGCTAAATTGACGGATTATTCGTATAGGTAACGATCTGTACGAATATATATGAAAGTTTAACGTTCTGAATGATGTCCAATAATTAGAAAACTATATTGAAAAGTGTAGTTATCGTCGTATTCGTACGGGTGACGATTCGAACGAATACGCGCGACGACTATACGATTCGATTTAAACAGTAAATTAAATATTTTCAGAAAATTTAAATCAACGGAAGATATTTAGTTAATTTACTATGAATTACCACCTAAAATAAATTTTCAAATTCGACTTTTAAAACCGTGATGTTTCGTACGAAAACGAAACGAAACCGACGCTTCTGCGCGAAACCGAGCAAAACCGAACGAGACCGATCAAGAGGGTAAGTTGAAAGCCTTTAATGAGGCATTTATGACCTCATTTTCTTTCCTACTACCAGCCATCAACACTCAAAATTGTTTCTCTCTCTCTCTCTGCTTTCTCTCTCTACAACCACAAACTCTAGATTCGCCATTTCTTCACCAAATCAAGCCTTCTTGGTGTCAAAACGACCACTATAACCTGTAGATCACCCACAAACTCTAGATTCGCCATTTCTTCACCAAATCAAGCCTTCTTGGTGTCAAAACGACCACTACAACCTGTCGATCACAAAAGTACAACCGATCTGAGCCTTGAATTATTCGATTTGAGGTAAAAATGAGCTAAATATCACGATTTTAGGGTTTTCATAACCCCCTTGGTTCGGCCACCATTCTAGCCGGTTAAACCACCCGAAAACTTAGGAAACTTGCACAAAATCATCTTAGAATAATGTAAGAACTTGAAATCCTTCATGGGAAGGTCGAGATTTTTGAGAAGTGGTGATCTGCATCACCTGGACTCGAACAGGCCGAATAGCACCTCATCAGGTGGCCCGAATGGCTGCTAAGCCGTATGGCCAGCCCCTAAGCCGAAAGGCACTTTTTGCATGGCATCCTCTCATTCGGTCCAGGGCCTTTCGGTCTCAAGCCATGCTCATTCGGCCAGGATTCCTACTGTAACATTTGTACATTTAGTCATGGTAGTTGTAAACAGTGTTAGAACAAATGTGTTTTCATATCAAATCAGTCAATGTGATTCATGTGTTCATTATGTGCTTGTGTGTTAGGATCTTTATTATTTAGGAACAAGTATGTATTATTTATTTACAGTCGAGTTCGCTAGGCAAGAACAGTATCGTATTATATCGAAACAGTGGTGGGACGGCGTCAGGTACGGCAGGTAGCTGGAATCTGGGGTATGCCCTATACATATACTGCGTTCGGTGTAATGGGATAGTGTTAGTGCGTAGTGTTGAGACGAATATTATGACAATTAATTAAACAAAAGTCGTAATACGTAAGCGAGACTGAGTATAGTTATGGGTGACGATCCATAATGATACGAATGTTGAACTTATAATTATGATTAAACTGCTTTGAACATTTAATACGATCGAAAAACGTACGCGATTGCGGGTATACTCGTAATTGCGGTTGTTTAACGATCTGTCAACACACGAAGAGTAAAAATAATTAAATATATATTATTTTCCATTTTTTATAATTTTGAAACTCATCAAAATGATGAAAATAATAATCCTTTATTTTAAATCGCGTAAAATACGCGTTACGCGACGAAAACGCGAACCGAGTGACAAGAACGAACCCGAATACCACTCGGACTACAAAAGCCATGAAGATGGCCATTTTCTTCATTTAATTCACCAACAACCCTTTCTCTCACTAGAAATTCGTCCAACCCTCTCTCTCTCTAAAAACCGAACTTCAAACGCTCGTAACTCGCTCGTTTCTCAACGGATTTCGGTGTTCTTGGCGCCCACGCGAAGCTCTCGACATCCTCTACACAGAAGTACAAAGGATCTGAAGTTTTGTCCGGCCAAAAACGAGGTACGATCGAAGGAATATTCTGAAAAAGTGGGTTTTGTTCGTGGGTTTTGTTACACACACACATAGCCGGTTTCCTACACCTTCATTTGAGGTTTCGCAACCCTAGAGACCTATCACGACACGAGATAAACATAGATAAGGGTCTAGAGCTGATTGGTTCGAGGAGGAAGAAGAGCTGAACCAGGGTTTGTGGGGTACGGTTTTGGCCGAACCAGTGCAACAGTTGCCGAACCCTGGGGAGGGGCTGCCGAACCTTCTCTTGGCGAACCAATAACATGAACGAACCTATGGTTCGCTGGTCACAACCAGCCGAACCCTAATGGGTTTCACGAGCCTCAAAGTGACGAACCAGTTAGGTTTTCTTGGCCGAACCTTTTCTCAACTGGCGAGCCTTATTAAGCCGAACCCTAGTATTCCCGAACCATTCACGTCAGTCCACCAGAGCCGAACCCTCGGGATATAGCCGAACCTTGCAGGATTGATCGTGTCACGAACCATCGAGTCAGTCGAACCTTAGAGCCACGAACCTGTATGGCTAGACGAACCTTGCTGCCATAGGTCTGAGCTGTGAACCTTTGGGGTCTCGGCGAACCATAGCGAACCTGCATGGTTCGTTGAGCATCAGCCGAACCCTTAGGGGGAAAGATGGCCTCACGAACCTGACATGAAGACGAACCATTTACAGGCGGAAGCGAACCTAGGCCCCGCTTGAACCTAAGAGGTTCGCTGCCCAAGTTCGCAGCCCAAGATCCCTTCGGCCCAATTCAATTTCATGCGGCCCAACTTCACTAATAATCGGCCCCATAGGTTAAACCAAACCCAAGGAAGTTAGGTCGGCCCATTTTGATCCCTAATTAGTCCAATGTTGTCTTGGAACATTACATGGCCCACATATACATTAGTTGGCCCAACTCAATATCCCAATTGGCTAAGGCCCATAATTTGAACACATATCCTAGAACGAGCCCAACTTGAAGTTGAATCATGGCCTTTTAACTCATTAACTATGAAGTGAGCATTTGGGATAAGTTTAACCCAACCTAATTTCATGATCAAGTCATAATCATTAGGGGGCTAAAACATTATAACATATCTTTAAATCACATGTTTTAACATTGGATATCAAAACTCATCAACACTTGTTATTTTATGTACACAAGTTGTGCATAAAAGATCATGACACTTCTTGTACATGGAACAACTCTCAATCAAGTGACTCAAAATCATGATGTTCAAATTCTTACAACACCTTTAAACATGAGAACAAGTTATTCATGAGTTAATCAAGTTCATGTTAACACAAGTCAATCAATGAATCAAGGTCTATACAATTATAAATCTTATATCTTATGTATGATTACAATGATATAGGAACCAGTTAGAAGTCCTGTTTGCTACTTGCTATTTGTTATAGTTCAGAGTCTACTGCAGACAGGTGAGAACATTAGCCCCTTTTTTACTGTTTTACAACTGTTTTGGGGTGGAACACGTGATCAAACACTCTATTTACAATCGTATTTCACTATACAAGGTGTATGCTATGTTACAAACATTACAGGTTCACTGTACCAATTTCAAAGGATTCATCAACTGTTTTGAATGGTTTTTATCAAATATTAAACATTTTCTACTAAAAGGTGTTATAAAGCTTCCTTGAACTATTTTATATCAGTTTTACTCGAATGGTTTTATAAAGGTCAAACACTTTTAAATAATGGGATTTATAAACTCTTTCACTATAAACTCGTGTTTTCGAAAATAATCTGCTATATAAACCTTGTTACTATACAAGGTCACTATCCTATGTATTCAATCAATAGTTTCAAACAAAGGATTCATTTCATGGTGTTCAAACAAAGGATTCATTTCATGGTGTTCAAACAAAGGATTCATTTCATGGTGTTCAAACAAAGGATTCAACTCATGGTATTTCAAACAAGGTTTTCAAATCATGTTATCAAATAAGGCATTAAATCTTTGGTTTTAAAGCAAGGTTCCAAAGCATGGTGTCCACTGTTGTGAACAAACTTATAAACACATCAAGTTTCATATTCATTAGCGTTAGTACTGGGTGATCACAACAAGGGAAAGCGAACACATTTGGGCAGACCAATTTTTGGAGTTAGCTTTTAAATTTGTTTTAAAAGCTAACTGCAGATTTCGGTTACGTATGGTTTTATCAATGTTGCTGACTAATTTTCTGACTCCAAACGTAGTTTGGGACTTGATTATATGTTGGTTTCGTGCAAACAGTCTTTGGACTGTTTACACTCGTTTTACATACTTGATGTTAGTTTGGGTTGCAGCTCATCCATGTAATTCATTTATTGCTTTAAACATATGCCTTACATTACAAGTTCATGTTTCAAATGTTAAACCTATTGTTCTCACTAACTACTTCTGTAGTTGACAGTTACTTCTCACGTGTTTCAGGTAATCAGGTTTAAGACATACTATAGGACAACTAAGGAGACCGTTTAAGATAGAACAAGATGAAGAAACATGCTAGGATGGATTTAGAAACACACTAAAATCCTGAATATTTAATTGTCTTGTTTGAAGTCTTATTTTGTAAACTATATTTTGGGTCTGTAGTTGTCATTCTTTTGGTAGATAGATTGTCTGTAACTAAACAATTGTCTAAACATTATGAAACTTAGTAATCCATTGTGGTTGTTCTTATCCAATACTTGTGCATGATTCAACTATTCATACGTCACCGCGCCGTGGATTCCGCACGCGGCGCAGGGGTGTGACAGGTTGGTATCAGAGCCAAGGTTGTAGAGAACTAGGAAAAACCCAATGCTTAATGACCTAGACTATAACCTAAGCTACCCAATAGGACTAAGTGCTATAGGCTTGAGGATACTTAGGATCTAAGTAACTGGAGTAAGCATTAAGTCTACATTAAGCTTGAAAGATCTTAGGGATACTCTTCTTAGATTAGATATCGAGTCAAGGAATTTGAATCGGAATTCTATAATTTTAGAAACCGAATTAAATTTCTCACATATATTCATTAAAGGATTTCAGAGGCAAGGATCTATATTCTTAGTATCCTTGATCTGAAATTCTCACACAGAGTTCATTAAAGGATTCCAGAGGCAAGGATCTGTATTCTTAGTATCCTTGATCTGGAATTCTCAATCAGTGTTCATAAGAGGAATTTAGAGGCAAAGATCTGTATTCTTAGTATCTTTGATCTAAAATCCCCATCATGTTCATCATAGGAATTCAGAGGTCAAGATCTATAATTTTAGAATCTTTGATTTGAAATCCTTGTCATGTTGTCATTATCAGGTATTCATTATCATAGGAACTTTATAACTTAGAATCTGTGTAACAGTACTCTTTAGTTGAAGTTCCCACAAGAGATCATTATACTCAATATTGTAAGTATTGGGAACCTAGGTTAATTAACCTAGGACACACATACTAAGACCTAAGGTCTTAATTTCAAGTAAATTAAGGACCATGGTTTACACAATCATAAACATATTCATAGAACAAGAGACAAACATGAATCAATCAAAATCAATCAAGAGTTGGAATCTTAGCTCCAAATACAAACGGCGGATTAACGCTGACGTGCTGAGGTAAGTGGTGGGCGGTGAGAGCTAGCCCTATATATAAGCTTATTTCGGTATGTCAGGGGGAATCCGGAGTTCGTATTTGAAGTAAAGATTCGGGAGCAACTGGAATCATTGAACATTAGTCAAATACATGAGATACAATCATGTGAAATACAATCATTGGTGAATCAAATCATTGTGTTATTCAGACTTGGATGAGTCAAACATTGTGTGTGAGTCAATCAAGTTGTGAACATTCTTTCAATGTAAACCTTAAGTGAAATTCTTAAGTGATTACATCATTAGTACTTACTAACATAGTTTAACAAGAAAAATGTAGAGCACACAGGTGATCTAGTTCTACATGTTAACGACTGTTAGTAGGTGCACACATAACATAATCATAATTCAATCATGGATTCAATCATAGTTCAAATTGATCAAAGATCATGGGATTCTTAATCAATGGAACATACATGGAAAATCTGTACAAAACATGTGGCCAAATGCTAGCAAGGACATGATCGTGGTACATCGAAGCGATGGTGGGATGGCGTCTGGGCTAGCAGTTTGCTTGACCCTTTCGTATGCCCTATATATAAGCTGTCTTCGGTATATCGGGAAAGTGTCAGTGTGTAGGTTTGGTGGAGTGAGATCATGGAACATCATACACATTCACATGAGAAGTATGCTAATAAGCTGATTGCTTATACGTGTACATGCTCATATTACAATTGAATGATAATACTAGTAGTATGGATATATTACTAATTTTATCATGCAAATTCAATTGTATCTTTTCTCATTACTAACCCATTTGTGGCTTCTATTCGTAGAATGCCTCCCCGACGTGATCCTAACAGAGGGGGTTCGACAAGTGGCAACGACGATGAGATCAACAAGATTGCTCGAGCCATCGCTATACACATGAGAGATGTCATTCCGGGCATGGTCACTGATATTACCCAGAATCTTCGGGGAAGTACTAGTGATTCAGCACATAACTCAAATGCTACAAACACTGGAACTGCTAACTTCACATTCAAGCTGTTCAATGATGCTAAACCTCCTAAGTACGCTGGTACCGAAGGAGCTACTGGCCTCCTGCAGTGGCTGGTGAGCATCGAGGATATTCTAAATTTCACGGGATGTCCTGAAAATCTGAATGTCAAAATGGCCTCGAGCGCTTTTCACAAAGGTGCACTCACCTGGTGGAATTATGAGAAGAACACCAGAGGACGGGAAGTCGCATTAGCTTTACCATGGGAGGAGTTCAAGAAGGTATTGATGGAACAGTTTTGTCCACGCCACGAGCAGAAGAAACTTGAGGTAGAGATGTGGAATCTGGTGCGAGACAGTGGTGAGAACGCGAAGTATACAACTCGTTTCCATGAGTTGTGCATTCTGGTGCCACACCTGGTTACTCCTCTATCCCGCAAGATAGAGAAGTACATCGAAGGCTTACCTCTAGTCGTCAGAGGAACTGTGATGGGGAATAACCCCACTACTCTAGAGGCAGCGATTCATCTTGGAGCTAGCCTTACCGAAGAATACGTTAAGTCTGGGGTGCTCACCCGAAAGGGGTACAAGAGAGAACAGATCGATGAAGGTAAGAAGCCTGAACAACAACATCACAAGAAGAAGAAGCCAAAGACAATCAAGAACTTTGCAGCCCTGACTGCAGATACACCCACTCATGCCACACCCATTACTGCTATGCCACAATCTGCAACAGTCAGAAAGTCTTATACTGGCCAGTTTCCACTTTGCACCAAGTGCCAATATCATCATCTACCAACTACCCCATGCAAAAAGTGTCTCAAGTGTGGGCGGATGGGACACTTGGCAGCTACATGCCGATCTGCACATCTTGCTGCCGCAACAACTGCTGCCACAACTTCTACTGCTACTGGTGGAAGGGCCTGTTATAATTGTGGAGCAGAGGGACACTTCAGAAACCAGTGTCCAAAACTCAACAACAACACTGCTACTGCTCGTGCTTTTACTATCGGAGCTGCCGAAGCACGCGAGGAGCCAGCAGTTGTCACGGGTACATTTCTCCTTAATGGTCATTACGTTTCTATCATATTTGATACTGGTGCTGATAAAAGCTTTATCTCTGCTCATACTGCTTCTTTATTTAACATACAACCATCTATGCTTACTGCTCCTTATACCGTAGAAGTAGCTGATGGCAAAACCCTACTTGTAGATTCTATAATACATGGTTGTGAATTAAGATTAAACGACCATCTTTTCCTCATCGATCTTATTCCTATGACACTCGGAAGCTTCGAAGTTGTGATAGGAATGGATTGGTTATCCAAAAACAATGCCGAAATTGTATGTTCGGAGAAACTTATTCGGATTCCTTTACCGTCCGGCGAAACGATGAGAATCTATGGCGAGAAACCCTGCCGCGGATTGAAGATTGTGTCGTGCATCAAGGCTAGGAAGTACCTGAGGAAGAAATATTATGCATTCTTGGCTCACGTGGTAGAGAAGAAACCCGAAAAGAAAACAGTTGGAGACGTTCCAGTTATCAGAGATTATCCTGACGTGTTTCCAGAAGACTTGCCTGGATTACCACCGATCCGGCAAGTGGAGTTTAGAATCGATCTCGTCCCTGGAGCAAACCCAGTGGCGAAGTCACCGTATCGATTAGCACCGTCTGAGATGCAAGAACTGTCTAGTCAACTTCAAGAACTTCTAGACAAAGGCTTCATAAGACCGAGTTTCTCTCCATGGGGAGCTCCGGTTCTCTTTGTCAAGAAGAAAGACGGTTCATTTCGTATGTGCATCGACTATCGTGAGCTAAACAAGTTGACAATCAAGAATAGATATCCTCTGCCCAGGATCGATGATCTGTTTGATCAATTACAGGGAGCAACTTGCTTCTCTAAGATTGATTTACGATCCAGGTATCATCAATTGCGAGTAATTGATGAGGATATACCAAAGACTGCATTTAGGACTCGATATGGACACTACGAGTTTGTGGTTATGCCATTTGGGCTGACCAATGCACCTGCAGTGTTCATGGATTTGATGAATCGAGTCTGCAGACCTTACTTAGATCAGTTTGTTATTGTCTTTATTGATGATATACTGATCTATTCCAAGACAGAGCAAGAGCATGAAGATCATTTGAAGAAAGTCTTAGAATTACTAAGAGCTGAACAACTTTATGCTAAATTCTCAAAATGTGAATTTTGGCTAAAAGAAGTTCACTTCTTTGGACATGTCATTAACAAGGATGGGATACATGTAGATCCAGCAAAGATTGAGGCGATTAAGAACTGGACTACCCCATCTACACCAACAGAGATTCGTTCATTTCTGGGATTGGCAGGCTATTACAGAAGGTTCATTGCTAACTTTTCAAAGATCACCTTGCCACTTACTACATTAACCCAGAAAAGTCAAGCGTTCATATGGGGACAGAAGCAAGAAGATGCATTTCAACTTCTTAAACAGAAGTTGTGCAACTCCCCTATCCTTAGTCTTCCAGAAGGCAGTGATGATTTCATTGTCTACTGCGATGCTTCAAACCTTGGTCTCGGTTATGTACTTATGCAGCGGGACAAGGTGATTGCCTATGCTTCAAGACAACTTAAGGTTCACGAGAAGAATTATACTACTCATGACCTTGAGTTAGGGGCTGTGGTCTTTGCATTGAAGATTTGGAGACACTACCTGTATGGTACTAAATGTGTCATCTATACAAACCACAAGAGCCTACAACACATCCTTAATCAGAAAGAACTCAACATGAGACAACGGCGTTGGGTTGAGCTTCTAACTGATTATGACTGTGAGATTCGTTACCATCCGGGTAAAGCCAATGTGGTAGCGGATGCTCTTAGTCATAAGGAACCAGTCAAACCAATTCGTGTCAGAGCGATGGAGATCAACACACAGCCAAACTTGAAGGATTTGATTCGTATTGCACAACAACAAGTAGTAACAGACAATCAGCTTAAGGCAGACTTAGACTGCGGAATTGAGAAAAAACTGGAACCTCGATCTGATGGAGTGTTATATCTCAACGGCCGCATCTGGATTCCAAAGTCAGAAGAATTGCGCACACTCATCTGTGATGAGGTTCATAAGTCGCGATACTCAGTTCTTCCTGGAGCAGATAAGACGTACCAAGACTTGCGGGCATCTTACTGGTGGCCAGGAATGAAGAAAGACATAGCACTGTACGTGGGAAAATATCTTACATGTTCTAAAGTCAAAGCAGAACATCAAAAGCCTTCGGGACTTCTGCAGCAACCTGAAATTCCTCAATGGAAATAGGAACAAATTTCCATGGATTTCATAACCAAGTTGCCGAGAACTCCGCGAGGTTACGATTCGATTTGGGTGATCGTTGATCGACTCACCAAATCTGCTCATTTTCTCCCGATCCGAGAGGATTACAAAATGGAGAAGTTAGCTACAATGTACATCAACGAAATCATTGCATGTCATGGTACTCCAACATCAATCATTTCTGATCGTGATAGTCGCTTCACTTCTCGCTTCTGGCAAACATTGCAAAAGGCTTTGGGAACTCGTGTTAATCTTAGCACGACGTATCATCCCCAAACCGACGGTCAAAGCGAAAGGACTATACAAACACTCGAGGACATTCTACGTTCTTGTGTGATTGACTTTGGTGGGAGTTGGGACACTCATCTTCCACTCATCGAGTTTTCGTATAACAACAGCTACCATACAAGCATTCAATGTGCACCATTCGAAGCGTTGTATGGTAGAAAGTGCCGATCACCGGTCTGCTGGACCGAGGTTGGTGACTCACAGGTCATAGGACCAGAACTTATTCAGGAAACATCAGACAAAATCACAATCATTCAATCAAGGCTTAAGGCCGCACGAAATCGGCAGAAGAGTCATGCTGATCGACGTCGGAAACCGCTTGAGTTTCAAGTCGGTGACCTAGTTTTACTCAAAGTTTCTCCCTCGAAAGGCGTTGTCCGATTCGGGAAGAAAGGGAAACTTGCACCAAGGTATGTTGGACCTTTCGAGATCCTGGAACGGATTGGTCCCGTAGCTTACAAACTTAAACTTCCAGTGGAGCTAAGCAATGTTCACGATACTTTTCATGTATCAAATCTTAAGAAATTCAGATTCAAAACAACATGCAATTCATAGAACGTCTGGTTGAAATCATGGATCATGGAGTCAAGAAACTTAAGCGCAGCCGTATCCCGATCGTAAAGGTACGATGGGAGGGCAAACGCGGTGCTGAGTTCACCTGGGAACGTGAAGACCAGATGAACCTTGCTGCCATAGGTCTGAGCTGTGAACCTTTGGGGTCTCGGCGAACCATAGCGAACCTGCATGGTTCGTTAAGCATCAGCCGAACCCTTAGGGGGAAAGATGGCCTCACGAACCTGACATGAAGACGAACCATTTACAGGCGGAAGCGAACCTAGGCCCCTCTTGAACCTAAGAGGTTCGCTGCCCAAGTTGGCAGCCCAAGATCCCTTCAGCCCAATTCAATTTCATGCGGCCCAACTTCACTAATAATCGGCCCCATAGGTTAAACCAAGCCCAAGGAAGTTAGATCGGCCCATTTTGATCCCTAATTAGTCCAATGTTGTCTTGGAACATTACATGGCCCACATATACATTGGTTGGCCCAACTCAATATCCCAATTGGCTAAGGCCCATAATTTGAACACATATCCTAGAACGAGCCCAACTTGAAGTTGAATCATGGCCTTTTAACTCATTAACTATGAAGTGAGCATTTGGGATAAGTTTAACCTAACCTAATTTCATAATCAAGTCATAATCATTAGGGGGCTAAAACATTATAACATATCTTTAAATCACATGTTTTAACATTGGATATCAAAACTCATCAACACTTGTTATTTTATGTGCACAAGTTGTGCATAAAAGATCATGACACTTCTTGTACATGGAACAACTCTCAATCAAGTGACTCAAAATCATGATGTTCAAATTCTTACAACACCTTTAAACATGAGAACAAGTTATTCATGAGTTAATCAAGTTCATGTTAACACAAGTCAATCAATGAATCAAGGTCTATACAATTATAAATCTTATATCTTATGTATGATTACAATGATATAGGAACCAGTTAGAAGTCCTGTTTGCTACTTGCTATTTGTTATAGTTCAGAGTCTACTGCAGACAGGTGAGAACATTAGCCCCTCTTTTACTGTTTTACAACTGTTTTGGGGTGGAACACATGATCAAACACTCTATTTACAATCGTATTTCACTATACAAGGTGTATGCTATGTTACAAACATTACAGGTTCACTGTACCAATTTCAAAGGATTCATCAACTGTTTTGAATGGTTTTTATCAAATATTAAACATTTTCTACTAAAAGGTGTTATAAAGCTTCCTTGAACTATTTTATATCAGTTTTACTCGAATGGTTTTATAAAGGTCAAACACTTTTAAATAATGGGATTTATAAACTCTTTCACTATAAACTCGTGTTTTCGAAAATAATCTGCTATATAAACCTTGTTACTATACAAGGTCACTATCCTATGTATTCAATCAATAGTTTCAAACAAAGGATTCATTTCATGGTGTTCAAACAAAGGATTCATTTCATGGTGTTCAAACAAAGGATTCATTTCATGGTGTTCAAACAAAGGATTCAACTCATGGTATTTCAAACAAGGTTTTCAAATCATGTTATCAAATAAGGCATTAAATCTTTGGTTTTAAAGCAAGGTTCCAAAGCATGGTGTCCACTGTTGTGAACAAACTTATAAACACATCAAGTTTCATATTCATTAGCGTTAGTACTGGGTGATCACAACAAGGGAAAGCGAACACATTTGGGCAGACCAATTTTTGGAGTTAGCTTTTAAATTTGTTTTAAAAGCTAACTGCAGATTTCGGTTACGTATGGTTTTATCAATGTTGCTGACTAATTTTCTGACTCCAAACGTAGTTTGGGACTTGATTATATGTTGGTTTCGTGCAAACAGTCTTTGGACTGTTTACACTCGTTTTACATACTTGATGTTAGTTTGGGTTGCAGCTCATCCATGTAATTCATTTATTGCTTTAAACATATGCCTTACATTACAAGTTCATGTTTCAAATGTTAAACCTATTGTTCTCACTAACTACTTCTGTAGTTGACAGTTACTTCTCACGTGTTTCAGGTAATCAGGTTTAAGACATACTATAGGACAACTAAGGAGACCGTTTAAGATAGAACAAGATGAAGAAACATGCTAGGATGGATTTAGAAACACACTAAAAT
Organism: Mikania micrantha; assembly: GCA_009363875.1. Lineage (NCBI taxonomy): Eukaryota > Viridiplantae > Streptophyta > Magnoliopsida > Asterales > Asteraceae > Mikania > Mikania micrantha. Next base: position 7,922,423 of record CM018687.1, read on the forward strand.
CCTGAATATTTAATTGTCTTTTTTGAAGTCTTATTTTGTAAACTATATTTTGGGTCTGTAGTTGTCATTCTTTTGGTAGATAGATTGTCTGTAACTAAACAATTGTCTAAACATTATGAAACTTAGTAATCCATTGTGGTTGTTCTTATCCAATACTTGTGCATGATTCAACTATTCATACGTCACCGCGCCGTGGATTCCGCACGCGGCGCAGGGGGTGTGACACCTACGGGTGAACCACTTTCAACCAAAGCTTCTTCAGCTCAAGTCCCCTTTGGTCGGGCTTCCCTCATTAGCATGCAACCCCTAGTCGGCCAAGTCTCATATGGTCAAAGCCTCATCATTCGGCTAGGCTGATTCGGCCAAGGCTCCACTCGCACGCCCTTCCCCTATTCGGCCAAGACCTTCATTCGGATGGGCAAACCCTCTCGGCCAAGTGGTTCAGTCGCTCGGCTACCCTAATTCGGCCAATTCCTCACTCGAATAGAACCACTTTCGGTCGGCCACTCTTTCGCAAGAACCCCATTCGGCCAACCTCTCAGTCAGTCAGGTCTTGTCATTAGCATGAATTCCATTTGGCCGAATGCTTGGGTTTAGGGCTACATGATCGCGATTATGGGATTGTGAGTGCATGGCATGCATGGGAACTTACGTAGGGTGCATGCTTGGGAAGGATAATAGGGTTTTACTAGGAGATTAATGGGTTGTTAAACATTCATGCAAAAGTTCAAACACTAAAGCATTCTAAACTAAAATGAATTGTAAACATGAATGGGTGAACAAAATTAGGGTTTCAAGTAAAGGTGACAAATTTGTAAGTCCCCGGATTTATAACCTCAACTTTTTCTAAACCAAGGGTAAATTACAACATGAATGTTGGGACATCATTTGAGTTCAACACATTTGAGAATTCGTTGAGAATCAAAACAATAGTCTAAGGTTATTGGTGTTGATTTCATTATTAACATCTAACGCTTAGAAATGTCATGAAAACATATAACTACATGAGATGGTTCACTTGAACTACCTTGGATGGGTTATACACATGAGCCATCAAAGAAACATGGGAAAAATCAAGATCTAGTAACGGGCTTAAGGTTAATTGAATGAGATTAACCTAAGTCTAATCATGTCAACTTATATTTTCTAAAAATAATTTATGTTTTTAATAAAAGAAATTGATTTATAAGCTCCTTTAAATCAAATTAAATGATTTTAACTTATTGATTTAACTTAAATTGAATTATTTAAGATGTTTTAAATTAAAGACTTTGAATGTAATTAACATAAACCTTACCTAGCTAAGGTTTAATGGTGATTATTCATGGGATAAGGGTTTATAAATGGGTAATACATTAGACTAGTTAGAGAGAATCATATCAAACACATTAGTAAGATCTAGGACACATAGTTGCACACCGAGACCAAAACCCTAGATACGTCTATTATCAATACTTATATTGTTCGAAACCTCTTAAAACAACTCAGGTACTGAAGATACATAATCTACAAGTAACGAGCGCGCATTTTGTTGTAAATCAATACAAAGCAACACAAGTGAGTTCATTGCCCCTTTTCTAAACATTTTTGTTTTCAAACGCGGGGCTGAGAAGCATGCGTAAACCTTTTTCTTTAAATATGTCTTATGTAAATGCTTTTATTTATTGTATGTTTTATATACAATGTATGTATACCTAGACTCTTATCTAGGTAAATGATATACATGTTTAATCAACGAATTAATAAATTACTCTTACGAGTAAGACAATAATTCAAATCAAACTATTATTCTAATCAAAGTCAATTCAAAGAAACTAAATTCAGTGTGTGATCAAGAAAACCAAAACTAAAGATCAAATCCAAGGAATCTACATACAGTGTGTGTTCAATAAAACTAAGGATCAAATTCAAGAATCTAAACTCAGTGTTGTAGCCATGGAATGCTAAGGATCAGAATCAAGGAAGTCATATCCGTGTGTGAATCAAAGAAATAATGAAATCATTAACGATCAAGTTAAGGTTGATGTCAGTTGTATGCAGATCGAGACCACGTGTTAACACACGAAAAGTCCCATCATAAATAGTAGACTTTTATAGTCAATCTATATGGGCATAAATCAAATGATCAAATGAATTATTTAACAAAGGCGATCAAAATCAAAGGATATCCTAAAGTCAGTAAACCTTATGGTCAAGCTGATATGGGTACATCATGAAAGTCTTGACACATACAGGTAGACTCATTTGGGTCAAGCCTGATATGGGCCACGTGTGAGACGATACAACTTGGACACCACCAACATCTAAGACTAATTGATTGAGTCAAATAAGGCCCAATCATCATGTCTTAGTCGTATTAAATTATTAATTATTCATTTAATTAAGCATTTAATATCATGTTTCTACAAGTGCTATGGGTGATCATGATTACGTGATGAACTCAAGAAATCGGTAGTATTTCAATTTGTGGAAATCAAAATCTAATATGACGAAGGATGGAATGAAACGCTTAATTATCACTAACAACAATATGTTAAGCGGTCCGGTATGTGGTGGGACAGTGGCTGGGCGGGAGGTAAGTTCGACCCTACATATGCCCTATATATAAGCATACTTGATTGGATAACATGGGTGGTTGTTGATGAGGTTAAGGTTGTCATTTCGGGGGATTAAGGTAAACAGTTTTCAGGGTAATCAAACGTTGTGGATCAAAGGTATGGGATGAAATGCTTAATTATCACCAGGAACAATATACCATGTGGTTTGGTATGTGGTGGGACGATGGCTGGGCGGGCAGTAAGTTCAACCCTACATATGCCCAATATATAAGCATACTGAACTAGATGGTATAGATTGTTAATGGTGAGGTTAAGGTTGTCATTCGAACGGGTTATTCAAATTCATTTTAAATAAAACTATATGAACTCACCAACCATGTGTTGACTTGATCTTTTTGCATGACTTCTCAGGTGACGAACAAGTCTGAGTAGAAGTTATCGCTTTTGGACTAGTATATCAGATAAAGGACCTAGTATTTTGGACCTGCATATTTTTGAACATCATTTTACAGATTATTTTGTATATCTTGTGCAGATACAAGATAGAAGAATTATGATGTTGATAGTAGATTTACATTGTTAAATTATGAACAAAAACTGATGTAATTTAACTTTGTAATTCTATTTTTACTTAGCAATTTCTCATTATATAACATGTGCATTGTGAACAATTTGATCATCACGATTATCATTTCCGATATTGCTCCCCGAGGCCTTTCCGCCCGACGGGACACACGATCCGGCCGGCCGGCTCGAGGTGTGACACATTGGCACTCTAAAACAGAATTTTTTAATGACATGTGTGACAACTAATACCTGATCGTCCAGAAAGTTCGTACGGTACGTGTACTTTCACTATTTACTATGTGTAAATACAATGTGTAAACAGTTGTGTGACAACAGGACTCAGAAATCAAACCACAGTTGTATGTGTTTAAGTGAAAACTTAAATACAGTAAATACAACAACTCATGAGAAACAACAGCGTGAAAACAAATGAAAAAAACATATCAGTTGCGATCTGATATCCACAAATAACAGGAATCAGATGGCCTACAATTCAGTGAGAAGGCAATGTGAATTCAATGAAAACAATGTGAAAATAGGCAAGTTAGTTGAGTCCGTCAGTGAGGAAATACAATCCAAAGCATAAGTTCAGTATTGTTTCAGAATAACAAACTGACAGTGTGTTTGCGTGGGTGACGATTCACATAAACATATCTGTGAGTTTAATGTCTGAAATGATGACTGAAAAGTAGAAAACAAGAACTAGAAAGTGAAACCGTCGTCGGATTCGTTCGGGTGACGATTCGAACGAATACGCGCGACGGCGAAACGATCTAATGAAACGAAACAACAAAACAATTTGGTAATAATAAAATAAATGGATTTAAATAATTTACTAGGAATAACCACCTTAAAAATCTAAGAATAAAACTAGTATCATTTAAATCCGTAAAATACGCGGTTACGATCCGGAAACGCAAAGAAAGCGAGAACCGAGCAACAGAAACGAACCCGAACACACCCAGGGTATAAAAACCATAAATGTGTTCATATTTCTCATTTACTCCCTCACCTACACCTTTCTCTCTCTAAATTTCCGGCTCACCTCTCTCTCTCTAAGATTTCAACACAAAACCACTAAGAACTCACTCATTTCTTGACCAAATCACTTAAACTTGGTGCCAAATCGAAGCTCTTGATCTCCTCTACACGAAAGTACAAAAGATCGGAAGTGAAACCAACCGAAACCAAGGTAATCGGAGCTGCAAGGTTACGAAAATTAGGGTTTTCATCCCTTAGTTCGATCCACTAACCGTAACCGGCTCTAAACCTTCTCATTCGAACCCTACACCCTCGAAAACTAGTCCTTGCATAACTTCACCACTGAAAACCATCATTGATCACATTTAGAACTTGAAAAAGCCACTTGGGGCGAGGCGGCCTGCAGCTAGGCCGAATGAGGGCCGAAGGCATAAGCTGGTTCGGCCGAAGGAATTGGCTGGTTCGGCCGAATGGGTGGCTAGTCGAATGGCTCATCTGGTGGTGCCTCTTTCGCATGCATGGAACCCATTTGGTCGGGGAGCTTCTTTAGCATGGTTACCTTATCGTCCGAATACCTTCATTCGTATGGGCTGTTAGCATGAGGTTCATTCGGTTGGAGGAAGGGCCATTCGTACCTCCTGCACACATTCGGATCACACTAAAACCTGAAAAAGGCTAAACATGCATCAACTTCTTTCAATCACATGTTCTAAATACAAGGGTTAACCATATACTACAAAGGTGGTGAGAGATTTTATGTAAACCAATTATAAAATCTACAAATCCTATTATAAAGGTGCTAAGGAACTAAGTTTATGACTAAGTTTGGTATTAACACTTTTAAAGAAGGTTAAATGTCAACAAACCTAAGTCTTGTACTTAGGAAATATTATGGTTTCCAAATTTAAACCTAAGGTTGATGCATGTGATTGAAACCAAGTCTCTAAACATAATTAAAACAATAGGCTAAGTTTAATCTAATTGGTTAAGTGCTATAATGAGCTATCACAAGAGAATGAGGACTAAACGATAACAGAGACTTACAAGTGTTAGTCAACTTTAGTGCTAACACACACACACACCCATACCTATAACTTATACTCGTAAGTTACAAACAACGTGAAATCAATACAATATCGTGAAAACAAACTCAAGAACAACAGTGAGCGCGTGCATTTCTTGTTATTACTTAGTCAATCACTTCAACTACAAGGTGAGTTCATACGCCCATTTTCTAATCTTAAATGATTTCTAATCTCGAGGCTGAGAAACATGCTAATTCTTTTAATTATTTAAAAGTTTTAGTACAACATATCGATTATACTATGATTTTGATAATATTGTTTATCTTTATTATCGCTTATCATTGTACATATGCTTGTGTGATCATAACATAACTGAGACATCTAGGATGAAACATGATAATATAGTTTCATGATTCATCAACACAATAGAATAATACAAGATGTAAGATTATATCTTATAACAACTTATTATTCTTACATGAATGAACAATGAGATAATCAGTAGACAACACTGACAATGACAACAACTAACAAGAATGATATGATGATAACGTAATTTCACAATATCATTCACCACCGGAGTTAACTAAGTGCAGTAAGACTAGTTCTTACAACACTATGATTACAACTCGGTGAAGACTATGGGATAACATGAGACAATTACTAATGCGAATAAGAATGATGATCATGATAACATAACTTCATGATATCATTCACCACCTGAGCTAACTAAGTGTAGTAAGACTAGCTCTTACAACACTATAGTTACAACTAGGTGAAGGCTATGGAATGACAAAAATGATAATCATGATAACATAATTTCATGATAACAAAATCATTCACACATTTACTAACATCGTGTAATAAGACAAGTTCTTATAACACTTTGTTAAAGACTATAAGAACACATAACTATGAGAACACACAACAATTGATTACTATTAAACTATCTGTATTATATCACAACAATCATGTGTTCATTAGATCATATATCATTGTAAGTCCCTCCTAGAGAATCGTTTACCAGTTAATTTAGTGCGACTAAACCGAAGATAACGTAGTGGTACCATAGGTTTGACAAACCACCGGCGAGTGAGGTGGGTACATTGATCGTATTTTATCATTGGCCGGTAACGTATGACCAGTAACAGGGCGACTCAAGTCAGGTTTGGTAAACAAAACATGGCGATATTAGTCTACAGTAACTATTTGTAATTAATCCTTCAATTCTATTGACTGTTAGACCAAGGAATTGATTTTCTCTCATGTCATATTATCAGTAATAGTTTCATTGAAGGCTATGAGAACACAAATGTGATAGAGGTAGATCGAATGCATTGTGATCTGATTACGTGAGGATCACAATGGATTCCTTTTAGGCTCTATGCATTCCAAGATGAGAACAATATCAATAGGTTAGCTATCATTCCTATTATTAGAAGTGAATTATAGTTAACCCTACAAACGAGAGAATAATAACAAGGATAAGATTGGATAAATCTATTTTCCTTAAAACACTGAGGGTTTATCAACACTTCGGTTTTGGTAACTTTAATTCCTCATATTCTATTATTCTACTTATAACACATTGGGTGATGAACACAATCTGATGGGTGAATATCAACTGGGTTGAACACATGTGAGATGGAAATGGGTATCCATAGTTGTATTGCAAGTGGTGTTAAATTCTGTTAAGTAAGTGGTGGGATGCCGGCTGGGGCTTGTTCCCCTATGTATGCCCTATATATAAGCATAACTGACGGGATGAAATACTATTTGCAAATATAACTATGGCGAGGCCATTGTGTGAGACAAATGAAACAAACCTCAATAAAACTTGTGTATGACATTGTGATTGTGAATGTTAACAAATCAATGGTTTTCAATTACTAAACTTATGAACTCACCAACCTAGTGTTGACTTTGTTTACATGCATGTTTTCTCAGGTGACAAACATGTTTAGTCACCAGCAATTCAGGGCTTAAGCTAGTGGACTTTTAGAAGACCTAGCTTCATTTTGTGTTGAGCATATTTTGAATAACAAAACAGTGAATCATCTTTTGTAGATCTTGTACAGTTACAAGATAGAAAACTCGATGATTCTTTTGAATAGATTTACTTAGTTAAATTATGAACATAACATTGTAATTTAACTTTGTAATTCTATATCGATGTCATGTTAGCATTTCTCATTTATATATCATGTGCCATGTAAACAATCTGATCACTATGATTATCAAACGATATCGCGCCCCAAGAACCTTCCGCCCGACGGGAAAGTTGATCCAGCCCGCCGGCTCGGGGTGTGACAACGTGGCACCTGTTTGGAGTGCCAATGGAAAATGTTTTGAAAGTTAGGGGTGCCAGTAAACATTTTCTCGGTTGAAAGTATTGTTCGCCAAGAGGTCAAAGTTGGGAGCCTTAAAATCCAATAACCCTTTATTTTTATTATTTTAAAAATAAAAAGAAAAACGTAATTGGTGGATGCGTTATGGTGTTGTCATATCCATGGTTGTAGAAGTCGCTAGGCACTAGTTGGGCGGTGAGGTACCGCCTATAGATTAATCGGCGCTAGGCGGGTTGGAATTTATATATGTAATTTTTCAAATATATATTACACACACTCACATCAATATCAATAATTTAATATCATACTTCAAATAATTTAAAAAATAAACTTAAACATACTAAGTCAAGTACTTCAAAGTTCAAACTTAAACACCGATTTCAAAGTTTATAGATGAATTTCGATGTTTCAAAGACATATTAAGGATTTTGGGTTGAAAAATGTCTAAATAATCATGAACTTAGTCTCTTTTACCATAAAAAAGTCAAGAAAAAAAAATCTAACTAGACCGCCTAGACACCGCCTAGGCCAAAATCGACATAGTTGAGACCGCCTAGCACCTAGGTTAATTTTTACAACGGTACTCATAACCATGATCATGTAAGAGAAAATTTGACGTAGTTACATCCTTAGGGGCATGGTGGAGATGACATAATGAAGGCATGATGATAATAGTTACCTAAGGTAGGGTGAATTGAGTATCATCATAACTGAAATAAGCCGAAGAGCGTTCTGGAGTACCATAATCGTTTTAAAAATTAACCGATAGTTCTGGTTAAGCTAAATCATTAACAGATCCATTCAGTTATGGTTTGTGGTTATCGTTAAGCTAAGACATTAACTGACTTAATTTAACCAAATCGAGCATATTATTATATATTTGTTTGTTTTTTATTTAATTACATGGTTGTAAAAATTCTCGACTAGGCCGATTAATCACTAGTCCCCTAAAGCCGACTAAGCCCGACTATCCGATTAGGCCGATTAGTTGGCCGATTAATCCCAATTAATCCCGATTAATCCCTAGTCATCATCCCACCGAATGACTAGCGACTAGGGATTTCTACAACATTGTTTAATTATGTATGTGCGTGTGTGTTTTAAAAACAAATTATGACATAAGTCAAATATAGAAGGCATGTTATAGTTTTCTATTGATTTAAAATATTATAGGTTGCATATAAGACTAAAGATATCAGGTGTTAAGCTAGTGTTCATGTGGTTTTTGTTAACTTATTTTCACTCACTCCAAAAGTCATTCGAGCTTCAATTAAATTTCTATCATCAATATATTTCTAATTTATGAGTTTGTCAACAAGCTTTCTTTTGCTTTTCAATAATTTCATTACTTAACAAATTAAAATTTAACTGAAACCAAAGCATAACCGGTATTAATTAACTAGAATTATAGTTAACCAACCAATTGGTTATAGTTATGGATATAGATTTAGAATTAAACAAAATATCTGTTTTGGACCTTTTGGTTACAAAATTGAGCATAACCATACCAAACCGCGCCATACTCAACCCTAACCTAAGGATGGTGTTCCACTGCATATAGTCTTAATGTAAATTCGATCTTAGTTTTAGAGTTAAGTTATTCACACAACCAACCCTCAAACTCCACACCCTCTATACGCCTCTTAAATGTATATACGAAGCATATAAGGACTCAATCATTATTTTTTAAATTTTGTTAGTGTTAATAATTGATCTCGTATATGCCAAGCAGTCTCGCATAGTTCTTATATGAGACATATATGAGGCTAGTCTTTTTAAAATTAGTGGGTGTTAGAGGGGCTATACGTCTCGTATAAGCCTATACGAGACGAATAACAGTTGTGTGGTGTTAAAATAAAAAAGATGGGTGTGAAAATAATCACTTCCTAATTTTATTTGTATCATCTTCTCAATGATTAATTATTATAGATGCATAAAGCACTTTTATGATAAAACGAACACGTCAAGTCATGTAGGAGATCAAATGATAGGTCATTAAAAAGTTTTAATACGGCTCAAATCAAAATTGGCCCTAGTTTACAAGTGACTAATACAAAATATACAACTAACATAAAAAGTAAAAGATTAACATTGGATAAACACTGATTAGATGATAAATAAGACTAATATGATCAATAAAAACATTATCTTATAATAAAAGAAAAAGTCTTAACTTATTTATTGCATCCTATATACTATAACTTATAAAAGCATAGTTGATGGTGATTGGTGTAGAGATACTTCTTAATAATAATAGATAAAAATAATTATGAATACATCATTGTAGATTCTCACCTTTTTATTTTTTCCGTATCTCTTTTGTATTATTATTGATACTTATAATTTAGTTATGGTTTATTTATCATGAATATTGATAATAATTAATATATTAATAATATGATGAATTTAATACGAAATTATTTATGAAATTTTATTTTTATTTAATTGTGTCTATTTAAGTCTCTAAATTTCACCAAGTTCAACTTTATAAGTTAAAATATCAAAAAAAAAAAAAAAAAAAAAATTTGTGCCAATTGTTTTGGTGAGCGATCGAATTCTAAGAATTATTAGATATTTAATGTGATTGAATGATTAATTTACATGATAAAAAACATAATAAGAAAAATAATAAAAAAATAGGTGACATTAAAAATTATAAGTTTTAATTCTGAATTTCTTGTATGTATTATTATAAATCGAATATAAGTTGATAATCTGTGTTAAAATTATATTTAAAGGATTAAGTATACTTTAGTTAAATTAACATGTATCATTTACATTAGTTAATATCTATTCAAAAAATGTTTTGAAAATCAAGTTAATAGATTATGTAACTGTAACATCAAAGTTCATTTATTTAAATTTATATTTTGAAGGTTGAATAGTTACATTATATTTTACTAAATCTATATCTATATCTATACTATATAATAAATAAAAGTTTTTGTAGGACACATGTCACCATTATAGATAACTTAAAAATTAGTTTTCTCGTTTCTCTCTCATATTAATTGTTTTAAATCATCTTTTATTATATTTTTATTTTTCTTATTTCTATTCTATTAAATAGTAACAATTTTTTTTTCAATTTAACAAATAAAATTATTACATCATAAGTCATATTATTTTTTTGTAGAAAGTCTTTGAAAAATATGTAAGATGTTATTTAAAATAAATAATTTTAAAATTTATTTGTTTAACATATATATTACACAGGTAATTTACCTGGTATATATAATGTATGGTTTTATTCAAACAATGTAATATATAAGATTTTTGAAAACGCAATTTTTATTACTCAATACATAACATTTTACTTATTTAACTTATATAACCTATGCGATTCTAACCTAATCTACACTTATAAATAAGTAATTGATGCCTTAGGGACATCTGTCATTTTGTGTATCTCTTTAGCATTATTTTATTACATCTTTATTTTATTAAATCAAAGATGTATCAATCTCTAATCTGTTCTCACTTTTATTTTCTCGTCTCTTTTTCATATTACCTAAAAACGGTATCTCGATTATTACATGAGATAAATAAAAAATATTATAAATAGACATCAATGAATTAAGGGCATTTATCCTAATAGTATCAAGGTGTGTTAAGGTGTTCATTCCTAGAATAGGTTGATGATTCTAGTCTAATAGTGAACAATGGTGGGAAAATTTGTTGTTCAAAAAAAAATCAATGAAAATTTTAACAATATACTTTATATACTTTAATATAAAGTAATGGATTTTAAATTAAAAAAATAATGCATTTGCACTTAAAAAGCATACGAGATTAAAAACAAATGTAACACATCATTGAAAACTGAGTTTTTCATGTAACATTAGTGCAATATAATACATAAGGTCTGACAAGGTCATATATATTTAAATGTTCGATGAACACATGAGCCTCAAGGTCCAGATGATTATTAATGGAAGTTCTAAAAAACAATGGGTAAGAAATATGCAACGAACAACATTTGGTAAAGATCAAATGAAGAAGATATAGTGCAAACCAAAATAATGAATATTAAATTTGAAAAAAAAAAAAAAAGTATACTAATACAATATTTGATTTGATACATACATTAAAAACATGAAAGTTATTTAATAAAATTTGTATAGATAATAATTTAATTGTTGATATAAAATACATAACAAATTAAATTGTAGCCATGAAAACAAAGTCTTAAGAATAAAAAAAACGTATACGCACCAACAATGTTTATATAACGTTAGTATAAGAACTTAATTATACTGTAAATGTTGAATTACACGAGGAGTAATTAAGAAAAACTGATTTTCTAATCTAACATTAGTGTAACATAATAAATTACGTCAGACAAAAAAAAAAACTTATGACCAACATGATTTAATGAAAAATATTAACTAAAAAATTTATATATTTATACAAAAATAAATAATAAAATTTAAAAAATTATAAAATGTATAGAAAATTATAAAAATAAATAAATAAATTTATGACAAAATTATAAAAATAAATATATTTGACAGCCAGAAAAATTATTAGAATATTACTAATAATATATACAAAATAATTTTACAAAAATATCTAAAAAAAATTATATTTATTCGACATGGTTAAAAATATGTATAAATTCATATAAGAATAAATAATAAAAAATATATGTATACTTATTCGATGACCAAAAAATTAAAATTAATAAAATTATATATAAGAAATATAATCAATCTTTTAGAATGTATAAATATTAAAAAAATAAAATGAATTTTATATGATGGATGATAGTAAAATAGTCGTTTTAATTTGATAATTTAAGAGAGAGAAATTATTATTATATTTTATAGTGTTTAATTGGTAGGTTAGTAGATGACTATGTTGCGCGCTCTTTTTATATATCAAAAATATTTTTTATGTAAAAAACTAGATGACTTTTGCTTTTTGTTTACTTTTAGAAAATTGTTTTATTTAATTTTTATTTTCAAAATCTATTTTTTATTAAAAAAATTGATTTGTAATTTATTAAAAAATTATTATTATTATAAAATGCATAACTAAAATCATTGGTAATTAGCACTTAATTTAATTATTTAATATTTAATAAAATGAATATATGTGCATTTAATATGAAAGAAAATTGAATATCATAGTAAGAATGTGACACGTGTCAAAAGTGGTTTAAAACTTTGACAAGTGGCATGAGTGGTTTAAGAACTTGACTAGTAGTATTTGAGTTACTTATTTATTATAAGTAGAAGATTAGAAAAAATATGTGATGTGATAAAATGTTAACCAAAAGTTAGGTGTGTGTGTGTATGTGTGTAACATTTGCGGTTCCTATTCTAATTTTAATTTATAACTAGTAAAGTTGGCCGCCGCGCGCTACGGCGGCGTTAAAACATGGAGTACTTCGACTCTATTCTGTCGAATGAAAACGAAATACAATTGATCAAATCTATCTCTTAAAAATATTTACGTCAAAACATAGAATAACTTGTACATTGCAGCCTCTGATGGCCAACGCCGTCATGTCATCTGCACACCGCCGTCACCCATTTCAACAATGCCATCCTCCTTGACTGCACCAACACCGGAGCTACACGCAAACACCTCCGGCCAGGCCATTACCGAAACGACCCAACGATCTGTTTCTCAAATACAATGTGTGTGTATATATATATAAATAAGGAGAGGATCAAATGTTAACCCATGTTTATTGCGTTAACCGAATAAATACATCTTATTACTTTGGGGCTCACACTAAAGTAAATCTAAAGGTTGTGGTTTTTCTTTTTTCTTTTTTAATTAATGTAGAGCCCACTTACATAAATAAAAAAAATAAGAAAAAACCTACATCTTTAGATTTACTCTAATGTGGGCCTCAAAGTAATAAGATGTAGTCATTCGGTTATCGCAATAAGGAAAAGTTTACATTCGAACCATCCCCTATATATATATTCTATACGATGCATAGAAGACGCCATATCTTTAGCCATCGACCATAACAACTTTAATTATAATCATTGAAAACATAGGTTTTAAATTTGCTAAAGTTAGTTTAAAGGTTTCCTAGTAAGAATTATCCACCGAAGGCATGTAATATATATATATAATAACAATGTTCAAGTGAAAATAAAAAAAAATAAAAAGGCCACGGGGTTCGAACCCGCAATCTATTAAACGAAATCCACGTCTCTTACCACTGAACCAAAGGCCCATTTTGCTAAATGAGTAGAAAACAAATATATAAGTATATTGAAACTAAAGGTCAGCACCGACCTTTGGTTTTGTATATATATACAATGTACAAAATTTTAAATAAAAGAAAGTTCCATAAATACATACATAAAAAATAAATATTATTAGGATTTAATTAATTTAAAAATAAATTTTAATAAAGTGAAACACTTTAATAAGTCTTTATAAACTTTGTTATATATATATATATATATATATATATATACACACACACACACATATATACATATATATATAACATATTATAACAATTTTTTATTAGAATTCTAAATAAATAATTAAGTAGAAATTTTGATAAAAATTGATAATTTAATTTAATGAATTTTATTAAAATTAAACTAATTAATAAAAAAGTAATTGATTTGTAAACAATATTAAGTTATAAATGCTTAATATTAATTCTATAAACTTTTATACAAGTACTAAACATAAAATAATAAAATGGAAGAAACAAGGGACTAAAAAGTGCCAAATTATACATATATTCTTGCTTAACAAAACTATTAATTTACACTGTTAAACAATTGAAGGGTTGATCTTGCCCAATCTAAAAATCGAATTTCTCACCCCTGCGATCCCACCTTCAAGCCTCGCTTCCATCGATTTCGCCCATTATCTAATTTTCTATTTTAGAATATGATTAAATTTCAGAAAAAAATTATAAAATTTAAAAATATATAAAATAAATATTTGTATAAGAATATATTGTATAAAAATAATTCGAATTATTGTTCTAGATTATATTATAAGTGAAAACTTATAATATTATGTTATCAAACTAATTGTTCAAGCTTATAAAAATATTGTAAAGATATTATATATTAGATAAGTAAAATATTAATTAAAAAATATTTAAGAATACAAATATTTTACAAACTAGTATTTCTATATAAAATTGAATAAATAAATAAAACTAGGATATTTTCATAATAATATTCTAAAACTTAATTATAGATTCAATTCGTTTAAGTTATTTAAATAAACAAATTCTACATTCAAATTATATTTACATAATTTTTTAATATAATTTGAAACGATATTTTATCTATTAACAGTTTTAAAATTCTAAAACTATAATCTCAAATATTATATTAATGTTTAGAGTTTTTCAAACTAAATGTTGGATCGGTTTGTTTAATTCAAACAACACTTACACAAGATCTTCTCACAATCAATCTAATAGACGCGGAATATCTATTAGAAGGATCTCACAAACACTTAAAAGATGAACAAATAATCTTTGAATAAGCGATAAGAACACAAGAGTTAATTCAAGCTCAAAGATATATTTCTCTCAAAGTATAACAAGTGTAAACGAACAAGCACACTTACAGACTTTACAATGAGGGGTTATATAGCCAAGGCTACAACCGTATACACGTAGGAATACAAGTTGGGTATACTAGACAATACATAAAGTAAAGCTTATTCTAGTATATTGAGTGTCTTAACAAGCTAAGACACTCCTTTACAATCATTACAAGTATAGACATTGACTTTACAAAGACTAGCTAAATACAAAAGACATTTAATGTTGATGATCTTCAAGGCTTCAGATAATCTTATGCATTTAATGTTGAGTAAGGGAAGTATGCTGCTGTCTGACTTCGGTATGTACTTTTTGTATTTAATCAGACCAGCATGTCTTATGTCAGTCCCTTTTGTACTGAGAAAGTAATCAGCTATAGTCTTTGTCAGAGGATAAACCTCAGAAGTCTTTGTCTTTATCCTTGATACAAAGGAGAGTCCTCGGAAGCTATCAGTCTTCGGAAGTGATGAGGCTTTATCAATCTTCCGAAGTGTTTGTTTCGCACAGCCTTCAGCAGAAAGAGTTACTCTTCTGAAGCTGATCTGCTTCCGAATAGGAATTATATCCTTCCGAAGGCTGTTTGTTCTTTATACTTAGACAGCATTGAAGTTTGGTAAGCATCAGCCTTTGTTAGTTTCTACAGTCTCCCCCTAGGATGATGCTACCAAAACTTCTGAGGAATCACCCTTGGTTTCCTTTCTTCCCTCAGAACCTGAGCCCTTGCCTTTACCCACTTCATTGCTACTCTCCCATCTGTTCCATTATCAGGATTGTTAAGAGGAAGCTTTTCTATGTCAAAGACATAGGGTTTTGCCAGCACCATAAGCTGCACAAGATTCACAAGTTTTATTTGTCCATTGTAATTAGTAAGAATGAAGATCTTCTGTTGTGCATTGAAGCTCCATTTCACTAAGGGGATATATAAATGCTCATGCATTAATGCATGGATATCCCTTAGGTCTTCCAGAGATTGTGTTATTTCTGGAGCTGCTTCAGGTGTGATTTCTGGTGCTGAGACTACTGCTTGTATGGCTTTTGGTTCTGGGGGAGGAGATTCTGGCTCAGAGTCAGAGGAGATGACAGAGGTTCTCTTTTTCCTTCTGGCCATGCTCTTTCTTCTTCTTAATCTTGGTCTGTCTTGAGTAGTGGCTTGACTCCTCTGATCTCTAGCCTGCTGACCAACTGTTGTTGCAGTGGGCTGTGGATCAGCATCCTCAGTTATTAAGGGTTCTGTTCTCCTCTCATCAACCTGTGTTTGTTCCTCAGGATCAAGGTTTAGTGATGGTTGATTCCTTGTATTCTTTTTACCCTTATTGTTCTTGATCACTGAAGAGATTGGCATATTGTCCATAGAGGGACTTGATGGAGGAGATGTTTGTTCTTCTTTAGGGTTTTGGGGGATCATGTTGGGGAACATTGCCTTTGTTACTTCCCCACACATGACTTCTTCTCCCTCTCTGATTCCTGCACCAGAAAGGGGAAACTCTATTCTTGCTCCTCCCCCTAAACCTAAGCCTCTCATTAGGCTTGCCCTTTGAGCCCTTATCTGCTCAATTGAAGGCAACTCACCTCTGGCTACTTTAGCCTTTATATCTCGGATGTGCATATCCATGGTAGAGTTCTTCATAGGGCCTAGCTGCCGAGCATGGAAGCCATATTCTAGTAGGAAGGCTTTCAGACTGTCTCTGTAAGCCTTATCCTTCTGTATCTTTGTTAGCTTCTTTTGGGCTTTGGATGCAGCAGCTGCCTTTTCTTGCTGCTGCACCTTGTCCAGCTCGGCAACCATCTGAGGTACCGACCAACTCAGTACTTCATCAATATCATACCCCTTTTCCTGAAGAAGGGAAGACAATCTGATGAGTTCATCATCCATTGAAGTGTCTAGTCGGCCCTTCTTTTTCTTCGGGATCCTCTCCTCTTGTTCAGCTTCCTCCTCTGGGGTGAGCTTTCTTTTTCCTTTGTCATCTGCTGTCAGTTTTACCCCAGAGGAGACAGATCATGTGGCCTCCCCAACTGGTTCATTGGCCAATAGTTCCTCTGTGGAGGAATCATCAATAATGACTGGGCCTTCAGAAGCAGCTGCAGCTTCGGAATTAACCTCAGCATTCACTACCTCCTCCAGTTGACCAACCATCTTGGGTGATTCCTTATTAGTATCCACAGAGTGCTCAGGAGTGGAGGAGAGATCTACGACATCCATTTTCCCAGAAGGGGACACAGGTTCCATGGAAATGGGTTGTTCTTCTTGGATGGCTTCTTCCATGGTAACCTGGGCTTCAACAGCTTCAGCAGCCTTTGTCCCAGAAGGGGACTCAGGTTCCAAAGAGACAGTTGTTGTATGTTGCTCAGTCTCTTTGGCAATCTCCAAGGTATCCTCAGAAGAAGAAGAAGAAGAGGAAGTAGTACTGGAGTCATGGAAGTATGTGCTCAAGAAGTCATTCCATTCAGTAGTCAAAGTGACTATGGATGGGTTAACCTCCTGTGCACCTTCCTCTTCTCTTACTTCTGGTCCTGACCCTGCAGTAGATACATTCTCCCCCTTCTTGGTAGCATCAGGGGAGAGGAAAGAAGTTGTAGCAGGACCAGGTTGGAAGGTTTGAAGAATTACTGGGGGACGCCTCCTGAGGTCCAGAATAGTGGCATCTTTAACCTGGACCTCAAGACGCAAGGTAGCAACTTCACCTTCCAGTTGAGCTACCCTGGCTTGGAGGGATGAAATAGTAACCGTCAATTCCTGCGATGTGGTACCCTCATCTACTGGAGTAGAATCATGGGGCGATGGAGTCCTAAGCCTAGCTCATGCACCTCCACCACCAGATATGGTTTATTGGCACCCTGGATTCCCCTCATTGAGAAGGGCTTCAAAGAAGTCCTCCCTAGTGTGGGTTGCCACAGGTGAGGTCCTAGTTCCTGTACCACTGTCCTAAGGATCCTGATTAAGATCAACAGTAGTGGCAGCCTCATCTGCATTGATCTCTTCTAAACTTCTGAGATCAACCTCTGATGTGTTAGGCTCTAGGTCAGGAAACCTTGCTTGCAATTGTGTCACCACTCTCATAAGTGTTTGGGTAGTAGGAGAGAGTGGTTCCTCCACAGCAACATTAGAGGATTCTTGAGCCTGGGTGTTAGTGTGGGTGGGGGGCATTTCTGGATGATAAGAACCTGAAGACCTGGGAGACAGTCTCTGATCTAATGGAGTTGCTTCAACAGAAGCAGACTCAATAGTGGGGGTATCCCTTTGGATATTCTCAGGTATGTTTTGTGACATACTCTGAGGGCTATTAGGCTGGTTCAGGGCAGCCACAGGTTCCAGAGGAAGAACCTGTGGAGTAACAATAGGTGTGGCTTTTCCTTAGGTGGAACTGTGCCCTTGACAATTTTTTTCACCTTTTTCTTTATGGTTTCAGAAGAAGGGACCTGAACGGCTGTAGATAGTTGTTCAGGGGTTCGGCGGCGTTTATAGGTGATTTTGATGGGATGTGGAACAGAAATGGGTGTGGGTTCAGCATCTGTGGGTGCAACAGAGTTGTCACCTTTAGGAGGTAGTACCTCCATAGAAGGAAGAAGAGGAGTGAAGTTTCCAGAAAACTTAGCACTCTTCTTCTTCAATTGTACAAAAACCTTGGAAGAAACCAAGGGAATTTTGTATGTATTCCCAGTCAGTGAGAGGACAGAACCCATCTCACAGTAAAATATATGCTGCAAAAATCTGGGGTACATACAAAACCTTTTTGGTGACGAAACATTGTCAACCAGATTATTGAAAATAAAAGCAGAAAAGTTAAACATTTGGTTTGAGATCAAGCCATGAATAGCCGAAGATAAGTCAGATGGAACTTGATCCCAACCACCTGTCTTATTAGAAAGACAGTGCAAAAACAAATGTATGAGGTACTTATAATTATAGGACACTCCACCCATCAAATAAGTAGTTGAAGGGAGAGGACCTTCGTACCCCATTGACCTAAAAGTCAATGCTACCTCATCCTTAGTGAATGAGACCCTTCCCCCGGCATCACCAAGTTGAAGATGCCGACAGATGGTCTCCACTGTGATAGATATGGGATGAGCATCAATGGTGGCATGAAGAATTCGACCATTGGGAGATGAAGAAACCGAACAGGAAGCCCAAAATTGTTGGTGATGAGATTCATACACCATGGGCTGAACAGTTAGAGCAAAATTATACATGCTCCTTTGAAGAAAAGAGATGATAGGTGCGAAGTCAGTATCATGTTCTGCTGATAACTCCGCCGGTAGGTTGTGAGCAGGTTTGAAGGGAAGAAGAGCCATGATGATTGACGGTTTTTAGGTTATAAATTGACGGTTTTTAGGTTTAGATTGGAAGAAAGAAACGCAATTCGAAATGAAACGGTGAGAGAGAATGAATGAGCGGGAGACCTTTTATACATTCGGATGTCAGCATTTAATATAGAAGCACATTAAATTTTTGAGATCCGGATGTCAGAAAAAGGTCTTCCGAATAAAGCCCATTTATTATTCAAAATTTGATAAGTACACAGTTCTTCCAAGAGATTATGTATCGGAAAAGGTTCATGAGACAAAGAGTGTTCTTCGGAAGATACGTACTTCCGAAACATATACAAGTATAATATCGGAAGTATGTCTTCTGAAGACAGAGATAAATTCATCAG
This sequence comes from Mikania micrantha, assembly GCA_009363875.1. Taxonomy (NCBI): domain Eukaryota; kingdom Viridiplantae; phylum Streptophyta; class Magnoliopsida; order Asterales; family Asteraceae; genus Mikania; species Mikania micrantha. Next base: position 7,942,106 of record CM018687.1, read on the forward strand.
AGAAATTGTTCTTCGGAAGAAACCTTGTTCTAAATATGAAATTCAGAAGATGTTTCTTCCGAAGTTATAATGTATCGGAAGTATAAAACTTCAGAAGGAGAGTTATCTTCTGAAGTGTGACGTCTTCCGATTTAAGGAAGGAATAATGCTTCCGAAGACTTAAACTATCTTCTGAAGAGTAATTACTCATCAGAAGATAATTTAAGTTAATCTTTCGAAAAATTATTGATTCCTTATTAAATCATTTACTCAAAGTTAATCATGCCAATGGCTGTTATTAAATACCTGAATCTTCCTTCATCAAATGCCTTGGTGAAAAGATCAGCCAAATTGTGTTCTGTATCAACTTTGACTAGATGAATCAACCTCTTTTCTGCACAATCTCTGATAAAGTGATACCTAATATCAATGTGCTTGGTCTTTGAGTGCTTGACAGGATTATTAGTAATGGAGATTGCACTGGAATTGTCTATCTAAATGGGAGTGTTGAAGAGCTCTACTCCATAATCCTTCAATTGATTTTGAATCCAAATAACTTGTGCACAGCAACTTGAAGCAGCTATGTATTCTGCCTCTGCAATAGAGGTAGAAACACAGGATTTTTTTTTGCATTGCCAAGACACAATTCTGGATCCAAGAAATTGACATCCTCCAGATGTGGATTTCTTGCTTATGTTACAACCTCCATAATCACTGTCAGTATAAGCCATGAACTGAAGGTCTTCATTTCTAGGATACCATAATCCTAAACCTTGTGCTCCTTTGAGGTATCTGAAGATTCTCTTCACAGCCAGCATGTGTGAAACTTTGGGATTGGCCTGAAATCTTGCACACAAGCAAGTTGCAAACATTATATCAGGCCTGCTTGCTGTGAGATACATCAAGGAACCTATCATTGCTCTGTATTGATGTTGATCAACATCCTCCCCCTCAAGATCAGGGCTAAGAGATGTTGTCTTGGACATTAGAGTTCCCAGAGCTTTGCAATCAGAGAGTTTAAACCTTTCAAGAATATCCTTGACATACTTTGATTGACTAATGAAAATCCCTGTAGAAGTTTGTTTCACTTGAAGTCCAAGAAAGAATGTGAGTTCTCCCATTGAGCTCATTTCAAACTTAGACTTCATGAGTGATTCAAAATCCTTGCAGAGAGATTCATCAGTTGAACCAAATATAATGTCATCAACATATATCTGTACCAGCATGATATGTTGATTGGACTTCCTGAAAAAGAGAGTTTTATCAATTGTTCCTCTCTTGAAGTGGTTAGTCAATAGAAAAGAAGATAAGGTTTCAAAACATCTTCTGGGAGCTTGATGCAGCCCATATAGAGCTTTGTCAAGCTTACAGACATGATCAGGAAACCTTGGATCCTCAAATCCAGGAGGCTGACACACATATACCTCCTCATCAATCGTTCCATATAAGAAAGCACTTTTCACATCCATTTGAAAAACTTTGAAGTTCTTGGCAGCTGCAAAGGCTAGAAATATTCTGATTGTTTCAATTCTTGCAACTGGAGCAAAAACTTCATCATAATCTATGCTTTCTTCCTGGGTGTATCCTTGAACCACTAATCTTTATTCTTGATGACAACACCCTTGTCATCCTTTTTGTTTCTGAACACCCACTTGGTTCCAATGGCATACTTTCCCTTGGGTAAAGGACAAATCTTCCAAACTCCTTGTCTTTCAAACTGAAGAAGCTCCTCTTGCATGGCTTCTACCCAGCTGCAATCTTTCAATGCTTCAGCAACTTTCTTTGGTTCTATCTGGGATAGAAAGCAAGAAAACAAACAGATGTTTGCTTCATGCATAGAGCTTCTTGTTCTTACACCATCTACAACATTACCAATGATGTTCTCAACTGGATGAGTGTTGTGAATACGAGTTCTGGGAATCACATCTAGTTGAGCAGCTGAGTCCAGACTGCTTGACTCAAGATTTGGAAGAACTACCTCAAGTTGAATTTCAGGCAAGTCTTGAGGCTTTTGGGTTTGGACTTTTGTGGGATCAAATTCTCTGGGAGAAGAAGTTTCCTGAGTAGTTGCTTCTGCTGAATCACTTCCTACTTCTTCTTGATGTTGTGGAACAGAAGTAGAATTACTTAGGGGACCTGCTTGAGAAGTGTTGATTGTCTCAGACTGTGACACTCCATTTTGTGTTGAAGTGGATTCTGCCATGATTTGTCTTGAAGCTATTGGCAGTTCAACACGAAAGTCATCTTTCCTTCTGTGTTGAGTTAAGATAGAATCCTCTGACTGGTTTCCTAAAACATACTCCTTGGAAAGATTAAATGCAGATTTGAATCCATAAAGATCAAACAGCCAATCAGGGCCAATTTCAGGTTTATTAAGAGTATGTTCATTAAACTGAACATTTGCAGACTCTTCAATAATTCTGGAAGCTTTGATGTATACTCTATAAGCTTTTGCATATGAAGAGTATCCAACAAAGTAGCCCTCTGCTAATTTCTCAGCAAACTTGGCTAGATGATCTTTAGTATTCAAGATAGTTGATGTGCGTGAAACTATATATTTTTAATGATAAATTTTTCACACAGATTTTAGTTTTAAAATGGTTTTTACTAGAAAACTAAATCACACACAATAGGCAAGTGTACCTATCATATAATAATATAGCTTATGGTAAGAACCGGATATCAATCCGTGGACACAATATCTCTCAATACTAAACCTCGGTCAATGTTTAGCAACAACATGAAAAAGTTGGGTTTGTGAATTTTAAAACAATAACTAAAAGAAGGATTTTTTGAATAATCTAAAGTCTAAGAAAATTGCCTAGATCATGAATCCACTTAGTCTAGTGATGTGATTATTATGAATTGGTAAACCAAATGTTGACTAGATTCTGGTCAAAGATATCTAATCATATAATCTTTTGGAAAATTAAAATGATAAACACATTCTAATCACCTAGGATTATTCTATGAAGCCTAATGTCAAGGTCTATGTCAAGATTTAATCAAGAATTAGTCATCCGTCAAGAATCTTAATTCTACAACTTAAGGAAAACTAATATGACTTATACACACTAACCACCCTAAGTTGCATAAATTCAACAAAGTCATAATTTCTTCCAACTTACAATCTATGAACACAATCATGCAAATGAGGTCATTTGGCCATAATTTCCTAACTCACATGTTCATCATATTCAACAAATCATAATATCACCATGGTTTTTCCAAACTTTAGTGAAAGAAAGTATACTTATGCAAGTTTTATAATATTCAAGAAACCAATTATCATTCCTAATCTCATGGCATAATATTAAAAACAAGTTGTAAGATTATAAACAAATGTTTGATCATGGTTTTCCAACATAATATGACTAAACATTCATCATTCTTGAACATTAATCAACCTACACAAATTTACAACATCATTGGAATATAATCATAACTTCATCTTGAATCTTGACATAAACTCATTTGACCAATTCATAAAATCAACATCACATAAACATAAGTTTCATCATAATCTAGACAATGAAGTGATTAGCCCATAGGGCTTACAAGAATAACAACAAAGTGGCTGAAAATAATAAGAGACATGATTAAATTAACAAAATGCAAACCACTAGCAAGCAAGGATTGAAACAAGATGGTGTTGGATGCTTCTTGAATCTTCAAGACCTTCACAATCTCATTTAGAAAGCTCTAAGAATTCTGTCCAGAAGGTATTTTATCTCCAGGAAGTCCAACCCTTTGAAATGAGGTGAAAAGCTCAATTTATAGAAATTCTGGAACTTGGCACGGTCGTGCACCATAGGTGCACGGTCGTACAAGGTGCTACAGTACTTCACTTTTGGTTTGGGACGGTTTTCGAAGTTGCCATTTTCAGCTAAGTCTCGAAAATTGACTCGAGGTGTCAGGCACGGTCGTGCCAAAAGTTGCACGGTCGTGCGCAAGTCGACATGTCCGGCACTACCTCCATTTGGCCCGGCATTGCCATGCTTTGGCCCGGCACTGGCTAGGCTGCACGGTCGTGCTTGGCTTATGCACGGTCGTGCATAGGCCGGCACTACCATGCATGGCCTAGCACTACCTGGTTGCACGGTCATGCAAGAAGGTGCACGGTCGTGCATAGGCCAGCACTGCCATGCATGGCCTAGCACTACCTGATTGCACGGTCGTGCATAGTTGTGCACGGTCGTGCATGGGCCGGCACTGCCAGTGCAAGATTTGGCATGACAGTGCGCATCTGGGGATTTGCTCAGAAAATGCTGAAATTCCATACAACGCTTGATTTTCTTCCGAGCAAGGCTGTTTATCTTACAAATTCACAAAAACAATAATTAGGACTATTTGTGAATGAATTTTCATGTTATTAACGTTAAAACCGGGGGAATTTGAGGCGAATAATATGTATAATTTGACGTATATCAATAGTGCATGTACATCTAAATGGTTTAAGAAATCCAATAAATGGTTTTCTTTTATGCCAAATCTCATGAGTCATACCATGTGTCTTAACTACTAAAATCCTATTTTGGACATAACAAGCAGTGTTGACTGCTTCTGCCCAAAAGGTTATTGGTAGCTTGGCATCAGACAACATGGTTCTAGCAACTTCAATCAGTGTCCTATTCCTTCTCTCAGCAACGCCGTTTTGTTGTGGAGTCCTAGGAGCACTGAATTGTCTTGTAATACCTTTGGATTCAAAAAAGGAGTTTAAAGTATGATTCTTAAATTTTGTTCCCTGGTCAGATCTAATAATTTTCACTTTGTGGTAACATTCATTCTCAACTCTAAGAATGAATGACTTCAAGATATCAGTTGTTTCATCCTTGGTATTTAAAAAGAATACCCAGGTATATCTTGAAAAGTCATTTGTGACTACCAGACAGTAGGACTTTCTTCCTAAGCTTTTTACATTTGTTGGGCCAAACAAGTCCATATGAAGTAAGTGTAGGACTATTGTGATAGAATTCATCTCCTTGGCATGGTGAGATGATTTATGTTGCTTGCCTTTAAGACAAGCAATACATTTGTCTTCACGTATAAATTCTTTTGATGGTAAACTTGTTACAAGTTGATTTTTAACAAGTTTATTCATGTTTTTGAAATTTACATGACAAAGCCTCCTATGCCACAGAGATGATTCATCCAGTGAAGCTTTAGAAAGAAAACAACTTATATTGCTAAGTGGAGAAGCTGTGCTCATATCTAGCATATACATGTTGTTCTTTCTTGGTGCTCTGAGCAAGATTTGTTCATTTGGAACAACAAATCCAGGTTTTAACACTATACATTCATGCTCAGTGAACAACATGTTGTGATTTTGATCACACACCTGTGATACACTTAGCAAATTGTAGTTAAGTTCTTTAACAAAGTTCACATTCTCAAAACTTGCACGCCCATTTGAAATAGATCATCTGCCTGTGATATTTCCTCCTACTGGATCTCCACCGAATGCAACAAACCTCCAAAGAATTGTTCGTAGTTATGAAGATGAGTCTTGTTGCCTGTCATGTGCCTGGAGCAGCCACTATCCACTATCCAAAGATTACTTCTTGCATCATGCTGCTCCTGCACATAACAAATTCGGTTAGTGTCTTTTGGGAACCCAAGCCATAGTGGTCTTGGGTTTGCCTTCTGCATCATAGTAAGTAAAACATTTTAAATGCATGTTTGGTAGAACAGATGATGCACTGGTTGATGAAGTCAAAGGTGGTTCAGATTCTTTTCTTGTCCAGGTCATGTTGCCCCTTTTTGTAGACATAAAGGGTTTTGGCTTCTTCATTTTCTCATCGGAAGTATTTTTGTGGTATGCTTCCGATGATCTTCTAGAGATGGTCTTGTCTTCTGATTATGTAGTGGTGATCTGGGTAGAGCTTCCGAATACTTAGAATGATTTCCTTTTCTTTTCTCATCGGAAACAGGTGTAGCTTCCGATGGTTTCTTCTGACTCTTTAATTTTCTTTTCTCTGAGACACCTTGGTTATCTTCCGATGAAGAGAATGACTGTCTAAAGTGTCTATATGATGGTTTTGATTGCTTGATGGGTTGGCTGCGTCTACTTGGATTATAAAGACAATCAGCAGCAAAATGATTAAGATCTCCACACATTAGGCAATTTATGAGATGTTTCCTTTCTACCTGAGACACCTTGTCTTTGGGACCAGATTTAAGGTTTGATTTTGATGGTCCATTACCCTTCTTTCTATTGTGAACTGGAGGATTGCTCAAATACTTATTTTGTTTTGAATTTTGAGAATCAGTTGTATTTTCCTCAGAAGAGATGGTGCCTTTGTCATGTTCAGTGGATTGTTTTGGTTTTACAAAAACAGTTGTATTGATTTGTTTTGATTTCTGATTTTTTCTTTTAGAAACTGTTTTGATTTTTATTTCTGGCCCCACCACCTCTTCCTCTGTGGTATCTTCAGCAGAAGTGTTGTCAGACACTTCTGATTCACTGTCCACCATGTGAACTCGAAGTTCCTCATCAAACACAAGTTTGATTTCAGGTTTGCACTTAACTTCTACCTGTGGAGTATATACAACTGGTGGTTTCACACTATTATATCCCAACCCAGTGGTTTTCCCTTTAGCTAGATTAGAAATGCTATTCATTTTCCACATCTTTTCGAACTTCTCACCCTGACTGAGAAATTTATCCCTGTATGATTCAGCCAATACAAGTTTGGTCTTAGCAGTTGTTAATCTTTTTAAAAGATCATTTATTTGACAAATGTAGTTAGTCTCCTCATGTTTGAGACTGGAAACTGCTTTTTCCAATGTTTCAATCTTTTCTTTATAGTCTTTTTCAGCTTTGTAAATTCTGCTTTGACGACTTGTATATACTCAAGTTCATTACATACTTGTACATTAACTTTTTTATAAGCATTTAATTTCTCTAAGCATTCGGGTGTACACATATTATCTGTTACCTTGAATGATGAGATGGCATCGTTTGCCATGAAGGCATTGTTTGAGATTGATGCATCTTTTGCTTGAAAGCTCCAGTCTGAAAAATCATGATGCTCAGCAACATTTGCATTGATGGTTTGATTTGTTGCTTGCTGGTTGACTTGCCGTTCCCCTGTTGTTGGCTGATTTCTTGGTGCTTTGCATTATCTTGCAAAATGCCCACGCTGCTGACAGTTGTAGCATCTGATTTTGGATTTATCCAGTCCAAAACCGGTCTTCATGTTATGTTTCTTAAATTGCCTCCCTGTTCTCTGATAGAATTTCTTTGCCCTGAAAGAAATCATGACCATCTGATAATTGATGTCCATTTCTTCTAAATCATCAGCAGGAATTCCTTCCAGATCTTCTTGACATAAATGAAAATAGTTTGTTTCTTCAGTTAGTAAAGCTCCTGGGCCGGAGGTAACCAAAGGAACATGTTGTGCAAAGAGATTGGTATTTGAACTTGATGGTGTGGGTACTTCAGGATATGTGGTGTTGGGTTGGCTTGGTTTTGCAGTTGAATGAAACACAGGCTTGTAACTCTGAAAGGATGAATTTTGAGCAGGAGCATACAATGCAGCTGATCCTGAAGAAAATACAGTTGATGTTTTTGATTCCTGAGAGTCAATCTCCATTTGATATGCACTTAAGATACCAAATAATTCTCCAAGAGTCAGTGTCTTCAAGTTTTCAGTTCTTCTGATGGTGACTGAATAGATATTCCATGCTTTTGTAAGAGATCTCAGAAATTTTCTGAGCACATCTTGATTATCCAGCATTACCCCTGCAGTGGTTAGCTCATCTACAAGTTGGATATACCTTAGATACTGAGAAGACATGTTCTCATTGTTTTCATGGCAGAAGTTTTCAAACTTCTGTTTTAGCATATCCTTCTTGTTTTCTTTGACATCATCTGAACCCTCATACATCTGCTGCAAAGAGTTCCACAACTCCTTCGCTGATTTGCATTTCTTGAATGCATGTATAATAGAGTTGGGGATTGACATCTGGATGAGCCACAGTGCCTTTGAATCCACTTCCATCTTCTTATAATCCTCATCCGAATACATGGATGGATCTTTTGGTACAGCAGCTCCACCGGCTCCAGCAGCAGCAATTGTAGGAATATAGGGACCTTCAAGAACAGACTTCCAGAGTTTGAAGTCTTGATTCCTGATAAACCCTTCCATTCTGACTTTCCAAGTATCAAAGTCTTCAGGGGTGAATATCGGTGGCTTGTTGAGTGTCCCATTTTCTGTATCATGCTTGTTTAATGCAGCCATTTGAACAACCAACAGATTATGAGATTCGTAATAGTGAGATGTAAGAAGATATAAAAATGGTAACTTAAGGATGATTAGTCACTTATGTTTAAGAGCCAAAGCTCTGATACCACTTGTTGGATCGGTTTGTTTAATTCAAACAACACTTACACAAGATCTTCTCACAATCAATCTAATAGACGCGGAATATCTGTTAGAAGGATCTCACAAACACTTAAAAGATGAACAAATAATCTTTGAATAATCAGTAAGAACACAAGAGTTAATTCAAGCTCAAAGATATATTTCTCTCAAAGTATAACAAGTGTAAACGAACAAGCACACTTACAGACTTTACAATGAGAGGTTATATAGCCAAGGCTACAACCGTATACACGTAGGAATACAAGTTGGGTATACTAGACAATACATAAAGTAAAGCTTATTCTAGTATATTGAGTGTCTTAACAGGCTAAGACACTCCTTTACAATCATTACAAGTATAGACATTGACTTTACAAAGACTAGCTAAATACAAAAGACATTTAATGTTGATGATCTTCAAGGTTTCAGATAATCTTTTGCATTTAATGCTGAGTAAGGGAAGTATGCTGCTGTCTGACTTTCGGTATGTTCTTTTTGTATTTAATCAGACCAGCATGTCTTGTATCAGTCCCTTTTGTACTGAGAAAGTAATCAGCTACAGTCTTTGACAGAGGATAAACCTCGGAAGTCTTTGTCTTTATCCTTGATACAAAGGAGAGTCCTCGAAAGCTGTCAGTCTTCGGAAGTGATGAGGCTTTATCAATCTTCCGAAGTGTTTGTCTCGCACAGCCTTCAGCAGAAAGAGTTACTCTTCGGAAGCTGATCTGCTTCCGAATAGGAATTATATCCTTCTGAAGGCTGTTTGTTCTTTATACTTAGACAGCATTGAAGTTTGGTAAGCATCAGCCTTTGTTAGTTTCTACAGGTGTAAATACGAACATCCGAAAAAAATAAAAAAGCCTAGTCAAGACTATAAACTATAACGGAATTAAAGAGGAAAAAAGACGAGTAAAATGGTGCAATTTTTATAAAAAAATATTATAGTATAAAAAAGTTATGAATGTATAAAAAAAGATGGGGTAAAGTATTTAATATAGCAAATTACATTAATACCCTTATTCCCTTTTCTTTCAAATCAATTACATTATTATATTATAGTTTAATATCAACCATTAGATAAGCATCTTGTAATTTGATCATTAAATATGGTGAAGTTAAATATAGTGCCCAAAATAATATGTTGCTTGCAATCCAATTGTGTATCATATCGAAGTCAACATACACGTGAAGCCCGCTTAGGATAAATTTAATTTGTTTTGTGATACATACTCCCATTCACCCCCTCAAGTTACCATGACCACAAGCTTGTACGTCATGACTTATGATTATATATATGGTTTTAAGTAAAATCAATTATTGAGGGTGACCCATGATGCAACATATATTGCCATTTTCATGCTTAATTTACTGATTATAGCATAACTACATTTAATTTCATATCAATATAAAAATAATTAATTAAGTTGAATTTTTTTAACAATTTGAACATTAAGCTCCTTCTTTTTATTGTTCATTTGTTCCCAAACAAGCAACTAGAGCATGCTTTCAGAGTCAGGGAACGTATATGTTCATGTTAAATATGATGTTAAAATTTTGTTTTCATATATAAGTATCATAAGTTGATTAAAATATACCAAAATTTTTTGGATAATCTTAATTACAGAATAATAGCTCATTTAACTACGTAAAATTAGTAAAGATGTAATCACAAATTTATCTTATTTATTGTTATAATAACCGTATCTCATCATACGAGTGGATTTACATTTATAAATATGTATATGCACACACTACATCACTATAAATTAGTTTATTGCACACGTTAAATAATACAGAAAAGTTAAATATTAGCTATAATATTAGAGGAACTATATAATATTATTTATAGTTTTAAGTAAAAATTGAAATATTAATACTAAGAATGAAAAGAAGTGAAAAAAAATATAGGTATAATTACATATATCCCCCTCTTTTGAGGTCTAATTACATATATACCCAACTAAACAATTTAATTACATATATACCCTTCTTTTGAGATCTAATTACATATATACCCAACTAAAAAATTTAAATACATATATACCCAACTTTACTCTATTTACACATTGTAACATTTTGAATGTAAATATAAGTAAATAGGGGTGTTCAAAATATCTGAAACGAAAAAATTCGAAATCTGAATCGTATCCGAAACCCAAAAAACCTTATCCAAAATCTAGTTCGGATTTTTCTGGTCGAATAAAAAGATTTTAGATTCGGGTCGGCTTTCGGACATACAAAAACTACTTTTTTCGGGTCGGATAATATATTAAAACGGGTATATTTGAAATTTTTAGAATTAGAAGAGTGAATATATGTAATTAAAATTTTGGATTGGGTATATATGTAGTAGATGAAATTTATAGGGGGATATATGTAATTAAAATTTTGGATTGGGTATATATGTAATAAATGAAATTTATAGGGAGTATATGTAATTGCCCCAAAAATATAATAGAATTAAAATTGTGACGTGTGACATACATCATTTTCTTTTTACTATATGAGTTACAAGTAATTCGAAAATCACGAGTAACTGATTTCATAATGTGATAAATTTTATCAACCACAAATTTAAGTTATGTTTAATAAAGAAAATAATATAAATACGATATTTATTCGCCTCTGATAAAATTTAGATAGCAACAAACAAATTTTATTTTTGTATATAACATATAACTCGTGTGTCTACACATGTATCTCTAGGGTATAACACTATCACTACCACAAAAATGAATAAAAGCGATCAAAATTTGCAACCAATTGTTAATTAAAATACAAGAAATAAAAATTATAACGATTTATTTTACATATGTCATTTTTACAATGATTAAGATGCAGTACTATTTTGTGACACGTGTGAAATATATGCAATTAATTTTTTATTATTTTTTATAATAACTTATATTATATAACTAAAAAAAAAATTACTGTTTCGTAGTATTTTTATTGATTGTTTTATATTATATAACGCTTTTGTTGACTTAATTTTTTTGTCTCATGGTAACCAGGATTCATATACCACACAACTAAATTTTTGTCTTAAACAATTAGTTAAAAAAATGACATCAAGTTTACTTTCATCCCTACTTATATTCGTTTTGTATTTGTGGTCTTGATGTAAGTGATGAAAAGAAACAAAAGAACACGAAGTTTATTTTCAATCCGACATATATATTCATTTTGTAATTGTAGTCTTTGTGTAAGTGATGAAAAGTTACATTATAAGGTTGCCACCTTCAAACTTGTTAAAATCATTTTTTTATTGGTTTATGTCATAATAATGGCTTGATGGCTTGAATTTTAACAAAATTCGTAACAAAACGTGAAAAAAATTAAGTGAGTTGCAAGAGTAACATATATTATAGGCCCAAAGTTATAAAAGTAATCAAATGTTGACCAGGTTTAGGTTTAGCGTATGATAAAATTTATATTTCTGCAAAGATAAAGTTATGCAAAAGATAATACGGACTTTTATTTTTTTTATTGTGTTCATCGTCTTAAAATGAAAACATCAAAAAACGACGACAAAACTAACAATAACTAACAACAACAACAACAAAGCAATAAAATGATGATAATAATTAAAGCAATTAATAATAGTTATAGTAATAATAATAAATAAAAATAAAAACGATAATGAAAGTAGAAATACATACTGATATATGAAGCTAATATTATTTATTCCTAGCATTTTTAATACGTTATATAATATAATTATAATTAAATTTACTTGCAATTGACTTATTAGATGCATATTGGAAGCCTAAAAGAAGAGTTTTTTTTTTTTTTTTAACTAAACTTTAGGTTGCCCCTCGACTAACCAAAAAGGCACACCAAGTTTGAATTTGATTAGATTGATTAATTCACTAAATCGCAAATTGTGATTGAAATTAGGTTCCTTTGTTTCACATTTTATAAATCACTCTATCAAAAATAACCTACTTAACTTTCCCAAACTTGCTTCGTTATCGCTAGTTAGGATATATTGTTTTAATGGGTTTTCTGCTATTAGGATACCGTAACGCTCACCTAAAGTAAAGAGGAGCTTAGGCCCTTTAAAAAGGTTGTGTCGCGTGTATTCGTCTTAAACAACGTAAAGGACTCTAGGAGCATGTTAGCCTCCATAAGTGAGAGTAATAACAAACTCCGAAGTTACGATATTCCTTTTGATTGTATAAACCCCCCCCCCCCCCCCCCGGTGATGTAACGATTTGTTCCTCTAATCAAGTATCACGCTAACACCAAATAAGTTCACCAAAGCCCTATCCATCATCCAAGATACAAACATTGTAACAAGATTTATAACACCATTATGTAATTCTAAATAAAATTACAGAAAGCGCTCCTTTAATTGACTTGCAAAAATAAAACCACTTAAATCATGTAATGATTGAAAAGTGACATAATCTTTTTATTTCTATACTATTTTATTAGTGATTATAAATATAAATTATAGATGTAAACATTGGCATAGATTTTGATAAAAAAAAATGAATGGAAGTAATGTGATTGATAATAGTATAAAAACATGAATATGTGATTACATTTTTGCCCTTTGATAGGCAGATTTAAGTAGCAACACCATCATGGTAAGAAAGTAGCTCTTGCTTAGAATTTAAATAAAGTAATTGTGAAAATGGCATCTTGAAAATTGTGGTGGTGATAGTAGTATACTATAGTATTTTGAGATGAGTATTGGGTCATTGTTAAGTAGGACCTTTAAAGACGCTAAAAAGTAGGCCCTTCAAAAGCCCATATTTAGCATCATCACTAATTAATATGGGTCCCCATCATTTGCACATGATAGCCCACTAAAAAATTTGACATATGCATCAAAACATATATTAAAGGATCTAAACATGAGGGTAGAGGTTCGCAAATCGGGTTCTTTTTTAACTGGTTTCGGTTCCGGTCAGCAAAGTCAAGACCCGGTTCCAGTTCTGGGTTTCAACCGGTTCCGGTTCGGGTTTTTGGCCGGTTCCAGTTCGGGTTTTGGGGCTTCAGGTGGAACCAGTTCTTGTTTTCTGGGTTCCGGTTTCGGTTCTAATTTGTCTGAAAAACCGAACCCATTTGTATCCACTGGTTCAGGTATGACCAGTTCGGGTTGTCGGTTCCGGTTCCGGGTCCTTTTTTTGCCCACCTCTGCATGGGGGTGGTGTTATTTAGGATGATGCTCACTGATCACGAACATGGTCATTTCCGATATGTCATATGTCATGTGTTAATGCTAAAAATAGGCTTATATACTTACATAGATATATAATAGATCGATGATAATTGAAAGAACAATAAATCAACAAAAATACGAAACAATATCAGTAGTAGCAAAATTATGTCATTCATATACCTAACTATAGCTTGATGCTCTACATGCATAGTAGGTTAAATTTGTGACCCAAATTTAATTTGTAATATGGACAAAGACTAAGGACTAAAGAGTAAATTTGTAAAATAATTAATAGGTTATTTGTTATTGTGTCTTCAACTAAGAGACTATTTGATATGTCACTATGAGTTAATAAAGAAACATGTGTATCCCGAGTGGTCTTGTGCAAGCATATCTTGTACTATTAGATTTCAACTTATTCTCTCTACTTGCTCAATGGTATCTTCGTTTGATGTGTTCTTTTCAAGGGTGTGTGTGGTGCCAAACGCAGAACGAACCAGACTAGACCAAACTTGGATCGGACCAGACCGTTAAGTTGAAGAAAAAAACTCGTGGATTGTCCCATAATATGGTATATACATGTTTCAGGTATAGGTGTTTAATGAATCGAATTTTGAATAACTTGAATAATTTGAATGAATTAAATTCGAATTTTGAATTTTTAGTAGAATTCATATTTAATTCGAATCGAATTCAAATTGATTCAGTTGGATTTAACTAAATAATTTGTTTAAACTTTATTTGCAAAATTAATACCAACTTTAAACATTTAAAATAACAAATAATCAAAACCGTAAACTAAATAGTTAAGTCGTAAAGCTCAGTTTATATATATATGTGTGTGTGTGTGTGCGCGCGCGCGCGCACAACTACGCAGGAAGATCGATTCCTGTCGCCGTGAGAGAGGGATGCCTATATACCAGGTATCCCGATTGGCGTAGCTAGCTTATTTCCAGTTTGAATTTCGTATCGAATCGATCACAAATTCGAAATCCAATTCAAAATTTAATGCCAGACTTCGAAACAAATTGAATTTGAGTTTGAAAATTCAAACTGAAATTCTATTTGGTATTTTTCATATCAAAATCTAAGTGAATTTCAAGTTTTTTGAATTCAATTGGAAGACTAAACACCCCTTGTCTAAGGTAAAACATGTTAGTTTAATAAATGGGTCTCGTCAGACAATTTATTCTTCGAACGAATTTAAATATAAAATTCAAATCTAAAATCATATAGTTTTTAAAAAAATTCAAATACATCTTCAAACATAAAACAAAAAAAACTCTTAACATAAATTGACATGAAATTCAAATATAAAATCATGCACTCTTCAAAAACTTAAGAAAGAAGTTCAAACTTTGTTTCCAATCATCAATCGTCACAAGACAAAGTTATCACAAAAAATTATGAAAGAATAAGAAATTAAACAACACTGCTGAACTATATAGAAAATCAATTGGATGTGCTTCATTTTTTTGTTGAAATCAATCAGACGAACTATGATTAACGTTGAATAACTCGGCTAAGTTATGAAAATATTATGATAAATAATATTAGATAACAACTCATTGGTTCATTCTCTTGTTGTCGGGTTTGGTCCGAATTAGACCAAGATCGGTATTTTAATAAATATTAGGACTATGAGCCGACCCATATAATGCTTATTCAGATTATAATGAGCCAATTCATTGATATTTTTTTCGGGTTAACAGGTTTTAATCACCTTTTTTGTGGGTGTTTGTAGCTTATTGTGGTTAATAAATTGAATGAACATTATTATTATTATTATTATTATTATTATTATTATTATTATTATTATTATTATTATTATTATTATTATTATTATTATTATTATTATTAAATAAATAAATAAATAAATGAGACGTGACCCTTTTTCTTTTATGACAATGTTGGTTATGTTAAGAGTTAAATATATGGAAGACATGAGTTTGACAAAATAAAAATTTAAAAATTGTGAACAATGACATATGCACACATGTTATCTTAATAAATGTTTCATATATGTACACTATTATAAATAATTCTATTAATATGTGTGGTTTTTGAATACTAACTAAGAAAACTATTTTCTAAAAATCAAATACATAAAATTGATGATTTTAAAAGCTTTATAAATATTCCAAAAGATGATAATTTTCTTAAACATTTTTTTCTTGTATTCTAACGCATACTATTAAAATACAATGTTAAAAAAAATAAAATAAATAAAAGGAAAAAAAAAACTTTTGGTTAAATTATGAAAGATGATAGATTGAAAAGGGTAATATCGTAATTTTGATGCCATTGCTTTTCCCTAATTGTCCCACTTGAAGCGTCACTTGGTGTCTTGATTTTAACTGGCGTCCGTTTCACAGATATTAACTCCGGGACCTACACCTGGATAAGGATCAATGAGAACTTTCCTTTTATTACCAAAATACCCTTTTAGGACTTTCGTTTTATTACCAAAATACCCTTTTTATTAAAATGGACGTTCGTTCATTCGGTAAGGCGTGTAGTACACCGTACCAAATATAAAAACAACAATACTTGCTAAAACAAACAAGTTGGGTCGGATGGGTGTCCAGACAGGAAGTCTTCTTATCAAGATGGGTTCTGGTCACTAGTTTAAAATAATGATTATATTTTGTTTGAGTCGAGACGAGTTGTTACATACCAAACAGTAGAACATTACCTAAAAGACTTGTTTGATAGGTGAGAGAACTCATTTGATATATAAACCTCACATCAATTATCTATACAACTGATGAGTGACAAGTTTTATAACTTGCAATACTTTCGGTCTGTAACAATTGACCCTATTTAAGGGCCAATGCCCTCGTTGGTCATGGTTGGCTCCTTCTAAGCCACCACTTCGACTTTGCTATGATTTCACTTATATATATATACACACACACATTTGCAAGTGTTAGAAATAGTAAAGTTTAGATTTTCAGTTTTGGTCACCTGAATTAAATTTCAATTTTTCTACTTTGAGTCATGTACTTTGGACTCTTATTTTTAAATCATCATACTTTACTCACGTATTTTTAATGTTCACGTACTTTTAACACGTCTTTACGTTATCAGATAATAGTCGTAATTAGATTAATTTGATCAAAGGTACCACACGAACGTTTATATAAATTTCAAATCCAAATGGTCACAATATTTTTGCTCGTTAAATGACAACAGTTGTGACGTGTTTTTATATTTGTGTTTTGATATACAGATTGTGTTTGCGTTCTGATATTCGAAATCATGTCAGAGTACCCGCCGCAACAAACGGGAAACCCACTAGTATGTATACTTCGACTTGGCTCTGATTTCACTTATATATTATCATATATACAATTAGATGTGGAAGGAACAGTAATAATAATAATAATAATAATAATAATAATATAATATTAATAATATTATTATATAATAATAATAATAATATAATACTAATAATATAATAATATTAAAATATATTATTATTATTATAATAATTATCATATATGCATTTAGACGTGGAAGCAACGGTAATAATATTTTAATAATAATAATATAATATTAATAATATTATTATATAATAATAATAATATAATACTAATGATATAATAATATTAAAATATATTATTATTATAATAATAATAAAATAATAATATAGTATTATAACAATAATATATAATATTATAATAAAAATAAATATTTTATAATATTAGTATAATAATAATTATTATAATAATATTATATAATCTTACTAGATTATTGTCCCGTGTATTACACGGATTGAATATAAAATATTAAATAATTAGTAATAAAAATTTAAAAATTATACAATATTTTGTTATAAATTAATTAAATTACATATTAATGAGTATTTTTACTTATAAAATAATAATTAAAATTTTCAATAACTAATGAAACAATACGCGACCTACTTGTTTTGTAATAATAAAGATTATTAAACTAACTGGTGTTAAAAATTAATTAATTTTCTATCAAAACATAATTGTTACAAATCAAGAAGATAATGTACAATTTGTGTAATTATTAAAATTTGATTACTTAAGTTGAAATATCATTAAATATAAATAACTATAGTTTAATTTTTCCTAACATTTTAACAACTTTTGTTTTAAAATAATTAATTTTTAAGCATTTCTTTTAAGCAATTTTTATTTATCTAAAATTACTTATAAAATGTTATGTGTTTTGAAATTTAAAGTTTTACGACGTATAGATAAATTTATGTTATATGAGTTTCAATTTTTAAGATAATGTTTTTAATCCAGTTAAATATGGGGTGACCGCCGCAACGCGCGGAGTAACCCCTAGTATATATATATTTGGAAGTGTTAGAAATAGTAAAGTTTAGATTGTTCAGTTTTGGTCACCTGAATTAAATATCAAATTTTCTACTTTGAGCAATGTACTTTGGACTCTTATTTTTAAATCATCATATTTTACTCACATATTTTTAATGTTGACATACTTTTAACACGTTTTTACGTTATCAGATAATAGTCGTAATTAGATTAATTTGATCATAGTTACCTCCTTAATGTTTATATAAATTTCAAATCCAAACGGTCACAGTATTTTTGCTCGTTAAATGACAACAGTTGCGACGTGTTTTTATATTTGTGTTTTGATATATAGATTGTGTTTGCGTTCTAATATTCGAAATTATGACAGTACCCGCCGCAACGCATGCAACGCCATTAAATTTATTGTATTGATTCTCGGTTTAATTGCTTCTAATTTTGTGTTGTAGGCCCATAACTCTTGGACTAATGGATATATTCAGTTTCCCCTTTTCACAGGATTAAAACACTAATGCGTTGTTACGAAATACTCATGTGAACGTTGATGCTGATGAAGATGATATTGAAGCAAATGGTGCTACATCGGATCAAGAATACATGACTCGGTTACGAGAAGAAATCGTTGAGCAGTTAATGCGAAGTATGGAATGAATTATTTAAAAAAATGTTTTTGTGGTTTTATAAAATTTTTGTCGGGTTGTAAAACTATTATTTAAATTTCAAAATCGTTTTATTTTAATTTCAAATTATTTTAGCAGATTGCATACGTTAAAAAAACAGTCTTCTTTTAACATACTGCTGAGGTTTTGTCCAGCTATTCTGTTACAGAGGTCTGTAAATATGATTCGTTGACCGTAGACATTTAACTCTCCTCCTTGCAACCCATATAGGTGTATTGATTATTTGATTTGGTTGAAATTAGTTGACAAGTTTTTTCACTAAAGGTCGGCTTCTTGCTAATTTGTAAGCCCATAGCTCTAAGGCCAATGGCCCAATGGTAATATTTGGCTAAGGGGCCGTTTGGTTGGGTCTTAATTATTAAGTGCTGAATGGTTAAGAAGTCTGAATGGTTAAGAGGGTCTGAATGGTTAAGAGGGTCTGAATAATGAACTGTTTGGTTGCACATCTGAATGGAAAGGAAAAAAAAACTTTAATTTATTAAAAACCTAGCCGCATCTCATATTCTCATCACTCATCCCATCGTCATCAACATCGGCGACCAAACCCCATTGCAGCATCTCACCATCTCACCTTCGCAGCATCTCCCCATCGCCTCCGCCTCTCCCCATCGCAACAGTCCGCCGCCGCCGCCTCTCCCCATCGCCGCAGTCCACCGCCGCAGTCGCCCATCTTCGTCATCTACTGTGCGCCGTGAAACACCACCGCGAGCAGCACCGGTGTTCAAACTCTCGAGCCTTCCCAATCGACCCTCAAATCGTCCCAATCGACCTTCAAATCGTCCCAATCGACCTTCAAATAGTTCGACAGGCGGCTGAGAGCGGCGGTGGGCAGCCGAGACGGGCTGAGCGCGATCGGTGCGGAGGAGGGTCGGCCAAGACGTTCGATTCAGCTCCATTATTTTCTATTCAGACTTGTTCTCAAGTCTGAATCATTCAGACCTCCATTCAGACCTCATAGCCCATTCAGATGTGTTTTTTTCCCACCAAACAAACGGTCTGAATTTGAACCATTCAGATTCAAACCTATTCATATCCATTCAGATGCTACCAAACAGCCCCTAACTCTTTTTAGAAGATTAAAGCTCTAGGGATTCCTCCTAAAGGTGGGCAAAAAAACCGGAACTAGAACGGACAACCCGAACCGAAACAGTCATACTTGTACTGGCGGGTACAAATGGGTCCGGTTTTTCAGACAAATTAGAACTGGAAACTAAACCATAGCCAAAAAAACCGGAACTGGTTCCCCTTGGACATGGTCAAAAACCGAACTGAAACCGGCAAAAAAAGGTCAGAACCTGTCAAAACTCGAAACCAGAACTGGTTCTTGACTTTGTTAACCGGAACCAGTTCCAAAAAATAACCCGATTTGCGCACCTTCTTTCCCTTTGATTTACATTCAACGTTGTTCGCTTAGAGATCTATGGGTTCCCTTGTTGTCTTTCATAGTTTGCTACCCATTCTTTATGTATGATTGTTAGGTGAAAGGTTTGTTATGTGGGTTACATTTGAGATCATTAGACCATGTGCCGCGCTTAAGCCGCGTAACTCTGCGGGGAGGAAATTTTCAACAGGATAGGTGGCAACACCGCCTCCCTCTCCCAGCGGCGACACATTTCGACTTTCCAGTGCTTTCGTTCCCCGCTCTTGTTTGTTTCTCCTCATTGGTCAAATTGAAGTTTGGATCCACGTAAAAATTATTGCAGTTGATTGAAAATAAAGTAGGGAGATGTTGTGCCATAGTAGGAAAGGTTTTTCAGTGAGTTGACCACTATGAGATTTTTAGATTTTCAGTAGGGTGATAATGTGACAGAAAATTTCGGTGAGAAAGAGTGACCGGCGCGGATAGCCTTAGTCAAGTCTCTTTTCTATTTAAAAGAATGTTCTCAGTTGGGTTTATCACCCAAGATACTATCTTTGTACTTTAAATTAAATCTCAATTTTGACTTTGTTTTGTTTTGTTGAACTCAAATTTTGTTGATAATCAAGAAGTTTTTGTATTTAAAACTGGTTGATTAATCAAAATTGAAGTTATATTCCATTTTGATAAAAGCAAATGAATGGTAGTAACAGCACTAATAAAAATAATAAAAATAATCATAATTAAATAATAATAGTAATTAAATAATAATAGTAATTAAATAATTATATGACAGTAATAATATTTGAATTGCATAAATAATTAATTAATATTTTTTTGTTTTATTTGTTGGTCAACGATTTAAACAACCAATTTTTTTGTTAGTCAATGAAATTTGACGTCTATTTTGTTTTCTACTAAACATTCAAATTAGATAAAAATAAATAAATGTAATTTATTCTTTTTTAATTTTTTTCCTTTTTATTTTTTTATTATTTTGGTTTTTTTTTTTATTTTTGTGTTGCACTTTTACGTGGTTCGTGTTTCTTGTTTACTTTTATTGTTTTAGTTTTATGATTTTATGTTGCATGTTTACTTTTGTTTTCTACTAAACATTAGAGCTAGTAGTTTTTATTGCCAGATTTTAAGACTGAGTTGGTAAAAAAAATTAAGTGTAAATTTACCCTTTTTAAGTTTTTTTTCATTTTTTCATTTCTTATTGTTTCTGGTGTCACTCCAGCTATGCTATTACACGTCATCAAAAAAGTGTCAAATTGAGTGCTAATAGAAATATGTGTTAAAAGTTATGAGTGACACTAAACATTTCCTCAGTTAGGAATATTGTCAGCCAACATGTTAAAGTTTGGATTATTTACAACCAATAACCCTTATTATTTTATGTTGTACGTTTACGTTAGTTTCGTGTTTCTTTTCCTATTTTATTGTTTTGGTTTTATTATTTTTATATTACGTGTTTACGTTTTGTTTTCTACTCGTTGGCTTTTTTTATCGCTAGAATTTAGGATTGAGTTCGTAAAAAAAAAAATTAAGTGTTAAATTACTTGGTTTATCTTTTTTTATTTATTTTAGAATTTTTACTGTTTTGATTTTATTATTTATATGCTACATGTTTACGTTAAGTTCGTGTTTCTTATCGTCTTTTATGGTTTTGGTTTTATTATTTTTATTGCTTTGTTTTATTATTTGTATTCTTTTAGAATTTTAGCATTTTGGTTCATTATTTTTATGTTGCACGTTTAAAAAATGCATAATCTTCATTATTTTATCTCGTAATTTTTCTTGATCGAACTTTGATGATAATGGTGACCGTGGGAGGATGCAGGTTGCTGTTAGAAGACAATACTTGTCACGACAGTGTTCGCAACAGTCGGTGGTCGTTGCATAGTTGCGATGGTCGGTGGTGGTTTTGACGGTGATGGTCATAGGGGGTGGTGGTTTCACATTTTACGTGACTAACATTTATATGCCGTGGTTAGAGGTAGGCAAAAAACCCGGAACCATAACCAAAACCAAAACCGGCAACTCGAACCGGAACCGGTCATACCCGAACCGGTGGGCATAGGTGGTTCCGGATTTTCAGAGAAATCGGAACCGGAACCGGTTCCACCTTTACCTTGCAAAACCCGAACAGGAACCAGTCAAAAACCAGAGCCAAAACCGGAGCTGGTTATAGACTTTGTTGACCGGAACCAAAATCGTTTCCAAAAAAGCCTAGCTTGCCTACATCTACTTGTGGTTATGATGAAGATTCTTCAAAGATGGTTCATTTGAGCGATCTTAAGAACTTTCGTTAATTTCTGTCATCATTTTATTGCCTGCCTCTTTTTTTTTTTTTTTTTCTAATGCATAACCCATCTTCACTTGTTCTAAATTCAAGTATTCAACTAGTATTTAGTTTTGTCTATTTGGGCCAAGTCAATGCCCATTTTAGCCTAGACTACAAAAAAGTTCACTACAGCAAAATTGACTACAGTGATCTCGGTAGCTACTCTACCCACGGAATTTAAAGAACCTAAAGGAGCATGAGTCATATATTCTGGGTCAAAATTGTCAGGTTTAAAAATAACGTTTTCTTTGAGGATATTTAAATTATACTTCAAAAATATTAATAAAAAAACTAAATAAAAATAAATAAAATAAAGCCGGCTTAATTTGGTTTTTATATGACTCTAGCCTACCATGACTTAGCTTGGTTAGAACCATAGTATTGGTCATTTGGAGCACATATTCAAGAGAATAAGAAGCTTGTGAATACTTTCTTAGTTATGAGAACTCAAGCCTCTAGACATCTTGATCTTGAGAAGTAGAAGCCATAGTTGCAGCTTTTTTAGTTGAGATCGCATGAAGCTATTGACGGAGCTTGAAAAAAAACTCCGAGGGATCCGAAGGATTTTAGGAAGAAAACGGATGAGGCCGGACTCAATGCCTATAAACTTTTCTAATGAAATACTACTAAATCGACCATTTTGAGTTAAAAACAGAAATTTTCCAACAAAATACTACTAAATCGACCCTTCTGATCGGAAAAACAGGTAGGGGTGTAAACGAACCAAGGCAGCTCGTGAAATACTTGAGATCGGATCAGTAAAAACTCGAACGAGCCGAGCCTTAACGAGCCCAAGCTCAAGCCCAAAAGTGTGGCTCGTTTAGTTATCGAGCCCAAGCTCAAGCCCAAAAGTGTGGCTCGTTTAGTTATCGAGCCCGAGCTCGAGCTTTACATATCGAGCTCGAACCGGCTCGCGAGCCTTAACGAGCTTTTTATTTATATAATTTTTATTTATTATATCAAGTGTTTATTTATAAAATTAATTATTTTATAAATAAAATTATGATAAATATATTTAAATAGAATATTTTATGTTAAATTTAGAAAATATAATTATAAATATAATTAAATTAGTAATTAAAGTAAATAAATTAAATAAATAAAATATAAACAAGCCGAGCCGAGCTCGAGCCTTAACGAGCTCGGGATCGGCAACGAGCTCATCGACTCGGCTCGTTTACACCCCTAAAAACAGGAGGGTCGGGGCACCCAAGTGTCAAATACTTGAGACACGAACACAAACCTAATAACAAATTGGTTACACAAATATGACATATTTAACTTGATTAAATGTAACATGTTTGGAATACCCCTTTAGCGACTGATTTCTCATGAAACAATGATTTAACTACATAAAAGAGAAGGGGCATTAAGACATGTTTTATGTGGCAAGCTTTCAAATCCCATGACACTTTTTGGTGAAGATTTCACATATTAAAGTGGGATTGGGAGTCCGGTATAATGGTAAATGGTGTTCTCACCCTAACCAAAAGTTATGAGATCAAGTCTTACGAGTGACAGTATTATCATAAATTATCTAACAATTCATGCTTGTTTCCACTGTTTAAGGTTGTCACTGATTTGGATATGGATCTATAAAAGAGGTCCAATGACTAATGCATTACATATACATAACTCTCTATAGGGTAGAGGTGCACAAACCGGATTTTATTTTCCGGCTTTAAACCGGTTTTTTGCCGGTTCTGGTTTTAGTTTGGTAAAGATAGAACCGATTCCGATTATGATTTCTCTAAGAAACCAAAATTGTTTGTACCTTCAGGTTTAGGTAGGACCTGAAACCTGTTTTTTTCCCCTCTACTATAGGGTATGATGATTTGCACTAGAATGTGCTCAAATGTAGTGTAAATCTACAAAAAAAAATGTTGAATTTATTGGCATATAATTGGACTAAAACACTAAAAAGGTTTAGTAGAAACATTTGATAAAAATTCTCACTTTTATTAATATTATTAAACTAAAAAGAAACACGATATAAAACACTTTGACACCGTAAATGCCAGGTGAAAAACTTAAGGGTGAAGAATTCCATACATATATAAAAACCAATGTCGGTGGCTTTTGCCACCGACCTCACCTTGATATTTAGCTTTATCTCCAACACACACACATACATATATATATATTGGGAGAGGATTGAGTTTTAACCCATGTTTATTACGTTAACCGAATAATTACATCTTATTACTTTGGGGCCCATACTAAAGTAAATATAAAGGTGTATGTTTTCATTTTTTAATTAATGTAGTGCTCACTTACATTAATAAAATATAAGAAAAAACCTACACCTTTATATTTAATTTAGTGTGGGCCCCAAAGTAATAAGATGCAGTTATTCAGCTATCGCAATAAGGAAGGGTTAACATTCGAAACATCTCATATATATATATATAAAGGTTGTCGTTTTTTTCTCTTTTTTAATTAATGTAGGGCCAACTTACATTAATAAAAAAATAAGAAAAAACCACAACCTTTACATTTACTTTATTGTGGGCCCCAATGTAATAAGTTGTAGTTATTCGGTTAACGCAATAAGGAAGGGTTAACAAAGGAACCATCTCCTATATGTATATATATAATATTATATTTCCTTCTATTTAATTAATTTGTGGCCATATTTAGAACAAAATGATCTCCGGTTTTCCTAAAAATAATATTATGTATCGTTCTTCATTAATATTTATTGACTTTCATATTAAAAATATCAGGTTCACGTTTATATAATACATGGATTAAATATAAAATTGTAATAAATGGTTACTGATAAAAATTTAAATAATATAATATGATTTCTTAATATAAAATATTATTAAAATTTTCTATACATATTTAAAAACCATCGTCGGTGGCAAAAGCCACCAACTTCAACTACATATATACAAACTTTCGTTCCATCGATTAAACATTCCATATCATTTTGATTATTCAATAGGTCAAGGGAACAAATTCTTTAGAAACATTTTTTTCTTTTCTATTTTTTTTCTTTTAAACTATAATCTTTTGGTATAATTTCGATCAATGTTGTTATGTTTTTTTAACTGCTTTTCAATATAAATAATAATCAAAATCAAGTTTGTCTATGTTTTCGATTGGATTAACTCCACTATATTTTTACTTTTATACATTTTGATATAAATATTACTCAAAACCGATTATGTCTATATTTCTGGTCAGGTAACATAGAATATATTTTTGCCCTTTTTAAATACGTTTTCAGGTTTCATAAATTTATTTTTTACAACGACATGGCAATTTATCTATATTTTGGTTGTTTTCTCCTTTTGATGTAATTTATTCGTAATTTTCCAATACACCATTGTGACGTGTTTTTTAAAATATATATTCTTTCTACTATATTACCTACACTAATAAAAACCAACGTCGGTGGTTCAAGGCGCTTCAAAAAATACTCTGAGGAAATTGACCGCTGTAAAAGGTTCTCAAACATGACCGCTGTAGAGGGTTCTCAAACATGAGTTAGACGACTTGAATTAATTCAAAACTTACGTTTTGAACTCTGAACTTTGAACTCTTATTTTTAAGTCCTCCTCCTATTTTACTCACATATTTTTAATATTCACATGCTTTTAACATGTTCTTACATTATCATATATTAATAATAATTATATAGATTTGATCGCAATTACGTCAAGAACATTTATATAAATTTCGAACTCAAACGGGTGCATAAATTTGGTGCGTTATTCACTGGCTTATAACGTGCCCGTAAATTATAAATTTCGAACTCAAACGGGCTCATAAATTTTGTGCGTTATTCGCAGGCTTATAACGTGCCCGTACATTATCGAGAATTTTTTTATATCATTTTAATCGTAATCACCTCACAAACTATTTAGATTTAATAATAGTATTTATCGAATAATAATATTCAACTAATACTAATAATTATATAATAATCATAATTCTTTTTTGGTTTGGTTTTATGAATTAATTTGTGCTTTGAGTTTGTATTATTTAAGAGTATGCTATCAAAATTGAATACTCATTCATCCAATCAGACACATTTATAACAACTACCTTTCGACATAAATATCAATTAAAACCGATTTCGTCTATGTTTACGGTCGGGTTATATACGATATATTTTTACCTTTCTTTGTCCTTTTTTTCTCTTAAAATATAATCTTTTGGTACATTTTAGGTTAGTATTGTAATAATTTTTCATGATTACTTTTCAATATAAATATTATTCAAAATCGAGTATGTTTATGTTTTCGGTTGTGTCAACTTTGATATATTTTTACTTTTATATATTTCGTCATAAATATTAGTCAAAATCGATTCCGAGTTACATAGGATATATTTTTACTTTTTTAAATACATTTTCGGATTTCGTAATTCAGATTATTACAACATGATATTTTAGCTACATTGTGATAGTTTTCACCTTTTATTAACATTTTTTAAAAATGACTTAACTCATTCATAATTTTAAAATTCGAATTATTGGACGTTCCGACGCCGCCGCAACACACGGCGGGTAAGTTACTAGTTTGATACAAAATGAAACATGTTCCAATTTTAGTCAACAAACTCAAAAACTAGACAGAGATGAAACTAGTTTCAATTAGGTTAGTTTTCAACGTGGTTTTGATTGGTTTTGACCTGGTAAAGTTGAAACTGGCTTCATTCTGCTTTCGGTTATGATTTCTCTAAAAAACTGAAACCGCGTGTACCTGCTGGTCGAGTTACGATAGATTTTGGTTCCGGGTAAGATAGTCGGGTCTAGTTCTTGAACCGTTTTTTCCAAACCTGTTTTTGGAAGGGAAGGATCAGATTTGGATTATTTAAAATTGGTTCGATTCAGGTTTGGCTGATTTGTAATTTGTTTCAAAGCAATCGGTTAGAAAGCAGTTTCAACCCTACGGTTTAAATTAGGTTAGACGAGGTAGCACCAAATCGGTTTCAAATTAATGTTGGGTTCTAGTAATAAAAATTAAGCTGTGAAAAACACAAATAAAACAAACAAACATACTCAGTGAATTTTCACTTTTGAGTGAGGTCTTAGAGGAGATAAATGAAGACAAGCCTTACGCCTATCTTAAAATGAGTCGTGATTCAGCTTTTCTTTTGGGAAAAAAATAAACACAACACTTGTTAAATACATTATTTTTCATTAGATTGTAATAAAAATTAACTTATAAAAAAAGGAAGAAAGATAAAAAGGAAAATACACCTGCACAATAACAACCTTTTTTAAGCCTTTTCTTCAGCTGCATACAGATCCTTAATTTCTTCCACGTCATCATAGCTTCCCAAGAATATTGGAGATCGTTCATGTATTTTCTTGGGGACCAAATCAAGAGCCTACAAATCAAATCAAATCAAATCAAAATCAAATATGTTGTTTAAACTAATTTCAATTCGGCTAATTCTTTATTTTAGAATCCGAAAACACACCAACTCGACCGGACCAATTGAAGTAAGAACAGGCTACATCAGCGGTTGGTCTAGTTGACCCGGTTTGAAATGCCTCTCCTTCGACTCACCCGTTACCGGTAAGACCCATTGAACCGGACCATGCCGGAGCAGGTTTTGATTTTTTTTTTTTTCTTTTTCGATCCTCATTCTACTTTTTACCAGTTGATCTTACTACTTCAGCTACTTCAAGCTTTTATTTTGGACTTTATATGTTATACTTAAATTAGGTTTATATAAATATATATGGGGAAAGATATATTAAAAACTAATATGAGTTGAGAAAACTAATGAAGATATGATGTAACAATCAAAATTTATTTTCTACATGTAAGATATGTTAAATAAAATAAAAAAAAATTACAAGTGTTTGCAACACATGTTACAAAATGATTGTTTGACAATGTGTAACATTTAGCACCATTTTATAACTGTATGGAAAGGGTACTTATAATTTTTTTTTAATTTTATTTTTGTATTATTTTATAATAGCGTATATTATATACCTAAGTGGGTTTTCAGTTTATCTTTCACCATACATATATATAAAAAAATTAATAATCATTTAGTTAATGTATAGTAACTATCTATAACTAACTTTTTATTAAAAATATAAAAGTATATTCTTTTATTGTCATTGTTATTAAATATATGAGAGAAACAGAACAATAAAGTTGAAGAGACATCACAAAGTGACACGTGTCCCTTCATTTACTTATTTATTAATGTCTCTGTGTGTATGACCAGTCTAAAACTAGCCCGATTAGTGAATCAGTAAGAGGCCGGTTCGATGATTAATTTGATCGTGAAAACAATGTATTTAAATCACCGATTACCATAAAACACAACCCAAATATACAAATTACCCGTTCTTTTCCCGTGAATGACTGTCCTCCGGCTTGTTCCATCAAGAATGACATGGGAAAAACTTCATAGAGAACCCTGTTTACATATACACATTTAATTTGCAGCACAAACCATTAAGATGAAATTAAGAAAATAGTATCTTAAAATTTTCTGCCCTTTTTTTTGAACGGCTTGGAACCCAAGATGGGATTTCAACCGTCCCCTCGGATTTGACACTTAAGGGCATACGCTGTAGCCCACCTAGGAGGAACCCACAACTAGATAAACCTCCTGACCTTGCCCAAAGCCCCAAACACATATGTTATGGCCCAAATTCAAAACCAGACCTCCCAAAGTCAAAGGGGTAATAAATGTACCTTAGTTTTCCATTTGGACTTTTCTTGTCAGCAGGGTACAAAAACACACCCCCATAAAGTAATGTGCGATGAACATCCGCAACCATACTGTAACAGATGGTAAGAAACAGGATTTAAACCACATTAAATATAGAGTAAATTGTCATTTCCATCCCTGTTGTTCGCTTACTTTTGCTATTTCGGTCCAAAAGTTTAAATTTCACTATTTGGTCCTTATGGTTTCCATTTTAATTCCATTTTGGTCATTAAGGTTTCTATTTTATTGTCAAATGAAATTTAAACTTTCGGACTAAAATGGCAATAAAATAGAAACCACAAGAACAAAACTAATGAAATTTAAACTTTTGGACTAAAATGACAAAAGTGAGCAAACCACATGGATGAAAATGACAATTTACTCTTAAATACAACTAAACATAAACATATATTCCTGAAACCTCTAAAATGGCTTGAATAATGATATGAAGATAGTCTTAGAAAGCAAAAGCATTATATTGGGTATGAATACGCATCATAAGTTTAACAAATAGATATACATAATGATATAAGCCTCAGTTACATACGAAACCAATCTTAAGTATAGAAGTGTGCATGATCACTTGTTTATTTAGGGTGTTCACAGTCCCGTTTTTACGGTTGTTAGACGGAACTGTAGATCAAACCATTTATAACAGTTTTTGTATGATGAAAACTAAAATCGAACCAGTTATGGTTTGAAACGGGATAATTACACCGAACGCCCAAAAGTATGTATTTTGTTAAATGGCACCCAAACCATCAACCCAATCTATATATTCTATATATATATATATATATATATATATACTATACACACGGCCCGGCCCAGTTTTTGACGACTGGTTTTTTTTAAAACCATATACCAAACTGGGGACGTGTTCTATTGAGAACTAAAATTTTGGTAGGAACTAAAGAACTGCATAATACACTTGTACATTATGCATAAAAATTTTAAAATAGCAAGAGAAAAAAGTTGAGCAGTTAAAAAACCAACTCATGTATAAATCTTAAAGCATAATGTACAAGTGTATTATGCAGTTCTTTAGTTCCTACCAAAATTTTAGTTCTCAAATCTCAATAGAACACATCCCAACACATCCCTACCAAACTGTTTTTTTTTTAAAACCATATACCAAACTGTTCGCTACAGTTTTAAAATTTTGAAACCAACCAAGTAAATGTTTGGAGAAAAAACCAACAGCGAAACCAAACTAATGACCAGTTTGAACGGTTTCGTGGTTGGACTTGAACACCCCTGATTATTATTAAAGCAGTATGTACATTTGTTTATGCAATTACACTTAGAATAGCCCTCACACTAATAAGCAGTCATTTAACTCATTTCATTTTTAACTCAAATCACTTGGCTTTAAAAACTATTAATCCATTACACAAATAATCCAATATTCAAAAAACATTTTAAAAATAAATAAACCATCCAACTATCTGAAATCATTACAAGAAATCATTCAATGATGTCAGCGTTTTACAGATTTCTCAACCAAAGTTTAGCCAAAATAATTGATTTCTAAAGTCTAAATGCGTAGAATGGTTTTAAGTTTTAACACCAATTCTAAGAATGAGTTGACCAAAATAAAAATTGAGTGAATGTATGAGGTTATTTTGTTTTTTGTCACAATTTTTCCTTAAAATTATGAAAAAAAAGATGAAAGAATAAGCAAGTACCTTCCGACATATCTTAGAGATTTTGCAGGTGAACCATCCTCGGGAAATTTGCATTTTTCCACATACCTGAAATGCAAATTTTTTTAGAAAACAAATAAAAAAGATTCATAAGGGACAGTGGCGGATGTAGTTTAATACTATAATGGGACTGTAGTCCCGAGATAACTATGATATTTTAGCTTATATAGACATTTATGAACAGTGTTTTCAAGTCACATCGTTGTTATCAAAAGGATGGGGGAAACGAGAAAACACGTTGATTATTCATTAGTCTATCGTTTACTCAAGTTATCGCTAGTTTTACCGATTGCAACGGCTAGTGTTGTGTTTTTTTTTTTAATTTCTATTCGTGATTATTTATTGTATCATTTTTTATTGTTTGATAAGCATTACCCGACCCGAACGGTAAAACCAACCTAGAAAATTTATGTCCGGTTCTATAAAGCTAGAACATGCAAATACATTGACATCATTAGGAAAAAAAGTTCTGGATCCGCCACTAATTAAAGGGACATAACATAATCAGCATACTTTGCAGTAGGACCGTCCCAGTTCTTGGCATTTCCTTCATTAACAGAATAAATCTTTCCTTTCTTTGGGATCTGTATAGGAAGTTGTTTGGTAAAAAAGGAAACACAAATGAAACTATATTAAGAAAAAATGGAGATAAGGCGCTAAAAACACATAAATTTCTTACATATTTTTCTAAAAGTTCAAACTTCCATATTAATATATTATATCCATCTAAAGTTCATAATTTCCTATTTACCCTTTCAAAAAAACTAAAAATGTCAAATATAACATTCAGTAGTAAATATAATTTAAAAAGTTACATATGACAGTTTGTTTCACTGAATAAACAAAGACAAAAAGGTAAATAAAAAAACTCCTTACCTTAATGTCAGGGTGGGTGAGTATAAACTCCCCTAAAGATGGGTCAAGAGTAAATCCATTCACACCAGATCCAGTGCTTAACACAAACTGATAAGAAATGTTTTAACAAAACAAGATTCAGGTAAGCAATCATATTAGTTCAAAAACTTCACACAACATTTGTTAAATGAGAACAAGCCATTTCCTAACAATGTGAAAAAGGAAATAATTTGTTCTCAAACGGGTACATTTTAAATATATGTGTGTGTGTGTGTGGTGTGTATAGGGGGAGGTTATCCTAAAAAGTTTATATTGCCTATGATGGCTAAAAAGGATTTTTAAAAAACTCGAAAACCGACCCAAACAAACTCTAATTGAACTCATTTTTGCATCATTGGAACATGCTTGTTGAACCTAAATCCTAAACCCTAGTTGATTCTAAAACCAAAACTTTAAAAATAAACCTTTAACCTAAAAGCTAAAACAAAACCCTAAAACCTAAACTTTAAAGCTAGTTATTAAAGCTAAAACATAAAAGCTAATCAGAGTTCATTTAGGGCGGTTTCAGAAGTTTTAAAAATCATTTCTAGACTTCTTAGGCAAAATAAACCTTTGTTTGATCTTACCCTTATATATATATAGGGATTGTATCATGTGAAAACTCAATCTTAAAGAGGAAACCTTTAAACTCTCTTAGGGCTTTCTATTGGGAATTTTGTAAATAACTACGTGGTCTATATTAAAATTGAATAAAAATTTGGGTTTTGAATAAATAAATCAATTTTGATGTGGTTTAATGTTAGACCACATACATCTATATTTTCAAGATTCCAAATAAAGGACACCAAGATTCCAAATAGAGGACACATATATAGTTTAAGGGTTTTCTCTCTAATATTGACTTTTCACATGATGCAATCCGTGTGTGTGTGCGCGCATTATATAGAAGAATGATATATTAAAAATCCGGTTGAGTTGAGAAAACTCGTGAAAACTCTGTGTAACAATCAACTTAGTTTAGGTACGTAATATATGTTATTATAAGAAAATGAAAATATAAAAAATAAATAAAATTGCAAGTATTTGTTACATATAATCACATATGTTACAAAATGATAATTCTACAATTTGTAACGTTCAATACCATTGTGTAATGTGTGAAACAAGTTTTTATAATTTTTTATAATTTGTTTAAAATTTTATTTTTTTTATAATAGCATATATTACATGCTTAAAAACTTGTTTTATTGTTTTATTGGGTTTCACGAGTTTTCTCAACTCAAATCTTTCCTACATATAAATATAGTTTTGCATACAAACTGTACGAAGGATGCATGATAATCAAGCAAGACTTAAATGTTCTTGAGTGATAATTATCACAAAAACATGGAGTTATCGCACAAAAAAATTTATCACTTTTTTGTGCGATAACTCTGTGTGTTATGATAATTATTACGCAAGATTGCAAGAACAAATAAGTTTTGTGTGATAATTATCACGCATCCTCCGTTACCTTTGCACGCAATTTTCCCTTTGTATAATAACCAGACCCTATACATATATATAATTCAAAAAGAAAACGGGTCAAACAGGGAGATTTCCACCAAAAATATTTCTGATGCATAAATACTCTTGCACCATTTAATCCAAATTTATAATATTAATGAATACAGTAAAAGTGTAGTAATCATATATCATACACAAATTCCTACTACAATTTTTACTTTTTTGGAAAAAACTTTTATTCTTGTTGACCCGTGCCAAACTTTTGCTACACATGGCCCACCCAGCCAATTTTTCCACCTCTAAAAATGAGATTAATCTCACCATGCAAGAGCTACCATACATGCAGTATCCAGCAGCCAGCATATTCTTTCCAGGCTGAAGAACATCTTCCAAACGGGCCTCACCACCATCTTTTATCACATAAATCCCAAAAATCTAAATGAAAGGAATTTAATTTAACATGCTGCAAAATAAAGCTATCTTGAAGAATTTTTAGTATATTTAAATGAATATAAAATATAAAAATTAAATTAGTTTGGGTGGGTGTCAATGGGCATACAGTTCCTATGGAAACACCACAGTCAATGTTGGAAGATCCATCCAACGGATCGAAAACAACACAATACCTGCATAATTTGCAAATAATTTCTTAAAGTAAATAAATTATAAATAAAATAATAATAAAGAGGGTCTTTGGCCTCACTTTCCACGCTTGGATGGTTCTACAATTATCGCTTCCTCATCCTCTTCAGAAACAAGTATGCACTGAAAAAAGAGTGATTAAAGCAGTTAACAAAAAAACTGTAAAAAAATGAAGTAAAAGTATTTTAACAAACACTCACTGTTCTGCCACTGCTGACCAAAGCCTTCACAAAAACTTCATTTGATAAAACATCAAGTTTCTTCTGCTCTTCTCCCTGAAACAAAAGCAGGCACCAATGACCAGAAAATAATGGTGAGTAGAGGTGCAAAATGGGCAGGTTAGGTAACAGGTCAAAACAGGCTCTCATTTTTTAGTACAAGCAGAAGCAAACAGTGGCGATTTGGATTAACCCATAAATACATTTTGTCCAACTTTAATGACTTGCTAATGTGCTAACTATGATTACAAAAACAACATTGTGAGAATGATGATCCAATTATACGGATAACAATGATTCAAAAGGTCGTATTGAACGAATTAAAAATATCCTTGGTGACTTTCAAGTTTCAACTAATTTATCCTGCTTGGCCCATTTGACCCGTTTTCATTTCATCTAAACTTTTTTGCTCGACACATTCGTGATAACACATAACCCAAATCAACCCACTAAAGGAGTCTTTTGAAATGAACTTGCCTGTACATTGGTCTCCCCAGCAAGTCCAATGAGTTTTGCCAAACCTGCCTGCACACGCAAAACTTCCAACCATAAGAAAAGTTTTTTTAACATTCTTCACATCATGCGTTGCACAATGTTTACTCTTGGTAGAACACTAAGCAAGAACATTAATTTAATAGGTTGATTTCTAAAAAATTAACTTATTAACTTTGGTAGAAAGACGGTGACTAGTTTATCACAGTAAGTTTAACTAGATGTTAGCCACTAATCATTAGTAATTGTCTTAGTACTAAGATACTTTTTTGGTGCAAGAGTAACAATATGGAAATTTTTTGAATCAATGTCAATACAAATAACTGTAACACCACCATACTTTTTTTTCTAGCACATGAAAGAACCCAATTACGTGTTAAACTATCAATATTCAAATATACAATGAGACAAGATACGAACTATTCTAAGAAAAATCACAATTTGTACAAATTTACAAAGAAAAACAAACCTTTTCATCACATTTTATCCCAAAATCCCTCATTGTAAAACTATGGTGTTCTTTATTACCACAAGAAGTCAAAAAAACATGGTTCCTAGAACAATACAAGGTCATGGTTTGCAAAGCAAATTACTCATATGGTTGTATATAGGAAAAAATATCACAACCTATGCCTACATGATTCAAACCCAAAACCATTTGGTCAAGGAGTACACCAATCTAACAATCCCCTTAGGCTACTAAACGATCGTCTTTACGGGTTGAAGGGTCAAACCCGAAAATTTACAAAAAGTCTAAAATGACATCACAACGCACACATAAGCCCAAACTCAAAAATGTATTTGTGGTTGACAAATAGACAACCCGGTTAACCCTAAAAAAGATTATTTAACACTTATATCTGCACAATTTCCCATTCATGTATTATTACCTGATGCAATTGAAGGCCTGAATCCTATTTTTGGTTGCATATTAAAACTATAAAAATTCTAAATTGACATGTTTTATTTTTTGAAGCAATTATGTTTGAGGTATGCAATATTTTTAAAAATATACATTTTGGCATAAAAATACCCAAACAATCTACCACATAAAATACATTCAAGAAAAAAAGAAAAGAATAAAAAAAAAGAAAAAAGTCAAACGGGTTAATCAGGTCTAACTCGTGAACCCACTAACTTGACACAATCACACAAAACATGAGTTTGCTAAAATTGCTTGCGGGTTTTACCCATACCCGACCTGAACCCGATCCGGACCCTATGAGACTAAAACCTGCGAAAGTCGATTAGTTTTGCCTTTTTTTTTCATGCTATGTCAAAATTCACACCTGAGTTGTATAGACTTTCTGAAAGTGACAGTTAAGACTAAAGATGTTAAATCAAAATGAAATTCATTATATACACATATTCAGCTACAATTAACCCTATAATTGGCCAATTTCATGACCCTTACTAAAATTATCGCTTAATTTGTACTTAAATTATACAATTTGCCTGATGCAGCTAACAAAATTTGAGCTCGATTGCATCAAAATCATCAAGTTTGAACTCAAAATCAGGCAAAATAAGACAACAAACACGATGATCAAAAGGCAACACAATCAACTAAACAGTCAGGAAACAATACGACCTTATTAACAGCAGCACAGACGAACTTGCATCCAAGAACAATGTGACTAAGCAAAATACTGAAATCACCACGCGATTCCGGATATTTCGATTGCTCGTTCAGCACAAACCGAGTTATCGTCATCAAATCCGTCCGGAAAGCATCGGCGGCATGATCCATCTTCTCCGGCGATGTAGTTGATCAAATGAAACGAGATTGAATTTGATCGGATGGCAAAATCACGCAGTTCAAGGTGAGATTGAAGATAATATATGTGCACGAGGATCGAGGATTAGGTTATCTGATGTCAGTGGAAGCTCAGATGACACGTGGCGGAGGAGGCGTGACGGTGACGCTAGAGGCCGTCACGTACATCGGATAATTGTGAAAGAAAGCTGTTGGGTGTTTCTTCTTCGGCTATGGCGTGTAGCGGGAGTTGGGACAAAATTTTGTTTTTAGATTTTTTGGCTTCTTATTACAACCCTTATTTATTTATTTATTTTTTAGTTTTTTTATTTTGATAAATGTACAAATCGCATTATTATTTTTATTATTATTATATGCTTTAGTTTTTGTATTTTAATATGGTAAGAATCCGTTGTTAACTCATATTAATTGCAGAAACATGATTAAAGGTTGTTTGATAACGTTTTAATCATCAAGTGCTAAATGGTTAAGATGTCTAAATGGTTAAAGTGTCTGAATCATGAAGTGTTTAACTAGTTAAGACTGTTTGGTTCCACGTTTGAATGAAAATATAAACCCACTTATTTACTAAACACTAGCCACCCCCACCACCTCCCCACACTTGAGGTTACCAAGGTCGCAACCCCTTCGCCACCGTCAAACCGTCAAGCATTGGTCGTCTGAACCTTCTAACCATCAAGCATCGGTCCAATAGCTGATGAACCACCCCCCGCGTGTCGATGTTCGAACCCTAAAACCACAACCTTGCATTATTCATTGTCGTCAGCTATCAGTCGTTGATAGACATCCTTGGGTCGTGGTTTGGTGGTGGAGCGGCGGTGACCTACGGTCACGGTTGATTCAGACTCCTTCGTCAGCCCTCGGTCGTCGATTCAGACCCCTTCGGTCGCGGAGGCGGTCGTGGAGCAACAAAGGCGTCGTTGGTCGCCGATTCTGACATTCCTAGACCCTCTTCTCTTCACATTTAGACTTCATCTCAAGTCTAAATGATTCACACCTTGGTTCAGACATAGAAAGCGAATCATGTTTGCTTTTCCCCCAAACAAACAGTCCCTAACTCCTATAGGATCAACCCTAATCTTTGATTTTTATTTTCATTTTCTTTATTATGCATATACAAAGACCGTGTTATTTTATGTTTTGTACAAAATTATCATTGTTTTGGATTTAAAGCAAGTATAAGTTTGCGCTACACTATAAATATTTATTTTCTGTTGCGATCATTTACACTGAAGGAAGATGCCAAGCGGTGAATAATTTGTACAAACCCATAAAATAACATATTCTTGTACATGTATAATAAAAATCATGAAAATAAAAACCAAATATTAGAGTTGAACTTGTCGGAATTAATCGGGTTTTTGCAATTCAGTTGGGTTATTATAAGATCACAATTCTATTTTGATAAATGTACAAGCCACATTATCAATAGATATAAAACAATTGTCATTGATTGTTTATAACTAGGTGGTTACCCCGCGCTGCGACGATAACCCTATATTGAATACCAAAAAAAATGTTATCAATCCAATTAAAATTTTATCAAAAAAAAAATATTAAGTCATACTATTCTGATAATATTGATAGTGGTATCAAATGATGATACCGGTAACAACATCACATATGTTAAACACCCCTGATATGGTATTTTATCACGACAAATAATAAACCCCCTAATATGGGTATTTAATCACGACAATGGGCACAATGTGAAAAATTATATGATCAAAACAACAAAAGAGTTTTGCAGTCGTAAAATCACTATTTTATTAACTAGTATCGTTATTTAATTTGAGAGCTGTTGTTATTTTGTAGTTATTATTGTTATTTAATAGTTTAATTATTTATTTATGTGCGTGAAAATTTCATTTTGTCATTGCGCTAGAATCACATCATGTTAATTGTTGGTTCTAAAATCTACCTAATATAATAAAGGAGTATTTTTATGAGACATGTGTTATCTTCTAATGAATTTTGGGGAAAAAAAATTATTGTCTCTCTCTCCTAAAAACACTAATATTTTTCGGTAATTAAATTAAACAATTGAAGATTTATATTTTCAATAATTATATTATTAATAAGATTTAATTATATGCTAACTTAATATATAATTTTATAATTATTAAATACTTATTATTATTTGTTATTTATATCTTAAAAAACATTATTTTTATAAAATTTTTATATTTATTCAACCTATGTAATACATAGGTTTCTAAGCTAAGTTAGAATATATATATATATACACACAACTATTACGATTTCAACCGCTTAAAAGGTAATTATAAGAAATTGCCTCTAAAAATCACTTCCTCAAACCGCGTCAACAAAACTAATGGAAACCGCGACCAAAAATATTAAGCCAAAATCGTGGCATCATACCAAAATTGATATAAGCCATGACTAAATATATTAAAATCAAATCTTGTCCTCAAACCGAGTCAAAAAAACGCTATAAGAATACCATGAAAACCTAATATAAACGACTAAAAAACTTAAATATTAAAAAAGGCTAAAGATCGACCCCGTAAAAACCGCATCAAAAGAGTTTCAAAAACCGTGACTAAAAAATTTAAAATTATCATTTATCAACTTGTTCCCAAAAACCGCGTCTAAAGATTAATATTTAATTAATTGTCTTGTTCACTTGTAACAATTGCATTTGTTAAATGCATATATAGTAATGTAATAACTTTGCATCTTATTCTATAACTTTAGTTGTGTGACTTGTAAGTCAGTGTGAGGAACCATCTTTTAATTTCTTTCATTTCTACTTATTTGCTTTGATATCATTTTGGGGTTTAACGTATGTGTAATAGGAGGTTTGATATAGGTGTTTTTATTGGTTTAGATAAAAAAAACTGCCAGGCCCTTCTTCTCTCTTGACAACAGTCTTATAACTCATATGGGCTTTGGTTTGCACGCGGCAGATCAACGAACAACTTGTTTGCAGGTGACAGAGAAACAATCGACGGTTTTGCAGGTGTTTTCGATACATCAACTATAGGTGGTTTTGGAAAGGAAAAAGTTTGCATATTTTAAATTTCTAAGATTTAGAAGTAAATAGTATTGGGTATTTATAATCCTGAAAAGTGAAACTAATTGTTTAAGTAAAAAAACTATTTGTATTTTAAGTGTGTTGAAATATTAAAAAAAAAATAGAAAGTATTATTATTTATTTAATAAAAATTATGTTGGGTTGAGTGGTGAATATGACTAAAAAATTAAGTTGGTTAGATTGTATACAAAGATGTTGAAAAGAGAAATTAATTTTTTTAATTAAAAGTTAGGTGGGTTTGATTGTGAACGTGGAAGATTTAAGTGTGGAAATATGCTTTTCAACTAACCTGCATGTCACATTCAACTAGGTTTAGCAAAACATATATTATCATGTTTAACATGTTACAAATAACTCCATTAATGCAAATATAAAAACATTAAAATGACTTGTTTAACACTTGACTTGAAAATATAAGCGTAACATTTATATGTTTTATGTAGCAAAAATGAGAAATGATAAACCAACCATCCAATTTTTTATTATTTATAAAATTTATAACATTAAACAGTGTATTTTTTGTTAAACATGTCTAATCATTTCTTATCAAGTACCTGTTTTGCAGGTGTTAAGGATGCGAATGTATACGAAAACATTGGTAAAGTTGGACATTACAAAAGAATAATATTACTTCCAATAGAGATGTATAAACCGGTTCTGATTTTGGTGAACAAAGTTAATAAATGGTTTCGGTTAGATTCAAGTTTTGATTGAATTTTGATCAGTTTTTACCGGTTTTTGGCAGATTCTTGTTCCGGCTTTGGTATGATAAAGGTGAAACCAAATACGGTTCTTATTATGATTTCTCTAAGAAATCAAAACCACGTATACCATTCAATTCGGATAGAACCAGTTCAAGTTTAGATAGTCAAATTAGTTTCAAAAACTTTTTTTTTTACATCTCTACTCCCAAATCATCTAAAAGAACCTAAATGTATAAATGATTAAGGTCAATTGGGGAAAATTAAGTTTTTTATAGAAATAAGAAAAAAAAGATTAATATTTTTAGGAGGAATTTCTGACATTCAAAACCCAGTCAAATGTTTGAAAAAAATACATGTAATTTTCATTTCGAGAAAAAACGTCTTTATTTTAAACAAAAGTCTCGTTCAAATTTAGTTGGTCAAATGATCCTTTTTCAACGAATATGTACGTTATAATCATTGCTTTCATTATCTGACCAGACGCGCTGGTTGAACTGATTGGATCACAAAATGATCACGTAGCCGTTCGGTTAGCCTCGTTGAACTTAGGATTGTCTAAAAAGCTCGAAACTCGAATTTGACACGTAACTTGTTCGGAAAAGCTCGGATCAAGCTCGGCTCCGATGAAGCTTGTTTGTAACCGAGCCGTCTCATTTGTTACCAAGCCTGCCAAGGTGGGCTTAGCTCATAGCTCGGCTGGTGGCTCGGCTCATTTGTACACAGTGGCGAACATAGAAAAAAATTTTATGGGGGTCGAAAATTTTTTCTGGATAAATATTTGTCGTTAAATATTTTTTTTATTGGACCAATTCGAACGAGGTCGGGTCGGATCACACAAAAAGATGATGAAACTAAATTAAATCACAAATACACAATAAAAGTACGTCAAATAATCTCGTTGATTAGAATGACCGATGATATGATAAAATTCGTTTTCTTTCCGCAGAATTCAAATGAATACTATTCAAATCAACAAATTCAAGATTTAACTAAGTTATATTATGAAAAACCGTTCCATATTACCTAAATATATACAAAGTATACACAAATCAACTAAGTTTTCTAATCATGCTAACAAGTTTCAATTATTCAAATTGTACAAAATCACTTAATCTATAAATTTTGGTGTATACAAGTTAGGTACTGTTTCAGTTTATATT
Source organism: Mikania micrantha (assembly GCA_009363875.1). Taxonomy (NCBI): domain Eukaryota; kingdom Viridiplantae; phylum Streptophyta; class Magnoliopsida; order Asterales; family Asteraceae; genus Mikania; species Mikania micrantha. The sequence goes on from CM018687.1 coordinate 7,983,135, forward strand.
CTGGAAGGAAGGAACCGAACATAAATTATGATATTTAAATTCAATTACCTAATATACAAATTGGGTATTATTACTTTTTTTAAGTTGGCTATGAGTGATTAGGTATTGAGTTGAATTATAAATTGCTAATTGGGTTTAATCATAGGTAATGCATATTGCGTTCTTTGGGGTACTATTTTATAAGTTTTGGTTTAAAATGGTTTTAGAATGGGCTTTATCGGGGCCGTCAAATTTTTATGGGGGTCGGGGGAATTTTTCTTGAGGGTCGGTCAAGATCGGATCATATATATAACATTAAAAATAAAAAATTCATGAGGGTCGGTCTACCCTCATCTCCATATAGTGGGTACGCCCCTGTTTGTACAACATGCTATAGCAATATATAAAAATATCGGGCTACTTTTAATAATAATTATATTTTGATGTCATATTTGTAATTATGTTAAAGGACATAATAATAAAAAAATACAAGAAAATGTGACATAGAGCTCACAAGTCACAAACTTGAATAATAAAATCTAGATTAGTTAAAAACCAAGCAAAAAAAACAACCAAGCCAAGCCGGCTGGGTTTACAGTCACGAGTCCGAGCCAATATTTCAGACTCGGTTTACAATCCGAGCCAAGCCGAGCTCGGTTTAAATCCGAGCCAAGTCCGAGCTTGCCCCTGGCTCGGTTTGGTTCGGCTCATAAACTCCCTAGTTGAACTGCTATTCATGTAAACTAGGGAATCAACCGGTCAAACTAGTGAACCAGCTAATCAAACGATCAAATCGGTGAACCTATCAGTCAGACCAGTCACACCAGGTTAGTTAAACCTAATTTCATTTGTTATATTAAATTACATGTATAACTTTTTGTAATATTTATTACTTATTATGGTTTTCAAACCCTGCCCAACAGATTGGACCGACACAAAGTGAGCCAACACAATAGCCGGTTCGATGTCTGTGTCGGTTTAAAAATCCTTGCTTAAAACTAACTTGACTTTAGAAGGATCAAAATTTGTGAGAGAGAACAGCTACAAAAGGGATCGTGTCACCATCGTCCAACCATAAACTACTTTTGTAATTTTGTTTTTTGGGTCACGCATATTTGAAGAGTCTTTTTCTTTCATTTTGATTATTGCACTTGGAAGTAAAAGAAAATAAACTTTTTGTGTGATCGATGCATATAATCATTGACATCTCAATCCCAAAATAATAAAAATAAAAATAAATAATAATAAATAATAATAATAATAATAAAAATAAAAATAAAAATAATAAAAGAAAATAAAACTATCTGATGATCATTTGAAAGTAAGAAGTTAGTCCAGTGGTTTGGACTCCACTTGCTGGCCTAAGGAACGCAAGTTCGAGTCTTGCTTATCAAGGACAATGAAGGTATCTAAGCCCGAACCGGTTTTACCCATGGACCAAGGCTGTGAGCCGCAAACCCAGTAGTTGGTCGGTCCTGTGGGATTTTCTCCGGTCGAATGTCAAGCCAAACTCTGATGCCTAGTGGGCTCGGTTAAGACAACACAATGGCCAGAGTATGGTGTGGGTCTCTCCTTTGGGAGGGGTGCGATATCTCCCAAAAATTTAGAAAGCCGCCGTTCAAAAAAAAGTTATAATCCGTACCATTCCAAACCAAGGAGATGGCTTAAGTGATCTCCATTTCATTGGAGAAAATATATTGTTTACGAGGAAGGTTCGTGAGAAAACTTTTCATTTTGGAGAAAACCAAGAAAACTCATACTAACCAATAAATTTTTTGAAAACTTTTTTCATAATTTTTTATTTTAAGGTTATAAATGTTATAATAAAAAAATTGAAAAAATATGTTGTGACACCCGGCAATTTTAGGTAAATTGCAACACTCATTTCACATTCATACTCGTTGCATTTTATTTAATTACGTAAATTAGATGGACTGAACGCAAACACTTACGCAAAACAATAGTTCGGGTAATTATTGAATTGTGCATCATACGTTGATTAGATTAATCAAGCATGCAAACACCTCGTAAAACACGAACACAAACTCCCAAAGATAATTCAAGGAATTATCTTGAATTATCGAAGCACACACGAGTCTCACGAACGTTGGTGATTGATCAAACTTATGTGTTATTATATGATTATGTGCTAAACATGCATTAGATGTTTAGGATAAACGATAGGAATCAAGTGCGAGCGAAATCGAATCGACGAAATCGAAAAACAAGAAAAGGGACCCATCGCGGTACACGACGGTCCATTGGCTAACGGCTTCGCGGTACGCGAATAAAACCGGGAGTCGAGACTTCCGGATTTCTCCGCGGTACGTGAAATATATTTTGATCGGCCTTCGCGGTACACGAAGGCAATGCAGATCAAAAATTTCTTTATATACAACCCCAATCCTTTCCACTCGGTTCCTTTCACCCTCTACTCCGATTTCTCTCATCTTCTAGCAACTAAACCCTCTGAAATCAGTCCTTGAACCTCTGTTAAACACTTCCTAAACCACATCCTTGCATCCTTGGAAGATTTGAGGCCATTGGAGCTACCATAGGAGGTCTTGGAAGCTATCAACACGCGAGAGGACCACCTTCAGCCATTTCCAGGACTTCTTACCCCTGCTACCACTCAAATCTTAGCTTCTAAGGTAGTTTTAATTGTTTATTATGAGTTAGATCGTACATGCAAGGGCTAAAAACCCACATGCAACTCCATATGATTATTGTGCATGAATTTGTTGGTGATTTGATGTGTATTTGATATGAGTCTACTGATTTTTGAGTATAGGATTGTTTAGATTTAAGTTTGGTTGAGTTATAGTTGATTTGATGATGATTTTGGTACACTTGCCATAAAAGGAAACTTTTATATTGCAAGTCATAGATTTGTGATGATCTAGACATGTTAGACATGTCTAGATGTTGTCAAATGCATATTGAAGTGTTTAGAAACACATTTGGGTGATTGATTTTGTGAAAAACACGATTTTGTAGAAACTTGCTATTTATGGAAACTTTTGTAAATTAAAAGAGGGCTTTTGATGTTTTAAAGTGTTTTAATGAACTTTGATTGTTGAAACATGCTTAGAAATGATTTCTAACATATTTGGAAACTTTGATTTGTGAAAACAAGTTTTTAAATGGATACTTTCCAAATAAGGAAACTTTATTTAGGCAAAACAGCATAAATGGTGATTTATGCGCAAACGATATGTTTTAAGAGTTTAAACGTATAGAAGTGTTAACTTTATGAAACAGATTTCATAACCACATTTCCTAGATTGGAAACTTTCTAAAAATGGTAACTTGTGCGATTAGGGTCGTAGGATGCATTTTGATGCCTTATGTGCATTAAGGCACATAAACACAACAATCTTGTCACCAAAGATTCGTCGAGTCTTACTAGTTAACACACACACTTGGTTGAGCACACCGACACTTGGAGTTGTATGGATTACAACACACCACAAAACACATACTCACACCTATATGGTTATAGGTGCATACTAGCAGGTGCTAGCTTTCGCAGACGCGAACACCATATAAACCGGAACTGCTCTATCAGGTGAGTTCACGGCCCCTTTTTATCTTTCTACCTTTGGGGGAGAAAACATTGCATTACAACTGTTTTTGAACAACAACTCATTTTATTTACGTATGGACATGCTTTATCATTATATGTATATGTGTGGGCCCCTATCACAACTAAAAGTCCTCACGATACTCCTCGGACCGTTAATAGCATAACGCCTAGCGTGGTAATCTTGAATAGTATTATTTGGGCCTGACAAGCCCCACTACACCCGACTGGAGGTCGGAACAGTGCAACATTGACCAACAATTTGCCATAGTCTTGTGATGGACATGGCGGGAGGCACCAACTGTCAGCTTCGGTACCATCCACAATATAATATAACTGTATTGACTAGCTACCAATCGATACTGCATTGTAATGATATGTAAATATGCAAAACTCTTACTTTAAACATTTTGATGTTTACTGCTGATACAAACATGTGCTCTCACCAACCATTGTGTTGACCCTTTTACTCGCATGTAAAGATGAGTTATCTCAAACTCAAGTAAGCTGTGAAAAGTGGGTTGAGTCTTGCAAAGGATTCAAAATGCTTTTACAAAAGCAAGTTCACAGCAAAGCAAGATTTGTGATTGGGTATAATCACACTGCTTAACCAGAGGATTACACCCCAATCGATAACAATAAGGATGAAACCACTCCTGAACCTATCTCACCAACCTTTCTTCCTGATAAAATTTCTCAAATAATAGATACACCTCCATTGGTGTATTAACCAAACTATTCTTCCAATTTTGTATACCCCACTAATACAAATCTGACAAGATTAGAAAAACCTCAGTTGAACTCAGTTCAACACAATAACTCTTTAGAACAAAATGAGATTGCTCCTGATATGAGCTCTACTCATAGTTCAGAAGAAACAACTAAATCGGGTCTCTCTTCTAGCATCAAGTCAAATCTTGACAAAGGAAAAGGACCTATGGTTAATATCCAGTTTCCTCCTTCTCATCCTCATCCTCCTTACCCCACAATGAAAGTAAACAGACCTTTCATCCCAAATTATTCATCTCTTTCTCCAGCCTGCTTAAAATGTTTTAAGTACAACCATGCTACTGAAAACTGCAGAACAAAAACGCCTTTGGAGAAAACTAGATTGAAGGCTAATAAGTTGAAAGCTGATCATGCCTCTTCATCTAGAGGGAACCTACCTAATAAGATGAAGAAAGTAAGAACAGCAAGTAAACAATTTGTTGGACCAAACCCCCATTCTTCGTTCAACTTACCCTCTTCCTTGACTGCAAACTCTAGACCTTCTATTTTGGGAACACCACCTCCTTACTCTACGATGAACCCAGTTTCTTACTCTCATAATGTTGCTAACACTTCTCCCGTGGATTCTCAAATCAATCTTCTCCAACAAAATCAGCAACAACTGCTGTTAATGATGCAAAAATTGATGAATGATTCACAACAGAATAAACCAAACAAATAAAATAAAATAAAATTTCCCATGTCTAACCTATTGTACTTGATCCTCATGTGTAGAAACTCTCTTTAAACCAAAATCATCTCTGGTATGTGGATAGTGGAGGATCTAGGCACATGACAGGATGCAGATCCATTCTAAATGACTTCATTCCAAAGAATGGAAGATCTGTTTCCTTCGGAAACAATGCAAAAGGTTGGATAGTGGGGTCTAGTTCTGTCTCAAGTGGAAATTTGAAATTTAAAGATGTTAGCTTAGTTGAGAATCTCAAGTTTAATCTCTTAAGTGTTTCTCAACTGGCTGACAAGAATTTTAGTTCATTTTTCACTAAAGACAGTTGCAAAATTCTCTCTCCAGAAATAAATTTAAAAATAAAGGTCTTGATTGATCAACACACTATGCTAACGGCTAGAAGAAGTGGAAATGTCTATATTGTAGATATGACTACCGACTCTCAAACATCTTCTCCTACATGTTTGATAGCCAAAGCATCATCTTCTGAAACTACTCTTTGGCACAGAAGACTCAGTCATCTTAATCACCAAACTCTTCATAAGCTTTCAACCCTTTCTTTAGTGAGAGGATTGCCTTCTAAAGAATTTCACTTTGAAGGTCAATGTGAACCTTGCTTAAAGGGAAAGCAACATAAAACTTCACATAAGTCCATTGAGGAATCCAAAACAACTAACTGTCTTAATCTGCTTCATATGGATCTGTTTGGTCCAGTGAAGGTAGCCAGTTTGGCAAGAAAAAGATATTGTTTAGTTGTTGTGGATGATTACTCAAGATTTTGCTGGACCTTCTTCCTTTTCAGCAAAGATGAGACTTCTGATAAAATAATTGCTCTTATCACTAATCTTGAGAGACAATTTAGTCTCCCTGTTAAAATGATAAGGAGTGACAATGGCACAGAGTTCAAGAATCAAGTTCTTGATAAATTATGTATCTCTAAAGGAATCCTTAGACAATATAGTGCTCCTGGAACTCGTGCTCAGAATGGAGTTGTAGAAAGAAAGAACAGGACACTAATTGAAGCTACAAGAACCATGCTTGCAGACTTAGGATTACCTTTATCATTCTGGGCTGAGGCAGTAAACACCGCTTGTTATGTCTTAAATAGAGTTCACATTGTAAAAAGACATAACAAAACTGCCTATGAAATCCTGTATAACATAAAGCCTCTCATTTCCTTCTTCAAAGTCTTTGTATGTCCGTGTTTTATCTTAAACACAAAAGACTCATTGTCCAAATTTGCTGCTAAAGTTGATTCTGGATATTTTGTTGGATACTCTCAGACCTCTAAGGCATACCGAGCCTTCAATCTCAGGACCAAAATCATTGAGGAATCCATTGATGTTAAATTCAATGAATTAGCATCAACCTCATCTTTCCCTTCTACTCCTGATGACCTCTATGATCTTGAAAGCTTATTCTTCATTCCTCCCATTTCCCCTTCTTCACCTTCTTCAGAATCGTGTCAAACCTCTGAAGATCTATCCTCTCTGGATGAATGTTCTTCTTCCAAATTCTTTACTTCCTTTCCTTCTTATCAAATAAATTCTCAAGATACAAACTCTCAAAACCTAGACAATCAAATATCTACTCCTTCATCTCCTGTCTTGGATAATCTACCCGTAGACATTCCTGAAAATACTCATGTCTCTCCTCCAGAAAACTCTCTGAGCCTCATCGAAAACTCACCTACTTCTGAAACTGCCTCCTCAAATAATTGTTTAGACATTATTCCTTTCAACAAAAATCATCCTCTAGAACAAATCTTAGGTGATTTAAGTAAAGGAGTTCAAACTAGGAGTCAGATTTCAAATTTTTGCCTTCATGCTGCCTTCTTATCTCAAATTCAGCCTTCTAAATATCAGGAGGCTCTCAAAGACAATACTTGGGTGGAGGCTATGCAAGATGAACTCTTACAGTTCAAAAGGCAAAATGTTTGGACTCTATGTCCTTTGCCAGCTGGAAAATATCCCATCGGAACCAGATGGGTATTCAGAAACAAAACATATGACAGAGGCATTGTAATAAAAAATAAGGCCAGATTAGTGGTACAAGGCTACTGTCAAGAGGAAGGTATTGACTATGATGAAACCTTTGCTCCAGTGGCAAGATTAGAAGCCATCAGACTCTTCCTAGCATTTGCCATCTCCCATAATATAAAGGTATATCAAATGGACATAAAAAGTGCATTCCTGTATGGGACAATAAAAGAGGAAGTCTATGTGTGTCAACCACCAGGATTCGATGATGTTCATCATCCTGATTGGGTGTACAGACTAGACAAGGCACTTTATGGTCTGAAACAATCACCCAGAGCATGGTATGATACTCTTTCTCAGTTTCTCCTTTCTAATAAATTTTCTCGGGAAACCATTGATAAGACTTTGTTCATCAAAAGGGTAGATAAGGAACTTCTGCTTGTTCAAATTTATGTGGATGACATTATTTTTGGATCAACAAAACCTTCTATGTGTGAACAATTCTCTCAATTAATGTCTTCTAAGTTTGAAATGAGTGCTTTAAGTGAACTAAAAACATTTTTAGGACTTCAAGTCAAACAAACCCCAAATGGATCTTCATTCATCAATCTAAATATGTAAAAGATCTTCTAAATAAATTTGATATGAATGATTGCAAAATAATTTCTACTCCCATGGCAACAAGTCCTGGTATATGTCCAGACGACAATGGTGAACCTGTAGATCAAACTCTCTACAGGTGCATGATTGGTTCTCTGATGTATCTCAATGCATCAAGGCCAGACATTATGTATGCAACATGTGTCTGTGCAAGATACCAATCTGCTCCCAAACAATCTCATCTTTCATTTGTGAAAAAGATACTCAGATATCTCAAAGGTACTCCTGTGCTAGGTATTTGGTATCCTGCTAATCAAATTTGTAAGCTTGTTGCTTTTTCAAATAGTGATTATGTTGGATGCTCGCTCACCAGAAAGTCTACTTCAGGAGGTTGTCAGTTCTTTGCAGGTTGCTTAGTGTCATGGCAAAGCAAGAAGCAAACATCAGTGTCAAATTCAACTGCTGAAGCTGAATACATTGCTGCAGCCCACTGCACTGCCCAAATTCTTTGGTTACAATACCAACTGCTAGATTTTGGAATAACTGAACTAAAGACACCTCTCCTAATAGATAGAGAAGCTGCCAAAAACATAATAAAGAATCATGTCTATCATTCTAAAACCAAACACATTGAAATAAGGCATCACTTCATTAGAGACTTTTTTGAAAAAGGACTAATTGTTCCAGAACATGTCTCTACAAGTGACCAAATAGCTGACATATTTACCAAGCCCTTAGACTCCTCAACTTTCTCTAAGTTTGTGGCAAAATTGGGAATGATAAATATGAGTTAATAAACATAGATAAGATTATGTTTATTAACCTTTATATAAAAGGATAATTTTTAAATTGTCCTAACAATGGATATCTGATAAACCACTGTTAAAGAAATCTTGGTCTCTTTCAGTGTTTATCTCAACACATGGATAGGATCAGTGGTAATATGGTCACTGCTTCATATCTATCCGATGTTTAAACCTTCCATTGTTACATTTTTTTAACCACTTTGGTTTCTTCTCCTTCCGATGATTTCTCTTCTTTCCGAAAATCATCACGTGATAATTTAACTTGCTTCCAAAAATTATCACATGACCATTTAACTTGCTTCCGAGGATAAGATTCCTCAGATATGCAAATTAAATTCTTGAGCTTTGCACCTGATGTGACAGTTGTCAACTTCTCTGTAAGATTCGATTCTCAATGCTAACTCCCACGGCTCGAGAAGATACTTACCGTCATCTTAATAACCAATAATCTTATTTAAATCAATAATCACCTTTTCATTTCTCATCTCTCTCACCATTAATTTATTTAAACTTTCTTGATTCTCCGCTCATCAAGAAACCCTTCATCACCTTCAAAATTCTGAGTAATGCTCATGGCTACGGATGATCACTTGTCAGGCATGTCGCCTGGCACGGAGCACTTACACAAAATTTGTCTAAGCATTAAGCTTATAACAATGGTGTAACGGCTTCGGACCAGGCTTCATTCCTCACAAAGCTTCGTCTGTACTTCACGGTGTGCATTAACATGTCTTCTTGTCATGATATGTAAGTATCAAATTTTCTTTTCTTCTCAAAAATAATCATGAAGCTTTCGACTCATTCATTTTTATAAGGTTAACCTGAAAAACCTGATCGTGCATAAACACTTCTTCTGTTCTTTATATAACATGTCTCTACAATTTTAGGGAAAATCATTTCAATAACATGCGAAATATTAGCATATCCTTGATCATCTGGTACATTACCAGAAATGTCCTTCTACTGCTTTTCCAGAAGCGTTTAGCTCACTTCTTTCTGCCTCTCTCCCTTCCCTGCCTTGCCTTCCGGCTGATAAAGCCAAAAAGAGGGAGAATACATAAACCATTCTCAAAAAGAGGCTGAAGCTTAAAAGCATTTGCTGTACTGAGACCCATTTGAACCATTCTCAAGTACTTTCACCACTGAGTTTGATGTTCTAGAAATTGGTTGGGTTCTAAAGCTAAGTGGTTTTGGCTTCATCATTCCAGAGGGAGATTGTTGGAAAATAAGGACTGACGAAGCAAAACAACTTTCAAATAATCAATTTGAATAAATGTTGCAGGACACTAACTTCCGAAGACATGAAGAATAAAGATGTAAAAGATGCTTCGGAAGACACTAAATAAAAGTCAATTGCTTCCGAAGACAAAACTTCAGAAGATGCTTCGGAAGACTCTATCCAAAGATAAATTTCAGAAGACACTATCGGAAGAGAATAATTGCTTCCGAAGAATAAAAGTCAGAAGACACTATCGGAAGAGAATAATTGCTTCCGGAGAATAAAAGAATAAAAGACAATTACTTCGGAAGACTTCCGAAGACATCTGCTTCGGAAGAAAAACATTACTTCAGAAGACTTATGTATTTACGTCAGCTTCCGATGAAAGAATAAATGTTTCCTTCTTCAGCTTCCGATAGGATAGCTGATTCCTTTAATCAGCTTCCTATGAAGAACTTCCGAAAGAACAACTCCTTAGCATCAGTACAAATGTCTGAACCTCGGAAGACTTCAAGATCTTTGAAGATCCTAGTTTGACTTTGCACTACTTTTCTGATGCTACTGTGTCTGTAATAGTGTCATCAGTCTTATCTGTTTGTCTTCTTCTTGTATTTGTCCTGAAACATTAAATGTTGGGGCTATTTATACCCCAACACCAACTATATAACATAACACTTTTTCTGAATCTTCTTTGTGTTGTCTTACTATTTTCTGTTCTCTTTTTCTTTAAAACAAGAAAACTAAACACTAAAAATAACTTAAGTACAAAATCCTAGAGGGAGCTAATACCAAAGGCTTTGACTCAGTATTTAAAGCTCTTGTTCCTGGTTGAATCCGTCTCTCCTTAGGTCTCTGATTTTCTACAGTTGAGCACAACGACACTTGGAGTTGTATGGATTACAACACACCACAAAACACATACTCACACCTATATGGTTATAGGTGCATACTAGCAGGTGCTAGCTTTCGCAGACGCGAACACCACATAAACCGGAACTGCTCTATCAGGTGAGTTCACGGCCCCTTTTTATCTTTCTACCTTTGGTGGAGAAAACATTGCATTACAACTGTTTTTGAACAACAACTCATTTTATTTACGTATGGACATGCTTTATCATTATATGTATATGTGTGGGCCCATATCACAACTAAAAGTCCTCGCGATACTCCTCGGACCGTTAACAGCATAACGCCTAGCGTGGTAATCTTGAATAGTATTATTTGGGCCTGACAAGCCCCACTGCACCCGACTGTAGGTCGGAACAGTGCAATATTGACCAACACTTTGTCATAGTCTTGTGATGGACATGGCGGGAGGCACCAACTGTCAGCTTTGGTACCATCCACAATATAATATAACTGTATTGACTAGCTATCAATCGATACTGCATTGTAATGATATGTAAATATGCAAAACTCTTACTTTAAACATTTTAATGTTTACTGCTGATACAAACCTGTGCTCTCACCAACCATTGTGTTGACCCTTTTACTCGCATGTTTTCTCAGGTAACTAAGCCACGCACACAAGGATAGGATGCTAGGATGGAGTCCAATGCATCAGCTTTAGTGTCTTAGGATGTTGAGAACATTTATCATTTCATTTTGTTATGTATTGATAATTACTTTTAACGCTTCCGCAAACTGTAACCTTATGTTTCGTTTTGAAAACCGTTTCATGAATGCTTCCGCTAATCATGAACTTTAAACCTGTTTGATAACTTATACTTTACTTACGCAACTCTGATCTTACTAAACTATTTTATCCAAGTTATTGGATATACGTATGAAACAAGACATGTAGGTCTCGCAACACTGTGTGACCGGAGACTGCGATCCTGCAAGATCAGCCAGCCGTCGCGCCCCCGTCCGGGACGGGAGGGCCGGGGTGTGACATATGTAGATCACAAAGTTACGTATACGTAACTAAAAAAGTTTCATATGTAACTTATAAAGTTACATATGTGTAATCAGTATATGTAGCATACAAGTTATATTTGTATAATAAACTAGAATACATTTTTTTTTTACATTTCTTATCCTATAATAAAAGGAAATAAAAAAAGAAAATATGAAAAAAAAATTAATTTGTAATGATTATGACTAGTTTTCTTCAAAATAATGGTTTTCTTAATTAGGAACCCTCCTCTATTGTTTATTATATGTTAAAAAAATATTATACAAACTTTTTCATTCGGTTTCTAATCACTATGTATATTTTAGTATTCTAAATTAACCTTGATATCTCTCATGAATCATGTATTATAACCATGAGATTGAAATTTTGAGATTGCAAAATGAAAGTTCAATCAAACGATCCATAAATATTCCAAAAACAAGTAAGTGAAAATACGTTATAAAAGTAACATATCATGATCAAAAATCTTCTTTATGTGCAAGGAAAATGAACACAACAAATCATTGCAAGTGTTTAAGAAAAAGTGCCAATGAGTTGTTATAACATTCAACAACCACATAGTTACGTCGATAGCAAAATCAATTGAAACTTTATCAGATGGAAGATGGCCGTATCACCCTCTGGTAGGTTGCTCCGGGATTCTATAGGCCGAGCCAAATGGCATGGCCTTTGCACAGAAGGTTTCCCGCCCCGTGATGAAGGAAGTCTTCTTTTGGTCTTTCTCGGCCAACCGTCTTTGGTTGTATCCTGAGAAACCTTTCATAAACGACAACGTTTTGTACCCCGGCATCTAAATTTGGGAGTGGGAAATCGTCTTTGGGACAGGCTTTATTTAGTTTAGCTTTCTAAGATCAAAGTCCTTCCCATCCTTTTTCGGTACGGGGAAGGTTAGAGATCCAATCAGAATAATCCAAGGTGACCCATTATCAGCATACTTGGTGCTAACGAAGTTGCAACCCATCGGTTACCTAAGATCATTTAATCATCGATCAATTGGCATTGATGGTTTATGGTTTATTTAAGTCGGTTTTTACTAGGCAGACAAATCCAAAGCAACTTTCAATGTATAACTAACATTTCAAACTAAAAAAATTCTTGTTATTGGGCATCTTGAATTCTTGATTCCAAATAAGGGTACTGTCCCTTGGACCTAGCACTAGACCACTACAACTCTACAAGTATGAGCACGAGCGACCATGAGAATTGGCGTGCATAGGACGAGTTATAAAAAAAGACCCACTAGCGAATTCAAATATTAAAGTGGAGGTGTTCAAAGAAACTAAAAAATAGTTTAATACCAAAAACCGAAACATATTTTTAACTGAAAAAATCGAACCGAATTTTGAATTCGGTTTTCGTTTCGGTTCCGGCTTTATCCAAATTCCGAATTTGGTTTTCGGTTCGTACCTAACCATATCCGAATTTCTGTTTTTAATTCCTATTTTTTTATAAATTTGGTTTATTTGGTTAACCGATTAAACCGAATTCAAATATAAATTTATTATCTTATTAATAATATATAAGATTGAATTCGGTTTACTCGGTTGAATTTTGTTTCTTCATATTGGTTTATTCGGTTTTTAATCGTATTTGGTTTTAATAAGTTTATTCGATTGAATTCGGGTTATTTGGATCGGTTTATTCGACTTTTAAGCGGTTTATTTGGCTTTCAATATGTTTATTTGGTTTTAACTGAAATTAGAACCGAACCACTTCTCGAATCCGATTCAGTTTTTTGATAGGAAAAAAATTTGAAACCGTATAAACCAGACCGAATAAACCGTTAACCGAAACAATGAACATATATAGTTTAAAGATCATGAAAGTAACTTTTTATACTTTAAAAAATGATTTTTTGTACCTATTAAATAATATGTTTATAAATGCTTCTTTTTAGTTATCTTTATCGTATTAGTCCTCATTTGAACACACACATATATAAAAATTTTTGTGCCTCCTAAAAATAGCCCATCTATGAGCATGAGGTGGTGGATGTGTTTGGTATTTAAAGAAATAAATTAGGTTAAAGATTTACTCTTTCTTTGCAACTTAATCCCTTAGTTTATCATTTTACCCTTTCGTCTCAATAATTTCCTTTCTCATTAATTCTTCATTTTTTAACAAAAATTTAGATGTTACAAAAATTTTTGCATCGATACCTTCATCAGTGCTAAATTGGTGCATCGAACCATCGATACCAAAATGTTCATATGCCCCACCTGTGTTTATCGGCACGAAACATGTAAAAACAAACAAAATTACTCAGTATATTTTCACTATTCAGTAAGGTCATGAGAAAGGATATACACAAGCTTTAACCCCGGCTCAAAGTTATCGTTTGAAGTTAATCATCCCAACACTTTTAACGTTATTTTCACAATATAAATACAATAACGTTAAAATTGGTGTCATTTTACTTAGGGTCCACACATATATACATTATATGTGTGCACTGCAAATAGGGCGTTTTGAAGATCAACGAATGTAAAAATGAAGTTCTTAGAATCAATATATTGTTTTTGCAAGAGCTTGATTGTTAGCAGAATGTTAGACAGATGCCTTTATTAATACGAATATAAGCGTATCTTTGGGTTACAAAGAAATCAATTGGTTACAACGTATTTCATTTAATTAAGATTTGCTAGTTTTGATTTTATTTTTATGTATGTAAATACGACATATTTACAATACAAGGTCAAGGGTAGGGCTAGGAATTTCAGACATAGACACGCTTACACAACATGACTTTAACATGTTTCGTGTAAAAAACAGACCGACACGTTAAAACCTGTTAATTTTGGTGTATAAACATGTAAAATCCGTTGTGGCAACCCTTGTTAGGGGTTTTTAAGTAAGTTTTCTCTAGAATCATAGTTTGAGTTGATTACATTAACTTGTATGTCAAAGGTTCTAAAGTAATCCTTGCAAACGATTGAAATATCACAAATCAATGAAAGTTTGAAGTTTTCATATCATTCTTATGTTTTTAATTCCTTTTTTAGTTCTTAAAAATTTAGTTCATTTTGTAACGGGTTTATACAATTAAGTAACTATTCTGTATGCCTGGGAAAATGGGTGGGTTGGGTCGGGTTGGGTAATGGGTCAAAAGAGGTTCGGGTCTGAATGGGCGCGGGTCAGAACGAGTTTTAAGCAAAATCAGTTCGGGTCTAAATGGATTGATCTTAAATAACATCAATTTAATTTAACTTAAGATGTGTAGTAAACAAATAGTCAATTTAAATAATTTTTAGTGATTTTCTCATCAAATATATTATTAATCATTCTTAAATGTTTGGATCCATTGCATTTACATAATTTTTTGGCTATCTATCTTGACACGCATTGTGTTTAAGTACTACCCATTCAATATTATGATGTTACCAATTTCAACCCATTATATTACAATTGTTTACCCAAACCAACCTATTTCCTTTGATATGGGTAAAAATTGCCACCTCTGATATTTTGATATTAAGTGTCAAAGCAACTTAATCGAGCTTTAAAACATTCTAGTTTAGTTCTCTTTGTAATGAGTTTGCACAATTGAGTCAATATTCTAATCTTAGGAATCAAAGAAGCTTAATTAAGCTTTAAATCCATATGGTAGTTGTAGGAGATAAAAACTTATTGATTGACTAAAAGAGTTACACAAGCTCCTTGTTGTTGTTTTTGTCGTTGTTTTCATCATTATTATTGGCATTATCATTATTATCAGACGAGGAACATACTATTCATATAACTAATATAAGTGATCCAATGGTTTTCATCTTTTAGGAATGATTAACTTTAATGCTATATGTTGTTTTATTTTTTAATTTTTTGTTTGTTATAGGTTTAAAGATACATATAAATAAGTGAGAACATGGATTAATTAAGATTTCTTGTAGGTTTGATGTTGTTAAACCTTTTGATTTTTTTTTGAACAACACTTTTTCCCATCTTTTTTTTCCACAATGAGACTTAAACTCTCAACATATTTTAAGAATAAACACCTTAACAAACCTTGATATTATTGAGACAGATAACCTTTAGTTATACATTTTGATGGATTGAAAGTCGGACGAAAAATGTGTAGAAGCCATTGAAGTTGTTGGTACTTTAACTCTCTTAGAACTAATGACATCTCATGAATCAATGACGCAGTGCCTCAATGGTACCCCGGGATTCTTCCAAATGGGTGGTCTTAGGTTCAAAACTCTCCCGCAGCGAAAAAGGGGTATAAGGAGGGTTGGGGGTTTTCCCAGCGTGGTTTCCTCCTGGGGTGGTTGTGGTGGCTCATGTGAGATCCAGGTAACTAGATCTTGGTGACATGGCCTGAAAATAACGGGCTCATACGATTGAGACCTTCACCATTAAAAAGAAAAAAGAAAAAATGACATCTCATGAATCTATTTTTTTTTATTACAACAATACTTCTTCTGCCTCATGAGTCATGGACTGAAAAACTATTATATTTATTACAGTTATTTATTGTATTAATATTAGTTGATTTTATTAAGTGCTACAAAATGTACTATTAATTTTAAATTTTAAATTTGTGAAGATTACAATGTATAAATGTATAAAATTGAACCTTTTTAAGATGATGAGGTGTTAAAAATTGCTACAAAATTGTTCAAAAAAAGGTTGATTGTTGGAAGCTGTAACACATAAAATCAATCTAAAAACTTCAATAAACCAACTACCACACTAAAATTTATAAATTAGGAAAATAGAGATCCAGTACAAAGCTGTTTGGAAATAATTTGTCATGTAAAATTGGCTCTTTGAAAACATATACATGGTCCACATGGAGGTGTTTGAATTTGTTTTAGGACTTGCTTTTGCAATAATTAGAACACGAACAAGAAATTCCTTTCGTTTAACTAAATAAACGAATATGAACAGATATTGTGTTCTTTCATTTGTGTTTGTGAATGTTCGGTTATGTTCATTTATTATGTTATTCGGTTCTTAAATGTGGTCCAACCGGTCCGACCAGTAACCAGTAAAGTGTCTGATTCAACGTTCGGTCCGGTTCTGAAACATTGGTAGGAGTAAAACAGTGTAGCTATTAAAAAAATTGCTAATAAACTTATTAATGACAATTCATAATTAAATGGATGGAAAGAAGGTATGTATCAAATTGATAAGGGTATTCACAGCGATCATCCCACTGAAAATCCCTCCCCACCGAAATTTCCTGCCACGTCATCACCCCACTGAAAACCTTAAAACCCCACAGTATTCACCCCACTGAAAACCCTTCCCCACTATTCCACATCATCAACAATATTTAAGCAAGTCTCTCAAATTTTATAAAATCCAAATGTCTAAGCAAGTCTCTAAGCAAGTCTCTCAAATTTTATAAAATCCAAATGTCTAAGCAAATATTTCAAATTTAATATTCTCATCTCTGTTTACTAATTTTCAAAGTTAAAAATGTTGGTCCAAGTCTAAACTTTCTAAACGCCACTACATGGATCAGACATTTATTCACTATGCATTACTATATATATATATATATATATATATATAGGGTAATGATCCGTTGTTAACCCTCCTTATTGACATAACCCGAATTAACCCATGAAGATGACCCCGAATCTTTTTTTTTTTTTTCAAAATCTTTGTTTTACAAGTACAATAGTTTGTTCTTTTATGTGTTTGTGCAAATTACAGTGATGTAGGATCTCAAACGAAAAAGAATTTGCACAAACACATAAAAGAACATACTCTTGTACTTGTAAAACAAAGATTTTGAAAAAAAAAACAAAAGATTCGGGGTCATCTTTATGGGTTAATTCGGGTTATGTCAATAAGGGTTGGTTATTATAGGATGCGAATCCTATATATATATATATATATATATATATATATATATATATATCATGGACCCCTATCTATTTATTAATATTATTTATACTATTCATTTTTCACCATCTTTAATATATATTATAATGTTACGTACTTTTTTTTAGTATTAATGTTATCATAACCCTAATTATTCTTATCTGGATTTGAACTCAAGATATTTTTTTAAGAGGTAATGCTTTTGTTAAGTGAGATAGTCCTGCATTGTCTAATGTAGCATATTTGACCCAATTAATAACGATTTGGCGCGAGGAAAAAAAAGCAGTATCCAAATTGAAATCAAAATAGTCCACATGATATAACCAAACTAATCAACCTAAACTAACTACTAAGAGATTTTTTGCAGGAAACCGAAAATTACGATTGTTTATACCTTATATACAAAACCGAATCACATCAGACCGAACTAGACATGGGCAAAAAAACCGGTTAGGGCTTACAAACAGGTATTCCATAGTTCCCAAACCGGTCCGAACCACCGGTTTGGCATAGGTTTGACATCCTCATCTCCCAAACCCGTTTCCAAACCGATTTCAACCCCTCCAAAGTGGTTTCAACTCGTTCAAACCGGTTTCAAACCTATCCAAACCGGTTTCCAAACCGAATCGGTTTTCACCCAAACCGGATTTGGCCATCCGTTGACAAAACCGAATCGGTTCTCAAACCGAACCGGTTTGAGGAAAGAAACCGGTTTGTGCAACCCTAGACCGTACCACAATTAAACTAAACGTAACCGCACCAACATGAGACTCAACCACACCTTGCTTGTCTGTTATTTGATTTAAGGTCCAAATTTTTTAATTTGGATCACATGTATCAACCCAATTTTTAAGAGATGATTAACAAAAGTTTAGGTCTATAGCATAAAGCCCAAATTCATTATTTTAGGGCAATGTTTTTTAGGTTCCAATAATTTAGGCCCACATATGACCACCCATGTAAAACCGAAACATGCAAAACGTAAAACCGAAACCGATCGATTTATTAAAACCGAAATATGTATAACAAACAACCAAAACCGAAGATCGATTTCTTAAAACTAAACTTAACCGCACCAAACATGAGACTGAACCACACCTTGCGTGTTTGTTATTAGGGGTGTTCATCGGGTCGGATAACGAGTTTTTCGGTTTGGAAAATTTTTTGGTCTATCCGAAACCCGACCCGAAATTCAAAATATATTATCCGATCCGAAAAATTCGAACAACTCTGTTTTTTCGGATATCTGGCTCGAAAAAACCAGTTTTTGCATATCCGAAACCCGACCCGAATCTAAAACCATATTATCCGACCCGAAAAACCCGAAATAGATTTCGGATACGGTTTTTTCGGGTTTCGGATACGATTCGGATTTCGATTTTTTTCTAGTTTCGGATATTTTGAACACCACTATTTGTTATTGGATTAAAGGCCAAAATTTTATAATTTAAATCACATGTATCAATCCAAATTGTAAGAAATGATCAACAAAAGTTTAGGTCTAACAGACTAACAATAATAAGCCCAAATTCATAATTTTAGGGCATTGTTTTTTGGGTTCAAATATTTCAGGCCCACATGTCGAAGAAAACAGTGACGGAGCTTTGAAAAAACTCGGAGGGGGCCGAAGGATTTTTCGGATGAAAACGGAAGGGTCCGAATGATTTTTAGGAAGAAAACGAATAGAACCGAAAGATTTTCTGACGAAATACTATTATATTGGCCCTTTTAAACGAAAAAATCGGGCCCCTTATAAGCTTCGTCCCTGAAAGAGAAAACCACCCAAATTCATGCATAAGACCGAAACATGCAAAACGAAAAACCAAAACCGAATATCGATTTCTTATGTAACATCATAGGCAATCCCACATCGGCCGTGAACAAGAGAGATTCTTGTCTCATAAGTAACGATCCGTCTCTTACATCACCAACGTGTTTTCGGCTTAGCTGACTGTGGAGCACATGAAAACTCCACAGTTAAGCATTGCTTGGGCTGCAACAATCCAGGGATGGGTGACCTCCCTGGCAGGGGCAGAGGATAATAGGGGCCTGGGGGTGCCCCGGACCCTCCCGTTTTTCTGGTCAAAAGCCCCGATACGTTAGTTTTCGGTCGGAAAATTTTATAGGTATTGAGTCCGGCCCCTTCGGTTTTTCTTTCTAAAAGTCCTAGGCCCCCTGGATTTAAAAAAAAAATAATAAAGTTGAAACCTTTAAGGGCTCACAACGTCGGTTATTATCTCATTTTTTTTCCCGATCTTACGTTTAAACTTTAAAGCTTGGGTGGTGGACCTGAAATTTAAAATGGGCCATTAAATTTTTTCATTGTGTAAAGGTTCAAATCAAAACAGAAGGGTAAAACACATTTCAATTCAGTCGAATAGCAGGAGCCAGGGAATTAGGAAATAGGGTTCCATTCCAATTTTCTTCAACAGTCACGAGCAATTCAATCGCGATTCAAGGCTTCAAGCAATCAAGCAGGTTCTGTTTCTTCTTCTAATCTTCTTCAACAATCAACAGCCACGAGCCACAACTCGTCGACTCACGACCTGACGAGTGACGACCCAGGTTCTCTGTGAAGCAACCACAGTCCACGACCCATTGACCCAGATTCGGTTTTCCTTCCAAGTTTCAAGACACATGTTAGAAATTTATGAGTTATTGATTAGTTAATTGGTTGTTTGTTTATTGATTGTGTGAAGTTGAAAAGAGGCTTCCAAGTTTATTTATTGATTGTTTGTTGGTTAGTTAATTTATGAATTATTGAGTCTAAATTTTTTTAGGATTTAGGATTAGAAATTTATCCGGTTTGAGTGGAACACATATTTGATATTTAAATTGACTGACCCGACCCGAATTACCATTTGTCGACCCGATTTTTTAGCCTGAAACATAATAAGAACATTTTTTTTAACCTATATCTTTCGGCCCCCCTGAATATTATTTCCAAGCTCCGCCACTGCTACCTGAGAAGTTTCCACCCGGACAATTGAATACAAAACTGTAAGCTCCGAGTGGGCAAACCGGACAATATTGGTGGTACACGACATGGGGGCCGGATGTTACATCTTAAAACCTCACATGCCCTTAGCAAGAATCACTTTTTCAAAGAAAAGCTTTCATGGCACCATCACCATGCATTTTCCTCTTCATGCAAGGCAAGGATCATAATATCCCCAACAAAACAATATAATAATCCTATTAATTTAATTACCAAAATACCCTTCACAATAGGACGTGTCTAATGAGATCCGGAGGACACAATCGTCAATCCGTTACCTAGACTCCTAGACTTTTTTGTCACCCAATACGACGTCGTTGCAGTCCAAAGCTCAACAGACACCAAATTGTGTTCGTTGGATATAAAAACTAAAAAGTAGGTTTAAATTAAAAACCCCAATAACGGATTCAATTTCCCCCTTTTGATATTAATTCAACATTCTTAGGGTTTCAGTAAACTAAATCAGTAAATTTTGGCTGTAATCGATGTTTCTATAATTCAATTTCTTAATTTTTTTTTTTGCTTTTTGTGTATATACATGTGTAATTTGACATTTTGTTGGATGTCCGATTTGGAAAACCCTAATTTGATTTGAAGGTTTTGTATCAGTGAGATCTGGTTTGGAGAGATTGAGAAAGATCTGAATTGAATCAACTGGTTTGATTTTAATGGAGGATCATATGGAGGATGATCTGCAGAGGGCGTTACGGATGAGCATGCAATACGAGCCGCCGGAGCCGAAGAGGAGCAAAGCGAGGGATGACAGCGCTGAAACTCCGGTGGAAGAGTCGCCGGAGGTAAAGAATCGGAGGATGCAGAGGGAGTTGATGGCAGCTGCGGCTGAGAAGCGTATGATGGTGGCATCGGCAGCTATGGCTTCGACTGTTGTTAGTGAGAGTGCGATGGAAACTGTTTCTTCTTCTTCTTCTTCAATGGAAGTTTCATCGGCGAAGGTGGACACGACTGTGCCTGTGGTGGATGAGGAGAAGAGTTCAGGGGAAGAGTTGTCGCTGGAGCATGCGCATCAGCTGTTTTTGATGGTGTTTGGGGATGAAGTTTCAAAAGGAATACTTGCACAGTGGAGCAATCAGGGCATTAGGTATGGCTATTGGTAATGTATCATAATTTACTGTTTTGTATCCGGATCATAGTTGTGTTGTGCATTCTCATATGTGAGTTGATAAATTGAGCATACTATTAGTCGACACATATATCCCATATATATCTTATAATTTGAGATAATTTAGATAGAGATTTGATCTCCTTGATTGGTGCCTATCTTAGATGAATAGTTCTTTATATGTATATTGTATGGAATTCTAGGGAAATCATTAAAGATCAATATTCTATCATGGTAATCCGAGCCAATTTCCGTCCACCCTATTTTTTTTTTTTTGTTCTTCTAGCCTTCTTCTTCGTTGGTGTTCTTTAGGAAGACACCATGGTTACCATTGCAGATTCAACCTCCAACTCCAACCAATCCATACAACAATCAAACCAATTGCACCCAGCCTATAGGGTCACCAACATTAACAACAAACTCAGAACCATAGATGGAAAGTAAGTCACATATTCATCTTGGGTTAAACTCTTCATGTTCCATGTCCGCGCATATAATGTTATCAACCACATTGACGGCACTACACCACTTGCCCCAACCGATCCCCACTATGCCAACTGGTAAGAACTAGATTCACTTATCCTACAATGGATTTACAGTACATTATCCGATGACATTCTTGCCCGGGTGCTCGAAAATGACATCATGGCCAAAGATGCCTGGCTTAAAATCCAAGCAATCTTCTTAAACGATAAACGTACTTGTGTCGTCATGTTTGAGCAGAAATTCACCAACACCACTCTATCCTCTTGTTCATCCTTTGATGATAATTGCTAGGCTTTGAAAGTCATAGCCGACCAACTGACAGATGTGGATCAACCCGTGAGTTTGATATTTGAATTGGTGCTATCATCAATGAATGAAGCAAAACAGAGACAATCATCTCGAACCAGCACCACATGGAACTAGGGCTAGCAATTTCAGTCACGAACCTATTAACATGACATGACACAAAATTAACAGGTTTCGTGTTTAACCTTAACAGGTCGACATGTTTAGACACGATAAAAATCGTGTCTTAACAGGTTATACATCTGCTAACTTGTTATAGATTTGTTAAGACGTGTTAATATTTTTTTTTATTTCTAAATAATTAAATATATTTGAATATAGGATAATACTATCATGGTTGTAGAAAACGCTAGTCGCTAATCGGGCGGCGAGGTAGGGACTAGGGAGTAATAGGATTGGAAAATTTATATATAAGTTTTATAAAAATGTTAATATAGAATTTTACCAAAAAACATTCCGAGCTTCAAAAAGTCATCGGTTTTTTTTGCTAGAATTCCAAAAGTCGCCGGAATTTCAAAAATTGCCGGTAAAAGTAACCGGAATTGGAAAAGTCGCCGGCTGATTTCCGGCAGAGTAGGCAGATTTTTTCCAACCAGACCTGATTGACTGACTTTGACAAATTACCGATTTTTTACTGACTAGCCAAAAATTAATCGATGCCTAGCCGACTACCGATTAATCGGCCGACAAGGCCGATTTTTACAACAGTGGTCTTAACTGGTCGTGTCTGACCCGTTATGACATCTCTGACAATATGTTTGGGTGTATCCTCTAAAGTGCAAATCTGAAACTTCCCTAATTTTTGTAAAACTTCACAAACTTATTTTGACCCAATTCAACTTGTCCATTAAAAGTTATCAATGCAATCTCGGGGTTACAATTTACAATAGTAACTTTAAAACATTTGCTACCCTTCATGGCCTCACATTCTGTTTTCATGCCCCCATATCTCTCAACAAAATGTGAAATCAGAACAAATGATTCGTTGTTTAAATGCCATTATTAGTGCTCTTCTTATCCATGCATGACTTCCACCCATTTTCTGGGTAGAAGCCCTTCTCACAACCACTTACCTTCATAACATTCTTCCAACCAAATTATTACATTTTCAACCACCTGCCTTTGCACTCTACCTACGCCAACCAACGTACAATTACCTACGCGTCTTTGGTTGTGCTTGCTATCCCAAACTAATAAACTCTCTCCAATATCCACATGTAGCATTTTCTTGGGATACCCGTTTGATTTCCAAGGCTATCACTGCTACGATCGTGCCACCGGACGTGTAAAAAAGCTGAAATTAAAAGATGTCCTGCTCTAATCAAAGATCGAGAAAAATATGAACAATTGCAAAAGAGGGTGAAAGAGGCCGAGAAACTAGGAGTTTCTGAATGTTTGAAAAGCTCGATAGTGACAAAAAAAGCTAATATAATCTCTAAGAATCCCATTGAGCAATCTTTTTCTTTCATGGAGAGAAGCGTTGTTGATTTAAAAATCGTGAAGGCTTTATGTGCAAATGGGATTCCATTTAATGTCTTACGTAATCCGCAATTTCAGGAGATGATTTGTGCAATCAGAAAGGCACCTGAAGGTTATAAAGCACCATCTAGTGATAAAGCAAGAACCGTTCTTTTAGATGAATGTGTGAGAGACGTGGAGAAGGATCTATTACCATTTAAAGATACATGGTACTCTTAAGGCGTATCCACTATATCTGATGGATGGACAAATATTAAACATAAACCATTGATCAATGTTCTTGCCGTAAATAACCGTGGTGCTATGTTCATGTATGCTGAAGATTTTTCAAGGGTAGAGAAGACGGGAAAAGCAATTGCAGATTTTCTAACACAAGCGATTGAAACTGTTGGATCATCTAATGTTCTGAGTGTCGTCACTGATAACGCAACCAACTGTAAAGCTGCGGGAAAGGAAATTGAAAAGAGATACGGACATATTGTTTGGTCACCATGTTGTGTGCATACACTAAACTTGATTTTTAAAGACTTTGCAAATGAGTTCTCTTGGCTGCAAGAGACATATAAAAAAGGCAAAATGATTGTGAAGTATTTTTTGAATCATGGACAAGTTTATCTATCTTTAGAGACAATTCAAAGTTGGAGCTTCTAAAGGTGGCAAAAACCCGTTTTGCCTCTCATTACATTTTGTTGAAAAGGTTGAACCTTTGTAGAGAGGCCCTTTCTACAACAATCGCTTTGAATTCGTGGAGAGATTGGGCAAAGTTAGGCTATGAAGAAACTAGAAATACTGCACAATTTGTTGTTGACAGTATTAGGGATGACTTTTTTTGGAATGAAGTTGAAAGCATTTTAAAAATCACAAAGCCTATATACTTGCTAGTGAAATTTTGTGACGGGGGAGACCAAAAAATGGGTGAGATTTATGAGAACAACAAAGAAGTGATGCAAGGTGTGATCGAAGCTTTTAGTCGCATTGCTGAAAATAAAGACGAGGAGAAACTGTTACGTGAACAATTTGCTCGGTTTCACATCAAGAAGGGTCTTTATTCATTACCTGCAGCTCAATTGAATGCAGTTACAATGGAAGCAATTGACTGGTCTAATTATGGTGCTGAAACACCTGAGTTAGCTGAAGTGGCAAAAAAGATCTTGTCGCAACCAATAAGTAGTTCTTCAGCCGAAAGAAATTGGAGCACGTATTCCTACATTCATAGTGTAATGAGCAATCGACTCAACTCTAAAAGGGCAGACAAGCTTGTTTATGTTCATTCTAATATTCGCATGAGTTCAAGGTTTTCTTAAGTGTACAAAGAAGGGCCACACAAGAAATAGGATATGGATGCTGAATCTACAAACTTGGAAAGTTCAAGGCTAGAAGACACAATATGGGAAGATTTGGAGAAGAATCAAGACAACTATATTGGCAAAGGAAAAAAAAACCAAGGGTGGACTAGTTCATGAGCTTATCATTTCCCTTTTTGAGTACTTAAAAGTTGCATCATTTGTCTTTTGAAAATTTAAGTTATGTAATATGTTTTGAATTTAAGTTATGCAATATGTTTTGAATATAAGTTATGTAATATGTTTTAATGGGTACATCGTATTATATTATTTGGTACATCGTACCGAAGCGAACCGAGATGTGCCTACCCCCAGCGTACCGAATTTTAGGGACCTAGCGAACTGCGATCCCATACCACGTTCCCGTACCGCGATCCTAGTGACTATGGTCAAGTCGGAAGACAATCATCGGCGACTTTTTCTGACAACTTTTGAAATTTCGGTGACTTTTGAACTTAATTCTAACGAACTTTTGAAGTATGGGCTGTTTTTTTTGTAAAATTCTATATATATATATAAAATTTAACATTTTAATAAAAATTATTCAAAAAATTTGGATATATATATATAATTTTGAAAAATTATAAATTTTCCAATCTGATTAATCCCTAGTCCATATCCTATCGCCCAAATAGCGACTAGCGATTTCTACAACCATGCTTAGAGGAATATTGTTTAGTTTGTTCTTTATATATCTATTGTATGGAATTCTAGGGAAATCAATATTCTATCACATACTTCCGACCTATGTATTAGTTAAGAATTAATATTCAGAACTCCAAACACTGGATTGGTATGATAAGCTTAATTTGTTCGACATTAAGGGTTTTATGGCATGATGTTGTGTACCATTTTGAGGCATGGAAGTTAATGAAATGCTAGAATTCTTAACTATGTTGATCACTTAGACTACCTAGTGATGTTATCTCGTGATGTGTTGCATTTTGATACATGAAATTTATTATGATGCAAGAACTCTTGAGTCTTGACTATGTTGATCATCAAGTGGGGTTATATTGTGATGTTGCGTCCCATTTTCAGGCATGAAAGTCAATTAGATGCTAATTTTTTTTGACTATATTGAATGTTAATTAGTGTTATATTTCAATGTTGTGTTCCATTTTGAGTCATGTAACTTAATGAGATGCTAGAATTCTTGACTATGTTGACCGTTATATGGTGTTATATCGCAATGTTATGTTACATTTTGAGGCATGAAAGTTTTTCAGATGCTAGAATTCTCGATTAAGTTGGATGAAGAAACAAAGTTAATATTATCCTTTGTACTAGAACAAGGAAAGGATATACCTTGGTGTACAACTATTTGTGTCTACTGTTTTGCTCCATCTCATACAAGTAACAACTTGGTTTTAAAAAGCAATCCTAGGTGCAAGTCTCCTTGCTTTGTGTGACTTAAGCCTCACAAAAACCAAATTTTTAGGGAAATCCAACGGAGGCACACGCTTCTTTTACAAGGGATGATTTTATGCTTCTAAATGTTATTAATGCAACTAAAAAGGTTGCATCTGTAACTGATACGACTTTAAAGTAATCAACTTTTTTTCTGGAGATCATATCTGACCGAAAGTTGGAGCGTTTTTCTAATTTGAGCATTAAATGATTAATATCGTTGGCTTAGCTATGTAACTTGTTCTTGAGTTATGTGATAAGCATAAGTTTTTGAAGAAAAATTCTGGTTGAGGCTGTTACTGGACTGGAATATACATTTTTTTTAAACTGTTGTCAAACAGCTTCAATGATTGTGAAAGATGGTTTTGAATGTTGTTATGTAACATTTAAAGACATCTTTTCATACGTATTATTGTCTTATCATGTTGTAAAAGTACATTAGTGTTTATGACAGGATGATAAGACACATAATTGCTCCATACTTTCATATAGATTAGCATCAATGTTATTTAGTTGCTGTTTAATTGGTTTGATTTAAATGTAGTTTGATTTTTTGTGTGTCAATGTGATTGTGTTCTTCATAATTGCATGCCAAAAGGAAGAATATAATGTTATTTTATATATTTAAATCTGTGGCCTGTGCTTATTCTAGATAATATATTTTTTTCGTAGATTTAGTCCTGATGAAGAAACATCAATGGGCTTAGTTCAGCATGAAGGTGGGCCATGTGGTGTATTAGCAACTATACAAGTAAACTTCTTGAATTCTCAGTTTACCTCATTTTTTGTGGAACCAATGTTGTGTAGAATGCATATTTGGATTTCTTTTATTTTGAAGAATATAAGCCTAAAATAGCATAGTCACGTGAAACAATATGATTCTGGTTTAAAACAGAACTTGACTGAATCAAGATCAACTTCTCTTAAAAAATCAAATTGCTAAATGAGTCAAAAAATGTTGCTTCAAAAAATCTTGGTTTGTTTACTTTAAGATTTGATTATCGAAAACTGATATTTTGTACAATACAATTTGTTTCCATGTGCAGGCATTTGTTCTTAAATATCTCCTGTTTTTCCCACAAGAGTTGGTTAAGAATGTATCAAAGTCACCAATGGTATCGGTTTCAAAAAGATTGCAAGAAACCCAATATTCTGAAACAAATATCTTTGGATCTCTAACCGAAGAAACTAAATCAAGGTGATTATTCCCTCAATTGTTACTTTTGCTTTGAGTTCATCACTAAAAAAATATTAAAAATCATAATACAGTTCGAATGATTTTCCATATTAAAGAGACTTTATTGGGTATGTTTGTTATCTGGTGCGATAATGCCTGGCTGGCAAATTACCTTCCAAGTTAAACAGAGTCATTGAGTTAACACGTTTTTGGTAATTTCTGGCTCTTTATACTAACATGCTCTAAAAGAAATCTATACTTCCTTGCAGGGCTTTGGTTAGAAGCATGGGTGAAATATTGTTTTTGTGTGGAAATAATAAGAGTGCAACAATTGCATCTCTTAGAATTCTTGACAATAAGATCGAGGGTAATGATGAAAGCTCAAAAGATGAGGTAAACAGAAAGCTAGGTTTGGGAAACGGGTCAAAGGGGTAAATTACTGGGACAAGATTAGATTTTATTGTACCGAATCTTTGATTCTGGTCTTTCAGCTGATCGTATTCTGCAATTTTGCTATAAGCTTCACATCTTCACTTCTGCTCACCTGCCGGAGGCAGGGTACTATTTAAAAAAATAATTTATGAGGTTTTATGCATTATATTTATAATTTGGGTGCATTTTGACACATTTTACTCTTTTACCTTTTTTTTTAAACTGTTACTGAAAATATAACCCACTTCATAATGTACTCATTTTCTGAAAAATGATTACAGTTTGTTGCAAGATCTCTCGACGGGGTTTCAATTGAATCCGGTGATGATCTTCAGAAAATTCTGAAAGTTAGAACGTTTACATCTCTTGCAAGTGCGATGCTGAAGCTCGAAGAAATTATTCCAATTTTTAGAAGTCGTATGGGGGCATTGTTATTCTTACTATCTGCTTTGCTTTCTCGAGGACTGGTATGCGAATAATTAGTGTTTTATATACAACTACAAAACCAAATTCATTACAGTTACAATATAGTTCAAGTTTTTAATAATGATTTAGTAGGTTATGCATTTTCTGATTCTTTCGCAAATAACTAATGTGTGACTATAAATATATAATTACAAAAACAGTTCTATTACTTAAAATTTATACTTTTGAATAATGATCTAGTAGGTTGTTCATTTCTTTTTTTTTTTTCATAAATAATTAAGTGTAATTATAATTAAAAAAGCATATTATAATGGGTACAATCTAATCTTAATCTATGAAGAAAACGATCAAAAAAGTTGTATGGTTTAGAAACAGGTATGCATTCATTCCTCTTTTTTAACGAAGATTCATGGTGACCCGCTTTAGGCAAAACATGACTCAAATCGACCCTTTTCTTATGTTAATGAGTCGAAACTATCACCTTTATTTTCATGCTAATGTTCCGGTTCATTTTTGCTTTCTAGGAAGCCGTTCAAGCTGACAGAGACGACCCCACCCAGCCTTTAGTTACCGCTCCGTTTGGGCATGCTTCACAGGTATTCATATATGGTTCTAGGATCATTTGGATTCACGTTTTGAAATGGTGATTTTGTGTTGGAAGTCACCACAATTATTTCTAGAGTATTTGGATAAACATATATTGATCAGTTATGGATAATAGGTTTCATTCCTGCTACAACAAAACTGAGGGTTTAATGTAATCCCTATTTCTTTTATTCCAAATTCTAATTTCACAAACCAGGTCTACAGAATTAAAACAACCTCATTTTTTATCTTTTTAATTTCTACTTTATAATAATAATAAGAACAAGAAACTAACCAACACTCAGAAGTCAGAACATCTGATTTTCTGGTTATAGCAACTGATTGTTATCTGATTCTGATTATTAATACCTCCAGGAAATAGTTAACCTGCTGCTTTCTGGGATGGCAGTTGCTAATGTTTTCGACGGGAAAATGGACTTAGGTGGCGGGATGTTTGTCAAAGGTATTTTAACACCTGTTGAAGTCGGTTTTCTCACATTACTAGAATCATTGAACTATTGTAAAGTCGGTCAATTCTTAAAATCTCCAAAATGGCCAATTTGGGTCATCGGTAGCGAATCACATTACACTGTTTTATTTGCTCTGGACCCTCGAGTACAAGACGAAAATGAATTCGAGGGGCGAGAAACAACAATCCGTAGAGCATTTGATGCACAAGATCAAAGTGGCGGTGGCGGTTTTATATCCGTTGAAGGATTCCATCAAGTTCTCAAAGATGCAAATGTCAATCTCCCGGTTGACAAAGTCAACCATCTTTGTAGCTCTGGGTTTATAGTATGGAGTGAGTTTTGGCAAGTGCTTTTGGATTTAGACAAAAGTTTAGGCGGATTAAAGGATTCAACAGGTCTAATGGGTAAAATGGTCTTTGACCTTTATCATTTTAACGGGATTGCAAAATCGGTTTTGGGTGGTGGTGAGACTACACCTGTACAGAGACCACGACTAACGAAGTTGCGGGTTTCTGTTCCACCACGATGGACCCCCGAAGAGTTTATGGCTAATGTATCTCTACCAGGCTCGAGCTCTTGCTCTGGTGGTGGTGATGGTTCAGGAAGCAAAGATGAGGTGGTTGAAGTGTCTAAACCCCAGCAGGTTCAACATGCTCCTTTAGTGGATTGCGTCAGGACTCGGTGGGCTCGGGCTGTGTGTAACTGGGAAGGGGATCCACCTAGCATAGTTTGACCATATGGTCTGATGACTATGTTGTTGGCTTCAGATTTTTCACATGTTGGTTGGAATGAGGCTGATTGTTTGGTTGCATTGACTCTGCAATATTATTCAACTTTCAAATCTCGTATTTGTTTAGAGGAAACGCGAGGCTGAGATGCTTTGTTCACTTGTACCTTGTGCATTGGAAGTTGTATGTTACTTTGGGTTTGAGCAAGGAGTACCTTTCAATCTCGTTTTCAGACTAAAAATTTCATGAATTATGGTATTTCTTTCGGAAACTTTTTTCGTGTTAGTAGTCAAGATTATTTGTTTCCTAAGTTTTACTTTTCTATTTTTTATTTTTGTGTTTTAGTAGTTGAACTTTTTGTAAAGAATCTGCGGTTGCTTGTTTTCAAATTCTTATTCATGATTTGCTACTAGTTTTACATAAAAATGGGAAATATAAATTGTGTTTTATTGATTAATGGCAACCGTTGTGGCATATATTCATTTTGAAACATATACCGAGGACATGAACGGGTCTCGGAATGAGAAGTAGATTATTAGCAGGCTGAAAATTGCATTTATTGTGAGAAATCTGCAGTTTGTTTTCAACTTTTAACCATAATTTGCTACTAATTGTTCGCATCAAAACGGGTCAATTTGGGTTGCGTTTTATTAACAGCAGGTCAATGATTAGCCAGTAAGAAACTGTATTCAATGTAAAGAATCTGCTTTTGATTAAAACAGAAGCTTTTTTTTTTTTTTTTTTTCTAGTGATAAAGATTAAATTTACCTGTATTTTATCCTTCTCAGACACTACAAATAATCATACTTTGATAGAGATCTATTGGGTATGATTTGATTATATACATAAAAATGGGTTGATTTGGATTGTATTTTATTGATAGCAGATCAAAGATCAAGAGGTTGGAAATTGGATTCTAAGGTCATACAACCTCATGTATCGGTTATAGAATTAAATTATTTATCTAATATCATAAAATTTAGCACATTAGTATACTACTTAAAAAACCAGATTGCTCTTCTCCACATTCAAAGTTTACACTTTTGTCTTTCATGTTCGTAAAAAATTTTATAAAATGTCATTTTTATCCTGAAGTTTTGGATTTACCCTTTTTGTTTTTCACCTGGTTTGTGGTCTTGCAGCTATTTCAATAAATAAGAATATAAAATGATATATAATATAAGACTTTTTTAGAAGAAAGATTCTATATATGTCCATTCCTTAGATTCTATAAGATCTTACCTACTGACCTTGCCTCAGCAAATATGCTTCGGCCCGGATTCGAACCCAAGACCTCTCATAAAGGAGTCAAGAGGGTATCGTTAGGATAGAAGCCTTTGGTAAAAAGACAAGTGTTAAATGAAAGTGGTTTGGTTCAGCCAATGTGGCTCGTTTGATATGGTATTTAAGAATACAAGTGTACAAAACTAATATTTGGGCCAGACTTGTTTGGTTCGAAAAGAGGTTGAAATCGAGTCAAAGTTTGTCAAAATTAGATTGGATTAGAAACCGGTTTTATAACGGGAAAACAACGTTGCATTAGTTTGACCCGTTTGTCAACCCGTTAAAATTTTCACAAATTCAAATTTGACCTGGGTAGGAGCTACATGTCAAAGCAACTTTAAATTATGATTGTGTAGCAACTCTATGTAAATTAAGATAAAAAAGATGCATAAATTAATTATATTTTTTTTGAACGGCGAAATTTCATTAAGAACCCAAGCAAGCTGCTTCAGGATTTTTTTTCCCAAATAAGCGTTGATGCAAAAATTATTTATCAAAATGAATGATTTGAAAAATAATTATCAAAATGGGTGTTTTGTCATTTATTTCTTTATTTTTAACTATTTTTTAATTCAATCAACATGTTTTAATATTTTTCTTTTTTTTTTCAATCAACTAACTATGATAATATGTTGATTAAATTAAAAAAAATTATAATACATTAGTTCAAAATAAAGAAATAAATTAAAAACATTCATTTTGATAAATATTTTTCAAATCATTCATTTTGGTAAATAAGTTTTTTTGCAACATCTTTTCAGGGAAAAACTCGCTACTTCAGGCGCATAAATGCTAACATAGAGCTTAATGAAATTAAAATCACACCACATATTCCATTCTAACCGAATAAACTTTGCTCTATTTTTAATTCATAAGAAGCTTAGTACTTTAATTTCTTCTACCACCCTCTCCTCTTGCGATTGTGATTGAATACTAGTTTATTTCTTGTTTTCCATAAACACCAAAAGGTTGTAAATATAATTCCTTGAACAAATTTACTTTGTGATTCATTTCTGGAAAAAGTCTACTACTATTGAGGGGCGAAGCTTTTGAGGGGCCCGGGGATGTCCCGGCCCCTACAGTTTTTCCACTCAAAAGGGTTGGTTTATAAGTATTTTGTCGGAAAATTGTATAGGTATTGAGTCCGGCCTTCTCTGTTTTATTCATAAAAATCCTTTGGCCCCTCTTAGGGATTACATTCAAGCTCCGTCACTACTGGTATTCCTATTCTCTCTTCAATTGGAAAGCTAGTTCTCAATGGAATTTTACACCATAATGAAATCTGCCTCCAAACAGTAGTTGCAAACTGACATTTAGAATATAAGTGTTCTACTAACTTCTCCATTTCTCCACAAAAAGCACGTGGCATAGACTCCACATGAATATCCCTTTTTGATAAAGCTGCACGGTTCTGAGCGTAAGTACGAAAGATGTGACTGTACATGACTCATTTTTTTAGGAGGCCTTAAATTTTTTAAAAAATTTTGTATATTATATACACACACATATTAATTTATTTTACAACAAACACGTATAATTTCAATCCAATTTTTTAAATATAAGTAATAGTTTACACAATAGTCTTTTTAATTTAAAGTATGAACTAATTGCACAAACAATTCCTTATAAGGGAAATTCTGTCATTTTTTATGAACTTAAGTAAAAAGTTAACGAAAATTAGTCTTAATAACTAAACTCGTTGCAAATTTGAAAGCATAAAATCTAAACTTGTTGCTTTTTTACTTAGTACCAAAACTCGTTAAAATGGACTATTTATACATAACTCATACATATATACTACTGATAATAAAAATATGAAAAGAATTATGTTTTTGATCCAAAAAACCACAAAATTACACAACTCTACGTAAATATTTATCAAGTTTTGCATTGTAGAAGCGTTTGAATCCTCTAACATAGGAATTTAGGTCAATCATTTTGACCGTGTTTGCATACGAGTCTTCTTCAAACCCTAATTTTGACCAATTTTGATCAACAATGTGCATGAAGAGGCTTTGAAATTATTTATGAACATTTCTAAAGTGATAATCTGAATTGTCACATTTTATTGTTTGGATAACATTATTCTGCTTAAACAACTTACAACACCATTAAGAGAGAACTTTTAAAAAATTATAAAAAAAAAAACAAAAAAAGAAAAAGAAATTTTTTACTTGTCCTCAGAGCCTCATAATAATTTCCTTTGCTTGTGTAATTTGTCAATAATTCTCCAAGTAACTGCATCAGGAGCTAGCCCATTTTTTCTCATTTCTCCAACAATCTGATAAGCATCTTTCTTTAAACCCAACTTGCAGGCACCTTCAATCAAAATA
This sequence comes from Mikania micrantha, assembly GCA_009363875.1. Lineage (NCBI taxonomy): Eukaryota > Viridiplantae > Streptophyta > Magnoliopsida > Asterales > Asteraceae > Mikania > Mikania micrantha. Next base: position 8,017,084 of record CM018687.1, read on the forward strand.
TTATAATTTACAACATTTAACCTAACTCCACAATCTACCAATTCATATACAAAATCACAAGCCTCATTAAACTTCCCAGAACAACAAAGCCCTTTAACAATAGCCGAATAAACAAAATTATCATGAACTTTTGATGGCCAAATAACATCATCCCACAACACCTTCGCTTCATCTACACGATCACATTGACACAATCCATCAATCATAATCGCGTGTGTGGTGCAGTCAGCCTCCACCCCACCATTACCCATCGATTTAAACACACCCATCGCTTCATTTGCATGTTTCAGCTTGAATAAACCGCGAAGAACAACATTATAAGTTATGACATTTGGGTCAAAACCCTTTTCAGGCATAAGTTTATAAAGTATATCAAGAGCTTCTTTTGTCCTTCCAATGCTTAATAATCCACTTATAATAGTGGTAAATGTCACACTATCTGGACTGCAAAAGTTAAACTTTCCATTAACCATATCATCTAAAACCTTAATACCATCATCAACCTTTCCCATTTTACAAAACCCGTTAAGAACTGTGTTTAGTGTTACTACATCAGGGTGACATTTCGTTTCAAGCATGACAACAAGTGTATTCAGAAGCTCGGTTGAAACATCGTTCTTGACCTGACATAAAGCTCGTAGGTATATATTGTAAATTCTCGCCTTATTGACCAATTCTTTATTCAACATGATGTCAAGAAGCTTTTTTGCTTTGACAAGATCATATTCTTCTAAACAAAGACATTCCATTAGAATCTTGTAAGTGGTTTCAGATGGTGTGTAGCCATTTTTAATCCCTTGTTCTAACAACTGATACGCTCTCAAATATCCACCGGTTTTGGTAAGTCCATGAATGATAGAATTGTATGAAACCGCACTTGGAACACATCCTCGTTTCATCATCATATAAACGATTCTTGATGCACCATGATGTCTTCCATATCTACAAAGCGAATCTATCATTTGCCCGTAAGCAAAACCATCATTCACATTCTTACCTTGAGGCATCTTTTCTGCAATATCAAAAACCTGTTTAAACAATCCCACTTGACATAAAGTATAGATCAGGTTTGAAAACGCAGCATGATTAACATGAACATCATCTTCATCCTCCATTGATTTCCATAGCTTTTCAACCAACGATGACCATTCGAGTTCATCACCCCTTTTACGAAGAACCCCACCAACTAAAACGCTGTACGTAAACGAATTAGGATTCACCCCACATTCAGACATTTCATCAAACAATTTATGTGCAAGACCCATCTCCCCAATTCCACAGTACCCCTTGATCAAAGTAGTGTACGACACCACATTCGGACAATGACCCATACTCTTCATATGAAACAACAACACATGACCCACATGAACCCATGAAATCAAACAAAACTGATCGATCAAACGGTTGAAATTCATCAATGATGGAACAAAATGAGGCTTCACATCAATAATTCTTTGCACAACACGCAATGTAGCATCAGGTCTTCTCCCCCATCCCAACAATCGTGCAATTATCACATTACAGGTTCGTTCATCGGGAATTATGTAACCAGAAAGAGATGATATAAATCGATGATGGGCTTCTGCAAACCGATTGGAATCACAGAGAGCGTGTACTATGCTGCTGATATTTAGCGAATCGAGTCGAAATCCATGGAAGCAAAGGTTGTCAACTAATCGAATTGCTTCATCCACATTGTGATCGATTGCGCAAAGTTTGTGGATTCTTCTGGTCCAGTAGGATTTGTTGGTAACGCTTTCTTCAAGATGGGGGTGTGGTTCTTGATTATCTTCATCGCGCACGGTGCTGTGTGTGAAAAAGTGAGCAGATTTTGGATGATTGCAGAGGTGAAATCCGATTGTTTTGCTTCGTGATTGGATTTTGGGTGAAATCATACTCTGTTTTGTTTTCTTGGTCGAACCCTTGAAATATCAGTTTCAAACCATCCAATTTTACCAAGTAAACTACCATTACACTTGCGGCTGTGTTTTAGAGTTTATTAAACGAGAGAAAAGAAACGAAAAGAGAATGACAGGAAAGGAAGGGCAAAGAATAGAAAAGAAATGAATGGAATTATTTCCTTCAATTTCCTTTCAAATCGGAAGGAAAGAAAAGCGATATAATTTAGCATGTTTTCCTTCCGCTTCTCTCCCTTTTCCTCGTTAAAAAACTCCCAAAAGCCAAGATCTTGAGTTTTGATGGAGGATCTACAAGTTCTAGCCCCAAATATTTGTTATAACAACTCCATATAACATTTACAAGAGTAATCAAGCCAGGTTTCATGTTTAGAAATCATCAAAAGGGCAATCTTGTCTAGAAAGGTTTTCTTTTCGAAAGTTATCAAAGGTACAACTCTTTTTTCTTGTAGGAATATGCTAAATATAAGGATCACGATCCTGATGGCCGAGAAAAGTGTCGTAGAATTTAAGAAAAACTTGAAAAATTATTTCAGCTAGGTCCTGGTCGTATGTTACCAGGAACGCTCGATGTCGACCAAGTCGCGACCAAGAATTCTCGTGAATTCGCAGCGTTGCCGAGGTTGCTCCTCGCATTTCTCGGCACCATCCAAGTCAAGACCAACACCTTCTCTGCAATCATCGGCCACGACCGCTTTGCAACCGTGGAACCCTAGTTAGACTCGAGTTATTATCGAGAACCCTCGGTCACCACTGAATCGCCGTTGCCAGCCATCTCACCACCATCAACCAATTTTCCAGTTAACCTCCAGCGGAATTCGGCTGCTGTTGCAACAAAATTTTGGCCTTATCCAAAATTTTTCTGGTTTCACGTTCTGAACTTTGTCTCGCGGTCTGTTATAGATTCCAATTTGAAATACACAAGTCAATTTCACAGACATTTCAATGTAATGACGGTCGTTTCGTAATCTAGTGACCTAATTTCAATCAAGAAGCTAATTGAAGTTACGAGTTGCGATATAGAGGCCAATTTCTAAACAATTTCAATATATTACCATGAAATTTCAAAGTTAAACGAAAACTATTGAGTTTAACAATTTGTGTTGAGTGTTTAAACTGATTCTGAGAGCTTGTGTAATCAAGAATCAATTCAATGATTTGATTTAGCATATCACTGATATCAAAATCGAGAAATGCCCTTATGAAGCAATTCAAGCACAATACATATCAATACTTTAACAAATTATAGATTTCACTATATGATCTGCATAATTAATTAATTATCCATATAACACATTACGATACGAAGACTTCAATAATACCGGTGAGTTCATGAATCTCTTTTCAAATCTTTGTATTTTAAAACACATGGATTCTGATACAATTACAAAAGTTTACATTTTTCAATCTTTGTGATATGCTTGATAGTTATTTGTGTGTTTCAACTTTTATTTGATGATTACATGAAAATTGTATCATGTTATCGTATAAGTCCTCACATAACTGCAACCAATAAACTTGTCAACAAACAATTGTTACATCTCCTCTCATATAAAATACTACTAGAAGATAGTGTGTGAAACCCATGTTTAGCCATATATTTCCAAAAGAATTGAAATAAATTCAACCTAACTTCGTCAAGCATGAAACCTTGATCACCAACGGTATTACATATTCTTCAATTTTAGATAGGTGGCTATAAGGTTCTTCCGTTGCTGATTTCAAAACACCAGAATAATACACATATATTGTGACCTTATGTCTATGAATCGTCGTCTCAACAATGGAGGTATAATAACCAATAGGTGAAGGGTTTAAAGTTATCATTGGCCTAAAATGACTATGAACCCTTTGAACATGGGCTCTATGATGCCATCTTTAACTCGAATTGTTATATTTATTGCAACACCATCTCCCATTGTAATTGTTATTCATTGAAGATTGTCTATTGCACTCATCCGATCTATTTCATCCACCTTGCCCATTGTAAATGTTGAATGACTATTGATATTGTTCGTATGTGTTTCTTCATCAAACCTATCATTATACCATGTCCCATGTTCACTTGTAAAAAAACAATGATATATCATTTTCTTTTAATTTTCTAGTTATGACATAATGAATAGACTTTAATTATTATTATTTTTGTTTTAAAAGTGAAACTTGTATAATTATCAACTATCTCAATTCACTAATATAGATATTTTAAATACCAAGCTAAAGCTTAAACACGCAAATAAGATGTTAACAAACATGAAAACAAAAGAGCACATTGATGCTATTGAAATAACAATTAATTGTATCAAATAGTCTAGTGTTTTCCAACAAGATTTAGGAAGAAAGAAAAAATGATTTGATTCAAGATTTAATACAATAATACATACCTATCTTGAATCAAAACAAAATAATAATAATAATAATAATAATAATAATAATAATAATAATAATAAGCTTATTTGAATAAATATGCATTTTTATTTTAGATAAAAATAAGTAAAATAAATTTATTTTAAAAAATTAATATAAAAAACTACATGAATTAAATAAATTTAAACTGATAAATATATATTTATTCTAATAAATAAAAATGTGTGGTTCTTATATCATCTCAAATCAATTTTTGGTCCTCTCTCTTTGTTTATTATATGCTTTTTTTAATGATAATCTATTCATATATTTGGTTTATTAAATAATAATAATTTTATTTATATTGATAAATAATATATTTGCACTATAAGTTATATTTTTTATATTTTATAAAACATTTTAAGATAAACTCGTGATAAATAACAATATTTCTTTTAAGATAAACTCGTGATAAATTTTAATATTTCTTTAGGCGCCACGTAGGCATTTACCAACACCACTCACTCAACCACTTAATTGCCAAGTGGCTGGCATTATGATGTCATCATGATGCAATGATTGATTTTTTATTTTAAATTTTTAAATAAAGTAATTATTTTTATTATATAAATCTAGAAATAATTTATTAATAATTGTATAAAATATTTAAAAAAAACATAACAATAAATATGATTAAAATTTCAGATTAATAATTTAAATAAAACAAACGTTAACTCTAAAAACATTAATAAAACATAAAAATTATTAAAAGAACTTAAATAACAACTTCACGATTTTTTTATAAATGTTCAATAAAGTATGCTTTGAGGTTCGCATGTGTATCCTTATTACGAATCATTTGACGGTTTGCTTGTTTTTCTTCGTCGCTGTTCTCCACATCCTCAACCAAATTCGGATCGTCTTCTTCATAAAATTCACATATGACTCGACCGTTATCTTCGATTATCATGTTGTGTAGTACCACAAATGTGTATAACGTGTTTCGGATCCGACTTGGCTTCCAAGCTCGTGCAGGGTGTTGAATAATGTGTCACTTCTATTTAAGAACGCCGAATGCTTGTTCAATATCCTTTCTTGCCCCCTTTTGACGATTTTGGAAATATAAACGTCTATCATTTTCAGTTTGTCGTGTTGTAAACGATTTCACGAAAGTAGCCCATTGCGGATAAATACCATCAACTAGATAATACTCGTATTTGTATGTTATGTCGTTGCAAATAAACTGTTGACCGGGTGTCATGTCTTTAATAAGGTCGTTAAAAATCAGCGACTGATCTAGAACATTTGTATCATTGTTCGATCCTGATGCACCAAAGAATGCATGGCATATCCAAAGATCTTGCAATGCAACAACTTCTAGCATAAAAGTTGGTCTTTGATGGCCGCCTCGTTAGAATTTACCTCACCACGCTGTTGGGCAATTGTCTCATTCCCAATGGGTGCAGTCGAGACTATCTAACATACCGGGTAAATTATGAACCTTTTCATGAATCGTGTAAATTTGCTAAACGTAATGAGAATTTGGTTTCCTTAAGTATCTCTTCGATAATAATCTAATAACGCTTGTATGTTTTTTAAACACAAACACAAAATTTATAAATATTTAAAATTATAAACCACAAAAAATAAACATATATATTTATATAGATAAATGTACCTTTACAAAATTTGTAAATGCATTCCCGCTCATTCTATCAGACAATTGTAAATACTCATCAAACTAATCGTTGCAATTGTCGTAGGCTAATTGGCGCATTGCGAAAGTACATTTCTGAAGACCGGAAAACCCGATCTTGCCTCTTCCGTCACACCTTTATTGAAAAAATTCAAAGTTTTGTTCCAAATTATCACACACTTGCGAAAAAAGATTCCGACTCATTCGAAAACGACGCCGAAATAAATGTTCGGGAAAAATAACGGTCAAAAAGACGTGCGTGCGCTCCAAGGCAATCTCGAGTAATTTGTGCGCTTCTAGACAAAATAAGTCTCTCAACTTCTTGTCTGATGATGTTAAGAGTAAGTTGTGCGGCTTCGATTAAAAAATCTTCACCTTCGCTTAGGGTGTTCAAAATATCCGAAATTCGAAATCCGAATAGTATCCAAAATCCGAAAAAACCTTATTCAAAATCTGTTTCGAGCTTTTCGGGTTTCTCGGGTCGGATAATATGATTTTAGATTCGGGTCGGTTTCGGATTGGAAAAACTAGTTTTTTCGGGTCGGATATCTGAATAACCCGAAAAAACAGTGCTATTCGTGTTGCTCGGGTTATTCAGTTTCACGAATTCAGGTTATTTGGGTCGGATAATATATTTTGAATTTCGGGTCGGGTCGGGTTTCGAATAGACCAAACAAAATTCAAACCCAAATAACTCGTTATCCGTCACGATGAACATCACTACCTTCGCTAAAATCATCATTTTCCCGTAAAAACTACATTTTTTAACAAAACTAGTTTTTTTATTTGATGTTTATTATCTGATGTGAATGTGTTAATTGTGTTTCTGTGATGTGACTGTGTGAATTATGGTTGTATATATAGAATTTTTTTTATATAAGATTTTTTTTAAGAAAGAAACGGTTAAACATTATTTGATTTAACGGTCGATTTAGCCGTTGTGGCCACGCCCAACCCACTCACGCCCCAAGGGGGCAGTGTTCCACACCCAAACCAACCCCAACCAAGCCTCCATCACAAGACACACCGCATTGTCTAATAAAGAAGTGTAGGTCAAGTTCGATTCACATGTAGGTCAACTCGTTAAGCTAAATTTAAAGTTCCATTACGAGTATAAGTAAAAGTTTTAATATTTGTTCTATAATGAATGTAAATCAAAACTTTAATTGTTTTAGAACACCAGTACATTTTAATATGGGTCACCAAGGTAAATTCAATAGCAAAATAACACCTATGTTCGCAAAAAACTGACAACGCTTGTGATTCAATTCGCCCACCCATTGAGAGGAATCCTATCATCCAAAGACTCAAACCCATGATTTTCAAAAAAAAAAGTCGTAAATTTGTCTCCTCATAAACTAACAAATAGAAAGCTAATTGATAAATCAAAATTTTATTATTTGATCTATTAATAAGTTAAAGTCAACTCATTAAACCCCTTTGAACTAACAAACCAGACAATAATCAAACCCAATATTTTTTGTACATAATTATATTCATTTAAAAATCAATTATACGTATTTCTCTTTCTTAACTAGAAAAAGTATATATTTCTTCAAATCATGCTTTAAAAATATTATACATTATCAATTAAAATTTTGTAGTTTAGAAAATTATGTAATTTTGTAAGTAAAAAAAAGAGAAAATATACAATTCTCCCTTTTTATTTAACTTTTGAACCTAGTTCAACCAACCCAAATAAAATGCAGAAACATATTATTTTTAAAGATTGTTTAATGGCCTCTTAAAATATTATAAAATACTAGGTGAGTAACTCGTGTAACACACGGGTTGAATTAAAGTTAAGATGGAAATAAAAAAAAGAATTTAATATAATTATATAATTAAAATCGACGTGTTACACTATGATTACAATCATTAGACATAAATAAAAATAAATTGTGAAAGCATGATTTCAAATTATATAAATGATATGCATTGAAATATATAAATACAGAAGTCAACCATTTATAAGATACTTGAGTATATAAAGTTATATATCACACAAACATACTAAATTATAAATAAGAAAGTCACAATAATTTGTTCATAAGTTTTTAAATATTTCAGTGTATACAACGTTTGTTGTCGTATTTGAAACTTTTCCCTCTTTATCTAAAATCAGAAGCTTTAGTCCATCCCTGCTTTTCACTCTGGATAATGCAACATATAGTTGACCATGTATAAAAACCGGATCTTTTAAATACAACCCAACTTTTGATAATGATTGTCCTTGACTTTTGTTGATTGACATCGCGAAACATACAGAGAGTGGGAATTGTCTTCTTGTAAATTTAAAAGGGATCTTTTTATCAGACGGTGTCAAATTAATTCGAGGTATAAACGTTCGATTCCCAATATTGGTTCTTGAAATGATTTCTGCTTCAACAACTCGATTACCAAGTTTTATCCCTTGCAATCTTGTTCCGTTACATAAGCCATTTTTATGATCAATATTTCTCAGCAACATAACCGGAACACCAACTTTTAAAATCAATTTGTGGTTCGGTAGTCCTGATAGTTTAATTGTATTCAGAAACTCTTGTGAACATAAACTTTGATCAAAAGTATCACTAACACCGTCAGACTGACAAATGCTATCAGAACTGAGGTATTCCATCTCATCACCTGGAAACAACGACATCAAGCGATCATTAATATCTTCAACGACTTCATTCTTCGGTGCCAATATAGCTCTCTCTTGAAAAAAATTCGGGTTCTTGAAATTTTGAAGAATTGAAGGATAAACAAAGTCAATCAAATCAGAAATAGGATCGAATAAATCTGCAATGAGAAGATCATTTGGTACCTCAATAAGTCCCTCACCATTATTTAAACCACCAACTTTTCCTTCTCCAATATCAAGAAGCCACTCTGCAAATTTCTTTGTCTTCTCTAGTTCATATACATCAGATCCTGAAGTTAATCTCATGTTTTTGGTTAATCTTAATACCTTGCTGTAACAACCGGTTTTTAATAAATGAATGTATTTGAAATAATCGTTAATTGAACGATTGTGTTTGTTGTAATTTGAAAATGTGTGAGAATTACGTCATCAAAAGCACGAGCACATGTGATCGTTCTAGAGATCCACGATGATTTAGCAATTTTGGTTATTAGAGGTTGATAGTATGCGAGAAATGATGAACGTGGGCGAAAACCGTGCGCGAAACGGAATTACGGATTGTCCGGAATCGCGAAAAGAAGTTAAAAATCAAAAATTGGATAAAAACCCCCTGGGGCGGTACGCCCCACGCCAAGCTCTGGGATGGGGCGGTATGCCCCGCGTGTTAAGTCGGCAAAAAACTTGTTTAAACGATCAGATCGCATCGGGAAAGTATATTTTTCTTCTTCCTTCGATCTATTCTTGCTCCAGACGAAAAATATAATATCTCTAAGCCTAAAACCTTCATCTTGAAGGATTCTAAACATCCGGATCGCACCCAGGAACGTATCTGCAACATCTGATCGTTGTTTTACGACTGAATATCCGTTCGATTGGGTAACGATTCGTTTTATTCTACTAGTTTAATATTGTGTGGATTAAATTTAGTTTTGATTGTAATAATATGATTATGGGTATTGATTATTGCCTAGTTGATAACTAGGGGTTGTCAGAAACGAAGAACTTGATATTTGGTTGGTGAAATCTTCGTTTTGAAGACAGGATAATGTCCGGTTGTTATGAAACCCATATCATGGTGTAATAACTAGTAGGATGGGTTGAATATGATTTTAAATGAAATATGGATTATGATCCATAGGTTAAATGATGATTTTGATGAATTGATGTTAAAATTATTAACAAGTTATGATCTTAAATAAAAAATTGAATAATAAAAAAATGATTAAAGATCGTAACTAATATAATGAACATCAATTATGTGATAAAATGCTTGGGGAGACATGAAATATGATTAATTGTGATAATTGACTAAAACTTGCTAAACGTAGTAAGATAGAGTCAGTTATGTGATGAATTGACTTTGAGGAAGTCAAATCAGTCAAGTGTGTTGAACTTGATTGTATGTGCTATAAGTATTGAAACTAGTTGTATATATGTGAATACAACTAGGTAATTGGTGGTGAAAGTCAAAGGACAATTCAAAGAAGTGGAAAAGAGGTTGTAGGAAGTGAACAACCGTATGCACCAAGTAAGTTACCCAACTTACTGTAACATTACATATAAGTAGTAGAAAGAGTCTACTTGCGTGCTTGAAATATGTGAATGATGTTAAATTTGTGATTGAAACTATGGGATGAGAAATCCTTTAGTTTGTGTTTGTTAAGTTTCAATGGGAAACGTATATGCAATATATTTGCATTAGAATAACCGGATGAACCGGTGATTAATTAATATGATTTTAGTGTTTATATAATGATGGCGCATAACTTGATTAATGAAACTAATGGGATTATAAGACCTAGGAGAAGGCGTTATTAGTTTTAAAACGAATGTTATGCTTGTGTGGTATGCATAGTATAAATGCATTAAAATTTAGCCAGATGAGCTGGTGAAATTGACTTAATTGAACCACAAATGTGTGGTTAACCGGTTAATCCGGGAACTAAATTGTTGAACCACAAATGTGTGGCTAACCGGTTAATCCGGGAATTGAATTATATATGACTCCACAATGGTGGATAGCCATGGGTGCTGGAAATTGTCTAGATGGAAGTATCGGTGGGTGAACATCTTAGACTTAATAAATATGACTCCACAATGGTGGATAGCCAGAGGTGCTGGCAATTGTCTAGATGGAAGTACCGGTGGGTGAACATCTTAGACTTAATAAATATGACTCCACAATGGTGGATAGCCAGAGGTGCTGGCAATTGTCTTAGATGGAAGTACCGGTGGGTGAACATCTTAAGACTTGAATTATTTATGACTCCACAATGGTAGATAGCTAGAGGTGCTAGCAATTGTCATAGATGGAAGTACCAGTGGGTGAACATCTTAAGACTTACTATATGTATGACTCCACAATGGTGGATAGCCAGAGGTGCTGGCAATTGTCTTAGATGGAAGGACCGGTGGGTGAACATCTTAAGACTTAAATTAAGTATGATATCACAAGTGTGTGAATAGTCAGAGGTGCTAACAAATAGCTATGGTGGAAGCACATGAATGTGAACACCATAGTGTAATTTTGATTAAACTATTGTGAGCAATAGTTGATGATTGGTAATATGATATTATTACATTGTGAGAGTCAACTCGAATAGAATTGACTCAGTTTGAATATTGATTATGAAAAATGTATTTTACATTTTGTTGTGATACCACAAATGTGTGGATAACCGGTTAATCCGGAAACTAAATTGTTGAAACCACATGTGTGTGGGTAATTGGTTAAGCCAATGAAATATATATATATATATATATATATATATATGGTGTTTTAATTTAGCTAGAAGTGCTGGTGATGGAGTTGGATTAGATAATATAATCATATTTATGAAAATGTCCCATTAAGGGAAATAAATGCACAATGTGTGTTGTGTGCAAGTTGATGTTTGAATAAGATACATTATTATCTAAACATGATTAACATTCATATGATATGTATGTGGATGGGTTTAAATGAGTTTTTGGGAACTGTGGAAAGGGTTACTTACTTAGTTCATATGAACTAATTGTGACCTTATATGTGATGTTACAGGTCAAAGATAGATATGTATTGGGCGATCAGATCGGGCACGTTGTGAAGCAAAACCAAACGTTATGTAAAGTTGTGATGGTATTAAACTTAAACACACTAGTTTTTATTAATCATAAATGTAAATGATTGAAATTAAGTGTGTTTAACTTATATAAAATAGAGATGTCACGCTTCCGAACATGATTTTGTGGAAAAGTTTTAATCTGGGACCTAAAATGGGACACGTGTAATCGTGTGAAAAGTTTGGGTGTTACAGAGTTGGTATCAGAACAATGGTTTGAGTGAATCAAGTGCGTCATGAACACTTGATCTCAAACTTTTGTGCTTTTGATATGAAAACATAACGTTTGATTCGAAGACCCGATCATGATGCCGAATGTATGAGGTTAGCATATCTATGTCCTGTATTATAATTGTTAAATGTAATGTGAATCATTACATGTTAAATGTGATTATGTGATTGTTTGAAACCGAAATCAGTGTCTTGAGTATGAAATGAAGGAAGTAAGGAATTGGGCATATAATGAATGAACTAGTACGTCTGGCCAACTTACTAGTGCAAACATGATATGAACAAGCACTTATGGGGATCATTTCATACTTAGGCTATTGAGATTAGGTAAGGTGTTATGTGTCACACCCCAGGCTGGCGGGAACGGATCGTGTTTTCCCGTCGGGCGGAAGGTTCCACAAGGGTGTGAAAACCCTAATATTCAGATTATTCACGATCAAATACCTCAAATTTCAGCGATTATTTGTTCAGATCCGTTGTACTTTCACGTAGAGAAAGTCGAGAGCTACGCGTGGGTTCAAGAATCACCCAAATCCATGGAGAAATGAAGGAGATATGAGCATTTGAAGGTGGTTTGTGGTGGTGGAATATTGGTGGCCGGAAATCTTAGATAGAGAGAGGGTGGAAGATGATTAAATGAAGAAATGGGAGTCATTTAGGGTTTTTATACTACGCGGGGTGTTCGGGTCCGTTTCGGTTGCTCAGTTCGCGTTTTCGTCGCGTATCCTGAAAATTACGCGTAATTAATAATAAATAAATAAAATGGTTATTTTAATTAATTTGATGAGTTTCAAAATTGTAAAATGTTAAATATTATATTTTATTAAATTATTTTCGTTTCGTGTCGCGTTTCATATCGTTTCGTCGAATCGCGTCACCATCGCGCGTATTCGTTCGAATCGTCATTCGAACGAACACGATGATGGTTTTGCTTTCCGACTTTTGTTTTCTACTTTCCAGTCATCATTTCAGAACGTTAAACTCACAGATATGTTTGTGTGAATCGTCACCCACGCAAACACACTGTCAGTTCGTTATTCTGAAACGACACTGCAGTTTATGTTTGAATTGTGTTTCCTCACTGTCGGACTCAACTAAACACCTTGATATCACATTGTTTTCACATTGAATTGTCGGCCATCGGATTCCTGTCATCTATGGATATCAGATCACAACCGATTTGTTTCTGTTATTCACTTGAACACTGTTGTTTCTCACAATCTATTGTGTTAACTGTAATTAAGTTTTCACTTAATAAACACAACTAATGTTTCAATTGTACGTTGTACTTACAATATTTAAGTTTACACGAAAATACGTACAATGATTTCTTGTATTTAGAATCCTGTTAATACAAATACTGTTTACAATTGCGTATGTACACATGGTTACTGTTTGCAAGTACACCCACCGTACGGACTTGCCGGCCGGTCAGGTACTAGTTGTCACAGTCTCCCCTAGTTAAAGAAATTTCATCCCGAAATTTAAGCATAAAGGTCGGGCTTTACTTCTCGAACAAGTGGGGATACTTGGCTTTCATGTTGTCCTCGCGCTCCGTACTAAATTTTGGTCAACGCTTGGAGTTCCATCGAACCTTTACAATAGGGATACGGCTACGTTTCAATTTCTTAACCTCACGTTCCATAATCTCTACAGGTTCTTCAATGAAGTGTAGTTGCTCATCAACTTGTATTTCTTCCATTGGTATGATAAATGACTCGTCTGCTAAGCACCTCTTGAGATTTGATACATGAAACACATCGTGTACTCCGCTGAGCTCATCAGGGAGTTTGAGTCTGTATGCCACAGGACCTATGCGTTGAGTAATCTCAAACGGTCCGACATACTTAGGTGTTAGCTTGCCTTTAGCCCCAAACCGAACTACGCCTTTCCATGGGGACACTTTCAACATGACTCGGTCACCCACGTCAAATTCCAAAGGCTTGCGTCTTTTGTCGGCATAGCTCTTTTGGCGGCTACGTGTTGCTTGTAATCGTTGTTGTATCTGGGCTATCTTATCAGTAGTTTCCTGAATAAGTTCTGGCCCAGTGATTCTATTGTCTCCCACTTCGGTCCAACAAATTGGAGACCGACATTTTCTACCATAGAGTGCTTCAAAAGGAGCACAACCGATGCTGCTGTGGTAGCTATTGTTGTAGGAGAACTCAATGAGTGGTAAGTGTGTGTCCCAACTTCCACCGAAGTCTAGGATGCATGTTCTCAACATATCCTCTAGGGTTTGAATGGTGCGCTCGCTTTGTCCATCCGTTTGAGGATGATAAGCAGTGCTCAAGTTAACACTTGTCCCTAAGGATTGTTGCAATGATTGCCAGAACCGCAAAGTGAATCGACTGTCCCGGTCTGAAATAATAGACAAAGGCACTCCGTGCCTCACTACTATTTCATCAATGTATAGCCTTGCTAGTTTCTCTATCTTGTACGTTTCTCTGATTGGCAAGAAATGAGCGGACTTGGTCAATCTATCAATGATGACCCAAATCGAATCGTGTCCGCTGGAAGTGCGTGGCAGCTTAGTAATGAAATCCATAGCTATTTGCTCCCACTTCCATTGTGGTATCCCCGGTTGTTCCAGCAAACCCGAAGGTTTCTGGTGTTCTGCTTTGACTTTGGCACATGTGATGCATTTGCCAACATAAGTGGCAACATCTTTCTTCATACCCGGCCACCAATAAAATGACCTAAGATCTTGGTACATCTTATCGGCACCGGGATGAACTGAATAACGTGACTTGTGTGCCTCATCAAGTATGAGTGTTCGGAGTTCATCTACTGCTGGAATCCAAACACGATCCAGGTAATAGATAACCCCGTCTTGTTTTGTCTTGAACTGTTTCTCGGCTCCACAATCGAGCTCGCGTTTCAGATTGTCTCTTGTCACTGCTTCTTGTTGTGCTTGTAGAATATGATCCCTTAAACTTGTTTGCACAGTCATTCCCGTTGCGCGAACGCGTAAGGGTTTGACTCTTTCCTTCCGGCTCAAAGCATCTGCAACAACATTTGCTTTTCCCGGATGGTATTTGATCACATAATCGTAATCGTTCAGGAGCTCAACCCAACGTCTCTGTCTCATGTTAAGTTCCTTCTGATCAAATATGTGCTGTAGGCTCTTGTGATCTGTGAAGATAGTGCACTTGGTACCATAAAGGTAGTGTCTCCAAATCTTTAATGCACATACAACAGCTCCCAGTTCAAGATCGTGTGTCGTATAGTTCTTCTCATGTATCTTCAACTGTCGTGAGGCATAAGCAATGACTTTGTCTTGTTGCATCAAAACACATCCGAGTCCCTGATAGGAAGCATCACAGTAAACTACAAAGTCATCATTGCCTTCTGGGAGTGTTAAGATTGGAGCATTGCACAATCTTTGTTTCAATGTCTGGAACGCCTCTTCTTGTTTCTGAGTCCACACAAAAGGTTCAGACTTCTGTGTGAGCTTGGTGAGAGGCAAGGCTATCTTAGAAAAATTCGAAATGAATCTCCTGTAATAACCTGCCAATCCCAAGAATGATCTGATCTCCGTCGGTGTTGTAGGCACATCCCAGTTCTTGATTGCTTCTATCTTGGCAGGATCCACATGAATACCATCACTGTTAATCACGTGACCCAAGAACTGAACTTCACTTAACCAAAATTCACACTTGGAGAATTTGGCATAAAGTCGTTCTTCTTTTAGAAGCTCCAAAACTGTCTTGAGGTGTTGTTCATGTTCCTTCTCGTTCTTTGAATAAATCAGTATATCATCAATGAAAACGATAACAAACTGATCTAAATACGGTTTGCACACCCGGTTCATTAAGTCCATGAACACTGCCGGTGCGTTCGTCAGACCGAATGGCATCACCATGAACTCGTAATGACCATATCGGGTACGAAAAGCCGTCTTTGGTATGTCTTCCTCTTATATCCGGAGCTGATGATAACCTGATCTCAGGTCTATCTTTGGAAAATACTGTGCTCCCTGTAACTGATCAAACAGATCATCAATCCTCGGTAACGGGTACCGATTCTTGATGGTGAGTTTGTTGAGTTCTCGATAATCTATGCACATCCTGAAAGTTTCATCCTTCTTTTTAACAAACAGAACCGGAGCTCCCCACGGGGAAAAGCTCGGTTGGATGAATCCTTTATCGAGTAACTCTTGTAACTGATTAGACAGCTCCTGCATCTCTGATGGATCAAGTCTATAAGGAGACTTAGCTACAGGAGTTGCTTCCGGAATCAAATCGATTCGGAACTGCACCGATCTCTCGGGTGGCAGTCCCGGTAAGTCATCCGGAAACACTTCTGCAAAGTCTCTCACAACTGGTACATCTTGAATCTTGATCGTCTTCTTGTCTTTCTGAATTACGTGAGCTAGAAATGCAACGCATTGTTTTCGTAAGTACTTGCGAGCCTTCATGCACGATATTATCTTGACACTGTGTTTCGCTTGGTCTCCACGAATCTCCAAGACCTCATTGTTCTCCACAGGAATGCGTAGTAGCTTATCGGAACAGATGAACTCGACTCTATTAAGAGATAGCCAATCCATTCCGATGATGATGTCGAAACTGCCCAGCTCCATCGGTATCAAGTCGATGGAAAATGTATGATCGCCAAGTGTTAGTGGGCAATTCCTAAATATAGTGTCTACTGTGATCTGTTTGCCATTTGCTATCTCAATAATGTAAGGGGAGTCTAACAATTCCTTATCATAATTAAGATGGCATGCAAAATCGGATGAAATGAAACTCTGATCCGCACCAGTGTCAAATAATATGGATGCATAAAAGTCAGATAAGAGAAATGTACCCGTAATGACATTCGGGTCCTGTCGAGCAGCAGCAGCTCCTATTTGAAAGGCTCTTCCTCGCGGTGCTTGAGCCCCTTGTTGATTCCTCTTGGGACAATCCCGAGAGAAATGTCCTGGTTCGCCACAGTTGTAGCAAGACCTAGGATCTGCAGCAGCAGCAGTAGCTGCATTGTTGTTTCTGTTCTGAGTCCTCGGACTCCTGCAGTAATTTGCTGTGTGACCAAATCTCCCACAGTTGGTGCAGTGTCTGCACGGGACATTTGGTAGATGATGAAACTGACACGAGTTGCACAAAGGTGCAGTGCCAGTGTATGGCTTCCTGATCTCCAATGGTTGTGGCTGGTTGCGCATCGGAGCTTGGGTAGTGGCAGCAAAGTTTCTAGCCACCTTTTGTTTCTTAGCCGGACGTTTATCCGACTTCTTGGAAGTTCCAGCTTTGGCTGTTTCAGCCTCCTTCTTGAATGCCCCAGAGGCAACCATCATATCTGTCAGGGATGCTGACAGTGTAACGGCCAGCTCCATGGTAGTAGGGTGGGCAGAGATAACATGACCTCGGATACTTGGCGGTAGTCCCCCGACATACCGTTCAATCCTCTTTTCCAATGTTGGCACCACATCCGGTGCCAAGGTAGCTAACTCATGAAATCGTGTGGTGTAGGCCAGATGCCCAGCACCAATCATCTCCAGATTGAGCAGTTCAGTCTCAACCTTTTTCAGCTCATTTCTTGGGCAAAACTCTGCCCGTAGTATGGCCTTCAATTCATTCCACGGCATGGCCTGAGCCTCATCCCGACCTCTGACTGAAACCTGAGCGTTCCACCAAGTTAACGCTCGCTTGCTAAATGATCCCGCAGCATACTTAACTCTGTTTTGTTCAGGACAGCCACTGATGTCGAGGGTAGCCTCCATCTTCTCGATCCACTGGATCAATTCGACTGCACCCTCACTGCCACTGAAACTGGGTGGCTTGCAACCTACAAAGTTCTTGTAGGCATAATCCTGACTCTGTCTGGTGTTACCGCTGCCTTCTCCAGATGAGTTGGCAACATTGTTGCTGTTGTTGGTGTTGATTCGGTTCATCATGTCTGGAATTACCTCCCTCAGCTGACTGGTCAACAGAGTGGCCAGTGCAATGGTAGCGGGATCCAGCTGATAAGCCGGTGGTGGCGGAGGAGGAGGTGGAGGTGGAGGAGAATCAGGTAGTGTCGGCGTATATGAGTGAGGAGCAGAGCCTTGAGTCAATGGTAATAGAGGTGGTTGTCTTCTTGGCAGCATTCTGATCATAACCGAAAGAAATCGGTTAGTGCAGTGATCAGAAGTAGAAGACATATGCAAATTGAATCCTAAGTCACATGATCTCTATATGAGGGCCCCTAGGTTATAGTCTAGGCCAAACCGTTAAAGTAATATGACCTATATTTCTATATAACCATGGCTCTGATACCAATCTGTCACACCCAGGCCAGCGGGAACGGATCGTGTTTTCCCGTCGGGCGGAAGGTTCTCGGAGCGCAATATCATGAGTGATAATCAAATGATCAGATTGTTTACATAGCACATGATGAATAAATGAGAAATTTCTAACACATCCATGATATAGAATTACAAGATTAAATTACACAATGTCGTTCATAATTTAATCAAGTAAATCTACCAAAAAGAATCAATGTAACTATATCTTGTATACGTACAAGATATACAAAAGATGATTCATGTTCTTGTTCCCAAAAGCATGCAACATAAAATAAAGCTAGGTCTTCTAAAAGTCCACTAGCTAAATCCTTGCATGAAAGTATCTACACCTGTTCATCACCTGAGAAAACATGTATTTAAACAAAGTCAACACTAGGTTGGTGAGTTCATAAGTAAGTTAATGTAAAACCTCGATTCATTCACATGCACATTCACAATGATAATATGTTACTTGTATGATTGTATGTTTCACTTGTTCATCCAATGGCTCCTCAATAGTTATAGTCACAAGTACTATATCATCCTAGTAGTGTTGCTTATATATAGGGCATATGTAAGGGAACTAAGCCCTAGCCAACATCCCACCACAACACCCCTAGAACTCCACACTACTTGTGATACAACTATTGATTTCCATTCTCAATTCCCATGTATATCTCATTCTTGATCATCTGTGTTCTCATGTATAGAATAATAAAATGATGGCGTTGCCATTGTCAAACCGAAGTATTGATAACCAATATATGTGTTAAGGATGTTAGATTTATTCAATCCATTCCTTGAATTATTCTATAGTTGTGGGGTTAACTGTTGTTTCACTTTTATATATTAAAAGTGTTAGTTAACTATTTGTAATGTAATCTCAATGCAACGTATAGAGCCCGAATGAAATCCATTGTAATCCTCACGTAATCAGATTACAATGCATTCCATTCACCTCTATTCCGCCGTGTGATCCCAAAGTCTCCATGTGGGATTGTCCTCGTGTGATTAACAAAGTTGAATAAGCACTTGTCTTATTACATCATGTTAATTATGTGTAAATGATAAGAATCCCATGAAGTTACGTTATCATGATCATCATTTACTGAAATCCATGTGATCCCAAAGCCTCAATGTGGGATTGTTCTCGTGTGATTAACAAAGTCGAATAAGAACTTGTCTTATTACATCATGTTAATTATGTGTGAATGATAAGAATCCTCATGAAGTTACGTTATCATGATCATCATTCACTTGAAATCCATATGTTCACCATGTAATCCTTAAGCCGTAGTAAGAACATGTCTTAGTACCCTTAAGTGACGCAGGTGGTGGATACTCAAATGCGATCATACTATCACATAGTATGTTTTTAAGGTGTAGATTAAGTGTTATAAGTGATTTACTTATCACACTTTATCAATTATAATGTGAAATGATATTAAGAAGATAATTTATCTTCTAATCATTTATGTGTTGTGAAGTGTCATCATGTTCCACTGTAATAGTTCTCATTGTTTGTTTGTATATGAATTGTCTCACTGTTTACTCATGTAGAATAACTAAGTATTATAAGATATAATCTTACAACTATTTTATTCAAATGTATTATTGATTATGAAATTACTTTATCATAATCATTAGAGTTTCCCTGTTATCTCATGATCATACAAGCATGCATACAATGATAATCGATAATAACAGTTTAATATTATCTATATCAAAGTATAAATAACATGTTAAGCAAAATTTTTAAATAAATAAAAGTAAACATGTTTCTCAGCCCCGAAAGTTAAAATCAGTAAAGATTAAAGTAAAAGGGGCATATGAACTCACCTTGTTGTTGTAGGGTTGACTTAGCTTAAAGAAATAAGACACTCGCTCTTGATTGTTCTTTGACGTTGATTTCACGATCCTGTATTGTTTACACGTTGTGGCAACTTATAAGTATAGCTTCTAATTGATTTGAGCGTGTGCAAGTGGTGATCTTAACTTGATCATCCTTTCGTGATCTTGGTCATTATTCGGCCCAATTCAACTCAAGTATTCTTTATTGACACTTTGTTGGTTTAGTGGAACGAAATGTGTAATTGTAATTTAATATTTAAGACTTGATCTTCATGATCTCACTTTGTCTTTAACTTGGTTCTTTTTGTAAAAATTTAATGCCTTTACTATCACTAATTGTTTCACCACAAGTGTTTAACACCTTTTAATTAAACCGAAATTATGATTTCTACTAATTGTCATCATCATTCATTTGTTTCACGAATTGGGTTACTTTGAAGCTCATTGGGCCGAATGTGTGTCGTGGGCTTGCTAAACCGACATGGGCCGAAGCTATGGGTCGTATTATGGTTATTGGGCCGGATAAACAAAATTGGGCCGGTTTATGTGTAGACCATAGCATTAAATGGATCGGATTGTTCATGTGGTATTGGGCTCGTGGATGACGCATGGGTCGATTAGGTGGAGTGTTGGGCCGATTAAGAATGATATGGGCCTGAATAAATGAAGTGGGCCGGTTGGAGGTTTCTTTGGGCCGAACCAATTTTGTGTGGGCCTGCTGACTGGGCCAGCCAGTCTCTAAGCCCATCACTTGCCTCAGATCACATGGTGATGATCGATTAAGCTGTTGTTCATGAGGGTTATGATGGCCATAGGTTCGGTCACCTTTGGTTCGTGGGGAAAGAAGGTTCGGCCAGAACAGTTGTAACATCAGTGCCGGAACCGTCACCGGAACAGTGATCGTGAACAGTACATGAACAGTAATCAGGTACAATTATCATGTAATTCTGTATATTTCATATTCATATCAAGTCACAGTATCATTTCATGCTAACAAAACAGTGAATTCACAGACATCTCAGAGAAATCAATTCAGAACAATGATTCTTGAGTCAGATAATTATCTGGCAACACAGAATCATCATGTGATTTATTTGTTAGGATTTTATTATGTATAAACGTATGTGAGGCCTCACAGGACAAAACAACACGAATATCGTTACGTGAATGCTAAACCGACAGATTATTCGTATAGGTGACGATCTGTACGAATAAATCTAAAAGTTTAACGTTCTGAATGATATTCGATAATTAGAAAACAATATTGAAAAGTGTAGTTATCGTCGTATTTGATTCGAACAAATACGCGCGATGACCGCGCGATTCGATTTAAACGTTAAATAAATAATTTGTAAATTAAATAATTGAAAGATATTTAGTTAATTTATTAGGAATCACAATCTAAAATATATTTTATTGATTCTATTTTAAAACCGAGTCGTTTTGTTACGAAAATGACGCGAAACCGACGTTTCTACGCGAAACCACGCGAAACCGAACGAACCCGAACGAACCCGGTATTTTCCCCCACATTTATTGTGGAGTTTAATGCCACAACAACCCTCACCAACCAGATCCAAACCCCCACCATCGTTCATCTCTCTCTCTCTAAAAGTTTTACAAGAAAAACCCACTTCTCACTAGGATTTCTCACTTGAATCTTCACCATTTCTTGTGTTTTTGGTATCAAACTCACCCTCATCACTAGTAGAACACGAAAGTACAGTGGATCGGAGTTGTTAGCCAACGAATTCGAGGTAAAAACCCATCTTTGTTGCGATTTTAGGGTTTTGAAAACCCTCCTAGTTCGAACCTTCTAAGAACCAGTTTTATACCTTTTCTAACCTTAGGGTTTACTCACAAAAGTGTTTAGAGTGTGTGGGAACAAACCCCTATCATATCCAGCCTTATGTTCGTGATCATCTTGGTGACCCTAGTGTCAAGTTGCTCCGGCCGAATGACAACCCAACAGCTCGCCGAATGAGGGGGCTTGAACACCATTCGGCGAATGAAACCACACCCAAGCAGTCCCATTCGCCCACTGCCATTCGACCCAAGTAGACATTCGCCAACTTTTCATTCGGTCGGCCTTGGTAGTGGCGTATGACTCATTCGACCATAACCTATTCGCCAATAGCCCATTCGAGTGAACCAGTTCCCTATTCGACAGCTGCCATTCGCCAGGGCTGCTGTCATTCGTGAGTCGACCTTCATTCGACAACCCCCATTCGGGAACAAGCTCATTCGACCTAACACTCATTCAACAATCTCTCATTCGGGCTATATTCATTCGATCGGTGGTCACTTTGGCTAAATCCTTTTCGACAGTGACCTTTCTCACAAGTGCACCTTCGGCTCAAGAGTAACCCCGTGGTCCATCGCATGCATGCATGGGAACAACACTTATGCATTTCATGCATGGTTGTTGTGTGTGTGCATGGGAAGGGAACTTAGAATTTTATTCCATGCAATCAACTTTGAGTGACATGAGTCCATCATGAGTAAATAACCTAAAGGGCTATTCTAGTAATAATGGGGGTTTAAACTAGGGTTTTCAATACAAGAGTTGTAAACACAAATGATGGGATCAAAACATTTGACTAACCATAAGGGATCGAAACAATAACTTAAGGTTCAAGTGTTTATCTAAATATTAACACTTAAACCCTAGGATGTTCTATAAAACATATAACTAACCTAGATGATTTACATGAATTATCTAGGCTTAGTAAATCAAAGCATTGATAAAGAATCGTTGAACACTTAAAGTCGATTAAATGGGCCGAGAATGGCCCAATGGGCTTAATCTAAGCCCGTCATCATGTTAATTACACTTTTCTTAAGTAAATTATGCTTTTCATAAAAGAAATAAGATCATAAATTTTCTTAAAGTAATTAAACAATTTTCTTAAATAAATGTTTAACCTAAAGCCTTTAAAAGATTAAACAGGGATATGGGCTACTAATGGGTAATAAGGTTAGTTTAGTTAGAGAAAACCATAGAAATACATTAGTGAATCTAAGACACGTAGTTGCACACCGAGACCAAACCCTAGTTAGGACGATTATTGTAAATACTTATCGTCTGCGAATTCTCTTAAAACAAATTCAGGAACCGAAGATACCTAGACTACAACAACGAGCGCGTATTTTGTGGTAATTCAGTACAAAGCAACACAGGTGAGTTCATTGCCCATTTTCTAACATTTTTGTTTTAAAACGCGGGGCTGAGAAGCATGCGTAAAATGTTTTATTTAAACTGTTTATTTAAATGCTTTTACGTATTATATGTTTTACATATATATGTTGTTAATACTCCTAGACTCCTGTCTAGGAAATTATTACACGGATCAAATTATCAAATAAATTTAAGTGCTCTCATGAGTAATACCTTAAATTTAAACTCTAAATCAACCCTTAGTCCATCAAGCTCAAATTCAAGAATCTAAATTTAAAGTGAAATCAAATGAACAAGATCAATAAATCATATTCAAGGGAATCATAACTCAGTGTGTGATCTGAGGCCCAAGAATCATAAATCAAATCAATTATCATTCAAAATCATGAGAACTCAAAGAATCAAGAATCAAGAGACTCAAGAGATCAGAAATCATAAATGTGTGTGACTCATTGAAATAATGAAATCATTATGATCTAATGAACTCATTAATACTCAAGTCAAGGTGGATGTCAGTTGTATATGGAATCAAGACCACGTGTAACACACATATAAAGTCCCTCTCAGGTATAGAAGACTCTTGTAGTCAGGCTATACGGGCAATAACATGAACGATCAAACGAAATCAATATCAAAGTCAAAATCAGGAGAATCAAGAGGTCAAGAATCACAGGATATCCTTAAAGTCCCCGCTTGTACAGAAGACCTTTGGGTCAAGCTGTAAGGGCAAAACAATAAAGTCCCCGCTTGTACAGAAGACCTTTGGGTCAAGCTGTAAGGGCAAAACATTAAAATCCCACGCAGTTCAGGTGTACTCCTTGTGAGTTATGCCTGACATGGGTCACGTGTGAGAGGTTACAACTTGGACAACCACCAACAACTAAGTCTAACTGATTGAGTAAAATTATACCCAATCATCATGTCTTAGTTGTATTTAGATGTTTTATTTAATTAATAAATTAAATATTTGACATTTTACTATTATCACTGACTTTTTGAAAATCCTATATCTACGAGGAATTCAAGAGGATCAAAGGTAAATCAGGTTTCAAAATCAAAATCAATTTCAGAGGTGTTGGGTAAAAATGCTTAATTATCATTAATATCAATGTCCTATGCGGATTAGTATGTGGTGGGACGTCGTCTGGGCGGGGTTGTAGCCTTGACCCAGGGGTATGCCCTATATATAAGCATACCGATCTGGATGATACAGTTGATGTTAATGAGGTTAGGGTCTTTACCAAAGGAGGTTTTCAAATCATTTTCAAATCATAAAACTATATGAACTCACCAACCATGTGTTGACTTGATTTTTGCATGACTTCTCAGGTGACGAACAGGTCAACTAAGGAGTTATTCCTTTTGGACTAGGACTTCAGATAGAAGACTTAGCTTTTTGGACCTGCATGTATTTTGAAGACATCATTATACAAAATTATTTTGTATATCTTGTGTAACTACAAGATAGAAATATATGATGTTTATGGTAGATTTACATTGTTAAATTATAAACAATACTGATGTAATTTAACTTTGTAATTCTATTATGTTTAGCATTTCTCATTTGTATCATGTGCCATGTAAACAATCTGATCATCACGATTATCACTCACGATATCGCGCCCCGGGAACCTTCCGCCCGTCGGGACAACCGATCCTATCCCGCCGGCTCGGGGTGTGACAGATTGGTATCAGAGCCATGGTTATAGAGAAATATAGGTCACTTAATTAAACGGTTTGGCCTAGACTATAACCTAGGGACCCTGCATGTAGAGAACATAGGAATTAGGAATTTACTTGCATTGTGTCTTCTGCATTCGATCATTGCACTAACCAATGTTCTATTGGTTATGATTAGAATGTCACCAAGAAGAAAACCATCACCGCCTCTACCTTCGCAAGAAACGGATCCAGCAGTCGAGGCACTTGCAACCCTGATCACTGAACAGTTGGTGGCGATTCTCCCAGGAATCATCACCCAGATCAGGAACAGTGAGGAGTTTGCTAGGAATTTCCCACTACTTTCTACTGAGAAGAGGGAACCTGAAGAAGGAGAAACAAGCAAACAACCTAAACATCGTTCGGCAAAAAGAAGAAAGAGAACTGTGGACTACACTGAAGCTGTACCTATCAGTCAGATTCTGCCGGATTCGACCTCAGGAGTTAGTGCTCATTATGAAGGAAAAACCCCTCTCTGTTCAGCTTGTCACTACCATCATCGAGCTGAATTTGCATGTGTGCACTGTACACGCTGTGGAAAGACGGGACACTGGATGCAACAGTGTAGGTCACCAATGACCTCTACTCCCCGTCAATATGTTGGTGCATATCCTAAATGTGTCAGATGTGGTTTTCACCATGGTGAGAAGAAACCTTGTAGACACTGTCTAAATTGTGGAAGAGACGGACACTGGATTCAACAGTGTCGGTTCATCTCCACTAAGAAACAGAAAAAGCGAACGTTTCTACATCCTCTCCTAATAACAACTGCTACACATGTGGAATGCTTGGACATTTCAAAAGGGACTGCCCTAGGCGAAGGCCTTCCGCAGATCCAGCAGTCACTGAGGAACTACTCGCGTTACCAGCTCCTGGGGAACACTCGGAGTCTGATGACCCCATAGGTATGCAAATCTCAGCTTAATACATTAAATTATTTATTAGTGTATTAATCAAAACTGCATAGTCTGTTGTAATTCTAGAAACAATAAATTTAAGATAGTTGTAGACGGATTCAGTGCCAGAAAGATAATCAAAATCATGACTTAAGAAATTTCTAGGTTAAGCAAATGTTAAATGAGTAAATTAAGTTAGAGTAAATTTTAATTACAGCCTAAATAATGTAGTTAGAAATAGAACCTTAATTGAATTGAACACTAGAAGTTTATAGAAATTCAAGATGTTCAAAACTGGTGTGTAAATTTTTATTTTCTACTCAGACCTCCTAGAATTTGAGTTACTGAAATTAGAGGAATCCGGCCCTGGGATGTTAGGAAAGGTAGATGTGAAAACTGTGCTAGGTTCTTATCTAGATCAAATAAGTAGATCAAGGGAAATCAGTTGTGAATGCAAGATGGAGATACGCCAGAGAAAATATTCCGAATGAAAAATGGGCATTTCAAGTTACGGTAATGCCTTTTGGATAGAAGAGTGCACCTATGGTTTTTGTGGACCTCATGAACCGAGTGTGCAAACCCTATCTAGAGTAGTTTGTCATTACCATTAAGGGATGACATGCTGATTTATTCTAATACCAAGAAAGCATACGAACGACATCTCAGGAATATTCTGGAGTTGTTAAAGGAAGAACAGCCCTGTCTTAGCTTCTTTCATTTTGAAACTAGGATGAGAATAAGTCATAGTTGGAACAACATTTATAATGAGTTCCGACAGTCACATGACTTTTGGGTAGAAGTAAGATAAACATACAACATCTCGCAGACGGGTATAGGATTACTTAGAAGGTAAATCATTACCTTGATCCTAATAGTACTACCATACCTTAGGTAGACCTCCCCGATATATAAAGTCTACTTTCACAGTTGAGAATAGATTAAATAGATGATGAAGTATGTATACGGTTATAGCAAATAACCTAAGATTTCGCCAAGTGATTTAAGGATCTTAATCAGACGATCAAGACTCAGAGTCGTGAGAGCCATCTATGAGAACTTTAAGGAGTGTGTCAGATTGTAGAGCAGAGTGACAGTTCAAGATAAACCGGATAAAATACCTACTACCAAAAGGGTGGGTGGATTCCGGTGATAGGTCAATCCAGAAGACTTACTCTTGAGAAGGCACACGTGCCAGAGAATCAGTGCATCCGGGCGCCGATAAAATGTATCGAGACTTATAGAGATTTTATTGGTGACCGGGAATGAAGAAGGACATAGTCGAATATGTCGGCAGATGTCTTACGTGTGCAAGAGTAAAGGCGGAACACCAGAGACCGTCTGGTTTACTGGAACAGCCTGAGATTCCGCTCTGGAAGTGGGAACAAATAGCTATGGATTTCATTACCAAGCTACCCCGCACTTCCAGTGGTCACGATACGATTTGGGTGATCATTGATCGTTTAACAAAATCTGCTCACTTCTTGCCGATGCGTGAAACCTTCACGATGGATAGACCGGCGAGATTGTACATTAATGAGATAGTGGTACGTCACGGTGTACCATTATCAATTATTTCTGATAGAGATAGCAGATTTACTTCAAGGTTCTGGCAATCACTGCAGAAATCTCTAGGGACACAGTTAAATCTGAGTACAGCTTACCATCCACAAACGGACGGCCAAAGCGAACGTACGATTCAGACCCTAGAGGATATGTTAAGGACCTGTATTTTAGATTCTGGTGGGAATTGGGATTTTCATTTGCCACTGATTGAGTTCTCCTACAACAACAGTTACCACAGCAGTATCGGATGTGCACCATTCGAGGCTCTTTATGGTCGGAAATGTCGATCACCGATCTGCTGGACTGAAGTTGGAGATAATCGCATAACTGGGTCAGAGCTTATTCAGGAAACCACTGATAAGATTACTCAGATTCAAAGAAGACTACAAGCTACCAGAAGCCGACAAAAGAGCTACGCTGATAAACGGCGTAAGCCGTTGGAATTCCAAGTGGGAGACCGTGTCATGTTGAAGGTTTCTTCATGGAAGGGCGTAGTACGTTTTGGAACAAAAGGCAAATTAGCACCTCGATACGTTGGACCGTTCGAGATCACCGAACGTATTGGTCCCGTAGCTTATCGACTGAGATTACCAGATGAACTCAGTGGTGTGCATGACGTGTTTCACGTCTCGGATTTAAAGAAATGCCTTGCTGACGAATCACTCGTCATTCCACTCGAAGAGATTCAAGTTGATGATCAGTTGCATTTTGTCGAAGAACCTTTAGAGATTATGGATCGCAAAGTCAAGCAACTGAGGCGAAGCCGTATTCCAATTGTAAAGGTTCGATGGAATTCAAGACGCGGACCCGAGTTTACTTGGGAACGTGAGGATCACATGAAGTTAAAGTATCCCCAACTGTTTGAAGAGGAAGATGTACCCGATAACAATTCTTAAATTTCGGGACGAAATTTCTTTAACAAGGGGAGACTGTAACATCAGTGCCGGAACCGTCACCGGAACAGTGATCGTGAACAGTACATGAACAGTAATCAGGTACAATTATCATGTAATTCTGTATATTTCATATTCATATCAAGTCACAGTATCATTTCATGCTAACAAAACAGTGAATTCACAGACATCTCAGAGAAATCAATTCAGAACAATGATTCTTGAGTCAGATAATTATCTGGCAACACAGAATCATCATGTGATTTATTTGTTAGGATTTTATTATGTATAAACGTATGTGAGGCCTCACAGGACAAAACAACACGAATATCGTTACGTGAATGCTAAACCGACAGATTATTCGTATAGGTGACGATCTGTACGAATAAATCTAAAAGTTTAACGTTCTGAATGATATTCGATAATTAGAAAACAATATTGAAAAGTGTAGTTATCGTCGTATTTGATTCGAACAAATACGCGCGATGACCGCGCGATTCGATTTAAACGTTAAATAAATAATTTGTAAATTAAATAATTGAAAGATATTTAGTTAATTTATTAGGAATCACAATCTAAAATATATTTTATTGATTCTATTTTAAAACCGAGTCGTTTTGTTACGAAAATGACGCGAAACCGACGTTTCTACGCGAAACCACGCGAAACCGAACGAACCCGAACGAACCCGGTATTTTCCCCCACATTTATTGTGGAGTTTAATGCCACAACAACCCTCACCAACCAGATCCAAACCCCCACCATCGTTCATCTCTCTCTCTCTAAAAGTTTTACAAGAAAAACCCACTTCTCACTAGGATTTCTCACTTGAATCTTCACCATTTCTTGTGTTTTTGGTATCAAACTCACCCTCATCACTAGTAGAACACGAAAGTACAGTGGATCGGAGTTGTTAGCCAACGAATTCGAGGTAAAAACCCATCTTTGTTGCGATTTTAGGGTTTTGAAAACCCTCCTAGTTCGAACCTTCTAAGAACCAGTTTTATACCTTTTCTAACCTTAGGGTTTACTCACAAAAGTGTTTAGAGTGTGTGGGAACAAACCCCTATCATATCCAGCCTTATGTTCGTGATCATCTTGGTGACCCTAGTGTCAAGTTGCTCCGGCCGAATGACAACCCAACAGCTCGCCGAATGAGGGGGCTTGAACACCATTCGGCGAATGAAACCACACCCAAGCAGTCCCATTCGCCCACTGCCATTCGACCCAAGTAGACATTCGCCAACTTTTCATTCGGTCGGCCTTGGTAGTGGCGTATGACTCATTCGACCATAACCTATTCGCCAATAGCCCATTCGAGTGAACCAGTTCCCTATTCGACAGCTGCCATTCGCCAGGGCTGCTGTCATTCGTGAGTCGACCTTCATTCGACAACCCCCATTCGGGAACAAGCTCATTCGACCTAACACTCATTCAACAATCTCTCATTCGGGCTATATTCATTCGATCGGTGGTCACTTTGGCTAAATCCTTTTCGACAGTGACCTTTCTCACAAGTGCACCTTCGGCTCAAGAGTAACCCCGTGGTCCATCGCATGCATGCATGGGAACAACACTTATGCATTTCATGCATGGTTGTTGTGTGTGTGCATGGGAAGGGAACTTAGAATTTTATTCCATGCAATCAACTTTGAGTGACATGAGTCCATCATGAGTAAATAACCTAAAGGGCTATTCTAGTAATAATGGGGGTTTAAACTAGGGTTTTCAATACAAGAGTTGTAAACACAAATGATGGGATCAAAACATTTGACTAACCATAAGGGATCGAAACAATAACTTAAGGTTCAAGTGTTTATCTAAATATTAACACTTAAACCCTAGGATGTTCTATAAAACATATAACTAACCTAGATGATTTACATGAATTATCTAGGCTTAGTAAATCAAAGCATTGATAAAGAATCGTTGAACACTTAAAGTCGATTAAATGGGCCGAGAATGGCCCAATGGGCTTAATCTAAGCCCGTCATCATGTTAATTACACTTTTCTTAAGTAAATTATGCTTTTCATAAAAGAAATAAGATCATAAATTTTCTTAAAGTAATTAAACAATTTTCTTAAATAAATGTTTAACCTAAAGCCTTTAAAAGATTAAACAGGGATATGGGCTACTAATGGGTAATAAGGTTAGTTTAGTTAGAGAAAACCATAGAAATACATTAGTGAATCTAAGACACGTAGTTGCACACCGAGACCAAACCCTAGTTAGGACGATTATTGTAAATACTTATCGTCTGCGAATTCTCTTAAAACAAATTCAGGAACCGAAGATACCTAGACTACAACAACGAGCGCGTATTTTGTGGTAATTCAGTACAAAGCAACACAGGTGAGTTCATTGCCCCTTTTCTAACATTTTTGTTTTAAAACGTGGGGCTGAGAAGCATGCGTAAAATGTTTTATTTAAACTGTTTATTTAAATGCTTTTACGTATTATATGTTTTACATATATATGTTGTTAATACTCCTAGACTCCTGTCTAGGAAATTATTACACGGATCAAATTATCAAATAAATTTAAGTGCTCTCATGAGTAATACCTTAAATTTAAACTCTAAATCAACCCTTAGTCCATCAAGCTCAAATTCAAGAATCTAAATTTAAAGTGAAATCAAATGAACAAGATCAATAAATCATATTCAAGGGAATCATAACTCAGTGTGTGATCTGAGGCCCAAGAATCATAAATCAAATCAATTATCATTCAAAATCATGAGAACTCAAAGAATCAAGAATCAAGAGACTCAAGAGATCAGAAATCATAAATGTGTGTGACTTATTGAAATAATGAAATCATTATGATCTAATGAACTCATTAATACTCAAGTCAAGGTGGATGTCAGTTGTATATGGAATCAAGACCACGTGTAACACACATATAAAGTCCCTCTCAGGTATAGAAGACTCTTGTAGTCAGGCTATACGGGCAATAACATGAACGATCAAACGAAATCAATATCAAAGTCAAAATCAGGAGAATCAAGAGGTCAAGAATCACAGGATATCCTTAAAGTCCCCGCTTGTACAGAAGACCTTTGGGTCAAGCTGTAAGGGCAAAACAATAAAGTCCCCGCTTGTACAGAAGACCTTTGGGTCAAGCTGTAAGGGCAAAACATTAAAATCCCACGCAGTTCAGGTGTACTCCTTGTGAGTTATGCCTGACATGGGTCACGTGTGAGAGGTTACAACTTGGACAACCACCAACAACTAAGTCTAACTGATTGAGTAAAATTATACCCAATCATCATGTCTTAGTTGTATTTAGATGTTTTATTTAATTAATAAATTAAATATTTGACATTTTACTATTATCACTGACTTTTTGAAAATCCTATATCTACGAGGAATTCAAGAGGATCAAAGGTAAATCAGGTTTCAAAATCAAAATCAATTTCAGAGGTGTTGGGTAAAAATGCTTAATTATCATTAATATCAATGTCCTATGCGGATTAGTATGTGGTGGGACGTCGTCTGGGCGGGGTTGTAGCCTTGACCCAGGGGTATGCCCTATATATAAGCATACCGATCTGGATGATACAGTTGATGTTAATGAGGTTAGGGTCTTTACCAAAGGAGGTTTTCAAATCATTTTCAAATCATAAAACTATATGAACTCACCAACCATGTGTTGACTTGATTTTTGCATGACTTCTCAGGTGACGAACAGGTCAACTAAGGAGTTATTCCTTTTGGACTAGGACTTCAGATAGAAGACTTAGCTTTTTGGACCTGCATGTATTTTGAAGACATCATTATACAAAATTATTTTGTATATCTTGTGTAACTACAAGATAGAAATATATGATGTTTATGGTAGATTTACATTGTTAAATTATAAACAATACTGATGTAATTTAACTTTGTAATTCTATTATGTTTAGCATTTCTCATTTGTATCATGTGCCATGTAAACAATCTGATCATCACGATTATCACTCACGATATCGCGCCCCGGGAACCTTCCGCCCGTCGGGACAACCGATCCTATCCCGCCGGCTCGGGGTGTGACAGATTGGTATCAGAGCCATGGTTATAGAGAAATATAGGTCACTTAATTAAACGGTTTGGCCTAGACTATAACCTAGGGACCCTGCATGTAGAGAACATAGGAATTAGGAATTTACTTGCATTGTGTCTTCTGCATTCGATCATTGCACTAACCAATGTTCTATTGGTTATGATTAGAATGTCACCAAGAAGAAAACCATCACCGCCTCTACCTTCGCAAGAAACGGATCCAGCAGTCGAGGCACTTGCAACCCTGATCACTGAACAGTTGGTGGCGATTCTCCCAGGAATCATCACCCAGATCAGGAACAGTGAGGAGTTTGCTAGGAATTTCCCACTACTTTCTACTGAGAAGAGGGAACCTGAAGAAGGAGAAACAAGCAAACAACCTAAACATCGTTCGGCAAAAAGAAGAAAGAGAACTGTGGACTACACTGAAGCTGTACCTATCAGTCAGATTCTGCCGGATTCGACCTCAGGAGTCAGTGCTCATTATGAAGGAAAAACCCCTCTCTGTTCAGCTTGTCACTACCATCATCGAGCTGAATTTGCATGTGTGCACTGTACACGCTGTGGAAAGACGGGACACTGGATGCAACAGTGTAGGTCACCAATGACCTCTACTCCCCGTCAATATGTTGGTGCATATCCTAAATGTGTCAGATGTGGTTTTCACCATGGTGAGAAGAAACCTTGTAGACACTGTCTAAATTGTGGAAGAGACGGACACTGGATTCAACAGTTTCGGTTCATCTCCACTAAGAAACAGAAAAAGCGAGCGTTTCTACATCCTCTCCTAATAACAACTGCTACACATGTGGAATGCTTGGACATTTCAAAAGGGACTGCCCTAGGCGAAGGCCTTCCGCAGATCCAGCAGTCACTGAGGAACTACTCGCGTTACCAGCTCCTGGGGAACACTCGGAGTCTGATGACCCCATAGGTATGCAAATCTCAGCTTAATACATTAAATTATTTATTAGTGTATTAATCAAAACTGCATAGTCTGTTGTAATTCTAGAAACAATAAATTTAAGATAGTTGTAGACGGATTCAGTGCCAGAAAGATAATCAAAATCATGACTTAAGAAATTTCTAGGTTAAGCAAATGTTAAATGAGTAAATTAAGTTAGAGTAAATTTTAATTACAGCCTAAATAATGTAGTTAGAAATAGAACCTTAATTGAATTGAACACTAGAAGTTTATAGAAATTCAAGATGTTCAAAACTGGTGTGTAAATTTTTATTTTCTACTCAGACCTCCTAGAATTTGAGTTACTGAAATTAGAGGAATCCGGCCCTGGGATGTTAGGAAAGGTAGATGTGAAAACTGTGCTAGGTTCTTATCTAGATCAAATAAGTAGATCAAGGGAAATCAGTTGTGAATGCAAGATGGAGATACGCCAGAGAAAATATTCCGAATGAAAAATGGGCATTTCAAGTTACGGTAATGCCTTTTGGATAGAAGAGTGCACCTATGGTTTTCGTGGACCTCATGAACCGAGTGTGCAAACCCTATCTAGAGTAGTTTGTCATTACCATTAAGGGATGACATGCTGATTTATTCTAATACCAAGAAAGCATACGAACGACATCTCAGGAATATTCTGGAGTTGTTAAAGGAAGAACAGCCCTGTCTTAGCTTCTTTCATTTTGAAACTAGGATGAGAATAAGTCATAGATTTGTGGCAGTAAGGTTCGCGGCTCAAACCAGAACCCATAGGTTCGCCATCTTCTTGCACGAACCCAGCTGCTCATCATCATCTTTGCCAACCCAATTCAGTTGTAGGTCCAGTTCCCATGACTATGTTGATGCGAAAAGGCTCATGATGGTCAGATGGTGCGAGTTTGAGAAGGAGGGGTTAGCCGGCTAGGGTGGTTCGACAAAAGGGTGTGAAAACCCTAATATTCAGATTATTCACGATCAAATACCTCAAATTTCAGCGATTATTTGTTCAGATCCGTTGTACTTTCACGTAGAGAAATTCGAGAGCTACGCGTGGGTTCAAGAATCACCCAAATCCATGGAGAAATGAAGGAGATATGAGCATTTGAAGGTGGTTTGTGGTGGTGGAATATTGGTGGCCGGAAATCTTAGATAGAGAGAGAGTGGAAGATGATTAAATGAAGAAATGGGAGTCATTTAGGGTTTTTATACTACGCGGGGTGTTCGGGTCCGTTTCGGTTGCTCGGTTCGCGTTTTCGTCGCGTATCCTGAAAATTACGCGTAATTAATAATAAATAAATAAAATGGTTATTTTAATTAATTTGATGAGTTTCAAAATTGTAAAATGTTAAATATTATATTTTATTAAATTATTTTCGTTTCGTGTCGCGTTTCATATCGTTTCGTCGAATCGCGTCACCATCGCCCGTATTCGTTCGAATCGTCATTCGAACGAACACGATGATGGTTTTGTTTTCCGACTTTTGTTTTCTACTTTCCAGTCATCATTTCAGAACGTTAAACTCACAGATATGTTTGTGTGAATCGTCACCCACGCAAACACACTGTCAATTCGTTATTCTGAAACGACACTGCAATTTATGTTTGAATTGTGTTTCCTCACTGTCGGACTCAACTAAACACCTTGATATCACATTGTTTTCACATTGAATTGTCGGCCATCTGATTCCTGTCATCTATGGATATCAGATCGCAACCGATTTGTTTCTGTTATTCACTTGAACACTGTTGTTTCTCACAATCTGTTGTGTTAACTGTAATTAAGTTTTCACTTAATAAACACAACTAATGTTTCAATTGTACGTTGTACTTACAGTATTTAAGTTTACACGAAAATACGTACAACGATTTCTTGTATTTAGAATCCTGTTAATACAAATACTGTTTACAATTGCGTATGTACACATGGTTACTGTTTGCAAGTACACCCACCGTACGGACTTGCCGGCCGGTCAGGTACTAGTTGTCACATTATGAGTTTAATGTATCTATTACTTGTGAGTAATAGTGTTAACAATTCAAAAAAAAAAAGTAAATGTGAAAAGACCTACATGAGTGTAGGCAATAACACTTGATGTGTTGGGGAAATTAATCCATTTGAACATGGCAAATGTTTTAGTGTGTATACACGAATCAAAAATGTGAAATTTGACCCGTTTAGGGTAAAATGGGGAAAAAGGACAAATAGTTATGTTTATGTGTTCATACATGTTTAAGTTTGAGATGTAATGACTTAAACATGTTAATAATTTATATAATATGCATATAATCTATATGCGTGATATATAGAGTTGTAAGTATACAATGTGTATACGTATGGTGAATGTTATGATATGATTTCATAACTAGTGATAGTGTCATTACATGTTGATAGTAATTGACACATTGAATTGGAAACTATTTATAATAGTGTTAAAGCAAATTTAAGATCATGACGTATGGCATTTTGTGTGTTTAACATGTAAGACCACTGGTGGGTGGCATTGGATTTAACATGTAAGACCACTGGTGGGTGGCATTGGATTTAACATGTAAGACCACTGGTGGGTTGCATTGGATTTAACATGTAAGACCACTGGTGGGTGGCATTGGATTTAACATGTAAGGCCACTGGTGGGTGGCATTGGATTTAACATGTAAGACCACTGGTGGGTGGCATTGGATTTAACATGTAAGACCACTTGTGGGTGGCATTAAACTTGTTTGTATGACCACTAGTGAGTGGCCTTGTGTTGGATATGTAAAACCGTCTTGGAATGACATTGAATTTGTCATACTAATCCTCCTTAGTGAGGTATTGGGATAATCCACATATGTGTGAATTGGTCAGTATGTGAGTATGTGTCGAATGATGTTGACTTTTAAAAAGTCAAAGTTATGGTTAATGTGAATAGGTGAGTTACTTACTCACTAATATGCAACCATAAGACATATTAATGCTTATGTGTTATATAATTGTGTTTGTTGTTGCTACTTGTAATTGACTTGTAGTAATTGTAATAAAGTGAATGGTAAATTGACCATACGTGTCATGAAATGTTGAAAATATGAAACCACATGGTGGTGGTATTTAACTACTTGACAAATGTCTTGTAGTATTAGATGAATGTTATGTGCTAAATGCTTAACTTGAAAGGTGTTACTAAATGATAAATTATAGTTGACACTATAAATTGATGATAATCCACATTGTGTGGAAATATATGAATATGAAACCACATGGGGTGGTATTTGGGATTATTGAATCAAATATTGAATGTAACAACCCGAGTTTTGTTGAAATTGATTAATGTTATGATAAATTGCATAACTAATAAAAGTGTCGTTATATGTTTAGAATAACTGACACAGATAATGGGTGACGCTTCACATTCGTGTGAAACTGATGTAAGACCACTGGTGCGTGGCATTAATATTTTTCATGTAAGTCCACATTTTTGTGGCATTGGGGGTAAACCATGTACATGTACATGATAGTAAGTCACATGTTACCATTGAGTTGTTTAAACTTGTGATAATGAATCACAAGTGTTGTGAACATGTGGTGATCTACAAATATGTAGATGTTAGATTGGTAATGTGTATGCTGATTCACAAGGTGTGTGAACATAAGACATGCAATTCCAATTTAATTGATTCACAAGGTGTGTGAACAAAAAGGGTGATCTACAACTGTGTAGGCATCAAATTGGTAATGTGCATGCTTTGATTAACAATGTGTGTGAACATAAGACTTGCAATTCCAATGAAATAGATTCACAAGGTGTGTGAACAAAAGATGACCTACAAGAGTGTAGACATTCAAAATTCAAGAGTCAAATTGTTAAATTTTGACTGTTGGGAAATATGATGCACAACTAGAGTTTGTGTGTATACACATGCATTGTGTTAAATGATAATCGTTGAGCAGGAATGGTAGATAAGAATGTCTATCTATGTGAATGAATGCACTAATTACCATTGTGTGTAATTAACAGCTATTATGAGATAACGAATAACGCGAATGTGAAGTCATTCGGTTATGGAATGAATGAATAACGCGAATGTTAAATCATTCGGTTGTTGTGTGTTGAGTACATTATACATGATGTTTGACTTTAAAAAGTCAAGGTTAAGCCTATTTGTAAAGAAATAGGATATTTATACATATGATGGGATGAATATTTATGTGAATATTCAAAATAAAGATAAGATGTATGTAGAAATACACTTAGTGTATGGTTTGGTTTGAATGAAGAAAGTCAAACCAAATAATCAATTGTAGATTGATTATGTAGAATCATGTATAATGATCGTGTTTATTTAAAGATAAATGTTCAATTACACTTGAAATATATGCTAGAGAAGTGTCTAGGCATGGTGTGCCAGTGACGATTATTTCTGATCGAAAAACTTGATTTACTTCTCATTTCTGGGGAAACTTTCAGGAAAAATTAGGATTGTTGGTAAGCACGGCGTATCATCCTCAGATTGATTGTCAAAGTGAAAGGACCATTCAAACGTTGGAAGATAATTAATTTTCGGGGTAGTTGGGATAATTATTTACCTTTAGCTGAATTCTCATATAATAACAATTATCATTCCAGTATTGGGATGCCTCCATATGAAATGTTGTATGGGAGGAAATGTCGTACTCATGTGTGTTGGGAAGAAATTGGGCAATGAGAATTGGCAAATAAAAAAGTAGATAAAGTAACGAATGAATGAATAGATTAGATTCTATTTCATTTAAAGGCGGCACAAGAACGTCATAATTCCTATGCTGATGAGCGTAAGAGGACTATTGAATTCCAGGTCGGAGATTTTGTATTGTTAAAGATCTCTCCTTGGAAAGGTGTTAATGTTCAGAAAGCAAGGGAAATTAAGTCTACGTTTTATCAGACCATTCAGAATTATAGCTTGGATAGGTCGTGTTGCTTATCGTCTTGAGCTACCGGAGGAATTGAATGGCATACATGACACTTTTCATGTGTCATATCTGAGAAAATGTTTGGTGGATGAATCGGCTTATGTGCCACTAGAAGACTTGGAAATTGATGACAAGTTGAACTATGTGGAAAAGACGGTAGCTATATTAGACCGAAAGGTCAAACATTTGAGAAACAAGTCCTTGAACCAGGTAAAGGTCCAAGGGAAGGGAATTTGATGCCACGTGGGACTCAGAATATGACATGAAGGAAATTTTATCCTTTCTTTTAAGGTATAAGCGGTTTCGGGGACGAAACCTTTGTAAGGAGGGGAGATTTGTAATAACCGGTTTTTAATAAATGAATGTATTTGAAATAATCGTTAATTGAACGATTGTGTTTGTTGTAATTTGAAAATGTGTGAGAATTACGTCATCAAAAGCACGAGCACATGTGATCGTTCTAGAGATCCACGATGATTTAGCAATTTTGGTTATTAGAGGTTGATAGTATGCGAGAAATGATGAACGTGGGCGAAAACCGTGCGCGAAACGGAGTTACGGATTGTCCGGAATCGTGAAAAGAAGTTAAAAATCAAAAATTGGATAAAAACTCCCTGGGGCGGTACGCCCCACGCCAAGCTCTGGGATGGGGCGGTACGCCCCGCGTGTTAAGTCGGCAAAAAACTTGTTTAAACGATCAGATCGCATCGGGAAAGTATATTTTTCTTCTTCTTTAGATCTATTCTTGCTCCAGACGAAAAATATAATATCTCTAAGCCTAAAACCTTCATCTTGAAGGATTCTAAACATCCGGATCGCACCCAGGAACATATCTGCAACATCTGATCGTTGTTTAACGACTGAATATCCGTTCGATTGGGTAACAATTCGTTTTATTCTACTAGTTTAATATTGTGTGGATTAAATTTAGTTTTGATTGTAATACTATGATTATGGGTATTGATTATTGCCTAGTTGATAACTAGGGGTTGTCAGAAACGAAGAACTTGATATTTGGTTGGTGAAATCTTCGTTTTGAAGACGGGATAATGTCCGGTTGTTATGAAACCCATATCATGGTGTAATAACTAGTAGGATGGGTTGAATATGATTTTAAATGAAATATGGATTATGATCCATAGGTTAAATGATGATTTTGATGAATTGATGTTAAAATTATTAACAAGTTATGATCTTAAATAAAAAATTGATTAATAAAAAAATGATTAAAGATCGTAACTAATATAATGAACATCAATTATGTGATAAAATGCTTGGGGAGGCATGAAATATGATTAATTGTGATAATTGACAAAAACTTGCTAAACGTAGTAAGATAGAGTCAGTTATGTGATGAATTGACTTTGAGGAAGTCAAATCAGTCAAGTGTGTTGAACTTGATTGTATGTGCTATAAGTATTGAAACTAGTTGTATATATGTGAATACAACTAGGTAATTGGTGGTGAAAGTCAAAGGACAATTCACAGAAGTGGAAAAGAGGTTGTACGAAGTGAACAACCGTATGCACCAGGTAAGTTACCCAACTTACTGTAACATTACATATAAGTAGTAGAAAGAGTCTACTTGCGTGCTTGAAGTATGTGAATGATGTTAAATATGTGATTGAAACTATGGGATGAGAAATCCTTTAGTTTGTGTTTGTTAAGTTTCAATGGGAAACGTATATGCAATATATTTGCATTAGAATAACCGGATGAACCGGTGATTAATTAATATGATTTTGGTGTTTATATAATGATGGCGCATAACTTGATTAATGAAACTAATGGGATTATAAGACCTACGAGAAGGCGTTATTAGTTTCAAAACGAATGTTATGCTTGTGTGGTATGCATAGTATAAATGCATTAAAATTTAGCCGGATGAGCTGCTGAAATTGACTTAATTGAACCACAAATGTGTGGTTAACCGGTTAATCCGGGAACTAAATTGTTGAACCACAAATGTGTGGCTAACCGGTTAATCCGGGAATTGAATTATATATGACTCCACAATGGTGGATAGCCATGGGTGCTGGCAATTGTCTAGATGGAAGTACCGGTGGGTGAACATCTTAGACTTAATAAATATGACTTCACAATGGTGGATAGCCAGAGGTGCTGGCAATTGTCTAGATGGAAGTACCGGTGGGTGAACATCTTAGACTTAATAAATATGACTCCACAATGGTGGATAGCCAGAGGTGCTGGCAATTGTCTTAGATGGAAGTACCGGTGGGTGAACATCTTAAGACTTGAATTATTTATGACTCCACAATGGTGGATAGCTAGAGGTGCTAGCAATTGTCATAGATGGAAGTACCAGTGGGTGAACATCTTAAGACTTACTATATGTATGACTCCACAATGGTGGATAGCCAGAGGTGCTGGCAATTGTCTTAGATAGAAGGACCGGTGGGTGAACATCTTAAGACTTAAATTAATTATGATATCACAAGTGTGTGAATAGTCAGAGGTGCTGACAAATAGCTATGGTGGAAGCACATGAATGTGAACACCATAGTGTAATTTTGATTAAACTATTGTGAGCAATAGTTGATGATTGTTAATATGATATTATTACATTGTGAGAGTCAACTCGAATAGAATTGACTCAGTTGAATATTGATTATGAAAAATGTATTTTACATTTTGTTGTGATACCACAAATGTGTGGATAACCGGTTAATCCGGAAACTAAATTGTTGAAACCAAATGTGTGTGGGTAATTGGTTAAGCCAATGAAATATATATATATATATATATATATGTGGTGTTTTAATTTAGCTAGAAGTGCTGGTGATGGAGTTGGATTAGATAATATAATCATATTTATGAAAATGTCCCATTAAGGGAAATAAATGCACAATGTGTGTTGTGTGCAAGTTGATGTTTGAATAAGATACATTATTATCTAAACATGATTAACATTCATATGATATGTATGTGGATGAGTTTAAATGAGTTTTTGGGAACTGTGGAAAGGGTTACTTACTTAGTTCATATGAACTAATTGTGACCTTATATGTGATGTTACAGGTCAAAGATAGATATGTATTGGGCGATCAGATCGGGCACGTTGTGAAGCAAAACCAAACGTTATGTAAAGTTGTGATGGTATTAAACTTAAACACACTAGTTTTTATTAATCATAAATGTAAATGATTGAAATTAAGTGTGTTTAACTTATGAAATAAAGATGTCACGCTTCCGAACATGATTTTGTGGAAAAGTTTTAATCTGGAACCTAAAATGGGACACGTGTAATCGTGTGAAAAGTTTGGGTGTTACACTTGCATTTTGACCAAATGTATGAGGAACTTAGTGACGCACTCACAATGTCATGCCTACTACCATGGGATACAACAGGAATAATTTGTCTGAAATCACCTCCAAAAACCATGACTTTACCACCAAACAGATTTGTTTGATTTTCAAGAGAATCACAACTCAAAATATCTTGCAAAGTTCTGTCTAACGCCTCAAAAGCATGCTTATGAACCATTGTTGCTTCATCCCAAATAATCAATTCTGTTTTTTTCATCAATTGGGCAAAATCGCTATCCGGTTTTATGTAACACATAGAATCCTCATTCAAGTTTAAAGGAATTGAAAACCTTGAATGTGTTGTCCGACCGCCGGCTAATAACAATGAAGCAATACCACTTGAAGCAACATTTAAGACAATTTGACCATTTGATCTTATAGCAGACGATAATGTCTTCCACAAGAACGTTTTGCCAGTTCCTCCATATCCGTACACAAAAAAGACACCTCCTTTTTTTTCTTGCACAACATTCATTATATTGTTAAAAACAGATTGCTGCTCTTGTGTTAATGAATTGAAAAGAACGTCATATTCAGTTTGTAAAATTTGTGTATCATAAGAGAGCTCCTCATTGATCAAAGAATTGTTTGTAGAAGAAACACACTCAGCATCAGGAAAAGGCATGGTCGTGAAGTCTCGTAGTTTGGAATTATTCCGACCCAAAAAATTCTCGATCTCACTCAAAGCCAAGTTCTTTATTTGATCTTCGGTAAGTGACAACCCTAATGCACGTAAAAAACAAAAAAAATGCTAAAAGATTATGTGTAAAAAAAAATAATTGCATGTAAATAATAAGAATTAATTTCATTGATATTTGTTTTACATACATAAAAAAAATATAAATGGTAAAAGAAGGTTATTCGGATGAATTTTTATTATTGATAATAATACGTGTTGTAATGTTAGGTTACTTTTGTATACTGTATTACTAATACTTAATTTATTTAGATAAAAAATTATTCAACTATTATCAAAATATGATCATATATTTAATTAACATTATAATACTTTGAGCTATAATGATTTAAAAAGTTAAAAATATATACTCTTAAATTTGTAAAAAAACATTAATAGTTAATGTAAAATAATTGAATTTAAT
This sequence comes from Mikania micrantha, assembly GCA_009363875.1. Lineage (NCBI taxonomy): Eukaryota > Viridiplantae > Streptophyta > Magnoliopsida > Asterales > Asteraceae > Mikania > Mikania micrantha. The sequence continues at coordinate 8,059,701 of CM018687.1, forward strand.
TATTTTATAAGTTTTAAATTAATAACATACCTGGGTACTTTAAAAGTTTTTGTTGCCTATAAAGAATGTCATCTAATAAATATTTCCATGTATTCTCCCACACAAAATCAGGTCTGAAAAGGCTATTAGACATTAGCATTATTACAAATAAACTTCTAATATAATAACCAGTTCCAGAATGACTCATTTCTTGAATAGCTTCAATATACTCAGTGTCATCATCTAACAGTCACATAGCATAACATGCATCTCGAAATGTAGGACATTCAAGTCCATTCACTATTAGAATATCATCAAATGATTTTGGTCCTTTCACTTTGTTTAACAGAATTCTTAAAAAATAAACTTCACCAAGTGCAAAAGGAATCAGATAAATTCTACCGATTGAAAATCATTTTTTCCTTAGTTCCCAACATCTGTCTTTGAATTTCCACACAAATTGTTTGGGGAATTCAACATATGTAAGTAACCTTGCAGATTCATAAGTTTCATTACACTTCATTGAAAACAGGAACATTGAAGAAGCAATAGAAGACTTGCTAAGAACACTATCAACCGTTTAATGTTTAATCCAATTATAAAAAAATTACACGTCCTAACCTAAACTTATTATAGCTATTGCTCATTTTACACATTTCGTCTTATTTATAGCAAAACATATTCATCAATTAATCGTTATCGTTCAAAATATTCAAAAAAAAAAATGTTCTTCGACCAAATTGACGAATCTTACAAGTTCTAATCAACGCATAAAAACTGGAAGATCTAACAAGAAAACAAGCAGAAATTCAAACACAAATCTACTCAATTTCCATTACAAACAGATGAAATCATCAACATACATACGAACAGATCACCAAACATCAAACAATTTCACAAAACTAAGCTCTCTCACCTCTAATTCTCCTCGCCAATTGCATATCCTTCGGCATGATCGTTACTCTCTTCGCATGAATCGCACACAGATTCGTATCTTCAAACAATCCAACAAGATACGCCTCCGACGCCTCTTGAAGAGCAGCCACCGCGCTGCTCTGAAACCTCAAATCGGTTTTGAAATCCTGTGCGATCTCTCTCACGAGCCTCTGAAACGGAAGTTTACGGATCAAAAGCTCGGTGCTCTTCTGGTACTTGCGGATCTCTCGCAATGCAACGGTTCCTGGCCGGAATCTATGCGGTTTCTTCACTCCTCCGGTCGCCGGAGCTGATTTTCGGGCGGCTTTGGTTGCCAGTTGCTTCCTTGGTGCCTTGCCGCCTGTTGATTTGCGAGCAGTTTGCTTGGTTCGCGCCATTTTGTGAGGATTTTGAGAGGGTAAATTGGTTGCTATTGATTGTGAAGTGATTTTTGAAAAGAAAACGTTGGTATTTATTAGGGTTTGTGGGCGTTTGAAAATTTGGGGAAGAAATTGGGATGACTGGCGCGAGTGAACAAAGGCCATTGGATTAGTGAAATTTGAATTGACGGTCCAGATTGTATGTTAGGAAAGAACAGGGATTGCGATCCGTGTGGTGGCTATTATGTCGTCATCATCCTCCTATTAGAAAAATAAGTTGAATAAATTTAAAATCTATACTTAAGAAAAATTAAAACGTGGTAAATTTCAACCAATGTTTTGAAAACCGGACCGGACCCGGTCGGTCCGGTTAGAGGTTCTGGACCGTTTTTGGGTGAACCGACCGGGCGAACCAGCGAACTGGTGGTTGAACCGTTTTTTTTATATTTTTATATTTTTTTGATTTTTTATATATATATATTTATAAAATGTATATAAAATCATCTGGTTCGACCGGTCCGACCTCTGACCAGTAAGGAAACCGGTTCGACGTCTGGTCCAGTTATGAAAATATTGATTTCAACTATACAGTATAAAAATATAAACTTTACACTTTTGATAAAAAAAACCTAATGTTCCCTTTGTTCTTCATTTTCTTTAAAATTCAAAGTTCTTCAACTATAACGTAATGTGTGGTGGGGTGATCTGGGTGCGAGAAGTCTCGGTCATGCCCCCATGATTCATGAACCCACTACACGGGCATGATGGGGCGTGAAAGAGGGCAGGCGTGAGTGTGATTACGGTAAAGCAGCGTTTGACTATGAGAAGGTGATGAGCGTTATGAGATGGATATTGTAACGCATAATATGTATGCGAAGAATGAGTGATGATTTTGTATTGTCTATGATATCAATTATTAAAACACGATTGTGGAATAAGTCTCCAAACCTTTTTGTTATAACCAAAAGAAAATATTCTAAAATCTGATTACAATAATCATACATAACCCTTAAATTTGGTTATGTATTCATGGACTTTTTAAGACTTGATGAACAAATAAAGGCTCATGTAATCTAATCATGGAGTTGCATGATCTACCGACCAGGATTATGAGGCTTGTTACGACCCAAGTAGACTTGCTTGGGTCAGGATTGGCCCAACTTAAAGTACATAATTGTCATTTTCTCAAACACAAAATGGCTTGAATTAGTTGATGCGATTCTAAAATCATACCGAATTAGGCTCATAGTTCAATTGGTTATACCGTGTTGTATCAAGTGATTCAACCTACCATGTTAACATTTCATTTCTAAAATACAGTGCCGACTCAAAACATATAAGTCAAAAGTACATGATTTTATAAATAAGAATAGTTCAAACTTTAATCCATAATAGAAAACAACTCAAAATAATCTAAAAGTAGTTGAATTTTTTTTACATAAAAACGAATAATAAGATCCTTAGCATATTTGAGTTATTGGTGCCAATCGTATCAGGTTGGTGGGTTAGCAACTTAACAAGTTTTGGGCTGGCGGATTGGTGGGCTGAATCGTGTGACCTAACCTAACCCATATACTTATTTGTGTCAAATTTTCAACCATAGTCTTGATAAATATATATTCAGGTCAACCCAAACACGAGCCGTTTTTTAAATAAGTTATACATACCAACCCAAAATCTAATTATTTTCATATCGTGTTTAGGTCGTGTCAAAAAGTGTCGCTCCTAATTTGAGTCTAGAGAAACATTTACTTAAATGTTAACACTTAAAAAGTACTTTACTCTATAATTAAAACTTATGAAGGTAATAATTGTTGTGCGACTAATTTTAAACCGCAATTTCTTACATCTGACTCAAGCCAGCACAAAAATATTAACTGAAAATACATGCACTACCACTGATATGATTTCTATGTCGTGACCGGCTCAAGCTTTTCAAGGACCCAAGACAAATAAAAAAAAGTGAGGCCCTATCCAAAAATTGTTTTTTCTCTTGCACTTATGGTTCGTAAGTTTTAAAACATGAAAGTTTATTTTAACAACAAATAAAGATGAAACAAATACGTATAAGGAAACAACAAACTTTAAACAAACTCTCTCTTTTAAGAATATCAGTTTCAAAACGACAAAGTAAATTACATGCACGATAATGCGAGCATAACCTGCACGGTTGGGACCCCAAAAACGTGGGGGCCCTAGGCCCTTGCCTCAAGTTTTGTGAAGGGAGGCCGGCCCTTATCTCATATTACCAACCTAATTCATAAAAAGGTTAGAGAATGGTATCCGGTTTAACCGGTAAATATCTATTGCTATGAATCGGTTTTGAAATCATTGTTGTTAGCATATAATGTATTAATCTCTAATCATAAATCACATATTTTTTCGACCAAGGAACCCACTTGCGTGGTAAACTCCGGCCCCGAATGCCCGACTAACCAGGGTGAACGGGTAAACCGCGGACGCAATCACCCGGGTCGGTGACCTGCAGAGAAAACGTCACCCCTATGGCTAGAACTCATGACCTCAAGGTTGGGGCCCCAACACTCTTACCATTAGGCTATCTACACAAAGTTATGAATCACATATTTATGATAGCGAGTTTGTTGAAGTGAAGCAATAAAAATTAGTTATTTTGGTTAGCTGAAAGTTAGAGATTAGTTTGATGTGCACCATATAAATAAGGCTTATATTTTTTGTTGGTGTATTAATGATAATAACTTTCCCAAATTTCATATATGGACCCAAGTTTCCAATACCTTAGAGATAAGTCTATATTTGTAAATGAATCTTTCACAAATGATATTATTATAATAAGTCTTAAATTAATAAAAAAAATTATTTGAAGGAATTGATTCAATTTTTTGTGCAGATAAAGAGAAAGTCATGAAAATCAATTAGATTAAGAGTTTTATTTATGAAGAATTAGACTCAAACATTCACCTATCATAATTTACACATTAACCATTTAATATGTTAATTTATATCTAAACTTTTCTTGCCAAACGATGATGAAAGGTCATTTAATATAATTCTAACATGTAACGGCATTTAGTTATTTACACGAGCTCCTTCGTTAGCACCATCGTTACCCGATTAACACTATTTCAATTATGCATACTTGACAACATTCATGAACCTAAATATAAAACATGGAGTCCATCCTTAACAACCTACAAAGTTAATTAAGTTTACAAGTTAAATGTCATGTTTGAGGACGCATGACATACCAACCAACTAACATGCAAATTTTGTTCCTTGTTTAACTATATATATCACGTGAATAGTTATGAGTTTTGTATAATATATTAGGCCCATATTAATTGTATTACTTGAGTAATATGTGGGTTAAATAAATAAAAATTATACGGTTAATAATGAAATTTAAAAATTATAAAATATATTTTTAAACAAAAAATGTCTATATTACATATTAATAACAACTTTAAGAAATTAAATACTCCACTAACTACAAAAATGGTATCCTGTGTACAACACGGATTACATATAAATATTAACTATTTATCAAAAATTAATAGTTACAAATCAAAATTTTAGCACACTATTTTTTTAATTATTAAAATTAAAAGAACTTATTAAAAATATGATTAAAATGTAGGACCAGAACGTAATTTTTTCTGTCATTTTAAAAACTTTCGGTTTAAATTCTTTTAAAATTTCATTTTACAAAGCATCATTTTTTTTCAAAATCTTGTTGTTTAAAACTATTGTTTAGAGTTTTATTTCATTTAAAGAATATTGTTAAGAAAGCTTATTATTTTAATGCATTTATTCTAAAAATATCGACATTAAAATATTTCTTATTCTAAAAAAATTTGGTTTTCTAAAAAAATCATATTTTATAAACTTTTATTAAAGTGTATTTATAATAAAAGATATCAAATTTTTAATTTTAAGAAAAGCTATAATATTATTAATCATTAATATTATGATTAAATTACGAATATAAAAACTATTTTTTTTAATATTATGATTATTTAATAACAGATAGAATATAGTTATTTATTAAGAGAGAAAATATAATTATTTAATAAGAGATAATTAGATAAGAGAACAATAAAGTGACACATGACAAATGTATAATGGGAGTAACAAAGAACATAATGTGACAAAAACTTAAATTATTTGTTATATACAAAAGATAATTGCAGTAAGTTTAATAATTTAGAAATTTTACTTGGTATAAATATCTAACACTTTAAATGCAGCAAGCTAAACGTTTTAAATAATCTTAGATTGAACAAAAATGCAACTTACACTAGTTTTAATAACTTAAATATGATAAATATATATGTAGTATATCTAGATATTTATATAAAATTTAATATGTCAATCAATGGTACCACTAAATAAAATAAAATCAGGGTTCCCTAATTGCACATGGCATGTGTCAAAATGTCTTTATTTGATGATTTAAAAGAGTTGTGTGAGGATTAGGTTCTATTTGGTACGGTTTAGATGTGGTTCAGGAATCGACTGTTTGAGATAAGCTTTATAAGAAAAACAAAAGTTTGGGCAATCATGAAAATAATACTATTTTTTATTTTTATTTTTATTTATATTTATATTTTTATTTTGACTGTTTTGTGATGATTCAAGTGTAAAAATTTACTAGCCACCTCACGTAGTACAAAACTAGCTCCTTATACTTGTGTTTCAGGATAGACACGTCTAACTTTTAATAAAATTTAAATGTAAACGCAATTGCACCGTGGTACTTGTATACTGAGATGAGAAGGTAATTGCTCATTTTGAATTATTTTAATATTATATATATGGGGGTTGGATCCACTAAGAAGAGATTATTGCTTAAGAAGAGTAAGAACCAACAGAAATTTGACACGTGTCATCATAAAACAGTAATACAGTACAAAAAATGAAATACAGTACAAAAAGAAACAAAATCCAGTACACAAAATCAAAAATTTAGTACAAAAAAATCCAGTACAAAAAAAGATAAAATACAGCACAAAAATCCAATATAAAAAAATATAGAACAAATCTAGTACAAAAAAAAATAAAAATCTAGTATAAAAAATAAGATTTTATACCTAAATTATGTGACACGTGTCAAATTCTTATTAGTTCTCGCTCTTCTTAGGCAAAAAGTTCTTCTTATTTGATCTATCCCCTATATATATGTTAAAATAATAACAGTTTCTTTTAAGATTTTACAATCATCTTATTTTATGAGGCGTCCGACTATAAAAGGTGTTAGGGTGGGCCGACGCACGTGACAACTTAATTTTATGAGGGGCGTTCGTCAGATTTAATGGGCGTGGGCGCCCGTATACGTCACTTGGCTAAATTTTATTGGCTCTCAATCAGGCGGCCACCCGCAAATTAATGGGCGCCGACGCCCATAAAACCATGGTCATTTCTGTAATAGAAAAGTCAAATGGTTATATTGTGCAAGTTTTTGGTCAAAATGACTATTTTTGTAATTTAACACAATTTAAAATGACATCTATTATAACTTATAATAACTAAACTACTAGATTATTTTAAATAACTTCATTGGCCTCATTAATTTTAATAACAAGTTAAAATTTTAAGTATTAACCTAACTACCTAACCTAATTAATTAAGGTGAGGACTTGTGGTAAAAGAGTTAAAGTTCACTACCATTCATTAGAAATATGATGATCTGATCACCTACTAGAGTCACTAGACGAGCGACATCCACCACTCCACCAGACGTCACTGTGTCACTGTGGTACCGCACCACCTAACAGTTGGGAAAATTAAGAAAGATATATTGGGTGAGGTTAATAGTGTATACAACAAGTGTTTGAAAAAGTGTGATGATCTACTTAACAAAAATTAACCCATACAAGCCGGCTTTAAGAAACAAGTTTCTAAGCAAAGACATGAATTACAGCTTAAATTAATTATTTTTATGTGGATTGCAAAAAAAATTATTGTTTCAAGGACAAACATTTCGTGGTTATGATGAATAGGATAATTCCTAAAATAAAGGAAATTTGTTGAAATGATTAGAATTTAATGGGTGAAATAAGTGAAGAACTTGGTAAGGTTATCTTAGGGAATGCACTTGGGAATAACCAAATGACAAGTCCAAAAATTTAACAATTTTTTTTCTTTATTAGTTTATGAATCAAATGATGTATCCAAAAAGAAACAAATGGTAGTGGTTATTCAGTACGAGGATATATGGGGTTATTAATGAACGGTTTATTGGGCTTGCTCATGTAATGAAGACTTCCACATTAAAACTCAAATCCATTATTGATGACTTATTTGGGCGACATGTATTGAATTTGGTTAAGATTAGAGGCCAATGTTATGATGATGCAAATAATATGCCGGGTGAGTTTAACAGATAATAGATTTCGTCTTACGAGAAGATGTTTCTGCGTTCGATATAAATTGTTTTGCTCACCAATTACAACTTGTAATTGTGACAGTTTCAAACAAACATACAAGCAATTGGAAACTTTTTGAAACGGTAGTAGGTGTAACAAATGTCGTTATTGCTTTTTGCAAAAGACAAGAGAAGTTTCATGATAGTCAAAAGAAGGACTTGGAAGAAAACCTTGAGATCGAAAGTGGATTGAATCAGAAAATGTCTCTTGCAAGACCGATAAATACACGTTGGAATTCCCACTATAAAACACTTTCTCGTTTGATTATTTCATATCCCAAGGTTATGCATGTTGTTAAATATGTTGAAGAAATGGGTGTCAATCTTGCTAGTGCCACACAAGCAGATGAGCTTCAAGCAAAGATGAAAAATACAACTTTGTATTTTACGTACACTTGATGTTGCATATTCTAGACATCACTAATACATTGTCCATTGTCTTTAAAGAAAGAACCAACATTAGTTGAATGCGGTTTCGTTGGTTTCTTCTACCAAACACCAACTTAAGAAGTTTAGAAATGGAGGGTTTTAATGATATTTTTGACAAAGTTAACCTTTTTTGTGAGAAATATAAACTTAAATTGCTGAACATGGATGGTGAATACATTAACCAGAAGTGGCCAAGATAGAAAACAAATATCGCATATTGTCACGACTTTGTGTATGATTGTTTCAATGTGATTCTAGACGTGCAAATACAAGAGTTTGGGAATCGTTTTAACCAGGTAACATCTGGCTTGTCTATTTGATTAGTTTGAGTCATTGTGATAATTTTGGTGGGTTTGACATTCCAAAGATACGAAGATGTATCTGTATAATTTTAATGAAAATTAGAGGTGTCAATTTTTACCCAAATGAAAGAAAATGGGTTGGTTTGGGTAAATAATTGTAGTATAGTGGGTGGAAATGAGTAACAACATAATATTGAATGGGTTGAGATGTGTATCACTTAAACACAATACGGGTTGAGATGGGTAGCACTTAAACAAAATACTAGTCAAGATGGATAACCAAAAAACAATGTAAATGCAATGGATTCAAACATTTAAGAATGATTAATAACGTATTTGATGAGAAAAACACTAAAAATTATCCAAATGGATTATTTGTTTACTTATAACACATCTTAAGCTAAACTAAATTGATGTTTTTTAAAAACAACCCATTTAGACCCCAAATGATTTTGCTTAAAACCCGTTCTAACTCGCACCCATCTTGACCCGAACCCATTATGACCCGTTACCCAACCCGACCCAACCCACCCATTTTGTCGGACATGATGAAAATGTTAAAGAAGATTTTGGGTTGAACGAGCGACCTATATTGATACCTTAAAGGAGATCCACGATTTGCCAACTTCGATAATTTATCAAGTATTGTAAATTTGATAATTGAGGCAAAGAAACATCTTTCATTTGCATGGGTATATTGTTTATTAATATAGCTTTCGTATTACATGTTGCAACCTAAACTGTTGAAAGATGTTTTTGGCAATGAGGTACTTGAAATCATATATGTGTAATCGGATTAGTGATGAGAATTTAAGCAATAGTTGGTTTTTTTTGATAAATAGTTACTTAGAAAAGTCTTCATAGACGTTATTTTGTATATATTTCAAAAATTGAAACAATGCAGAAAACAATTTTAGATATATTGTATTTTCATTATGATTTTGTTTATGAAATTTAGTTTGAGTGTTTTTCAACATGACTCAACCCGATCCAATCCAACCCGACCTTAATAGAAGTGAATGATTACTATATAGCAATACCTAAACAACCTATATAAATTCCACTCCTACGAAAAGAATTATTGAATCTTCAAGTACTTGTTATTCAAAAACCCAAGAACTAATATATTTAAAAGCAAAGAAACAAACATTTGGGAAGCATCGAACCTGGGAGGGAGGCCCGAAAAATAGCGAACGAATCACCAACTTAGTTGTTTTTGTAATTGTTTGAATTTGCTAAACTTATATATTAAACTTGAAAATAAAATAAAAAATAAAAAAAAGAAAGAAATCAAGACAAAGTTTAAACGTTTGTACCAACTTGTATGTTTCATTTTTTGTCTTTAGACTATTGAGTTATTGGGTCAAATGATTAACGAAAAAGTTTTTTTTTTACCTTCTATAAAATTCGTAACTGGTTTAAATATATTTAAAAAATTGGAATGCAAATTATATGTGTTTGTTGTAAAATAATTAATATATACAAATGTTTTTAAAAAATTAGGGCCCCTAAATAATGTGTCATGTGTGGTCGCACCTCTCGCACGTGCTCTAAGACCCCACTGGATATTCATTTCCCTTATTGGGATTGAATATCTAAATTCAACTCGAATAAAACCGAACAAAACCTATTTATTATGGTTATTTGGGTTATCAGGATGGATTCGGATCTGAAGAGCATATTTTCTGTTCGGATCAGGTTGGGTGTCGGATAGGGTTTAAAAATTTGCAAATCCGAGTAAACCACCGATTAACACTCCTAAACGGCTAACATGGTGGGTCGTTGCTAAAGTTCACAAAGTCAAAGATCTATATGATTGAAACATAATATCTAATAATAATATTCCTAATTGAGATGTGATTCTGAAAGGCAAGTGTTATCAAGATTATATGTGCTATTATTTGATGAAATAATAGATACCAACATAAATATCATATTTGGACATTACTATCTGTAGAAATAATAATATTTAAATTATTAAAGAGGATTTATAATTTGAGTTTTTTTTGGGAAAGCTAGCCTTATTTCTTATGTTGTCATATTATTAAACTCTTTTGTATATAATTACTGTGTTCTCTCGCGGTTGTGACAGTAATTCTACTACGATTGCGAATATTAGAACGCAAACACAATCCCGTGTATCAAAACACACGCTGGATTGAGTTCTCTATTGATTTAGATTGAGTAATTGACTTTTAGACTCTTAGTAAAGCATAAGAAAGAACTCCCTCTCAAGTTATGAATTCGGCATCTTTATTGTTAACTAATATATATAGATAAAACAGAAAGCAATAATATAAGGAGTTTTGGGAGAAATCAATACATGTAATACAGAGAATGTTGGATATAAATGCCCGGCATTAATACAAGCATTGACTGAAATAATAAAACAAAAGACTGACAATTACAGACAATTGTTACAAACACTGAAACAAGACAAAAGTACATAACAGCGGAACAAAGTCAACAACAACGGAAAAAAGAAATCCTAAAATTAAAGTCTTCGGCTTCAGTCTTTAATCTTCTGTGGTTGTAATCCTTTGTTTGGTTAAGTGTCTTCTCCACGTTTGTTTTTCCGCGGTTATTATTGAGAGTTTCCGTGGTTGTCATCCAAGGTTGAGAGTGAGAAGCAGTGGTTGAGCTCAGTGGCATGTATGCACTTATCTGCGGCTGTCTTCCATGGTTAACCACAATGTTGGGGAATGTGGTTATGTCTCATCAATTCTTATTTTTCAACAACACAGATGTAAAAATGTGGCATATTGATTGTCATTTTGACGTAGGACCCTAAAGTGTAATTGTCATAAACATGTCTATCACAACATAACAAAAAAAATGACGTGCTTAGTCGTAAAACATATATAAACATAATACAAACAAATAAAAATAAAAAATTATTATCATTATTAATTAAATAATATCGACCTGAAACTCGTCACATACAATACATGTTCAATTTAATTATTATTAGTTAATTAGACCACTCGCAACGCGCATGCCACCACCGAGGCACGTTCCACGTAGCATCGCCGTCGAAGTGGAGAAGGCAGCCGACTTGAACGTCGCCCTCCACCTCCCTACGGACGTCCCCAAGTGCGTTAAATAGAGAGAGAGGGTAAAAAGAGGGGATGCATTTGAGAATGACTGGTTGGAGACAAAAAGAGAAGTGAATACGTGATAATGCATGTATAAAAGATGAGTACAAAACTGATGTAACAGTGATGACTAGGATGCATGTAATAAGTGTATCATTTGTATTCAACGTAATCTTAGCATTAATGTTTTCTCATTTAATTATTATTATTGTCTTTTTTCTTTTGAAGGGGTTCGAAAAAAGTTTCCTTTCGCAACTGTCATTTATTATCCTCATTTAACTATAATTATTATCATTTTTCCTTTTAGAGCGGTTTCAAAAAAAAATTTCGCGGAACGCCCCTTTTGTTGTGGTTCTAAAACAATTTTGCAGCTTTTTAATCATATAAAGTCGGTTCCTATCATTGTAGTAGCAGTATTATTAGTGTTCACTTCAAAATGTATATCAGATCAGTGGGTATGCCAAGTGAGTGGACGTGGGTAGGGCGTGAGAGGGCGTGGCACACCGCCCCCTTGGGGCGTGAGAGGGCATGGCGTGATTGGGGTCACGGGAGAGAGGGCTCTCTCTCTCTCTCTCTTACACACACACACACTCACATATATATATATATATATACATAAAAGTTTAAAAAAATGGATGATGACGTGGAGTGAGTGGGTAATGGGGCATTTCCACCAAAATGGTGGGGTGAGTGGTTGTGGTGAGTGCTTATGTGGCACCTACGTGGCACATACGTGGAGTGATTGGGTCACTTGGCATACCCAATAGTCTCAGTAATTATACTCTTTTACCAAAGTTATTACCGCCTAACAGTATCTTGGTGGTGGAATATGGTTAATAAATCAAATGGTTCTGAGTTCGAATCACACAAGGGGTTCTTCTCAAAATAATGAGTTCCTTCCACAACTGGTAACTTGATGGTGAATATGATCGAGTGATACTGATGGTGTCACGATGATATTTTAGTGATCTGTCAGTGTTACTAAAACTTACTAGTTCAACAAAAAAAAGTAATTATACTCTTTTGTAAGTGGATAAAAATATGAAATGATTAGAGACTCAAAGATACAAAGAAGTCGTATATTGGGTGTGGTGTATCCTTAGTAATCATGCAAGTCTATTTTTTCCTGTGAAAAGTGGCGGTTGTTCATTCATGTAATATAGTATTCATGTGCTTAAAGGCTAGGGTTGTTTACGAGTCAAGTTAAGTAATTAGTATTGGTTCGGGCTCAAGGCTGGCACGCCGAACCTGATTTTTAAGGGGCCCAAAATTCCGAATTTTTTTAATATATTTTATATATAAAATTATTTTTAAACAAAATATATTTTTGTTACATCTAATCATGTAAAAAACATGACTTTGCAACAATAATTCTATTTTATTATATATATTGGCTTATTTTTATATCAACTATCATCGATTTATGAATTTTTTCTATATGTACAGGGACCCATTTTAGTAGTCGTATATGGGTTTCAAAATCTCAAAGACGGCTGTGTTCGAGCTTAGCTTGAATTCTCAATCAAGCTGATCGCGTTCAAATTGGCTCAAATTATCAACCGCGTTAAAATATTGGGGTCGAGCTTGATTCAATTTTAAACTGAGCCAATTAGTCTTAGCTTTGTAGGTCAAAATTCAGATTCTTGATAAGGGTCAAACTTTTTTTAGAGAAGACTAAACAACACCATCACCATGTTATCAAAACACCAAATAAATTGGTTACAACATACAAAGAACCAAAAAATTGGTGATAGACCCCATGATCAATGATTGAGGTGATGGGTTCTTATGGCTTGGAAGTGATAAATTCATCCATCTGGTACCAAAGAAACACAACACTTAGGTTGGTTAGTTAAAGAATACGTATGATTTGATTCGATTTTGCTTTAACCATAATCATAATCAAAACCAAAACTTTTTATTTTTTCAATCTACATACAAGTAAAAAATGTTACATAACATATAATTTTTGTACTCCATGAAGATACTTTTTGTTAGTCAGGGATGATGAATTTTATTTTGAGGATCACAGTAATATGTTTAAGAATAATAGACCAAATTTCATAGTTTGTAAGCATTTTATGTTTTTTATTATTATTGTATATATTTAATTATTAGAACTAATTCTTCAAAATTCTATTATTTAAAACAAGTGATTAAATGAATTATATATTTTCACTAGTCGTTCTTTTTTAAATTATATTATATAATTAAAAAGCAACTCAAGAGAGGCTTTTGATATTTTATTATATATATAATTAAATGAAAATAAATAGTAATATATATATTATATATATAGTGAAAAAAAATGGTTCGTAAAATTGAATAATAAATCTCTTGAATCACCAGAAGTTTTTTTTTTTTTTTTTTATTTTGAAAAGTAATAAACATAAATGAGGACATAAATTTGAGAGATTTGTTTAAAGATTTGTTTTTTTATTAAATTTAAGAAATTTGCTTAGATATTTCGGTTTTTGTTTTAATTCAACCGATTGGTTGCTGATGAAAAATATTTTATGAGTAATTTTTTTCTATTATTTTTGTAACATATTTGTGTTGATTTTGTGTGATTTTATGTTTTTATGAAAAATTTGTATATAGATCGTGATTAAAAATTCAATTTTGCTATGTAATTTATGCTTCTGCAAATGATATATAATACCCGTTCTCGGGAGTGTACTGTGATAACACGCCGCAACGCGCGGGATGGAAAAAAACTTAGTTTAATTTAAATACAAAAAGCTGATTATTATATATTTCTTTTTTCTAATTATACTATTGAAATTTGATTAAAAACAAACCTGTTTCTATTTAAGTGGTATAGGGCGTTTAATTTACGAGTTTAAGTTTTTATATTGGGTTTAAAAATTAAACTTAATCAAACAAACCCATTTAAAAAACTAAGGTTTTGAAAAACAATTTGAAAATTGTACATTTCTGTTTTGGCTTGTAAAAAACTCAAAGAAGCTTATGATTGCACATTTCTATTTCGTCATTCCAATATTTTAAATTTGATTTCGGTATTTGTAACTAAAAATGAATATTAGACTAAAATTTCTAATTTAAAAAATTAAACTTCCATATTAAATTTATCTAAAGGGTAAATAAATTTTTATTTGATTTAAAAGGGTTCTTTAATTTTATAACCACCATATATTGATTTATTTACTAAAGGTATTGATGTGGCATAAATTAAAAAAATCTTTTGGTTTAGCCTTAATAGATTAAAATTATTTTTTTTACATTTTTATTATGTATAATAATACATAATAGATATTTATATGTATGCACATGTATACCCCGTGTGTTTCAGTGTTTGTATATACTAAAATAATTAAACAAACTAAGTCAAATCAAACCAAACCGAGTCAGAGCTAGCTTAGGCTCGTCCCGTTTGCAAACAAAGCATGCTCATCTCATTTATAAACCGAATCAAATTCAAAACATCTTTTGCGAATTTTTTACTGAACATGCTTGAAGGAAGCCCGAACACAAGCTATTTGAACAAGTAGCATGAATTTGCCATATTATACAATATGTCATTGTCCTTCTAGATGCTAGACTCTATTATCTCAAACGAATTTTCTATCTTTTCATATGTTTTCTGCTGTGAACATGGACCCTAACGTTTGAATTAACGTGTAAAACAGGTGTTGAAATGATGAAATAAAATATACAAAAAAGAATGCTCTTATTAGCTTATATTCTCCAATCTTTATCACGTTTTCATGGAGTTTTCTTGAGTTTTCCTTAAAAGATAAAATGTCTGCAGTCTGTGGACCATATCTGCAAACATCTATAAAAGAAGAGGTGGACTAAATGTCTGCAGTCTGTAAGAAAAAGAGTTTTTATTTTTTAACGTCTATTTACTGTTAAAATAAATTGGTGTGTTAGTGTACAGACGGTAGTGGTGGTGGTGTCCGACGGTGGTGGATGTTGGTGGGCATGGTCTCTTCAAACCTTAGAAGATCATATAAATAACTGGGCCACATCTGCACCAAGAAAAGCACGCGCAGACGTTTTTTAATGAAACATCTTCGAAAAAGCAAACAGTCTACAGATGCCAATGTCTGCGCGTGGTTTGCACGACGTATACAAAAGAGGTTGCATAGACGTTTTTAAGAAAAACAAACAACACCTAAATGGTTCAAAAAATTTAGGGTAAATTTCACTATTGGTCCTTTATGTTTACACAAAATTTATAGGATGGCCCTCTATGTTTTGAAATGTCAGAATAAGCCCTATAAGTTTCCAAATGTTGCTAACTCTGTCATTTCTCCGTTAACTTTTTTCAGTACTAACGGAATAAAAAACCAATCTCAAAATTTATGTAAACATGAAGGAGTAAAAATGAAATTTACTCAATTACTTATATATGATTTTTTTACATTTATGCCCCTATTCTATTAACATAAAGAAATAAAAGCGAAATTTATCAAAAAAAGCCTATTTAATTATGTCTCATTCAAGTAAACCAACAAAAACAATCTATAAATCCTAATTTATATAAACAACTCGTTGGAAACAACTCCCAAAAAAAAAGAAAAAGAAAAATAACAATTTATTTAATTAAATTAGAAGATAAGATGAGCTCTCCTTTATTCTCTAACCTTACGCTATGTGTTATCATGTATAAGAGTTTGATGAAAGGTTGACCATTTATATCATTTAGGTGACACATATATAGTCGTCACAAAGAAGTCAATCTCATCATTTACAAGTAATTTTATATGTGTAATTATGCATGTAAACGAACCGAACGAACACGAACACGAACACATTAATGAATATGAAATTTGTGTTCGTGTTCATTTATTAAGAAAATGAATATGTTCTTGTTCGTTTGTGTTTGTTTATTAATAAATTAAACGAACTGTTCATTAACATAAATGAACACAAACGAACCAAAATAAACGAACAAACATAAATAAATATTATTTAACACCATTGAATAATCATAAACGAACATGAACATTATTGAATAAACATAAAGGAACACAATTGAACAAGCATATACAAACACAAACGACAAGTCTCTTAAATGTAAATACATATCATTCGTAAATTAGATAGTAAACCTAACATAAACTAACATTACATAGTTAATGAACATTAACAAACACAAATAGACGAACATAACCGAACAGTTCATGAACATAAATAAACGAACACTAGGTGTGTTCATGTTTGTTTATTAAATTAAACGAACACAAATTTGATGTTCGTGTTCGTTCATTTATTAAATAAATGTATATAAACAAATTTCCAGCCGAACAATTCATGAACAACTCACGAACTGTTCGGTTTGTTTACAAGCATATTTGTAATGGTCACATTGAAAGGGATTTGACTATAATCATTAGCTAATATTTGATTTTAATTTTGTTTTTCTATTACATTTTTTAAATTATATTTTAATATTTTTTTTCTAAATGCTATTCAAATGAATTTTTTAAAGAACTTAACTAAATTCGTTTTTATATTTGTAAACTTTATTAAATTCATAAGCTAACAACTACAAATTTTAAAGAACAAAAGAAAAAAAAAACTTTAATCATTTGCAAAACAAAAAGTCTGATAATCTACAAATAACAAACAATAATTGTAAAGTACTACATATTATATTTTTCATAATGTTTTTCGTGTTCTCAGTAATTTCACGTGCACGATTAGTTGAAGTTCATAACAATTTCATGTCATCCTTGCATTGTTTTTTCTCTTTTATGTCGAGAAATTTTTTATCGACTTTAATATGTTCGCCAACGTTTCTTTATAGTCCGTTAAAGACGAAGATTGCGTCATTTTTCCTTTGTTGTTTCTACCGGGTAGACATTCTAGTTCGTGAGAATTTTGATATCTTGTTCTTCTTCTGACTTGTTTAAATCAATTAGACAACAACCAGTGAAATCAGTTTGAGGAGAAATGTAGTTGTCTAACGACAACATCTTGATACCTTTCAAAGTTTGTAACTTTGGGACGGGTTATCACCTTTTCAATTGTCTCATAACTTGCCATGTTGTGTTATAAGAAAACATGCCTTCTATCTAGCGTACTCCGTCAATGCTTAGTTCATAGCAAATATGCATGTTGGGTTACTAATGATTGGATGTTGAATTAAATTAGTAATTGGGTTTAATCACGGGTAATGCATATGGGGTTATCTGGTTATTAGTTTTGGTTTTAAATTGTGTTTTTTCGTGGTCGCCAAAATTTCATGGGAGTCGATGATAAAATTTCTTCAAGGTCAGTTGAGATTAAACCACATATATAACGAATGAATTTTTTTCATGGGTGTCGGTCGACCCTCATAAAAAGTTGAGGCAATTACATATATACCCCTAAAAACTTCATAAATTACAAATATAACCGACTTAAAAAATAAATTGCGTATATCCCCTTATCTAACCATTTAAATTACACACATCCCTCAAAAAAGTTTTAAATTACATATATTCTCTTATTTAAAGAAGAAAAATTATAAAAGAAAACAACACATGTAATTAGAATTATAAACAGGGGATATATGTAATCATTCCTAAAAAGTATATACGTCCGCTTGGTTTCCAAACCAGTTTCTAACCGATACCAATTAGGTTATTTTTTTTAATTTTTGCCCATGTTTACCTGCTATTTGAGAGATTCTTTCAATTTATAATCTCACACAAGTTGTTGGTTTCAAAGGTAAGGCACGCTTCATATATATATAGCTGATGTTAAAGTTATCATAAAATAAAAAAAAACCAACCTAATTTCTTAATACAATAAAAGTATTTCTTGCAGTTTTAACTACAGAAATAATCTAAAAACACATTTCAAGAGTTAAATAACACTTTAGTACCTCATATGCCTTTGAAATTTCCTGAACACTGTTTCTGCATCTAGATCTTTATTTACATATAGATGTCACTTTATAAATTATAAATTTTATTGGTAGCACAAAATATATAGTGGCTTATTTATAACATAAAGACCAAACTGAACAAACTCACAATGACAATGCATGTAACTAATTCAACTATTGTTGCAGGGACCAGAAAAAAAATTGTGAGAATAACACAAACCTCATATTAGGCTTTCTTGAGTTTTTTTTTTTTTTTTTTTTTTTTTTTTTGAATCAAAGTCCTTCTAGCCCGCCTACCGGTGTCTCTTGACTTAAAGTCTTGGTTTAAGTTTATTTGCAAGCAATTGCTTCTAAGAGGCTTCCTTCGTATGATTTTCCTCCTGAGCAACATGGTAATTTCATTTTATCGAAAGACACTTGATTTAGCGGTAAAAAAACATTTCGAGGGTGTTAGAATTGATGTTTGTTTCAAAATTGTTTTTTTTTTAAAATAATAATATTATTTGTTACTTTAAATGCGTATCTTAGTATTTATATGTAATTTTAATCATATTTTATATCGAAAATTCATTTTGTATATCCTAAATTTTATTAATAATTATTATATATACATTTTTTCAATTTGTGTAACATATACATGTGATATTAGCAAAGAAAAATAATATAATAAATGGGATGAGAAAGGGCCGACTCAAGCGTTTTTGAGGCTCTAGGCATAATTAAAGTTTGAGACCCTTTTCTAACATATGACGGTTGCTATTATAGACTCCCCTCCTTTATTCGGTCTTAAGACCGACAATAATAAACAAAATTACTAATCCAACTAATAAACTAATAAATTAATCAACTAACAAAACCTAATATCAAAGAGGACCAATTCAAAATCCTCATAAAAAAATAACAATTCAACGACTTAAAATCTCATAAACAGTTTGAAATATGTATGTAACATAATTCACCAAAATAAACTAAATAGAAATCAGGAACATATATCGAAGGAAAAATAATATAATAAATGATCAATTTCGAGAATTCTTGATTCAAGATTGAATCGTAGAATCATGGTTTGGGTTTGGGTTTGAAACTTTGAATCATAGTCACAAAATCATAGTGACACATGCACATAGTTAATTTGTATCACAACCGACCCTAAATCACAATCATGGCTTTGAGTTTCAATCATATAATCTGATAATCATAGCTTCGAGTTTGAATACCGGAATCATTGACGAGTTCCATACTTTAATTAAGTAAGAATTTGGACCATCGTGAAACGACCCTTCAAGTCCACACAACCGCCCTTTCATTTGACCTTTTATAGTTTCCACAATAAGACCATGACACTTTAATTCACATTTTGCAGTCTGTTAGCCCTTTATAAAAAACTTTAGAAGCGTTAGTATCGTTTGATTTCAATAGAAAAAATAAATTTACAATAAATATATCTTTCTTCACATTGTTCAACTTTGAGATGGCACAAATTCAACCTCCATATTTTTTCGGCATCTTCAAAAAATCTTATTATTTCGTAAGATGTGAGAATCTTATCAATGAATATTTCATTATTATAATAATTAATTAATTTATTAAAAACGAGGATAATTTATATTACATATTTAATCATATTTTATTTTTTATAATAATAAATATCGTAGCAGAACACGCACCCCTTTCTTCTCTATATACCTTTTTGTAATAAAAATAAAACTTTCAGAACTTTAAGTTCACCTGTCGCCGCGCCGCTGCTTTCTCCATGAACCCAAACTTCGCCGGAAAACCATTCGCCGCCGCCTCATACCACGGCGGCGACCGGATGGACATCCAACAGATGCCGGACGCACCCAATCGTGGGACCCACCATCGGCGAGCCCAATCGGAGACATTTTTCCGTTTTCCAGACGACGACATCCTTCTAGACGACGTCGTCGCAGACTTCAACTTCGCCGGAATCGACTTACCCTCTCTTTCCTCCGACGCTCCGTATCCAACCACCACCGGTGATTCGTCTTCGAAGTCGGAGGGAGAGTCGTCCGATGTCAACGCCGGTAAATCGACGGCGAGTAGGCCACCGGGAATGATCAATCATACGAGGAGTGTGTCTGTGGACGCTGATTTCTTCAATGGGTTAGCGTTGAACTCCGGTGGCCCGTATCGTCACCGGCATAGCAATTCGATTGATGGGTCGTCGTTTGAAGGGGATTCGGTGCTGATGATGGTTGATAATTCGAAGAAAGCACTAGCACCGGAGAAATTGGCTGAACTCGCTTTGATCGACCCTAAAAGAGCTAAAAGGTTTAATCTTTTTTCTTTCTCATGATTTCGATGATGATTTTTGTTTGTTTAATTGGGTAGAATTTGATGCATTGTTTAGGTATGATTTGGTTAACTTCTTCATTGTTTATGCAATTTGATCATGAATACATTGATAATTTAGGGGTCAAATAATTAGTTTTATAATGAATATCTGATTAATTTGGGATCAAATAGTTTTGGGTAGTGTTGATTAATATTCAACAGATAATCGGCCATAAAATCGATAGGCAGTTGAAATTGATCAAAGTCGGTTATAGTGGTTGATTAATCTTGAACCGATAATCGGTTTTAAACTCAATAGGCAGTTGAAATTGGCCAAAATCGGTTACAGTGGTTGATTAATCATCTTCAACAGATAATTGGCCTTAAAATCTACAGGCAGTTGAAATTGGTCAAATCGTTTATAGTGGTTAGTGGTTGATTAATCTTCAACAGATAATCGGCCATAAAATCGATAGGCAGTTGAAATAGGTCAAAATCGATTATAGTGGTTGGTTAATCTTGAACGGATAATCGGCCTTAAAATCAACAGGCAGTTGAAATTGGCCAAAATTGGCCAAAATCGGTTACAGTGGTTGATTAATCATCTTCAACAGATAATCAGCCTTAAAATCGACAGGCAGTTGAAATTGGTCAAAATCGTTTATAGTGGTTAGTGGTTGATTAATCTTCAACAGATAATTGGCCATAAAATTGATAGGCAGTTGAAATTGGTCAAAATTGTCCGATTTCGGTTATAAGTGTTGTAGTAATCTTCTACAGATAATCGGCCATAAAATTGATAGGCAGTTAAATCTGTCAAAATTGACCAAAATAGGTTAAAATCGACCAAAATCGGTTAAAATCGCTCAAAAACTGGTCAAAATCATTACAAAATGAGTATTTGTATACAAATTTTAAAATTACATATAAAAATTATAATCTTATTAATCGCTAGTTGGTACCCTACAATCTGACTTGCGCAATATGATATTTTAGAACACTCGGTTTGAGTAGTATCATTTGAAGTAATATCTACAAACTGATATTCAATGCCTTTATTTGTGTGTTATTGTCTTAAATACTATAAAAACAACAACCATATGATCTAGCAAATCTCATTCATTAACTAACTATTTGTATTCCTGTCCCCTGACTCGAGTACAGATTCGCACAAACATGCATAATGAAGCAAAATTTAAAAATACGTAGGTAAAGAGCTATTGATATAAGTGAAATGGTGACAAGTTATATAGATCATAAGACATAAAATCTAAAAATCATAAGGCAATCAGATGTACATGTAAAAAAATCATGTTTCTAATGTCTATGGTATGTTGTTTGTAGGATTCTTGCAAATAGACAATCGGCTGCCCGTTCTAAAGAAAGGAAAATAAGGTATACGAGTGAGTTGGAGCGGAAAGTGCAGACTCTTCAGAACGAGGCAACGACACTCTCAACCCAAGTGACAATGCTTCAGGTATATGTTCGTATTACATCAACTAAAAGTATTTTTAACATTCACTAGATATAAAAGTAGGATCAAATAAGAACACAATTTTGTATAAAAACATAAAAAAACTTATTTTTGTACTAGATTTTTTTTTTTTGTATTTGTCATCTTTTTTTGCATTGTATATTTTTTGTATTGGATTTTTGTTCTTTTGTACTGTATTTTTGTTTTTTTTGTGCCGGATTTTTTAATTTTTTTACTGGATATTTGTTTTTTTACTGGATTTTTGTTCTTTTTGTATTGGATTTTGTGTTTTTGCACTATATATATATTTTTTAATTTTTTTAGTCAATATTGTGTTTTTAACGGATCCTTGCCCATTAAATATTCTATCTGCATTTGATGTATTCAAGTTTAAATTCATGTACATCTTACACTAAATGATTAGAAAATGATAGGTTTTTATCCATTTTTTAATATTATAAACATGTAATGTTTAGATTATGGTTATAGTAAATGGATTATCACAATAACAATACAAGTTTTAAATAAATGATTAGGGCGTTATTAGGGATATTCGATTGTTAAACTTGAACAGACTCATATTTGTATTCATGTGAAAAACATCAGTCCTAACCCGTACATAATTTTAAACGTGTATGGGTTAGGGTTGATGCTTTTCATGCGAATAAATATATGCATTGTGTTTGAGTTGAAAAAAAAATCAACTTACCTGCCCATTGCCCATCAACCTGTAAACTCGACACGATTGATACCATAATTGAAGTAGCATAAATTCCAAATTTGTGAACTTTGGTTTCTAAAACTATATTATTACAAAAATAATACAAGTTTTAGATTAATTGACTTAGGAGGTTATATACTTCAGACGGCTTTTAGCTCATTTGACCCATTTTCGTTTAGTTAAGCCCTTTTAGCTTAACCCGTTTGACCGTTTTACAGATAAAACATAGCCCAAATCAACCCCTTCGTAATTAAGAGGAACTTTTAACAAAATTATTGCTAATTGTGACACAGAGGGATACTACCGGTCTAACTTCAGAAAACAAGGAACTCAAGCTGCGGTTACAAGCAATGGAACAACAGGCAAAACTCAGAGATGGTAAGTGTGTATACATATATATATTTCTTTCATTTTGTTAAACTGATCAAAATTTGCCAAACACTCAAACATCTAATCGATCGCGATAGAATTACACAACAAAAGGGCTTCTAAACAATATATCCTGCAACCTGTTTTTATTATCCAATTCTCATTGTTTAATTTCATACAAAAATTGAAAAAAAAAGTGTTGCTAATTATCACATTTTGCAGCTTTGAATGAAACCCTGAGAGCAGAAGTGCAGCGTCTCAAACTCGAGACCAACGGCATGAGCTACAACCGATCATTGCCGCCTCAGCATTCTTCACATCCACAAATGTTCCATCACTTCACTAACCCCAACACGCAGCAGCCACCACAGCAACAGCAGAACCGAATGGCTGATTCAACGACTAACCGCCCGCCTAGACCTACCTTCATGGACTTCAATTGATAGGTAGTTTTGAGATAAAGATTCGACCCAGGTTCGTGCGGGTGTATCACGGGTTAAGTAAAGGTTTAATATGTTCATCTTGTAGATAAAAGGGTATGTGGATAGATTATAATGGAAATTGTTGAAATGCTTGTTACAAGAATGGAGCTTTTTAAGATTTTTATGAAACTTGAGATGGTGGGTGGTGATACTCAGTTGACTTTAGGAAGTCAAACATGAAATTTTTTTTTTATGAACTAGAAACATATTTTTTTTGTTGAAATTATTTTTCCAACAACATTTATGATGGTATTTGTTTTGTTTAACCTAAAGCTTGAGTTTGGCTCATTGCTTTTGAGCAATTAAAAAAGAAATTTAGTTTGGTTTGGGCTTGTTATTATTATTCTTATATAATTTTTTAAAATATAATATTAATAATAACTATCATATGTATCGTGACTATTGGTATGATCTATGTTGGGTGAGATGTGAGCAAATCTTGCTGTTATTTTTAAATATACTATTGACTCATGAGCACACATATGATTTGTATCATTCCCTTTACTACTTATATTGAAGTAAAGTTATTTTTAGTCATTGTGGTTTTATTAAATTTATTATATTTTATCTATTAGTTTAAATTTTGGGTAAAAATTATTTTTGTTCAATTAGCATTAGCTATCTTTAAATTAGGGTAATCTATATATATATATATATATAGGGACTTATTCTATTGAGAACCACTAAATATGAAAGAACTAAAGGAACTAATTTTAAACCATATGTTATTAGGGGTATAAAAGTAATTTAACCTTAAAGTATGAGAAGTTACTATTTTACCCTTTTAAATAACCACTCTATGTACAAAACTTAAAGCATAATGTACAAGTGTATTATGTAGTTCTCAAGTTCCTAGCATAAAAATGGTTCTTAATAGAATACCTCCCTATGTATATATATATATATAGGGATTTATTCTATTAAGAACCATTAAATACTAAGGAACTAAAGGAACCACATTTGTAGCCACAAGTTTTGAAGGGTATAAAAGTAATTTCCCTTGAAAATAGGGGAAGTTACCTTTATACCCTTCAAATTTGTGGCTAGACATGGTTCTTTTAGTTCTTAACTTATATTGGTTCTCATTTGAACGTCCACCTATATATATATATATATATATATATATATATATAGGGCATGGAATTTTTCATAACCCACTAAATGCGTGCTAACCCAAATAACTTTGGCAAGATGAAGCCGAATCTTGGGTTTTTTTTTTTGAACATCATTGTAACACATTTTGAACACCATGTTCTTTTATGAATTTGTGGAAATTCATCACCGTTTAAAAAATATCATCGTTGTAAGTTTTGTGCTACAGTACTGTAAGTTTTAAATATTTAAAAACTTACAGTACTGTAAGTTTTTGAACGGTGATGAATTAGCCCAAACTCATAAAAGAATATGGTGTTCAAAATGTATTACAATGATTTTCAAAAAAAAAAATCCAAGATTCGGCTTCATCTTGCCAAACTTATTTGGGTTAGCGCGCATTTAGTGGGTTATATTTTTAACCTTCCCCTATATATATAGGGAAATGATCATATAATAACCCTCTCTAATTGAGAAAACTCAATAACTCAAATCTAATGGTTCAAATTTCAAAGATTAAATCTAATGGTGACATGTGTCACTAATTAATTTTTAATACAAAAGGGCATTATGGTCTTTTGTCTTAATTACAAAAATCAGATTTAATATAAGAGTGACAACTGTCACACTCTTAAAAACCATCTATTTTTCTATTTTTAAATTAAAGTTTCCTCTCTTGATTTTTATACACTTGTAACTTTTTTATACTATGTTATTTTTTTATAAAAATTACACCATTAAACTCGTCATATTTTTCTCGTGAATTTCATTATAGTTATGCCAAATTTTTTTCGGGGCGTTCGTAATTACACTAACGTAAAAAACATAAGTACAATAATTTTTCTCTTTTTTCAAAAATTTTTCATCAAATTTTTTTTCTCTCATCTTAAATATATATTGCAAACTTATTTTTTATTATAAAATTTAGTTAATTAGATAAATTTATATCAAATAAGATAAAAAGTTAGATAATTGTAACGTAAAATAAATAATAAGTTACAGTTCGTTACATCAGTGTAATTATGAACACTTTGAAAAAATTCAGCTCGTTACATCAGTGTAATTAGGAACACTTTGAAAAAATTCAGATCGTTACATCAGTGTAATTACGAACACTTTAAAAAAATTCAGCTCGTTACATCAGTGTAATTTCGAAAACTTTAAAATTTTTTGACAAAACTATACTTGATTTAAAGATAAAAATGTGACAAATTTAATGGTGTAATTTTTTAAAAAAATAATAATATATATAAAAGTTATGAAGGTTTAAAAAAATGGGGGGTAAACTTTTATTTTAAAAATCAAATTAAGTATACCTCACAAATCTCAAAAATACCCTTAAAGAAATCTCAACCACTCATTTTTCCCAGATTTAATATGGACCACACATTTCAAATTTATTAAATTAGACAACCAATCAAATTGGGTTTATAAGTTACCTCAATTAATATGGGTTACCATTTACTCCTTACCCTATATATATATATATATATATATATATAGGATACACATCTTATAATAACCCACCATAAATGCCTTAACCGTTTAACCCTATCTTTTGCCATTGATTTAATATAAAATAATCAAGATTTAGATCCAATGGTTTACATTGCTAAAGGGTAAGATGGTAAAATTCTTTCTTTCAAAATATGATTTAATGTGGTGGTAACAAATGTCGTCCACCATCTCTCACATCTATATTTTAATTTAAAAAAAAAAGTTTACCCCCTAATTTTTTAAAGTTTGATAACTTTTTTATAAATTATTTTTTTTATAACAATTATACCATTAAATTTATCTTATTTTTCTCTTTAATTCAAGTATAGTCTCGTCATTTTTTTTAATATTTCGTAATAACATCAATGTAAGTATCGGCATTTTTTTCAGCGTAACGTGATTACATCAATGTAAGTCTCGTCATTTTTTTAATATTTCGTAATAACATCAATGTAAGTATCGTCATTTTTTTTTCAGCGTAACGTAATTACATCAATGTAAGTCTCGTCATTTTTTTCAACATTTCGTAATTACATAAATGTAAGTTTCGTCATTTCTTTTCAACATTAGGTAACTACGTCAATGTAAGTCTCAACTTTTGCATTAGGTAAGTACATCAATATAAGTCTCATCATTTTGTTCAGTCTTTCAACTTTCGTAATTATGTCAACGTAACAAACGTAGTGTAACAGCGTCCATAATTACATCAATGTAACAAACACTGATTAAATAGAAATATTACACTACGTTTGTTACGTTGAAGTAATTACGAAAGTTGAAAGGCCGAAAAAAATAACGATTCTTACATTGATATAATTACAAAATGATAAAAAAACGTTGAAACTTACATTGATGTAATTACATAATGTTGAAAAGAAATGACGAAACTTACATTGATATAATTACGAAATGTTGAAAAATATGACGAGCCTTACATTGATGTAATTACGTTACGCGGAAAAAAATGGCGAGACTTATATTGATGTAATTATGAAATGGTGGAAAAAAAGACGAGACTATACTTGAATTAAAGAGAAAAATAAGACAAATTTATTGGTATAATTTTTATAAAAAAATAATAATTTATAAAAAAGTTATTAAGCTTTAAAAAATTAGGGGGTAAATTTTTAATTTAAATTAAAATATGGATGTGAGAGAATGTAGGTGACACTTGTCACCACTAAGTTAAATATGATTTTTTTGTATATAAGCAACTGATTATAATACCCTTTTCATTAATAAGACAAATTTGACACATGGCATCATCTTACTCCATCTCATTTTAAAACAGTTACAGTGCTGTAAATCAAAAATTTACAACGATGATATCTCTTAAACGATGATGAATTTTCACAAACTCATAAAAGAACATAGTGTTCTAATTGTGTTACAATGATGTTCAAAAAAAAAAAAATTCAAGATTCGGCCTCATCTTGCCAAAGTTATCTGGGTTATTGCTTTAAGAGTGAGTTATTATTTGAACACTTTCCTCTATACTAATATATATATATATATATATATATATATATATATATATATTTATATTCCAAGCCAACCTATGGATATATAAATTTGTTATTTTTATTGTTTAAATACATATGCGTATATTAGAATGCATAAATGATAGTTAATAAATGACGAACTAAAAAGAAAATTTATAACCAAATTTTAATCGTCATAAGATTTATTTCACTCTTTTCTTGTTTAAAAACAAAAAAAAAAAACTTGTGGTTATAAATAATTTTATTTAATTCATAAGTAATATTAATTTTCAATTAAAAATCCTCGTACGGTCACACCCATATATATGGGAGGATAAAATAAAAATTCATTGAAGTTATAAAACCTATGAAAATCTAATAAAAGCAATACTTTTTTTTAAGTATGTAATAAATGTAAATATAAGAGAAACAGAAATAAAAAATATATGTAAGTATTCGTTTCATATATACTACACATTAGTTTTAATATATGTATAATGAGTACTTACAATTATTCTTTAATATATTTATAACGAGTACTTGCTATTTTGTAATATATGTGTAACAGATAACGAGTACTTGTAATTATTTTTTCATTTATATATTTTTTATAATAACTTACATTACATATTTAAAAAAAGAAAAAAAAAACTGAATGTTGCACTAGATTTAAATGGGTTTTTTGTCAACTAAAGTGTTTTCAATATATTATATATCCATCCCCTATATATGTGAGTATGTATGTATACAATCTCTAAGTTTAATCACATTAATAACATTACATGATAACAAATATTAAATATATATCTATGTCAATATATTTATTAAAAATTATTTATATATGACTATTTTAGCTCTATTTTTAGTGGGAATTTCATTTGTCCTCGATTTAACATGCAAATTTATAAAATTTTAAATCGTCTTTAAATAGCTTATGTATTTAAACTTCTACATTAGTAAAACATAAACAAATCATCAAACCTTGATAGTTATTAAAAAAATAAAACTTTTTAGGAAATAGTTAAATATTCAACTTTGTAGTTTTGGTAAGAATAAGGATAAAATAGTTGTTTTAGAATAACATAAAATAAAATAAAATAAAATAAAATATAATGGTTATATATATATTATAGAGTAAACTTCGTTTTTGCTCCTTGCGGTTTGGTTAAAATAACGTTTTTCATCCAAAAGTTTCAAAATGACCTTTTTCTCCCTAGTGTATACATTTTGTCCCGATCAGCTCCAACCAACTAAAAACGTTTATTTTTTTCAGTTAAACAGAGGGGTGTTTTAGGCTTTTCACACATAAGGACTAATTTTGTTTTTTTAATCAAATTACTAATAGAAAAAAATACAAATTAAAGGATAAAATGTGTAATTTACTCAAATAAATACCCAACCACTTTCAACCCCATTTTCTTCCCCTTCACCTCTAGTTATAATTACCTTTGAAGAGAAAGTTTTACATTTGACCAGACTACAATTCGAATAAAATTTACGTCATTATGAAAACTAACTCGAAATGCACACAAAAATAAGTACACAAGAATATTATATTTTACTAGACTTGTTTGCGAACAAAGTTTACATTGAAACGTAAACCAACAAGTATATATAATAAGTACACAATAAACCATTTTTTTAATGTTAACAAACGAACGAAAGTTATTAAGGAAAAAATCAGATTATATATACTATAAGAGATAAACTCAAGAGCAACTCGAATTTATTCTAACACATACATAAAAATAAGTATGCAACAAGCTATTTTTTTAAAGTTAACAAACAAAAAATATCAAGAAAAAAAATCAAATTATATAGTTTACATAAGGTAAACTCGAAACTTTAAAAACTTAAAGAGTAAAAGTTACAATTCATGAAACTTGAGAGGTAACTTTGTTAGTGTCAAAACTACCAAATGAGGTACAAAATTTGTTGGTTTAAAAGCACACAAACCTTTTAAACCTACTTCTTATTTTAGTATTGTATCGTAATGATTTGGTCAACATGAAATCTATGTCAATAACGTTTTACATGTCCAAACACATTTTCTATGATGCACAAATCGTTTTTCTAGCTTCTTACAAACTCGAAACGAGAGATGAAGATGAGATATCCGAATTGATGGTGACGATTTCGTCGATTATTCGAGCAATCGACTTGTCATCTTTAAGTATGCTCGTGTGAGAAATCCCCGCGAGTTCGATCACCTTCAGCTTCTGATCCTTTTCGTCCTTCCACTCGTCAACCAAAGCCAACAAACTCGCTATGTTCACCGTCCCATCGCCATCTCCATATACGATTTCCGGCTGCTTATCGAACCCTTCTTCCCCATAATACAAAGTTTCTGGTGTCAAGACACCGTTTCCAACTATACATGTTATGGGCACCCTAGGTGCAACCAACTCCTCAACCAAAGGTAATATTCTTGTCTCGTAAGGGTGCACCCCTTCTTCAAACCCAATATCTTCAAGGAATCTTGAAATGTCAAAAGATGAGTAGGTTGAATCTGATGTGACAACTAATGGTGTCTCTTGAGGAAATTGTTTTCGTCG
Source organism: Mikania micrantha (assembly GCA_009363875.1). Lineage (NCBI taxonomy): Eukaryota > Viridiplantae > Streptophyta > Magnoliopsida > Asterales > Asteraceae > Mikania > Mikania micrantha. The sequence goes on from CM018687.1 coordinate 8,090,011, forward strand.
CGGCATGAGCCATAAATTGCTCTCAGAACTTCGTTGCTCGTTTCTGACTAGCAACGGGTTCACAAGTGGAACTCCTAGTGAGTTCCCTGAAGCAAAAGTTAACATCTCGTTAACTGTGCCACCCCATGGCGCGGACAATGCGATGAAATGTTTGATGTATTGTTTGCGCCATGAGAGTGGGTTACGGTTGAGAAGTTCAAGCGTGAACAGGCCTCCAAGACTGTGAGAGACGAGGATCACCGGATTTCCGCCATTTGCGTTGCTTGCATTTTCGATTAACTGCTTTAGGTTTTGGAGGTAAGTTGACCCGACATCACAAGGATGTCCTTCGGATGCTAACCCGTAACGAAAATCATATGGAGCTCCGAAAAGATTTTCGGTGTCTTTATAGCCAAGTTGTTGTATAGATTCCACCAATGGTTCCATGTAGCTCGATATATGTCTGTAGAATTAAAAATAAATAAATTATTTTATTAGAAATCCTTGTTTTAGTGTTTTAAGGTCTCTTCCCGCTATCAATTTTTATTTAGCTTACGATATATAAATTAATTTTTTTTAACAATGAACAAGGAGTTTTTTAATGTCTCTTCCCACAATTAACTATAAACAACTATCCGATTTCCTAATACTTTGTGCATTGGTGACCTAAACCCTCGATGGGTTGCATTTTTTTTTTTAAAAAAAAAATCCATTTTGTACAATCCAACTCCTCAACCCAATGCTTTCCACCAACCTAAGTCACAATTTAATTTTTATTTAATAACTTATACAAATTAATTTTTTTTAAAAATTTAATCACACAATCTTGTTTATTTATTTATTTTGAACATCCCGATATAAATTTTATTAAACACAGAGTTATTTTCAATTTTTTTAATGTCTTTGATAAAAAAAACTTATCAGTTTATCTTGTTCGGTTTAAAAAAGTATTAATTTTTTAATGTTTTATAAACAATAATAAATTATATTTCTATAATAAATATACTAGTGAAACTTGAGTTGTGTTGAATTGTTAACGTGTACAGAAAAATTAAGTCAGGTTAGGTTTTATAGGTGAAAAAAAATTTATTTTTTTAATAAAAAATTGGGTTGAGTTGAATTGGGTCACTAGTAGTCTAAAAGACAACTTGGCCCTTACTCCCTAAAAAAAACCCCACATTTTAAAACACAACAAATGCAGACACTTGAGGCTTTAGGTGTTAGACAGCACGGGGCAAAGCAAAGGGCAGAGCTTCGAGTGACTTTTTTCTTTGCTCTTCGACAGCCCGTCACTCGAAGCTCCCCTGTCGCGCCCTAGCCGAGCGGTCATCGCCTGCACAAGCAAGCATATTAGCTCCATCATTCCATTATTGTGCCGGCAGGCCTGGGGCGAGCGAGGTAGACTTAGATTAGAGGGATGGGGACTGCGAACGTCCGCCCCATGAAGCGCCGGGGAACCATGCATTCCTCTCGGGCTGGGCTCTCGCGTGTCCGGGGTCCGATCAGATCAACCAGCGACCGGTTTACGGGACACTGATTTTCTAATATTCGAGTAAGTATCCGAAATTAATTTCGGATATCTAAACGGATATTGTTATTCTGCAATTTTTATTTCACAACTTCAATTCACAACTTTAAAATCAGTTTAGAAATAATCTTACCATTGCTCTAAATTAGCCACCATTTTTCAAAAAACAGCTGTCAATTTTTATAAAAAATTATTTTTTTTAAAAAAAAATTGAGTTTAATTACTTGAAAGAAGGATCGAGGTAGAGAAGTGATTCAGTAGAACCAAAGTGAGACACTCTAGTCTCCACACCAGGAGCATTTCTGTAATCATCGATTTCTGGGTCATAATAAAGCGTCATCCGATCGGCAAAACACTCCGTCAACGGTGCCAACAGCACGCCAATGTCGAACCATAGCCTGAACCACCCGTCCTCATCTTTCTTAAGCGGGTAGAACCGGTTGCACCACCAGCTCGTTGCCTTATACTCTGCTGTTAACCGGGCTTCGAGCTGGTTCCCACCGGCTCCAGGTATAAGGATCACCGGATATAGCTGGTGGTGGTCATCGTGGACTGTTGCGCGGCAAGCGTATGGTGCAACTGCCACCATGGTGGCGATAGCCATCGTCACCGTGGCTGCACTCACCACCGTGCTCACTCCCATGGCCGTTTGAGGGGGGAGTGTAGAAGGTGAAGTTGGACTTATGAGATGGAAAATTTGTGGATGTGAGAGGACCTAATATGTGCATGAATATGGTCCACTCAAAATTATATTCCTACTTTTACGTACAAACCTAATTCTCATCCGAAACCGAAACTGAAATATTTGAAAATCCGAACCCGAAATATCCGAAAATTTGGATATCCAAAAGTTTGAGTTCAGATTTTGATACTTGTTTTGAAAAATTTTGGATAGTTTGGAAATCCGAACTATCCAAAATAGTTATTTTTTTTTGGATAATCGGATGATTTTTCGGATATTTTTGGATATTTTGAATAATTTTAGGATATTCGGATATAATGAGTATATATATATTTTTAAAAATTTTAATTTTTTTCTGAGTTCAGGTATATATCCAAGAATCCGAAATTTGAGATACGAAATTCGATATTGAAAATCATTATTGAAAGCTTTCAAATATCAGAAATTTTCATCTATCAAAAAATAAACACTCCTATCTAAAACTTTTTATTACACATATATAAAATTGTTTATGTTGAGAGAATGTGTTAAAGTCTTATAAAAATATTATTTTTAATATATGTTAGTATAAAAAAATTGAAAATAAAAAATGATTATTTTGAATTCTTGTTTCACATATATTACATATTTATTGTCACACATCGTAAAAACATATTTTTTTTAACATATATAACAAAATGATTTTTTATGATGTGAAACAACTAATTATATATTTTTTTATTTTCTATTTTAGTAGAATAACATACATATTACATACATTTAATTATTATGCTAGATTTTCGTTGTTTTTCGTAATTAAGTAAGTTTATAATATTTCATTATTATTTATTTAGAACACTTTTTCTTTTAGTTGAATGTGTAAATTCACATACATTTATAATATACCAATGTAAGTTGTTAGACATTTTAGAGAAACTTACACTATTATAAAACTTTAAACGCAAGTGAATTCACATATATACATAAAAAAAATAATTTTTATACAATTGATGTTTAAAAAATCACATATTTGAATTGATCTTGGTAGGTTATCTTGGTTTAATACGATAAAGATGATTTGTTATAGAATCTCCTCCATATATACATATATACATAATATACATATAGGGGATGGTTCGAATGTTAACCCTTCCAAGATTAGCCCCAGCCGCCGTAGCCTACTCCCCGGGAGTAGCCTACTCTGGCAAGACTCCCAAAATCTTGTTTTCTTCATAACTTTCTTGTTTCAAGCCTGTCTCGCTTCTCGTAAACGCCGAAATCCTCGTTTTTCAATCCTCTATCATTTAAGCTCGAAATCCATTCATTCCTAGCTAATCACCTTTTATTTTTCCAAAATGCTTCCAATCTGTGCGTTTACCTACAGAACAACCAAATCGCGTAGTTATCTAATTTCAACCAATTACGCACTTGAATGCATAATGTGTGTTTCGCTTCCAATAAACGTCCGGCTCGGATCGTTTTTAAAGATCTTTTTTCGAGCCGAGCCTTTTTCGAGCTAAAATTTTTCGAGCCGAGACTTTTTCGAGCTTTTTTCGAGCGAGTCTTGAGCTTTTTGAACAACACTATAATAGTAACTAGCTTTTAATCACCATCCTAGTTTTACCATTTTGGATTCTTATTGTATTATCGGTTAATTACTAAGCTTTGGGTGTGTGTTTAATTGTCAGTGATCAAATATTTTTATATATGTATATACTCAAAAGACTTGTCATTTTAGTAATATATTGTTAGGACTTGTGAGTACTAATAATATTTAAAGGTATACCTCAATTTCCAAAAGATAAATGCATCTATTATGATTCCACTTTATTATAACTCCTGCTATTATTCCTTGCCTTAAAGGATGTATTTGAAATTGTAAAAAAGGTTGCGGAATATGATCTACCCGATTTGTGATGATGAAACATTTTAAGAACAGAGATGTGACATCCGTCAATTTTCAACAAATGTAATAATTAAATGTTTGTTCTCATTTAAAGTTTATCAATATTTAAAATGCATAGTTTGCGTTTGGTAATTTTCGTAATTTCGACACCGTCTTACGCTAAACAATCTAAAACGGCTATTTATGGCTAATCAGTAATTTAATTTAGTCAATACACTCAATTTAACACGAAATAATAGTTCATAAGTAAAGAATTTGAATTATCGAAGAAAAATCGTAAAGTCGTAATTTGACGCGGTAAAGTCCCAGACAACGGAAGATATTTGTGTTTAGCCGGATAAGATAGACAAAATTCATGACACATCATTTAATAATCTTGTTAGTTACTAAAATTTAATTATTTTAGTAAGTTTTATTATTTTACTAATTATCGAAAAATAATCGCGTATAAATAATTCCAAAATTTATACCCGGTACAAGGTTTAAACACCATAATACCCAATATTTATACATCTTTCACCTACACTTGGGTATATATATATATGACACACACACACACAAATCATGCATGTATACTTACAAAATACATGACTACATACATACAATATTCATTCCAAGCACATAATGATAACTTCCTTATCAATCCTCTTACACACTCAATCTCACATCTAATCCATACATTCCCTCTACCCAAGACACCCCCTCCCCTCTCTCCTCTCTCCCCAAGCCGTCCCCCCTCTCCTCTCTCCTTAAAACCCCTTTTCCTTTACACAATCACACACACATTCAAGATTTCAAGTTTTCCCAAGTTTCCTCTCTATTTCTCTCATTGTTCCAGCCAACTCCAGCCCCATATCACTTCATTTTTGGTCATTCCAAGCTTCCAAGAAGCCAAGGAGCAAATCTAGGATCAAGCCACACAAGCTCAAGGTGCCTACACGAACGGTTAACTTCCAAAACTCACTTTTCTTCACATTTTTGCACTCTATCACATACACTTTCTAAACCATGGCCAAGACCTGGTTTTGAACCTGAAATATTCACCATCTAACATTCTAAATTCGTGGGTATTGAAGCCATGACCTAAAACTCTACATGCTACTAGAAATGAGTCTTTCAAGTCCAAAAACTTGTTTTTGGTGACTTGATTCATGCATGCATGTATTTGTAAGAGAAAAATGATAATCATGATGAATATTATTATTCTTCATCATTCTCAGCTCTATTAATGGTGTAAAGCCTCAAAAACTCGTTTTAAAAGATCTTACATAACTATACACACAAACATGCATTCATGAAGATTCTGGTAGATTGTTGTCATGACTTCAAAAAGTAATAAATGGTCATGACAACTTCAAATGGAACAAACTCAAGTTCCACGACTAAGTTCATTGTGTTAGCTTTCCATGCACTACTTATTCAGCTTCTAACTCGACCAAATGATACTCCAAACAGTCTTCACAAGATCAATGTGCAGATTTATACCCCCTGAATTGTGCAGCTATTTTGACTTACTTAAGATCCGAATCATGAAAACTTTTCTAAATAAAAGTTGTTCATAATATGTTAAAATAGTATACTAGAGAGTTTCATAATTTAATTCAAAAGTTTACTATGTCAAAAATGAATCCGAACTCACTGGACTAAATCTGTCAAAATAGAAACTTTAAGGACTTATACTTGTGTGACTGTTTTGACCCATTTACAAGCAAAATCACGAAAAGTTTTCTAAATAAAAGTTGTTCAAAACACCTTAAAATAGTAGACTGTGAAGTTTCATAATTTTATTTAAACGACTTCTATTTTTAAAGTTCATCCGAACAAGCCGGACAGAATCTGTCCAAAAGCAGTTTCATAAACTTAAACATTTTTACATAAATAAATGTGTATTTATTTCATATACACACTTTAATGATGTGATATATGTATATACTTATAAATATATATATTTATATATGTTGATATAATTTATGAGTTTTGAAGTTGTTAAGCAAAAATGGTAATTTTCCCAAAATGCGTTGTTATAATGACGAAATTTTTATAAAATCCGACACTTAGTAAATTCAAGGCATTACAAAATAATATTTCAAGTATAAGTTAAGACAACTATTTTAATCTTGACAAATAGAACACAAACACAATCACATAAACTATAGTAGGTTCACAAACTCAAAAGAAACTCATTATGTTATAGGAACCGAGTTATAAGTCTCAATATAAACGACAATCAAGAAGTCGATCATCAATCATACTATGTGAGTATTCGTAGCCCTTTTCATTTCAAAGTATTGGGTGCAACATGTATACGCTATTCAATTTCAAATTCTATTTCACAAAACTTGCGGATTCAAACTCTATGTCTATGTGTATGATACTATGTCACATGTGTTAAACTATGATTCTATGTTTGTGCTATTCGAAGTCTAATTCTATATGATCACTAACTCTATCATGAGCCAATGGTAACAATAATAGATCTATTGGGTGACGCCCATCCATCGTTTTGACCCTATAGAGGGCCTTTGGATGATTGAAACCAATTCAAGCTAATCGCGACTTTCGAGTCGAGTTTCAAGTCAACAAAGGTCTGATCATACATATGTTTATACATGCATGCTTGTAATCTACCTTGACATATGAATCACAAAAGTCTCAATTTTATTACATATAGTTTAAACATATGTCTACTCACCAACTTTTTAGTTGACCCTTTATTTTTATACATGTTGCAGGAAATGCCGTTTGAGTATTGTCAAGTTGATGCTACACGTAGGATGCTATGGACCTAGTATAGTAAATAAAAACAATGTTTAATTTATCTTTTGTTTTGTTGAAAACTACTTTGTTTGAGCATGTATTGAATTTGATATGATTAAATTATGAAACTTAATTAGCGTCACATGTTATGAACAGTCGCGTCGCGCCCCGACGTTGGGGTGTGACAAGAGAAAGTGTTTAAGATGAAGAAGAACACAGACAAGAATCCGAGAGGTAGTGTAATGACTAACAACGTAAAACAAATAAGTTTTAATAGTCGACAAGAGTATATTACATATCCCTCACATGCTCAAACTCCATGGATAAAGAATCTATGAAGTTAATAGGGAAGAGCTCTCTAAACTACATTGAAGCACACCCTCACCACTCTCTTGTATGGTGTCTACTTTATAAAATAGAGAATATTATCTATTTATAGAGTTACATGACTAAACCCTAAAACAACAAATACAACAAAATGATAATAAATAATAAATATTAAATTAAATTCTATCATTTGTTGTGTTCTACGGGTCTTCTAGTCGTCGAGTGTCTTGATAATCTTGAGTCTTCAGTAGCTCGTGCGGTGACTCGTTGCTTCATATGCAACAAATACATAATACTTCTTGCTTACATTTCATCTATATAAATAAACCGTTGGTCTTGATTTTTTCTAGACTCAACAGAAATGATTAAAATTTGTAGTTGGAAGCTAGCAAAAACTGTTGTAGTGGAATTTGTATGTAAGGATCGAATAAACATAAGAACAGAGAAATTATATTGTAACGAATAATAGTTAACTTTTACAAATGAGTGTAGGGGTATTTATACATAATCAAAATAACCAACTAACTATAACTACTAATGCTATTAATACAACTGCAATAACTACCAATAACCGCCTAACATTGTTAATGGTGTTAAGGTGATGGTGGTGGCGGTAAGGGGCTGCTATGGTGGCAATTTTAATTAAACCAACAAAAACGATGCATGTACATATAGGAGCCAGATCAAATACAAAGGCTTATTTTGTGAGAAAGGTAGGAATGATTTTGTGTCCTTGATCAAATTAATCATTGGTTAAGATCTAGTGGTCCATACTTCATTAAAACCTTGCGTGAATTAAAACTTAAAGGGACAAAACGAATAATTTATCTTTGTTGACTTTTTTATGGCTAAATCAAGTTCCACAATTTTTTAAAAAAAGGAACAACTTTTAAACGCTTAATTTTAAAAAAAAATTACACTATAAAATTGAGAATTTTATTATTTTTAATTTGAGTATAGTATTGTTATAGTTTTTTTTAGATTTTTTTACGTGGTCCGTGGTTTTTATGCTTGATCCATGATTATTGGTCTTTGATTATACAATGGGGCCTTGATTATGCATGTTAAATGACAGTGCATGATTTTCATATAATGTGGTTCGTGATTATGCAGTGGATCCTTAATTATGTGTGTTAAATTACAACCTATGATTTTATATAAGGCAGTCTATAATTATTGGTTCGTGATTATCTAGGCGGTCCTTGATTATTATAGGTGTTAAATGACGGTCTGTAATTTTATAAAACGCGGTCCGTAATTTTATATATACGATAATGTCCCTCAGTCAAATGACACGTGTCAATTTCTTGTGGCTTCTTACGCTTCTCACGGTTTTTGTCCTTTGTACGTGAACCGCCCCCTGTATGTATAATATATTAACATTCCTTGCCAATTTTTTTTTTCTATTTTGCATGTCTTTGCTGGTTCTTCGTTTTCATCCCTTGCCATCTTTTGACTTTTTGTAGTTGATCATATAGCTATGATATATGCATTGATGAAGTATATGCATATCTTTAGTTTTATTTTTGCCATTCAACATCTACTTTTTGTAGTTGATCACCTAAATTATTTTGTGTTGTGCATGATCAACATTTACTCTTTTGTACAATGTTTTATATCAGCTGCAGCACTATATAGCGAGATGCACGGATGCATGTTTGATTCAATCTTTCTTCCTCAACGAGCTAGACGAATTAAATAAGTACATAAACCATATAACATGAAAAAGGTTTACATTTTGAATAAAAATTCAGGTGAAATTCGTTTAACCTAATTGTCCCAAACTCCCAATCCATTTTCAGGTGATGTTTTGAGCTTATCTTTATGGTTTTTAAGTATTAGTATAACATCATAACGCCACTTGATCGGTTATATTTGCATAAGAGGAATTATTGAAAGTCTCCCTGATCATTGATATATAACATACACCATGTGGTATGTATATTAATTTGGGTTTGCTTTATAATCTTGAATCATGCACTAGCTGATTGAGTTTCTAATGTGGCAAGAGCAAAAGATGGCAAACCATTGCTACATGTTGTCATCGATCAAAGCGATAAGCATACACAAGAAGCCTTATAGGTTAATCGTAGCCGTATAAAGTTTATCTTTTTCATACCTATTTGTGTCAATATCATGATTTTGGATATAACTATGACTTTTTTCGTTTTATTTTTTTTTTGACTTTCATTATACAGTAGTATGGTCGGATCAAAGGATGAATATGTGATGCTATTGGAAGAACTTGGAGAAAATAAGCACGTTTAAATTAACTAGACCAAAGATTTTCAGTCTATCTGTCACACTTGAACTAATTCCCTCAAATAATTTGATCACTTTTCGTTCTTTCAACAAGCTTTTGAGGTGTAACTACTTTTATAGGTTTATACTATCAATGAGTATATGCATGGTTAGCTATTTATGTACAACCTATTTTCTAAAAAAAAAATAGTTTATCTCAAATAAGTAGTTCTATTTTTTTTGTTTGATCGCTTACACTACAAGAAATTGATCCTGCCCCGACTTAACCTATCCCGACGACAAATGTCGTTGCCATAGATCGATCAGTGCCGACGACTTCTGGTCGGTACAGGCTGCCGCGCATTTTTTTCTTTTTTTGATCTATCCCGACGACCTTACGTCGGTATAGAATAGGGAAAATAGCGGGATATTTTGGCGCTCATTCTGATGGACTATGCCGACTACCCGTCGTCGGTAAAGCTCAAATTTATTTTCGTCCTTTTTTTTTTGCCATTTTCACGCGTGGGATCCCGGGTTTTTTTAATGAATTTCGATGTTACCGCCAAGAAGTCGTCGGCATAGATACCCGCGTAAAATTTTTTAGCCGAGGACCCTATGTCGACGTGAAGTCGTCGGGACAGACTCAATCCCAAAAAAATAAACCTTCAGTTCTGCAGAGCTGGGTTTATTTGCCCCTTTGCTGCCTATCGCGTTTTGCTCCTATCTTTCGAGTTTTTGACGGTTTTCAAAGGTAATTTCCATTTCAAACATGATTTTGAGGTTAGATTGTTGTTGGGTTTGAAGTTTTGATCTCTATTATGCTAATCTTCACTGATGTTCTTTATGTTTTTTAGGATTTTGAAGTTAGATGGGTGTTTAAGAATGAGGCTACGGAAAAGAGTGTATCTGTGAAGGCCTGGAGTGTTGATTGTTATTTTTCAGCCAGTGAGGTTTTGATCGAAGAACAAAAAGAAGCTTGCTGCAGAAGCTGTGAATCGGATCAAAGGGCAGGAAGCTGTACCAACTACTTAAATTTTGACATTTTATTCGGTGTGTGTCTCTCATAAATTTTGATTTATTGTTCCTGAAAGGAATTTATATGTTTATATAGTTATAATATAACTGAAGTAGAGGTGGCATCGTTGTAGATTTGAGGCAATTATATTGGGCATGGGTATGCCTGTGTGATTGGATTTTGATCAAGTTGTTGAATAAGAAACATTCTTGAAAATGTTTAGATTATTATAGGAAATTGATGAATAACTACATTTTTTAACAAGGGCGTCTTGAAAACTTAACATTCTTGAAAATATATTGATTACTATGTTATGTTTGTCTTATAATTTGGTGAACAGTTACGTTTGCATCTTGGAAACTTTAACATTCTTGAAAATTTTTTGAATAGTTATGATTGTTATGATGTAATCATCTAAGAAACTGATGAATAGTTAAATTTCTTACAAGGGCATTTTGAGGTTAGATTGTTGTTGGTTTTGAAGTTTTGATCCCCATTTGCTAATTTTCACTTATGTTCTTTATGTTTTTAACGTTTTTGAAGTTAGATGGAAGTTTAAGAACTTCTTTCACTTTTGGATTCTTAAGGTAAATGATCCTTTAAATATATATATATATATATAAATATATATATATTCATGTTTTTTTTGTAAATGATTAGTGTTAATTATGAATTGTATGTATGTTTGTATGTTTACAAGAAACAAAGGAAGACCATTTGATGTTTATTTGGCCTTTTGAAGTTTTGAACAAGTTCAAGTAAGGCTTTCGAAGGTAATAAATAATTTTTATTAAGAATTTTTGTTTTATATATATCATTATTTTAACTTGCCTTTTTTATTTTATATTATTTTATTTTAATAACAAAGAAGGGTAACAATGAAGCTTTGTAATTATCCAAAAATCCAATCACATAATGACATCTTTGAGGTAGGCTTATCTTTAATTATGATCAAGTTAAAACATTTTTCATAGGGATATTAAAAGATTTTTTTTTTAGTTGATCTGTCCCGACTAAAAGTCGTCGCGATAGGGCTATTTAAAGATTTTTTTAATTGATCTGTCCCGACTAAAAGTCGTCGCTATAGGGCTATTTCAGAAAAATTTTTGATTAACCTATGCCGACCAAATGTCGTCGGGACAGAGCTACCTTTTCCCGACGAACCCTATACCGACGACTTTTTTATCTATTGGTACGGATCTATACCGACGAACCCTATGGAGACTACAAGTCGTCGGGACAGGGCGTGTAAATTTCGTCGGGACAGGTCACGAATGGTGTAGTGTTAAATGAAAATATAGGCGTGGGGCCTGCTTCATTCACATACGCGCGCACACACAAACATGTATAATTAATAAGATCATATATCACATAGAAAATAAAGAAGGGTAAACAATAATGCATGTTTCTTGATTATTCTTCTTCTAATTTCATGACATAAACTCCCACCATTTTTTTAGCATGAAGGAAAGTGTTTTTCTATGTTAATATTGAAAGGAATTTCTTTAGTGAAATTGAACTTTTTTTTTTGACAATTATTCTCATGTATAAAACTAAATAGGAAATGAGCAGGTTTCTTAGTAGCGAACATCAGGCAGATCGATCTTATAACATTTAATATGGTGAGGGTGGTGGAGTCTTGCCTTTAGGTGGTGGTGATGACTTAGGAGGTGGTGGAGATTTTCCATGGATGGATGATGGTGGTTTAGGTATTGGTAATGGAGGTAGTGGTACTGGTAATGGAGGTAGAGGTACTGGCAATGGTGGTAGTTCTGTCATATAATGATCTCCTTGTTTAGGCTCTCCAAGCATGGATTGTGATCTTGAGGTATATGGTGGTGGTGGGGATTTCTTAGGAGGTGGTGGAGTCTTTTGAAGAATTTCAACGGGTGGTTGCGGAGGTTTCTTAGGTGGTTTTGGTGTCTTTTCATGCATGTATGGTGGTGGTGGAGATGACTTAGGAGGTGGTGGAGTCTTTCCTTGAAAGTATGGTGGTGGTGGAGATGACTTAGGAGGTGGTGGAGATGATTTAGGAGGTGTTGGTGTCTTTCCATGCATGTTTGGTGGTGGTTGTGGAGGTTTCTTACCTGGTGGTTGTTTCTTTCCATGGGTGAATGATGGTGGGAGTGGTATTGGTATTGGTAAAGGAGGTAGTGGTACTGGTAGTGGAGGTAGTGGAACTGGCAACGGAGGTAGTGGTACTGGTAATGGTAATGGAGGTAGTTGCGACATAGAGGGATCTTGTTCATTAGACTCTTGAAGCATGGATGATGGTGGTGGCGTCGGTTTAGGCTTGGGAGATGGTGGTAGTGGAGATGACTTAGGTGGTGGTGGAGTCTTTCCATGAATGTATAGTGGTAGTGGTGTCTTAGGAGATGGTGGAGACTTGGATGGTGGTGACTTAGGAGGTTGTGGTGGAGACTTGGCATGGATAGTATGCTTGTCATGGTATGCTGTAGTGATTGGAATTGTGAAGCTTAGGTAGCATATGGCTACCAATAGAGACACAATTTGATATGCCATTTTAGGCCTATTCTCTATTCTTGATCCCATTTCCATGAGTTCATCTTTCTTGCATGCATTTTCACTCTTTATATAGACAATTCTTTGGCCCCCCTCACAAATGAAAGTTAGGTTTATATCTTTAATTATTCTTGTTATTGATTATACCTTATTTTTGGCTTAGAAAGTTTAAAAAACTTCTGAAGTTTGTTGGTTTTGATAGTCTTTTTTCCCAAAGCATAGTTAATCTCTAAGTTATCAATTACATGTAATCAATATGTTACTCTTATTTTTTTGGCCCCCCTCACAAATGAAAGTTAGGTTTATATCTTTAATTATTCTTGTTATTGATTATACCTTATTTTTGGCTTAGAAAGTTTAAAAAACTTCTGAAGTTTGTTGGTTTTGATAGTCTTTTTTCCCAAAGCATAGTTAATCTCTAAGTTATCAATTACATGTAATCAATATGTTACTCTTATTTTATTTAAAACACAAGAACGTATAATTGATTAACTAGCTAGGTGTAGAGAATAAAGTGTCATAGATTGATCAAGCCGCTCTTAAGAACTGGATTACATGCCAACTAAATCCAAACTACGAATTCAAATTTTGGTTTTCGACATCGAATTTGAATTTATTTGTAAGTTTTGGACCAACTTCAAATTTTTATTCGTTACACACACATACATGTAGGATTGTGTTTTTATAATAACTCACGTACTCTTAAATCAATATACTAAATAACTTCGTCAAGTTCAATCCGAATCTTTAATTTTTTTTTCAAACATCATTGTAACACAAGTAAAATATTTTTTTCTTATATGTGTTTAGGTAAATTCATCATCATTTAAAAGTTTACATCATTGTAAGGGTTCTGCTTATATTAATGTAACTGTTTTAGCTACAAAACCTACAATGATGTAAAATCTTAAATGGTGATAAATATACCTATACAAATAAAAGAAGAAAGTATTCTACTTGTCTTAAGATAATGTTTGAAAAAAAGATTAAAGATTTAGGATTGAACTTGACCAAGTTATTTTATTGCTTTAAGAGTGTGTTATTATAAGATCAAAATCCTATATCCTAAATGTATACGTGTGTGTGTATGTATAGATTATTTATTTTGTTTAGTTAAGTATTAACCTTTAATATACTTTTGTTCACTTATTTGGTTAATTGAAATCAAACCAAATTGAAACAGTTTTTGAATTCAATTATGTCTCTAAATTCTATTCCGGATCTGTTGGAAATGCGAATTCACCTAAAAAAGTAAAAATAAGATAACAATAACAATGCTAAGTTAATTATCCGAAACCCGATTCGATATGCCTACAATTCCTTACACATTTTTAACATTTTAATAACATTTTTCCAAGATTTTAGAAGTGAAATTAGGCCGGGAGACAACAAGCTTTGAAACAAACCAACAAACTTCCGTCTAAACCATATTGGAATTAGTTACCTAATTCACATCATTCCAATATTTGGATTCTATTATCATGTGCAAATTAAGTGCAATTGCGTGTAAAATTCATAGGTAAATATTAATTATAGTTTAAAATTCATTTATATAATTAAAACCTTTTTAACAATAATAAAAATAACATGCCCCTTAGGAGTTCTCAAACTAGTGGTATTTATTTTGTTATACCAATTTAATAAAAATATCTTAAATTTTGCTTAACCTTACTAGCATGATTATAAACAATACTTTACAATCGATTTAGATTAAATTTTTGTCACAATGTTGGTTGACTTGCAAACTAAGACAATGATTTCTATTAATGATAAACAAATACAGAATAACATTTGATCACAAAACAATGAATACTTGTACAAATGCAAATGAACGAGAATAAGAACACAAGCAGTATCATCACTTCAAGCTATACGTATATTTATTTAATTGCACCAGAAGTGTTACAAATAAGAATACATTGAGGATTTAGATACTAAAATATACAGCTAACTGCGCATAGACAAATCAACTGAACTATCACTAGAAATAATCCGAAGTGTTTATTCTAGGGTATCAATTGCAAACAACTACCATTGATCATCCAATGGTAACATGCCAAGATGCATATTGCAACCAGTTGGAGGGTGTCACGGTCCGGTTTTAAGATTTTTAGACGGAAACATAAACCAAACCGTTGATATTAATGGTATGGTTTTACGAGTAAAATTCCTTTAAATTTGTATTTTTAATTCATGGATTTTATCAAATGATATTCATTTAGTCTAAATGGGATCATAACCACAAATTCTTAATTTTGTTTATATATTTAAAATAGAATGAGACAACCACAACTAAAACTTAAATAATGTAAAAAATATAACTTTACAAGTTTTCAACAAATATTAATAAATTAAGTAAAGTAACTTTAAAGCTTAAAGGAAACCTTTTTTTTATATATAAAAGTAAGTTTTATAAAGTAATAACAACAAAACTTTAAAACTATGATTCACATAAATCCTAAAATGTATAAATCTTTTATTTTTATAAATAATATGATGTAAAGACTAATAAAGGCTGATGCTCACCAAACTTCCTATTTCTGTCTAAGTATAAATACTACAAAGACTAACACCCTTCGAAAGGAAGAAGTTACTCTTCGGAAGCAACATTGCTTCCGAAGGATAACTTACTCCTACCAAAGGTTGTACAAGACAAATGCTTCGGAAGACCCATACTTGGAAGATTTCAGAGCTTCAGAGCTTCCGACCATCAAATGCTTCCGAAGACTCTTATCAGCAACTTTCTCAGAAAGACAAAGACTTCCGAAAAGATTCCTTATCCAAAGACTGTAGCTGAACACGTTCAAAGTACAAAAAGGTTCTGACACAAGACATGCTGGTCTGAGGAAAGACAAAGACAACATGTATTGAGTCAGATAAAGTGCCTTACTTCTCCCATGCTGCATTAAATGCAAAAGATCAACTGAAGCCTTAAAGATCAACAACATTAAATGTCTTTTGTATTTAGTAGTCTTTTATATAGTCGATGTCCATTTGTATAATGATTATGACTGAGTGTCTTAGCCTGTTAAGACACTCAACATACTAGAATAAACTTTACTTTATGTACTTGTCTAGTATACCCAACTTGTATTCCTAAGAGTATACGGTTGTAGCCTCGGCTATATAACCTCCCATTGGTGTGCTTGTGAGTGGGCTTGTACACTTCTACTTTGAGAGAAATATATCCTTGAGCTTGAAATTACTCTTGTGTTCTTATTATTGTTCAACGATTATTACTTTGTCATCTTGAGTGTGATTGTGAGATTATTCTAACAGAAAATTCCGCATCTGTTAGAATTTAGTGAGAAATACTTGTTTAAGTGTTGTTTAGATTTAGCAACCCGATCCTACAAGTGGTATCAGAGCTATGGCTCTTGAACTTGAGTGACTCATCATCATCAAGTTACCAGTTTTATTTCTTCTAAATTCTCAGCGTTTCAACACTCATACTTTCTGTGTTTGTCTAAGATGGCTGCTCTTAACAAACATGATACATAAAATGGCACTCTCAACAAGCCACCGATGTTCACACCTGAAGACTTTGACACCTGGAAAGTCAGAATGGAAGGATTCATCAGGAACCAGGACTTCAAACTTTGGAAGTCTATTCTGGAAGGTCCTTACATTCCTACAATTGCTGCTGCTGGAGCGGGAGGAGCTGCAGTACCAAAAGATCCATCTATGTACTCAGATGAAGACTACAAGAAGATGGAAGTGGATTCTAAGGCTCTTTGGCTCATACAGATGTCAATACCAAACTCCATCATACATGCATTCAAGAAGTGCAAGTCTGCTCAAGAACTTTGGAACTCCTTGAAGCAGATGTATGAAGGATCAGAGGATGTCAAAGAAAACAAGAAGGATATGCTGAAACAAAAGTTTGAGAACTTTTGTCAACAAAACAATGAGAATATGTCTTCTCAGCACCTAAGGTATGTCCAACTTGTGGATGAATTAACTACTGCAGGTGTAATTCTGGATAATCAAGATGTGCTCAGAAAATTTCTGAGATCCCTTCCAAAGGCTTGGAACATTTATTCTGTTACAATCAGAAGAACAGAAAACCTGAAAACTCTAACTCTGGGAGAGTTGTTTGGTATTCTCAGTGCCTATCAAATGGAATTAGATGCCCAAGAATCCAAAGTCTCCTATCCACCATCTGGTTCAGCTGCCCTTCATGCACCTAACAGTAATCCTCCATACCAAAATTATCAACCTATCTACCATCCTACCTCCACAACCACTGTCACATTTCCTGAAACTCCAAATTCATCAAACCCTGTCTCAAACCCAACTCCACTACCAACCTATGGGCAAGGAGCTTTTCTGGCTGAGGAAACCAATTACTTTCATCTGTGCCAAGAAGACTTGGATGGCATCCCTGCAGATGATCTTGAGGAGATGGATATAAACTATCAAATGGCCATGATCTCCTACAGGGCAAAGAAGTTTTACCAAAGAACCGGCAGACAGTTCAAAAAACACAATATGAAGACTGGGTTTGGACTTGACAAATCTAAACTCAAATGCTTTAACTGTCAACAGTTAGGCCACTTTGCCAGAGAATGCAAGTCCACAGGAACTCAGCCGACAACTTCTGGGCAACCACAACAAAGACCCTCAAGCTCATCAAACAATGCAAACATTGCTGAACAAGACTTTTCAGACTGGAGCTTTCAAGCTGAGGATGCCTCTATCTCCAACAGTGCTTTGATGGCAAATGACTCATCTTCCTCAAGCAAGGTAACTAATAACATGTGCACACCTGAATGCTTAGAAACTTTAACTGTTTATAAAAAGATAAATTCTCAACTTTGTAATGAGCTTGAGTCTTTACAAGTTGTCAAGGCAAATTTCTTTGAGGCTGAAAGAAATTACAAAGAAAAGATTGAAGAAATGGAAAAGACCATTTCAAGTTTAAAACATGAAGACACTAACAAACAGTGTCAAATTAAAAATCTTTTAGAAAGACTAACCACTGCCAAGACTGAACTTGTATTGGCTGAGTCTTACAGAGACAAGTTTCTAAGTCAAGGTGAAAAATATGAAAAACTCTTTAGGATGAGTGATACATCCGAGCTTGTAAGAAAGAAGGGAGTTGGTTTGGGTTATAACAAAATGAAGCCTCCATCTGCATATACTCCTATGGTGGAAATCAGATGTAAACCAGTAACAAATCTTGTGTATGATGATGAGTTAGACATGCACAAGGTAAATCAAAGTGATGATCTCTCTGATACAGACCCAAATAACTCAACATGTTCAGATGAGAGGGATATCCCTATCAAACCAGAAACAACAAAAACAGCTTTAAGAAACAAGAAAAGAACTAATAAAACTAAGAAACATTCAACAGTTTTTGTTAAAGCTAAAAACACAGGGAGTACCTCATCAGATGAATATGTCACTTGTCCATCAGACAAGTCCAAAAAGGGTAGATCAAAGGAGAGAAAGGTCAATTTTTCAGGAAAACAGGCAAATCCTAAAACCAATAAGTCTGTTGGAACATCCAATTCATCACTCTCTGAGGATCAAAGCTCAGCCTTCATAAAAAGGGATCAGCAGCAACACTCTCCCAACAGTCAAACTATATGTCTGATGTGTGGTGAGAAGAATCACTTTGCTGCTGATTGCTTCTATAATCCAAGAAGCAGAATTTCCTCAAATATACAGGGAAGAGGAAGAAAGAATAGTTGGAGTAAGTCATCTACATCTTCGGAAGAACAAGGAAGGAAATCATTCAAGAAAGCATCGGAAGCTAAAAATTATGACAATCGGAAGAAACAAAACCAAAAGGCTTCCGGAAAGAAAGCATCAGAAGCAAAGACAAAGGAAGCTTCTGATAGAAAAGGAACCTCGGAAGCTCATGAAAAGAAGGCTTTTAACAAACAAAAGAAACCTTGTTCCTTCGGAAGAAGACCATCGGAAGGAAAAGGAAAAGTAGCTTCCGATGACTATCAAAAGAAACAAAGTCTTCCGACAACTCAAAAGGCAAAACAAGTATGGAAGAAGAAGGAATCAACTGATAAGCCATCCTTCCCATCAGAAGCTATCACGTCATCTGTCCCACCTAGGATGATGTCAAAGAAATTTACTTACAATGATGCAAATGGCAAACCCAAGACCACATGGGCTTGGGTTCCCATCAGAAACTAACTCACTTCTGGTCATGTGCAGGAACAGCAGGCATCAAAAGGCAACTTGTGGATAGTTGACAGTGGCTGCTCCAGGCACATGACAGGCAACAAGACTCACTTGCACAAATATGAACCATTTTTTGGAGGGTCTGTTGCATTTGGAAGTGATCCAGTAGGAGGTTACATAACAGGTAGGGGCACAATCACTAATGGCAAGGTAAGCTTTGAGAATGTGTATTTTGTAAAAGAACTTAATTACAATTTACTGAGTGTATCTCAGGTGTGTGATCAAAAGCACAACATGTTGTTTACTGAGCATGAATGCATTGTCCTAAAACCAGGATTTGTGATACCAAATGATCAAATTCTGCTCAGAGCTCCTAGAAGAAACACCATGTATATGTTAGATATGAGCACAGCTGTACCTCTTAGTAATATAAGCTGCTTTGTCTCAAAAGCTTCACTTGATGAATCATCTCTTTGGCATAGAAGACTTTGTCATGTAAATCTCAAAAATATGAATAAACTTGTTAAAAATAATTTAGTAACTGGTTTACCAACAAAGGAATTCATCTGTGTTGATAAATGTGTTGCATGCTTAAAGGGTAAGCAGCACAAGTCATCTCATCATGCCAAAGAGATAAATTCCATTACAACAGTCCTGCATTTACTACATATGGACTTGTTTGGTCCCACAAGTGTTAAAAGTCTTGGTAGAAAGTCATATTGCTTGGTGATCACTGATGATTTCTCTCGGTATACCTGGGTATTTTTCTTGAATACCAAGGATGAAACTGCAGAGATCCTAAAGTCATTTATACTTAGGGTGGAGAATGAAAGTGATCATCATGTAAAAATAATCAGGTCAGATCAAGGAACAGAATTCAAAAATCAGATTTTAAATTCTTTTTGTGAATCTAAGGGTATTACAAGACAATTTAGTGCTCCTAGGACTCCACAACAAAATGGTGTTGCTGAGAGAAGGAATAGGACACTAATTGAGGCTGCAAGGACCATGCTGTCAGATGCCAAACTCCCAATAACTTTTTGGGCAGAAGCAGTCAACACTGCCTGTTATGTCCAAAATAAAGTATTGGTGGTTAAGACACATGGTATGACTCCTTATGAAATTTGGCATAAGAGAAAGCTATTCATTGGATTTCTCAAACCATTTGGATGTCATTGCACCATACTGAATACTAAAGATCACTTAGCCAAGTTTGCTGAGAAATCAGCAGAGGGCTACTTTGTTGGGTACTCTTCACATGCTAAGGCTTATAGAGTATACATCAAAGCTTCCAGAGTTATTGAAGAGTCTGCAAATGTTCAGTTCAATGAACATACTCTCAATAAATCTGGAACAGGTCCTGATTGGTTATTTGATCTTGATAGTTTTACATCTGCATTTAATCTGGTGAAAGAGTATGTTCCAGTTTCACAGTCAGCTACCACAGACACCTCCAAAGGTACAAGAGAAGATGACTTTCGTGTTGAACTGCCAATAGCTTCAAGACTAATCTTGGCAGAATCCACTTCAGCACAAAATGGTGTGTCACAATCTGAGACAGTATACACATCTCAGGCAGGTCCATCAATTGAATCTACTTCTGAGTTACAACATCAAAAGGATGTAGGAAGCACTTCAGCAGAAGCAAATTCTCAGGAGACCACCATTACCAGAGAAAACCAACCCTCCACAGTCCAAATTCAGAATCCAAAAGATCTGCCAGAAATTCAGCTTGAGGTAGTACTGCCTAATTTTGAGTCAATTAATCTGGATGTAGGTTCTCAACTGGATGTGATTCCAAGAACTCGCATTCACAACACTCATCCTGTTGAAAACATCATTGGGAATGTTGAAGAAGGTGTAAGAACAAGAAGTTCTATGCATGAAGCAAACATCTGTTTGTATTCATGCTTTCTATCCCAATTAGAACCAAAGAAGGTTGATGAGGCTTTAAAAGACAACAGTTGGGTAGAAGCTATGCAGGAGGAACTTCTTCAGTTTCAAAGACAAGGAGTTTGGAAGATTTGCCCTTTGCCTAAGGGAAAATATGCCATTGGAACCAAATGGGTGTTCAGAAATAAGTAGGACGACAAAAGTGTTGTCATCAAGAACAAAGCAAGACTGGTTGTTCAGGGATACACACAAGAGGAAGGCATTGACTATGATGAAGTATTTGCACCTGTGGCCAGAATTGAAGCTATCAGAATCTTTTTGGCATTTGCAGCTGCAAAAGATTTCAAGGTGTTTCAGATGGATGTTAAGAGTGCTTTCCTGTATGGAAAAATAGATGAGGAAGTTTATGTGTGCCAGCCTCCAGGATTTGAAGATCCAAAGTTTCCTGACCATGTCTGTAAGCTTGATAAGGCTCTCTATGGGCTGCATCAAGCTCCCAGAAATTGGTATGAAACCTTATCTTCTTTTCTACTGGCCAACTACTTCAAGAGAGGAACAATTGATAAAACTCTCTTTTTCAAAAAGTCTAATCAACATATCATGTTAGTTCAAATCTATGTTGATGACATTATCTTTGGTTCTACTAATGAATCTCTCTGCAAGGATTTTGAATCTCTGATGAAATCCAAGTTTGAAATGAGTTCAATGGGAGAACTCACCTTCTTTCTTGGATTATAAGTGAAACAAACTTCTACAGGGATTTTCATTAGTCAATCAAAATATGTCAAGGACATTCTTGAAAGATTCAAGCTCTCTGATTGTAAAGCACTGGGAGCTCCTATGTCCAAAACAACATCTCTTAGCCCAGATCTTGAGGGGGAGGATGTTGATCAGCACCAGTACAGAGCAATGATAGGCTCTTTGATGTATCTCACAGCAAGCAGGCCAGATATCATGTTTGCAACTTGTGTATGTGCAAGATTTCAGGCCAATCCCAAAGTCTCACATATGCTGGCTGTGAAAAGAATCTTTAGATACCTCAAAAGAGCATCAAGTCTAGGATTATGGTATCCTAGAAATGAAGACTTTCAGTTCATGGCTTACACTGACAGTGATTATGGAGGGTGCAACATCAGCAAGAAATCCACATCAGGAGGATGTCAATTTCTTGGATCCAGGATTGTGTCTTGGCAATGCAAGAAACAGTCATGTGTTTCTACTTCTACTGCAGAAGCTGAATACATAGCTGCTTCAAGTTGCTGTGCACAAGTCATCTGGATTCAAAATCAGATGAAGGATTATGGAGTAGATCTGTTCAATACTCCTATTCAGATAGACAATTCTAGTGCAATCTCCATCACCAATAATCCTGTCAAGCATTCCAAGACCAAGCACATTGACATCAGATATCATTTCATCAGAGACTGTGCAGAAAAGAAGTTGATCCATTTAGTCAAAGTTGATTCAGAACATAATTTGGCTGATCTCTTCACCAAGGCATTTGATGAAGGAAGATTCAGGTACTTAATAACATCTATTGGAATGATTAACTTTGAGTAAATGAAATAATCTGGAATGAATAATTCTTCGGAAGATAAACTTAACTTACCTTCTGAAGAGTAACTACTCAGCAGAAGATAGGTTAAGTCTTCAGAAGCATTATTTCTTCCTCTGTCGGAAGGTCTCACACTTCAGAAGCTAAATTACCTTCTGAAGTAATGTTCTTCTGATACACTAACTTCGGAAGCATAGACTTCTCAAGGTACTCTTCAGAAGAAAGTGTCTTCCGAAGAACATTTTGTCTGATGAATTATCTAACACTTCAGAAGATTTACTTCTGATGTACAAAGTATATACTTCTTACTCATTGCTTCTGATTCGTCAGAAGCAATGCTTCCGATAGTATAAACTTTATACTTCGGAAGCAAATATCTTCTGAAATCTTTTGGCCTCCTTCACTCCTTCCGAAAGCCACATCTTCGGAAGTAATTCAGAACTTAGAGAAAATTCATATATTTATTGTGAAACCAGCTGTCATCGGAAGACCTTTTTCTGACATCCGGATCTCAAATTTAATGTGTCTATATATTAAATGCTGAAATCCGAAGGTATATAAAGGTCTCCCGCCCATTCGTTTTCTCTCACCGTTTCACTTTAAAATTTTCTTTTCTTCTTTCTCTCAAATTGTAACCTAAAAATCACAAACTGCCATGGATCTTCTTGCATTCAAACCTGCTCACAACGTTCCTGCGGAGCTATCAGCAGAACATGATGCTGATTTCGCTCCAATCGTCTCCTTTCTTCAAAGGAGCATGTATTTCTTTGCTCTCACCTCTCAGCCCTTGGTGTATGAATCTCATCACCAACAGTTTTGGGCATCTTGTTTTCAGTTTCTTCATCATCCAATGGTCGGTATCTTCTTGCCACCATTGATGCTCATCCCATTGCTATTACTGTGGAAACCATCTGTCGGCACCTTAAACTCAATGATGCCGGTGGAAGTGTTTCATTCACAAAGGATGAGGTAGCATCGACATTTCAGTTGATGGGGTACGAAGGTCCTCTCCCCTCAACAACCTATTTGAAGGGTAGAGTGTCCTATAATTACAAGTACCTCATACATTTGTTCCTTCACTGTCTTTCCAATAAATCTGGTGGTTGGGACCAAATTCCATCTGACTTAGCTTCGGCTATTCATGGTTTGGTCTCTAATCAACTATTTAATTTCTCTGCTTTCATTTTCAATAATTTGGTTGACAATATTTTGTCACCAAAGAAATTTTGTATGTATCCCAGGTTTTTGCAACAGATTTTTAATGAAGAGTTGGGCACTTCCCTCTCTTTAACTGGGAATATATACAAAATGCCCTTGGTTTCTTCCAAGGTTTTTGTACAATTAAAGAAGAAGGGTGCCCAATTTTCTGGGAAATTCACTCCCCTTCTTCCATCTATGGAGTCACATACTCCTGAAGGTGACAGCTCTGTTAACCCCACAGATGCTGAACCCACACCTTCCACTACTGCTCCTCATCCCATAAAGATTACTTACAAACGCAAACGAACCCCTGTGCAACTCTCTATAGTTACTCAGGCTCCTTCTACTGATCCCAAAAGGAAAAAGGTGAAAAGGACTGCTCAGGGCACAGTCCCACCTAAGGTGACAGCCACACCTCCAGTTGATCCACAGGTTCTTCCTCTGGAACTTGTGGTTGCCCTTAACCAGCCTGAAAGCCCTCAGCATATGTCCCAAAACATATCTGAGAATATTCAAAGGGAAAACCCCATTCTTGAGTCTGCTTCACCTGAAGCAACTCAACTAGATCAGAGACTGTCTCCCAGGTCTCCAGGTTCATATCATCCAGAAATGCCCCCCACCCAAACTAACACCCAGGCTCAAGGAACCCCTGCTCTAGCTATGGAGGAACCACTCTCTCCCACTACCCAAACTTTAATGAGAGTGGTGACACAGTTACAGGCAAGGTTTCCTGACCCAGAGCCTATTTTATCAGAGGTTGGCCCCAGTGGTTCTGAAGGGATCAATGCAGGTGAGGCTGCCACTACTGTTGATCTTAATCAAGATCCACAGGACAGTGGTACAGGCCATAGGACCTCACCTGCGGCAACCTATGTTGGGGAGGACTTCTTTGAGGTTCTTCTCAATGAAGGGAATCCAGGGTGCCAAGAAACCACATCTGGTGGTGGAGATGCAAGAGCTAGGCTCAAGACTCCATCGCCCAATGACTCTACTCAGGTAGATAAGGGCACACACACACACACAGGAATTGATGGCTACTATAACATCCCTCCAAGCCAGGGTAGCTCAGTTGGAAGCTGAAGTGGCTACCCTACGGCTTGAGGTCCAGACCAAAGATGCCACTATTCTGGACCTCAGGAGGCGTCCCCCTGATCCTGCTACTACCACTTTCACCTCCCCTGATGCTACCAAAAAGGGGGAGAATGTACCAACTGCAGGGTCAGGTTCAGAAGCAAGAGAAGAGGAGGGTGCACAGGAAGCTAACCCATCCATAGTCACTTTGACTGCTGAATAGGATGACTTCTTGGGTACCTACTTTCAAGATTCTTCTACTTCCTCTTCTTCTTCTTCTGAGGATACAAGGGAGGTTGCCAAAGAGACTGAAAAGCAAACATCAAATGTCTCTTTGGAACCTCAGTCCCCTTCTGGGACTAAGTCTCCTTCTGAGACTGCAGCTCAGGTTACCATGGAAGAAGCTACACAAGAAGAACAAATATCCATGGAACCTGTGTCCCCTTCTGGGACAAAAGCTGCTGAAGACCTCTCCTCCTCTCCTGAGCCCTTTGTGAAAACTAATAAGGAATCATCCAAGGTGATTGGTCAACTGGAGGAGACAGTGAATGCTGAGGTTAATTCCGAAGCTGCAGCTGTTTCCAAAGGCCCAGTCATTATTGATGACTCCTCCACAGAGGAGCCACTTGCCGATGAACCAATTGGTGAGGCTACAGGAGAAATCTCCTCTGGGGTAAAATTAACTGCTGATGACAAAGGAAAAAGGAAGCTAACCCCAGAGGAGGAAGTAGCACAAGAGGAGAGGATTCCTAAAAAGATGAAGGGCCGACCAGACACCTCTCAGGATGAAGAAAGAGTTAGACTCTCTGCTTTTCTTGAAGAGAGAGGCTATAACTTTGATGAAGTATGGGGCTGGTCGGTGCCTCAGATGGCTGCCGAGCTGGATAAGGTGCAGCAGCAAGAACAGGCAGCTGCTGCAACCAAAGTCCAAAAGAAGCTAACTAAGGCACAAAAGTATAAGGCTTACAGAGACAGTCTGAAAGCCTTCCTAATGGAATATGGCTTCCATGCTCGGCAGCTAGGCCCTATGAAGAACTCAACCATGGATATGCATATCAGAGATATCAAAGGCTAAAGTTGCCAGAGGTGAGTTACTTCCAATTGAGCAAATAAGGGCTCAAAAGGCAAGCCTAATAAGAGGCTTAGGCCTAGGGGAAGGGGTAAGAATAGAATTTCCCCTCTCTGGTGCATGAATCAGAGAGGGAGAAGAAGTCATGTGTGGGGAAGTAACAAAAGCAATGTTCCCCAACACGTTTCCCCCAAACCCTAAAGAAGAACCAATATCTCCTCCATCAAGTCCAAGTATGGACAACATGCCAATCTCCTCAGTGTTCAAAAAGGGTAAGAAGACTACAAGGAAACAATCATCTCCAAACCCTGATCATGAGAGACAAACACAGGCTGATGAGAGGAGAACTGAACCCTCAATAACTGAGGATGTTGGTTCACAGCCTACTGCAAACACAAGTGCAGCAGTAGGGTCTAGTGTGGAAGACTAACAAGCCAGAGATCAGAGGAGTCAAGCTACTGGTCAAGACAGACCAAGATTTACAAGAAAGAAGAGCATAGCCAGAAAGAAAAGAAGAACATCTGCCATCTCCTCTGACTCTGAGCCAGAATCACCTCCCCCAGGAGCTTCAATGCCCAAAGATCATCCAAATGATTTATATGATCTAAAGCATATTCACACCTATGTTCCTGTTGTTAGGTGGAGATACAGTAAACTCCACCAAGAGTTTACTCTCTTTTTGCTTAATGGGGGAATAAAGGTACTGAGTTTGATACAACTATTTGTATTGGCTGACCCTTTGTCTTTGATCTAGAAAACCTCCCTCTTGAAAATCCAGACAATGGACAAGAAGGGAGGCAAGCACTCACATGGGCAAAGGCAAGGGCTCAAGTCCTGAGGGGAGAGAAAGTTGTCAAAAGAGTACCATAAAGAAGTTTTGGTAGCATTAGCCTAGGGGGAGACTGTAAAGACTAATAAAGGCTGATGCTCACCAAACTTCCTATTTCTGTCTAAGTATAAATACTACAAAGACTAACACCCTTCGAAAGGAAGAAGTTACTCTTCGGAAGCAACATTGCTTCCGAAGGATAACTTACTCCTGCCAAAGGTTGTACAAGACAAATGCTTCGGAAGACCCACACTTGGAAGATTTCAGAGCTTCAGAGCTTCCGACCATCAAACGCTTCCGAAGACTCTTATCAGCAACTTTCTCAGAAAGACAAAGACTTCCGAAAAGATTCCTTATCCAAAGACTGTAGCTGAACACGTTCAAAGTACAAAAAGGTTCTGACACAAGACATGCTGGTCTGAGGAAAGACAAAGACAACATGTATTGAGTCAGATAAAGTGCCTTACTTCTCCCATGCTGCATTAAATGCAAAAGATCAACTGAAGCCTTGAAGATCAACAACATTAAATGTCTTTTGTATTTAGTAGTCTTTTATATAGTCGATGTCCATTTGTATAATGATTATGACTGAGTGTCTTAGCCTGTTAAGACACTCAACATACTAGAATAAGCTTTACTTTATGTACTTGTCTAGTATACCCAACTTGTATTCCTAAGAGTATACGGTTCTAGCCTCGGCTATATAACCTCCCATTGGTGTGCTTGTGAGTGGGCTTGTACACTTCTACTTTGAGAGAAATATATCCTTGAGCTTGAAATTACTCTTGTGTTCTTATTATTGTTCAACGATTATTACTTTGTCATCTTGAGTGTGATTGTGAGATTATTCTAACAGAAAATTCCGCATCTGTTAGAATTTAGTGAGAAATACTTGTTTAAGTGTTGTTTAGATTTAGCAACCCGATCCTACATATGATTTTAATTAGATTATGTTATTTTATAATTACTATCATTTTATGTAATATAGAGTTTTATTTAAAAGATTTTTATAAACCAAAGGGAGTGAAACCGCCAAAACTAAAAAATAAAATTCTAGACGACAAACCAAGAGGACTGAAACTGTCCATAACCCAAAATTTTAAACCTTTTAAAATCATTTTCTTCCATAATTTTTAACATAAAATTTTAAAATAATAATATTATTATTCTGTTATAAAAATAAATTAAAACCGTAATACACCAATATATGAATTAAATATTATCATAGATTTCAAAAAAAAAAATTATAAAGATTATTTCTTTTTTTAAACCACTAAATCTTATAGGATTATATATGTGTATGTATATCAACAATGTGATGAAGAAATAAAAGATTATCTTCCTTTAAAAATTTAAACTCCTTTAAATATATGTAAATAATTTTATTCGGATGTATACAAAATATATGTAACTTAGTTTTAAACATATTTTTATGAAATTTTAAATCATTTAAAAATTTATACTAAAAGCATTTAAACATTACATCTACATATTTATTTATTTATTTACTAGATTATCACACCGTGTGTTACACGGATGTAATATAAAATATTAAAATAATTATTAATAAAAATGTATAAGTTTGAAAACGATATTTTGAAATAAAATGATTAAATTACACATTAATAGGTAACTTAAGATATATAAAAATAATAAAAGATTATGTTTTTAAATAAATTATTTTAAAAAAATTTAATGCCAAAAATGTTATTTTTATTTAAAAAAAATTGTTTCAAATCTATGTTTTATAGTCTATTTAATTTGCTAAATTTTTTTCTTGATAAAACATGATTTTTAAAAGTAAAATTTCTAAATTACCGATTGAAATTTTTTTTTATTACTAAATTTATTTATTTTTTGAAAAAAAATCATATCCTTGAACTTTTTTTAAAGTGTTTTTCAATAAAAAAATATTTTTAATTTATTATAAAAAAATTTGGTATTAAAAAGGTAAATAATACCATTAATATTATAATTATTGAATATGAGAGATAATATAATTATTATTTAATATGAGAGAAAATTAAATGGGATGATGAAAAGATGCCAAGTGGCAATATTGTCTTAAAATTGTGACAAGTGTCAAAAAATATTTTTGTTTATTATAGTAGTAAGATAAGATAAGATAAGATTTATTTAAGATTGAAAATTTTAAAGTCTTATTCAAATAAAGAATAAATCATATAGCTAGCATTTAAACTTTATATTTATGTTAAACTAATTATTTATTTAGGCATAAAAGGTTTTAAATTTCTTATAAACCTTAAACCAATTAAACAAATGTTCTTTATGAAGATACACATTAACTAATGTTCTTCTTAAGACATAGGTGGACTACAATACTTATTAAGATCTCTAAAACTTCCGACAAAGTGATTCAGAGGATACTAAAGTTTCTGATACACATCAACTTCTGATGAATCATAGTTTTCGAGCACAAAAGACTTCTGACCAACATTATATGCCGATACTGAGGCACATTTGAAGAAGGTTTCATAGTTTACTCTAGATGTATGAACCAGATAAGAAGATATTCCAGTGTTAGTCGGGAAAACATCTTACAACTCACACAACATACAAGATTACAAAAGATCTCTTGACGCATTGGTATCAACATGAATACTGTTATGCATTATACGCATTTAATGCAAAAGTGAATGTAGTTATTTCTATTAATTGTAATTTATGTGACTCGATGTGTTAAGCAACAATAGTTTACTATAAATAAGATTTTCTTTGTTTATAGCACATATCTAGTCTTGTATTTATACTAGGATACAACTGTAGCTTCGGGTGTATACCTCTTATTAAAAACTTCTAAAGCAGGGACTTGTATGTGTCTTGTAATATTGCAAAAGTTAAGAGAAATATACTCTGAGATTGAAATTATTTTTTGAGTGCCTTTGTAATTCTTTAAATTTGCAAGAATAATTGTGAAATCTTGTTAAGAAAACTTCCGCATTTGTTAACTCGTATTCAAAACACAGGTATGAATTGTTGTTCAATTGACCAATCCAATCCAACATAATTTAATAGTATCAATTATTATAAATCAAGATTGTCAAGAGCCATTTATTTTTTTTATGTTTGTCACTAGGGTAAAATTTAATTAGTTTTATAACATTATGATCTTCTCATTACTCATTTATTTTATTACTTTGTTAAAGGAAAGTTCATTTTATATATAATCTATTTTGCAAAAAAAAATAAAATGAAAAACACTTTATTTAATCAAAAGATTCTTGTTTTATTCATTGGATCGCTTCATTATAGCAGCTAATTAACAGGAGAAAGATGGGAAATGGGCATATATTAATAGAAGAGGAAAGAAAAAGGAAAAAAACCGTGTGGTTTAATTAACAAACAATTTAAATTTGAGTTTTGTTTATACGAATTGGTATTGGTTTTCCATTTCAAGAAAAGAAATAAGAAGTTCTTGATATGTTTAACACATGCATATATGTATATATCAAATTACCAATCAAATATTTAAGAATATAGATAAATAAGAGTAAGAAAATGACATACACTAATACGTAATTCTTAATTATTTTAGGTTCCATCTTTCAAGTGATATCATCCTTATGTTTAACATCAAACAACGTGCTTTTATATGTTAATACTAAATGGGAAAAAAAAGTTCATTGCAAGTGAACTTATTTCAACATGTATTGTCATGCATATAATAAAATAGGAAAAGATTGGGTTCTTAGTAGTAGTCAACATGAGGTGGAGCCTATTACGATGATGGTGATGATGGAGTCTTAATTAGCAGGCATGTACGGTGGTGTTGGTGACTTAGGAGGTGGTGTTGGTGACTTAGGAGGTGGTGTAGGCACTTGTGACGAAGATTTTCCATGGACAGATAACGGTGTTGGTGACTTAGGAGGTGTTGGTGACTTAGGAGGTGATATTGGCGATTTAGGAGGTGGTGTAGGAACTTGCGACGAAGATTTTCCATGGACATACATTGGTGTTGGTGACTTAGGAGGTGGTTTTGACGACTTTGGAGGTGGTGTAGGTACTTGTGACGAAGATTTTCCATGGTCTGATGGTCGTGGTGGCTTAGGAGGTGGTGTTTGTGATTTAGGAGGTGGTTTACTCACTTGCGAGGAAGATTTTTCATGGATGGATGGTGGTTTTGGTGACTTAGGAGGTGGTGTAGGCGCTTGTGATGAAGATTTTCCATGGATTGATGGTGGTGGGGGTGATGGTGGTGGTGGTGACGACGAAGGTGGCAGTGGTATTGGTAATGGAGGTAATGGGATTGGTAATGGAGGTAGTGGGATTGGAAGCGGAGGTAATGGAGGTAAAGGTATTGGTAATGGAGGCAGTTGTGTCACAGATGGATCGTGTTGTCTAGAATTTCGAAGCATTGATCTTGGTGGTGGTGGGGGCAATGGGGACTTAGAAGGTGATCGTGGCGGTGATGGTGACTTCGGAGGTGGTGTAGGAGACTTTGCATCGATTGTATGCTTGTCATGGTAGGCTGCAGTGGTTGGTATTGACAAGCTTATGTAACATATGGTTATAAGTAGAGAAACCATTAAAAATCTCATTTTAGGCCGATTCACTTTTGTTGGTTCCATTTTTGTGATTATGATTTCACATACATCTTCCCTCTATAAATAGACAATTTCTTTTGCCCCTTAACAAAGGAAATTTACCTTAAAATTCATTAGTTATTTATTATTACTTGCTATGATTAAACAATATTATTTACGGTTGGAGAAGGGCTTGAAACTTTCACATTATGTTAGTCTTGACAGTTTTTGCCCAAATTCATAAATAATTTTTAAATGAATATAATCATAACAGATTAATTTATGGCAAATTGGACTTTAATAATCCAAAGTTTTAGAAGTTGGTCTCTGTTGGTACCAACTATGAAAATCTCTAATAATGGTCCATACATCCAGAACTCCAGTTTGGCTTGCTTACTGGTTGGTTGGTACGCTCCCCCTTGTGAAAGAAGTCCTCTACTGCACACTAACCTGGGAGACTTTCACCCATTTTTCCCCTTGATGGTCCATAGTTTCACGCTATTTTCCTCTTGTGGACCTACGTTAAAAAACACTTAACACCGTTAATTTTTTTTTCAAATTTCAAACGGATTCTTTTGGGCTTTTGATAATAATGAGAATACGAGTCGAATGACGTATGACTTATCTCGAAACGTTGCTCTAAATTTCACGATTTATGATTTCCTTAATCAATTGAAAGTCTAAACACCCGATTGATGAACCGTTTTATCATTCAGAGCAACATTTCGAGGTAAGTTATATGTCATTCGACTCGTATTCTTATTCTTATTCTGATCAAAAGCCCTAAAAGATTCGTTTGAAATTTGAAAAAAAAGTTAACGATGTTAAGTATTTTTAATGGAGGTTCATTAGAGGTAAATACATCGAAAGTAGGGACTGTTATTAGGAATTGTCATAGTTAGGACCGGTAGCGGCCAAATGATAAAATTTTGGATTTTTTAAATCCAATTTGCTTTAATTTATTGATTTACTTATATTTTTGAAAATGTAAATGCTTAAAATGAATTATTTAAATTTGTACAAACTAACAAATTTCCCTCAAACAAATCGAAGTTATCTTGATTCACAAGGCGCAACATTATGGTATGTGTCTTCAATCATCCATGTGCAAATTTGGTGTAGTTTCATGTAAAATTTTTTAGAGAAACATAAATGATAAAGTTTTAATTATTTACACCAAATAAATCAATTTAATTACTTTTTCTTTCCAAACATGTGACGAGCGAAATTAGTAAATACTTTAAGAAGCCCAATTAACCTCCAATTTTTTAAAAGCATACCGAGGCATGTACCCTAAAATTACAATAAAACAAAAGAAAATATAAACATTTGAAATACAAGGTAAGATTTGTTAACAACAATAAAAAAGATATCTGTAACTTGGACAATAGAAATATGAGTTATATATATGTAATTTTATTTGTTACAATAGTGGATTTTAACCATTGATTAGTTTAATCAAGGGCTCAAAATCTTTCATATCCTTCTCACGTTAATTTCCTTTGTATTGGATATGCCTCATATATATATATATATATATATAGGGGACGGTTAACGTACATATTAGTGTTAACGTGCTAAACGTAGGAAGCCACATGAACACGCCATGTGTCATTAGGGTAAGGGGTATTATCGTCCATATAAAATTACAGACCGTGATTTATGAAATTACAGACTGACATTTAACACCCATAATCACGGACCATCGGGATAATCACAGACCAATAATTACGGACCACATTATATAACAACCACAGACCATATTTTAACACACATAATCAAGGGCAAAATGTATAATCACGGACCAATTATCACGGACCACGTTATATGAAAATCACGGACCGTCATTTAACATGCATGATCAAAGGATCAACTGCATAATCACGTACCAATAATTACGTACCAAGCGTCAAAATCACAGACCACGTAAAAAAAACTTAAAAAAACTATAACAATACTATACTCAAATTAAAGATAATTAAATTCTCAATTTTATGGTGTAATTTTTTTTAAAAAATAATAAAGTATGTAAAAGTTATTTAATTTTTAAAAAACGAGTGGAACTTGTTGTAACATTATAAAATGTGGTTGTTTCCTCTTTTACCCTTCCAGTTATATTTTACGTTTGTTTTGTGGAGAAAGTGAGGACCACTAGATCTTACCCATTGATTAGTTTGATCAAAGGGTCCAGAAGGCATCCTACGTTTAGTACGTTAAGAAACATATGTATTTGATCCTTATATGCGCGCGCGTTATATTTTGAGTCGCAAACAATTATGTGTGGTATTAGTTTACCTGAAGTCGTGTGTAATTTATGTAGATAAAAGGTTTGAAAAAGAAAGGCTCCATATTTACATGTATATGCCCCTATCAATATATTGCGAGTTGGATACAATTAGTTCTAAAGAAAATCAAAAGAACTCGCTTATAAGTTACCCATACTATTAGAATTAGACTCTTAATAACTTGCATTGAGTTTTATAAAATTATGTTCAGTCCTGATCCCTTGAGACTTCCGATCCCATCAGCAGTCACCTTTTTTTCTCACTTGAAAAAAAAAACACATTTATATTCACCATTTGTTCGTTAAATTTAGTAAGTCACTCGTTGAAGACCCAAGCATAAACAATTTAACAAAATCATCCGTACCATTTCAATTCCTCGCCTCGTATATTAATATGCCCAGACCCAACGTATAATATGTCGAACTTGCATACATGCAATTTTCAGCATTTTAACACCCAAGTCATTTCTGATTTTCTTCGACGCAATCAAAATGCAATCAACTGCATATCAGTTCCCCTTAACACCCTAACAAGTATAAACTAATTTATCAACACTAATTTATCAACAAGTTAACTATGTAGTAGCAATTTAAATTTCTACCTAGCTAAAATTGCTAATGAGTTGTTTCCCCCAACTTCATGTGACGTTTTTCCATAAGAATTCTCAAAGCAAGGCAATCACACCACTTTGATTTACCTTACACACAAAACTTGAATTTTACGGTTTACACTACATGTGAATCAACCAATTCATGTGTTCACACCTCATGTGAATTAAATCGTCAATTTTCATTGGAAAATAAGTAGGATGAAGCCATAAATTACCGAAAACATATATATATATACAGAATTAGATACACATTACATACAAGAAATATGTACAAATATATAAATGATATATGAGAATGCACTATTGAGTATTTTTGTTTAACATCCCTCTATAAGCAAAACAACGACGGTCTGAGGTCGAGCTTATCACGAAAGAACTCGAATAAGGTATAAATGTAAAGTAACTTCTGCTTGTCTGACAGAAATCTTTGCCGCTAACTTGCAAGAGAATGTCTTCTGATTTGATTCTGGTAGCGGAAAGCACTTTTGATTCTTTCTTTAAGTGAGGTAGATCTTAGCAAAAGAGCATATTGGGAAGTTATCGTATCAGAAGCTGTAGATGCTGGGAAGGCTTTTGAAGCTTGAGGCTTTGTATGGCTTCCGGAACGGAAGCTTTTGTTCTTCCGGGTGAAGACCAGAGAGGAAGAGGCTTTTGGTGAACATCAGACTTATTTGATCTTACAGTCTCCCCCTAGGCTGATGCTACCAAAACTCTCCTAATTGTTTTCTTATATTTTCAGCCCTTCTCTACGCAACTCTTGGTGTGAGCCTTCCTTCTGGCCGATTGTGAGGATTTAGGAGAGGCATGTTTTCTAAATAAAAAAAGCATGGAGTAGGAAGAGCACAGACTTGATCCTGTCTGATCTTTACTATGTTTTCAGGATAGAGAAATTCCCACTCAATGATAGGAATGTAAACATTGATTGGCATTTCTTCAGTTCTTCTTCTGACAATGGACTTCTATCTTGTTAGTGCATAGAATGTCCCTAGTTCCGTATTTTGTATGTCTTTGATTTTGACTTTGACTATGTTATAGACCCATTCGTGCGAATGATACCTAAGAATGAGTTCATTCGGACGAATGAACGCCTAGCGAATGACTTAAGCGAACGAATGAGTCATCCGCATGACTCATTCGGCTGAGCCATTCGCCGAATGAGTGTTTCGCACTACTCATTCGGCCGAATGAGTACAGCTTATATATAGGGCAGAAAACAGAATGTTGGATCAGTTTTCTCTTGACAAGATGGAAGAACTTGCTTTGATGGCTAATAAGAACAACAGAATACAGAACCTGCTGCTTACTGAGACAGAGACCAGGAATTTAAACAAAGATCCAAAGTTACTTTCATTAGATGATTATTCGCATTGGAAATATCGATTTGAGATTCATATCAATGGAGTTGACACCAATCTTTGGATGATGATTGAGAGTGGGTACTTGAGACCACTTAGTGAAGATGGTTCACCTATGCTTGTCACACAGATGACTGAGCCTCAGAGGAAGTTGTATGATTTTGAGAAGAAAGCTTATGCCATATTGTCCCAGTCTATTGCTACAGACATCTTTCATCAATTCAGACAGTTTACTTCTTCAAAGTTATTGTGGGATGCTTTACAGCAAAGGTATGAGGGGAATGATGCATTGAAGAGCATCAAGTCTAAAGCCTTGAAGAAAGAGTTCCATAGCTTCATGTGTGTGGGGAATGAATCTTTAGATGACTTGATTTCTAGATTTTATCATCTCTTGAGTGAGCTCTACAACCATCAAGTCAAGACAACTACACATGAAAAGATCTAGTGTCTGGCTGATGCCTTACCTCCCAAGTGGGAATCCTTTCTGATGGTTCTAAAACAGAGTGAGATGATTTCTAATATGGATGTTAATGATTTCATTCAGAAGCTGAAGGAACAAGAGATTGAGAACAAGTGGAAGGCAAAGAGAGTTGCTCAAGTTCAAGATCCTTCACTATACTATTCTACTCCCACTGTAGAAAGAGCTTCTTCTCATGCTCCATTGAAGACAACTTTTGTCTCACAGACCAAAGAAGCTCCTGTTTCAAGCCAAACACACTTCAGTCAGTCAGCTACAACTTCCACCTCTCAGAAAGAAGATAGTCATTCTGTCACAAATTTGAAAACAGACAACTTTGACAAAGTGACTGTAGAGGTGGCAAAGGAGCATATGGGTTTGTTGTCTACACTTGTGAGTTCTTATGATGGGCTGTTAGCTGGGCAGATTGGTAACCCACATCTGACAAATGAAGATTACTCTCAGATTGACCCTGATGATATGGAAAAGATTGACATTATGTGGGCTCTTGCATGTGCAGTTAGAAGAGCAAAAGACTTTGTCAAAAGAACTGGGAAAGCCATCAATCTGAACAAAGACTCCAAGTTTGGATTGTCATCTGTGGGGACAAATGTCATTTTGCAAGACAGTGCAACAAGCCTAAGAAGATGGGTAACCACAATCCTTTTCAGAACCAAAGATCATCAGCTGCTAATCCAGAGAGAAGATTGGTGCCAATTAACACTCCTGCTCAAGCCAGTTCATCAAATGCAAACAAGGCACTCATGGTTCAGAATGATGAGGGAGAAAACTGGGATTTCAGATTCAACTCTGAAAAGGGTGGAGCAGATAAAGCATGTGTTGCAGAGATCAAAGAAGCTGCTGGATCCAGTGATGAAGGTAATTCAGAAGAAACAAAGACATGTTTGGATGAATCATCAGGATCAGAATCAGAAAGCACATCAGATTCAGAAACTCAAGGAGAATCAGATGCTGAATTTGAAAAACAATCTGCTACACAGTTTGCTTTAATGGTGAATACTTCTGCTTCATCTCAGTCATATCAGGTATATGATGACTGTTCCTCATCTCATTCTGGTTGTTTTAATTGTGTTGACCTTGAAAGTAAGGCGTTGGCTTATCAGCAACACAATGCTGACTTGATTAGCGATCTCAACCAGTGCATTGAAGCAAACAAAATTTTAAAATCAAATGAAAAAGATTTTTAAGCTAAAATTGAGCTATTAAACAGACAATTGCATGAGGCTGAGATCGCTATGCTGAATAAGCAAGATGCTATTACTTCTTATCTCAATACCATCAATGAGATAAAGAAGAAATTAGCCATAGTCGAGTGTGACTATGAAACTTTGAGTTAGAAGCTCAAGAGCTATGAAAGCTCCTCAAACATCATTGAGCATATGATCAGTAAAGGGACTGATCTGAAGGGTAAGGGAAAAGAAACAAAATACAATCATTGCCCCCCACCAGTCTTGAATTGCTTTGTCAATTCTCCAAATGACAAAGAAATTAAAGACTTTCAAGTTAAAACTCCATTAGTAATTGATCCTATTGGGATCATTTCTGATGAGGGTTCCTCATTGTCTGAGGAATCGTTTGTGGAGGGAGTGGTTGAAGATTGGGTCTCTGATTCTGAGGATGAGTCTGATGTTTCTCCTCAAGTGTCTTGTGTTAAGAATAAGACATCTAGTGTCACAAAGGTTGACCCAATCTCATCTAAGACAAAAATGTCTTCAAAGTTATCCAAAGCTATATGCTTTGTGAAGTCTTCACAGGATGGTGAAGCAAGTGAGTCCAACAAGGCTGACAACCTTGTTTTTAATGGGAAAAAGGGTTTGGGTTTTAAGCAGGACAAGAAAAAAACAAATGCTTTTCATCAAAACAAAAAGTCTTTTATTAAACCCAAACAGTTTTATCATCAAGATAAAAGAGCTTGTTTTGAGTGTGGTGCACATGGACACTTTGCTAGATTTTGTCCTCATTTGATTAGACCACAAGCTGCACCACATCGAAAACAAAATCAGAATGTTGTTAAAAAGGTAAAATCTGCTTGTCCCTTATCTCAACTTAAACCCAAACATCTTTCACCCATCAAACCTCAAGATAAGGATAAACGGGTTGTGATTGATCTTGATACACCCAAAATTGTTTTTGAGAAACAATCCAA
Organism: Mikania micrantha; assembly: GCA_009363875.1. Taxonomy (NCBI): domain Eukaryota; kingdom Viridiplantae; phylum Streptophyta; class Magnoliopsida; order Asterales; family Asteraceae; genus Mikania; species Mikania micrantha. The sequence continues at coordinate 8,128,130 of CM018687.1, forward strand.
GTCATCATCGGTGTATTTGAAGAAATCTTTCAGCAAAAACACTGTTTGGATGGCTAAGTCCTCTGAAACTCCTGTTTCTAAACCTCCTGACAAATTCAATTCAGATGGACAATGGATTGAGATGAAAATCCTGGACTCTTTGGGTCAACCCAAGACTGTAAAGGCATGGGTTCCCAAATTCAACTAATGATTTGTGTATGTGCAGGTTTCCCCAAATGCTGCTCTTAACAGCACTTGGATCGTTGATAGTGGGGCATCAAGGCACATGACTGGAGACATATCTCTTCTTTCCGACGTTCATTCTATTAAAGGAGGGTATGTGGCTTTTGCTGGTGACAAGGGCGGGTTTATTACAGGAGAGGGAATTCTTTCAAATGGCAAAGTTTCATTTGACAAGGTCAGATATGTGAAGCAACTGGAGAACAATCTACTTTCAGTCTCACAGATTTGTAACAAGAAGTACAAAGTTCTGTTTGATGACTCCAGTTGTTACATTCTCAAGCAAGGCATTACAATTCCTGAAGACTGGATTCTGATGTCTGCTCCTAGAAAGCAAGATTTTATGTACTCAACATGGCCATAGCTTCAACTACATCTTCTACAGCTTCATGTTTTACGTCCAAGGCTACTGAGAAAGATTTTATCCTTTGGCATAAGAAGATGGGTCATTTGAGTTTGAGGAAGATGAATCATCTGGTTCATAACAATCTGGTTGAGGGAGTGAGTTTGAAGAACTTCAAGCTGTCTGATGTCTGTGTTTCATGCAAGAAGGGAAAGCAAACCAAGAAGTCTCACAAACCTAAGAAGTATCATTCAATTACTGTTCCACTTGAGCTTCTCCACATGGATCTGTTTGGTCCTGTCAATCACAAGAGCATTGCTGGAGATCAATACTGCTTAGTCATTACCGATGAGTACTCTAGATATTCTTGGGTGTTCTTTATGAAGGAGAAATCTGAAACGTTTGAATGTGTTCAAGTTTTGGTAACTAAGCTTGAATCACTGTATAAGCTTAAAGTTTGCATGCTCAGAACAGATAATGGGACTAAATTCAAGAATCACAATATGGAGACTTTTTGCAATGAACGTGGTATTCTTCAACAGTTCAGTGCTCCATATGTCCCACAGATGAATGGTGTTGCTGAGCGAAAGAACAGAACATTAATTGAGGCTGCTCGGACTATGCTTGCTGATTCTTCCCTACCGGTTCAATTCTGGAATGAAGCTGTTGCTAATGCTTGCTATACTTTGAGCCGGGTATTGATTGTGAAGAGACATGGGAAGACTTGCTTTGATTTGCTCCATAACAGAAAGCCAAATCTTAAGTATCTTGAACCATTTGGTGCTCCATGCATGATGCTTAAGAAACATGAGCAAGGAAAGGTCAATGAAAAGGTGGAAGAATGCTATTTTCTCGGGTACAGTACTCCAAATAAGCGGGTCTACAACAGATCGATTCAGAATGTGGAGGAGTGGTACCATGTAGATGTCCAGAAATATTCTATGCCTCCACCTGGGAAGGGTGCTGACCGGATGTTCAACTATTCTGATTTGTTTGACTCTTTCAATATGCCTCCCATGTACACCGATGAAGATGTTGCTGTTCAGATGATGTATGATGCACAAAATGCACCTGATGAACCTGTGCAACCTTTTTCAGTCCAAGCTCCAGTGCAGGCAAATGATGACCGTTCAGACTCAGATGATCATCACTCTCATCCAGATATTCCAGAACCAGATGTTGATATTATTGTACCTGCTCTTGAGGATCTCAGTATAAACAATCTTGATCCACAGGTTGAGGTTCCTGCTCATCCTGTTGGCAGAATTAACATAATTCATCCTCAAGACAATATTATTGGAAATCCAACTGATGGAGTGAAGATCAAAAATCAGTTATCTTCAGGTGGTCTTGCTGACATTCTTGATCTTGCAGATGTAAGCTTTTGTGCCCATTCATGTTTTATCTCCCAAGTTGAACCAAGAACCATCACTGAAGCTTTGAAAGAAGAATCTTGGGTAGATGCCATGCAAGAGGAGTTGCTGCAGTTTAAGAAACTTGGTGTTTGGCAGCTTGTTGATAGACCCAAGGGTGCAAAAGTTATTGGCACAAGATGGGTTTTGCGCTGCAAACGAGATGATCATGGCATTGTGGTTCACAACAAAGCACGTCTGGTGGTGCAAGGTTTTAGGCAGATTGAAGGGATTGACTACAATGAAGTATTTGCACCTGTTGCTCGTCTTGAAGCAATCCGAATCTTTCTGGCTTATGCATCCTTCAAAAAATTCAAGGTTTATCAGATGGATGTTAAAAGTGCATTTCTTCATGGTGTGATTAATGAAGTTGTGTATGTCAATCAACCTCCTGGGTTTGAAGATCCATTGCATCATGACCAAGTCTACAAGCTAGATAAGGCCTTGTATGGATTGCACCAAGCTCCGCGAGCGTGGTACGAAACACTGTCTACTCACCTTCTGAATAACGGGTTCAGAAGAGGTGTCATTGACTGCACATTATTCATTAGAGAGATGGATGGGGAATTACTTTTGGTACCAGTTTATGTGGATGATATCATCTTTGGATCCACAAATGATGTTCTGTGCAAAGACTTTGAGAAGGTTATGAAAGATAAGTTTGAGATGAGTTCCATGGGAGAGATGAAATTTTTCTTGGGATTGCAGGTGGATCAGTCTGAGGCAGGAATCTTCTTTCATCAGACCAAATACGTTGGTGACATTCTGAGCCGGTTCAGTATGTTGGATGCAAAACCTGCTGGTACCCCACTGGCTGTTAATCACGGGATTACTCCAGATGAAAAGGGGGAGTTAATCGATGCCACTCTGTACCGAGGAATGATCGGATCTTTTATGTATCTCACAGCTTCTCATCCAGACATCATGTTTGATACTTGTCTATGTGCTCGTTATCAGTCAAAGCCAAGAGTTTCTCATCTTATTGCTGTGAAAAGGATTTCACGTTTTCTGAAGGGTACTCCGGATTTGGGCTTATGGTACCCTAATGATGATAACTTTGACCTAACTGCTTACAGTGATTCAGATTATGGTGGATGCAATAGAGATTTCAAGTCAACATCTGCGGGGTGTCAATTCTTTGGGAAACGCCTAGTTACCTGGCAGTGCAAGAAGAAGACGTCGGTGTCTACTTCAACATGTGAAGCAGAATACATTGCAGCTGCTAGTTGTTGCTCTCAAATCATCTGGATTCAGCAACAACTCAGGGACTATGGGTTACAGTTTTCTAACACTCATATATTTGTTGATAACACTGCTGCCATTGCTGTCACTAAAAATCTTGTCCAGCACTCTAAAACGAAACACATCGACATTAAATATCACTTCATACGTGATTGTTTTGAAAAGAAATTAATCGATGTTGTTAAGATTCACACCAATAACCAGAAAGCTGATCTTTACACTAAAACGTTTGACAAACCCAGATTTTTATATCTGTTATCAGCTAATGGTGTTTTTCAAAAAGATGAAGTCATTCTTTCACTTGAATCAAACAAATGATCATTATTTTGTTAGTTAGTTTCTTTTGTTTGATTTTTTTAATACTTCTGTTATTTTTCCGTCACTTATTCAAAAACTCAAAAAGATTTTCAGTTTTAGGTTTTTAGGGGGAGAAAAAGTAGTTTAATTGAAAAACCAAAAACGTTTGAAAAATTGTAAAAATGAGAAAGTCTTATTAGAGAAATTGATGTGTTAACCTGTCATGTCTTAAATGCACGATTGAATTCATATAGCACATTGGAATTATGATCTGATGTACTGATAGGCCGACTTTACAAAGTTAATATACTGTTGGTGATTGCTTAGAAAGTCTGATTTGTGGGATCCAGTTTAGAAAACTAGTTAAGGGATGAACAGTTTTTGACTAAAATCAGGCATACACCTGTTATCATAGGATCTTATGAGGTTTTCAATGATTCATGAATGCAAGTCTGTACATGTGTCATATTGCTTTGTAAAGACCTAGCTGAAGCCGTCCATTCAGATGAGAATGATTTAATCACAAGAATATAAAAGTGAATCTGATTCTGTACACGTGCCATATTGCTGGGTTGCAGCCTAGCTGAAGCCGTCCATTCAGATAGGATAAGCTAAGATATATACAAAAATAAAATAAGTTCGATTCCATACATGTGCCATATTATTGGGTTGAAGCCTAGTTGAAGCCATCCATTTGGATAGAACAAGTTGATCTTGTCAACACAGTTATGAAAAGGTGTTGAACTTGAGAAACAAATCAAAAAGAAAAAATACAAAAAGAAAATAAATTGGAACCTTATAGAACTTATGATGCTAGGTACTAAGTTATGTAGAGATGAGTTATAAACTGGTTTTTACCTAGAGTGGTTGACTATAATGGGTAACTCAGTCAGAAAACATGGGTGATTATTGATTAGTTTAGAAACAAAGTATTGTCAGGTTTAAAGTGGACAAGTATATCAGTAATTACTTCATAATTCAAATGTGTCAGAAGTATAAACATTCGTGAATGCTGATTTGACATGATCTGGTGTATGTATCATTGTCTTGAAAGGCTACTCACAAAAATATGTGTGTTTTGTCTATTTCAGTTTCAGTTTGTACAGTGTTTGATTATCAAAAAAAATACAAAAAGATTTTCATTTGATTTTGTTTTAAATGATCATTTTTTGGTTCATATATTTAATCTCATCTTTGCCTATCACCAAAACCAGACTGAACTTCATAACAATTTTCTTTTTATGGTCAAAATGTAAAAATTTGAAAATGAGTTTGTTTTGGGTGCTGATCTTCTTTCGCCCGAATGAGTGTGAGTATGGCTCATCTGAGCGAATGAACTCATTCATACGAATAGGGCCATTCGGTTCTTGTGGCCGAATGAGCTCTCCAATTTAATGAATGCCCTTCGGCCGAATTAGCTCATTCACCTCATTCTTCATTTGGACTTTCTATGTGTTTCTCTTTCGCCCGAAACACCTACTTGTTCATCCTCTTCGTATTTCATCACAAAATTACCATTTTCTCATCATCATTGTTCTTGTGATCATCTAAGGTACTGCTGGAATCGATTTTATTAAAGTTTGACCGCAGATTGAACCCAAACTATTTGATTTCTAGGGTTTTTTGGGCTCGCAACTGTTCCACTCAAATAACCAGTCAAATTGAACCCTAAAACACTTAAAATCAGTTGTAAAACCATAATCGGACCCCTCTGTGTTGAATGTTACCATTTTTAGGGTCTGATTTGAGTTTTTGGGAGATTGGGTGTTCGAAGTCCATCGGTCGCCCGAATGAGACTCATTCGCACCACAGGTTCAACCGAATGAGTTGGTTCGACCGAATGAGGTCATTCGGACTATATGGTCATGCATAAATGGGTTCCACCGAATGACTCCATTCGTGTGTCATTCGGATGACACCATTCATTTGGCCTTCATTCTCATTCGCTAGAGTCCCATTAGTGTGACAGTGCTTCATTCGCACCACTTGAACACTTGGTTAAAATTTTGAGTTTGATTTAATTGCCTACTGAACTGAACTGACATATTGTTATTCTTCTATGTTTAAGTATGGCAGGAGACAAAGTTGTTCCCAAGAACAACATCTGTGCTCATCTTGATCTTACCACGGCGAATGCCCGACATTTTACAGAGATTATCACATTCTTGAGATGTTCAAGGATATTTCCAGCCATCTCTACTGTTCATGTTCCATATTTATCTCATCAGAGAGATTTCTGGAGCTCTGCTGATATTGACTGTGAGGTAGAGCCTCCTGTTATCAGAGGGAAGGTCCGAGGACATGATGTTGTAGTATCTGCTGAACATCTCAGACGGGTTTGTGGATTTCAGGACTCTCCAGATCAGCCTTTCCTTCTTGATAGATATCTTGTTCGAGGATGTTTCATGCGATGCAAGTATGATGGAGACTTAGAGGCCGGAGTGCTGAACAAGGCCTTCTTATGCCCGCAGTTCAAGTATTTATGCCATGTTCTCATTCACTGCTTGGGCTCAAGACGTGGTGGATTTGATGACCTTCGAGAGACACTCTAGGGAGCCTTTGTGGCCTTAGTGTTGAACATCCCGTTCAACTTCTCTGAGATGGTTTTTACACATATGCAGGAGAATGTATACCTCAAGGGAGACAAGAAGTTTTTGATGTATCCGAGGTTTCTCCAGATAATCTTTGATTCACAAGTGCCGAATCTACCTAAGTCAAATTCAGATATTCTCAGATTGGAGCACATGAACGACACCACTCTTAACAGAGTTGTAGCTTATAGGGGAAAGGAGAGGAAGCCTCCTACTCATGGTATGTTCGGCCATCTCCTTAATCCTGATTATGTCGCACCTGTTGGGAGGAGATGGAGACACGAGGATTCAGGTTCAGACTTGGAAGATATTATGGTGTCGGGTGGTGATGATGGTGATGGAGGTGATGCTGATGCTAGTGATGTTGTTGATGCTGGTGATGCTAGTGGTGCAGGTGTGAGTGTTAGTGGTGCTGGAGCTGGTGGTGGTGGATCTGATGTTAGTGGTGCTGGTGCTAGTGTTGGTGGATCTGGTGCTGCTGATGATGATGTTGATGTTGGTGCTCTTCTTGACCTGGATTTTATGACTACTACTGCAACAACAGTCTCTACCCAGTTAGAGATGGGTGGCACTACCTCAGCTGAATTGAGAGATGATTATGAGGAATCAGATCAGGATGGTGGTAAGGATGATAATGAAAAGGGTTCTGGCAGTTCAGACTCTAACAAGACTGATGATGAGTTTGAGAACGTTATGGTTAGGTCAAGGCTGGTGAAGAAAAGGAAGAGGCCTAGTGAGACAGAGCTTGATAGGGAGGAGATCAGGGATCCTTCTTTTGTTCATGAGTTTGATTTTTCTCCTCCTCCACGTACTTCCACTGTCACATCTACTACTGTTATCACTGCTGCTGTTGCTGCTCAGTCTACCTCATCCCCTCCTGCCAAAAGAAGAAGGAAACGATTTGTCCTATAGAGAAGGTCATAGTCGGTGTCTGTTGCAGCAACCACTGCTATATCAGCTGCAACAGTTACGACTTCTTCACTGACCAGGTCAAGGGCTACTCCTGCACGTGTTACTATTGCCCCTCTGACCTCCTCTGTTGCTGCTACAGCTGTTTTCACTGCAGCTTCCTCTGGTCCCTCCACTACACGTGCTGATCCATATATACCGATGTAACATCTGTGCCGGAATCGTTACCGGAACAGTAAACTGTACAGTAATTAGTACAGTAACTCAGTTGCAAACTAGGAGAAATACTTAGAAGCTATTAACATTCGATACTAAACGTAAACTATTATACGATGTTTCTGAAATCCTGATTTAATCCTTACGGTTAAACAGTCAGAAACACATCAGACAATCATGAACAGCTACAGACATGTTTGAATTTATATTATTAGGTTTAAACGTATGTGAGGAAACAGAACAAAACAATAACAGTTGTTGTTACGGAATGTAAACCGACGAACTATTCGTAAAGGTGACGATCGGTACGAATAGATCTGATAGTTAACGATCTGAAATGATGACTGAAAAGTAGAAAACAAAATCAGAAAGTGAAACGTACGATCGTGTTCGTACAGTTAGCGCTCTGTACGAAGACGCGCGTAAGTGACGCGATCTGACGAAACGAAAACGAAACACGACACGAACGATTTTAATTTAATTAAAATAAAATAAATAACATTTTACAATTTTGAAACTTATCAAATAATTAAAGATATTTTTCTTTTATTTATTACAAATAAATTACGCGTATTTTTCCGGATACGCGACCGAATTACGAACCGAGCAACCGAAACGAACCCGAACACCCGTGGGGTATTTAAAACCTAAAATGAAACCATTTCACTCATTTTACCATCTTCAACCTCCCTCTCTCTCTCTATTTCCGGATTCCACCTTCCCACCACCACAAACCACCTTCAAAGTCTCATATCTCACTCGTTTGTGGGCCAAATCGCACGTTCTTGGTGTCCAAGCGTAGCTCTTGACCTCCTCTACAAGGAAGTACAGTGGATCTGAGCTTTTATCCAGCAAAATCGGAGGTATGAGGCTTGAAACATAGCTGAAAATAGGGTTTTTCTATGTGTGTGTGACCAACCAAGGTGTTAACCGGCTTGTACACACTTCTCATCATCACAGCACCTTTGAAAAGCCTTTGGACGCAGGTCACAACCCAGTAGATCGATGTTAGAATCATGGTGCTGGATGAAACAATGATGATGATGCATAGCTTTCAAAGGTTCGACGAGCGAACCTGTGCTGGGCGGCCACACCCCAGCCGAACCCTATGCGCACTGCCAAACCCACAGCTGCGGCGAACCTGCAACCCCACCGAACCCACTGTTGCTCAACCGAACCCTCTGACCATCTAAATGTCGAACCTTGCTTCAGGCCAACGAACCCTAATGAGTTTGGCCTCTGCCGAACCATTCTACAGGACCCGAACCTTGTTGGCTGTTCACGAACCCACCCTCATGCGTGAACCTCACCAGCCGAACCATTCAACCCCCCTGCCGAACCTTCGGTAAAAGAAACCCCTGAGGGTTCGCTGCTTTAGCAGCCCTTAGGACGAACCAATTCTGGTTAGTGACCCACGCTGAGTTTTTGACCGACAACATGCCAAGCCCATCTCATTTACTTGGCCCAACCGATCAGATTCAGGCCCAACTTAGACGTGGATCAATGGTTTCTCAGTTTCGGCCCACACTACATCTAATTGGCCCAGTTGCATAACCCAAATCCATTGTTACGGCCCACTTAAATTGAACAGGCCCAACAGCCCTTAAATTCGGCCATCCTGAGCAGCCCACGTACATGTTATTCCAATCGGCCCAAGTAGATTATAATCGGGCCCAATAACAGCTCAACGATAATAAGGTGGCCCACGTGAAGTATAGATCGCACAACTCACATTCGGCCCAATGAACTTCAAGATAACTCAATTCATGAATTAAATAATGAAGGATAACATTTAATAGAAATCGTAATTCGGTTTTATTAAAAGACAATAATCATTGCGTTGAAACAATTAGTGATAGTAAACCAATTAAAGTTTTACAAGAAGAATCAAGTTAATGACAAAGAGAAGTCTTAAAGATCAAAACTCTAGTCATAACTCATAATCATACACTACACTTATATTAAATCAATTGAGTGTTAATGAAATCCATTTCAATTGAATTGGGCCGAATGATGATCTAGATCACGAGGTGATGATTAAGTTAAGGTCAACACATACACATGCACAAAATCTCATAACTTATGCTTATAAGTTACCACAACATGCAATCAATACAGGAACGTGAAAACACCACAAGTGACATCAAGAGCGCGTGTCTTCCTTTTTGTTAAGCTAAGTCAACCCTACAACTACCAGGTGAGTTCATTTGTCCCTTTTCAAACTTATTTGTTTTACTTCGGGACTGAGAAGCATGTTACACATTTTCACAAAATTATTGAGATGTTATTTAATGCTTTAAACATAAACTTGATACTTATGTTGAAACTTATTCGTGAAACTTAGTAGTCATTGAAAAGCAATAGACTTGAAACATATACAATGAACTTGATGCTTGAAACCATATATTGGATGCTTATGAGACTTGATGCAAACTTATGGGATTCATGATGAAACAATGTGTGAACACTTGAAACTATATGCATGAGTCTTACAATATAGATTTGGAGCCTAAACTTTATAAACTCTTATGATATAAGCTATGTGCTTAAATTATACAATTGAGTTTTAACTTATAAACTCTATGTTTAATTATATACAAAACCATAAGGCTTTGAAAATACTTTAAATAAACACTAATGCTTTATACAATTATTTCATAAAGTTATTGTACTACATCTTTAATAAAGTATTAAATTACTTTACACTTACAATGATTTGCTTAAACTTAACTGAAAACATATATTCTTAGAGATACTTATATACGTGAGATGTCTGAAAACACGTGAATACTTGTTATACTTAGAATGCTTGAAACACGTGAATGCTTGATACATTTTGGAATACTTGAATGCGTAATATACTTGGGATACGTGAACATTTGGAATGCTTGATACATTTGGATGCCTGAATACTTGAATGCTTGAAACATGAGATGCTTAAACAAAAGACTGATTGACCGCCGCGTGTTGACCTATGTGTCAACCCCTACTAGTCATCAGTGAAAAAATGTGAATGCTTTAGACTTGTATGCATAAACTTTTGGACATTGTGAGACAGACTGTTGGCCGCCGCGTGTTGACCTGTGTGTCAACCCCTACTAGTCATCAGTGTTCTTCTTTGTCAGAGTCATGTAAGACAGACTGATTGGCCGCCGCGTGTTGACCTGTGTGTCAACCCCTACTAGTCATTCAGTGTTCTTCTTGATTCATCCATGGTGATGACAAGTGACTAGAATGATTGAGTTCTTCTAGTTGACTTTGTGTTAACTTGAAAGTTACTCTATCTAAACATGTCACGAGTCATAAATAGGATCATTATGGATGGATGCTGAAATCCTTAGGGTTTTTCAGCTGTCCATAATGGTGCCTATTAAACTTGAGACTTATTCGTTGTGGAATCAATAGTGTGGAGTGGAAGCTTAATTATCATTAATAACAATATGTTAAGCAGCCCGGTATGTGGTGGGACGGTGGCTGGGGCTTGTCCCCTACATATGCCCTATATATAAGCATACTTGGTTGGATAGCATAGGTGGTTGTTAGTGAGATTAAGATTGTCATTTCGGGGGAAACAAAGTAAACATTGGCAGGGAAACAAACGTTAAGAATCATATGTCATGAGATCAGAGTAGTGGGGATGAAATGTTTAATTATCATTAACAACAATATGTTAAACAGCCCGGTATGTGGTGGGACGGTGGCTGGGGCTTGTCCCCTACATATGCCCTATATATAAGCATACTTGGTTGAATAGCATAGGTGGTTGTTAGTGAGGTTAAGGTTGTCATTCAGGGAATCAAAGTAAACAATTACAGGGTAATCAAATTCAAAGAAACAAACACTTGGAATCAAACATTGGGAATCAAACATTTTGGGGAATCATACAGGCAGGATGAGACGCTTAATTATCATCAGGAACAATATACCATGTGGTTCAGTATATGGTGGGACGGTGGCTGGGGCTTGTCCCCTACATATGCCCTATATATAAGCATACTGAATCAGATGGTATAGGTGGTTAATGGTGAGGTTAAGGTTGTCATTCAAAGGATTTTACAAACTATTTTTACACAAAAACTACATGAACTCACCAACCATTGTGTTGACTTTATTTTTCTACATGCTTTCTCAGGTAATGCATTGGATTAAGCTAAGATTCAGGATTTGCATACTAGGATGACCAGACATAGATCCTAGTTGACTTTTGAAGAAGCACATCTTGAGATCAATACGAATCTCTTTTGGATATCTTGTACAAATACAAGATAGATATATTTGATTCTTTTGGATAGGTTTACTTAGCTAAATTACTAAACATTGACTTTGTAATTTAACTTTGTAATCCTAGTTTATATTTTATTGTGCTTAATTATTCTTAACATTGATGCTATGTAAACAATCTGATCATCACGATTATCATTCACGATATCGCGCTCCGAGAACCTTCCGCCCGACGGGGACTCCGATCCTACCCCGCCGGCTCGGGGTGTGACAGATTGGTATCAGAGCTCAAGGTTATAGAGAATAACAGGTCACATACCTAAACGGTTTGGCCTAGACTATAACTTAGGGACCCTCATGTAGAGAACATAAGACTTAAGTTTGCATTGTGTCTTCTGCATTCGATCACTGCACTAACCAATATCTTTTGGTGATAATCAGAATGCCGCCCAGAAAACAACCGACACCGATACCTACACCACAGACTTCTGCACCTCACTCTTCGACACCATCACCGCCAGATTCACCACCGCCGCCTCCTCCTCCTCCACATAGCCCTCCTCCGAACCCGACTGCAACTATAGTTCTGGATCCTGCTACTGTTGCTTTGGCAACATTACTGAGCAGTCAACTGACTAACCAGATGAAGGATATCATCCCAGAGATGATTAACAAGATTCAAAGCTATGGTAACAACTCAGGGCGTACTACAGGGGAAACTAGTGGAAACACCGGCGCTAAATCAGACTGTTCATACAAATCATTCGTAGGATGCAAACCGCCAAGCTTTAGCGGTGTTGAAGGAGCCGTTGGACTGATCCAATGGCTAGAGAAGATGGAAAATACATTGGACCTAAGCAGTTGTCCGGAAAGACATAAGGTTCGCTATGCTGTGGGATCTTTCAGTAAGCGTGCCCTAACTTGGTGGAACTCACAGATAAACGCTCGAGGTAGGGATGAAGCACTAGCCATGCCTTGGGCAGAATTCAAAACCCTCTTGAGGAATGAGTTCTGTCCTAAGCACGAACTACAGAACTTGGAAATTGAACTCTCAAATCATGTGATGAAAGGAGTTGATCACATGACATACACTACTCGCTATCATGAATTGGTAGCCTTGGTGCCTGAGATGGTGCCAACACTAGAAAAGCGAATTGACCGATATGTAGGAGGATTACCATCCTGCATTCAGGGCATTGTACTTGCTGCACACCCTGCAACATTAGAGTCTGCTATCTCCTTGTCAGCTAAACTCACAGATGTGATGGAAAAGTCCGGAGAATTGAAAGATGATTCGGACAAGACTAAGGAGAAACAACCAAAGAAGAAACAAAAGGCCATCCAACAATACGCGATGCCCACACCACTCAATCAAGTTGCTGCAGTATCTACTAAAGCTACACGCAAACCTTACACTGGTGTACATCCTCAATGTGCACAATGTCAGTTTCATCATGCTGCCAATATGCCGTGTAGGCAGTGTACCAACTGTGGCCGAAAAGGCCATATGGCTCAACACTGTCGAATTTCACCGACACCGGCAGTGAACAATGCTACTATGGCAAAACCACCACCACAAAACCTTGGCAACTACAACAACAACAATCAGGGATGCTTTAACTGTGGAGAACTAGATCATTTCTCCAGGAACTGCCCAAAGAGGGCACAACTAGGAGATCAAGTACCAAGGGGAAGAGCCTTCATGATAGGAACTCCTGCTGCACACCAAGACCCGGAAACGGGTACTGGTATGTGACACCTCTTTAACTCATAAGATTTCATTTTATTTTGATACTAGTATGATTAAGAAACTTATCTTATTCTTATTAAGTATAACCACATACGTATTCCATGAGAACTTAGGAACTCTTTTATTGCGTATAAACAATGAAAGAATTCTTAGTTAATGCAAAGAACATACACAGGAAGCCACCACTAACACTAAGGTTGTGTAACAATTGATGCTCATTGCATCAGTTAGTTTTGAACAATAAAGTGTTAGAATCATACAGAGACTTAGCAAGCCATAACAGTAAGACAACTACGAGCAATAAGATTAGCAGCACTGTGAGGACATACATAGGGATCCCAAACGCGACCCAGAGTTTATTTGGGAGCGTAGGGACATCACTTCAAACAAAGGTTTCCCATTTGTTACAAGGAAAGTTGTACCCGATAATAACTTTTAAATTTCGGGACGAAATTTCTTTAACAAGGGGAGACTGTAACATCTGTGCCGAAATCGTTACCGGAACAGTAAACTGTACAGTAATTAGTACAGTAACTCAGTTGCAAACTAGGAGAAATACTTAGAAGCTATTAACATTCGATACTAAACGTAAACTATTATACGATGTTTCTGAAATCCTGATTTAATCCTTACGGTTAAACAGTCAGAAACACATCAGACAATCATGAACAGCTACAGACATGTTTGAATTTATATTATTAGGTTTAAACGTATGTGAGGAAACAGAACAAAACAATAACAGTTGTTGTTACGGAATGTAAACCGACGAACTATTCGTAAAGGTGACGATCGGTACGAATAGATCTGATAGTTAACGATCTGAAATGATGACTGAAAAGTAGAAAACAAAATCAGAAAGTGAAACGTACGATCGTGTTCGTACAGTTAGCGCTCTGTACGAAGACGCGCGTAAGTGACGCGATCTGACGAAACGAAAACGAAACACGACACGAACGATTTTAATTTAATTAAAATAAAATAAATAACATTTTACAATTTTGAAACTTATCAAATAATTAAAGATATTTTTCTTTTATTTATTACAAATAAATTACGCGTATTTTTCCGGATACGCGACCGAATTACGAACCGAGCAACCGAAACGAACCCGAACACCCGTGGGGTATTTAAAACCTAAAATGAAACCATTTCACTCATTTTACCATCTTCAACCTCCCTCTCTCTCTCTATTTCCGGATTCCACCTTCCCACCACCACAAACCACCTTCAAAGTCTCATATCTCACTCGTTTGTGGGCCAAATCGCACGTTCTTGGTGTCCACGCGTAGCTCTTGACCTCCTCTACAAGGAAGTACAGTGGATCTGAGCTTTTATCCAGCAAAATCGGAGGTATGAGGCTTGAAACATAGCTGAAAATAGGGTTTTTCTATGTGTGTGTGACCAACCAAGGTGTTAACCGGCTTGTACACACTTCTCATCATCACAGCACCTTTGAAAAGCCTTTGGACGCAGGTCACAACCCAGTAGATCGATGTTAGAATCATGGTGCTGGATGAAACAATGATGATGATGCATAGCTTTCAAAGGTTCGACGAGCGAACCTGTGCTGGGCGGCCACACCCCAGCCGAACCCTATGCGCACTGCCAAACCCACAGCTGCGGCGAACCTGCAACCCCACCGAACCCACTGTTGCTCAACCGAACCCTCTGACCATCTAAATGTCGAACCTTGCTTCAGGCCAACGAACCCTAATGAGTTTGGCCTCTGCCGAACCATTCTACAGGACCCGAACCTTGTTGGCTGTTCACGAACCCACCCTCATGCGTGAACCTCACCAGCCGAACCATTCAACCCCCCTGCCGAACCTTCGGTAAAAGAAACCCCTGAGGGTTCGCTGCTTTAGCAGCCCTTAGGACGAACCAATTCTGGTTAGTGACCCACGCTGAGTTTTTGACCGACAACATGCCAAGCCCATCTCATTTACTTGGCCCAACCGATCAGATTCAGGCCCAACTTAGACGTGGATCAATGGTTTCTCAGTTTCGGCCCACACTACATCTAATTGGCCCAGTTGCATAACCCAAATCCATTGTTACGGCCCACTTAAATTGAACAGGCCCAACAGCCCTTAAATTCGGCCATCCTGAGCAGCCCACGTACATGTTATTCCAATCGGCCCAAGTAGATTATAATCGGGCCCAATAACAGCTCAACGATAATAAGGTGGCCCACGTGAAGTATAGATCGCACAACTCACATTCGGCCCAATGAACTTCAAGATAACTCAATTCATGAATTAAATAATGAAGGATAACATTTAATAGAAATAGTAATTCGGTTTTATTAAAAAGACAATAATCATTGCGTTGAAACAATTAGTGATAGTAAACCAATTAAAGTTTTACAAGAAGAATCAAGTTAATGACAAAGAGAAGTCTTAAAGATCAAAACTCTAGTCATAACTCATAATCATACACTACACTTATATTAAATCAATTGAGTGTTAATGAAATCCATTTCAATTGAATTGGGCCGAATGATGATCTAGATCACGAGGTGATGATTAAGTTAAGGTCAACACATACACATGCACAAAATCTCATAACTTATGCTTATAAGTTACCACAACATGCAATCAATACAGGAACGTGAAAACACCACAAGTGACATCAAGAGCGCGTGTCTTCCTTTTTGTTAAGCTAAGTCAACCCTACAACTACCAGGTGAGTTCATTTGTCCCTTTTCAAACTTATTTGTTTTACTTCGGGACTGAGAAGCATGTTACACATTTTCACAAAATTATTGAGATGTTATTTAATGCTTTAAACATAAACTTGATACTTATGTTGAAACTTATTCGTGAAACTTAGTAGTCATTGAAAAGCAATAGACTTGAAACATATACAATGAACTTGATGCTTGAAACCATATATTGGATGCTTATGAGACTTGATGCAAACTTATGGGATTCATGATGAAACAATGTGTGAACACTTGAAACTATATGCATGAGGCTTACAATATAGATTTGGAGCCTAAACTTTATAAACTCTTATGATATAAGCTATGTGCTTAAATTATACAATTGAGGTTTAACTTATAAACTCTATGTTTAATTATATACAAAACCATAAGGCTTTGAAAATACTTTAAATAAACACTAATGCTTTATACAATTATTTCATAAAGTTATTGTACTACATCTTTAATAAAGTATTAAATTACTTTACACTTACAATGATTTGCTTAAACTTAACTGAAAACATATATTCTTAGAGATACTTATATACGTGAGATGTCTGAAAACACGTGAATACTTGTTATACTTAGAATGCTTGAAACACGTGAATGCTTGATACATTTTGGAATACTTGAATGCGTAATATACTTGGGATACGTGAACATTTGGAATGCTTGATACATTTGGATGCCTGAATACTTGAATGCTTGAAACATGAGATGCTTAAACAAAAGACTGATTGACCGCCGCGTGTTGACCTATGTGTCAACCCCTACTAGTCATCAGTGAAAAAATGTGAATGCTTTAGACTTGTATGCATAAACTTTTGGACATTGTGAGACAGACTGTTGGCCGCCGCGTGTTGACCTGTGTGTCAACCCCTACTAGTCATCAGTGTTCTTCTTTGTCAGAGTCATGTAAGACAGACTGATTGGCCGCCGCGTGTTGACCTGTGTGTCAACCCCTACTAGTCATTCAGTGTTCTTCTTGATTCATCCATGGTGATGACAAGTGACTAGAATGATTGAGTTCTTCTAGTTGACTTTGTGTTAACTTGAAAGTTACTCTATCTAAACATGTCACGAGTCATAAATAGGATCATTATGGATGGATGCTGAAATCCTTAGGGTTTTTCAGCTGTCCATAATGGTGCCTATTAAACTTGAGACTTATTCGTTGTGGAATCAATAGTGTGGAGTGGAAGCTTAATTATCATTAATAACAATATGTTAAGCAGCCCGGTATGTGGTGGGACGGTGGCTGGGGCTTGTCCCCTACATATGCCCTATATATAAGCATACTTGGTTGGATAGCATAGGTGGTTGTTAGTGAGATTAAGATTGTCATTTCGGGGGAAACAAAGTAAACATTGGCAGGGAAACAAACGTTAAGAATCATATGTCATGAGATCAGAGTAGTGGGGATGAAATGTTTAATTATCATTAACAACAATATGTTAAACAGCCCGGTATGTGGTGGGACGGTGGCTGGGGCTTGTCCCCTACATATGCCCTATATATAAGCATACTTGGTTGAATAGCATAGGTGGTTGTTAGTGAGGTTAAGGTTGTCATTCAGGGAATCAAAGTAAACAATTACAGGGTAATCAAATTCAAAGAAACAAACACTTGGAATCAAACATTGGGAATCAAACATTTTGGGGAATCATACAGGCAGGATGAGACGCTTAATTATCATCAGGAACAATATACCATGTGGTTCAGTATGTGGTGGGACGGTGGCTGGGGCTTGTCCCCTACATATGCCCTATATATAAGCATACTGAATCAGATGGTATAGGTGGTTAATGGTGAGGTTAAGGTTGTCATTCAAAGGATTTTACTAACTATTTTTACACAAAAACTACATGAACTCACCAACCATTGTGTTGACTTTATTTTTCTACATGCTTTCTCAGGTAATGCATTGGATTAAGCTAAGATTCAGGATTTGCATACTAGGATGACCAGACATAGATCCTAGTTGACTTTTGAAGAAGCACATCTTGAGATCAATACGAATCTCTTTTGGATATCTTGTACAAATACAAGATAGATATATTTGATTCTTTTGGATAGGTTTACTTAGCTAAATTACTAAACATTGACTTTGTAATTTAACTTTGTAATCCTAGTTTATATTTTATTGTGCTTAATTATTCTTAACATTGATGCTATGTAAACAATCTGATCATCACGATTATCATTCACGATATCGCGCTCCGAGAACCTTCCGCCCGACGGGGACTCCGATCCTACCCCGCCGGCTCGGGGTGTGACAGATTGGTATCAGAGCTCAAGGTTATAGAGAATAACAGGTCACATACCTAAACGGTTTGGCCTAGACTATAACTTAGGGACCCTCATGTAGAGAACATAAGACTTAAGTTTGCATTGTGTCTTCTGCATTCGATCACTGCACTAACCAATATCTTTTGGTGATAATCAGAATGCCGCCCAGAAAACAACCGACACCGATACCTACACCACAGACTTCTGCACCTCACTCTTCGACACCATCACCGCCAGATTCACCACCGCCGCCTCCTCCTCCTCCACATAGCCCTCCTCCGAACCCGACTGCAACTATAGTTCTGGATCCTGCTACTGTTGCTTTGGCAACATTACTGAGCAGTCAACTGACTAACCAGATGTAGGATATCATCCCAGAGATGATTAACAAGATTCAAAGCTATGGTAACAACTCAGGGCGTACTACAGGGGAAACTAGTGGAAACACCGGCGCTAAATCAGACTGTTCATACAAATCATTCGTAGGATGCAAACCGCCAAGCTTTAGCGGTGTTGAAGGAGCCGTTGGACTGATCCAATGGCTAGAGAAGATGGAAAATACATTGGACCTAAGCAGTTGTCCGGAAAGACATAAGGTTCGCTATGCTGTGGGATCTTTCAGTAAGCGTGCCCTAACTTGGTGGAACTCACAGATAAACGCTCGAGGTAGGGATGAAGCACTAGCCATGCCTTGGGCAGAATTCAAAACCCTCTTGAGGAATGAGTTCTGTCCTAAGCACGAACTACAGAACTTGGAAATTGAACTCTCAAATCATGTGATGAAAGGAGTTGATCACATGACATACACTACTCGCTATCATGAATTGGTAGCCTTGGTGCCTGAGATGGTGCCAACACTAGAAAAGCGAATTGACCGATATGTAGGAGGATTACCATCCTGCATTCAGGGCATTGTACTTGCTGCAAACCCTGCAACATTAGAGTCTGCTATCTCCTTGTCAGCTAAACTCACAGATGTGATGGAAAAGTCCGGAGAATTGAAAGATGATTCGGACAAGACTAAGGAGAAACAACCAAAGAAGAAACAAAAGGCCATCCAACAATACGCGATGCCCACACCACTCAATCAAGTTGCTGCAGTATCTACTAAAGCTACACGCAAACCTTACACTGGTGTACATCCTCAATGTGCACAATGTCAGTTTCATCATGCTGCCAATATGCCGTGTAGGCAGTGTACCAACTGTGGCCGAAAAGGCCATATGGCTCAACACTGTCGAATTTCACCGACACCGGCAGTGAACAATGCTACTATGGCAAAACCACCACCACAAAACCTTGGCAACTACAACAACAACAATCAGGGATGCTTTAACTGTGGAGAACTAGATCATTTCTCCAGGAACTGCACAAAGAGGGCACAACTAGGAGATCAAGTACCAAGGGGAAGAGCCTTCATGATAGGAACTCCTGCTGCACACCAAGACCCGGAAACGGGTACTGGTATGTGACACCTCTTTAACTCATAAGATTTCATTTTATTTTGATACTAGTATGATTAAGAAACTTATCTTATTCTTATTAAGTATAACCACATACGTATTCCATGAGAACTTAGGAACTCTTTTATTGCGTATAAACAATGAAAGAATTCTTAGTTAATGCAAAGAACATACACAGGAAGCCACCACTAACACTAAGGTTGTGTAACAATTGATGCTCATTGCATCAGTTAGTTTTGAACAATAAAGTGTTAGAATCATACAGAGACTTAGCAAGCCATAACAGTAAGACAACTACGAGCAATAAGATTAGCAGCACTGTGAGGACATACATAGGGATCCCAAACGCGACCCAGAGTTTATTTGGGAGCGTAGGGACATCACTTCAAACAAAGGTTTCCCATTTGTTACAAGGAAAGTTGTACCCGATAATAACTTTTAAATTTCGGGACGAAATTTCTTTAACAAGGGGAGACTGTAACATCTGCGCCGGAATCGTTACCGGAACAGTAAACTGTACAGTAATTAGTACAGTAACTCAGTTGCAAACTAGGAGAAATACTTAGAAGCTATTAACATTCGATACTAAACGTAAACTATTATACGATGTTTCTGAAATCCTGATTTAATCCTTACGGTTAAACAGTCAGAAACACATCAGACAATCATGAACAGCTACAGACATGTTTGAATTTATATTATTAGGTTTAAACGTATGTGAGGAAACAGAACAAAACAATAACAGTTGTTGTTACGGAATGTAAACCGACGAACTATTCGTAAAGGTGACGATCGGTACGAATAGATCTGATAGTTAACGATCTGAAATGATGACTGAAAAGTAGAAAACAAAATCAGAAAGTGAAACGTACGATCGTGTTCGTACAGTTAGCGCTCTGTACGAAGACGCGCGTAAGTGACGCGATCTGACGAAACGAAAACGAAACACGACACGAACGATTTTAATTTAATTAAAATAAAATAAATAACATTTTACAATTTTGAAACTTATCAAATAATTAAAGATATTTTTCTTTTATTTATTACAAATAAATTACGCGTATTTTTCCGGATACGCGACCGAATTACGAACCGAGCAACCGAAACGAACCCGAACACCCGTGGGGTATTTAAAACCTAAAATGAAACCATTTCACTCATTTTACCATCTTCAACCTCCCTCTCTCTCTCTATTTCCGGATTCCACCTTCCCACCACCACAAACCACCTTCAAAGTCTCATATCTCACTCGTTTGTGGGCCAAATCGCACGTTCTTGGTGTCCACGCGTAGCTCTTGACCTCCTCTACAAGGAAGTACAGTGGATCTGAGCTTTTATCCAGCAAAATCGGAGGTATGAGGCTTGAAACATAGCTGAAAATAGGGTTTTTCTATGTGTGTGTGACCAACCAAGGTGTTAACCGGCTTGTACACACTTCTCATCATCACAGCACCTTTGAAAAGCCTTTGGACGCAGGTCACAACCCAGTAGATCGATGTTAGAATCATGGTGCTGGATGAAACAATGATGATGATGCATAGCTTTCAAAGGTTCGACGAGCGAACCTGTGCTGGGCGGCCACACCCCAGCCGAACCCTATGCGCACTGCCAAACCCACAGCTGCGGCGAACCTGCAACCCCAACGAACCCACTGTTGCTCAACCGAACCCTCTGACCATCTAAATGTCGAACCTTGCTTCAGGCCAACGAACCCTAATGAGTTTGGCCTCTGCCGAACCATTCTACAGGACCCGAACCTTGTTGGCTGTTCACGAACCCACCCTCATGCGTGAACCTCACCAGCCGAACCATTCAACCCCCCTGCCGAACCTTCGGTAAAAGAAACCCCTGAGGGTTCGCTGCTTTAGCAGCCCTTAGGACGAACCAATTCTGGTTAGTGACCCACGCTGAGTTTTTGACCGACAACATGCCAAGCCCATCTCATTTACTTGGCCCAACCGATCAGATTCAGGCCCAACTTAGACGTGGATCAATGGTTTCTCAGTTTCGGCCCACACTACATCTAATTGGCCCAGTTGCATAACCCAAATCCATTGTTACGGCCCACTTAAATTGAACAGGCCCAACAGCCCTTAAATTCGGCCATCCTGAGCAGCCCACGTACATGTTATTCCAATCGGCCCAAGTAGATTATAATCGGGCCCAATAACAGCTCAACGATAATAAGGTGGCCCACGTGAAGTATAGATCGCACAACTCACATTCGGCCCAATGAACTTCAAGATAACTCAATTCATGAATTAAATAATGAAGGATAACATTTAATAGAAATCGTAATTCGGTTTTATTAAAAAGACAATAATCATTGCGTTGAAACAATTAGTGATAGTAAACCAATTAAAGTTTTACAAGAAGAATCAAGTTAATGACAAAGAGAAGTCTTAAAGATCAAAACTCTAGTCATAACTCATAATCATACACTACACTTATATTAAATCAATTGAGTGTTAATGAAATCCATTTCAATTGAATTGGGCCGAATGATGATCTAGATCACGAGGTGATGATTAAGTTAAGGTCAACACATACACATGCACAAAATCTCATAACTTATGCTTATAAGTTACCACAACATGCAATCAATACAGGAACGTGAAAACACCACAAGTGACATCAAGAGCGCGTGTCTTCCTTTTTGTTAAGCTAAGTCAACCCTACAACTACCAGGTGAGTTCATTTGTCCCTTTTCAAACTTATTTGTTTTACTTCGGGACTGAGAAGCATGTTACACATTTTCACAAAATTATTGAGATGTTATTTAATGCTTTAAACATAAACTTGATACTTATGTTGAAACTTATTCGTGAAACTTAGTAGTCATTGAAAAGCAATAGACTTGAAACATATACAATGAACTTGATGCTTGAAACCATATATTGGATGCTTATGAGACTTGATGCAAACTTATGGGATTCATGATGAAACAATGTGTGAACACTTGAAACTATATGCATGAGGCTTACAATATAGATTTGGAGCCTAAACTTTATAAACTCTTATGATATAAGCTATGTGCTTAAATTATACAATTGAGGTTTAACTTATAAACTCTATGTTTAATTATATACAAAACCATAAGGCTTTGAAAATACTTTAAATAAACACTAATGCTTTATACAATTATTTCATAAAGTTATTGTACTACATCTTTAATAAAGTATTAAATTACTTTACACTTACAATGATTTGCTTAAACTTAACTGAAAACATATATTCTTAGAGATACTTATATACGTGAGATGTCTGAAAACACGTGAATACTTGTTATACTTAGAATGCTTGAAACACGTGAATGCTTGATACATTTTGGAATACTTGAATGCGTAATATACTTGGGATACGTGAACATTTGGAATGCTTGATACATTTGGATGCCTGAATACTTGAATGCTTGAAACATGAGATGCTTAAACAAAAGACTGATTGACCGCCGCGTGTTGACCTATGTGTCAACCCCTACTAGTCATCAGTGAAAAAATGTGAATGCTTTAGACTTGTATGCATAAACTTTTGGACATTGTGAGACAGACTGTTGGCCGCCGCGTGTTGACCTGTGTGTCAACCCCTACTAGTCATCAGTGTTCTTCTTTGTCAGAGTCATGTAAGACAGACTGATTGGCCGCCGCGTGTTGACCTGTGTGTCAACCCCTACTAGTCATTCAGTGTTCTTCTTGATTCATCCATGGTGATGACAAGTGACTAGAATGATTGAGTTCTTCTAGTTGACTTTGTGTTAACTTGAAAGTTACTCTATCTAAACATGTCACGAGTCATAAATAGGATCATTATGGATGGATGCTGAAATCCTTAGGGTTTTTCAGCTGTCCATAATGGTGCCTATTAAACTTGAGACTTATTCGTTGTGGAATCAATAGTGTGGAGTGGAAGCTTAATTATCATTAATAACAATATGTTAAGCAGCCCGGTATGTGGTGGGACGGTGGCTGGGGCTTGTCCCCTACATATGCCCTATATATAAGCATACTTGGTTGGATAGCATAGGTGGTTGTTAGTGAGATTAAGATTGTCATTTCGGGGGAAACAAAGTAAACATTGGCAGGGAAACAAACGTTAAGAATCATATGTCATGAGATCAGAGTAGTGGGGATGAAATGTTTAATTATCATTAACAACAATATGTTAAACAGCCCGGTATGTGGTGGGACGGTGGCTGGGGCTTGTCCCCTACATATGCCCTATATATAAGCATACTTGGTTGAATAGCATAGGTGGTTGTTAGTGAGGTTAAGGTTGTCATTCAGGGAATCAAAGTAAACAATTACAGGGTAATCAAATTCAAAGAAACAAACACTTGGAATCAAACATTGGGAATCAAACATTTTGGGGAATCATACAGGCAGGATGAGACGCTTAATTATCATCAGGAACAATATACCATGTGGTTCAGTATGTGGTGGGACGGTGGCTGGGGCTTGTCCCCTACATATGCCCTATATATAAGCATACTGAATCAGATGGTATAGGTGGTTAATGGTGAGGTTAAGGTTGTCATTCAAAGGATTTTACAAACTATTTTTACACAAAAACTACATGAACTCACCAACCATTGTGTTGACTTTATTTTTCTACATGCTTTCTCAGGTAATGCATTGGATTAAGCTAAGATTCAGGATTTGCATACTAGGATGACCAGACATAGATCCTAGTTGACTTTTGAAGAAGCACATCTTGAGATCAATACGAATCTCTTTTGGATATCTTGTACAAATACAAGATAGATATATTTGATTCTTTTGGATAGGTTTACTTAGCTAAATTACTAAACATTGACTTTGTAATTTAACTTTGTAATCCTAGTTTATATTTTATTGTGCTTAATTATTCTTAACATTGATGCTATGTAAACAATCTGATCATCACGATTATCATTCACGATATCGCGCTCCGAGAACCTTCCGCCCGACGGGGACTCTGATCCTACCCCGCCGGCTCGGGGTGTGACAACCGACTGTTTCAGTTGCTGAACAGCTCAGCACACTGAACAGTTTGGTCTTTTGACTAATGGAGAGGAACCACGAGCAGGACCTGGCTATCTCCCAGCTCACACAGAGGTCAGTGAGCAAGATGCTCTACTGTTACAGGCTGCTGATCAGAGAGCCGATTTGAGGGCCAGATCTGTTGATCTAGAGGAAAGATTGCTAAAGTCTGTCGATGAGCATAATCAGTTGGCTTTGACTGCCTCAGGCTTCAATGACCGGATCTTAGCTCTTGAGGCTGAAAACTTGCGTCTCTCTGAGCAAGTTGAAAGCCTTAAAGATGCTACTCCCAGGATTGAGGGATCTGAGCATGTCTCCAATGATTCAGACAAGGATGGAGAAGAAGAAGACGAAGAAGAAAAAGATAAAGAAGAAGAAGAAGAGTCTGATGTGGAGTAGGTGGATTATGATTCCGCAGATGATGATGACTCTGGTGATGATGATAACGGTGCTGGTAGTGGCTCTGCGAGTTCCTCTAGTGCAGAAGAGCCAACTCCACCCATCGAAGTCAGAACCAAGACTAAACATGACAAAGCTCCCAAACAGACTCAGAGTCAAGCTGATGAGCCGAAGGCCACTGAAGAGGTTGAAGCAATGCTGGTGAGACGTTTACTGGACGAAAAGTTGACAATGATACTAGACGCTCAGGGCATCATTCAACACTCAATCAGTTATGGTAAAGAAGAAGGCGAAATCATTCATTGCCTCATAAAGGAGCATATTGCAGAGCTTTTCAGGTTAAATCCTGATGAGGTGATATTGGATGATGCTTCCATTCCTGCTTCTGATCTTCCTACTCCGGAATCATTTGATGACATTGATGAGGTGATTCTGGAAGGCATTACAGAGGAAAAAGGGCTTAAAGTACACTTCAGCTGAAGAGGAGTTGCCTATTTTTTCTGTCTTATTCGATCTACATTCTGAGGAGGAGCTGAAACAAAAGATAGACAAAAAGGTCAATGACAGCGAGTCTTCCGCAGAAGACATTCAGAAAAAGGAAAGAGGAATGGAAAGCGTATTGGGAAGTTATGAAGAAGGACAGTGTTCCACAGATGCCAACTCCGTACACCAAAGTATACAGGACCAAAGGATATAAGGCCGGAGGTCAAATTCTGAGTTGGGCATACTTTCATGACTTGCAATGCAATGCAGTCAAAAGGGAGCAAGGGATTCAGTACTTCAAACATCCCCATGACTTCAAGACGTTGCCGGGATTCGAAGTTAATCAACTTGCACGTCTGAAGATGCTATATAGTGAAGACTTAGGGATGTCGTCTTGGTTTTCAAGACAGATTCAGTTCGAGTACCGGAAGAGATGGATCAATTTCAAGCCTCAGCAACCGGAGAGATACTATCTTTCGGAGAATGATGCAGATACCCAAAGACATAAAGTTATCCTGAAGTGGCTGCCTCCTAAAGTCATGAAGAAGATTCCTTTATGGAAGATGCCTCAAGAATTTTTGGATAGTTTCAGATGGTGGTACTATGACGGGAGAACTGCTGAGGCGGTGATAGTTCTATGCAAAGACAACACATGGGATACTGTACGTATCTTTGATCCTATGTGGCTGACCAATCTGTCACATAAAGATGTGAAGGCCCTGTGCAGATGTCAGATTTTATTTGAAGTTGAAGATATGGAGCAGGCATTACAGTTCATGAGAGTTATTCGGATATGCATAGTGTTTGGAATTCATGCCGGCTCTGACTGGAAAGATATTTCAAGTAAATATTTCAAGAAAGGTGCTGATAAGTGAAGAACTAGGTCCAAGGGGGAGTATGTTAGTGCATAGAATGTCCCTAGTTCCGTATTTTGTATGTCTTTGATTATTTAAAGTTCATGTTATTAATGAAATAGACTTTTGAGTATTGTTCGTATATGTTTAATTGAGTTTATTATGTTTATCTATGTTTGATTTTGACTTTGACTATGTTATAGACCCATTCGTGCGAATGATACCTAAGAATGAGTTCATTTCGACGAATGAACGCCTAGTTAATGACTTAGGTGAACGAATGAGTCATCAGCATGACTCATTCGGTTGACTAAGCTCATTTGGCCAAGCCATTCGCTGAATGAGTGTTTCGCACTACTCATTCGACCGAATGAGTACAGCTTATATATAGGGCAGAAAACAGAATGTTTCAAAACTTCTCTGAGCCCCCTCTCCCCTGAGCATTCCTCTGTCATATTCCTAGGGTTTTGAGCCCTCCTACCTTTCCAAATTTGATTCTCACCCCGTGGTGTTCAAGTTCGATCAAAACGTTGAGTCCACATCGTCGGATTGCCACGGGGACTGGTGGTTTCGATTGGAAAACCCTTGAATAGGATTCCACACTATTCAAGGGCCTGTCCAGCAAATCTCCTAAGGAACCGAGTTGTTTCTGAGGGTTTCTCAGGTCCTACACATCTTCTAAAAGGTCCATGATTCTGATGTATGGGGTTTGGGATGATGATTATGTGTGTTTAATGCTTAAATTTATACATATTCAGGTGCGTAATTGGTTGAAACTAGATAACTATGTGATTTGGTTGTTTTGTAGATTAAACACACGTATTGGAAGCATTTTGGAAAGATAAAAGATGACTAGGAATGAATGGATTTTGAGCTTAAATGATAGAGGATTGAGAGACGAGGATTTGGGCGTTTATGGGAAGCGAGACGTACTTGAAACGCAAAAGTGATGAAGAAAACAAGTTTTTGGGGGTCTGGCCGGCATAACCTACGGCCTGGGCGTAACCTACGGCGGCTGGAGTATGTGTTGACAGAACTTGGCTGGCGTAACGTACGGCCCTGGGCGTAGCCTACGCCGGTCGTGAATTCTGCACGTATTTAAACCTCAAAAATTAGGGTTTTAAGGATCCTAACTCATTCCATTCAACTTGGGACGGTTTTAGAAGCCAAAATTGATGCCTTTCCACCATTCTAATCCATCCAATCACTTCCTAATCATCCATGATGAAGATCCAATCAAGTTTTGAAGATCGATTCGGTGTAATGAGCGACTAATTTCTTCGTGGTTTCCTCCAGGTAGAGGATGCTTGTAGGTAGATGAATTGATTTAGTTTTCTCTTTTGTTTGGGACATGCAATCTAAGCATTCGATGCTTTTTGCTATTTGTTTCGTTATTTGATTGTAAACGACTGGATTTTATTTAAACCTTAATCATTGCTTTTCAATTCCTGAGATTTCTAGTAATTAGGATATATTGAGTTGTGTTTTGGTTTGATAAACTTCAATTGATGTTCATGTGATAATCTTCCATTGTTTTACAATCAAAGCAAATGGTCCTTGCGCGCCACAATCGAATAATTCACACGTTCTTGTCTATGTGAATTCCCAATGGAGAACTAAATTAAATATCTTTCTTTGAATCTAAATCCCGGAGAAATCACCTTTTTCATTATTTTTTGAAACCATTTTAGTTAATTGCAATTGATTTTCAAGTTAACAAACAAACTCTTTAATTCAAGTTTACATTTTCAGTTTTAGTTTAGTTTAGTTTACAAATCAAGTAACAATTACACCATCCACACAAACTCTTCGTGGTTTGACACCCGACTTACCCTAACTATTAAAGTAGTTGGGACTTGAGTTTTACTCTTATTTTTGACTGACACTTCGACATCGGTCAGCTTCCTATATAGGACTATTTGGCCTTGGGCTAAAGTCTCTGCGTCCTACTCCTCATGCTCTTCCCCAACATCATTTGCCATGGATCGAGAGATGCGGGACACAACTAAATCTAGTTCTTGTTCCTCAACTTGATCTTGTTCTTCCGTTGATGCATTAGATTCAGAAGCTGGTTCTAGCCCTTGATCCCCAATAGGATTTTGATCTACCGAGGCTGCAGACAATCCTGCAGCTTTGTCTACTCTCTCTTCCTCCTTCCTTGATTGTTCCTTAGGATCAGAAACATTTTTTTCTTCTTTGAATTACCTTTATTGATCTTGATCATAGAGTATAGAGGCACATTATCATATGAAGGACTATATGGAGTAATGATGGATTCTTGCTTTGGCCACATATTTTCTATTGATTCATCACACATAACTTCCTCTCCATCTCTGAGTGCTTGAGCATAGTAGAAATGTTGGGAAGAATTCTTACCCCAATATTAAAGTTAAGGGCTTTCCTCTAAGCCTGGAGTTGTTCTATTGAAGGTAACTCTCCCTTGGCTATTTTCAGTTTGATTGTCCTTACATGGAGATCCATGGTAGAATTCTTCATAGGACCAAGCTGTCTCCAATTGAATCCTTAGTTCAAGAGGATCTGCTTCATTTTCTCTCGGTAGGCAGTTTCCTTTGCTTTCTTTGTGGAAGCTGCCACAACTTTGGATGCAGCAGTGGCATGTTCAAGCTGCTGCACCTTGTCCAGCTCAGGTGCCATTCTAGGCACCGACCAGAGCAGCACTTCATCAATATCAAACCCTTTCTCTTGGAAAAGATCGGAGAGTCTTAGAATCTCTCCATCCAGTGAAGTATCCGGTCGGCCCTTCTTTGTGAATGGCATCCTCTCCTTTTGAACAACTTCCTATTCTGGGATTAACTTCTTTTTCCTTTGTCGAGAATTCTAGACCCAGAGGAGATTGATCCTGAGGCCTCGCCAATTGGTTCATTGGCCTGTTGTTCTTCTGAGGAGGAAACCTCAATAATGACTAGGCTTTTGGAAATAGTTTTAGCTTTAGAGTTAACTTTAGTATCCACTGCCTCCTCTAGTTGACCAACCATCTTGGAGGGTTCCTTGGCTATTTCCTCAGGAATTATAGAATCTGAGGAGAGGTCTTCAGCAGCCTCAGTCCTAGAGGGGGACTTAGGTGCCATGGAAATGTGGGTTGTTTGTTGACCGAGGTCTTCCAGGATAGCTTCGGCTGTAGTCCCAAAAGGGGACTTAGTCTTAGAGGGGGACTCTTGGATCCCAACAGGGGACCTAGGTTCCATGGAGGTGGGAGATTTTTGTTGTTGTGTTTCCCCATGAAAACCTCTGCAACATCCGAAGAAGAGGAGCTTGAAGGTTGAAAGTAAGTTTCCAAGAAATTATCCCATTCACTATCTAAGGTAGACATGAAAGGATTGGGTTCTTGAGAATGCTTCTTCTCTCCATCGGAAGTTGGAGAAATCGACCCTCTAGGTTGTACTTTCTCTCCTTTTTTGGTAGCATCAGGGAAAAGAATGGACACCTAGCTAGGGTCAGGGAGAAATGGACTGCAGATAATGGGTGGGTGGTGCTTCAAGTCCAAGATAGTGGCATCCTTCTCTTGAACCTGCAGCCTCAGGGTAGCCAATTATGTTTCAATAGAAGCTACCTTGACTTGTAAAGTGGTTATGATGGCCGTCGATTCCTGTGTTGTGGGGCCCTCCTCCACCAGAGTGGAATCATGGGGCGATGGAGTTTTGAGCGCAGCTCCCGCACCTCCATCACCAGATGTGGTTTCTTGGCACCCTGGATTCCTCTCATTGAAAATAACTTCAAAGAAGTCTACAATGGGAGTTGCTACAGAAGAGGTCCTATTGCCTGTACCACTGTCCTGATGAAGAGGATAATGCTCATCAGTAGTGGCAGCCTCTTCTGTATTGAACCCTTCAAATCTCCTGGGGTCAACCTCTGTATGGGTTGGCTCTAGGTCAGGGAACCTTGCCTGCAGCTCTGTCACCACTCTCAACAGATTTTGGGAAGTGGGGTAAAATGGTTCATGAAAAGCAGCAGACAAGTTTCCTTACGCCTGGGTAAATGTATGTGAGGGAGGCAGTGATGGTGTATTCAAACCTATGGACCTGGGAGACATCCCTTGTTCTAGGGAGGGTGCTTCCAAGGAAGAAAACTACATTGTGGTGATTTCCCTTTGGATATTCTTAGGTATGTTTTGTGACATACACTAAGGGCTTTCAAGCTGGAAAGAGGCAGCCAATGGATCCGGAGGAAGATCCAGTGGTGAGACAACAGGTGTGGTTTGCACCTTAGGCAGAATTGAGCCCCTATCAGGTCTTTTGGCCTTTTTCTTTTTGGGATCAGAAGAAGGTGCTTGAACAACTTTTGAGAGTTGCTCAGGGGTTTGTTTACGTTTATAGGTGAGTTTAATTGGATGAGGGATGG
This sequence comes from Mikania micrantha, assembly GCA_009363875.1. NCBI lineage: Eukaryota > Viridiplantae > Streptophyta > Magnoliopsida > Asterales > Asteraceae > Mikania > Mikania micrantha. The sequence goes on from CM018687.1 coordinate 8,158,899, forward strand.
AAGTGGAAGGTGTGGGATCCGTATCTGTTGGGTTTACAGAATTGTCACCTTTAGGAGTAGAAGGCTCCATAGAGGACAGAAGAAGACTGAATTTCCTAGAGAATTGGGCACTCGTCTTCTTAAGTTGTACAAAAACCTTGGCAGTAACCAAGGGAACCGAATATGTATTCCCAGACAGTGAGAGATTGGAGCCCATCTCACTATTGAAGATGTGTTGCAAAAACCTGGGATACATGCAAAACTTCTTTGGGATGAAAAATCATCCACCAAATTATTGAAAATGAAAGCATAAAAGTTAAAGGATTTGTTGGAGATTAATCCGTGAATAGCCGAAGCTAAATAAGAAGGAATTTGATCCCAACCGCCTATTTTATTTGAAAGACAATGAAGAAAAACATGTATCAGATACTTATAATTATAGGACACTCTACCCTTCAAATAAGTAGTTGAAGGAAGAGGACCTTCGTATCCCATTGTTCGAAAGGTCACTGCTACCTCATCCCTAGTGAACGAAGCCCTCCTATCGGCATCAGTGAGTTGAAGATGCCGACAGATGGTTTCAACTGAAATTGAAATCGGATGAGCGTCAATGGTAGCCATTAGAGTTCTACCATTGGGAGATGAAACAACAAAACAAGAACCCCAAAACTGTTGGTGATGCGATTCATACACCAAGGGGTGAACAGTGAGAGCAAACGAGTACATGCTCCTTTGAAGAAAGGAGATGATCGGAGCAAAATCAGCATCATTGTCGGCTGATAAATCCACAGCAAGATTGTGAGCAGGCTTGAAATGAAGGAGAGCCATGTCAGATTCTTAGGGTTCTTATAAGAAGAAACTGTCGATTGAGAGAGAAAAGGATGAGAATTCAAATGAACGTGAGACGTTTTATACCTTCGGATGTCAGTATTTAATATAGAGAACCACATTAAATATTTGAGATCCATATTTTCTGAAGGACAAAGGTCTTCCAAGACAGTTATTTTAAAACGAATTACTTCCTTCGAAAGTAAGGGTGTATTATAGGACAAGTATATGAGAAATGTATTTCGGAAGGAATTATGTCAACAAGATATAATTGAAAGGGGGTGCTTCCGTTAGATCTTTGAAAAGTTTTATTTATTTTTTTAACGAAGTGTTGGAACAACGTTATTGGAAGCAACAGAGAGGAAGAAAACAATTGTACTTCAGAAGACATCTTCTTCTGAGTACTTAAGACATCTGAGAATATCAGTGATCTTTAGTATTTAGAAGATGAAGTTTCCGAAGGCAACAATATATCGGAAGATAAATGCTTCTAAGAAGAATTGATTTCTTCTAAAGAGTGACTTCTTCCTAATGAAGATATAAATAATTAGTCTTTCGAAGACTTGGTGTCTCTTCTGAATAAATATTATTCAGAAGAAAGTCTTGGTTTATCTACTGAGGACTTATTTAGATCTCTAGATAGCAAATTTACTTATTCAAAATTTATCATACCGATGGCAGTGATTAAGTATTTGAAACGTCCTTCATCAAAATCCTTGGTGAAGAGATCAGTAATATTATGTTCGGTATCAACTTTGACTAAGTGTATGAGCTTCTTCTCTGCACAGTCTCTGATGAAATAATATTTGATGTCAATGTGCTTGGTCTTAGGGTGTTTCACTGTATTGTTAGTGATGGATATTTCACTTGAGTTATCAATTTGTATGGGTGTATTGGACAACTCTACCCCATAATCCTTCATCTGGTTCTGGATCCAAATAACTTGAGCACAACAACTGGAAGCAACAATGTATTCTGCTTTAGCTTTTGAAGTTGAGACACATGATTGTTTTTATATTGCCATGAAACAATTCTAGATCCAAGAAACTGACAACCTCCTGATGTGGATTTCTTGCTATGTTGCAACCTCCATAATCACTGTCTGTGTATGCCACAAATTGAAAATCTGTATTTCTGGGATACCATAATCCAAGACCGGTGCTCCTTTAAGGTATTTAAAAATTCTTTTTGTAACACCCCGACCGGCGGCGGAATCGTCGGGATGCCACGAGGGATGTGTAGATTGTTCAAAAGCTCGTGGGCATCTAATTCAATCATCATATATCATTTAAGCAAACAACATAATTACACAAAAATCATGTTCGTCATGAATCAATTACATCAATTACACAAAAGAATTAGTTAAACTAACTAAACTCTAATCGCCAGAAATTTAGTTAATTAACTAAGTCCAAGAGCCTATATGATGATGTCCAAAATAGAAGAGGTCCTCTCTTCATCCTACTTGTCTCCATCACCTGAAACATGTAAGAAAATCAAGTGTCAACTACAAAAGTAGTTGGTGAGTAATCATAAGTTTTTATATTTAAAAATGTTTTAGTAAAATGAGTTTGAAAGTTTATGCTTAAAATGGTTTTATAAAATGCTTTGTTTAAAACGAGTATAAAACTTATGATCTTCTTGAGAAAATCCATATGAATACCTGTATGAGATAATCCAACACACATCCATCAATTCAACAATCAAACACATACGCAATCATATAACCACATAACCAAATCAATCCTAGTCAATCACAATTAATCATAATCAAATATAGATAATCAATCCACAACTAATCAACCAATCTCATCAATCATATTCTCAAATAATGTTCGTGACTATACATGATCATTATGTAATTAACATAAGTTAAATACATGATTCATGGAGTGGTCGCTAACCACGTGACAATACATGAAGTCAAAGCAATTGACCGAAGTCAAAGGCAATGATTCACGGATGTGGAACTCATCCACGTGACAATACATGAAGTCAAAGCAATTAACCGAAGTCAAAGGCAATGATTCACGGATGTGGAAATCATCCACGTGACAATACATGTAATCTTTGTTAGTGACCGAAATCAATAACAATATTTACACGGATGAATAATAATGACAATCAGTGATAATTCATAATATGAATATCATAATGATAAACAGGTATTATCCTTGTGTTATCAAAATAATATTTAAACCGATATACATGTTTCACCTCCGAGTTTTAAAACTAAAACAGTTTAAAGAAAGGGAGGTTATGAGAACTCACCTGAAGTCCTTAGATTCAGTGTTCTCTTATAATGCGCGCTCGCGTATATAAACTCAAAATCAACTCAACTATCTGTAATTAACGTGATTTCCACCTTTATAAGCATAAGTGTTTCATGCCCAATAATGCCTATAATAGTTTACTTTAACCCGTTTATATTTTATTAACTTGGTTTATTTAATCTAAGTTGTAACGGATTACCCAACTTCTCATAAGTGCTCATTATTAAGGATTGTTAGACTTGATAGTTGTTAACTATCCTAGTGTATTGTACTTATTGAGACATCATAGATATATCCCCACATGCATACATAATTACCCTAACCACCTTAGTTTAAGTTAGGGATTCTTTAAACTTCAATTTAATAACTTCTATACCTTAAATTAATCACAATTCAAGTCCAACATATATGTATTTCTTAGTTTATAAAAATCCAAGTTAGAAATAAGAAAGGTGGTGGTTTAGGTCATTCATACATGCATGGATACATCCATATATTTGCTTAAACACTCATAATTACATAGTTTAAATAACTTGAATTCAATTAGCCTCTAATATTAGATTGGTGGGCTAAGGTTCGGCCCTCATAATGTAAGGTTCGTGGTCCATGGTTCGCTCCTCAAACACAAAGGTCCGGCTGAAAAAGAAAAAGAAAGGTTCGGTGGATTCCTTTATGCAAAGAGGTTCGGTGTCCCTAGGGTTCGCCACCCTAGGGTTCGGCTCCAAGAAGGAAATAGGTTCGCATGGCCAACCTAATCATGAAAGGCTCGTGTAACATGCAAAGGTTCGTCCAGGTTGGCTGGGAAAGGTTCGCCGAGGAAGGATTCGGCTGGCCAAGCTATGAGGGTTCGGCTCAACATGGGGGCAGGTTCGTGGCACGAGGCTAAGGCAGGCGAACCAGAAAGGGTTCGGCTCTTTGCTGCACTCAGACCAGAAAGGTTCGGCCGCCCATCTGAGCCGCGAACCACTGTTCATCGTCTTCCTCATCAATCTATACCTGTTACAAGTCAATACTCCCGCTCCTAACCCTTTTGTATTACTCGTTTTAGGGTTTTATGCATGCTAAATCCGTTTCTAACTACAACAAGTTTAAGAATCGTGATCCAACAACAAAACCGCAAATAAACATATAGATTTACCTCGATCCACTGGTCCAATTCGGGATTTCTTCGTATCTACTTGTAGCTATCGTTCACACGAATGCGTGGACACCAAAAGTTCGAAAATCCGTCAAGAAATGAGCTTGGAATGTTAGAGAGAAGGTAGAGAAGATTGTGTGTGTGTTTTTAGAGAGAGAATGGTGTTGTAGAAAATGAAGAAAAAGGAAGGAAGTAATCTTCCTTATATCGCGTGTCGTATACGCGTGCTCGATCCCGTTTTTATCGCTAGAAATAAAATATTTGCTCGGTTTTAACGTAAAAACACAATTAAAATACAAAACATTTAAATAGATATGTTTCGTATTAGTTAAATAATTTTAAATAAATTATTTCGTAAAACCATTCGTTTATTTTCATTAAATCAATTATTTACTAATTTAATTTAATTGGATTCGTTTTCGGTTGTGATTCCTAATAAACGTTTTTAGTTTTATTTATTAATTTAATATCGTTTGATATTATTTGATTATCTCGTCGAAACGCGTTACTCGCGTACGTATTCGTAAAGATCGTCACCTTTGCGAATCCGATGCTCGTACCGTATTTCGATTTGATCTATGATTTATGGAATATCGTTTTAGAACATTATTCTTAATAATCATATTCGTGTGAATCGTCACCCATGCGAATACATTATTAAGTTAATGTTTCTGAATCAATACTCGCGTTTAATTAATGTTCGTAACCTCACATCGCGTAATTAATTCCCATTATTTTATAACTTTAATATTATTATTTTCCAACCCAAAACCCACTAAACCAAGTCACTGACACATCCATGATAGACCGAAATATGCATATATATAGGGCATATGTAAGGGTCAGTCGCGACTGCCCTAGCCACCGTCCCACCGCTATTTCGATAAACCATGTCCATGGGTCCTTGACTATGTTTAGTAACCAGACTCAAACAAACTCCCAGTTCCATCCCAAATCCATTCTCAACCGATAATCCTCATCATCAGTAATAAGTAACTGCGATAAACACTACGGGTCTGTTTAGTTGAATTTCAACTAAACTTCCCATGGTTTATGCGTATAATAAATGTGCTATAACATGCATACCAGTACAGTGATAATATCAGTAATGTAAGTCAACAATTTCATAATCGTTAATAATTATAAATCTCCGGTCGTAACAGTACATTCGTACGGATGTACGGACGTACGGACAACCGAAAGTACAGCGATGTTACAGTCTCCCCTAGTTAAAGGAATTTCGTCCCGAAATTCAACTTGGAGTAACCGTAGTAAATAAATGTGGGTACTTAAGCTTCATCTGATCTTCTCGCTCCCATGTGAATTCTGGACCCCGCTTTGATTCCCAACGTACTTTGACAATTGGAATTCTACTGCGTTTGAGCTGTTTAACCTCACGATCCATTATCTCCACTGGTTTTTCAACAAAATGCATGGTATCATCGATGCGTATGTCATCGAGTGGTACCTGAAGATCCTGATCAGCTAAGCACTTTCTTAGATTGGACACGTGAAACGTTGGGTGCACATTACTAAGTTCAGGAGGAAGTTCTAATTTGTAAGCAACCTTCCCGATCCGTTCAAGGATCTTAAAAGGGCCAACATAACATGGAGCAAGCTTTCCTTTCTTTCCGAATCGCACAACGCCTTTCCAAGGCGACACTTTAAGCAAAACCCTATCTCCCACTTCAAACTCTAAAGGTTTTCTTCGTTTATCCGCGTAGCTCTTCTGTCGACTGCGAGCAGTTAACAGATTGTCACGGATCTGGCGGATCTTGTCAGTCGTTTCCTGTATAATCTCGGGACCTGTAATCTGCGAATCGCCGACTTCGGTCCAGCAAATCGGTGACCGACATTTCCTGCCATAAAGAGCTTCAAACGGTGCCATACCAATGCTCGCGTGATAACTGTTGTTATACGAGAACTCAACCAATGGTAAGTGGCTATCCCAACTGCCACCGAAATCGATGACACAAGCTCTCAACATGTCTTCTAATGTCTGAATCATTCGCTCCGTTTGACCATCCGTTTGAGGATGATAAGCAGTGCTAAGATCCAGTCTTGTTCCAAAAGCTTCATGAAGTGATTCCCAAAATCGTGCCGTGAAACGAGCATCACGGTCCGATATTATGCTTACGGGAATACCATGTCGACTAACGATCTCATCGATGTAAATACGAGCTAACTTCCGCACAGGGTAAGTTTCGCGTATCGGTAAGAAATGAGCCGACTTTGTCAATCTATCAACTATCACCCAAATGCTATCTTTACCGTTTGCTGTTCGTGGGAGTTTAGTAATGAAATCCATGGAGATATTCTCCCACTTCCACATTGGTATTTCAGGTTGTATTAACAATCCAGAAGGTCGCTGGTGTTCTGCCTTGACTTTCGCACAGTTAAGGCACTTAGACACATATTCAGCAATGTCCTTCTTCATCCCAGGCCACCAGTACAAGCCCCTAAGGTGTTGATACATCTTGTCAGAACCTGGATGGATTGAGTAACGAGACTTATGAGCTTCATTCATAATCACCATCCTGAGATCACCCCTGTTCGGTATCCACAACCGATTCAAGTAATACATTAAACCATCATCCTTAGTTTCCAACAGTATTTCAGCCCCGCAAGACATCTCATTTTTCAAGTCATCCTGAGCCAATGAGTGTTGTTGGGCTGTGAGAATATCATTACGGAGGTTATTGTGCACGCGGACACTATGGATTTGAACTTGACTCTTGCGACTAAGCGCGTCCGCTACTACATTCGCCTTACCAGGATGGTAGCGAATTTCACAGTCATAATCATTCAACAGTTCAACCCATCTCCGTTGTCTCATATTGAGTTCTTTCTGATTGAGAATATGTTGCAAGCTTTTATGATCAGTGAACACTACACACTTAGTGCCATAAAGATAATGTCTCCATATCTTCAAGGCAAACACGACTGCACCAAGTTCCAAGTCGTGTGTAGTGTAGTTCTTCTCATGAATCTTCAATTGTCTTGATGCATAAGCCACAACCTTTCCCCGTTGCATGAGAACACAACCGAGACCTAGGTTAGATGCATCACAATAAACCACAAAATCATCATTTCCGTCAGGCAATGTCAAGACAGGAGCATCACAAAGTTTCTGCTTCAAGGTCTGAAATGCCTCTTCTTGCTTCGGTCCCCACTCGTATGGTTTGTTCTTTTGAGTCAAAGCAGTGAGAGGGACAACAATTCTGGAGAAATTCGATATGAACCGCCGATAGTAACCGGCGAGTCCAAGAAACGATCGAATCTCCGTCGGTGTCTTCGGTGTACTCCAATTCTTCACAGCATCAATCTTTGCAGGATCCACGTGAACACCGTATTCGTTGACTATGTGTCCCAGAAATTGAACTTCCTTAAGCCAAAAGTCACATTTGGAGAATTTGGCATACAGTCGCTCCTCTCTTAGGATCTCCAAAACCAACTTAAGGTGTTTCTCGTGTTCTTCCTTGGTCTTTGAGTAAATCAAAATATCATCAATGAATACAATCACAAATTTGTCCAAGTATGGCCTGCAAACACGGTTCATGAGGTCCATGAAAACCGCAGGTGCATTGGTAAGGCCGAAGGGCATTACCAAAAATTCATAGTGGCCATATCTTGTTCTAAAAGCTGTCTTGGGAATATCATCATCATGTACTCGAAGCTGATGATACCCAGACCTAAGATCGATCTTTGAAAACCATGCCGAGCCCTGAAGTTGATCGAAGAGATCATCGATGCGCGGCAGTGGGTATCGATTCTTAATTGTGAGTTTGTTTAATTCGCGATAATCGATGCACATCCGGAATGACTCGTCCTTTTTCTTGACAAACAGGACCGGTGCACCCCATGGCGAATGGCTCGGGCGAATAAATCCTTTATCAGTCAGTTCTTGCAACTGGCTCGCCAATTCTTGCAACTCCGAAGGCGCAAGTCTATAAGGAGCTTTGGCGACTGGGTTCGCACCAGGTACTAGGTCGATTCGGAACTCAACTTGACGTTCTGGTGGAAGACCCGGCAAATCATCTGGAAATACTTCTGGAAAATCTCGTATCACTGGAACATCTTCAATCTTCTTTCCTTTCTCTTTCTTCTCCACAATGTGAGCTAGAAATGCTATACATTTCTTTCTAAGGTACTTGTGTGCTTTAGTGCAAGACATTAACTTAAGACCTTTACTAGCAGTTTCTCCAAATATTCTCAAAGTTTCACCCGAAAGTAAGGGAATACGAATATACTTTTCATGGCATACAATCTCCGCTTTGTGGGTGGCTAACCAGTCCATGCCTATGATAACGTCAAAGCTACCAAGATGCATAGGTATGAGATTAATTGGGAAAACATGATCATTTAAGTTCACCGTACATCCAACGATAATAGTGTCAATATCAATAGTGTTTCCGTCAGCCACTTCCACGTTAAACGGTTTATCTAAATATGTACGTGTTCTACCAAGCAAGCATTCAAAATCATATGAAACGAAACTCCTATCAGCACCAGAATCAAATAAGACAGATGCATAAGAGTTGTTGATCAGAAATGTACCGTTGACGACGTCCTGGTTGGCCTGAGCAGCTGGAGCATTCAGTTGGAAAGCCCGGCCTCTTGCCACCCTCTGATTGTTCCCGGTCAACTTTGGGCATTGATTTCTGAAGTGACCCACTTCACCACACTCATAGCAGGCTCTTGCCTGCGCTTGAGGTACCTGGCGAACGGGTACAGCTGGAATGGGTTGTGCATGCGGAGCTGGCAGTGCAAGCGGTGCCTGTTGCATCCTTTGTGTTTGCGGTGCACTCCGATAAACATTAGCAAAATGACCAAACTTGCCGCAGTTGTTGCAGACGCGACATGGCAAATTTGGTGCGTGATGATATCGGCAGGTATTACACTGAGGAGTGTTCCCAGTAAAATTCCTGGCAGTTGAATTGTTTGATGATTGCTGCGCAGACTTGGCAGCAGGAGTAGCGACCATGAAGTTTCTGGTCTTTCTCTTCTTGTTGCTGCTTTTGGATGAGCTAGCAGCTTCAGACTTGACTTCAGTTTTGACTTCCTTTTCAGCAGTCTTGGTGTCAGTCTTCTTGTATCCTTTCCTGGTGAGTGTTCCATTCCTCACATGATTGTCAGTAAGAGTTGCAGATAATCGGATTGCAGCCTCAAGTGTTTTGGGATTGCTCCCGTAGACTGTATCCTGAATCTGTACCGGCAGTCCGCCGATATATTTCTCAATCGCCCTTTCCAAGGGTGTCACCATGTGAGGTACCAGAGACTTGGGCTAAAGTCTCTGCGTCCTACTCCTCATGCTCTTCCCCAACATCATTTGCCATGGATCGAGAGATGCGGGACACAACTAAATCTAGTTCTTGATCCTCAACTTGATCTTGTTCTTCCGTTGATGCATTAGATTCAGAAGCTGGTTCTGGCCCTTGATCCCCAATAGGATTTTGATCTACCGAGGCTGCAGACAATCCTGCAGCTTTGTCTACTCTCTCTTCCTCCTTCCTTGATTGTTCCTTAGGATCAGAAACATTTTTTTCTTCTTTGAATTACCTTTATTGATCTTGATCATAGAGTATAGAGGCACATTATCATATGAAGGACTATATGGAGTATTGATGGATTCTTGCTTTGGCCACATATTTTCTATTGATTCATCACACATAACTTCCTCTCCATCTCTGAGTGCTTGAGCATAGTAGAAATGTTGGGAAGAATTCTTACCCCAATATTAAAGTTAAGGGCTTTCCTCTAAGCCTGGAGTTGTTCTATTGAAGGTAACTCTCCCTTGGCTATTTTCAGTTTGATTGTCCTTACATGGAGATCCATGGTAGAATTCTTCATAGGACCAAGCTGTCTCCAATTGAATCCTTAGTTCAAGAGGATCTGCTTCATTTTCTCTCGGTAGGCAGTTTCCTTTGCTTTCTTTATGGAAGCTGCCACAACTTTGGATGCAGCAGTGGCATGTTCAAGCTGCTGCACCTTGTCCAGCTCAGGTGCCATTCTAGGCACCGACCAGAGCAGCACTTCATCAATATCAAACCCTTTCTCTTGGAAAAGATCGGAGAGTCTTAGAATCTCTCCATCCAGTGAAGTATCCGGTCGGCCCTTCTTTGTGAATGGCATCCTCTCCTTTTGAACAACTTCCTATTCTGGGATTAACTTCTTTTTCCTTTGTCGAGAATTCTAGACCCAGAGGAGATTGATCCTGAGGCCTCGCCAATTGGTTCATTGGCCTGTTGTTCTTCTGAAGAGGAAACCTCAATAATGACTAGGCTTTTGGAAATAGTTTTAGCTTTAGAGTTAACTTTAGTATCCACTGCCTCCTCTAGTTGACCAACCATCTTGGAGGGTTCCTTGGCTATTTCCTCAGGAATTATAGAATCTGAGGAGAGGTCTTCAGCAGCCTCAGTCCTAGAGGGGGACTTAGGTGCCATGGAAATGTGGGTTGTTTGTTGACCGAGGTCTTCCAGGATAGCTTCGGCTGTAGTCCCAAAAGGGGACTTAGTCTTAGAGGGGGACTCTTGGATCCCAACAGGGGACCTAGGTTCCATGGAGGTGGGAGATTTTTGTTGTTGTGTTTCCCCATGAAAACCTCTGCAACATCCGAAGAAGAGGAGCTTGAAGGTTGAAAGTAAGTTTCCAAGAAATTATCCCATTCACTATCTAAGGTAGACATGAAAGGATTGGGTTCTTGAGAATGCTTCTTCTCTCCATCGGAAGTTGGAGAAATCGACCCTCTAGGTTGTACTTTCTCTCCTTTTTTGGTAGCATCAGGGAAAAGAATGGACACCTAGCTAGGGTCAGGGAGAAATGGACTGCAGATAATGGGTGGGTGGTGCTTCAAGTCCAAGATAGTGGCATCCTTCTCTTGAACCTGCAGCCTCAGGGTAGCCAATTATGTTTCAATAGAAGCTACCTTGACTTGTAAAGTGGTTATGATGGCCGTCGATTCCTGTGTTGTGGGGCCCTCCTCCACCAGAGTGGAATCATGGGGCGATGGAGTTTTGAGCGCAGCTCCCGCACCTCCATCACCAGATGTGGTTTCTTGGCACCCTGGATTCCTCTCATTGAAAATAACTTCAAAGAAGTCTACAATGGGAGTTGCCATAGAAGAGGTCCTATTGCCTGTACCACTGTCCTGATGAAGAGGATAATGCTCATCAGTAGTGGCAGCCTCTTCTGTATTGAACCCTTCAAATCTCCTGGGGTCAACCTCTGTATGGGTAGGCTCTAGGTCAGGGAACCTTGCCTGCAGCTCTGTCACCACTCTCAACAGATTTTGGGAAGTGGGGTAAAATGGTTCATGAAAAGCAGCAGACAAGTTTCCTTACGCCTGGGTAAATGTATGTGAGGGAGGCAGTGATGGTGTATTCAAACCTATGGACCTGGGAGACATCCCTTGTTCTAGGGAGGGTGCTTCCAAGGAAGAAAACTACATTGTGGTGATTTCCCTTTGGATATTCTTAGGTATGTTTTGTGACATACACTAAGGGCTTTCAAGCTGGAAAGAGGCAGCCAATGGATCCGGAGGAAGATCCAGTGGTGAGACAACAGGTGTGGTTTGCACCTTAGGCAGAATTGAGCCCCTATCAGGTCTTTTGGCCTTTTTCTTTTTGGGATCAGAAGAAGGTGCTTGAACAACTTTTGAGAGTTGCTCAGGGGTTTGTTTACGTTTATAGGTGAGTTTAATTGGATGAGGGATGGAAGTGGAAGGTGTGGGATCCGTATCTGTTGGGTTTACAGAATTGTCACCTTTAGGAGTAGAAGGCTCCATAGAGGACAGAAGAAGACTGAATTTCCTAGAGAATTGGGCACTCGTCTTCTTAAGTTGTACAAAAACCTTGGCAGTAACCAAGGGAACCGAATATGTATTCCCAGACAGTGAGAGATTGGAGCCCATCTCACTATTGAAGATGTGTTGCAAAAACCTGGGATACATGCAAAACTTCTTTGGGATGAAAAATCATCCACCAAATTATTGAAAATGAAAGCATAAAAGTTAAAGGATTTGTTGGAGATTAATCCGTGAATAGCCGAAGCTAAATAAGAAGGAATTTGATCCCAACCGCCTATTTTATTTGAAAGACAATGAAGAAAAACATGTATCAGATACTTATAATTATAGGACACTCTACCCTTCAAATAAGTAGTTGAAGGAAGAGGACCTTCGTATCCCATTGTTCGAAAGGTCACTGCTACCTCATCCCTAGTGAACGAAGCCCTCCTATCGGCATCAGTGAGTTGAAGATGCCGACAGATGGTTTCAACTGAAATTGAAATCGGATGAGCGTCAATGGTAGCCATTAGAGTTCTACCATTGGGAGATGAAACAACAAAACAAGAACCCCAAAACTGTTGGTGATGCGATTCATACACCAAGGGGTGAACAGTGAGAGCAAACGAGTACATGCTCCTTTGAAGAAAGGAGATGATCGGAGCAAAATCAGCATCATTGTCGGCTGATAAATCCACAGCAAGATTGTGAGCAGGCTTGAAATGAAGGAGAGCCATGTCAGATTCTTAGGGTTCTTATAAGAAGAAACTGTCGATTGAGAGAGAAAAGGATGAGAATTCAAATGAACGTGAGACGTTTTATACCTTCGGATGTCAGTATTTAATATAGAGAACCACATTAAATATTTGAGATCCATATTTTCTGAAGGACAAAGGTCTTCCAAGACAGTTATTTTAAAACGAATTACTTCCTTCGAAAGTAAGGGTGTATTATAGGACAAGTATATGAGAAATGTATTTCGGAAGGAATTATGTCAACAAGATATAATTGAAAGGGGGTGCTTCCGTTAGATCTTTGAAAAGTTTTATTTATTTTTTTAACGAAGTGTTGGAACAACGTTATTGGAAGCAACAGAGAGGAAGAAAACAATTGTACTTCAGAAGACATCTTCTTCTGAGTACTTAAGACATCTGAGAATATCAGTGATCTTTAGTATTTAGAAGATGAAGTTTCCGAAGGCAACAATATATCGGAAGATAAATGCTTCTAAGAAGAATTGATTTCTTCTAAAGAGTGACTTCTTCCTAATGAAGATATAAATAATTAGTCTTTCGAAGACTTGGTGTCTCTTCTGAATAAATATTATTCAGAAGAAAGTCTTGGTTTATCTACTGAGGACTTATTTAGATCTCTAGATAGCAAATTTACTTATTCAAAATTTATCATACCGATGGCAGTGATTAAGTATTTGAAACGTCCTTCATCAAAATCCTTGGTGAAGAGATCAGTAATATTATGTTCGGTATCAACTTTGACTAAGTGTATGAGCTTCTTCTCTGCACAGTCTCTGATGAAATAATATTTGATGTCAATGTGCTTGGTCTTAGGGTGTTTCACTGTATTGTTAGTGATGGATATTTCACTTGAGTTATCAATTTGTATGGGTGTATTGGACAACTCTACCCCATAATCCTTCATCTGGTTCTGGATCCAAATAACTTGAGCACAACAACTGGAAGCAACAATGTATTCTGCTTTAGCTTTTGAAGTTGAGACACATGATTGTTTTTATATTGCCATGAAACAATTCTAGATCCAAGAAACTGACAACCTCCTGATGTGGATTTCTTGCTATGTTGCAACCTCCATAATCACTGTCTGTGTATGCCACAAATTGAAAATCTGTATTTCTGGGATACCATAATCCAAGACCGGTGCTCCTTTAAGGTATTTAAAAATTCTTTTTGTAACACCCCGACCGGAGGCGGAATCGTCGGGATGCCACGAGGGATGTGTAGATTGTTCAAAAGCTCGTGGGCATCTAATTCAATCATCATATATCATTTAAGCAAACAACATAATTACACAAAAATCATGTTCGTCATGAATCAATTACATCAATTACACAAAAGAATTAGTTAAACTAACTAAACTCTAATCGCCAGAAATTTAGTTAATTAACTAAGTCCAAGAGCCTATATGATGATGTCCAAAATAGAAGAGGTCCTCTCTTCATCCTACTTGTCTCCATCACCTGAAACATGTAAGAAAATCAAGTGTCAACTACAAAAGTAGTTGGTGAGTAATCATAAGTTTTTATATTTAAAAATGTTTTAGTAAAATGAGTTTGAAAGTTTATGCTTAAAATGGTTTTATAAAATGCTTTGTTTAAAACAAGTATAAAACTTATGATCTTCTTGAGAAAATCCATATGAATACCTGTATGAGATAATCCAACACACATCCATCAATTCAACAATCAAACACATACGCAATCATATAACCACATAACCAAATCAATCCTAGTCAATCACAATTAATCATAATCAAATATAGATAATCAATCCACAACTAATCAACCAATCTCATCAATCATATTCTCAAATAATGTTCGTGACTATACATGATCATTATGTAATTAACATAAGTTAAATACATGATTCATGGAGTGGTCGCTAACCACGTGACAATACATGAAGTCAAAGCAATTGACCGAAGTCAAAGGCAATGATTCACGGATGTGGAACTCATCCACGTGACAATACATGAAGTCAAAGCAATTAACCGAAGTCAAAGGCAATGATTCACGGATGTGGAAATCATCCACGTGACAATACATGTAATCTTTGTTAGTGACCGAAATCAATAACAATATTTACACGGATGAATAATAATGACAATCAGTGATAATTCATAATATGAATATCATAATGATAAACAGGTATTATCCTTGTGTTATCAAAATAATATTTAAACCGATATACATGTTTCACCTCCGAGTTTTAAAACTAAAACAGTTTAAAGAAAGGGAGGTTATGAGAACTCACCTGAAGTCCTTAGATTCAGTGTTCTCTTATAATGCGCGCTCGCGTATATAAACTCAAAATCAACTCAACTATCTGTAATTAACGTGATTTCCACCTTTATAAGCATAAGTGTTTCATGCCCAATAATGCCTATAATAGTTTACTTTAACCCGTTTATATTTTATTAACTTGGTTTATTTAATCTAAGTTGTAACGGATTACCCAACTTCTCATAAGTGCTCATTATTAAGGATTGTTAGACTTGATAGTTGTTAACTATCCTAGTGTATTGTACTTATTGAGACATCATAGATATATCCCCACATGCATACATAATTACCCTAACCACCTTAGTTTAAGTTAGGGATTCTTTAAACTTCAATTTAATAACTTCTATACCTTAAATTAATCACAATTCAAGTCCAACATATATGTATTTCTTAGTTTATAAAAATCCAAGTTAGAAATAAGAAAGGTGGTGGTTTAGGTCATTCATACATGCATGGATACATCCATATATTTGCTTAAACACTCATAATTACATAGTTTAAATAACTTGAATTCAATTAGCCTCTAATATTAGATTGGTGGGCTAAGGTTCGGCCCTCATAATGTAAGGTTCGTGGTCCATGGTTCGCTCCTCAAACACAAAGGTCCGGCTGAAAAAGAAAAAGAAAGGTTCGGTGGATTCCTTTATGCAAAGAGGTTCGGTGTCCCTAGGGTTCGCCACCCTAGGGTTCGGCTCCAAGAAGGAAATAGGTTCGCATGGCCAACCTAATCATGAAAGGCTCGTGTAACATGCAAAGGTTCGTCCAGGTTGGCTGGGAAAGGTTCGCCGAGGAAGGATTCGGCTGGCCAAGCTATGAGGGTTCGACTCAACATGGGGGCAGGGTTCGTGGCACGAGGCTAAGGCAGGCGCACCAGAAAGGGTTCGGCTCTTTGCTGCACTCAGACCAGAAAGGTTCGGCCGCCCATCTGAGCCGCGAACCATTGTTCATCGTCTTCCTCATCAATCTATACCTGTTACAAGTCAATACTCCCGCTCCTAACCCTTTTGTATTACTCGTTTTAGGGTTTTATGCATGCTAAATCCGTTTCTAACTACAACAAGTTTAAGAATCGTGATCCAACAACAAAACCGCAAATAAACATATAGATTTACCTCGATCCACTGGTCCAATTCGGGATTTCTTCGTATCTACTTGTAGCTATCGTTCACACGAATGCGTGGACACCAAAAGTTCGAAAATCCGTCAAGAAATGAGCTTGGAATGTTAGAGAGAAGGTAGAGAAGATTGTGTGTGTGTTTTTAGAGAGAGAATGGTGTTGTAGAAAATGAAGAAAAAGGAAGGAAGTAATCTTCCTTATATCGCGTGTCGTATACGCGTGCTCGATCCCGTTTTTATCGCTATAAATAAAATATTTGCTCGGTTTTAACGTAAAAACACAATTAAAATATAAAACATTTAAATAGATATGTTTCGTATTAGTTAAATAATTTTAAATAAATTATTTCGTAAAACCATTCGTTTATTTTCATTAAATCAATTATTTACTAATTTAATTTAATTGGATTCGTTTTCGGTTGTGATTCCTAATAAACGTTTTTAGTTTTATTTATTAATTTAATATCGTTTGATATTATTTGATTATCTCGTCGAAACGCGTTACTCGCGTACGTATTCGTAAAGATCGTCACCTTTGCGAATCCGATGCTCGTACCGTATTTCGATTTGATCTATGATTTATGGAATATCGTTTTAGAACATTATTCTTAATAATCATATTCGTGTGAATCGTCACCCACGCGAATACATTATTAAGTTAATGTTTCTGAATCAATACTCGCGTTTAATTAATGTTCGTAACCTCACATCGCGTAATTAATTCCCATTATTTTATAACTTCAATATTATTATTTTCCAACCCAAAACCCACTAAACCAAGTCACTGACACATCCATGATAGACCGAAATATGCATATATATAGGGCATATGTAAGGGTCAGTCGCGACTGCCCTAGCCACCGTCCCACCGCTATTTCGATAAACCATGTCCATGGGTCCTTGACTATGTTTAGTAACCAGACTCAAACAAACTCCCAGTTCCATCCCAAATCCATTCTCAACCGATAATCCTTCATCATCAGTAATAAGTAACTGCGATAAACACTACGGGTCTGTTTAGTTGAATTTCAACTAAACTTCCCGTGGTTTATGCGTATAATAAATGTGCTATAACATGCATACCAGTACAGTGATAATATCAGTAATGTAAGTCAACAATTTCATAATCGTTAATAATTATAAATCTCCGGTTGTAACAGTACATTCGTACGGATGTACGGACGTACGGACAACCGAAAGTACAGCGATGTTACACTTTTCATATCCAGCATATGAGAACTTTTTGGATTGGCCTGAAATCTTGCACAGAGACAAGTTACAAACATGATATCAGGCATGCTTGCTGTAAGATACATTAAGGAACCAATCATTGCTCTGTATTTATGTTGATCAACATCCTTCCCCTCAAGATCAGGGCTTAAGGAAGTTGTTTTGGACATTGGAGTTCCCAGAGCTTTGCAATCAGAAAACTTGAATCTTTCGAGAATATCCTTGACATACTTGGACTGGTTAATGAATATCCCTGTGGGAGTTTGCTTCACCTGAAGTCCAAGAAAGAAAGTGAGCTCACACATCTAACTCATTTAAAATTTAGACTTCATTAGTGCTTTAAACTCCTTGCAGAGAGATTCATTTGTAGATCTAAAGATAATATCATCATTATAAATCTATGCAAGCATAATATGTTGATTGGAATTATTAAAGAATAGAGTCTTGTCAATGGTTCCCCTCTTGAAGTTGTTTTCCAGTAGAAATGAGGATAAAGTTTCATACCATTTTCTGGGAGCTAGATGCAACCCATACAAGGCTTTGTCAAGCTTACAGACATGATCAAAATACTTTGGATTCTCAAATCTTGGTGGTTGACAAACATATACTTCCTCATCAATTTTCCCATAGAGAAAGGCACTCTTGACATCTATTTGGAATATTCAGAAGTTTTTAGCAGCTGTAAATGCTAAGAATATTCTGATGGCTTCAATTCTAGCAACTGGGGCAAAAACTTCATCATAACCGATTCCTTCCTCCTGTGTGTATCCTAGAACAACTAGCCTGGCTTTGTTCTTGATGGCAACCCCTTTGTCATCCTTCTTATTTTGGAAGACCCATTTGGTTCCAATGGCATACTTTCCTTTGGGCAAAGGACAAATCTTCCATACTCCTTGCCTTTTAAATTGTAAAAGTTCCTCCTTCATTGCTTCTACCCAGCTGCAGTCTTTCAACGCTTCAGTAACCTTCTTTGGTTCTATCTGAGATAGAAAGCAAGAGATTAAACATATGTTTTCTTCATGCATGAAACTTCTGGTTTGAACTCCTTCCTCTACATTGCCAATGATATTTTCATCCGAATGGGTGTTGTGAATCCGAATCCTTGGGATTACATCTAACTGAGAGTTTAAATACAGATTGGTTGTGTCTAGATTTGGAAGTACAACTTCAAGTTGCATTTTTGGTAAGTTTTGAACTCAATGAGATTGGACTGCTGTGGGTGGATCTTCTTTGGTTTGAGAGTCTTCCAAAGTTGTGACTTCTTCAAAAGGACTTCCAACTTCATCTTGATATTGTGGGACAGACGTAGTGTCACTTAAAGATGTTGCATGAGATGAAACGATGGTCTCAGACTGTGAGACTGTGTGTTGAGATTGAGCGAAATCTGCCAAGGATTTTCTTGAAGCTATTGGCAGTTCAACACGATAATCTTCCTCTTTTCTGAATTGATTTGATGCTAAAACATTTGTCCGAGGTCCTGCATGCAGCATACTCTTTGGAAAGATTAAAAGTAGATGTGAATTGATCAAGATCAAATAGCTAATCAAGACCAATTCCAGGTTTATTGATAGTATGTTTATTAAACTGAACATTTGCAGACTCTTCAATAATCCTGAAACCATTGATGTATACTCTGTATGGCTTAGCATTCGAAGAGTATCCAACAAAGAATCCCTCTATTTATTTTTCAGCAAACTTGGCCAAATAATCTTTGGTATTTAAGATGGTGCATTGACATCCAAATGGTTTAAGAAATCCAATAAATGGTTTTCTCTTATGCCAAATCTCATAAGGAGTCATACCATGAGTCTTAACCACCAATACCCTATTCTGAACATAGCAGGCAATACTGACCGCTTCTGCCCAAAATGTTACTGGTAGTTTGGCATCCGATAACATGGTTCTAGCAGCCTCAATTAGTGACCTATTCCTTCTTTAAGCAACACCATTTTGTTGTGAAGTCCTACGAGCACTGAATTGTCTAGTAATACCTTTAGATTCACAGGAAGAGTTTAGAGTATGATTTTTAAATTATGTTCCTTGATCAGACCTAATTATTTTCACGTTATGGTGACTTTCATTCTAAACTCTAAGAATGAACGACTTCAAGATTTCTCCAGTCTCATCCTTGGTACTTAAAAAGAATACCCAATTGTATCTTGAGAAGTCATCAGTGACCACAGGACAGTACGACTTTCTACCTAGACTTTTCACACTTGTAGGGCTAAACAAGTCCATGTGTAGCAGATGCAGGACTGTTGTTATTGAATTCATTTCTTTGGCATGATGAGAGGATTTGTGTTGCTTCCCCTTTAGGCAGGCAACACATTTATCCACACACACAAATTCTTTTGTTGGTAAACCTGTGACCAAGTTATTTTTGACAAGTTTATTCATTTTTTTCAAGTTCACATGACAAAGTCTTCTCTGCCAAAGAGATGATTAATTAAGTGAAGCTTTTGAAATAAAGCAGCTTATATTGCAAAGTGGTGAGGCAGTGCTCATATCTAGCATATACATGTTGTTCCTTCTGGGAGCTCTGAGCAGAATTTGGTCATTTGGAACAAAAAAACCTGGTTTTAATACAATGCATTCATGGTCAGAACAACATGCTATGTTTCTGGTCGCACACCTATGAGACACTTAGCAAATTGTAATTTAACTCTTTTACAAAATGAACATTTTCAAAGCTTACTTTACTATTTGTAATCGTACCCCTACCTGTAATGTCACACCCCCAAATTTCAACTAACGGAATCATACCGTTTAGGGCGTGACAAACCAGGATCTCACTCATTAGACACAGCGAAAGACCTCTATATGATTTTCAAACATAATTTTAGTCTAAACTGTAATATCAAAGTTTCAAAGTTTGCGGAAGCGTTTAAAACAAATAACAAAACGTAACGGTTTGTGAAATGTAAATTACAAGTCAAAGTCTTAAATATTCAAATTCAAAACATATTAATTAAAATGCATGCATGAGACTCCACATCCTAGTCCATGCTTGTCCTTACTTGTGCTTTAGTGTCCTGAGAAAACATGTAAATCAAGTCAACACAAAGGTTGGTGCATACAAGGTTCGAATAATCATAAATGTTTGAAACAACTATTTGAAACAAAATGTTTGCATATAACATAATTGTAACATCTGTGCCGGAATCGTTACCGGAACAGTCATCTGTACAGTAACTGGTACAGTAACTCAGGTACAAACTAGAAGAAATACTTAGAAGCTATTAACATTCGATGATAAACATAAACTATTACTCTATGTTTCTGAAATCCTTATTTAAACCTTATAGTTTAAACAGTCAGAAACACATCAGACAACCATGAACAGATGTACACATACTTGGTTTGTTATTATTAGGTATAAATGTATGTGAGGATAAACAGAACAAAACTATAACAGTTGTTGTTACAGAATGCTAAACCGACGAATTATTCGTACAGGTGACGATCTGTACGAATAGATCTGAAAGTTTAACGATCTGAAATGATGACTGAACGGTAGAAAACAAAAATCAGAAAATGAAACGTATGATCGTGTTCGTACAGTTAGCGCTCTGTACGAAAACACGCGTAAGTGACGTTTTCTGACGAAACAAACAACGATACGAATGACAATAAATTTAAGAAAATATAATGTTTTCTGTTTTACAATTTTGAAACTCATCAGAAATAAATTAAAAGAAACTGTTCTAACTAAAATACGTAAATACTAAATTACGACAAATAATTCAAGAAAATTAAATACATAGTATTTATTAGGAATTACAACCTTTAAAATTATTTAAATTAAAACCATTTGATTTAAATTATGTAATTACGCGCGTTACGATCCGAAAACACAACGAAAACACAACGAAAACACAAACCGAGCAACCGAAACGAACCTGGATACCCTAGGGGTATATAAACTTCAAAAGAACCCATTTCTTTCATTTTACACAAACCCTCTCTCTCTAAAAAGGATTCCCGTTGATCTTCATCTCTCAAAAATCTTATCTTCCAAGCATCATAACTCTCTCAATTCTTAGTGGATTTTTGTGTTTTTGGTGTCCACGCGAAGCTCTTGTCATCCTCTACGTAGAAGTACAGCAGATCGGAACGTCTACCCACTGAAAAACGAGGTATGAAGCTTTGAAATTGCTGAAAAATAGGGTTTCTTGGTTTTGAATTTGATTCACACGTATTGACCGGCCCTAGCACCATTTCCTAGACCAATATGCATTCGAGAATCACCTATGGTATGCAATTATGGCGAAAACAACCTTCGAACTCGAAGGAAATGATGATGGTGAGCTGATACATGTTCGGGAACCTCACGGCCGAACCTATTCAGGTTGCACGAGCAGGAGCCGAACCCAGCCTACTGTTGCCAAACCAATGAGGCAACCACGAACCTTTCTAGCCGAACCCATGCATGAATGCATGGGCGAACCCTAGCCGAACCCTGACATGGCTTGCGAACCCTCGACGAACCTCGGGACAACAGATATTGGCCGAACCTTTGCATGGGTGGCGAACCCACAAGGTTCCACGAACCCTAGCAACCACTGAACCATTCCTGATCGGCCGAACCATATAATTATCATCTCCCGAACCATGTTGTCACATATCTCAAGCCACGAACCATTGTGACTCACGAACCTATGCGAGAGACTCTTGGCCGAACCCTCATCAACCACATAGCCAAACCTTAGTTCAATTGAGGCTATAGGTTCACTGGACTGTTTGGGGGGGGGGGGATACCGGTTCTATAATCGGCCCAACACCTTACCCATCGGACCGATCTTGTTTACCCAGCCCAGATGATACTCGGCCGAACCCATAGTAGCCCAAGGCCACATCATACGACCCAACAACTTGTGAGATTCGCAGCCCAACACAATGACCCAACCGGCCCAGAAGAAGGTTTGATCCTTGTTAATTCGATGGCCCAAGAACATTTTTCTAAATTGGCCTAAGTGACAAATCCGGCCCACACTTGATCCAACTCCATGGTTACTCGGCTCATTCTTGGGTCCAACAAACAATTATTGGCCCATTAAACGGCCCAAACATCTCAATTGGGATAAACCCAATTAACCGACTCAAGGACTATCTACATTCGGACCAAAGTGAATTCGGTCCACAAGGGAGGAACTAGGGCAAGCAATCGAATTAACGAACCTTAGCATAATTGGCTTGGGATTAACAACTTAAACTACTATTAAGACGATATTGTTTTGGAAACTAATGAATTTTCTAAATTCTAAGGCTTTGGTTCTCAGAATACTTGCAAATGTGGATAACGATCAAATCAAATGAACAAGATGGCTAACATCAAACTAAATGGGGTTAAGGGACACTGACCTCTATAACAAGTAACTTAGGGTCGAATGAGAACCGAGACTCATAAGTGTAGCCTACTTTAGGCTAACACCAACACAAACATTACAATTTGTACTTATAAGTTGCGAATACTATGAAATCAATACAGGATAGTGAACATCACAACAAGTACCAACAAAGAGCGCGTGTATTCTTGTCTTTATTTAGTCAACCACTACGGACACAAGGTGAGTTCATTTGTCCCTTTTCTAACTATTTTGATTTTACTTCGGGACTGAGAAGCATGTTATGCCCTTTTAAACAAATGATTTATAAAATGCTTTTACAATTATTTTTGATGTTTATGCTACAAACTTGAAGCTTAAACTAAATGCTTAATGCTTATGCTTAAACTACACACTAGATGCTAATGCTACATGCTAATACTAAATGCTAATGCTACATGCTTACACTAGATGCAAATGCTACATGCTTATACTAAACGCTAATGCTACATGATAACACCGAATGCTAATGCTACATGCTAACACCATATGTTAAAGCTACAAATTGATGCTACAAGCTTATGATTCTATGATAATGCTGCATGCATACATGCTAATTGCTTAAACTATGGATGCTTTAAACACTTGTATGCTTATATGCTTGCCATGCTAAAACAACGGTTTGGCCTCTCAGTGCTTACCTTACCGATTGTGAAGCTATTTGAATGCTATAAACTTGAATGCTAAAACTATCATCTATGGTAGAACATACCAAATTGGCCTCTCAGTGCTTGCCATGGGGTGTTCTTCATAGTTGGGACTTGAAGGAACAGATCGTCGGCCTCTCAGTGCTTGCCATAGGGTGACCTTCATAGTCATGACTTGAGGAGTAGACTGATGGCCTCTCAATGCTTTCCATACAGTGATTCCTCAATGTTCACTCATGCTATAAACTTAAATTTAATGCTAAAGCTATTGGCTATTTAGAATGGACCAACTGGCCTCTCAGTGCTTGCCAGGGGGTGTTCTGGTAGCTATGACTATTGTAGATCAAGTTGTTTGGTCTCTCAGTGCTTGCCAAACGGGTGTTCTACATAGTCGGGATTCTGAGGAGTAGACTGATGGCCTCTCAGTGCTTGCCATACAGTGAATCCTCATTTTCCACTCATGATGTAAACTTAACGAAATGCTAAAGCTATAAACGAAATGGATGGTAGGTAAGACGCTTAATTATCATTAACAGCAATGTCCTATGCGACTTAGTATGTGGTGGGACGGCGTCTGGGCGGGTCGTAGGCTCGACTCTGGGGTATGCCCTATATATAAGCATACCGAGTTGGATGATACAGGTGGTGTTAATGAGATTAAGGTTGTTATTGAGGGGACGCATGAATGCTTTTGGGTCAATATCATAAACTTTTAAACACGATGCTTGTTAAAACTTATATTGAAGCTAATACATACGAATGCTATAGACTTGTAAACTTTGAAACAGTAAACTAAAGCTAAGATGAAGAATGAATCGAATGGTAGGTAAAATGCTTAATTATCATTAACAACAATGTCCTATGCGACTTAGTATATGGTGGGACGGCGTCTGGGCGGGTCGTAGGCTCGACTCAGGGGTATGCCCTATATATAAGCATACCGAGTTGGATGATACAGGTGTTGTTAATGAGGTTAAGGTTTTACCGAGAAGGTTTGTAGAGCTATTTTTCAAATTCTAAAACTATATGAACTCACCAACCATTGTGTTGACTTTGTTTTCTTACATGCTTTCTCAGGTAATGCACATGATTAAGCTAAAGCTCAGGATTGCATACTAGGACGCTAGATAGCTGACCTAGTAGATTTTTGGAAAGCACATACTTTGTTATTGATGCGAGTCACTTTTGTTATCTTGTACAGATGCAAGATAGTAACAATTGATTCTTTTGATAGAATTACTTAGTTAAATTACTAAACATTGACATTTGTAATTTAACTTTGTAATCCTAGTTTAATACCATATTGTGCTTTAGTCATTCTTAACATTGATGCTATGTAAACAATCTTATCATCACGATTATCACTCATGATATCACGCCCCGAGAACCTTCCGCCCGACGGGGACTCCGATCCAACGCCGCCGGCTCGGGGTGTGACAATAATCACACATGAATAGTCATGATAGCTAGTCATTTGTACTATTTACATAAGCGGTCGACACCGAAGCTGACTGTTAGAATGTAATTTGCCTTTCCACTATTGTCTAGCACAAACAATAGTAATGTTTGAATTGGCTAGTCAAACACTTGCGTAGACCTACAATCTACCAAGTGAGGTTTTTCAAACCCAATAGAGCTATTTCCAACTACCACGCTTTGCACTACGGCAAACTAAACGGTTTGATATGTAAGGACTTGTAATGCTATGTTCGCACTTATCGTAAATAGCTAACTCATGCAAGTGATATGTATCTAAAATGTTTGTTGCACATGTTTTCTCCCCCAAAACATTTAAAATAAGAAAAGGGGTCGTGTACGCACCTTTGATAGTAAACAGAATGATCACTTCTTAAAAATTCGTGTAGACAACCTTCTACGAAAAAATCTGTGTCATTACAATAACGTTGCGTTATTCGTAATGTCAAATCGTGTTTGTGGTCTTATACGTGTCAACACACGTATATTAGAATGTTTGAAACGTACATACAAAAGTATGCACAGTTTTAAGTTCGTTCGTTTAAATCGTATAAACGTATACGATTAAATTTAAACAAGCGTAAAATACGTGATTGTGTTTTTGGTCAAAAATATAGATTTTATTGTTTCATGATGTTCGTAATTTCATTTCGGTTCCAACGCATTTTGAATGGGTTAAATCGGATTTAAAATGAGCGAGTTATGATTAAAAATCAAAATTGGTTTTAATACTAAAAATAGACAAAGGCAGGGTTCGAACCCTTGAGCTTCTGGATGAAACACACTACCCCAACCAGTCCCTCTATCTTAATTTTCAGAAATAGAGTTGATTTCTAATTGGTTTTAAGCAGCAACAAATCGGGTTCCCTTTGTTAATCCTAGCCGAAGCAATTGAGTTCGAATTAGCCCCTAATTCGATTTAAATCGAGACCCAAACCATAGGGGTTTTGTTTTATAGATACAAACTAATATGTAAGTGATTATAACCTGATTATTAGCCCACAAGAAATCCCAATTCATGAATTAACTTGGGTTCAATCGTGGTTATCAACAACTCATCATTCAATTGGTCAAATTCGTTAAATTTAAACTGAATTCCATAGGGTTTACATTCCTTCAAAGATTTCGAAACTTTCTGTACAAGGAATTCGAATATCATGATCGTTTATCTCAAAAACCCCCAAATGGGTTTAACCGAAACCCTAGAAATCAAAAATCGTTTAATTATTTGTTGTTTGTTAAAATTGACATAGGGATTTCATTAAAATGATGTTTCCGAATCTCTCTGTAGTGTTTAATTTGATTAACAAGTTTGTTTGATCCGAAACCCACAAATCGTATTGTGTAATGAACCCTAGAATTCGAAATCTTAAAATTTGTTGTTGTTTGATGAAACTAACAGAGGGTTTTCATCAAATAGATGATTCCGAAACCCTTTGTGTAGTTTGATTTGATTATCGAATCCGTTTGCACCGAAACCCCCCAATTCGTCCCATAATATGAACCCTAGAACTCAAATTCGTATGATTCGATGTTAAAGACCAAAATTATGTTAGGGGTATGCTTAGTCGCATGTTTTAGGGTGCGTAGGGATCGATTGTTACCTGATTTGAGGTTGTATGGAAAGAGATCGACTTGGAGCTTGTATTTCGGCCTCACCCAATCGAGTTCTTCAATCCCAAGCCTTTGGAATCGAATTGTTGTGTTTAACAAGTACTAAAGGGGCCGATTATAGTGTGTAATTGTTCAATGGTGTGAATTTTGATCGAATTGCATGATTTTATACTTACTAGTTACGGTGTCGACTTAAATGAGTCGTTAAATGGTTTTAATTTTTCAATTGATGGCTTAGTAACTGATTATGGTCATTAATCATCATCATTGTGTATTGATTGAAGGTTTAATTCGGTTATTAATGTAAAATTCGAATTCCAATTAACATTTTGGCCGAATTTTGACTTGAATAAGTCAAAATTGATGATTTTAACTCTTTACAAGTTTGATCCTTGTAATTTAAGTGTTTTAGGACTTATGTTGTTCAATTTAAGTCTCTCGAATTTGATATTGTTCAATTTCATGTGATTCTCGTTAGTTTTTGGTTAACGGGGTTAGTCCGGGAATGCCGGATTGTCACATGTAACATCAGTGCCGGAACCGTTACCGGAACAGTGAACTGCACAGTAACTTGCACAGTAACTCAGGTACAAACTATGTGAAATACTTATATGCTATTAACATTGTGATGCTTGACACTAAACTATTATGCAGCTGTTTCTGAAACCCGATTAATCTCACGGTTTAACAGTCAGAAACACATCAGACAACACTGAACTGACACACAGATGTTTGATTTGATACTATTATGTATAAACGTATGCGAGGTTAAACAGAACAAAACCATAACGGTTGTTGTTACAGAATGCTAAATCGACGAATTATTTGTATAGGTGACGATCTGTACGAATAACTCTGAAAGTTTAACGTTTTGAAATGATGACTGAAAAGTAGAAAACAAAAATCAGAAAGTGAAATCGAAGTCGTGTTCTTTCGAGTGACGATTCGAACGAATACGCACGATAGTGACACGTTCTGACGAAACGAAAACGAAAAACGACTCAAATGGCAATAAAATAAAGAAAATAAATATAAAACATTTATTAGGAATCCCAACCTTTTAAAGACTTTAAAAAATAGATTCATTTTATTTAAAGCTAAGTAAAATACGCGTAATGACTCGGAAACACAATGGAGACGAAAAACGAGCAACCGAAACAAACCCGAACACGCATGGGGTATTTATACCCTAGATGAGCTCTTTCTTTCATTTATTACACATAACCTCTCTCTACCTCCCAACTCGTCATTCTCTCTCTCTCTCTCTCTAAATTCCAACTTCAAACTACAAGATCTTGTCCATTTGGTGGTGAAACCTCGAGTTTTTGGTGTCTACACGTAGCTGAAGAGTTGACAGGCAGAAATCAAGGTATTTAAGCTTGAACATGTCAAAAATGTGGGTTTTGTACAACCTTGTTTGACACACACACTTAACCGGTTATAAACTCTCTCCTTAGAACCCAACACTCTCGAGAGCTCATCTGCACTTAACACTACCTTGGGTATAGCTTTGCAACAGATTTGAAGTTCGATGATGATGATAACCAGTTGCAGGTTCACAAAGGGAAGGCTGGCTGAACCATGCTGGACCAGCCTGTGAGCAGCCGAACCTGCATCCCTCAGCTGAACCTTCTTGCTGCCATGAACCATCATCACGAACCTCACACCATGCAAGGCGAACCTTTGGTGGCGAGCCTTGACCAGCCGAACCTCTAGGCTACGAACCACTATTGCCGCATCAACACTGGATCTACGAATCTATCATGGACAAACCTTTGATCATGCGAACCCTTATGACTAGCCGAACCATTGCTGCGAAATTCCATGTTAGCTGAACCTGCATGCATGAACCATAGCCACGAACCTTATGAAGGCCGAACCTTAGAGGTTCGCCAAACCAGCCACGACCGAACCTTTGGGAGTGGCAAATAGGTTCGCTGGCCAGGGATTTAATCGGAGGCGACCCTTGTTGATCGATCAAGCTCACTTTGTTCGAACTAGTAGCCCAACAAAAGTTAATTTGCCCACACAACTCTACGGCCCACTTCTCAATTGCCTTAACCCCTACAATTCTTTCGGCCCAGTAGCATATAACCGGCCATCTCATTCACAGTTGGCCCATTTTCTGATTTCGGCCCAAGTGGATTGGCTTGGCCCATGTGGTTAACCCAACCCCATTCAACCCAAGCAAACCAACCGGCCATGACTTTTGGGTTAGACCACGTAAATTATTCGGCCCAAATTGATTCTTGGCCCACATGGTTAGTAGTATAGCCTAACACATAAAAAATCAATAACCATGTATAGCATGCATTTAAACCACATACAAAGTATGTTTTACTACAAAGGTGGTAAGTTTTGATATGTTAATACAATTTGAGCAATGACAACACATAGTTAAGCTTCAAGACATTAAAGGTTGGTAACCTTTCATGCAAAACTTAAGTTTTATACTTAGAACTCTTAATAATAAGACATTGAGTCAAGATGAGCATAAAATCAATAACAAAGTACACCAACATTAACCTAATTGGGTTAGGTGATATCAAAAACCATAACAAGTACACCGGGCCGAATAATGACCAAGACCGAGGGGTGTTAGCCAACTTTATGGCTAACACATACACACCCACAAATCTTTACAGCTCATGCTTATAAGTTACAACAACATGAAATCAATACAGGATCGTGAACATAACAACAAATACTACAACGAGCGCGTGCAGTCTAGTTTAAGCTAAGTCAACCACTTCAAACACAAGGTGAGTTCATTTGTCCCTTTTCAAACTATTTGTTTTACTTCGGGACTGAGAAGCATGTTTACACATTTTAGAATAAATGTTTAATGTTCTCAACACTCTTAAACTTATTCATAATGATAACACATTCATACTAAAGTGCTAATGCTCTATTCTAATGCTTTATACTCCTAATCTAAATACTACATGGTAATGCTACATGTTAAGTTTATATGCTAATACTACATTCTAATGCTATACGTAAATGCTACATGCTGATACTATATACTAATGCTACATGCTAAGTCTAAATGCTAATGCTTTGAACACTCATTCTAATTGCTAAGGCTTTGAACACTTATGCTAAATGCTAATACTTGATACACTCGTTCTAAAGGCTAATACTATATGCATTTACTCTAAATACTAATACGTTATACTCTTATTTTTAAAAGTTAATATCTTATACTCTTAACCTTAATGCTAATGCTGTTTACACTTATACTTATTTGCTTAAAACTTTTGAAGCTTTTAAATGCATAAGAAAGACTAATATTAAAACTAGTAATGCTTTGAATACTATATTTAGGGAAGCTTGAAAACTTAAACTTAGAAAGACTCATATGCTCAAAGTGCTATAAAGACTGATATGCTTGAAATGCTATAAACACTTGTACGCTTAATATGCTTGGAATACTTGAAACACTTGAATGCTTGATATACTTGGAATGCTAAGACAACAGGCTGAATGACCACCGCATGCTGACCTATGTGTCAACCCGTACTAGTCATTAGTAAGACTATGTGAATGCTATAAACTTGTATGCTTGAGCTATCGGACATCGTAAGACAGACTGATTGGCCGTCGCGTCTTGACATTGGTCAAGCCCTACTAGTCATCAGTGCTCTTCGTTGTCAGAATCAGGTAAGACAGACTGATTGGCCGCCGTGTCTTGACATTGGTCAAGCCCTACTAGTCATTCAGTGTTCTTCTTGATTCACCCATGGTTGTGACGAGTGACTAGGATGATTTTGGTCTCTTCTAGTTGACTTTGTGTTATTTTGAAGACTCCTTTTTCAAAACACCGATGTCGCGAGTCCTACTTAGTTCCGTTATGGATGGATGCTGAATTCCTTAGGGTGTTCAGCTGTCCATAATGGTAACTCTCAAAACTTGATAATCAAATGCTACTCTGTGCGTGTTGAAACTCATAAATCAGGATACTCAAAACTATGATGGGGCTGGATGGTAGGTAAGACGCTTAATTATCATTAACAACAATGTCATATGTGATTTAGTATGTGATGGGATGTTGGCTGGGCGGGCGGTAAGTTCGACCCTACATATGCCCTATATATAAGCATACCGAATTGGATATTACAGGTGATGTTAATGAGATTAAGGTTGTTACCAAAAGGGTTTGTGAATGTTATTGGGTAGATATCTTAAACTTCTAAACAGGATGCTTGAAACTATGATGGAATTGGATGGTAGGTAAAACGCTTAATTATCATTAACAGCAGTGTCATATGTGGATTAGTATGTGGTGGGATGGCGTCTGGGCGGGTTGTAGGCTCGACCCTTTAGTATGCCCTATATATAAGCATACCAATTTGGATATTACATGTGATGTTAATGAGGTTAAGGTTGTTACCGAAAAAGTTTTGCAAAAGCTATTTTTCAAATACTAAACTATATGAACTCACCAACCATTGTGTTGACTTTGTTTTCTTGCATGTTTTCTCAGGTGACGTACAGGATTAAGCTAAGGCTCAGGATTGCATACTAGGATGCCCAGTTAGAGGACCTAGTGGATTTTGGAAAAACACATATTTTGATGAACGTTGTGAATCTATTTTGATATCTTGTACAGATACAAGATAGTAAACATTTGATTCTTTTGATAGGTTTACTTAGTTAAATTATCAAACATTGACATTTGTAACTTAACTTTGTAACCCTAGTTTAATGTTATTATGCTTTAGTTATTCTCAATGTTGATGCTATGTAAACAATCTGATCATCACGATTATCACTCATGATATCGCGCCCCGTTAACCTTCCGCCCGGCGGGGAAGTCGATCCGTCCCGCCGGCTCGAGGTGTGACACTACTAGTGATGTACCCTCTTACCGGATCATTTCCAAAAGCAACAGACCCTCCAAAAAATGGTTAATATTTGTGTAGATGAGTCTTGTTACCCGTCATGTGCCTGGAGCAGCTACTGTCCACTATCCACAAATTGCTCTTGGAATCTTGTTGCTCCTGCACATATAAACAAGTGAATTAGTTTCTGACGGGAACCCAAGGAAATGTGGTCTTGGGCCTGCCCTTAGCATCATTGTATGAAAAGATATTGACTATCATCGTTGGTGATGATGGATTGATTGATGGTGCTAAAGCTGGTGTTGATTCTTTTCGTCTCCATACTTTGGTAAACTTTGGGTTTGAATGAGGAAGCTTCTACTCTTGCTTTTGGTTCTGATGGAATGAACTGGTTTTCACATCAGAAGCATGGCCTTTTCCTTTTGAAGACATTGACTTGGTCTGAATTGATTGATTTTTGCCAGTTTTCTACCTTCGGAAGTAGTGTGTTTGTTTGTTTCCCATCTTATCGGAAGAAAAATTGAGTTTCTCTTCCGATGAATGAATTTCTTTGGAAGGTTTATGGTTATTTTTCTTAGAAGGGGTGGAATTTTCTGAAACATTCTTTTGGTGCTCCCTTGATCTTCTTCTTGCTGAACTTTATCGTCAGTCTTACGAGGACTGAGATGAACTACTCCATCTTTGTTTGATGCTTTCGTCTTTGTTATGACGCAAGCTTCTTCTGCTTTTGGGGTTAAAGAAACAGTCTACTTCATAGTGATCACCTTCTCCACGCACTAAGCAGATTGTTTGATTTCTTGATGAGTTTGACAAAGGTTGATTTGGTTTTCAAGTTTCTTTTCTTTTGTGTTTGAACAGATTTGTGTTTTTCATAAAAATCAGTTTTCTCATCCTCAGATGTGTTATCAGTTTGAGTGTGGAAATCATTTTTTGGTTCTTCTTCTTTTACTATCTTATGTATATCCAAAATCTCATCATACATAAGTGTGTTTTTGGTTTAACCTCAATCTCCACATTTGGAGTATATGCAAACAGAGGTTCCACATGATTATACCCAATCCCATTCCCCATGTTTTTCACCAAGACATGTATCTCATTTATTTTAAGAAGTTTTTCAAACTTCTCACCTTGACTAAGAAATTTGTCTCTATAGGACTCTGCCAATTCAAGTCCTGTTTTAGCCGTTGTTAGTGTTTTCAAAAGATTGTTTATTTGAAATTGTTTATTGGTGTCTTTATGTTTAAGACTTGAAAGTTACTTTTCTAATTCTTCATTTTTTTTCTTTATAATCTTTCTCATCTTGGAAAAATTTTGCTTTGACAACTTGTATTGACTCGAGTTCATCACAAACTTAAGCATTAAAACATTTATAAGCATTTAACTTTTCAAGACATTCAGGGGTGCACATGTCATCTATTACAGTAAATGTAGAGGTGGAATCATTTGCCATGAGTGCATTGTTTGAAGTAGATGCTTCTTCAGCTTGGAAGCTCTAGTCGGAAAAGTCACAGTGTTCTGCTATGTTTGCACTGTTGGACTGATTTGTTGCTTTATATGGTTGATTGTTTGGTTTACTTGAAGTTGATGGCTGGGTCTTTGGAGACTTGTATTCTCTTGCAAAATGGCCCAATTACTGACAATTGAAGCATTTGAGTTTGGATTTGTCTAGACCAAACCCTGTCTTCATGTTGTGCTTCTTGGACTGCCTTCCAGTTCTTTGATAAACTTCTTTGCATGATAGAGTTAGGAATGGACATTTGAATCAGCCAGAGTGCTTTTGAGTCAACTTCCATCTTCTTGTAATCCTCATCTGAGTTGAGAGATGGATATTTTGGCACGGCTGCTCCACCAGCAACAACAGTTGGAATAAAGAGTCCTTCAAGAACTGACTTCCATAAGTCATAATCGTCTGGAGTGAGCATGAGAGGTTTGTTGAGGGTGCCGTTTTCAGTATCATACTTATTGATGGTTGCCATTTGAGTGGTAAGAAAATCTTAGATCTATGAAAAGTAGAAGATGAACAACTGTAACTTAAGAATGGTTAGTTGCTTAAGTCAAAGAGTCGTCGCTCTGATACCACTTGTTGGATCATGTTATGCACTTTGCACAACACTTACAACTAATCTTCTACTAAATTGATAGATGCGGAACCTCTATCAATTCTTATCACATGTAAGCTTACAACGAAGATAAGGATTGCACAAGAAATTTCAAGGTTAAAGTATATCTTATTCAAGTGTAAGGCATACAAGACTCTTCACTCAAGCACACTTTGCTGAGTTACACATGAACATATTTATACTAAAACCTACAGCTATATCCTCGTAGGGATACAACGCTGGACAAAATACTAGAAACACATAAATGCTTAAAATAGTATACTGTCGTGGCTTAACATGCTAAGCCACATTAATTACAATCAATACAAATAACTCCATTGACTTTTACTTTAAATGCCTACAATACAAAAGGTATAAATGTAAAGTATGTCTGACAGAAATCTTTGCCGCTGACTTGCAAGAAAATGTCTTGTGATTTGATTCTGGTAGCGGAAAGCACTTTTGATTCTTTATTTAAGTGAGGCAGACCTTAGCAGAAGACCGTCTACAGAAGTTATCGTATCAAAAGCTGTAAATGCTGGGAAGGCCTCGGAAGCTTGAGGCTTTGTATGGCTTCTGGAAGGAGACGATCATCTTTCGGAAGCTTTTGTTCTTCCGAGTGAAGAGACCATAGAGGAAGAGACTTTTGGTGAGCAATCAGACTTATTCGATCTTACAGAGGTCGAGCAAGGCTATTGGTTAATATATCCACTACCTATAGCTTCGTATGAATAAACTTGGTGTAGAGTTTACCTAATGATACAAGTTCACGTATGAAATGATAATCCAGAGAAAGATATTTTGACGTTTTTTTAGAGACTGGGTTTTGTGTTAGAAAAATGCATTTTGATTGTAACACAAAATTTCGGGCATCAGGAGGAAGGGAGTGAAATTATTGGAAGAGATGAGTAAGCGAAACTATTTTTGCCTCAGTATTAGCCATTGCACGATACTTAGATTCACAATTGGAGTGAGTGACACTTGGCTGTTTCTTAGCATACTAGGAGACATGATTTCCTTCTAAAAAATAGAGTAACTATATGTGGATTGTTGAGTGTCCAATCATCTAGCCTAATTAACATCTATATAACCGAGAACAGTTGTGTGATCAGGTCGAGTGAAAGTCAGACCTTATCCAATTGTACGTTTAACATACCGAAGCAGACACTTAAGTTGTTGAAAGTGGACTGTAGTAGGAACCTACAAAAACACTATGTTGATTTTACAAAATATGATATATTAGATATAGTTAAGGTAAGGTATTGAAGTGCGCCAAGCAGAGAGCGGTCGGGGTGTGACAACATAGCCTATAAGTTGTACATTAAAAGCATACTTAAAACCATCAACTATAAAGTTGGGGAGTTCGTTAGTTTTAAATACAATAAATAAATCACACATTTATGATCTTCATGCAATAAATGGTCACCTAACATTACCATCACCCAAGTCCTACGGCTTATCGCATAATATAAGTATAATACAAAATACACAATGTTTCATGAATGGAACCTAAGCCTCACTGTGGGTTTATCCCACCATGTAGGGTCATTGTTTGTGGGGTTTCCCCAATTTACACAACTCATACAATTAATTGGCTTAACCCAAGTTAATGGTTGTGTAAAAAGTATATAGAAGGATCTTAAGTGATTGGAGTGGGTCATATTTAATAACATATCATACATTTGATAAAACAATTAGTATGCTTTTCACCAAAAATAATTTAGGTAAATGAGGGTCATGAAACTCACATAATCATAACAATGAGGATATGTAGCAATTCAAATAATAACATATTTGTATATACTTGAAATTATATTTATAATTAGAACTATAAAATTTATGGTTTTCTCAACTTTATAGTTTGTCATTTATTTTGTGTGCTCATATTGTCATTTTTTACTTATCAAACGCTAATCTAGTATAATGTTTTCTAAAAAGCATATAACACGTATATTCTAGCTCGATTTGTATAGATCCAACTATGTGTTGTGGGTTTTAAAATATAAAGTTGGGTAATTTAGGTTAAAAAGTTTGTAAATTTTTAAGCGGTTATAATGTCGGGGTTTTCAAGATTAATTCTTTAGTTAATGAGTAAAATTTCATTTTCGTCCCTATGGTTAACCTAAATATCACTTTCATTCCAATTTACACTTTTATTGCTTTTTCAGTCCTTGTAATTGTAATGTAATGCCATTATCGTCCTCCAGACTAACAGACGTCAGTCTGTCATTAGGGAAGGTGGGTTTTTACTAAATTACACTCAGGGATGAACCGTAATTTGTGAATTTATATCTTGTCAACATACATCATCGTCTTCCTCTTGTCAAAATGATTTGATTTCCACAGCAAAGATATTTTTCCTTGTCGAATTGATCAATGTCGACCTCATCGACTTCAAGATACAGGGGATCGACATTCTACTCCAACGTAATATGCTGCTACTGTGGTTCTCCAACCCTAATTCGAACCTCCTAGACTGATAAAATCTAGGACGAAGGTTCTATTGTTGTATAAGTACTATTTAATTCCCCTCCCTCTAATCTTAATTGGAAGTGTATTTTGGTTGTTTCTAATTCAATTTTATGTTTCCTTTGTTCAACATAATTCAAAGTGTGGTTTTGTGAGTTGGTATGATCCGGAAATGTGCCACAGGGCTACTCAAATAATCCCCGGTTTAATTTGATTGAAGAACAAGTTTGAAAAAAGGAATAATCAACTGGAATTATTAGCTAGGTTAAGAACTTAAGATGTGAGAAAATGGAAGATGGTTGCTGCATTTAGTTGGTCTTTGTTGTTGTTTATGTGATCAAAAGTTTGTTTTTTTAAACCACTTGTAGTCTAGCGGTTTAATTGTTCGATTGATATCACTTTGTTTCTTTGTAACGACTATATTTCAAATTTAGTTTGTTTATGTTTGTTGCACCCCGCCGGTAGGGGCAAGACGAAAGATTGGTAAAACACTTAATTAAGTAGGACTAAGATAAATTCATCATTAACTAGTACAAAATAGTCTTAGTAATTGTCTTAAAACCAAAAGTGGGCATGAACAACCCAATATCATAATGTCTGTAATCATAACAAAGCAGATGAAGTTTAAATCAAGTTCCAAGGCAGCGGAAGTAATAAAGCAAATCTCTAAGATAGACTCCAAAGTGTTAGGCACCAAAAGCTTCCCGTCTACCTCTCCTTCTTAGTTTAACATCCTGAAATACATACTTAAAAGAGTTTGAGCCAGCATAAAGCTGGTGAGCTCGAGCAGTTAAAAACATTTAATAAGTAAACAGTTTGTATTCTTTGTAATAAACAAAAATAACAATATTTTGTTTGTTTGTTCGTTCGTGTACAATGTTCAAGTCGCACAGCCAATCATGCACCACCTATATGATCTCCCAACAAGACCATATGTCGGCGTTCCGTCCCTGTATAGCTCATTTCCCATTAATGAACTAATAAAAGTAGTTAGTAATTATGCCACAACGATTTGCCAATCTCAGTGGGGAGACCACTATGTGTGAGGGTTTCTCAGATAGTGTTACCCATAATACTAATGGCCCCAACTAGGGTTAATGGTGTGCTCTAAAGAAGGGACAACAATATGGGAAGTAACAAGTCTCAAACATTAGTACACATAAAAAGTTTTAGTAGCATGTATTCCATCCCAATACATAGTAAACAAGGGAAAGGTTTGCACGAAAACTCACCGTTGTTATGGTTTGCAAACAATGTTATGAGTTGAGTGTTCCACGTGGTTGCCTTTACCAGATAGGTGTATACCTATGTTTGAATGTGTTGTTAAGATTAAACTTAATTGCTAACATCATTGTGCTCTATGCATAGTGTCATACTTTACTCGGGCCCCATTTTATATGTTTTGTAAATTATAACATTTATGTGACATCTTGAATGTATGTAATTAGGTTTTTAACATGGGTTGTTGTTTACAAATAATAATAATTGAATAGCTAGATAAGGTATTAATTGGGCTTTAAGTTATTTTTACATGTAAAGTTACTATTGGGCCTATTGGACCCATCAAGATGTTTAAAGCCCAACAATACGTTTACGAATCTTAACTTGTTTAAATAAGTATATACTTGTTCAATTATCAAAATATACTATTTAGTTTAAAATCCTTTGATTAGAAATACCTTGTTTTACTTAGTGGGCTAATTGGGCCGATAACGACCATAACGCGGTTTTTATCCATTTTAAATAAATAGTTTAAGCCCATAAGTTTTAGAAATTATATTTTCATTATATATAGAATATATTAAGTATAATATTCTAGTCTAAATGGTCCTTGGCTTGTATATATATAAAAATTCGTTTTTATGCATTACGTGTGTCGGTTACGTACGTAGTTTCGCATTTAAAGAGTCTTTTGAATTTCCTAGCATCCCAAATATTTTTATAATATTATTTTATATATTTTTACTTGTATATATTCTGTAATATTTCAAAAATAAGTTATAGTCCAAGACTATGCGATTTAACAATTCAAATGAGTCGGTTTCGTAACTAGTTTTGTGTAAAATATGTTGTTAGTCATTTTAATCACCATAACTCATCAAAATATGATATTATTCATTATTTATCATAGATAAACTTATAAAATTTCCATAATTTAGATATACACTTAAATAAACCATTTTAGTAGTTTTTAACACGTCGGTTCGGTAATATAATGGTTCTAAGTTTAAACCATGTTAGGGATGTCTTGCAAAACATATTTAAATTATTTTTAACATCATTTAAGATGTTTTTAAGTTCTGGAACGTTTGGATTCATGCATGTATGGTTTGTGTCGGTTTTGAGATTTTAACGCGTTATGTGCGTTTTTAACGTACAAGACATTGCATGCATTATGTTACATTTTATGTTCAGATACTTTGACTCATTTTAAGTTATATTACATGTTTTTTATATGTTATAAGTGTTCAACAAATCTTACGTGTGAGGCTGCTGTATCCAGAGGATTTTAGGGCTGTAAATATGGTTAACAAAAGTGTATTGGCTTTAAATGGAGTGAAGGTGCAAAGGTGAAGGTATTAGTGCTTAAAAACCAAGTTTAGGCACAAGCAACCTTCATGCGTGTGTGTTTTTCGACCAAGATTTTATACCAACGACTTTTGTTAGTTAAAACATTTATTTTTACTACTAAAAAAAGTTCTTGGTCGTGGTCAACAAGTAGTGATAAAAATACATAGTTGTTGTTTTTAGAACTCGAAAACTCATCTTTTTGTACCTGCAACCTTGTTGCATGTAAGAGTTTTGACCATGGCTGCGAAACCACAAAATTTTGGATGTTAATGGTCTTTATTTTCTGTTTAAAAATAGGTCTTGGTCATGGATTTGAAAGAGTATAGGATAGAGTGCAAAAACATTGATAAAAGTGAGTTTTTGATTTTAAAATGTATTATTTGTATGTAGTTCTTGAAGGATAATGAAGAAACATGGATTATGAGATGGTAGGACCTTCAAATGATAACAAAAAATCTGCTATGAGGAGTTCTTGTAAGGGTTTGAGTTCAAAAATTCAAGAATCAAGAAAGAAAGAAGATGCAAGTCTTTGCATATAATGTTGCTGCACTTGTTCCTCGTTTTCAAAGATTTTCAGCTTCGTTCTGGGTCTCAAAAGCTCCTAGGGCTTTCACCAAAACAAAATAAATTGAAGTCCAAGGAGATCACAAAAATAATGAGGTGATTTGGAGTTCATTTGGTACCTTAACGGTGATGAAGAAGTGAAGATAGCACATCAGGTTGGTTTCAGCGCAGCTGAGTTTTGGAGGCTGTTTGGAGGTCGAAATATTCATGAAAATGAGTGAGACCACTTGGGATACTTGTGGAGGACATTAAGGTATATTGTGAAAAAGAAATGGAGTGTGGGATGAGTTATAGGGTCTGGAAGTTGACAGATGAATGCTGTCAAAAAGCAGAAAAGTAAAGGGTATTGGGAAGAGAAAGAGAAGGAGGGAGTATGTGGATTGGGCATGGGGTGGTGTGTTTGAATTTGGATCTTTGTTTGTTAGTGTGCATGGCGTATTTTGCATGCATGTGTGTGTTATATGTATGTATGGATTTCATACTCATGCATGCATGTGTATAACTTGTGTATATATTTATGTGTTTTGTAATTGTTTGATTTGTTTTGTATACATATGTACATGTATTTGTTTATATGCGTATGAATAAATGTATGTATGCGTGTATTTTGTGTATATATACATATATATAAACGTTGCTTTTCTATACATATATATACGCGTCCATATACATATATACAAATGTTGCATGTCTATATTTGTATTTTGCTTATAATTAATTATGTGTGTTAAATAAATTAGTTGTTTTACATGAATGATTCCATGTATATACTTTTATGTGTATGCTTGTAGTAGGTTTCGTATGTATACGTTCTTGTATAAAATAATTATGTAAGTAATGTGTTTACTAATTGTCATAATTAAATTGTTAAGGTGTTTAGGCCGAGTAAAGTGATTTTCAATTAACCGTCTAATGTCGATTCAAATCCCTTTCATGTTTGGTTCTAAGTTCGTTATTCGATATAACATATTCCTTTAATTAATCCATAGAATATCGAATATATTTCTAACTTGGCAAGTAACTTATAAATTATTCTAGACAATTTAATAAATAATAAAAGTTCAAATTGGACCTGAATTTTTGAGGTTGTTACAATGTCACTACAAATACCACACAACTTCATGCATACTTTGCAAGCATTAGTTAGTTATAAGAATGGACAATAAACATGGCATAGAGCATGAAGATGAGGGCCAAATGAAGGTAAAAGCTTATGATGTGAAGCTGAGTTGCCTTCACTTCCGTTACCTTGGTATTTTAATGTTATTTCGAAAGGTCCATCAAGACTCAGAAATGACCCTCGATCTTTTCAATCCCTTTAGTAGAGAATTCTTAGCCTTCGTCTTATAAACTGAGCTCTCTTAAGGATGATTGCCATGAAGATTATGGAGATGAAACTTTGAATTATGACCCTGATGTATTGAAGGATGCATGGTGTTATAATTCTCCCAAGTCAGAGCATCATGAGGTGGACTATCATGATCGTTATGAAGATGTAATTCTTAATATCATGAAGATTATAAAGATGAAACTGTGAATTATGACCCTGACGTACAGTATTGAAGGATGCATGGAGCTATGATTCTCCTAAATTAGAGCATTTTGAGGTGGACTATCATAACCCTTATGAAGATGAGAAGGATTCAAAGGGGTCAAATGATGATTATTGTTGGGAGTGATGTTATGTTGGTTGAGTGCATTTGTGTTAGTGATGTTATGTTGGTTGAGTGCATTTGTATTAGTGATGTTATTTGGTAGTGTCTATTTTGTACTAGTGGTTAATTAGAAAACATTACTGCTGTAACATCAAACAATAAAAAAAAAACAAACTATTACATCACAAATCGCCTCCTGGATTCAACAGCACGTCTTTTTACCATTTGCTTCAAATGTTCCTTGCTGTCAATAACTTGGCCTACATAAAAGGGGGATTGAGAATCACTAACACCAATCAATTTACTCTTCGTCCTGTGCTTCCTCATTACCTTAGGTAATGTTAGCCCATCTCATCGTTCTCACTGTTACTCTTAAAATCATCAAGATCCTCTGCCTCAAGATTTTGATCATCATCTTTTATATCTTCCCTCTCATCAAAGTCAACAGATACCTTAAATTGTTGCATGTCAAATTCCATATCCTCCGCAACTGTAACATCCACGATATAATCTGAGTCTGATTCTTTACTATCTGAATTTGATCCCTCACTTTCTGTTGATAAATGACTATGTGTTGATACATGATATCTTGATCCATCCTATTCAATGCCATCCTTTCTAAACTGGTGACTTACCGCAAACATTGCTTCAATTACAATGCTATTGTTTGCATCTAATTGATGCACATCATCAAATGATGTATTCCTATCTAGTATATTTTCCATTAACACACGAGATATGTCACGCTCCACATGTATGTCAATTACTTTAACACCTCTTTTAACATGCTCTAACAACCTCAGAAAATCAAAATCAATGTCTAGAGTTCTTAGCCCTATATCCAAATGTGAATAAGGAACTCGAAAATGACATTAAATTAATATATCATCAACTGTATAACCTAAAGCCTTTACCATCTCATCCAACACATCTTTACCAAAATTAATAAATTCCTGTAAGTAACAATGCAAACTGCACTAACCGTAAACTACTTCGGGGTCGAACTGATCTTCTGGAGTAGAAGTACGAATACGCCACATATGGAAGTCCGTCTATGCATCAACGACAACGGTTTTGTTGGAATTCTCCATCAGAGCTCTTGAATTTGACGGGAGACGAAATCGAAGATGGGGGATTTGGGGACTATTCTTGTTTAATATACTGATTTTGGGGATGATAATAGAAAGGGATTATAAATTTGGTAATGGACATTAATGCCCTCAAAGACCCCTGCGAAATGAAAAATATATCCACCTTTTTTTGACGACATACTAACGTCTCTTAGTCAGGAGGATGATAATGGCATTTCATTACAATTACAAGGACTGAAAAAGCAGTAAAAGTGTAAATTGGACTGAAAGTGATATTTAGGTTAACTGCAGGGACAAAAATGACATTTTATTCTATTTATATATTAACTTGGTTTGCTTTCAGCTCATATATCTAAAATCCGATCCTAACCCATCACGCTACCAATCGAACAACCCGGTTGATTTCCAGCTCACCAGACCGTGTCTCCAGTCAACCGAACTCAAAAATGGAAGGTATACAAACACGTTGTGTATGGTTTGTTTTCTAGATCAATTTTCAATTCAATCGTTTAAGGTTGTGGTTATTTAATCATGAGATATTTAACTAGGATTTTTAGCAATTTATATTGTCAGGGTAAATGTCTATATTTTTTGTTTTGATTTTTTTAACAATAAACTGAATCGAATGTTAGTAAAATA
Source organism: Mikania micrantha (assembly GCA_009363875.1). NCBI lineage: Eukaryota > Viridiplantae > Streptophyta > Magnoliopsida > Asterales > Asteraceae > Mikania > Mikania micrantha. Next base: position 8,201,336 of record CM018687.1, read on the forward strand.
GATCAGATATATAAATAAATTGAATATTCGATAATTTAACTTGGTGGTCAATTCTTCGAGTAATCTTAATTCGTATTTTTCATTCAATCTCTAAAATTTATTATTAGTTATTGACATTTGGTATTTTACTTATTTATTTAATTTTTACATTTTTACGGGTATTATACCAATAATTATTAGGGCGAAATTTATTAATATATATGGTTTACAATTTGAGATCTCTTTAAGTGACCTTATTTAACCTAATTGCCCGTCAATAACCATGATTGGTGTTGATGATCCTGAGTCATTACAACAACAACCTTACCCAGTATATTCCTACTTCTTAGTAGGGTCTGGGAGGAAGGATATATACAAACCTTACCTCTATCCAGAGGCTGCTCCGAAAGAGTCCCCGGCTCAAAGTTATCGTTTGAAGTTGATCATCCCAATGATTTTAACGTTATTTTCACAAAATAATTGAAATAACGTTAAAATTAGTGCACTTTTACTTTTGCCCCTTAAGGGCTCACACATATATACATTATATGTGTGCACCACAAATGGGGCGTATGATCGTAAGCCATTATTAACCTTAATGATCCACAAGGTAACCTAAAACAAAAATCAGTCGCCTTTCTTGACTCTAATTTATCACTCCAAGTGTAATCAATGATCAAATTGACCTTAATAAAGCATCAATGACCCAAAGTGGTATTAGTAGTTTATGTGACGGTGATGGAAGCTTGATGAGTACACATAGTCTTAATAGTGGTCGAGAAAGGGGACAAAGTAGGAAAAGACAAAACCACGAGCAATATCTACAGTTTATAAACTTGTTCACGGGAGGAGACAAAGGAGCTAAATCTGAAGCTTCATAAATAACCGAATTATGAATGTATGTATAGTAGTAATATTTTTTTATTTATATTTTCATAGCATGGTTGGAGAAACGTTTTCTTACAAAAAAAGTGGTTTGAATCACAATTTTTGTATAATATATATGTTGCTTTGGTAGTTTCCTGCACCCGATGATTTATATTTTAACTAACATAAACTTACACGCCACAAGGAAAATGACTTTTAGCGACGACCAAAATCGTTGCTATAGCATGAAAATATCGTCGCAATAGGCCATAAACATCATATCGATGGCGTATGGTCCCTAGATGGTCGTCTCAATTCCTTAGTCGCTATAGGCCATAAACATCATCACTACAATGATCGTCGCATTACTGTAGTTATATAATGTTACATATATCTAACTAGGTATATGGTATATATACAACTAATCATATGATTACATATATGTAATTATATGCAACATGTAATATGATTACATAACTACAATCAACGATATATGTAACACTTAATATTACGTTTTTTTGTTTCTAATATTTTTTTTTTTATTTTTGAAAAATTACATACATGTAACACTAAGGATTACTTATAAGCAACAAATAATGTTACATATACGCGCAATCAGATAATTTTATGAAAAATTTAGATTTTTTGGAATAAATAAATCCAAATTGTTTAAAAAATTGTTGGTTTAAATTATAAAATCATTTTATTAATATTTAATATCTATATCTATATACTATATAATAAAATAGTAAAAATTTTGCCACTTGTCACCTTCTTACACCACTATTGTCACTTGTCATCTTCTTATACTACCATTGTCACTTGTCAATTCATTATTATTTCACGTAATTCTCTCTCTTATTAAATAATTATATTATCCATCTCTTATTAAATAATTTTTTCTCTTATTAAATAATTATAATAATATTAACTAATATATTATTTATCTTTATTATAAAATACACTTAAAATTTTTTATATAAAATACGAAATTTTTTTATATTAAAATTTTTTAAAATAAGAAATATTTTATTTTCAAAAAAAAAAATTTATGTAAGAAACAAGTTATCTTAAAAAATGATTTTTTTTTTAAAAAAAAATTATACTATAAACTGGAGTTTTTAAACAATGAGATTTTTATAAACAAATGATGTTTTTTAATTTATTAAAAAAATTCAGTAACAAAATGATAGAGAAAGTTATACTTTTGGTCCGTTATGTTTAACATTATTTTTAATTGGGCCGTTTAACTTTAATAATTACAAAAATTATATTTTACATTTTTAATTTATAAAAGTTAGTTTTTAATACCATGCAAACTGAAGTTTTTAACGTTAGTTATGTCAAAGATATCAATTGTTATGCATCAAAATATCATATATCATTTGTATAATGATTAAAGTTTTAATTATCTTTTTATTACTTACAATATTTATTAATATGTAAATTTTATTATTTTATATCCAAATATCGTTTTATAATTGACAAATTTTCATTGCTAAATATTTAACATTTTATATTAAATCCGTGTAATATACGGGTTAATAACCTATTATATTAATATTAAGAGAGTGGAAAGAGAAAAATTATTTGAGAATTTAATTGATCTTTAAGAGAGAGAAATAATTTGTTTGAACTAATTTACTCTTATAAATTATAATTAAATCTTTTGGTTATTTTTTATTTCCGGTCTTGATACTATAGGTTTGATCTAAACCATTAATTACAATAATCAATAGTTGTAAGGAACTAGATCTGAGGCTTATACGAGTTTTCTGTAATTTATGGTTCGGATATTGAAGACAGAGAAGATAACTGTTAAAACAAGGTTCTCACTTCTCTATTAAGATATTTATGGGATTTACAGCATGACGTAAGGTGATAATATAATTGTTCACGGTTGGTCTCGATTAGAGGTGGGCAAAAAACGGACCCGGAACTGATAAGCCGAACCGGAACCGGTCATAACCGAACCGACAGGTACAAATGGGTCCGGTTTTTCAGACAAATTAGAACCGAAACCTGAAAAACCAGAATTGGTTCCACCTATACCCGACCAAAACCCGAACCAGAACCGGTCAAAAACCGGTTGGAACCAGTCGAAACCCGGAACCGAAACCGGGTCTTGACTTTGTTGACAAGAACCGGTTCAAAAAAAACTCGATTTGCGCACCTCTAGTCTCGATTGAGCTTGTTGGGTTGCAGTTTGTGTATTCAGCTTTGGGGTGGGCCACAACTTTAAGTGGGTTGGTTTAGATGGTTTTTCATATGTGACTATGTGAGCCCAGTGGGTATAAATAAATATTTTACGTAACCATGAACCATCTAGGTTAGACTTATATACAGCATATTAATTATTGAGTGTATTAGTAGAGAGGAGCCGAAACAGTTGGTTCTTAGTTTCAGTTTTTCAATCTTTATTGTATCAGACGAGAACTTAGGTTTTGCATCTTGAATATGTTTTGAATCTAGGTGATTGGTGTCGAAGTACCAACCAAAAATAAGAGTTTAACACTCAAGTCCTCCAACCCAAATTAGTTAGGGAAGTCGGGTATTAATCTACGAATAGTCAAGTGGAAACTACTTTTGCAAACAACTTAATTAACTAATTGCAATTCAAAGTAAACTTGAAAGGTTTGAATTTAGGTTTTAAATAAAAATACTTTATGCTGATTAAAAACACTTAAATTAACTTAGTTGTAAGCAGTAAATGGAAAGGTGATCCCTCCAGGTTTCATGTTAGTCAAATAACTAGGTTGCAATAGCTTGTTGATTGGAAATCATATAGACATGATTTATGCTTAGATTGATTAACACATAGGGTTTTGTAAATGAATTAATGACTTTGTTGACAACCAATAAGTAGACCGATGTTGACGCGGTTAATTACTCATTTCACAAACTATAAGATTTCTAAGATACCTTGAAAACTAACAACATCAATTCTCAATTCATTGAACAATGAACAAAAACGAATCAAAGAAATTGAATTCAAAGTTGCAAAAGAAACCAAAATCATTCACTGTTTCACAATAAAGTAATACTGAAATCGTAACTTTGAGAAAGAACAAGTTCAATACCAATGTTTTACAAACCATAAACATACCTAGCTATTACGACTAAGACTTCACCCGGAGAGAATCACTAAAGGATTATCCGGACAACACAACGATCAAATCCACATTGTTGTTGAGTGATTGCATGATCGGATCTTTGCTTCTATCAATTGGAATGATCCTTGATTGATTTGGAGGAGTTATGAGGCTCAAAATCGTCACTTTCTTGCCCAGAAAATCGTCCAAAAAAGGCTTGGAATCGAATCCCTAGAATATGGGTTTAAATACGGTCAAGATAATACAAAATTCCAAGTTTCCCGGCCGCCGGCGTATGATACGCTGGGCCCGGGCGTATCATACGCCTCGACAGATACACTACGCCCAAGACTTTTTGTCAACATCCAAAATTGGGCGTATCATACGCCCGGGTGTATGATACACTAACCTGGGCCTATGATACGCCAAGTCAGACTTAATGCTCCGCTTCGTCTCGTCGAGAAACACATTTTTCATATATTATGGGTCTCATAACTCATCTCCTTGCTGGAGATATACCTCTTCAAAGTTTTGGACTTATAAACTTCATGTTTTTGCACCTTTTAACCTACAAACACACAAGAACACATGGTAGCTGCTATTCGGATGAATCATCATATAAAAACTCATAGAAAAACATATTTAAACCATTAAACCCAAAACCGAACCCCCATTATCACATCCCCACACTTCACATTTGCTTGTCCTTAAGCAAACTTTCTTGAACATTACTCACCTTCTCTACAGCACACCTTTGCAATCTCCACCAACGTATAGATCAAGGTACCAAATTAACACACCTATCCCATAGACTGACAGAATCGAGATTATCATGCCGTCAAACATATGATGCAATTCTAACTAAAAATAAGAATTGCCTAATCAAAGTTTGTATGAACGGTTGCGGAATAGGACCTACGCGATTTGTGACGATTAAATAGTTGAAGAACAGAGAAAGTCTTGAAGATGGCGAAGAACACAAACAAGAATATGAGATGCAATGTAAATTGAAGAAAAAGAAATGATATATAACAATAATAGTTCAACATTCAACAAGATTACATTACCTACCCCCCACATGCTTAAACTCCGTGGATAAAGAATCCATGGAGTTCATGGGGAAGAGCTCTCAAGACTACATTGAATCACACTCTCACCACTCTCTTGTATGGTTCTGCTACAAATGAGAATAATCTCTATTTATAGTATCACATGACCTAAAACCCTAAAACTTCAAATACAACAAAACGATAATAAAAAATAAATATTAAATTAAGCTCTATCATTTGTTATGGTCTACGGGTCTGTTGGTCATCAAGTGTCTTCGTAATCTTGAGTCTTTAGTGGCTCGTGAGGTGACTCGTTGCTCCCTAATCAACAAATACATAATACTTCTTGTTTACGTTCCATCTATCCAAATTAACCGTTTGTCTTGACTTTACTAGACCCAACAGTCTCCCCCTATTTGGTTAGATGAATGTAAGCCAATGCTGAAGTAAGATGAAACAAACATGAATACTAAGATTGAACTTGTGTAGATGCAATTCATGTTTCTTTCATCGCAACAATTGTGAAGCTTTCTTTATTCAATTTCTCAAACCCAAAAGAAACTTCTTGAAGTTTCATGTCTTCCATTTATCTTCCCCCCCTCTAATAAAGCCCCCTACGATTAAACAATCTTAATCTTCAATCCCATCCCAAAAGATATCCGAATATAGGGTGTCAGTCCAAGTATAGGAATCACAGCTTTCCTTGTAATGAACATGTGACAAATGGAGGTTCAAAGATGAATGTAAACCATATCCCAACAATTTGATTCTTGAGAGTCTTCAAAGCAGAAATAAGAAATATTCACATCAATGAAACCGAAGTCTTCACTGATAAACCATTGATAACACACTTGCCAACAGTTTCAATTCATCAATCTCCCTCTAAATTGATGCTATAGATAACTAACGAGTGAAGATCCATCAAGTCTTCAAAAACAAGTAGTGTTCTTTGGAAGCAATTATTGCTAACCGGTAATATGTCTCATGTTGCAGATCTAGAACACTAATTGGACTTACAGAATAGGCATCATTAACTTCTTTTAATTTTCTAATGATGTATAAGTATTAGCTCTATCATGCCAAAGTGTTTACTATTTCCAAATATGAAACCAAATGAATGAACTAAAGTCAAACGTGTTTCAGAAGTGAAATCATATGTTTTCAACTTCTAAAGTGTTGGTTTGAAGATGCATTAGAACTTGGACATCACACAAATTAACACTTTGAAAGAAGACATTACATATCAAGGGAAGACATCACTTTCGAAGTATTTTGTTAACTTCAGAGGTAAAGATTTATAGATGCATTAGAACTTGGACATCATAAATTAGAACTTAAAAAGTTAACCTCTATTTATACCAAAAACACTTTGGTTCTTCATATTAAAACTTTTAGTTAACTTCAGAAGTATTAATTTGTAGATGCATTAGAACTTGGGCATCACAAACTAACCCTTATAAAGTTAACATCTTGGCATACCACAAACCTTAGATTCTTTGGGAGTAAAATGATGTTTGAAAAAATTGCCAATACAACCTTTATTGAAATTTGTTAATCATGTATGTGCATAACATGAATACACAAATACATGGGTCATCACCTATTGAAGTTATCATCTCATCACATGGCATCCATAATGTCCCCATGAGCCCCTTTTGTAGCAAAGTAATCATTGTATCTTATCGTCTTAATATAATTCTTCATGAAGCATTTGACGTCAAATTACCATATTGCCATATATTTTAATTCTTGGAGTTTGGAAATATATTAAGAACTTGGGAAGCGTGTTTGAAAACAAGGATAGCAAATGGAAGTAGCTTCAGTCGGAAGAGACGCATGTCAGTAGCAAAAAATAATTGTTGTTCAAAAGTGCCACTAATCGGAAGTGTACTGCTTTTCGAAAGAAAACTCAATCCATCGGAAGAGTACTATGATCGGAAGCAAACAACTCATGTGCTTTAAAAGGTTGCTCGGAAGTAGCAACTCATCAGAAGTTTTCTTTCAAAAGCAATATTAATCCATTTTCAGAAGCAATAGCCATCAGAAGCTTGTATTTTTAAAAAATATCAACGGTAAACTTCCAAAAACCAATCAACTGAAACCTTTTGATAACCCTAATTGATACACCATTGACTCCAACATATTCTTTTTTGAAAAAAAACCCATCTGCCCTAAAATTTTTCAGCCGCCTCCATTTTCTGAAGCTGAAACTGTCTCCAAGGTCCCAGTCATTATTTAGGTTTCTTCCTCAGATGAACAAATGACCGATGAACTAACCGGTGAGGCAAGACTGTCAATCTCCTCTAGGTCAAGCATACTTGATAAAGGCAACAGAAAACTAACCCTAGAGGAGGAAGCTGCTCAGGAAGAGAGGAGGCCATTCACAAATAAGGGCCGACCAGATGCCTCCCTGGATGGAGAGATTCTACGACTCCCTGGCCTCCTCCATGAGAAAGGATATGACATTAATGAGGTATTGCTATGGTCGGTGCCTAGAATGACAGCTGAGCTGGACAAGGTGTAGCTGCTTGAACATGTTGCTGCTACATCCAAAGCTATGGCAGTTTCCACCAAGAAAGAAAAGGAAGCTGCCTACCGAAAGAAGATGAAGCAGTTTCTTGTGAACTATGGATTCTCTCGGCAACAGGTTGGTCCTATGAACAACTCTACCATGGATCTTCACATGAGAGAAATTAAAAATAAAATATCCAGGGGAGAGTTACCTTCACTGGACCAAATCCAGGCTTAGAGGGAAGCCCTTAACCTTGGATTAGGGGGGAGGGTTCTCCCCAATATATTCGTCTCTGCTCAAGCAATTAGAACAGGAGAGGAAGTTATGTGTGATGCTGCAACAAAGGTTTACTTTCCAAAGGAAGAGCCTCTCGCTCCTCCATCTAGTCCTTCATATGACAATGTGCCTCTATCCTTAGTGATCAAGATCAACAAAGGTCCCACAAAGCAAAAATCAAAATCTCCTAATCCATATGAACAACCAAGGGCAGATGTGGAGAGAGAAGAAGACACAATTGTTGAATCTACTGCAGCAGCTGTGGAACAAGATCCTGTTGAGGATCAAGAGCCAGAACCAGCTGCAGCCAATGGATCAACAGCAGAAGAAGCTGAAGGAGAGCATGAGGAGCAGGAAGAAGAGACTCCAGTCCAAGGCCAAATGGTCCTGTATAAGAGGCGTGGACCATTCAGAAGATGGAAATCCATTGCCAAAAGAAGACCTGAAGAGATGCCCATCAATGTGTACATTCCAATCATTGAATGGAGCTATGTTTCTCTTAAAAAGAAGTTCCACCTCAAACTAAGCAATAGTAACATTGTGAAGCTCAGGGAAATTGACATCTGCGCTCTTCTTGCTCCATGCATATTTGACTTGGAAAACCTGCCTCTCCTAAACTCAGACAATCATCCAAAAGGGAGTCTCACACCAAGACTTGTCAAGAGAAGGGCTGACACGCTAAGAAATCAAGGATAAAGGTTTTGGTAGCATCAGCCTAGGAGGAGATTGTAAGATTAAATAAGGCTGATGCTCATCAAAAGTCTCTCTTGAACAAGTCTTGTACACTCAGAAGACAAACATAGCCTTCGGAAGAACTAATGCTTTCGAAGGTTAGCTATCTCCTTCTGAAGGCTATACAAAATACTCAAGCTTCCGAAGCCTCCTCAGAAATAATAGAATCCGATAAAGATCTTGCAGCTTCTGATACAACAACTTCCGAAGATATTCTTCTGCCAAGGTCTGCCTCACTTAAAGAAAGATTCAGAGATGTTTTCTATCACCAAGACCAACACAGAAGACATTCTCATGATAGTCAGAAGCAAAGGACACTTGTCAGATAGGCAGAAGACCCTTTACATTAATACCTTTTGTAGTGTATGTATTTAATGTAAAACTCAAAGAAGTTATTTGTATTAATTGTATTTAATATGGCTTGGCCTGTCAAGCCATAACAGTATACTAGTTTTACATTAGTTTGTTTCTAGTATTTTGTCCAACCTTGTATCCCTACGAGGATACAATTCTAGGTTTTAGTATAAATATGTTCATTTGTAACTTAGCAAAGTGTGCTTGAGCTACGGGTCTTGTATTCTTTACATTTGAATGAAATATACTTTAACCTTGAATTATTTCTCTCTTGTGTAATATCAGTCTTGTCTGTAAGCATATGTGTGAATAGAATTGATAGAGGTTCCACATCTATAAGTTCTGTAGAAGATAACTTGTGTAAGTGTTGTGCAAGTTGCATAACCCGATCCTACAAAGTTACATGCTTTAAAGTTCTTACACATGTTAACACATCCCTCACAATCATTCTCTCGTCTTGGCTTATGAATACTAGCAAATAAAGTGCTGGGACTATATCACTCACAACCAGGTATTGAATCATATGGACATAAGCTTGTATGTTAATCACGCCTTCACCACAATCGTAAGCATTGCACCAATCAAAGGACTTTTCTAGTTTTGGGCTTGGGCTGAGGTATGTTTAGGCTTATTTGAGGGTACAACCTGATGAAAATCCACTAAACAACTTTTCCATTGACATTTGTATTCTTGTTATCATACAATGTCTTTTTATTCTAGCATCAACCCTTTTTTTCTTTCTTTTTTTTTATTAATAAACTTTTCCTGGTAACCATATAGAGACACTTGAATTTTCATCAAACTTTTCAAGATTTCAACTTTGAAACTCGGCTATTGGGTTGGACAAATGAAAGGGATTTTTATAAAACGAAACATAGGCTATTACGAGAAACTAACATGTATTTGCTTTCGAGATGTCTTTGATAAAGATTTGTAGAGCACCCTATTGTTTGATAATGAATATTGTGTTACTAAGTCTTGCAATTTGACTAAAACTTTACTATAATGGCTAGGATTCTTCTAAAAGGTTTGAGTCTCAATCCATGAATTTTTGGAATAATAGTTTAGAAATAAAATTTATTTAAAACATTTTAAGTAAATATTTTATAATTTTTGTAAAGGAATAAAAAACTTATTAATACCAAATATTTTCCAATTATTTATTTTAACAAATTTGTATTTAAATTTCTTTAGAAGTTTTGTATCAAAAAGTTACTAATATATTATTTAAATCTAATTAACTACAATAAAGATTTTGTAAACATTTTAAAATAAGTAAGTTTGAAAGTAAAAAAGATGTTAAATATAATTTTGTTAATAGTAACATTAGAAAATTACAATTAAAGGTTTTATATATATATATATATATATATATAGGGAGAGGTTCAAATGTTAACCCTCCCTTATATCGTTAACCCGTGTTAACCCGACATTTTTGCCCGAATCTTTGTTTTTTTTCATGGTTTTTATTATACATAAATAGGGGGGGTTTCTTTTTTTTTTGTTTTTGCTAATTCATCACCGTTTATGTATAATAAAAACCATGAAAATAAAAAAAACAAAGATTCGGGCAAAAAATGCCGGGTTAACACGGGTTAACGATATAAGGGAGGGTTAACAATGGAACCATCCCCTATATATATATATATATATATGGATACTAGCTTATTGACCCCACGTATTACACGGGCTGATTCATAAAATTATATTAAATAATACGAATTAGCAGTTAAGATTTAAAAATTTTTAAAATGATCTTTAGAGATAATTGTTTATTTTTTAACTTGCAGAATGAAGTCAATTGAAAATAAATGTTGTAGAATGATCGTAGATTTAATAATCATAAAAATTAGAAAGCATTTATAAAATATAAGTATTATCATTATTCTTTCTTTTTTTAGTTAGAATTTAAAATTTTGTATTGAGTATCTTAATAATTTAATTTGAAAATTTTTTGAATTTCAAAATTATTGATCAAAAATAAAAAGTTTGATATGATTTAATTTTTATTAATATTTAAAAGAAAATAAATATCATCTTATTAAATTTAAAATAGGAAGTTTAAATTGATTACATTTATTAAATGAAATTTATTTTTAAAATATTAAGGTTGATATAATGGTGCTATGTGGCATCAATTGTAATTTGCCCTATTATTTAATGACAAGTAACATGCAGTTTAACCAGAAAACGGCAAGTGATGAAATGTTAATCTTTTATTATATATATATTGGGGATGGTTTCATTGTTAACCCTCCATTATAGCGTTAACACGTTAACCCTGGCGTTTTTTGCCCGATTCTTTGTTTTTTTTGTCATGGTTTTTATTATACATAAATAGGGGGTTTCTTTTTTGTGTTTTTGCTAATTCATCACTGTTTAGAAATTAAATCAAAATGTAAGTAAGTGTAAGTTTCTTACACTTACTTACATCAGATATTGTAACTTAAACTTACAATTGATTTAATTTCTAAACGGTGATGAATTAGCAAAAACACAAAAAAGTAACCCCTATTTATGTATAAGAAAAACCATGAAAAAAACAACAAAGATTCGAGCAAAAAATGCCAGGGTTAACGGGTTAACGCTATAAGGGAGATCGAGTTAACATTTGATCCTCTCCCTATATATATATATATATATATATATAGATAAGATTTGATTATATTTATCAGGATTTATCTATAAAAAATAATTATTTAAATAAATATATACTTATTATGTCAAATTAGTAAAAGTTACATAAATAAAAATTTGTTATGATTAGAATCTTTCAAGTAGCTCACTCATCAATTTTATTCATTTACACTATAGTAATTCTAAGTGAGGAATGTTGGATCGGGTTGCTTAATCTAAACAACACTTCACAAGTATTTCTTAAACAATCTAACAGATGCGGAATGTTCTGTTAGAATAATCTCACAAGCACTCAAAATGACAAAGTAATAATCCTTGAATACTAATAGGAACACACGAATAATTTCAAGCTCAAGGATATATTTCTCTCAAAGTCAGAAGTGTACAAGCACTTCTAAGCAAACATACAATGGGAGGTTATATAGCCGAGGCTACAACCGTATACACTTAGGAATACAAGTTGGGTATACTAGACAAGTACATAAAGTAAAGCTTATTCTAGTATGTTGAGTGTCTTAATAGGCTAAGACACTCAGTCATAATCATTATATTAATAGACATTGACTTTACAAAGGACTACTAAATACAAAAGACATTTAATGTTGTTGATCTTCAAGGCTTCAGATGATCTTTTGCATTTAATGCAGCATGGGAGAGGTAAGGCGCTTTATCTGACTCATTACATGTTGTCTTTGTCTTTACTCAGACCAGCATGTCTTGTGTCAGTACCTTTTGTACTATGAGAGTAAGCTGCTACAGTCTTTGTCAGAGGATAAACCTCGGAAGTCTTTCTCTTCAATGCAAGAGAGGATTCCTTGGAAGTCTTTGTCTTCAATGCATGTGAGGATTCCTCGGAAGCAGTTGTCTTGTATAACCTTCGGCAGGAACCAGTTATCCTTCGGAAGCAATGCTGCTTCCGAAGAATCACTTCTTCCTTCCGAAGGTTTTTATTCAAAGAGGTTCCTATACTTAGACAAAGTAAATTGAAGTCCAAGAATATCAAAAAAAGAATGAGGTGATTTGGAGTTCATTTGGTACCTTAACCGTGATGAAGAAGTGAAGATAGCAAAGCTGGTCGGTTTCTGCGCACCTGAGTTTAGAGGGCTGTTTGGAGGTCGAAATCTTGATGAAAATAAGTGAGACTACTTGGGATACTTCTGGAGGACATTAAGGTGTATTTTGAAAAAAAGAATGGACGAATTTGGTGGAGTGTGGAATGAGTTATAGGGTCTGGAAGTTGGCATACCAAAGCTGCCAGAAAGTGGGCAGAATTTTGAAAGAAAAAGGGAGAGAGGGATTGGTGGAATAGGTGGTGGGTTTGAATTGAGAGGAATCTCTTTTGTTGTTTTGTGTTTGAGTGTATGTGGTGTATATATCCATATATATATATGTATGTATAAATGTATGAATATCTATATATGTATTTTATACATATGCATGAATTTATATTTAAGTGTTTTGTAGTTGTTTGATTTGTTTTGTATACATGCATACATGTATTTGTTTACATGTGTATGAACAAGTGTATGTATGTGTGCATTTTGTATATATATATATATATACACATATACATAAACGTTGCTTGTCTACACATATATATACGCGTCCATATATATATATATATATATATATATATATATATATATATAAATGTTGCATGTCTATATATATATATATATTGTACTTTTCTTATAATTAATTATGTGTGTTAAATAAATTAGTTGTTTTAAGTAAATGATTCCATGTACATACTTTTATGTGTATGATTATAGCAATTTATGTATATACATTCTTGTATAACATAATTATGTTGGCATTGAAATTTACTAATTTTCGTAATTAAATTGTTAAGGGGTTTGGGCCGAGTAAAGTGATTTTCAATTAACCGTCTAATGTCGATTCGAATCCCTTTTGTGTTTGGTTCTAAGTTCGTTATTCGAAATAACATATTCCTTTAATTGATCCACAGGATATCGAATACATTTCTAACTTAGAAATTAACTTACGAAATATTCTAGACGATTTAATAAATAATAAAAGTTTAAATTGGACCTGAATTTTCGAGGTTGTTACAGTCTCCCATTGTTAGAGAAATTTCGTCCTCGAAATTTAGTTATGGTTGTCTTCAACTTGTGAGCTAAATAAATGTGGATACTTCTTTTTCATTTCGTCCTCACGTTCCCATGTAAACTCTGGGCCTCGTCTAGAATTCCATCTTACTCGTACGATTGGTATCTTACTTCTTTTTAACCTCTTTTCTCCTCGATCCATAATTTCAATTGGTTCTTCTTTAAATTGCAATTTGTCATCAACATGAACTTCCTCGTGTGTAATGACTTGTGTTGCATCCACCACGCACTTTCGTAAGTTTGACACATGGAATGTATCGTGAATGTTGCCTAATTCTTCTGGTAGCTTTAGACGATAGGCTACCGGTCCAACCTTTGCTATAATCTTGAAAGGTCCTATATATCGTGGACTTAGTTTTCCTCGTTTTCCAAAACGTATCATGCCTTTCCAAGGTGACACTTTTAATAACACCATATCACCTATTTCAAATTCTAAAGGTTTCCGTCTCTTATCTGCATAACTCTTCTGACGATCACGAGCAATCTTTAGCCTTTCTTTAATTTGGACAATCTTGTCAGTTGTTTCTTGGATTATTTCGGGTCCAGTGATTTGACTATCACCCACTTCTGCCCAACACAGTGGGGACCTACATTTTCGACCATATAAAGCTTCGAACGGTGCCATCTTAATGCTGGAGTGATAACTATTATTGTAGGAAAACTCAATTAACGGTAAATGAGTATCCCAGCTTCCTCCAAAGTCTAGAACACATGCTCTAAGCATATCTTCTAAGGTTTGTATGGTTCGTTCGCTTTGCCCATCGGTCTGTGGATGATAAGCGGTGCTTAAATCCAAACGTGTGCCTAATGCTTGTTGGAAAGTTTGCCAAAACCTAGACGTGAATCGGCTATCACGATCGGATATAATGGAAATAGGCACTCCGTGTCTTGTCACTATTTCATCCACATATAATTTTGCCAATCGTTCCATGCTATAACTTTCTTTCATTGGTAGGAAGTGTGCTGATTTCGTCAGACGGTCAACAATTACCCAGATTGCATCGTATCCACTAGATGTTCTTGGTAATTTGGTGATAAAATCCATTGTGATTCCCTCCCATTTCCATTCGGGAATACTTGGTTGTTGTAGATAGCCTGACGGCTTTTGATATTCAGCCTTAACCTTTGAACATGTCAAACATTTTTCAACATATTGTGCGATGGACTTTTTCATACCAGGCCACCAATAATTACATTTCAAATCCTGATACATTTTGTCATTTCCTGGATGAATAGAATATTTAGACTTATGTGCTTCATCCATCACTAATTCCCTTAAAGTACCAGAGGCAGGTACCCAAACTCTACCTTTAAATCTCCGAATGTCATCATCTCCATTATTTAAATGCTTATCCATCCCGATCATATCTTTTTCTGTGTTATCTCCTTTTTCAAATGTTTCTTTTTGAGAAATCCTGATTTGATCCATTAAATTAGGTTTCACAACGATTTGCATTGCTCGTACCCTTAAGGGTTTCTCTCTTTCCTTACGACTTAATGCATCAGCAACGACATTCGCCTTCCCGGGATGATAACGTATTTCACAGTCGTAGTCATTGAGTAATTCAACCCATCTTCTCTGTCTCATATTGAGCATTTTCTGATCAAGTATGTGTTGAAGACTTTTGTGATCAGTGTAGATAATACACTTTGTTCCATACAAATAGTGTCTCCAAATTTTATGTGCAAACACTACAGCTCCAAGTTCCAAATCATGGGTCGTATAATTTTTCTCATGCACTTTTAGTTGTCGTGATGCATAGGCTATTACTTTATTTTCTTGCATTAACACACATCCCATGCCGTGATGTGAAGCATCACAATATACAACAAAATCATTTGTTCCTTCTGGTAAGGACAAAATTGGAGCGCTACATAACTTATCTTTCAAAATTTCAAAAGCTTCATTTTGCTTTTCTCCCCATTCAAACTTTTTGTTCTTTTGAGTCAGTGAGGTTAAAGGTACGGCTATTCTTGAAAAATCTTGAATGAATCGTCGGTAGTATCCTGCTAAACCCAAGAATTGCCTAATTTCCTTCGGCGATTTAGGAATTTCCCATTTCTTTATCGCTTCAATCTTTGTTGGATCAACTTGGATCCCTTTATCATTCACAATATGACAAAGGAATTGTACTTCTCGTAACCAAAATTCACATTTCGTGAACTTAGCGTACAGTTGCTCATCTCGAAGTAACTGTAATATTAACCTTAGATGTTGTTCATGATCTTCCTTATTCTTGGAATAAATTAGTATATCATCAATGAATACTATAACGAATTTATCCAAGTACGGCTTACAAACTCGATTCATCAAATCCATAAAAACAGCAGGTGCATTTGTCATCCCAAATGGCATTACTAGGAATTCGTAATGTCCATATCTTGTTCTAAATGCAGTCTTTGGTATATCCTCTTCCTTGACCTTCAATTGATGATATCCCGATCTTAAATCAATCTTAGAAAAGTAACTTGCTCCTTGTAATTGATCAAAGAGATCATCAATTCGTGGCAACGGGTAACGGTTTTTAATCGTCACTTTGTTGAGATCACGATAATCGATGCACATTCTTAGAGTTCCATCTTTCTTCTTCACGAATAACACTGGTGCTCCCCAAGGTGAATAACTCGGACGAATAAATCCCTTGTCCATGAGTTCTTGCAACTGTTTCATCAACTCTTGCATTTCAGTAGGTGCCAATCAATAAGGAGATTTGGCTACAGGTGCTGCTCCAGGAATCAAATCAATTCTGAAATCGACTTGCCTTGTTGGAGGTAGTCCTGGTAGTTCTTCAGGAAACACATCAGCGTATTCCGCCACAACGGGTACATATTCTATTCTTTTTTCCGTTTCGGTTTGCATTACGTATGCAAGATAAGCGACACATCCTTTCCTTAGGCATTTGTTGGCTTTCATACATGATATGATATTCAAATCTTTCCTCGACTTCTCTCCATGTATGACAATGGTCCTTCCTTCACTTAAAGGAATTTTAACGAGTTTCTTTCCACACACAATTTCGGCTCCATTTTTGGACAGCCAATCCATCCCTATCACTACATCAAAGCTCCCTAGCTCTATAGGCAATAGATCGATTGAAAATTCATAATTGTCAAGACTTAAGGTACAATTCCTAATTACTTCATTTGCTTTAATAACCTTTCTATCAGCCAGTTCTATTGTATAAGCATTTGGTAATTGATTTGCTTCTAAGTTAACCTTAGGTCTAAAAGCAGTTGATACAAAACTACGAGTTGCTCCGGTATCAAATAATGTACTAGCATAATTATTTTCCACCAAAAACGTACCTGTCACAACTTCTGGATCATCATGAGCTCCTTTAGCGTTTAACACAAATGCTCTCGCCTTCGCTTCACCTCCCTTTTTGTTTTGATCCTTCTTTCGTTGGTTAGTTAATTTCGGACAGTTGGGCCTCAGATGACCAGTTTCTCCACATTCAAAACATTTTGTTGGCATTGTCCCCTTACAATCCCGAGCCAGGTGTCCGATTCTTTTGCATTTGTTGCACTCAATTACAGTGCATTTCCTGTAATGATGTCGCTTACATTGATTACACCATGGTGCTTTTCCTTTGTAATTACCAGTGTTGCTTAATTGTTTCTCTCCTACTTTCTTTGTATTACCATCAAATCTTTTTACATTCTTTTCATCAGTCTTTCCAGTTGAATGATAACTATTCCATTTACGTTTTCCTCCTACACTTGAACTTCCTTGTTGCTCAGCCACTCGTCTTGCCTCATCAGTTAAAATTCCTGAAAGTTCAATTGCTGATTGGAAGGTCGCAGGTCTTGCAGATCTCACCATACCACGTATTTGTGGTATTAAACCCCAGATGTATCTTCCAATTAGCTTTGACTCTGGAGTGACCAAGTGAGGAACTAATCGACCTAATTCAATGTACTTGTTGGTGTATGCCAGGTGCTCGAAACCAACCATCTCAAGAGTTGAAAATTCCACTTCCATACGTTCAACTTCATTAATCGGACAATACTTTTCCATTATTAGACTCTTGAATTCCTCCCATGTCATCCTATTCGTTGCATCTCTTCCTTTCGTTTCTAGCACCATTTTCCACCAGAATAAAGCTTCATCTTTCAATGAGTGTGACGCAAATCTTACATTGTTTTCATCCTTGCAATCACTGATATCCAACACAGCTTCCATTTCTTCTAGCCATTTTATAGCTCCTGAAGCTCCTTCATTTCCTGTGAAGTTAGCTGGATCACAGGATTTGAACATCTTGTAGTTACACTCCTTTCTTTTATCAATCGTTTCTTCCTCATTTTGTGGCTTTTTCCCATCGTTCGTCTCAGCTGCTTTGTATTTTGCCATTGCCGCCGCAACTCGTTCTTCAATTATCTTTTCTAGTTTTTCATCACGTGGTTCATGAGTGTGGGTTTCAGAGTTCTCGTCATGCACTGTGTGAACAGATCCTTCAGCAATTGGTTTAATTATCACAGGTGCTGAAGCCGTTGCTTTCTTGGTTTGTTGTTTCTTAGGCGCCATCGTTCTATATATATACCAAGTATTGGTAAGTTAGCACAACCATTTGCATCCATCTAAAACATTTATATTTATGTTACAATAGTAGTTATTAGCAAAGTAACATATCATAATGTTCTAATCTCCCTAGATCAAAGTCAAAGTACTTATGTCTTTCGGTTAAAGCCTAGAAAGTTCAAATACTTATTCTAAACTTCCTAATTCGCTAAAACCTTTGGCTCTGATACCAATCTGTCGCACCCCACCGGTAGGGGCAAGACGAAAGATTGGTAAAACACTTAATTAAGTAGGACTAATATAACTTCATCATCAACTAGTACAAAATAGTCTTAACAATTGTCTTAAAACCAAAAGTGGGCATGAACAACCCAATATCATAATGTCTATAATAACAAAACAGATGAAGTTTAAATCTAGTTCCTAGGCAGCGGAAATAATAAAGCAAGTCTCTAACATAGACTCCAAAGTGTAATTAGGCACCAAAAGCTTCCCGTCTACCTCTCCTTCTTAGTTTAACGTCCTGAAATACATGCTTAAAAGAGTTTGGGTCAGCATAAAGCTGGTGAGCTCGAGCAGTTAAAAACATTTAATAAGTAAACAGTTTGTATTCTTTATAATAAACAAAGATAACAATAGTTTGTTCGTTCGTGTACAATGTTCAAGTCGCACAGCCAATCCTGCACCACCCATATGATCTCGCAACAAGACCATATGCCGGCGTTCCGTCCCTGCGTAGTTCATTTCCCATTAATGAACTAAATAAAATAGTTAGTAATTATGCCACAACGATTTGCCAATCTCAGTGGGGAGACCACTGTGTGTGAGGGTTTCTCAGATAGCGCTACCCATAATACTAATGGCCCCAACTAGGGTTAATGGTGTGCTCTAAAGAAGGGACAAAAATATGGGAAGTAACAAGTCTCAAACATTAGTACACATAAAAAGTTTTAGTAGCATGTATTCCATCCCAAAATAAGTAAAGAAGGGAGAGGTTTGCACGAAAACTCACCGAGGTTACGTTTTGCAAACAATGTTGTGAGTTGAGTGTTCCTCGTGGTTGCCTTTACGAGATAGGTGTATACCTATGTTTAAACGTGTTGCTAAGATTAGACTTAGTTGCAAGTATCATTGTGCTCTATGCATAGTGTCATACTTTACTCAGGCCCAGTTTAGATGTTTTGTAAGTTATAACATTTACGTTACATCTTGTATGTATGTAATTAGAATTTTTAACATGGTTATTGTATACAAATTAAATAAACTAGATAGGTTAACAATTGGGCTTTAAGTTATTTTTACATGTAAAGTTACTATTGGGCCTATTGGGCCCGTCAAGACGTTTAAAGCCCAACAATACGTTTATAAATCATAATTTGTCTAAATAAGTATATACTTGTTCAAATATTCAAAATAGACTATTTATTAATAAAATCTTTTGATTAAAAATACCTCATTTTACTTAGTGGGCTAATTGGGCCGGTAATTCCCATAAAGCGGTTTTTATCCATTTTAAATAAATAGTTTAAGCCCATAAGTTTTAAAAATTATATTTTCATTATATTTAGAATATATTAAGTATAATATTCTGGTCTAAATAGTTATTGGCCTGTATATATATAAAAACCTGTATTTACGCATTTCGCGTATCGGTTATGCATGTAGTTTCGCATTTAAAGAGTCTTTCGTATTTCCTATCATCCCAAATATTATTATAACATTATTTTATATATTTTTACTTGTATATATTCTGTAATATTTCAAAAATAGGTTATAGCCCAAGACTATGCGATTTAACAATTTAAGGACGTCGGTTTCGTAGCTAGTTTTGCATAAAATACGTTGTTAGTCATTTTAATCACCATAACTCATCAAAATATGATATAATAAATTATTTATCATAAATAAACTTATAAAATTTCCAGAATTTAAATATGCACAAAAATAAACCGTTTTAGTAGTTTTTAACACGTCGGTTCGGTAATACAACGGTTTTAAGCTTAAACCATGTTAGGGATGTCTTATAAAACATATTTAAATTATTTTTAACATAATTTAAGATGTTTTTAACTTCTGGAATGTTTGAAGTCATGCATGTACGGTTTGTGCCGGTTTTTGAGATTTTAACTCGTTATGATCATTTTTAACGTACAAGACGTTGCATGCATCATGTTACCTTTTATGTTCAGATCCTATTACTCATTTTAACTTATATTACATGTGTTTTATATGTTATAAGTTTTCATGTGCTAATACAAGTGTTAAGTGCAAACTATGCAAGTAAAACATAACTAAACTAGTTGAATGAATACCCTTAACGACGTTGCTTTGCCTTGACCGGTGCTCAACCAATCCTACGTGTGAGGCTGCTGTATCCAGAGGGTTTTAGGGCTGTAAATGTGGTTAACAAAAGTGTATTGGCTTTAGATGAAGTGAAGGTGCAAAGGTGAAGGAATTAGTGCTCAAAAACTAAGTTTAGGCACATGCAACCTTCGTGCATGTGTGTCTTTCGACCAAGCTTTTATACAAACGACCTTTGATAGTTAAAACATTTATTTTTACTGCCCAAACAAGTTCTTGGTCGTGGTCAACAAGAAGTAATGATAAAAATACATAGTTGTTGTTTTTAGAACTCAAAAACTCGTCTTTTTGTACATGCAACCTTGTTGCATGTAAGAGTTTTGATCATGGCTTCAAAACCACGAAATTTTGGAAGTTAAATGGTCTTTATTTTCTGTTTAAAAATAGGTCTTGGTCATAGATTTGAAAGAGTATATGATAGTGTGCAAAAACGTTAATAAAAGTGAGTTTTTGATTTTAGAATGTAAGATTTTGTACCTAGTTCTTGAAAGATAATGAAGAGAGATGGATTATTAGATGGTAGGATCTGAAAATGATAACAAAGAATCTTCTATGAGGAGTTGTTGCAAGTATTTGAGTTCAAAAGTTCAAGAATCAAGGAAGAAGGAAGATGCAAGCCTTTGCATGTAATGTTGCTGCACTTGTTCCACGTTTTCTAGGACTTCTAAGCTTAGTTCTGGGTCTCAAAAGCTCCTGGGATTTTTACCAAACAAAGTAAATTGAAGTCCAAGAATATCAAAAAAAGAATGAGGTGATTTGGAGTTCATTTGGTACCTTAACCGTGATGAAGAAGTGAAGATAGCAAAGCTGGTCTGTTTCTGCGCACCTGAGTTTAGAGGGCTGTTTGGAGGTCGAAATCTTGATGAAAATAAGTGAGACTACTTGGGATACTTCTGGAGGACATTAAGGTGTATTTTGAAAAAAAGAATGGACGAATTTGGTGGAGTGTGGAATGAGTTATAGGGTCTGGAAGTTGGCATACCAAAGCTGCCAGAAAGTGGGCAGAATTTTGAAAGAAAAAGGGAGAGAGGGATTGGTGGAATAGGTGGTGGGTTTGAATTGAGAGGAATCTCTTTTGTTGTTTTGTGTTTGAGTGTATATGTGGTGTATATATCCATATATATATGTATGTATAAATGTATGAATATCTATATATGTATTTTATACATATGCATGAATTTATATTTAAGTGTTTTGTAGTTGTTTGATTTGTTTTGTATACATGCATACATGTATTTGTTTACATGTGTATGAACAAGTGTATGTATGTGTGCATTTTGTATATATATATATATATACATATACATAAACTTTGCTTGTCTACACATATATATACGCGTC
The DNA here is from genome assembly GCA_009363875.1 of Mikania micrantha. Classification (NCBI taxonomy): domain Eukaryota; kingdom Viridiplantae; phylum Streptophyta; class Magnoliopsida; order Asterales; family Asteraceae; genus Mikania; species Mikania micrantha. Next base: position 8,223,184 of record CM018687.1, read on the forward strand.
CATATATATATATAAATGTTGCATGTCTATATATATATATATATATATTGTACTTTTCTTATAATTAATTATGTGTGTTAAATAAATTAGTTGTTTTAAGTAAATGATTCCATGTACATACTTTTATGTGTATGATTATAGCAATTTATGTATATACATTCTTGTATAACATAATTGTGTTGGCATTGAAATTTACTAATTTTCGTAATTAAATTGTTAAGGGGTTTGGGCCGAGTAAAGTGATTTTCAATTAACCGTCTAATGTCGATTCGAATCCCTTTTGTGTTTGGTTCTAAGTTCGTTATTCGAAATAACATATTCCTTTAATTGATCCACAGGATATCGAATACATTTCTAACTTAGAAATTAACTTACGAAATATTCTAGACGATTTAATAAATAATAAAAGTTCAAATTGGACCTGAATTTTCGAGGTTGTTACAGAGCTCCTGCACCTCCACCACCAGATGTGGTTTCTTGGCACCCTGGATTCCCTTCATTGAGAAGAACCTCAAAGAAGTCCTCCCCAACATAGGTTGCCGCAGGTGAGGTCCTAGTGCCTGTACCACTGTCCTGTGGATCTTGATTAAGATCAACAGTAGTGGCAGCCTCACCTGCATTGGCTCCTTCAAAACTACTGGGGCCAACCTCTGATATAATAGGCTCTGGGTCAGGAAACCGTGCCTGTAACTGTGTCACCACTCTCATTAAAGTTTGGGTAGTGGGAGAGAGTGGTTCCTCCACGGGTACGGCAGAAGTTCCAAGAGCCGGGGTAATAGTATGGGAGTGGGGCATATCTGGGTGATAAGAACCTGGAGACCTGGGAGACAGTCTCTGATCTAAGGGAGTAGCTTCATGAGAAGCAGACTCAACTATGGGTGTATCCCTTTGAATATTCTCAGTTATGTGTTGTGACATAAGCTGAGGGCTTGCAGGCTGGGTAAGGGCAGCCACAGGCTCCAAAGGAAGAACCTGTGGACAAATAAGGGGTGTGGCTTTCACCTTAGGTAGAACTGTGCCCTGAGCAGTTCTTTTAACCTTTTTCCTTTTGGGTTCAGTAGAAGGAGCCTGAACAACTGTAGAGAGTTGCACAGGGTTTCGTTTGCGGTTGTAAGTGATTTTGATGGGATGAGGAACAAAAGTGGAAGGTGTGGGTTCAGCATCTGTGGGGTTAACAGAGCTGTCACCTTCTGAAGTATGGGACACCATAGTGGGAAGAAGTGGAGTGAAGTTCCCAGAGAACTGGGCACCCTTCTTCTTAAGTTGTACAAAAACCTTGGACGAGACCAAGGGCATTTTATATGTATTCCCAGTTAGAGAGAGGAAAGTGCCCAATTCCTCATTGAAAATCTGTTGCAAAAACCTGGGAAACATACAAAATTTCTTTGGTGACGAAATATTGTCAACCAAATTATTGAAAATAAAAGCAGAAAAATTAAACAGTTTGTTAGAGATCAAACCATGAATAGCCGAAGCTAAGTCAGATGGTATTTGATCCCAACCACCAGTTTTATTGGAAAGACAGTGTAGGAACAAATGTATGAGGTACTTGTAATTGTAGGACACTCTACCCTTCAAATAGGTTGTTGAAGGGAGAGGACCTTCGTACCCCATCGACTGAAATGTCGATGCTACCTCATCCTTTTTGAATGAGACCTTTCCACCTGCATCATGTAGTTTGAGATGCCGACAGATGGTCTCCACAGAAATAGCAATAGGATGAGCATCAATGGTGGCAACAAGGGACCGACCATTGGGAGACGAAGAAACAGAACAAGATGCCCAAAACTGTTGGTGATGAGATTCATACACCAAGGGCTGAACGGTTAGTGCAAAGAAATACCTGCTCCTTTGAAGAAAGGAGATTATTGGGGCGAAGTCAGCATCATGTTCCGCTGATAACTCCGCTGGTACGTTGTGAGCAGGTTTGAAAGCAAGAAGAGCCATGGCAGTTGGTGATTTTAGGGCACAATTTGGGAGATCAAAGAAAAGAAGAGTTCAAAGTGAAACAGTTTGTGAGAATTTGAATGAGCGGGAGACCTTTATATACCTTCGGATTTCAGCATTAAATATAGAAACACATTTAATTTTGAAATCCGGATGTCAGAAAAAGCTCTTCCGATGACAGCTGGTTTCATAATAAATGTAGGAATTTTCATTAAGTTCAGAAATGCTTCCGAAGATATGGCTTTCGGAAGGAGTGAATTAGACCAAAAAGTTTTCTGAGGAGTTTTACTTCCGAAGAATAAGATTTATACTATCGGAAGCACTGCTTCTGAAGATCAGAAGCAATAATTTAGAAGTATAAATTTAATACATCGGAAGCAAGTGCTTCTGAAATGTTGGATAATTCATCAGGTAGAATGTTCTTCGGAAGACACCTTCTTCTGAAGAGTACCTTGAGAAGCCTATGCTTCCGAAGATAATGTATCGGAAGAGTATTACCTCAGAAGGTAATTTAGCTTCTGAAGTGTGAGATCTTCCGACTAAGGAAGAAATAATGCTTCCGAAGACTTAACCTATCTTCTGCTGAGTAGTTACTCATCGGAAGATAATTTAAGTTTATCTTCCGAAGGATTATATATTCCTTTTCAGTTAATTTATTCAAAGTTAATCATCCCAATAGATGTTATTAAGTACCTGAATCTTCCTTCATCAAATGCCTTGGTGAAGAGATCTGCCAAATTGTGTTCTGAATCAACTTTGACCAAATGAATCAACTTCTTTTCTGCACAATCTCTGATGAAATGGTATCTGATGTCGATGTGCTTGGTCTTGGAATGCTTGACAGGATTATTGGTGATGGAGATTGCACTGGAATTGTCTATCTGAATAGGAGTATTGAACAGATCTACTCCATAATCCTTCATCTGATTCTGAATCCAGATGACTTGTGGACAACAGCTAGAAGCAGCTATGTATTCAGCCTCTGCAGTAGAGTAGAAACACATGACTGTTTCTTGCATTGCCAAGACACAATTCTGGATCCAAGAAATTGGCATCCTCCTGATGTGGATTTCTTGCTGATGTTGCACCCTCCATAATCACTGTCAGTGTAGGCCATGAACTGAAAGTCTTCATTTCTAGGATACCATAATCCTAGATTTGATGCTCCTTTGAGGTATCTAAAGATTCTTTTCACAGCTAGCATGTGTGAGACTTTGGGATTGGCCTGAAATCTTGCACATACACAAGTTGCAAACATAATATCTGGCCTGCTTGCTGTGAGATACATCAAAGAGCCTATCATTGCTCTGTACTGGTGCTGATCAACATCCTCCCCCTCAAGATCAGGGCTAAGAGATGTTGTTTTGGACATAGGAGTTCCCAGAGCTTTGCAATCAGAAAGCTTGAATTTTTCAAGAATGTCCTTGACATATTTTGATTGACTAATGAAAATCCCTGTAGGAGTTTGTTTCACCTGTAATCCAAGAAAGAAGGTGAGTTCTCCCATTGAACTCATCTCAAACTTGGATTTCATTAGAGATTCAAATTCCTTGCAGAGAGATTCATTAGTAGAACCAAAGATAATGTCATCAACATAGATTTGAACTAGCATGATGTGTTGATTAGACTTCTTGAAAAAGAGAGTTTTATCAATTGTTCCTCTCTTGAAGTTGTTTGCCAACAGAAAAGAAGATAAAGTTTCATACCATTTTCTGGGAGCTTGGTGTAACCCATAAAGAGCCTTATCAAGCTTACAGACATGATCAGGAAACTTTGGATCTTCAAATCCTGGAGGTTGACACACATATACTTCTTCATCAATTTTTCCATAAAGGAAGGCACTCTTAACATCCATCTGAAACACTTTGAAATCTTTTGCAGCTGCAAATGCCAAAAATATTCTGATAGCTTCAATTCTGGCAACCGGTGCAAAGTCCTCATCATAGTCAATGCCTTCCTCTTGAGTATATCCCTGAACAACCAATCTTGCTTTGTTCTTGATGACAACACCTTTGTCATCCTTCTTGTTTCTGAACACCCATTTGGTTCCAATGGCATACTTTCCCTTAGGCAAAGGGCAAGTCTTCCAAACTCCTTGTCTTTGAAACTGAAGAAGTTCCTCTTGCATAGCTTCTACCCAACTGTTATCTTTTAATGCCTCTACAACCTTCTTAGGTTCTATTTGGGATAGAAAACAAGAGAACAAGCAAACATTTGCTTCATGCATAGAACTTCTAGTTCTTACACCTTCCTCTACATTGCCAATGATGTTCTCAACTGGATGAGTGTTGTGAATTCGAGTTTTTGGAATCACATCCAGTTGAGAAGCTTCATCCATGTTGAGTGACTCAAGGTTAGGCAATACTACCTCAAGCTGGATCTCTGGCAGATCTTTTAAACTCTGAATTTGGACTGTGGACGGTTGGTTTTCTCTGGGAATGATGGTCTGCTGAGTATTTGCCTCTGCTGAATGGCTTCCTACTTCTTCTAGATGTTGTAACTCAGAAGTAGATTCAATTGACGGACCTGCCTGAGATGTAATTACTGTTTCAGATTGTGGCATACTATTTTGTGCTGAAGTGGATTCTACCAAGATTTGTCTTGAAGCTATTGGCAGTTCAACACGAAAGTCATCTTCTCTTGAGCCTTTGGAGATGTTTGTGGTAGCTGACTGTGAAACTGGAACATACTCTTTCACCAGATTAAATGCAGATGTAAAACTATCAAGATCAAACAACCAATCAGGGCCTGTTCCAGGTTTATTGAGAGTATGTTCATTGAACTGAACATTTGCAGACTCTTCAATAACTCTGGAAGCTTTGATGTATACTCTATAAGCCTTAGCATTTGAAGAGTACCCAACAAAGTAGCCCTCTGCTGATTTCTCAGCAAACTTGGCTAAGTAATCTTTAGTATTCAAGATGGTGCATTGACATCCAAATGGTTTGAGAAATCCAATGAATGGCTTTCTCTTATGCCAAATTTCATAAGGAGTCATACCATGTGACTTAACTACCAATATTCTGTTTTGGACATAACAGGCAGTGTTGACTGCTTCTGCCCAAAAAGTTATTGGGAGTTTGGCATCTGACAGCATGGTCCTTGCAGCCTCAATTAGTGTCCTATTCCTTCTCTCAGCAACACCGTTTTTTTGTGGAGTCCTAGGAGCACTAAATTGTCTTTGATACCCTTAGATTCACAAAATGAATTTAAAATCTGATTTTTGAATTCTGTTCCCTGATCTGACCTGATTATTTTTACATGATGATCAATACTTTCTCCACCCTAAGTATAAATGACTTTAGGATCTCAGCAGTTTCATCCTTGGTATTCAAGAAAAATACCCAGGTATACCGAGAGAAATCATCAGTGATTACCAAACAATATGACTTTCTACCAAGACTTTTAACACTTGTGGGACCAAACAAGTCCATGTGCAGTAAATGCAGGACTGTTGTAATTGAATTTATCTCTTTGGCATGATGAGATGACTTATGTTGCTTACCCTTTAAGCATGCAACACATTTATCAATACAAATAAATTCCTTTGTTGGTAAACCAGTTACTAAGTTATTTCTGACAAGTTTATTCATATTTTTGAGGTTTACATGACAAAGTCTTCTGTGCCAAAGAGATGATTCATCAAGTGAAGCTTTTGAGACAAAGCAGCTTATATTACTAAGAGGTGCAGCTGTGCTCATATCTAGCATATACATGTTATTTCTGCTAGGAGCTCTGAGTAGAATTTGATCATTTGGTATCACAAATCCTGGTTTCAGGACAATGCATTCATGCTCAGTAAACAACATGTTGTGCTTTTGATCACACACCTGTGAGACACTTAGTAAATTGTAGTTAAGTTCTTTTATAAAATGCACATTCTCAAAGCTTACCTTACCATTTGTGATTGTGCCCCTACCTGTTATGTATCCTCCTACTGGATCACTTCCAAAAGCAACAGATCCTCCAAAAAATGGTTCATATTTGTGCAAGAGGGTCTTGTTGCCTGTCATGTGCCTGGAGCAGCCACTGTCAACTATCCACAAGTTGCCTTTTGATTCCTGCTGTCCCTGCACATGACCAGAAATGAGTTAGTTTCTGATGGGAACCCAAGCCCATGTGGTCTTGGGTTTTCCATTTGCATCATTGTAAGTAAATTTCTTTGATTTCATCCTAGATGGGACAGATGATGTGCTTGCTTCTGATGGGAGTGATGGCTTATCAGTTGATTCCTTCTTCTTCCATACTTGTTTTGCCTTTTAAGTTGTCGGAAGACTTGGTTTCTTTTGATAGTGATCGGAAGCTACTTTTCGTTTTTCTTCCGATGGTCTTCTTCCGAAGAAAAATGATTTCTTTTGCTTGTTGAAAGCATTCCTTTGATGAGCTTCCGAGGTTACTTTTCTATCGGAAGCTTCCTTTTTCTTTGCTTCCGATGCTTTCTTTTCAAAATCCCTTTTATTTTGTTTCTTCCTATTATTGGAGGTACTTGCTTCCGACACCCTCTTGACTGAATTTCTTCTCTGTTCTTCCGAAGAAGTAGATGACTGACTCCAACTATTCTTTCTTCCTCTTCCCTGTAATTTTGAGAAACTTCTGCTTCTTGGATTATAGAAGCAATCAGCAGCAAAATGACCCTTTTCACCGCACATCAGACATAGAGTTTGACTGTTGGGAGAGTGTTGCTGCTGATTCCTTTTAACGAAGTCTGAGCTTTGATCCTCAGAGAGTGATGATTTGGATGTTCCAACATACTTGTTAGTCTTAGACTTTGCCTGTTTCTCTGTAGAATTGATCTTTCTCTCCATAGACCTACCTCTTTTTGACTTGTCAGATGGGCAAGTCACATACTCATCTGAGGAGATATTTTCTTGGGTTTTAGCTTTGATAAAAACTGTTGAATGTTTCTTAGTTTTCTTATTTTGTTTCTTAATTTTCAAAGCTTGTTTTTCTTTTACTGATTTAATAGGAATATCATCCTCATCTGAGCATGTTGAGGTACTTGGATTAGAGAGAGTATCCGTTTGAACCACCTTGTGTATATCCAATTCCTCATTGTACACAAGATCAACTGGTGGTTTGCACCTAACATCTGCTATGGAAGTATAAGCAGATGGAGGTTCTACTCTGTTATATCCCAAACCAGCCCCATGTTTATTCACTAGTTCAGTTGTGCTGCTCATCCCTAAAAGTTTTTCATATTTTTCACCTTGGCTTAGAAATTTGTCTCTGTAAGACTCAGCCATTACAAGTTCAGTCTTGGCAGTGGTTAGTCTTTCTAAAAGATTTTTAATTTGACACTGTTTGTTAGTATCTTCATGTTTTAAACTTGAAATAGTCTTTTCCATTTCTTCAATCTTTTCTTTGTAATTTCTTTCAACCTCAAAGAAATTTGCCTTGACAACTTGTAGAGACTCAAGTTCGTTACAGAGTTGGGAATTTATTTTCTTATAAATAGTTAATGTTTCTAAGCATTCAGGTGAGCACATGTTATCAGTTACCTTGCTTGAGGAAGATGAGTCATTTGCCATCAAGGCACTGTTGGAGATGGAAGGATCCTCAGCTTGAAAGCTCCAATCTGAAAAGTCTTGTTCTGCAATGTTTGCATTGTTTGTTGAGCTTGACGGTCTTTGTTGTGATTGCCCAGACGGTGTTGGTAGTGAAGTTGGGTTTGAGAGATGATTTGGGTGTGAGTTTGATGGAGTTAAAGTTTCAGGAAGTGTGACATTGGGTATGGATGTAGGATGGTAGATGGGTTGGAAGCTTTGATATGGAGGATTGTTGATGGGAGCATAAAGAGCGGCTGAACCAGATGGTAAATGGGAGACTTTAGATTCTTGAGCATCTAGTTCCATCTGATAGGCACTGAGAATACCAAACAACTCGCCCAGAGTTAGAGTCTTCAGGTTTTCTGTTCTTCTTATAGTAACCGAATATATGTTCCATGCCTTTGGAAGGGATCTCAGAAATTTTCTGAGCACATCTTGATTATCCAGAATCACACCTGCAGTTGTCAATTCATCTACAAGTTGGACATACCTTAGATACTGAGATGACATATTCTCATTGTTTTGTTGACAAAAATTCTCAAATTTTTGTTTCAGCATATCTTTCTTGTTTTCTTTGACATCATCTGAACCTTCATACATCTGCTTTAAGGAGTTCCACAGTTCTTGAGCAGACTTGCATTTCTTGAATGCATGTATGATGGAGTTCGGTATTGACATCTGAATGAGCCAAAGAGCTTTAGAATCAACTTCCATCTTCTTGTAATCTTCGTCTGAGTACATAGATGGATCTTTTGGTACTGCAGCAACTCCAGCACCAGCAGCAGCAACTGTAGGAATGTAGGGACCTTCAAGAACAGACTTCCAAAGTTTGAAGTCTTGGTTTCTGATGAACCCTTCCATTCTGACTTTCCAGGTATCGAAGTCTTCAGGTGTGAACATTGGTGGCTTGTTGAGAGTGCCATTTTCTGTATCATGTTTGTTTAGAGCAGCCATCTTAGATAGACACAGAAAATATGAGTGTTAAAACGATGAGATTTTATAAGAAATAGACTTGGTAACTTGATGATGATTAGTCAGTCAAGTTCAAGATCCAAAGCTCTGATATCACTTGTTGGATCGGGTTGCTTAATCTAAACAACACTTCACAAGTATTTCTTAAACAATCTAACAGATGCGGAATGTTCTGTTAGAATAATCTCACAAGCACTCAAAATGACAAAGTAATAATCCTTGAATACTAATAGGAACACACGAATAATTTCAAGCTCAAGGATATATTTCTCTCAAAGTCAGAAGTGTACAAGCACTTCTAAGCAAACATACAATGGGAGGTTATATAGCCGAGGCTACAACCGTATACACTTAGGAATACAAGTTGGGTATACTAGACAAGTACATAAAGTAAAGCTTATTCTAGTATGTTGAGTGTCTTAACAGGCTAAGACACTCAGTCATAATCATTATATTAATAGACATTGACTTTACAAAGGACTAGTAAATACAAAAGACATTTAATGTTGTTGATCTTCAAGGCTTCAGATGATCTTTTGCATTTAATGCAGCATGGGAGAGGTAAGGCGCTTTATCTGACTCATTACATGTTGTCTTTGTCTTTACTCAGACCAGCATGTCTTGTGTCAGTACCTTTTGTACTATGAGAGTAAGCTGCTACAGTCTTTGTTAGAGGATAAACCTCGGAAGTCTTTCTCTTCAATGCAAGAGAGGATTCCTCGGAAGTCTTTGTCTTCAATGCATGTGAGGATTCCTCGGAAGCAGTTGTCTTGTATAACCTTCGGCAGGAACCAGTTATCCTTCGGAAGCAATGCTGCTTCCGAAGAATCACTTCTTCCTTCCGAAGGTTTTTATTCAAAGAGGTTCCTATACTTAGACAAAATAAGAAGTTTGGTGAGCATTAGCCTTTATTAGTCTTTACAAGGAATTTATCTTAAGAGTTTTTTCCATTGCATCATCACTAGACAAGTTTAATTAATTACTATATTTGTTTCATCTCTTAATAAAGAATTTAGTATCAATTAAGTTTTTTCCTTAGAATTATCATAATGTACCTATTATTTGATGTGGGCTTATAAGCTTTAATTCAATGGTTGCTTGCTTTTGCATTACATTAATATGACAAGACAATGCTTGCAACAACAAAACTATTAAGGAATGAATAGCATGATGCCACGATATACACATACTAAAATAATGTTTATTTGTAAAAAGGAAGATATCACAATTTAATTTCAATTGTAACAACAAAACTATTAAGCTAGAGGTTCACGACCAGTGCATTACGACGGGAATCTTGTACTTGCACGCGATGACATGTCGTCATTATAGCCTGTAGCGACGAAAAAAAGGAGCTATTGCGACGATTTTTGTCGTCTCTAAATTTTCTTTTTGTAAAAATAATTATTTGTAAAAATTAAACATTAATAAAAAATAAACATAAGAAAAGGAAAAAAAATACAAGAAAACATAAACGATGTCACAAAATATTTGTAAAAAAATTATATTATTTTTGACAAATATTATAAGCAATCTACACTTCAACATAATATAAATTTAAATAAATAAACAAATAATTTTTGTAAAAAGAAACCTGAACAAACAAAAAATTTGCATGCGTAGAAACGTACTTGAAAAAAAAAAGCCAAACCAGAAGCTCGTATCTTGGAACCTAAGTCACATAATTGAAGTCCAAATGTGTATATTAATTAGTAAATAAATATAACTACAAATGTATCAACCAATTGCATCAAATGAGCTTTGTTTATTAAAAATATATGTCAAACAATTGCATCAGATGAACTTTATTCATTAGAAAATCAATTACAAAACTAATATTACTATTAACAGTTTGCTACTTGTATATAGAGTAATGATTTATTTTACGGTCAAAATCATTAAATTTAAAAGTTTAGTGTGTAACTCAATAAAATTTACTATGTCGGTAACTCAAAACATATAAAATGTACTATTTCTCAAGTTTGTAAATAATATATAACCAGTTTTTACAAGCCGCGTGTTGCGGCAGTAAAGCCTTGTACTTATGCACCTCTCAGTCATTTTAAAAAGTTTTTCAAACTTATCACATTGATTGAGGAATTTGTCTTGATAGGATTCAACCAATACAAATTCAGTTTTAACAGTTGTTAACCTTTCCAAAAGATTATTGATTTGACATTTATAATTGTTGTCTTCATGATTGAGACTCGAAACAGTTTTCTCTAAGGTTTCAGTTGTTTCTTTGTAAGCTTTTTTTGCTTTCTGAAATTTTGTTTTAACAGCTTGTATTCACTCAAGCTCTTCGCAAACTTGTGCTTTTAACCTTTTATAAGCATTTAATTTTTTAAGATATCCAGCTGTACACATGTTATCGATTACCTTAAATGAAAAACTTGAATTGTTTGCCATAAATGCATTGTTTGAGGTAGATTTCCTTAGCTTAAAACTCCAGTCTTTAATGGCTCGTGCAGTGACTCGTTGCTCCCTAATCAACAAATATATAATACTTCTTGTTTACATTCCATCTATCCAAATTAACCGTTGGTCTTGACTTTTCTAGACCCAACAGTCTCCCCCCTATTTGGTTAGATGAATGTAAGCCAATGCAGAAGTATGATGAAACAAACATGAATAATAAGATTGAACTTGTGTAGACACAATTCATGTTTCTTTCACCGCAACAATTGTTAAGCTTTCTTTATTCCATTTCTCAAACCCAAAAGAAACTTCTTGAATTTCCATGTCTTCATTTATCTTCTCCCCCTCTAATAAAGCCCCCCTACGATTAAACAATCTTAATCTTCAATCCTAACCCAAAAGATATCTGAATATAGGGTGTCAATCCAAGTATAGGAATCCCAGCCTTCCTTGTAATGAACATGTGACAAATAAAGTTCCAAAGATGAATGTAAACCATATCCCAACAATTTGATTCTTGAGAGTCTTCAAAGTAGAAATAAAGAAATCTTCATTTCAATGAAATCAAAGTCTTCAATGATAACACACTTTCCATCAGTTCAATCCATCAATCTCCCCCTAAACTGATGCTATAGATAACTGACATGTGAAAACCATCAAGTCTTCAAAATCACGCAGTGTTCTTCGGAAGCAATCATTGCTAACCGGAAATATGTTCCATGCTACAAATTTGGAACACCAATTTGGACTTACAAAATAGACATCATAAGCTCATTTGATTTTTTGATGATGTGTGAGTTTCAACTCTATCATGCCAAAGAGTAAAGTGCTTCCAATGATGCGATCGAACGAGCGAAGCAAAGTCTATTGTGTTTTGAAAGTGATATAATATGCTGTCAACTAAAAAAAAATTATTTTGAGGATGCATTAGAACTTGGACATCACACAAAATAACAATTAAGAAGAAGACATTACATATCAAGAGAAGACATCACTTTAGAAACATTGGTTAACTTCAAAGGTACTGATTTATAGATGCATTAGAACTTGGACGTGTGACAGTTGCATACGAGAAATTACGTCATCAATGACGTGAGCACATTTGATCGTTCTAGAAATTCACGTTGAATTAACGATTTCAATTGTTACAGATTGATAGTATGCGAGAAATGATGAACGTGGGCGAAAACCGTGTGCGAAATGGAGTCCTGGATTGCCCGGAATCGAAAAAACGAAGAAAAATCACTAAGTGTTGGTCGATTGGACCCATCGCGGTACGCGATGGAGGGATTTAGAATCCTCCGCGGTACGCGATGCAGGAAAGAAATCTGAGATCTCCAGATTTCTTCGCGGTACGCGAAGACTTTTTGGGCTTTTGGTCGCGGTACGCGACGGATGTGGCGGTGGAATGATCTGATCTACTTCATCAGATTTCATGCAAGATTTAAATTTTATTCTTCTTCTCACTTCTGCTTAACTTCCAGGCGAAAACACACCCATTTTCATCATCAAAATACCATCTTGAAGCCACTAGATCGCAAGTTTGAAGCCAGGAAACGTGTATACAAGTTCTGATCGTAGTTTAAACCGCAGATATCCGTCTGTTTAGGTAATGATCCGTTTAAACCTTCTAGTTTGATTTTGATTGATTAGATCTTGATTTTGAACGTAATGAGATAGTTAGGATTGTTGATTATTGCCTAGATGATGGTTAGGATTGATTATAAACAAAGAACACGAAGTTCTAACGGTTAAATCCTTGTTTTGATCCGTTGTGATGCCCGATTTGCATGAAACCATACCCATGATTATAATGGATTAATTCATTTGATTATAACAATGTAGGTGATTAGTTGGGTTAATCCTTGAAATGCAAGGTTAAATCTAAGTGTTTCAAACTAATCACAATCATTAACATACTCATTGGAACGATTATCTGATGTTTATGATGACAGTCAGATTAGTATGTTAAGCATGGTTATTTCACCTATTATGATACTACATTGTGATATCTCATGATATTTGGGTAATCAATAACAAGGATTGATCATTCCTAAGCCATTAAATTATCTAGAAACTGTTACAGTATCATAATCAACAACATTAGCAATCTGGTTAACCAGAGATTATTCTGATTAATCAAGAGTGTCAGCAACTTTGTATTAGGAATTTAATGCAATGTAGGTTCCTACATTATCATACATTGTATGATATAACATTAAATTAACTAAATACATAATTAATATCGAGTTGATGATTGACTAAGCAATGTCTTTGACATTGAACGTTCTGGAAGATCTAATCAGTAAACTAGAACATCCATAACTTATTAAATATAACTAAATGCAGAATTATCTCTTTGTGGTTATCTTCGAGATATTTTGCTACCTTTATATCATCAGGTGAGTTTCGTACAACCCCTTTTATTTTTAATATTTTATAAACATCGGGGAACATTGTTGAACTTTTAATGAACATATGATATGTATCTCTGATATCTGTGTGATTTCATGTGATTGTTGTGACTTTTGTGGGATTTCATGGGATTTTGGCCTGTAGACTGAACTCTATCATGACACTGAAAGTCCTCATTTTTGAACTGTATCTAGTGAACCCATGTGTGGCCGAGCAGAAAACATTGATAGTACTATTGGTTGACACCCCATTCGCTGGGAGGATTGCATCTCCCCTTGTGTGAATGTTTGTTATCTGTTTCTTGAACTTCTTAATGGTATGATAGACATTAAGATAATGAGGCATTAAGATATGTACCGACGGGTAATATCTTGAGACAGACTAGACGTCCGAAAGGAACTAGATACAGGTCCCATGGTTATCCGGAACTGAACTTTTGAGAACGTGCTTATCATATCATATTGTTTTAAAATGAACTGTCGATCTCACCAGCTTTGTGCTGACGTTTTCAAATTAAATCTTTTTGCAGGGAGACAGTGACCACCGGGTGAGGATGCACTTCATACATTTGTAATTAAATAAGATAGTTGTGTAATAAATTTAGTTGTAAACTGTGATTCTGGTTGTGATAACGAAACCCTTGGTAATGTACTTACTTTAAGTTAATCTGTGTGCTGTGATATCGGTTCAAGTAAGTCACCCCTCACCTCGGAGACATCACCACTATGCTTTCGCAACCGGTTCAGTGACGTCAGACCAGACACGAGGTGACGAGAGGTGGGGGTGTGACAGGGTGGTATCAGAGCCACAGGTTATAGAGAATTAGGTTGACTTAGAGACCTAGACTATAACCATAGGCTCGTATAGTTACACAGAGAGCACCGAACATTAACAATTGAACAAAACTTGTTTTTGAATTAAGCCAGAATAATCAAGTAGTACAAATTACAGTTTTGACTGGCCAGCACAACTGGAATTTGCAATACTTGTGTGTTCTAGTTTACTTTAATTCAAGCAGAACCTCAATAACTATAAAGACGAATAGTTGCGTTGAGATAGGAGGACGTCTCATATCATGTGTATGTTGAATGTTATTATTCAATATATTTTTTTTTTCATGGTACTGATTCGAGTATTCTGTTTATACAGCGATGGCAGACCAAGGAGAGAGATACATTTATCAGGGGTTTCCTTACGTGATACTAGACGATACCCCGAGCTCAAGTTCGGGTTCTGACTCCGATCCATCGGAGGCGTCTGCAGCTGCTTCTCAGGCTGATGCACATGTACCACCAGCACCAGCACCAGCACCTGAACCAGCACCTATGCCATCTCCACCGAGAGCTCCAGCATGGGATGGACTCAGACGTATGCGAGGTCAAGCTCGCAAGACGACAGGTCTTCCTATTAGACGTCAGATGGCGCCTAGGGATGAGCCTGACACTGTACATGAGGTAGGAGAGTCCTCACAGTAGGCAGAGTTTAGGGCACATCTTCGCCAGGTGACCTTAGATCTTCAGGGGACTCGACTAGAGTTACAGGAGTCTCGTGCTATTGGGGAAGATACACGTACCACTGTGTTCGAGATACTCACATCTCATCTGTTGTTGATGGAACAGATGAATGCACTTGGTGCTGGCTCGCAAGCTTGGCGAGCTATGATCGAGGAGAGGATGAGGAGGACCATGATTCAGGGGATGATAGCTGCATTCTGGCAGCGAGTGATAGTGATGAGAGGAGTGATGATGGGAGTGCTAGAGGGCATGAGCTTAGAGGCTAGGTTATTATGTGTGGCTATAGGGTTGGTCATTATAGCCATGGTGTTGGACGGATTATGGTATTTTCTGCGGTGAGGGTTGATTGGAGGCGGAACAGTTGTGACTTTATTGTACATATGATGTGATATAGTGTGATCAGTAGTTGTGAGAGCGGGATATTTTGGTATGGACAGATCCCGAGTTTGTGAGATGTAGTGTGTGATGTTGTTGGTTTAGAGTATCATGACTTTTGGTTGTATTAAAACTCTGTATGTATAAAACTATGGTACTGTAATATATGGGTGTTTGTGTATATCTGTTTGTACAATGAACTTTGTGTGTGAACTATAATTAATTTTTCTATGTGAGAACATGACTGTGTACTAATGTATCTATATGAGAACATATCGAACTAAAATATATATATTTCGCTGAAATACAGTACGGGAGCAATACTGTATGCGAATATATGGGACTAAAAATATATATTTTGCTGAAATACAGTACGAGAGCCATATTGTACGAGAACATGTCTGAATTGTGAACGTGTCTAATTGTGAATGTGTCTGTAACTTAAGTACAGTACGAGAGCCATACTGTACGAGAACATGTCTGAATTGTGAACGTGTCTAATTGTGAATGTGTCTGTAACTTAAGTACAGTACGAGAGCCATATTGTACGAGAACATGTCTGAATTGTGAACATATTTGTTACTTAAGTACAGTACGAGAGCCATACTGTACGAGAACATATCTAATATTTGTATGAGAACTTAGTGTATGAACTGAGAACATATTAGAGAACTTGTATGAGAACATGTCCTAGTTCTGTATGAACATATTTTTAAAAAAAAACATGTGTTGCAATGCAATGAGCTGGGTAAGACTCTAACATGTTTTTGAAATTACAGGACTAAGTATAACTACGAACAATTTTGTGGTCTGTGTGTAATGCAACCATGTCTGGACTAAATTCATGTAGTTATACTGTATTCTTATATCACATGTCAATGCAATTTTTCAGTATAACTGAATGGGATTGTATTTATGTGATAGAACGGGTTATATCTTTAATGTTCTTAAACTGATCTGAATTGTCTGCTTGTGAGCAGATTAATGGCTCCTAAAATAGGTCGACCAGCTAAGAAAGCTGCTAAGAACATTACAAACCCTGAACCGAATCAAATTCCACCTGTGAATGTTGAATCAAATCCGGAACCACGTATCAATCCGGAAGTGAACGTAGTTCCACCTAGGAACTTGGAAACGAATACTACTTCACCAGTGAACCCTGGAGCAGGCATTGTTCCACCTGCTGGTACAAGCGGATCGGAAACAAATGAAGCTATGATAGCTCGTATTGTGTGTGAACAATTATCTGCTTGTGGTGTTCTGACACAACACCAACCACATATCACCACAGGTTCTGGTGGGGAACACGATCATGTTGAGCATAATGCTACAGGTGGTCACGTTGAAACTCATACCACTACCGGTACAACTACCATTATTCCTGATCCACCTCGACAGGGATGTACTTACAAGTATTTTGCTTCCTGTAACCCTCCGACTTTTACTGGCAAAGAAGGAGCGGCTGGTCTTTTAATGTGGATCGAGGAGAAGGAAACTAAACTCAAAATCAGTCAGTGTTTGGAGGAGCATAAGGTGTCTTATGCTGCCTATTCTTTGAAAGACTCGGCTTTGACCTGGTGGAATACTCAGGCCAAGACTTTGGGTTCAGCCACATTCGACTCAATGGGCTGGAATGATTTCAAAACTCTAATTAGATCAGAGTACTGTCCCATCACTGAAATTCAAAAACTCCAGGAAGAATTCTGGAATCACTCGATGATCGGTACTGACTGTTTTGCTTACACCGATCGTTTTCATGAACTTACTTGTTTACTTCCCGACATGTTTCCTACGGAAGCTGCTTTAATCGAGAAGTACATTAAGGGTCTGATTCCTCAGATACGAGGAATGGTGACTGCTGCTGAACCTATAACCCTGAAACATACGATTCTTTTGACCACTAAGCTTACCAATGAGGCGGTAAGGAGTGGCACTCTGTCTTTGAAACCTCAGACGGCTCATAGTCGTAGTGATGTCGGTACCTCGAATGTGTCAAAAGGTACCAAACGGAAGTGGTTTGGCAAAACCAAGGCGAAGGCTCCGGCTGAGATCACCCAGAGCAAGCCAACTGTGAAAAACTATGGTGCAAATATTTCTGAGAGGAAAACTTATACTGGGCAGGTGCCCAAATGCAATAAGTGTCCACTCCATCACACGGGACCATGTCCTGTTTGTCTGAACTGTAACCGAGTTGGACATTATGCTAAATATTGCAACTTTCCTGCTCAGACACCAAACCAAACACCACGACAAACCACTCAAACCAACCGGTCATGTTACAAATGTGGAAGTCCTGATCATCTCATACGAAACTGTCCACACAATAACACCAATCCGGGAACTGAAGCTAGGGGGAGAGCTTTTCAGATTGGTGCGATCGAGGCGAGACATGATGCAAATATTTTTACTGGTACGTTTCTTCTTAATAATCTTTATGCATCAGTTCTGTTTGATACAGGAGCAGATAAGAGCTTTATCTCTCCTGAATTTGCATCATTAATTTCATTGCCTACGGTAGATCTAGACACTCCTTATGTTATTGAACTTGCTAATGGCAAGTTGATCAAAACTAGCAGTGTTATTCAAGGATGTTCCTTGAATTTGAATGATCATCTTTTTAATATCAATTTACTTCCTATTGAGCTTGGGAGCTTTGATGTCGTCGTTGGTATGGATTGGCTTTCTGATAACCAAGCGGAAGTTGTGTGTCAAAACAAGATGATCCGTATTCCATTACCTAACGGTAATACACTGATAGTTCAAGGAGAACGAGCAGGTAGAAAACTTGGTATCATATCTTGTATGCGAGCTCAGAAATTCTTAAGGAAAGGTTGTTATGCTTTTCTGGCACATGTGACTGAGCACAATTTCTCACCCAAACGAATTACAGACATTCCAGTAGTCAAGAATTTTCCTGAAGTTTTTCCTGAGGACATATCAGGATTACCCCCAGTGAGACAAGTTGAATTTCGGATTGACTTGATTCCAGGTGCAGCACCTGTTGCTAAAGCCCCGTATCGGCTTGCGCCATCCGAAATGCAAGAACTTTCAGGTCAATTGCAAGAACTGTTAGACAAAGGTTTTATCAGACCTAGTTTCTCACCCTGGGGAGCACCTATTCTTTTTGTGAAAAAGAAGGATGGTTCATTCAGGATGTGTATTGACTACAGGGAACTCAATAAACTGACAATCAAGAACCGTTATCCACTACCTCGTATCGATGATCTGTTTGATCAACTACAAGGTGCTACTTATTTTTCAAAAATCGATTTAAGATCTGGATATCATCAGTTACGTATTCATGATGATGACATTCCTAAAACTGCTTTCAGAACTCGATACGGACATTACGAATTTCTAGTAATGCCGTTTGGTTTAACAAATGCACCAGCAGTTTTTATGGATCTTATGAATCGAGTATGTAGACCTTATCTGGATAAGTTTGTGATTGTGTTTATTGATGATATTCTTATTTATTCTCGAAATCAACAAGAAAATGCTCAACACTTGAAATTAATTCTAGAACTTTTGGCACGTGAAAAATTATATGCCAAATTCTCCAAGTGTAAGTTCTGGTTACGAGAAGTTCAATTTCTTGGTCATGTAGTAAATCAAAACGGTATTCAAGTGGATCCCAGTAAGATTCAGGCGGTGAAACAATAGGAAACACCACGAACCCCGACCGAAATACGCCAATTTTTGGGGTTGGTAGGTTATTATCGCAGGTTTATTAAGAACTTTTCAAAGATAGCCTTGCCACTGACTACATTGACACAGAAAAATCAACCGTTTGTATGGGATTCTCAACAGGAGGAGGCGTTCCAACTGTTGAAACACAAACTCTGCAACGCACCTATCTTGGCACTACCGGAAGGTATTGATAACTTCACAGTGTATTGTGATGCTTCTCGTCAAGGTCTTGGGTGTGTTTTAAGGCAGAATGATAAGGTGATTGCTTATGCTTCTCGACAACTGAAAGTACATGAGAAGAACTATACCACTCATGATCTAGAACTTGGTGCAGTGGTGTTTGCACTCAAGATTTGGAGACATTATATGTACGGAACTAAGTGTATTATATACACTGATCACAAAAGTCTCCAGCACATTCTAGATCAGAAAATGTTGAACATGTGACAGAGGCGATGGGTTGAACTTTTAAACGACTACGACTGTGAAATTCGTTATCACCCTGGTAAAGCGAATGTCATAGCCGATGCCTTGAGTCGCAAGGAACGAGTCAAACCTTTACGTGTGAAAGCGTTAGGAATGACTATTCAAACCAGTATAATTCCCCAAATTAAAGATGCTCAGCAACAAGCTTTACAAGCAACGAACTATTCTGCTGAGGGACTGAGGGGATTAGACAAGAAACTCGATACTAAGGCTGATGGACTGTTGTATTTCAAAGACCGAATGTGGGTTCCTCTATTCGGAAACTCTCGAACAATTATCTTGGATGAGGCGCACAAATCCAGGTATTCTATTCATCCAGGTGCTGATAAAATGTATAAAGATCTTAAAGACTTTTACTGGTGGCCTGGAATGAAGAAACAAATAGCTGAATACGTGGATCGATGCTTAACATGTCTCAAAGTTAAGGCTGAACATCAACGACCTTCTGGGTTATTGCAACAACCTGAGATTCCCATGTGGAAATGGGATCAGATCTCTATGGATTTTATCACTAAATTACCCAAAACATCACGTAATCATGACTCTATATGGGTTATCGTTGATCGCCTTACAAAATCTGCGCATTTCTTACCCATCCGAGAAGATTATTCCATGGATCGACTCGCTAAACTCTATGTTAATGAGATTGTATCTCGACATGGAGTACCGATCTCTATCATTTCTGACAGAGATAGTCGATTTATGTCACGATTTTGGCAAACTCTTCAGAATGCTCTGGGCACGCAAATCAATATGAGCACAGCTTATCATCCACAAACTGACGGGCAGACTGAAAGAACGAATCAAACTCTTGAAGACATGCTCAGAAGCTGTGTGATTGATTTTGGAGGTAGCTGGGATACTCATCTTCCACTTGTTGAATTCTCATACAATAACAGCTACCATACCAGTATTCAATGCGCTCCATTCGAAGCACTTTATGGACGGAAGTGTAGATCACCTATCTGTTGGTCAGAGGTAGGTGAAAGTCAAATCATCGGCCCAGAATTCATTCAGGAAACAACTGATAAGATCGCACTCATTCAAGAACGAATCAAAGCTGCTCGCGATCGTCAAAAGAGTTATGCTGATAATCGCCGCAGACCACTCGAATTCCAAGTAGGTGATCGGGTAATGTTGAAAGTGTCACCTTGGAAAGGCATTTTCAAATTCGGAAAGAGAGGTAAACTTTCACCAAGATTTGTAGGGCCATTCAAAATTCTGGAACGAATTGGATCAGTAGCCTACAGACTCGAATTACCTCTTGAACTCAGTAATAGTCACAATGTCTTTCATGTGTCTAATCTGAAGAAATGCTTAACTGATGAATTATTGATCGTACCTCTCGAAGAAATTCATATTGATGAAAAACTTCAGTTCAGAGAAGAACCAGTAGAAGTAATGGATCGAGAAACGAAAGTGTTAAAACGTAGCCGCATACCAATCGTTAAAGTGCGATGGAATTCGCAACGTGGACCCGAGTATACTTGGGAACGTGAAGATCAAATGAAATCAAAATATCCACATCTATTCTCATAAACGATTGTCCTAATCTAAGTCTTCACTAAATTTCGGGACGAAATTTCTCTAACAGGAGGAGACTGTGACAGTTGCATACGAGAAATTACGTCATCAATGACGTGAGCACATTTGATCGTTCTAGAAATTCACGTTGAATTAATGATTTCAATTGTTACAGATTGATAGTATGCGAGAAATGATGAACATGGGCGAAAACCGTGTGCGAAATGGAGTCCTGGATTGCCCGGAATCGAAAAAACGAAGAAAAATCACTAAGTGTTGGTCGATTGGACCCATCGCGGTACGCGATGGAGGGATTTAGAATCCTCCGCGGTACGCGATGCAGGAAAGAAATCTGAGATCTCCGGATTTCTTCACGGTACGCGAAGACTTTTTGGGCTTTTGGTCGCGGTACGCGACGGATGTGGCGGTGGAATGATCTGATCTACTTCATCAGATTTCATGCAAGATTTAAATTTTATTCTTCTTCTCGCTTCTGCTTAACTTCCAGGCGAAAACACACCCATTTTCATCATCAAAATACCATCTTGAAGCCACCAGATCGCAAGTTTGAAGCCAGGAAACGTGTATACAAGTTCTGATCGTAGTTTAAACCGCAGATATCCGTCTGTTTAGGTAATGATCCGTTTAAACCTTCTAGTTTGATTTTGATTGATTAGATCTTGATTTTGAACGTAATGAGATAGTTAGGATTGTTGATTATTGCCTAGATGATGGCTAGGATTGATTATAAACAAAGAACACGAAGTTCTAACGGTTAAATCCTTGTTTTGATCCGTTGTGATGCCCGATTTGCATGAAACCATACCCATGATTATAATGGATTAATTCATTTGATTATAACAATGTAGGTGATTAGTTGGGTTAATCCTTGAAATGCAAGGTTAAATCTAAGTGTTTCAAACTAATCACAATCATTAACATACTCATTGGAACGATTATCTGATGTTTATGATGACAGTCAGATTAGTATGTTAAGCATGGTTATTTCACCTATTATGATACTACATTGTGATATCTCATGATATTTGGGTAATCAATAACAAGGATTGATCATTCCTAAGCCATTAAATTATCTAGAAACTGTTACAGTATCATAATCAACAACATTAGCAATCTGGTTAACCAGAGATTATTCTGATTAATCAAGAGTGTCAGCAACTTTGTATTAGGAATTTAATGCAATGTAGGTTCCTACATTATCATACATTGTATGATATAACATTAAATTAACTAAATACATAATTAATATCGAGTTGATGATTGACTAAGCAATGTCTTTGACATTGAACGTTCTGGAAGATCTAATCAGTAAACTAGAACATCCATAACTTATTAAATATAACTAAATGCAGAATTATCTCTTTGTGGTTATCTTCGAGATATTTTGCTACCTTTATATCATCAGGTGAGTTTCGTACAACCCCTTTTATTTTTAATCTTTTATAAACATCGGGGAACATTGTTGAACTTTTAATGAACATATGATATGTATCACTGATATCTGTGTGATTTCATGTGATTGTTGTGACTTTTGTGGGATTTCATGGGATTTTGGCCTGTAGACTGAACTCTATCATGACACTGAAAGTCCTCATTTTTGAACTGTATCTAGTGAACCCATGTGTGGCCGAGCAGAAAACATTGATAGTACTATTGGTTGACACCCCATTCGCTGGGAGGATTGCATCTCCCCTTGTGTGAATGTTTGTTATCTGTTTCTTGAACTTCTTAATGGTATGATAGACATTAAGATAATGAGGCATTAAGATATGTACCGACGGGTAATATCTTGAGACAGACTAGACGTCCGAAAGGAACTAGATACAGGTCCCATGGTTATCCGGAACTGAACTTTTGAGAACGTGCTTATCATATCATATTGTTTTAAAATGAACTGTCGATCTCACCAGCTTTGTGCTGACGTTTTCAAATTAAATCTTTTTGCAGGGAGACAGTGACCACCGGGTGAGGATGCACTTCATACATTTGTAATTAAATAAGATAGTTGTGTAATAAATTTAGTTGTAAACTGTGATTCTGGTTGTGATAACGAAACCCTTGGTAATGTACTTACTTTAAGTTAATCTGTGTGCTGTGATATCGGTTCAAGTAAGTCACCCCTCACCTCGGAGACATCACCACTATGCTTTCGCAACCGGTTCAGTGACGTCAGACCAGACACGAGGTGACGAGAAGTGGGGGTGTGACAGGACGTCATAGAAGACAACACCGTTACATACCTGTAATAGATTCAAGCTCTTCGAAAGATAACATCTTAAATTTGCATCAGATAATCACTTGAATATTTCACTGCCACTTGCCACTGACCTAATCATTATTTGTGAAGCATAAATAGTAGCTCACACACATTCATTTTTAACCGTAAATAATTGCTCATCTCAAGTAAATTCGGATTGAACAATGTGCATGAGCCATATTCCAAATAATTTTCAATATGGTCAAATTGAAATTACTTTTCTACCCAAGTAAATACCATACGCATCTTCAAATAAATCTTCATGGAGTATCCAATAATAATTGATCGAAATTAAAAGTTGGCATACATGTTTCAAAAGTTTGTGAAAATTACCAAAATGAAATCCAAAATTATTATTATTGCAATTCTCAAAGGCCTTTATATAATTTCATTTAAGTTTCACACCAAATCTCCATCGGAAGATGCAAATACAATCGGAAACAATCAAAAGGAAGAATAAATAGCACATCAGAAGAACTAGGCCATCGGAAGGGAATCTTCGAAAGACCTTTTTGTAATGGAAGAACCATATGCTTCCGATGATCAGCACAAGAGCTTCCGATATCCTTTCAGATTTAGTTGACTTTTAACGACCTTCTAATTAACTTGTATTTCACATACAAACTTGCTTATGATAAACCCAGGTTCCGATTATAAATTTCAGACAAACCCTAATCTCCTTATTGCGGTCGTCATTCTTTTTCTTCGTTGAAATGAGCCTAGTTTCCCTAAAATTTTATTTGATGTTGTCATGGTTACCAAATGAACAAAAATTTGAAAAATCGTCCAACGATCAGATTTGATGCTCTAATACCACTTGTTGGATCAAGTTATGCAACTTGCACAACACTTACACAAATAATCTTCTACTGAATTGATAGATGCAGAACCTCTATCAATTCTGATCACACATATGCTTACAAAAACGACTGAAAATGCAAGAAATAATTCAAGGTTAAAGTATATCTCATTCAAATGTAAAACATACAAGACTCTTTGCTCAACTTTGCTGAGTTACACATGAACATATTTATACTAAAACATGCAGCTATATCCTCGTAGGGATACACGACTGGACAAAATAGGAGAAAAAAATTAATGCTAAAACTAGTATACTAGTTATGGCTTGACAAGCCAAGCCATATTAATTACATTCAATACAAAATAACTACTTTGACTTTTACATTAAATGCCTACACTACAAAAGGTGTTAATGTAAAGTGTCTTCTGCTTGTCTGACAGAAGTACTTTGTCGCTGACTATCAAGATAATGTCTTCTGAGTTTGTCCTAGTGACGGAAAGCCTTTCTAAATCTTTCTTTAAGTGAGGCAGACCTTGGCGGAAGAGTATCTTCAGAAGTTATTGTATCGGAAGCTGCTGGTGCTAAGGAGGCTTCGGAAGCTTGAGTCTTTTGTATGGCTTCCGAAAGGAGACAGTCAACCTTCGGAAGCATTACTTCTTCTGAGAGTACAAGACTTGTGCAGGAGAGACTTTTGGTAAGCATCAGCCTTATTTGATCTTACAGGTTTGTTGGCTTGTTGTTGGTGATTTACATCCTCTTGCAAAATGACCCAGCTGCTTGCAGTTGAAGCATTTCAGCTTGGATTTATCCAAGCCAAACCCTGTCCTCATGTTATGCTTCTTGAATTGCATGCCTGTTCGTTGGTAAAACTTCTTTGCTCGGTAGGAAATCATGGCGATCTGATAATTGATGTCCATTTCCTATAGGTCATTAGATGGAATACCATACAAATCCTTCTAGCATAGTTAAAAGAAGTTTGATTCTTCAGCTAAGAATGCTCCTTGACCAGAGATGATTAGAGGAACATGATTTGCAAAAGTTATGGCATGTGATGTAGATGGTGTAGGTGTTTCTGAATAAGTGATGATGGGTTTTGTATTTGAGTGGTAAACATGTTGATAACTTTGAAATGATGGATTATGAATAGGAACATATAGTGCAGCTAATCAGGAGGGGACTGAGATTGATGGTTTTTCTTCTTGACAATCAATCTCCATTTGATATGCATAGAGTATACCGAACAATTCTCCAAACCTCAGAAATTTTCTAATTATATCTTGATCGATTATCCAGCTTTACATCTGCAACAGTTAGTTCATCAACTAGTTGGACATACCTAAGATATTAAGAAGCCATGTTCTCACTGTTCACTTGACAGAAGTTCTCAAACTTTTGCTTGAGCATGTCTTTCTAGTTTTCTTTGACATCATCGGAAGCCTCATACATCTGTTGCAAAGAACTCCACTACTCCTTTGCATATTTGCATTTCTTGAATGCATGTATGATTGAGTTTGGGATAGATATCTTGATTAGCAACAGGCTTTTGGATCAACCTTCATCTTCTTGTAGTCTTCATCTGAGTAGATTGATGGATCCTATGCCCCAGCAGCTCCACCAACTCATGCAACAGCCATAGTTGGAATATAAAGACCCTTAAGAACTGACTTCCAGAGTTTGAAGTCCTGGTTCTTGATGAATCATTCCATTCTGACCTTCCATATATCGTAGTCTTTAGAAGTGAACATAGGTGGTTGATTGAGAATCTAATTCTCAGTTTCGTGCTTGTTGAGTGTAGCCATTTGAAGACTAAAAAGTAAGATCTAGAGTAGTAAGATTTTAGAAGAAAAAAGATGGTAACTTAATGATGGTTAGTCAATTAATTTAAAGACGCAAAGCTCTGATACCATTTGTTGGATCGGATTATGCGGGTTGCAAAACACTTACACGAGATTTCTTCTGCAAGATTGAAAGATGCAGAATAGTGTATCAATCTTCTCTCACACACTGATAAAAATAGAGAAAAGATGAATACAAAAATACTCTAAGTTCAAAGTATATTTCTCTCAATTACAAAGTGTACAAGAATTTTAATCAAAGCACACCCTTCTAAGTAACAAGTGAAAGGTTATATATTAAGAGCTACAGTTGTATTCTCGTAGGAATACAAAGCTGGAGAAAATACTAGAAACAAACCAATGTTAAATCTAGTATACTTTTATGGCTTGACAGGCCAATCCATAGTAAATACAATAAATTCAATTAACTTCTTTGACTTTTGCATCAATTGTCTAAACTACAAAAAGAATTAATGCAAATTGTCTTCTTCTGATGTGACAGTTGTACTATGTTGCTGACTATCTAGGAATGTCTTCTTATCTGGTTGTGATGATGGAAAGAAACTATGAAACCTTCTTGAACAATATAGGCATCAGCAGAGGAATCTCCTTGGAAGTTATTGTATCGAAAGTTTCATTATCAAGTTCTTCAAGTTACTGAGGCTTGCAATGTGAAGTGTCTCTCGAAACTCAGATCAGCAAGGCCTTCAATGTGTTGTGGTCTTCAGAAGCTTTTTCTTATGTCTTGGGCATCAAAAGGATCGATATAGTTATATATCTTTTGGAAGCATTCAGTCTTTCGAAGGCTGATTATTCCTTCCGAAGGCTTATGGCTTCTGTAGGATAACTTTATCCTTATGATGACTTCTTTGGACTTCTGGGAGTATAATGAGGCCAATGACTTGGAATGTTTTGAAAAGCACCAGCCTTTATGTTCTTACAGGAACATATAACTCACATATATTCTTCGCAAGGATCCTTGACCACTAATAACGCTAGTCAAATCACGAAAAATAACTTATACCCTATAACCGAAGTATCCTATCGGATCTCAAACATGATTCACAGGATACTAAGTGCATGTTTGGGGTTCCATTACAAAATAACTTATTAACTTTTTGACTTTAAGAAAAAGTTAATAAGTCAAAAAAATGTTTGGCAATGTTAAAAGCACTTTTGGTTTTAACTTTTTGAGTAATGTTAAAAAGTCATTTTTAAGAAGCTATAATTTGTGGCTTATATAAGTGCTTTTTAACTTATAGATGAAATACTTCTGTTAATTATTGTGGGAAATTTCTCACCCAGTTCACATTCCCTCATCTTCCCAAATGAAGTCGTCTTCCCTGATTCATCTCCCATTCTTCAACGGTTCTTCTCCCATTCTCCTCATCTTCCTCACGCTTCATCTTCACCTCACCACCATAAATCGTAAATCGAGAGGCATAATCATTCACGATCTTTACTGCACTCACCGACCTCTGATCTCGTCTTGCCAACTCTGATTCAGGTTTGACCAAACTTGCCCTACTTTTTCAGCATGAATTTTTGATTCAAACTTTCTGAATCAGGTGTTAATTGATCTTGCTATGTTGATGAATTTGTGATTCAGACCTTACTTTTGATGTTCTTTTGATGATGATCTTGTGAATAATGTTTTGATAGTTGTATACGGTGTGATTTTTGTTGCTATCGCTTTGTGCGTAATGTGTTGGAAAATTGCTTCTGCTTTGCATAGGATGAAATCAAACACTTTTTTTTTGCATTATATTTATTAAAATATTCAAACCCATGTGACTGCAATTTAAAGTTCAATAATGCACAGTAGCTTGTGGATTGGAGCCTATTTCTTAGTTTGATGATTTGTTATGTCAATCAGGTTTATGATTTATTTTGTGCAGACATTAGTATGGTGATGAACTATTTATGCATAATTGTACAGTTGGGTTATATTTCAGGTTTTGCTATGTTCCAAAGTTTGTGAATCAGGATTATAAATCAGTTTTTTGATCTATTTATGCATATCTGTACAGTTGGGTGATGAATAATCTTTAACATCTGTTTATGCAGACCTTAGTTTTGTGATGATCTCTTTATACATATTTGTATAGTGGGATAATTTTACTTTATACATATTATTATGGTTAGATAATGGATGAAAGCCAGCTTATTGTTGGTGATTCTGAAACATCAAATAAAAAGAGTAAAACAAAATTCGTATGGAACGATGCTACATTCAAGGAATTTATCGGTGCGTGTTTGATTGAACTTAGAAAAGGCAATAGGCCTGGTACTCATTTCAATAAGATTGGGTGGGCTAACATAGAAAAAACCATGAAAGAAAAAACAAACAAGACCTTTGATAAAAAACAACTAAAAAACAAATGGGATAATATGAAAAAAGATTGGAAACTTTATGACCGTTTAATGAGGCTTGAAACCGGAATCGGTGGGACGAGAAGCCTAATTGATGCATCGTCTGAGTGGTGGGA
Source organism: Mikania micrantha (assembly GCA_009363875.1). Lineage (NCBI taxonomy): Eukaryota > Viridiplantae > Streptophyta > Magnoliopsida > Asterales > Asteraceae > Mikania > Mikania micrantha. Next base: position 8,251,475 of record CM018687.1, read on the forward strand.
AGAGAAGATAAAGGTAACATTTTAATGACTTTCCTTTTACAAAAATTTTAATATTGCATCGTCAAAGTTATGATTATATCCTCTACATTTGTAGGTTGATAAAGACTTTGCCAAATTTAGGGACACAAATTTGGACATATATGAGACGCATTATGTGCCTTTGTTTCGGGATTGTGTTGCCATTGGAGATCAAACTATGACTCCATTACAATTTCAAAATGCTAGCAATTCGAATGAATTTCTTAATGAAGTAAATGTAAAAAGGCAAAGGAGTTAATGACGAAGTTAACTTGGATGATGATGAGGATATTTTTAGCAATTTTGTTGGTAGTAGTTTGAAAAAAAGGAAAAAGTCTAAGGATGTCAATAACCGTTCAAGAAGGAGTAAAAATTCTTCTTTTGAGGAAAAACTAGATGTAGTGTTGGATGCCTTAACAACAAAAAGCTCACAAAACATTGCACATAATACTCCTTCTCCAACAATTTCAGATTGCATGAACATTGTAATCAATTTTCCTGGTTTCAATGAAGGTTCCAAAAACTATTCACAAGCCTTACGTGTTTTCATCAAAAAGCAAAATCGTGAAGCTTTTATGTTTCCAGCGACTCATGAAGCCAAAATGGAGTTTCTTAAGTTACTAATGGAAGAATGATTTGTTTGTTTGAAATATTTCTTAAATTTTTGAAATGTTTTCGTTATGATGTTTTTATGGAGTTTCTTGTAAGGAATGATTTGTCTTTATGATGTTTTTACGAAAGGTTTCAGTTATTTTTGTTTAATTTTTATAATATAGGATGGATAGTGACGGCTCTGATTCTTTTGATGGTGATGAAGAAAATTTGATGGCTGATGATATAGAATTCAAAAGTTTATGTCTAATTGCGGTGAAAGGGATTTTAATAGCTCGTAACTTGCGTAACACACGAACCCCATGTCACACCTCGAATCACACAGGGAACATCTTTATTAATGAAATATTAAACGGTCATCCTCGACGTTGTTATGATATTTGTAGAATGCATGCACCAGTTTTTAGGCAGTTATGTGCAGATCTTGCTACTAATTACGGATTGACCCAAACACGTAATATTTCTATAGAGGAGTCGGTTGGAATCTTCTTGATGACTTTGGCTCATGGATGTACAAATAGGTTTGTTCAAGAATCGTTTAATCATTCTGGTGAAACTATTCATAGACATTTTCATACAGTTTTGGCAGCTGTGCTTAAGATGAGTGCTGACATAATTAAACCAGCCGTAAACTACAATGATGAAGTCCCTTTACATATACTAAATAATCCTCGTTACTATCCAATGTTTAAGGTATCAAAGTTTTCTACTAAACTTGATGTTAATCAAAGTTTTAATCAAGATATTTTTTTATTTGTAGGATTGCATTGGCGCCATAGATGGGACACATGTGAGGGCATCTATTCGACAAAATGATCAACCGAAGTATATTGGTCGAAAGGGTTATTGTACACAAAATATAATGGCAGTTTGTGATTTTAACATGTGCTTTACATTTGTATGGGCCGGATGGGAAGGGACCGCACATGACACGAGAATTTTTAATGAAGCCTTACAGCGGCCAGAGCTTCAATTTCCACATCCAACTGGAGGTTAGAATTTTTATTTAATAATGCAATTATTATGTTTTCTATCTTATTTGAAACCCAACTCAAGTTTTAGATCTATTTGCAGATAAATATTATGTTGTTGATGCTGGATATCCAAATACTAAAGGATATCTTGCTCCATACAAAGGTACAAACATTCGTTATCATCTACCGGATTTTCGACGTGGCCAGACTAGTGCTGTTCGTGCTCCTCATGGACCAAAAGAGACATTTAACCATCGCCACTCATCATTACGAAATATCATTGAAAGAACTTTTGGAGTCTGGAAAGCGAGGTGGGCGTTATTGAGAGATATGCATGTTAATTACAAGTATGAGCACCAAGTTAGTATTGTTATTGCATCGATGGCTATTCATAACTTTATTAGGAAGGCTGATAAGTTTGATGAAGCATTTAACAAGGCAGAAGATGAATTATACAATCCCACAGAAGTTGGTACTAGTAATGAATCTCATGAAGAAGGTCCAAGTACACAACGTACTAATATAAATGATTTGTATATGGCAGCGGTACGAGATATGATTGCTCAAGAAATAATGGAATCACAAGTCTAGTTTAAAATAATTTGGGTATTTGGTTTTAGGAATTTTTGAAATTTTTGGAATATTTTGGTATTTTTAATGAATTTCACACTTTTTTATGTATTTTAAAATATTTTTTTTGATATTTTTTTATGAATTTTTAAGTTTTAATTTTTGTTTATAAAATATAATATATAATATTTTATCTTTAATAATAAGAATGCCCTTTTTTTTGTCAATTTACATATCCAAACAACTTATTAACTTATTAACTTTTCATACACAAAAGTTAATCCAAACACATTTTTAAAAACTTCATTTCAAAAAGTCATAAGTTAATAAGCACTTTTAAAAAAAAGTCCTTTTAAACTTAATAAGCAATCCCAAACATGCCCTAACATTAGTCATAAATTAAAATGAATTAGCGAGAGTACATACTGTTAACATAACAACTAGGTATACCCAACCCTTAATAAAGGTGCCAAACTTGCCTCGTACCAGAGCCTATCGTCCACTTGGAGGTGTTGCATCCTTAAAATCCAAAAGCCACTCCTGTGATACATGTGCCAAACGTGTTGGGATTTATAATCAAGATAATATGGGATAACTAGAAAGTTAAAGTTTGTACTTAGAAAAGCTAATTTGGTAGTTAATTGTTTAACTATTTAAATGTTTGTAAGTTATATAACCGTCTTAGCGGTTGGTAGTTTAACTAAAAATTTTGTGGGTATAAATACTACGTATGCATGAAAATTTTGAGAATGTAATATTGAATAAAAATGTGTATTGTGTATTTATTTTAGAAATGTTATTACCTATTTTTCTTTTTTTTTTGTTTTCGGTTTTTTAATGAGTATATTCATACGACTAGGACATTCGTATGATTTCCAATTGTTAAATGTTGTCATGTGATAACTTAGTTTCTAAGCATAGCATTGCCTTTTTCATTTATCCCCACATTCCTCATATCTGTAAATAAACCTATCTTAAGCATGACATGTGCATTTCTTCAATGCATCTCCATTTGCCATTTTTTGTTGCAAAAGGAAACACTTAAAAGAAATAATTTGTAAGGAAGAACAACACATGGTGTAATACTTTCGTAGTAAATATTTCTATCATGACAAACCATACACAAAAATGTAAAAGCATTTTTAATTGATAAAATGGGTTGCTCAGGGTCAGTTTACATACAAAAAGTAATCGAAAGCAAACGCGATACTTACACATTGTTATATATATCCCTTATTTAGGAATGTCGGTGAGGCAACGTGGCTCACTCTGATTTGTTGAAGAAAAAATCGGGCGTCGATTTGTTGTTCACTTAAAATTCCAACGGAAGATGTGGGTTTGTTAATTACACAACTTTAATTTGCATTCAACTACAAGTCTTTTATACATAGAAAAGTGTTTTTCTTTATTCGATGTGGGAACTAAGACCACTTCAGAAAACTAGCCTAAAATTACCTCTTTTAATTCATGCCATTATTTCCTGTATGATGTTATTTTGTTTTATTGCCTAAAATTTAAAAAATACTTTTATTATCTATCTAACATATTTTTAGGTTTTAGTCACTTTTTTCTTAAATAAGATTTCATTATACTATTAGAACAAGAAACTACTTGGATGATTTAATTAGGACTTTAAGGTGTTATTTTAGTGGTCAAAAGTTAAACTTTTGCTAACAAATAATATCTTTCCACTCTAGCATTTCTAATGTTTCAATCCAACTCACTTACTATGCATAATATATGTGTGGTTGGTCCTTTTTTTCCATCTTTAAAAGCCTAATTGCGACGTGATTTAAGCTTTATATCTTACGATGTACAAACAAGCACAAGCCCGCCGCGAAGCGCGGTCACGTCATCTAGTTTATTTCTTATTACTTAGCTAACTACATTCAAAGAAAGGTCGCATTTATATATTCATCATGTTTCTACCATTTTTCTACGAGGACAAATTCTCAGCCTTTTATAGAGTCTTTAACTTTCATATACATTACTTTAAACCCAATATTATATTCATATATACCTATTAATAAAAAAGTATATTTAGGGGACACATGTCATGTTTAGGTGCAATATGAAAAAAAAAATTATCGTCTCTCTCTCATAATATATATTTATAATTTTTTAGTAATTAAATTATATAATTAAATATTAAAAATATAAATCTTCTTATTCTAATATTTTACTAATTTAATATAATTTATAAATTATAAAAATATTTTAATTATACTTTATCTTAAAATAAAATTTTATAATTATTAAAAATTTATTATTACTTTATATTAATAAATTATATTTTTTTAATTATCCAACTCGTGTAATACACGAGGTTTTATGCTAGTTAGTTATATTTTTGAAACATTTTAGTTTATTTCATAAGCTCTGAAAAGTAACACAATTAGACTATGGGGTACGCCTTGTGGTTATACCCACTTCACATAGGCACCACCTAAGCTTCACCACAACCACCCACTCAACCATTTGTGGGTGGAAATGTCAAGTGGTTGTAATCATGATGAAGTGGTAATGATGTGTGATGATGTTATTGGTTCAGAGAAGAAAAAAAATAAAGTTGTTGTGGTTGTGGCCACGCCCACCACACCAACGCCCCTAAGGGGCGGTGTTCCATCCTCCAACCACGCCTCAACCACGCCCACCCCAGGGGCACACCGAACCGTCTTATTACTTATTATTTACATTTGTAACTCATCTACTTTTTTTTGAACGGCAGAGGGTTCTATCGTGCTACCTTCAGTTATCCTGGCGGTTGATAACTAAGGTTGATTCCACGATTGCCGACCGTGAGACTATACCCCCTGATGCACGGAAATTCCGTGAAATAGGTAAACCCTAGCCCCCTATTGGTTCAAAACCCGAAATTAAGCTCAAGATTCCTCTCTTCTTCTGGTATCCATTAAATTGTCACCAGTGAGACTTGAACTCTTGTCTCCAAGGAAAAAGAGGCAAGCCTTAACCACTATGTTAACTTTGTTGGATATAACTAGGGGTGTTCATCGAATCGAATTTCGAATAACTCGAATATTTTGAATCGAATGATTTCGAATTTTGAATTTTTTATGAGCATTCGAATTCGAAATCGTTTTCAAATTCGAAATTCAATTCTATTCGAATTCGGAATTTGAGTTCGATCCGAATTTGATTCGAGTTCGATTCGAAGTCGACTAGAATTCGAATTAGTTTGATTTGCATTTAATTTAAAAATTGTTTATACTTGCTATCTTTATATATTCAAAATATCAAATAATTACAACCTTAAATATCCAAATATCAAATAACCAACATCTAAGTTGTAATATTAGAAATTTCATTTAAACTAATAAAATGATAAAAATTCAATATATAATGCCAATGATAATATATAAAAAACATAAAGTGACAAATAATCAAAATATTATAAATTAACAACCAAAATAATCAATTTTTCGAGCTTTACAATTGATGTTTTTGTTGTGAATGTTTAGGTTTAGTGTATTTAAAAGTGTTAAAATTATGGATATTTTATAATTAAATTGACATTTATATAATACGCTTTCAGTTTTTATAAACTAAACCACTCAACTAAAAAGCCTAATTTTTAAATATAGTAACTACTTGTATATATAAAATAAAAATATATAAATAATTTAAATTCGAATTTCGAATCGAATCGAATTAAAAATATGAAATTCGAAATTCGATATTATACTACAAATCGATCAATCGAATTCGAATGTGAAAATTCGAATCGAATTTCGATTATTTCGAGTCATATTCGAAAACTGAACACCCCTTAGATATAACTCATCTACTTTTAACATACAACATTAGACGTTTGGTATCTTAGTCATCTTATGTACATTCTCTTACATGTTATATTTCCTTGAAGCCCTCACAAAGGAGGTTAGGAGAATGCAAACCATATAATTATTATAATTATTTTAGAATTGTTTGCAGCTCTTAAAATTTGTATTTTAGCAGTTTTTTCATAATTTAGTTATAGTGTAAAAAATAAAAAAAAACATTTACAAGCCCAGGAAATGCAAAATAGTACCAAGAGCTTCTAGCCTAATGGTTACTCTCTTGGCTTCCCTGTGGAAGGTCACGGGTTGAAATCTCTCTCAAGGCGAAATAGGGGTCCTTGGAGGTCAGAGGGTTTTAGTGCGGTTTCCTCCTGGGGTGGTGGTAGGGTCTCAACGGAGGTCATGGTAACTAGACCTTGGTGACGTGGCCTGGAAATCTGTGGTTCACACGTTGTAATCAAATGTCGTTCAAAAAAAAACTGAAAATAATAATGAAAACGCACTGCTTAATTAGTATTGACTTATCGCATTTAATATTACGACTCTCTTTTATTTTTTAAATAAGAATTTCATATATTAATTTAACTTTAATCTCTCGTATTTAATAATAATGATATTTTATATTTTAGGAATAATTAATATTTTATTATTTTCTTTGCTAATTATACTTTAGAAATATTATCAGCCATATAATTTTTCACAAAAATTTACTTAATTTATTTTAAACTATATTAAATGTTTAATATTTCATTTATTCAATCATGTATAATAAATGGGTTTTTAACTTAGTACAACAATAAAGAAACTTGGTAAACATCATATAGAAACTGTTACCATAACAAGTAGTTCGCTGAAATGATAAGTTAAAAAAAGTCTTGAAAAACATATAAAAAGAACACTACTAACTATAAATACCAAGAAACCAAGCATTGAACAATAGTTTTTTTTTTTTTTTGTAATTTTTTTTTGTAACTTTGGTTGGTGGGTATTGATTGATTTATTTTACTTTAATTAAATTTAATATAATTTACTAATATTTTTAAGGCAGAAAATGGAAGATTTTGAGCTATATAAAGGATGGATCGAGAGAAGCATCCTCCAAATCACAACTTTAGTTTTCCTCTTGAAATGGGAACTAAAGAAAAAATGCCACAAATCACCACCCTTTTTATCTCACTAACGATGGTTTTTGTTTCTTTTAGCTTGCCTTCATTGACCAAAGCTGCTGATCCTTACTCATCACCAGCACCTCCTCTAGTTCCTAAATATCAACCACCACCAAAAGAACCTTATGTGTACAAGTCACCACCACCTCCACCACTACCAAAGGAACCTTATGAACACAAGTCACCACCACCTTCACCACTACCGAAGGAACATTATGAAAACAAGTCACCACCACCTTCACCACTACTGAAGGAACACTATGAATACAAGTCACCACCACTACCGAAGGAACATTATGAATACAAGTCACCACCACCTCCACCACTACCGAAGGAACATTATGAATACAAGTCACCACCACCTCCACCACTACTGAAGGAACATTATGAATACAAGTCACCACCACCTTCACCACTACCGAAGGAATATTATGAATACAAGTCACCACCACCTCCACCACTACCGAAGGAACATTATGAATACAAGTCACCACCACCTCCACCATTACCGAAGGAACATTATGAATACAAGTCACCACCACCTCCACCATTACCTATGGAACATTATGAATACAAGTCACCACCACCTTCACCAAAGAAACGTTATGAATATAAATCATCTCCACCACCACCAAAGACACATTATGAATACAAGTCGCCACCTCCACCACCACCACCCAAGAAACGTTATGAACACACGTCAGCAGCACCAAAGGAACATTATGAATACAAGCCGCCACCACCTCCACAAAAGAATTATTATGAACACAAGCCATCACCGCCACCTCATTCAAAGAAATTTAATTATGAATACAAGTCACCACCACCTCTGCCAAAGGAAAATTATGAATACAAGTCTCCACCGACGTCACCGCCACATTCACCAAAGATACACTATGAATATAAGACACCGCCTGCTCCACCAAAGGAACACTATGAATACAAGTCTCCACCACCACCAAAGGAACATTATGAAAACAAGTCTCCACCATCAACACCACCAAAGAAACATTATGAATACATGTCACCCCCGTTATCACCACCAAAGGAACACTATGAATACAAGTCACCATCTCCTCTGCCAAAGGAACATTATGAATACAAGTATACACCAACGTCACCAACACATTCACCAAAGATACACTATGAATATAAGACACCACTAGCTCCACCAAAGGAATACTATGAATACAAGTCACCACCTCCACCACCACCAAAGGAACATTATGGATACAAGTCTCCACCGTCAAAACCACCAAAGAAACATTATGAATACAAGTCACCCCCGTTATCACCACCAAAGGAACATTATGAAAAAAATTCACCACCACCTGCTTCACCAAAAAAACACTACGAATATGGCTCCCCTCCGCCACCACAGTCAGATAATTATTATGAACATAAGTCACCACCACCACGAAAGGAACATTACATCTACAAGTCACCACCTCCTCCAGCACCACATTACTACTACAGTTCACCGCCTCCTCACTATTAGAGGGTGACCACCATGTTTATGGTAAGTAATATTATGGAATAAATCTTATTTAAATAAATAAAAATTTTAACTCTATTAACATTATATTAATTTTTGTTTTCATTTTTCTTCATTCTTGTAGTACTACGTTGATTTGCATGGACTGTGTTTTGGGCCTCCAAGATGCATAATAAATATTATAGCCTTGAGCAAGAATAAATAAAGGTTCATTGTAGGTTGAACGAAAGATGCTTGTATCTGCTATATATCCACGTGATAAGTTGTTTTACATGTTTCTTCTATCAATTTGTGTTTTATAATAATGAAAGTAATTTTTAGTGCATCCTTTACAATTTACAATGTATGATATTAATATATTGCGTAATAAAAATGTTTGAAAAACAAATTTACATAAAGTATGCGAAAAAGGTGTATATATATGTGTGTATCAAAAATGATCATACATCAATTTCCACACGAGTGTGGATGATCTACCTTGCCATACATGTATGGACTTACCCATTCTTCCACAAGAATTTAGATCATCACATGAATGCCGCCATTATGTGGTCTTACATCATATTCCACACTAATGTGGATTCACCCACCAAATCAATATGCCAATTATTCTCTAATACATATTGATACTAAAACAACTTATGCAAACACCTCATAACAATCAACCATTACTACAAAACACTATGTCAAGTGGTTCATACAAGTAGGTATAATCAACAAAACATAGATATGACTTATGGTTGCATATCATGGATAGGTTTACTCACCTTGGTCCTTAATGCCACTTTGTTCAATATTCTCCTTACCGGGTCTTTGATTTAGGTTTTCTCCTAATTCATTAAATTTCATAAATTCATTCAATCCAAGGACAAGTAATCAAGTTATCCCCTTCCACCCATTTGACCAGTTATCACCATATTTGACTTTACGGTGGTCAAACTCTCCTAAATCATCAAAATACTACTCGTTCTTGTCATTCAAGCTGATTACACTCCATTTGCACCTATTGATCATACAATTAAGTTAATTAGCTATTAATCCCAATTTCACCAAATTCCTATTTTATTTTTGAGTTAAAGTTGTTTAAGGTATTTCCTCAAACACCTTATGTAACACCCCGACCGATGGCGGAAACGTCGGGATGCCACGAGGGATGTGTAGATTGTTCAAAAGCTCGTGGGCATCTAAATCATATCATCATATATCATTCAATCAACCAAAATAATTACACAAAAATCATGTTCATCATGAATTTAAATACATCAATTACACAAAAGAATTAGCTAAACTAACTAAACTCTAATCGCCAGAATTTTAGTTAATTAGCTAAGTCCAAGAATCCTATGTGATGATGTCCAAAAATGAGAAATTCATCCTCTTTAACCTACTTAGCTTCATCACCTGAAACATGTAAGAAAATCAAGTGTCAACTACGAAGCAGTTGGTGAGTAATCATAAGTTTTTATACTTAAAAGGTTTTATAAAATGAATTTAAATGTTTAAGTTTAAAATGGTTTTATAAAAGGTTTAGATAAAATGAGTATAGCTGCTTATGATTTTCTGAGAAAATCCACCAGAATACCTGTATGAGATAATCCAACCAATCTCCAAACTCAACAATCAAACACATACACAAACACATAATCACGTATCCAACCAGTCATAGTCAATCATAGATAATCATAGTCAATAATAGATAATCAACCACATAACCAATCAACCAATCTCAACAACAATATTCTGAAATAATATCTGTGACTATACATGGACATTATGTAATTAACATAAGTTAAAAACAAGATCCATGGAGTGGAAGCTATCCACGTGGCAATACATGAAACCAATGCGATTGACCAAGGTCAAAGGCAACGTTTCACGGAGTCGTGATAATCCAAGTGGCAATACATGTAATCTTTGTTATTGACCGAAGTCAATGACAATATTTACACGGATATATGCATATAAGTGATAATCCATAAGTAATGATAATTCTAAAATGTGAATATCATATTGATAAACAGGTATTATCCTTGTGTTATCAAAACAATATTTGAATTTGGTATACATGCTTCACCTTCGAGTTTTAAAACAAAACAGTTTAAAGAAAGAGAGGTTATGAGAACTCACCTGAAGTCCTTAGTATATGTGTTCTCGTATTATGCGCGCTCGCGTATGTAACTCAACTCAACTCAAAGATCTGTAATTAATATATCTGTGTTCATGAGTATAAATATTTCTTTGACATTAGGTGACCATACTTGTTTATATTTTAAGCTCTCAAGTATTCATTAACTTAGTTAATTCAATCTAAGTTAAGATATTGCACTAAGGATTTTATTATTTATCATTTTGTAAGAGTAATTCAACTTCATTAGTGTTGATTATCCTATATATATAACGATCTTTAAATCAATTATGTCACGATCATATAAGTTGTAAAGATATCATCCTTTTAAACCTATATAGATACATTCTTAGTGCATGCATGCATGATTACGCACCTACACCACAAGTTAAATTGTTAAAAACCCATTTTTAAGTTTGAATAAATCATGTTTACACTATCCTCATCAATTATTTCATTAATAAGAAGAAACTCATACCTTAACTTATGAGTTTATATAAAAGGTGGTGGCTATGGTTTCTCATGCATACATATTCGTATATATATGTAGGTGTATACATATACTCATGTTCCCCAATTGCTTCTAACCTTTTAGTTTAATGAAATTAAGTTGGGTTGCATACAAAAGCAGCGAACCTTTTAGTCCCAAGACAAGGTTCGGCCCATCTAAACTTAAAGGTTCGGCGTGGGATGGTTGTGCACATAGGTTCGCGGGAACCCAAAGGTTCGCTGATATTGTACATCCAAACCCCCAAGGTTCGTCCACCATGGTTCGGCTGCTTAGAGCCTAAACCACCTAAGGTTCAGCTAATCAAATGGAGGGTTCGGTTCATGTTTCTACCACAAGGTTCGGCCAACAAGAATTAGTGGGTTCGCTGCATGGAAGCTAGGTTCGTGGGAGTCCATGGTTCGGCTGAATCATGCTTCGGCTAGGGTTCGTCGCCATTTCAGCCCAAGGGTTCGGCTATAAAGGAAAGTAATGGTTCGGCTGGGGCTCGCCGGCCAAGGTTCGGCCAACCCTTGTCTTTCCCAGCTATGGTTCGCAGCTAAATGGGTTCGTGAGGTTGTCAAAGGTTCGTGACCCATGGTTGCTTCATCCTAGGGTTCGGCTGAAGACAGGTTCGCCCCCTAAGGGTTCGTCGACCTGCAACCCACGACCTACACTGTTCATCATCATCATCGTTTCCTAAAGTTTACATGCTCTCCCATGATTTACCAAGGTGTCAACCATTCCGATTAACATATATAAGACACAAAACCGGTATAAAAGATGGTGCTCAAGTTCGAAGTAGGGTTTTCACCCTAAAACCGAAAAGTAAAGTGGTCATTTTACCTTCAATTCGTGGTCAACAGCCGGGTTTCTTCGTATCCTCTTGTAGCTCTCGTTCACGCGGTCGTTTAGAGCCAAAGATCTCTCGAATCCGACTAGAAACGAAGACGATAGGCTAGAGAGAAGGTAGAGAAATGTGAGTGTGTGTTTTAGAGAGAGAAAGAGGGTTCTTGCAAGAAATGGGGAAGAAGAAAGAAATATGGGCTTTTATAGCCCGAAATCTTCCCGCGTGCTCGATCTCGCTTATATCGCGTTAAAATTATAAAATGCTCGGATACGTTCGTAAAATATATTTAAAGCATAAAACATTTAAATACTTAAGTTTCGTCTTAAATAAAACGATTTTATTTAAATATCGTTGTTCCGTAAAATGGTTTCGTTGAATCATTTATTTAAACAAAATAATTCGTTTGATTTCGTTTTAGGTTGTGATTCCTAATAAATATTTTTAGTTTATTTTTCTTATTTTATTATCGATAAATATTATTTAATTATCTCGCCGAAACGCGATACTTACGTACGTATTCGCAAAGATCGTCACCTTTACGAATCCAACGCTCGTATCGTATTTCAATTCGATTTACGATTTATGGAATATCGTTTCAGAATATTATTCTTAATAATTATATTCGTGTGAATCGTCACCCACGCGAATACACTATTAAGTTAATCTTTCTGAATTAATATTCGCGTTCAAATTATATTCGTAACCTCACCATCGCGTAAATGTTTCCAATTATATTATCATTATTTTATCATCTTTAATATTATCTTCCCAAACCAAAACCCACTAAGCCAAGTCACTGACACATCCATGATAGACCGAAATATGCATATGTATAGGGCATATGCAGAGGTAGATCGCAACCTCCCCTACACCGTCCCACCGCTATTTCGATAAACCATGACCATGTGTCCTTGACTATGTTTAGCAACCAAACCATAACAAACTGTAAATCTCTTTCCATTCCATACCAAGATCCATAATCATCAACAATATAACTGCGATAAACTCTCTGGTTCTGTTTAGTTGAGTTACAACTAAACTTTCCATGGTTTACGCGTATAATATGTTATCAATATGTATACCAATAATTGTGATAATCGTCAAATAATGCATTCATCGTTAATAATAATAAATCTCAGGTCGTAACAGTACAATCGTACGGATGTACGGACAACCGGAAGTATAGTGATGTTACAGTCTCCCCTAGTTAAAGGAATTTCGTCCCGAAATTTAACTTGGAGTGACCGTAGTAAATAAATGTGGGTACTTAAGCTTCATCTGATCTTCCCGCTCCCAGGTGAATTCTGGACCCGTTTCGATTCCCAACGTACTTTGACAATTGGAATTCTACTGCGTTTGAGCTTTTTAACCTCACGATCCATTATCTCCACCGGTCTTTCAATAAAGTGCATAGTATCATCGATGCGAATGTCATCGAGTGGTACTTGAAGATCCTGATCAGCTAAGCACTTTCTCAAATTGGACACGTGAAACGTCGGGTGCACGTTACTAAGTTCATTAGGAAGTTCTAACTTGTAAGCAACCTTCCCGATCCGTTCAAGGATCTTAAAAGGGCCAACATAACGTGGAGCAAGCTTTCCTTTCTTCCCAAATCGCACAACGCCTTTCCAAGGCGACACTTTAAGCAATACCATATCTCCCACTTCAAACTCTAAAGGTTTTCTTCGTTTATCCGCGTAGCTCTTCTGTCGACTGCGAGCAACTAACAGATTGTCACGGATCTGGCAAATCTTGTCAGTCGTTTCCTGAATAATCTCAGGACCAGTGATCTGCGAATCGCCGACCTCGGTCCAACAAATAGGGGACCGACATTTTCTGCCATACAGAGCTTCAAACGGTGCCATGCCAATGCTCGCGTGATAACTGTTGTTATACGAGAACTCGACTAATGGTAGATGGCTATCCCAGTTACCACCGTAATTGATGATACAAGCTCTCAACATGTCTTCTAATGTTTGAATCGTCCTCTCCGTTTGACCATCCGTTTGAGGATGATAAGCGGTGCTAAGATCCAATCTAGTTCCAAAGGCTTCATGAAGTGATTCCCAAAATCGTGCCATGAAACGAGCATCACGATCCGATATTATGCTTAAGGGAATACCATGTCGGCTAATGATCTCATCAATGTAGATACTAGCTAACTTCCGCACTGGGTACGTTTCGCGCATCGGTAAGAGATGAGCCGACTTTGTCAATCTATCAACTATTACCCAAATGCTATCCTTACCATTAGTGGTTCGTGGAAGTTTGGTAATAAAATCCATGGAAATATTCTCCCACTTCCACATGGGTATCTCTGGTTGTAATAACAATCCCGAAGGTCGCTGGTGCTCAGCCTTGACTTTAGCACAGTTAAGGCACTTTGACACGTATTCAGCAATATCCTTCTTCATTCCAGGCCACCAGTACAAGCCCCTGAGGTCTTGATGCATCTTGTCAGAACCCGAATGAATTGAGTAACGAGACTTATGAGCTTCATCTATAATCACCATCCTAAGATCACCCTTGTTCAGTATCCACAACCGATTCAAATAATACATCAAACCATCATCCTTGGTTTCCAATAAAATCTCAGCCCCGCAAGACATCTCATTTTTCAAGTTATCTTGAGCTAATGAGTGTTGTTGGGCTGTGAGAACATCATTTCAGAGACTAGAGTGCACTCGGACACTATGGATCTGAACTTGACTTTTGCGACTAAGCGCATCTGCTACTACATTCGCTTTGCCAGGATGGTAGCGAATTTCACAGTCATAATCGCTCAACAGTTCAACCCATCTCCGTTGTCACATGTTAAGTTCTTTCTGATTGAGAATATGTTGTAAGCTTTTATGATCAGTGAACACTACACACTTAGTGCCATAAAGATAATGTCTCCATATCTTCAAAGCAAACACGACTGCACCAAGTTCCAAGTCGTGTGTGGTGTAGTTCTTTTCGTGAATCTTTAATTGTCTTGATGCATAAGCCACAACCTTTCCCCGTTGCATGAGAACAAAACCGAGGCCTAGGTTATATGCATAACAATAGACCACAAAATCGTCATTTCCGTCAGGCAATGTCAAGACAGGAGCATCACAAAGTTTCTGCTTCAAAGTCTGAAACGCCTCTTCTTGCTTCGATCCCCACTCATAAGGCTTATTCTTTTGAGTCAAAAAAATAAGAGGGACCGCAATCCTGGAGAAATTCGAGATAAACCGCCGATAGTAACCGGCAAGTCCAAGAAACGATCGAATCTCCGTCGGTGTCTTCGGTGTACTCCAATTCTTCACCGCATCAATCTTAGCAGGATCCACGTGAACACCATATTCATTGACTATGTGTCCCAAGAATTGAACTTCCTTAAGCCAAAATTCGCACTTAGAGAATTTGGCATACAGTCGCTCTTCTCTTAGGATCTCCAAAACCAACTTAAGGTGTTTCTCGTGTTCTTCTTTGGTCTTTGAGTAGATCAAAATATCATCAATGAATACAATCACAAACTTATCTAAGTATGGCCTGCAAACACGGTTCATGAGGTCCATGAAAACCGCTGGTGCATTGGTAAGGCTGAAAGGCATTACCAAGAACTCATAATGGCCATATCTTGTTTTGAAAGCGGTCTTGGGAATATCATCGTCATGTACTCGAAGTTGATGATACCCAGACCTAAGATCGATCTTTGAAAACCACGCCGAGCCTTGAAGCTGATCGAAGAGATCATCGATGCGCGGCAGTGGATATCGATTCTTGATTGTGAGTTTGTTTAATTCGCGATAGTCGATGCACATTCGGAATGACCCGTCCTTCTTCTTGACAAACAGGACCGGTGCACCCCATGGCGAATGGCTCGGACGAATGAATCCTTTATCAGTAAGCTCTTGCAGCTGGCTCTCCAATTCTTGCAACTCGGAAGGTGCAAGTCTGTAGGGAGCTTTAGCAACTGGGTTCGCACCAGGTACTAAGTCGATTCGGAACTCTACTTGGCGTTCTGGTGGAAGACCCAGCAAATCATCTGGAAATACTTCAGGGAAATCTCTAATTACTGGTACGTCTTCAATGTTCTTTCCTTTCTCCTTTTTCTCCACGATGTGAGCTAAGAATGCTATACATTTCTTCCTAAGGTACTTGTGTGCTTTAGTGCATGACATAAGCTTAAGACCTTTGCTAGAAGTTTCTCCGAATACTCTTAAAGTTTCACCCGCAGGTAAGGGGATACGTATGTATTTCTCATGGCAAACAATCTCCACTTTGTGGGTGGCTAACCAATCCATGCCTATGATAACATCAAAGCTACCAAGATGCATAGGTATAAGATCAATTGGGAAAACGTGATCATTTAAGTTCACAGTACATCCAATGATAACAGTGTCAATATCAATAGTGTTTCCGTCAGCCACCTCCACGTTAAACGGTTTATCTAAATATGTACGTGTTCTACCAATCATGCATTCAAAATCATTTGAAACAAAACTCCTATCGGCACCAGAATCAAATAAGACAGATGTATAAGAGTTGTTGATCAGAAATGTACCGTTGACCACATCCTGGTTGGCTTGAGCAGCTGAAGCATTCAGTTGAAACGCCCGGCCTCTTGCCACCCTCTGATTATTTCCAGTCAACTTTGGGCATTGATTTCTGAAGTGACCTACTTCACCACACTCATAACAGTCTCTTGCATGTGCTTGAGGTACCTGGCGAACGGGTACAGCTGGAATAGGTTGTGCTTGCGGAGCAGGCAATGCAAGCGGTGCATGTTGCATCCTTTGTGCTTGTGGTGCACTCCGGCAAACATTAGCAAAATGGCCGTACTTGCCACAGTTGTTGCAGACGCGACAAGGCAAGTTTGGCATATGGTGATATCTACAAGTGTTACATTGGGGAGTATTCCCAGTGTAATTTCTGGCAGTAGTGTTATTGGTTGATTGCTGCACAGACTTTGCAGCAGGAGCAGTGACCATGAAGTTCTTGGTCTTCCTCTTTTTGTTGCTGCTTTTGGATGAACTGGCAGCTTCAGACTTGACCTCAGTCTTTGTTTCCTTTGTAGTAGTCTTCACCTCAGTCTTCTTCGTTCCCTTCCTTGTGAGTGTCCCATTCTTCACATGATTGTCAGTAAGAGTTGCAGAGAAATGGATAGCAGCCTCAAGTGTTTTGGGATTGCTCCCATAGATAGTATCCTGAATCTGCATCGGCAGCCCGCCGATATATTTCTCGATCGCTTTCTCCAATGGTGTCACCAGATGAGGCACCAGCAGACTAGACTCGTGGAAACGAGTATTGTAGATGACGTTCTCGCCACTATCTTGTTTGAGTTCCCAGAACTTAGTCTCCAGTTTCCTCATTTCACTGCGAGGACAGAATTCAGTGGTCATCAGATTCTTGACCTCAGTCCAAGTTAGTGCTAGGGCAGCATCAACTCCCCTAGTACGCTTCTCCCCATTCCACCAAGTTAGTGCTCTCTTTTGGAAAACACTGGTGGCATAGCGCACCTTCAAGTTGTCGGGGCAATCGCTGTTGATGAAGGTATTCTCCATGCTCTCAAACCACTGCAGTAGACCAGTGGCAGTCTCAGATCCCGTAAACTTCAGTGGATTACAGGAATTGAAGTGTTTGAATGTGCAAGTTGGTGGGTTTGCACCACCTCTGTTCTGAGTGAGAGACTGATTTGCTTGAGTCAACTGATTAACCAAGCCAGAAATAAGTGTGGCTAACTCTTGTATGCCGGAGTTGGCATTACCATTGTTAGCATCCCCACTGTTCGAGTCATCTTCGTTATGATGGCGCGGCGGCATGTTTATGAGAATTTAGAAACATGTTACTACTGTTTACAACGTAAGTCATACAAACAATGGTTAAATGAGTTCATTTAAACAGTTAGGATTACATATAGGAACTATATTTTTCTCCTATCTGTCATTAAACTCATAACATTTATAAATTTCCTAATATTTTACTAAGTGTCCTAGTTGGTCATAACTAATATTAGCTAACTATTCCTAAGTCCTATACATTTCCCACCATATACCAACACTGACAACCTCCCGATGCAATGCAACAAGCTTATATATAGGGCATATGCAGAGGTAGATCGCAACCTCCCCTACACCGTCCCACCACCGTTCCATTGCACCACGATTATGCCCTTGCTAGCATTTAGGGTGTATCATGTATCTTCCCATAGTCTCACTTCACAAACCTTATCCTAGGTAGGATAATTTTGAGTGAAGTGGTCTCTAGTTCCCTTGGACAATTAGGTTCGCCTAATGTCTAAGTTCACCTAACATGTAGGTTTACCTATTTCTGAGTTCACCTAATGTCTAAGTTCACCTGACATTAAAGTTTCCCCTAATGTCTAAGTTCACTAAATTTCATACCAAATCTCAATGTCCATAATCATTAATAAGGGTTCATATCATCACTGAGTGCTCTTATTGTCACTAAGTGTTCATATCCTCCCTATAATTTATTCTCATCAAGTGTCCATACCGTCACTAAGTGTTAGTATCATCACTATGCGTTTATATTATCCCCAAGTGTCTATATCATCACCCATGTCCATATTTCATCCCTAATCGCTCATATCGTTCGTTGATCCTATGCACCCTACGTGTCCAATCCGTGTGTTTCATAAGTGAATTTATAAGTGTTTATCAAGTGTGATCATCCATGAGTCAATCCCAAACCATTCCAACAAACATACCATCAACCAATTTTCCATCAAACTCAGCTTTACAACAATTCCTAGTAATATCCTAATAATATCCTATGTTCCTGACACTGACAGACCCCCGATATACCACAAATGGTATATGTATAGGGCATATGCAAGGGTAGATCGCAACCTCCCTTACACCGTCCCACCACCTTTGTAGTATACCACGAGTGTGTCCTTGTCTAGAGATCAAGAGATCTAACAGATAATCCCTAAGCAGATAAATTCCTAAGCAGTTAAGTTCTTAAACAGATAAGTGTCCCAAACGGGTAGTTCCCTTATTCCTCAATACTGACATCCACCCGATGTACTGTAAATGGTATATATATAGGGCATATGATAAGGGTAGGCCGCAACCGCCCAAACCACCGTCCCACCACCTTTACAATACACCACGAGTATGTCCTTATCGAGTTATTAGGGCACAAGTAGCAACCAATTAATAATCAGCATATATAATCAGATGTATAACAGGAGTTCAGTTAACATGTAATAAACACATAAGCATGAAATCCTGAATATACTAACTAGTGTATGAATTTCTTCATACTAGGGTATCCTACGGTTATAGACTAGGTCAACCATTTCTAGTAACCTAATTCCCTATAACCCATGCTCTGATACCAATCTGTAACACCCCGACCAATGGCGGAAACGTCGGGATGACACGAGGGATGTGTAGATTGTTCAAAAGCTTGTGGGCATCTAAATCAAATCATCATATATCATTCAATCAACCAAAATAATTACACAAAAATCATGTTCATCATGAATTTAAATACATCAATTACACAAAAGAATTAGCTAAACTAACTAAACTCTAATCGCCAGAATTTTAGTTAATTAGCTAAGTCCAAGAATCCTATGTGATGATGTCCAAAAATGAGAAATTCATCCTCTTCAACCTACTTAGCTTCATCACCTGAAACATGTAAGAAAATCAAGTGTCAACTACGAAGCAGTTGGTGAGTAATCATAAGTTTTTATACTTAAAAGGTTTTATAAAATGAATTTAAAAGTTTAAGTTTAAAATGGTTTTATAAAAGGTTTAGATAAAATGAGTATAACTGCTTATGATTTTCTGAGAAAATCCACCAGAATACCTGTATGAGATAATCCAACCAATCTCCAAACTCAACAATCAAACACATACATAAACACATAATCACATATCCAATCAGTCATAGTCAATCATAGATAATCATAGTCAATAATAGATAATCAACCACATAACCAATCAACCAATCTCAACAACAATATTCTCAAATAATATCTGTGACTATACATGGACATTATGTAATTAACATAAGTTAAAAACAAGATCCATGGAGTGGAAGCTATCCACGTGGCAATACATGAAACCAATGCGATTGACCAAGGTCAAAGGCAACGTTTCACGGAGTCGTGATAATCCAAGTGGCAATACATGTAATCTTTGTTATTGACCGAAGTCAATGACAATATTTACACGGATATATGCATATAAGTGATAATCCATAAGTAATGATAATTCTAAAATGTGAATATCATATTGATAAACAGGTATTATCCTTGTGTTATCAAAACAATATTTGAATTTGGTATACATGCTTCACCTCCGAGTTTTAAAACAAAACAGTTTAAAGAAAGAGAGGTTATGAGAACTCACCTGAAGTCCTTAGTATATGTGTTCTCGTATTATGCGTGCTCGCGTATGTAACTCAACTCAACTCAAAGATCTGTAATTAATATATCTGTGTTCATGAGTATAAATATTTCTTTGTCATTAGGTGACCATACCTGTTTATATTTTAAGCTCTCAAGTATTCATTAACTTAGTTAATTCAATCTAAGTTAAGATATTGCACTAAGGATTTTATTATTTATCATTTTGTAAGAGTAATTCAACTTCATTAGTGTTGATTATCCTATATATATATAATGATCATTAAATCAATTATGTCACGATCATATAAGTTGTAAAGATATCATCATTTTAAACCTATATAGATACATTCTTAGTGCATGCATGCATGATTACGCACCTACACCACAAGTTAAATTGTTAAAAACCCAT
Source organism: Mikania micrantha (assembly GCA_009363875.1). Taxonomy (NCBI): domain Eukaryota; kingdom Viridiplantae; phylum Streptophyta; class Magnoliopsida; order Asterales; family Asteraceae; genus Mikania; species Mikania micrantha. Next base: position 8,272,337 of record CM018687.1, read on the forward strand.
TTTTAAGTTTGAATAAATCATGTTTACACTATCCTCATCAATTATTTCATTAATAAGAAGAAACTCATACATTAACTTATGAGTTTATATAAAAGGTGGTGGCTATGGCTTCTCATGCATACATATTCGTATATATATGTAGGTGTATACATATACTCATGTTCCCCAATTGCTTCTAACCTTTTAGTTTAATGAAATTAAGTTGGGTTGCATACAAAAGCAGCGAACCTTTTAGTCCCAAGACAAGGTTCGGCCCATCTAAACTTAAAGGTTCGGCTTGGGATGGTTGTGCACATAGGTTCGCGGGAACCCAAAGGTTCGCTGATATTGTACATCCAAACCCCCAAGGTTCGTCCACCATGGTTCGGCTGCTTAGAGCCTAAACCACCTAAGGTTCAGCTAATCAAATGGAGGGTTCGGTTCATGTTTCTACCACAAGGTTCGGCCAACAAGAATTAGTGGGTTCGCTGCATGGAAGCTAGGTTCGTGGGAGTCCATGGTTCGGCTGAATCATGCTTCGGCTAGGGTTCGTCGCCATTTCAGCCCAAGGGTTCGGCTATAAAGGAAAGTAATGGTTCGGCTGGGGCTCGCCGGCCAAGGTTCGGCCAACCCTTGTCTTTCCCAGCTATGGTTCGCAGCTAAATGGGTTCGTGAGGTTGTCAAAGGTTCGTGACCCATGGTTGCTTCATCCTAGGGTTCGGCTGAAGACAGGTTCGCCCCCTAAGGGTTCGTCGACCTGCAACCCACGACCTACACTGTTCATCATCATCATCGTTTCCTAAAGTTTACATGCTCTCCCATGATTTACCAAGGTGTCAACCATTCCGATTAACATATATAAGACACAAAACCGGTATAAAAGATGGTGCTCAAGTTCGAAGTAGGGTTTTCACCCTAAAACCGAAAAGTAAAGTGGTCATTTTACCTTCAATTCGTGGTCAACAGCCGGGTTTCTTCGTATCCTCTTGTAGCTCTCGTTCACGCGGTCGTTTAGAGCCAAAGATCTCTCGAATCCGACTAGAAACGAAGACGATAGGCTAGAGAGAAGGTAGAGAAATGTGAGTGTGTGTTTTAGAGAGAGAAAGAGGGTTCTTGCAAGAAATGGGGAAGAAGAAAGAAATATGGGCTTTTATAGCCCGAAATCTTCCCGCGTGCTCGATCTCGCTTATATCGCGTTAAAATTATAAAATGCTCGGATACGTTCGTAAAATATATTTAAAGCATAAAACATTTAAATACTTAAGTTTCGTCTTAAATAAAACGATTTTATTTAAATATCGTTGTTCCGTAAAATGGTTTCGTTGAATCATTTATTTAAACAAAATAATTCGTTTGATTTCGTTTTAGGTTGTGATTCCTAATAAATATTTTTAGTTTATTTTTCTTATTTTATTATCGATAAATATTATTTAATTATCTCGCCGAAACGCGATACTTACGTACGTATTCGCAAAGATCGTCACCTTTACGAATCCAACGCTCGTATCGTATTTCAATTCGATTTACGATTTATGGAATATCGTTTCAGAATATTATTCTTAATAATTATATTCGTGTGAATCGTCACCCACGCGAATACACTATTAAGTTAATCTTTCTGAATTAATATTCGCGTTCAAATTATATTCGTAACCTCACCATCGCGTAAATGTTTCCAATTATATTATCATTATTTTATCATCTTTAATATTATCTTCCCAAACCAAAACCCACTAAGCCAAGTCACTGACACATCCATGATAGACCGAAATATGCATATGTATAGGGCATATGCAGAGGTAGATCGCAACCTCCCCTACACCGTCCCACCGCTATTTCGATAAACCATGACCATGTGTCCTTGACTATGTTTAGCAACCAAACCATAACAAACTGTAAATCTCTTTCCATTCCATACCAAGATCCATAATCATCAACAATATAACTGCGATAAACTCTCTGGTTCTGTTTAGTTGAGTTACAACTAAACTTTCCATGGTTTACGCGTATAATATGTTATCAATATGTATACCAATAATTGTGATAATCGTCAAATAATGCATTCATCGTTAATAATAATAAATCTCAGGTCGTAACAGTACAATCGTACGGATGTACGGACAACCGGAAGTATAGTGATGTTACAGTCTCCCCTAGTTAAAGGAATTTCGTCCCGAAATTTAACTTGGAGTGACCGTAGTAAATAAATGTGGGTACTTAAGCTTCATCTGATCTTCCCGCTCCCAGGTGAATTCTGGACCCGTTTCGATTCCCAACGTACTTTCTCAAATTGGACACGTGAAACGTCGGGTGCACGTTACTAAGTTCATTAGGAAGTTCTAACTTGTAAGCAACCTTCCCGATCCGTTCAAGGATCTTAAAAGGGCCAACATAACGTGGAGCAAGCTTTCCTTTCTTCCCAAATCGCACAACGCCTTTCCAAGGCGACACTTTAAGCAATACCATATCTCCCACTTCAAACTCTAAAGGTTTTCTTCGTTTATCCGCGTAGCTCTTCTGTCGACTGCGAGCAACTAACAGATTGTCACGGATCTGGCAAATCTTGGCAGTGGGTGGTGCTTATTCACTTGAACCCATTCTAAGCTGGGTAGTTTCATAGGAAGACTTGTTTTATGACCCAAAGTGACCCAACTTTCCCATAATAACATGGACGAAGCTTGAATTTTTTGTGTAGGGAGGCCGACCCTTCATATAAAATTTTTAGAAAGAAAAACCAAGGGGGCCGGATTCTATTAATATAAAATTTTCCAACCAAATCCTACTACATACCTACTTCTGAGCCAAAAACAGCAGGGGCCGGGGCCCCTCTGACCTTCATTATGCTTCGTCCTTGCATAATAACCCAAAATTATGAAATACTAATAACCAAATCACAAAAGTTAGAATCAATCTTTAATATTACTTGGTTGTATCAGTATCCTCAACCACAAGTTATTATTACATAAAACAAGCTATAAAAGCAGGAACAAATAAATATATAAGAACTAAAGAACCTGCTTTCTGAGCAACCCAGCTTTTTCCAAATTGTTAAGAGTACATATGTGTTCAAATCCATAGCTGTGAAGAATCTCTCTCCTGAATGAAGATAGCACAAGTAAAAAAGTAAGTAATTATATACCAAATCTTGCAAGACCATTGTGAGATTGTTTGTAAATCTCAGCTTTTTGTGATTTCATCAAGTTTAGTTTTTGGTTTTCTTGTACAAGAGAAAGAACGTTCAATAAAACGAATATGATTGACTAATGATTCATGTTTAACACGAATTAGCTAAAACGAATTTAAATAATTCCTACAGAGATCTCGAAGCAGTGGCGAAGCTTGATCATAATCCCAGTGGGGCGAAATAATTGTTTTTTTCCAAGGGGGTGAAATAAAGGTTTTTAAAAAATTTTACACTACATATCGGGAAATTTACACTACTATACGAAAAAACGCGGTCTGAACTAAGTTGCGCCCATGTCTCGAAGGATACATTATTTGCCGTCAAAAAAGAGACAACATTTGAAAATTAGCTTGAAGATGAAAGCTAGAATAATAGAAGATTGTAGCCTTGTAAGAATATTTTGACCAGACAATTTTTTAATATATGTTATGTGTTTTTAAAAGCAAACGTCCGGTTACCAAGGATCATTCTAGCAAATAAATCATGCCTACTAGGCTAGAAGTCACTTGGATTATATATGTCATGTAAGCAACTAATAGATACCTTAGTATATAATTATATTTATAATTAAAGGAAATTGTAAATTTTAACTGAAAATAATATTTATTGAACGTCTTTAATAAAAATCTATTTTGTTCAAGATTTCTGATTGAAACTAATTTATGTCTCTTAAATGCTACTCCAATATAGGGATTAAAGTATGCCATCAACAACCAAAATTCATTATTCGCAATATATTACCCCGGTGGCCCGATACTATCAACAGAGATCGATAGCAATGCGCAACCTATCAACAAATGCCTCAGTATTGACCACTCAATTTTGTATTGACTTGGACTCAACACTTAGGTAGAAACACACCCCATGCATGCAAAAATTCTAATTCAGCTCTTAAGAGCAAAGTGCACCTTGTGACCAAGCCAGTAGCGGATTCAGAATTTTTTTCAAGCGATGTCACTGTATTTTTATGTTTTAGTTTTATAGTATCGGACATAAAATTTTTGGGTCGGTTTTACCATTCGGGTCGGGTAATGCTGATCACATAATAAAAAATGATACAATAAAAATTTTGAATAGAAATTAAAAAAAAAACATTATATAAACTCGATAGTTTTTACAAATTAAAAAAAAAAACTACTTATAGTTGTTTCCTACAAGTTTCATCTTTTGAAAATATTGCATTACAACTTATACGGAAACTTATTGGAATAATTCTTTTACAATATAACAAATGAAAGAATCATTCACGTATCCATCTCCTGTCCTATAACGTAGTTATGTTTTCATGTGTTTCATTGTAGAAAAAAATTCTTCCAACACTAGCCGTTGCAACCGATGCTATCACTGGTCTAAAAACCGATGTTGTCACTTGAAAATAACTTTCATAAATCTCCATATAAACCGAAAAATCATTGATGTCCGGGGACAACATATATACACACATACATCCGCGCATGGCCCAAGCTACGCATCACAAGGCTAAAATGAGCCTAATACAACTTTTTTGTTACAAAAGGTTGCAAATACGTGGCATTAGCTCAAGTCATTAGCCTAATGCAACCATTTTATCATATAATGCTCCTTTTTTTAAAAACCTGCATTTAAAAAAGTGGCATTAGGGAAAAAAGTTGCATTATGTAACAAAAATGTTGCATTAAATCTAATGCAACTTCAGCTAATGCAGTTTTTCTTGAATATAAAGGTTACATTAGGCTGATTTTGTGCATAAGTGTCTGTTTGGGTCTTAGTGTTGGTATAAGAAGAGTTTAATAAAACATAGAATATACAAAGAAATTTTGGTTCCTAGAGCTAAGCCGATAGCCAAAACACCATACCGATTGGCACAAACAGAAATGCAAGAGTTAATGACTCAAATACAAGAACTTCTTATCAAAGGTTTCATCCGTCCTAGAATCTCACCTTGGGGGTACTCTGGTGCTCTTTGTTAAGAAGAGGATGGGAGTATGAGGATGTGTATCGACTACTGGGAGTTGAACAAGTTAACTATGAAGGACCGATACCTTTTATCTCGGATTGATGATCTTTTTGACCAGTTGCAAGATACCAAGTGGTTTTCTAAACTCGATCTTCGGTCAGGATATTATCAACTCAAGGTTAGGGATGAAGATATGGAGAGGACAACATTTCGCACTCTATATGGGCATTACAAATTTGTCGTTATTTATTTGGGTTTGACAAATACACCAGCGGCATTCATGGATCTAATGAATCGAGTGTGTAGACCTATGTTGGATAAATCATTTATTGTGTTCATTGATGATATTTTGGTCTACTCCAAGAATGAGGATGATCACGCATTTCATTTGCATGAGGCGCTTGAAACACATCGTAAGGAGAAATTATATGCGAAACTTTCCAAGTGTTCTTTCGGGTTACAAGAAGTAAAATTATTGAGGCATATGGTGAATATGAATGACATTCATGTCAATCCCTTTAAAATATAAGCTATCGCAAAGTGGAGTACTCCTAAGACTTCAACGAAAGTGAGAAGTTTTCTTCGCCTAGCTGGTTATTACAGGCGATTTATACATGATTTCTCCAGGATTGCTTCACCTTGATTAAGTTAACCAGAAAGGAGTGACGAATGAATGGGGAGATGATCAGGAACGAGCTTTTCAGGAATTGAAGGTAAAAGTGACTCAAGCTCTTGTATTGGCATTACCTGATGGACTCAAAGACTTTGTAGTTTATTCCGATGCATCATATTCAGGTTTGGGTTGTGTGTTAATGCAACGGGGCAAGGTGATTGTTTATTCTTCAAGACAATTGACGGTGCACGAGGTGAATTACGCAACTTATGATCTTGAGCTTGCAACATTAGTTTTTGCATTAAGATATGGAGGCACTATCTTTACGGTGTGAAATGTACCATTTACACCGATCGTAAGTGTGACAACTAGTACCAAACCGTCCGGCAAGTCCGTACAGTGCGTGTACTTACACCACGTACTGTGTGTAAATACAGTACGTAAACAGTACGTGACAACAGAACTCAGAAAACAAACCACAATTGTACGTGTTTAAGTGAAAACTTAAATACGATAAATACAACAACTCGAGAGAAACAACAAAGTGCAAACGAATAACAATAACAAATCGGTTGCGATCTGATATCCATAGATGACAGGAATCAGATGACCGACGATTCAATGTGAAAACAATGTGATAACAGGAGGTTCAGTTGAGTCCGACAGTGAGGAAACACAATTCAAATTATATTTCAGTGTCGTTTTGGAATAATAAACTGACAGCGTGTTTGCGTGGGTGACGATTCACACAAACATATCTGTGAGTTTAACGTTCTGAACGATAACTGATAATTAGAAAACCAAATCAGAAAGTGAAACATACGATCGTGTTCGTACAGTTAGCGCTCTGTACGAAAACGCGCGTAAGTTACGCGATCTGACGAAACGAAAACGAAAAACGACATGAACGATAATAAATTTAATAAAATAAAATATTTAACATTTTACAATTTTGAAACTCATCAAATAATTTAAAATACCTTTCTTTTATTTATTACAAATTAATTACGCGTAATTTTTCCGGATACGCGACCGAGTTACGAACCGAGCGACCGAAACGGACCCGGACACCACACGTAATATAAATACTTTATATGAGAGTAAATTTCTCATTTTTCACAACTTACTCTCTCTCTCTAGCCAAATTCCGGCCAAGCACCTCCACCACCACTTCTCACCTTAAATCCTTCATATCTCACTCGTTTGTGGACGGATTTGGGTGTTCTTGGTGTCCACGCGAAGCCCTTGACGAGCTCTACATGAAAGTACAACGGATCTAGAGAGTTACCCAACCAAATTGAAGGTATGATGCTTTAAACATTCGGAGAAATAGGGTTTTTGGTGGGTGATCGACCCAAAACCCCCCTCAACCGGCCTATGACCTGTGTAAGTCGACCCTATGTGTTCAAAGGAGGTTATGCAACCCAACCACAGATGTGAGAACAGCCAAAATCGCAGATGGTGATGAGAGAAAAAGGTTGCAGGTTTGTGAAAAGGATAGCCATGGCCGAACCCTGTGGTTGCCACGAACCCAGGCGTGGATGTGTACAGCCACGAACCACCAGCTGACGAGCCTGTGGCCTTCTGGCCGAACCCTTCCTAGTCACCGAACCCTTCTCACTCTTGCCGAACCATGCATGGATACACAGACTCACGAACCCTGATGATGATGCATCAGCCGAACCCCCTGCGCCTTGGCCGGACTTTTTCTGTTGACGAACCTACACCATGCAGTCCCACGAACCCTACACATGGGAGAACCTCTCACGAACCTTAGAACCTTAGACGAACCTTGCACGGTATCATGAACGAATCTATACCCAAACGAACTCAAGGGTTCGCTGGGTCTGGAGCATGATAATCAGCCGGCTACTTGACCATTTCTTTTCTGATTGAGCATTAACAAGCTGAACCAATCCACTTTATTTGAGTAAATCCCTTCGGCCCAGTAGAATAACTCAACGACATGTGAGATTTACAGCCCAAAAGTCTTAGGCCCAACTGAACTTATGTAGTCAACCAATCGACCCAATTCTATTCTCCTGGCCCACATTTTATTCGGCCCACATTGGTTCTTGGCAAAATCCTTGACATCGGCCTAACCTTTAAATTGGAACCATGCAATTTGCTTAGGCCCAACAGTAAAACCAATCGGCCCAGCAGCCCTTAGCCGGTCCATGTGACCACCATAGGCCCAAGGATTTAATTCGGCCCAATAGGCTCCTTTCAGCCCACACACTTGGCCCATTAACACTCGTCTTGGTGCAAGCGAATAGTTTAGTCCATTATGGCCAAGGAGACTTAAACATACGTTCGATTCCACACAAGGCCCACAAGGTTTAAGTGTCAATTATACAAAAAAAAAAAGTGGTAACTTAATTATGATACAAATGGGGTGATTAAGGACAAAAGTCTATGACATTTAAATTACAAACCTAAGGTTATACTTAAAAGTTTATCTTGTCATCATAGTGAATTAAAGGGCAATTTAATGACAATAACCCAATAAGACAACTTAAACCTGGTGGGACAAGTGTAACAAGTCTAACATGACTACGCGGGGTCGAGTAATGGCCGAGATCAAGAATGGATGATCAAGCTAAGGTCAACACAAACACACAACCAAACACGTATTTAAGAGCATACTTGTAAATCAAACACAATGTGAATACAATACAGGAACGTGAGCACAACTACAAGAACAAATAAAGAGCGCGTGCATTTCTTCCTTTAAGCTAAGTCAACCACTTCAAACCTAAGGTGAGTTCATATGCCCCTTTTCTTTTAATCTTTACTGATTTCAAAGCTCGGGGCTGAGAAACATGCTAAACTTTTATTTACTTAAAAGTTTTCATTATTATATTGCTTATTTTGTGATTTAGATAATAATTGTTTATCGTTATTATCATTTATCATTACATGCTTGATTGATTGATTTTATCATACCCGAAATAGCTAGGATGTTACATGCTATTTTAGGATCAAGATCCATTAACACCATAGAATAATATAAGTTGTTAAGAACATATCTTACAACTGTTTATTTATTCTTACACGATAGGATAACGGGGGAAAACCATGGGATAGTATGCCAATAACAATTACTAATGACATGAATGATCATCATGATAAGGTAATTTCATGATAATAGGATCATTCACACAGTACTAACATCGTGTATAAGACTTGTTCTTATGACACTTTGTTAAGATCACTAGAACACGCAAACTGGGGATAACAGTTGAAACATTCACTTGTGATATCGAGGAGGATATTACAGGCACACGCTTTTGGGATGGCGTGTCACACACATACCATCATTACTTACTAAGACTCAATTTATAGCACATTCCCTAACCGTCAGAGTGTGTCGGTTATACAATGGTAGATCAGTTGGGTAAATCATTAAAACTAGTAACCGGGACTTGGGGAAATCAAATGAAATCACACCATGCACGAGAGGTGCTATTCATCATATAGATAACACTCATAAAAGTTAGGAAACATGTTCATTCCAATAGATATCGTGGGAGGATATCTTACATACCGGGCTGTTCAGAAATGACAGCTACTGAGACTATTATGTCTCTAACTAGAAATCAGGAGTTGGACATTTTACAAGCCGGGCTGAACAGGGGGAAACAGCTACTGGAACTATTATGTTCCTATCTAGATATCGAGTATGATATCTTACACACCGGACTGGTTAGTACTGACAGTTACAGAAACTACTAAGTTTCACTCTAGATATCGAGTATGATATCTTACATGCCGGGCTAATCCGTAAGGAATGGCTAACAGAGACTATTATGTTTCTTTATTCAATAGTTGGGTTTACTACATGTCGGACTAATCAGTAATGATTAGTTACAGAAACCGTTAGGTTTCGTTCTAGATATCGAGTATGATATCTTACATGCCGGGCTAATCCGTAAGGAATAGCTAACAGAAACGATTTCGTTTCTTGATTGTTCAGTGGATTATTTTACATGCCGGACTAATCAGGAATGATTAGTTACAGAAACCGTTAGGTTTCGTTCTAGATATCGAGTATGATATTTTACATGCCGGGCTAATCCGTAAGGAATAGCTAACAGAAACAACTTTGTTTCTTGTTTGTTCATTGGGTTATATTACATGCCGGGCTAATCCGTAAGGATTAGCTAACAGAGATTATGTCTCTTTATTCAATTATGGGTTTATTTTACATACCGTCTAATTCGTAAGGATTAGTTAACAGAGATGATTTCATCTCTTACTTTGTTCACTGAGTTATTTTACATGTCGGCTATTCTGTAAGGAATGGTCAACAGAGACGATTACGTCTCTTTTATTTTTACTTAGTGGATAAACATACCGGGAAAATCATGGGTGAAAGGAAATGGGTATCCATCGTTGTATTACAGGTAGTGTTGAGTGCAGTTAAGCATGTGGTGGGGTGGCGTCTGGGCTTGACCCTTTCGTATGCCCCTATATATAAGCATGCTTGACTGGATGAGTCATTATCTGTACATCCAACCATGGAGAGGACATTGAGTGAAACATGGGGGTTAATCATCAATTCAATTTGTGTGATACACTATGAACATGACTGTCATAAATTCAATGGTTTCCAAATACTAAACTTATGGACTCACCAACCTAGTGTTGACTTTGTTTAAATGCATGTTTTCTCAGGTGACGGACAGGTCTAGATAACAAGCATCAGTGATTAAGCTAGAGGATTCTTAAAAGACCTAGCTTACTTTTGGATGCATACATTTTGATGACATTGTGAATCTATTTTGCATATCTTGTACAGTTACAAGATAGAAACTACACGATTCTTTTGGAATAGATTTACTTAGTTAAATTATGAACACGTACTGTGTAATTTAACTTTGTAATTCTATATTATATGTCATGATTAGCATTTCTCATTATACATCATGTGCCATGTAAACAATCTGATCATTTCGATTATCATTCAAGATATCGCGCCCCGGGAACCTTCCGCCCGACGGGAAAACCCGATCCGTTCCCGCCGGCCCGGGGTGTGACAGATTGGTATCAGAGCCATGGTTATAGAGAAATATAGGTCATATTACTTAAACGGTTTGGCCTAGACTATAACCTAGGGACCTCATGTAGTGAACATACAACATAGGATTCTATTTGCATATGTCTTCTGCTTCTGATCACTGCACTAACCGATTTCCTTTCGGTTATGATCAGAATGCCGCCGAGAAGACAGCCACCACTACTACCGTTGACTCAAGGTTCAGCTCCGCACTCATCGACTCCGACACCGCCTGACTCTCCTACACAACCACCTCCACCTCCTCCTCCACACTCGCCACCACCAGGCTCAAGCAATGTCCAGATACTAGACCCTGCTACTATAGCACTGGCTACATTGCTGACAAGCCAACTGAGGGATGTAATTCCCGAGATGATGAACAAAATCAACAGCAACAACAGTAACAACGCTGCTAACTCAACTGGGGAAGGCAGTGGTAACACACGGCAAAGTCAGGACTATTCCTACAAGAATTTTGTAGGATGCAAGCCACCAACATTCAGTGGTACTGAGGGAGCCGTCGGCTTGATCCAATGGATTGAGAAGATGGAAACAACTCTCGACATTAGCGGTTGTCCTGATCAACACCGCGTGAGGTATGCTGCTGGATCGTTCGAGAAACGAGCACTAACCTGGTGGAATGCCCAGGTTCAAACCCGAGGAAGAGATGAGGCATTGGCGATGCCTTGGGAAGATTTCAAGACTTTGTTAAGGGGCGAGTTCTGCCCGAGGAACGAACTCAAGAAGGTTGAGACTGAACTACTCAACCATGTGATGATTGGTGCTGAACATCTGGCATTCACTACCAGATTTCATGAACTAGCAACCTTGGCACCGGACATTGTGCCAACACTCGAGAAGAGGATTGAACGGTACGTCGGTGGACTACCGCCATGCATTCGGGGGCATGTGATTGCCGCCCATCCAACTACACTGGAGATGGCTGTTACACTATCAGCTTCATTGACTGATGTAATGGTTGCCTCTGGTGCACTCAAGAAGGGATCTGGAACTACTGAAGATCCGGAACAACCCTCCAACAAGAAACGAAAGGTCGTTAAGAATTTCGCAACGACCACCACTACCAAACAAGCTGTGCTCAATCAACCACCGCAGAATCGTGGATCTTATTCTGGCACGGCTCCATTCTGCAATAAGTGCAACTATCATCATCAGGCTGGCACAGGGTGCAGACAATGCACTTATTGTGGGAAAATGGGGCACTGGGTCAAGTTCTGTAAAGAACAAAAGACCCAACACAGGGCAAACCAAGCAGTGGCACAGACCGCTGCACACCTTGATCGCATTTCCTGTTACACCTGCGGGGAACCAGGACATTATGCGAAAGACTGTCCAAAGAGGGTGCTACCGAGAGGGCAAGCACCGAGGGGACGTGCATATCAAATTGGAACTGCAGCAGTACGCCAAGACACTGACACCAACACCAACACTGGTACATTTCTTATTTAAAATCTTTGCAGATGTATATTTTATACTAGCATGGATTTTCATTGGCCTCATTAGAGTCAGTTCATAACTTACTCACAATTGGGGCAACATTCGAACATTTTATACACTAAATGACATGAACTTAGTGTTCACTTACCTTTAGTGAACAAACACATACTATGGAATTCAAAGTAATGGACACGAGTGGTGTCGATACCATCATTGGAACGGATGCTTTGTCCCTGGTAGGGATAGAGTCATCTAATTCAATAAAACCTTTTTCATGTCATTACAATGAACGACAAAGACACATTCACTAGTTTTAGCATTGGGTCCGTCAATGTTGTCTTATTTGACAATATACGAATCCGATTTTAACAAGGGGAGAAACGAGAGGCTTCTCCTGACAGGAATAACACACGAACATGAGAATCATAGAGAACATTATCGATCATAGAACTATGTAACACTAAGAGGTACCCTTAAGGGAGTGTATACAAACAGCTATGGAATATGATACCAAGCTACCTTACACTTCCAGTAGACTTGATGTTCTTGGATTAATAAGAATAATGAGATCAAGTCCGCTCATGTTATAACCACATACAAAATCCTAAGACTCTTAGAGAGAACTAGGTCACTTACAAACAATGTTCTTGTAAGAACATGAACAATTCGGGTCATACGGTCGTGAGACTGAAAATGAATCCGTGGCCTATCGAACAGACTCGGGAGACTGTAAATTGCAACCTGCATAAACATGAGAACATGAGAAACACGTAATATCAAACCATCTCCACCTGAACAAAGAAAAAGTAGGGCCCGAATATGATGCTTAAATTTCGGGACGAAATTTCTTTAACAAGGGGAGACTGTGACAACTAGTACCAAACCGTCCGGCAAGTCCGTACAGTGCGTGTACTTACACCACGTACTGTGTGTAAATACAGTACGTAAACAGTACGTGACAACAGAACTCAGAAAACAAACCACAATTGTACGTGTTTAAGTGAAAACTTAAATACGATAAATACAACAACTCGAGAGAAACAACAAAGTGCAAACGAATAACAATAACAAATCGGTTGCGATCTGATATCCATAGATGACAGGAATCAGATGACCGACGATTCAATGTGAAAACAATGTGATAACAGGAGGTTCAGTTGAGTCCGACAGTGAGGAAACACAATTCAAATTATATTTCAGTGTCGTTTTGGAATAATAAACTGACAGCGTGTTTGCGTGGGTGACGATTCACACAAACATATCTGTGAGTTTAACGTTCTGAACGATAACTGATAATTAGAAAACCAAATCAGAAAGTGAAACATACGATCGTGTTCGTACAGTTAGCGCTCTGTACGAAAACGCGCGTAAGTTACGCGATCTGACGAAACGAAAACGAAAAACGACATGAACGATAATAAATTTAATAAAATAAAATATTTAACATTTTACAATTTTGAAACTCATCAAATAATTTAAAATACCTTTCTTTTATTTATTACAAATTAATTACGCGTAATTTTTCCGGATACGCGACCGAGTTACGAACCGAGCGACCGAAACGGACCCGGACACCACACGTAATATAAATACTTTATATGAGAGTAAATTTCTCATTTTTCACAACTTACTCTCTCTCTCTAGCCAAATTCCGGCCAAGCACCTCCACCACCACTTCTCACCTTAAATCCTTCATATCTCACTCGTTTGTGGACGGATTTGGGTGTTCTTGGTGTCCACGCGAAGCCCTTGACGAGCTCTACATGAAAGTACAACGGATCTAGAGAGTTACCCAACCAAATTGAAGGTATGATGCTTTAAACATTCGGAGAAATAGGGTTTTTGGTGGGTGATCGACCCAAAACCCCCCCTCAACCGGCCTATGACCTGTGTAAGTCGACCCTATGTGTTCAAAGGAGGTTATGCAACCCAACCACAGATGTGAGAACAGCCAAAATCGCAGATGGTGATGAGAGAAAAAGGTTGCAGGTTTGTGAAAAGGATAGCCATGGCCGAACCCTGTGGTTGCCACGAACCCAGGCGTGGATGTGTACAGCCACGAACCACCAGCTGACGAGCCTGTGGCCTTCTGGCCGAACCCTTCCTAGTCACCGAACCCTTCTCACTCTTGCCGAACCATGCATGGATACACAGACTCACGAACCCTGATGATGATGCATCAGCCGAACCCCCTGCGCCTTGGCCGGACTTTTTCTGTTGACGAACCTACACCATGCAGTCCCACGAACCCTACACATGGGAGAACCTCTCACGAACCTTAGAACCTTAGACGAACCTTGCACGGTATCATGAACGAATCTATACCCAAACGAACTCAAGGGTTCGCTGGGTCTGGAGCATGATAATCAGCCGGCTACTTGACCATTTCTTTTCTGATTGAGCATTAACAAGCTGAACCAATCCACTTTATTTGAGTAAATCCCTTCGGCCCAGTAGAATAACTCAACGACATGTGAGATTTACAGCCCAAAAGTCTTAGGCCCAACTGAACTTATGTAGTCAACCAATCGACCCAATTCTATTCTCCTGGCCCACATTTTATTCGGCCCACATTGGTTCTTGGCAAAATCCTTGACATCGGCCTAACCTTTAAATTGGAACCATGCAATTTGCTTAGGCCCAACAGTAAAACCAATCGGCCCAGCAGCCCTTAGCCGGTCCATGTGACCACCATAGGCCCAAGGATTTAATTCGGCCCAATAGGCTCCTTTCAGCCCACACACTTGGCCCATTAACACTCGTCTTGGTGCAAGCGAATAGTTTAGTCCATTATGGCCAAGGAGACTTAAACATACGTTCGATTCCACACAAGGCCCACAAGGTTTAAGTGTCAATTATACAAAAAAAAAAAGTGGTAACTTAATTATGATACAAATGGGGTGATTAAGGACAAAAGTCTATGACATTTAAATTACAAACCTAAGGTTATACTTAAAAGTTTATCTTGTCATCATAGTGAATTAAAGGGCAATTTAATGACAATAACCCAATAAGACAACTTAAACCTGGTGGGACAAGTGTAACAAGTCTAACATGACTACGCGGGGTCGAGTAATGGCCGAGATCAAGAATGGATGATCAAGCTAAGGTCAACACAAACACACAACCAAACACGTATTTAAGAGCATACTTGTAAATCAAACACAATGTGAATACAATACAGGAACGTGAGCACAACTACAAGAACAAATAAAGAGCGCGTGCATTTCTTCCTTTAAGCTAAGTCAACCACTTCAAACCTAAGGTGAGTTCATATGCCCCTTTTCTTTTAATCTTTACTGATTTCAAAGCTCGGGGCTGAGAAACATGCTAAACTTTTATTTACTTAAAAGTTTTCATTATTATATTGCTTATTTTGTGATTTAGATAATAATTGTTTATCGTTATTATCATTTATCATTACATGCTTGATTGATTGATTTTATCATACCCGAAATAGCTAGGATGTTACATGCTATTTTAGGATCAAGATCCATTAACACCATAGAATAATATAAGTTGTTAAGAACATATCTTACAACTGTTTATTTATTCTTACACGATAGGATAACGGGGGAAAACCATGGGATAGTATGCCAATAACAATTACTAATGACATGAATGATCATCATGATAAGGTAATTTCATGATAATAGGATCATTCACACAGTACTAACATCGTGTATAAGACTTGTTCTTATGACACTTTGTTAAGATCACTAGAACACGCAAACTGGGGATAACAGTTGAAACATTCACTTGTGATATCGAGGAGGATATTACAGGCACACGCTTTTGGGATGGCGTGTCACACACATACCATCATTACTTACTAAGACTCAATTTATAGCACATTCCCTAACCGTCAGAGTGTGTCGGTTATACAATGGTAGATCAGTTGGGTAAATCATTAAAACTAGTAACCGGGACTTGGGGAAATCA
Source organism: Mikania micrantha (assembly GCA_009363875.1). NCBI lineage: Eukaryota > Viridiplantae > Streptophyta > Magnoliopsida > Asterales > Asteraceae > Mikania > Mikania micrantha. The sequence goes on from CM018687.1 coordinate 8,288,508, forward strand.
AATGAAATCACACCATGCACGAGAGGTGCTATTCATCATATAGATAACACTCATAAAAGTTAGGAAACATGTTCATTCCAATAGATATCGTGGGAGGATATCTTACATACCGGGCTGTTCAGAAATGACAGCTACTGAGACTATTATGTCTCTAACTAGAAATCAGGAGTTGGACATTTTACAAGCCGGGCTGAACAGGGGGAAACAGCTACTGGAACTATTATGTTCCTATCTAGATATCGAGTATGATATCTTACACACCGGACTGGTTAGTACTGACAGTTACAGAAACTACTAAGTTTCACTCTAGATATCGAGTATGATATCTTACATGCCGGGCTAATCCGTAAGGAATGGCTAACAGAGACTATTATGTTTCTTTATTCAATAGTTGGGTTTACTACATGTCGGACTAATCAGTAATGATTAGTTACAGAAACCGTTAGGTTTCGTTCTAGATATCGAGTATGATATCTTACATGCCGGGCTAATCCGTAAGGAATAGCTAACAGAAACGATTTCGTTTCTTGATTGTTCAGTGGATTATTTTACATGCCGGACTAATCAGGAATGATTAGTTACAGAAACCGTTAGGTTTCGTTCTAGATATCGAGTATGATATTTTACATGCCGGGCTAATCCGTAAGGAATAGCTAACAGAAACAACTTTGTTTCTTGTTTGTTCATTGGGTTATATTACATGCCGGGCTAATCCGTAAGGATTAGCTAACAGAGATTATGTCTCTTTATTCAATTATGGGTTTATTTTACATACCGTCTAATTCGTAAGGATTAGTTAACAGAGATGATTTCATCTCTTACTTTGTTCACTGAGTTATTTTACATGTCGGCTATTCTGTAAGGAATGGTCAACAGAGACGATTACGTCTCTTTTATTTTTACTTAGTGGATAAACATACCGGGAAAATCATGGGTGAAAGGAAATGGGTATCCATCGTTGTATTACAGGTAGTGTTGAGTGCAGTTAAGCATGTGGTGGGGTGGCGTCTGGGCTTGACCCTTTCGTATGCCCCTATATATAAGCATGCTTGACTGGATGAGTCATTATCTGTACATCCAACCATGGAGAGGACATTGAGTGAAACATGGGGGTTAATCATCAATTCAATTTGTGTGATACACTATGAACATGACTGTCATAAATTCAATGGTTTCCAAATACTAAACTTATGGACTCACCAACCTAGTGTTGACTTTGTTTAAATGCATGTTTTCTCAGGTGACGGACAGGTCTAGATAACAAGCATCAGTGATTAAGCTAGAGGATTCTTAAAAGACCTAGCTTACTTTTGGATGCATACATTTTGATGACATTGTGAATCTATTTTGCATATCTTGTACAGTTACAAGATAGAAACTACACGATTCTTTTGGAATAGATTTACTTAGTTAAATTATGAACACGTACTGTGTAATTTAACTTTGTAATTCTATATTATATGTCATGATTAGCATTTCTCATTATACATCATGTGCCATGTAAACAATCTGATCATTTCGATTATCATTCAAGATATCGCGCCCCGGGAACCTTCCGCCCGACGGGAAAACCCGATCCGTTCCCGCCGGCCCGGGGTGTGACAGTAAGAGCCTTAAGTATTTCTTTACTCAGAAAGAGTTGAACATGACGCAGAGGTAGTGGTTAGAGTTAATCAAATATTATGATTCTGAAATCCTCTAACACCCGGGGAATGCAAATGTGGTTGATGACGCCTTGAATAGAAAGGAATATTCACCTATAAAGGTGAAGGTGATAAAAATTGTGGTTTCATATGTAGTTATAACTCAAATCAAAGAAGCACGTGTGGGGGCACTAAAGGAAAAAAATTGGAAGCGAGGCCGAATAAAGGGGACAATTCATAACTTGGATGATGATGAGAGAGGCTTGAAGACGAGGTGGGGTCAAAGTGTGGATACCTACCACTTGTCCTTTCAATTCGATTTTGTTGGAGGAAGCTCATACATCTAAGTATTATATCCATCCAGGGACCACTAAGATGCGGCGACATGACCACCGTCATTCATTGACATGACACCCAGTGGCGGAGCTTGACCGAAACTTCAGGGAGGCGACATAATTTTTTTTCTTATTTAGGGGGGCGAAATAAAGGTTTTTAAAAAATTTTACACTACGTATCAAGAAATATACACTACTACACGAAAAAACAGGGGGGGCGGTCGCCCTCCCCGGTCTTCACTAACATGCGCCCCTGATGACACCGTCAATAACTGACATTTCCAGTATCAACACCCATGATTGTTGCTAATGTTGATGTGGGTGACGACTTTAGAGATGATCCCGATCCGGAATGGGATCATCTCTTAGGTCGTTACCTACATCAAATGTAGTCGCCACAAAAAGAAATATAACTATTGATCCCGTTTTGATACTTCTCTTTTTGTAAGATCAGTTTCAACCCGAGCCCATCTTGTTCAAAACCCATTTTGACCCAAAACTGATACATGTCCCGATTTTATTGCAAGGCTTGGTCATTGGTTTCTAAAATTTCATCCTTTCTTTATGGAAGTCCCAAAGACATACTAATACAAAATAAGCCTAATGCAACCTTTTTTTGTCACAAAAGGTTGCAAATAGGTTGCATTAGGTGAAGTTGCATTAGCCTAATGCAACCTTTTTATTACATAATGCAACTTTTTTTAAAAAGTTGCATTTAAAAAAGTTGCATTAGGAAAAAGAAAGTTGCATTATGTAACAAAAAAGTTACATTAGATCTAATGCAACTTCTGTTAATGCAGCCTTTTTTTAATTATAAAGGTTGCATTAGGGTGATTTTTGTAATATTTCTTATGTTTTTTTTTTTTTTCTGGATATGCTCCTTTGAGTATCCGCTAGAATCAGCATTCAATTCGATTTGGATGGTGATATTACTTTCATTTATTTATTTTCCTTTTTCTTTTATTTTAAACATTGCATATATGTAAACATGTATTTCATGGTCCTTCAGGCGTCCCATTGAAGAAATATTGAAACTGTTGCCTCTGGCACTCATACAGAGTTAAAAGGGGTTAGTAATCATTTATCCCTTTTCATTTCTCTCAAATTTTTATAGATATATTTTTTATTAATTAATATATTAACTTAACTTATTTGACCAATTGTTACAGGGTGCATTTGCAAACAGCCCATCATATGATATACTACCAGGGGGTTTACACATGAACAAGTACGTTTTCTTTGACACCTTATCCTTGATTATAAAATAAGTCACTTGATGTTAATTTGTTTTTGTATTACATGACTAACATGACTTTCCTTTGAATATATCTTCAGAGTTCAATTTTGGAAAAGATGGCAAAAAGTGCTAGTGAAAACAGTGTGCCACCATAGAGTTACATGTACACAAATGACATGACTCATTTTGCTAACGACAACTTTGAGCCGGACTTCTTTGGATAACATTGGGTACGTTTGTTTAATTTTTGATATATTTACATTGAATCACATTGCCATCTGTTTAGGTCATATGAAACTATGATTGAGTGTTATTATTTAGTTAGTTTTATAATTTAAGTAATCAAATGAGATGTTAATCAATGTCATTACTAACATCACCCTCACAAAATGAAATTGGACCATTATGAATTTTATTTGTAAGTTAAACTGAAATTGACCAATTACGAATTTTTATTGCTTGTTTTATAGAATGAAAAGTTGAATGAGATTATCAAAAAGATTCTGAAGGAGAAAGAAGAAGAAAAAGAAAGATTAAATGGAAGTATTGCGGAGTTAGAGGCCGAAAAGAAAAACATAAGGCAGAGAAATATGTTATGAGCAATCGAATGTCAAAAATTGCAGATATGTTGAAAACGTTGGTATGGAAATAGACTATAAAACACTTATAGTTTGATTGTTTAGACTATTATTATGTTTGGATGGTTTGTATTATGTTTGATGTTTACTCTGTTTCTTTAACTTGAGATAATATGTTTAAACTTTTATGATGTTTGATTCTTTTGAAATTTAAGTAAATCTAAGTTCTGAGATGTGAAATAATCACAGGTTTGTTTTAGTAGGTTTTAAGTTTTGGAGCAAAAATGGTCAGGTCATACATACGTGTTTTGGTGGCAAAATAGTGGCAATATGTTTGGGTTAGGTGGGAAAATGGTGGGTGTAAAAATACATTGTGCCAAATTGGTCGGACCAAAAGTATCACAAAATGGTAGCAAAATGGTAGCTATAACGATACGGTGGCAAATTGCTAGCAAAATGGTATGGTGGCAAAATGGTAGCAACTAATTTGCTTGGAAAATGGTAGCAACAAATACGGTCGTAATATCATAGCAATATTTTTGGTCGCATCATCTTGGTAGCAAAAAGTATTATTGTGGCAAAACGGTAGCAGTAGGTCATTTGCCACCAGGGTTTTTCCCACCGCTTTTATGATCGCATATTAGTCTCAAAATGACAACTGCCACCATTTTGCTACCGTAGTTCTCGTAGCAAACAATTTTATGTAGTAGTGTGTAATTTCTTTTTATTTTATCTATGTGTGTAATGTAAGTTACTATTTTCCATTATTTTTTATATTGCAATCAAAGGTAATATGATTTTTTTTAATCATACAAACCTTTAGTAGATAGTGATTTCGAAGTTTTCATTGACTGGTGTTCCATTTGTTGGTAAAATCTCTAGAGTTTTTTTTTATTTTATGGGTATCGCGTTTCGAGTAGGGGCTTGTTAATATTTGAGTTCGGCTTTTTTCATTTAAGAGAGCTTCAATTTGAGCTCTAATAGTTTAGAACTTTATTTCCGTTCAGATTGTAAGAAAATTTTCAAGCTCGATCTCGATTCGTCTTTACTACTATTGTTAAATTATTTCGTTTATTTAGTTATATTATTATTGTATATATATTTATAATTATACCTTTTTATATGCAATAAAGTATATATATTTGATTTAGTTCTAGTTATCAAATTTTTTTTTGAAAAAATTATTTAAATAAATATATATTATATATCAAGTAAAATTATATAAATAGATAATCATTATGATCACAACTATGGGCGTTTAAAAAAATCCGTATCCAAATCCGAAATGTCCGAAAATCCAAAATATCCGAAAAAATCGGATATCTAGAAGTCCGGATATCCGAAAATTCGGATTCGGATAGCTATTTTGAAAATTTTCGAATAGTTCGGATATCCGAAATAGTTTTTTACTTTGGATACTTGAATACTTTTTCGGATATTTCTTGGATATTTTTCGGATATTTCTCAGATGTTTCGGATAATTTTTCGGATATCCGGATAATTTTACATATATTTTGGATATTTTTCAGATGTTTCGGATAATTTTACAGATATTTTGAATATTTCTCAAATGTTTCGGATAATTTTTCTATCAAGTGGTTCACTAGTCGATTTTAGTCATTTACACCCTGGTGTTTCTAAGTGAGGAATTTATTCTTAAGAGTTTTTTTTATTTGCTTTTGCAATCATCGCTAGACGGGTTTAATTAATTACTATTTTTGTTTTATTTCTAAATAAAGAATTATGTATCTATTAAGTTTTTTCCTCAGAATTATCTTAATGTACCTGTTATTTGATGGGTGCTTATAAGCTGTAATTCAATGGTGGCTTCCTTTTGCATTACGTTAATATGACACAACAGTGCTTGCAAGACCATCAACCATAATTATTTATTTATTTGATGTGCGCATATAACTTTATAAGACCATCCGCAATGGATGCCCCGCGGAACCAGCGGGTGTTCTTCGGGTTTCGGGTTACTCGAGTCTGGTTATTCGGGTTTTTGTAATATGAAATTGATACCGAGAACCGAACCATATAACTTCGGTTAAATTGGTTATCGGGTTGGGTACGTTAAACGGTTCTCGAGTAATACTTGAAAATGTAAGGTTCTATTTTTCAAATGAACAAAATAAAAACATGTTTAACAAAAACATACATTTCCTTAAAAATTTCAAATGTTTAACCAGAACATATTTAACCAAAACATGCATTTTTTCAACAATATCAAAACATACAGAGGCTTTGAAAATCAAAGAAGGGAACCACTCCTTAGAAACCTAGTTCGGGTTTTTCGGGTTTATCCGAACAGGCCTCATGGGTACCCAAAAACCGAACCATTCTAAGTTTTCGGGTTCGGGTAATTGGCTTTTTCGGATTGTGTATTTTCAGGTTCGGGTAATTGGTTTTTTCGGATTGTACGTGTATTTTCAGGTTCGGGTAGGATTTTTCAGGTTGGTTATTCGAGTTCGGGTAAAAAAACACACCCCTACCCGGCGGCGACCCACATGAGACCTTCCACGGCCCCCGTTCCCTGTGATTCTTCTCACACCCGTTTATTCTCCTCTCAAAATGGAGAAAGTTTTTCAGTGGGGTGACAGGTAGCCACTGTGAAGTTTTAAAGTTTACAGTGGGGTGATGATATGGTAGAAAATTTCACTGAGGAATGATTTCAGTGGGATGAGTGGATAGTCTAATAGTGCTTTATAAACGTTATGTCGTGTTATCATCCATAATTATTAAATTGTGGCCTCTCTACCAAACTACTTACAAACTAGTCATGGTCGAAAGTTTGAAGGGACCAGGAGGGGCGACCGCCCCTCCTTTTTCCGTCAGTAGTGTTAATTTTCGGGTCGAAAGGTTATTTTTTAAAAAAATTTGATTTCACCCCCCTCATTTAAAAAATATATATTATCATCTCTTCTAAATAATTTTTTTTTGTAATTAGTAAATAAAAAATTAACTTCAAAAGTTACCCACATATTAAACTCTCTATGGTTTTTTGTTTGCCATTATTTACCCTAAATAGAGTAAATTATAGTTTTGGCCCTTTTGGTTTTAGTATTTTAACTGTTCCAACCTAAAATAGAATATTTTATCATTACAGCCTCTTTGGTTTAAACAATTAATGGTTTTAGCCCATAAACTTGACTATTCTTATGATTTTGATCCCCAAACCTAACTATTAGAGGCCGAAACCATTAGTGTTTTAAACCATATGGGCTTCATTGATAGAAGATTCTATTTTAGGTTGAAATAGTTAAATATTTAAACCATAGGAGCCAAAACCATAATTTACTCCCCTAAATATTTAAGTCACTCCTTTCCCATGACTTCTTTCCCTACTTCCTACCCTAATTTCTTTATTTTTTTTCTTCTCGATCACAGAGTCTTTTCTTTCCCAAATCTCGTCCACACTACCCCACAAGTCCACCGCTACATTTAATTAGTTGAATTGGTGATTTTAGTTAATTAGTTGCAGATTTAGTTAATCAGTTAGTAATTTTAATTTTTGCATATTTTAGTGTTTATGTTGTAATTTGGCTAAAATGTTGAATTGGTGCCTAATTTGTGTAACAATATGCTACGGGAAAGGTGAAAACTATTAATTCATTTTTCAAAAAAAAAATGTTGTTGATAAAGTCAAGATAAACGTAAAAAATCCTCAGCTAATCTTGAAGGTTGTCGAGCTGAATTGTAATTTTTCTTTCAGATAGTTACTCTTTTTTCATGCATGATAATTATTAGATGCATGTATTTTTCTTGTTTGATCCGACTTAACCCGAATCATTGACCTGAACATTTAACCCGACTAACTGAGACATACCGATCGGTCGAAAAAAAAATTTAGGTTATGTAAATTTTCGTCCGCCTAACAATTGTTTGAAACTCCGCCACCGAAACTAGTTACTTTTTACGATTCATGCCGAGGGTGCTATATACATGTTATATTGAGTTGTCGGTAAAGCATAAAATTAGTTGCAAATTAAGTTGTGAAAAAAGTTTTGTCTTATGAAATGAATAGCATGATGCCACGATATAACCTACTGAATATTTATTTTAATAAAAGAATATTAATAGTAGACCCATGTCACATTCTTATAAACTTTAGAAACTTTTTTCCTTCCTATCTCTCCTATTAAAATACTAATTGATTTTTATATTAAATTAAATATTAATGATTATAAATAAATAATTTAATTATACAATTAAATATCAAATATATAAATCTTTAATTATATAATATCTTAAATATAATTTTATAATTCTTAAACTTTTATTATTTATAATTTATTATTTTATCAACAATTATTATTATCAAATATATACATCTTCATAAAAAATGTTTATAACATATTAGATTTGTTTAACCATTGTAATACATGTGGTTTTAATCTAGTGATTATTATAAAAAAAGAAAGATATCATAATTTAATTTCAATTGTAAAAACAAACTAATAAATTTGAGGTTCATGACGAGTGCTTAATTTATGACATGAATCTTGCACTTGCAAAGCTCGTTGCATCGATGACAATTCTAAATAAATCGAAATGTAGGAAAATAACACGTATTAAAGGTTATCATACACTTACACCATTATGAGTGTTATATTCTAAAATAAATAAAAACTAAAACGAAACTCAAAACATTAATAGACATAAACAAAAAAAAGAGGGAAAAAAGGCATAGAAAACATAATGGATGTCACAAAACATTTGTAAAGTGAACAATATTATTTTTGACAAATAGTATTATGCAATTTACACTTCAACATATTATAAAATTTAAATAAATAAACAAGAAAGGAGTCTAATTTTTGAAAGAAAAAAGAAACCGGAGCAAACAAAAATTTTACATGCGTAGATATGTGTCATACCTCAACCGACGACGTAATATACCGCAGTATGATTTGTAATTGTTTAAAAGCTTATATTGCTACTTTAATGTTTAAAATATTAAGCATCAATAATAATATTTCATTCAATTAACAAACATCCAGTAAAATACATGATATACATCATTTATAAACATACAAAACATCTTAACATAGTTTGATTTAAATTTAACTATGTCTACTATCCTAGCTAATCTTCACCAAGTCGATCTTCACTTATTCTTGTATACATGTAAAAAGGAGTTTGTCAACTGTTTGTATATTTTGTGTTGATGCAAATTTTGAGTGTCCGTTGAAGGCTGAATAGTACGTATATGATTAGTATAGGTTGAATTGCACGCATTTGTATATGTTTATGTGTTGTAACAACGAGAACTGAGCCATTTGCAAGAGCATATGCATGTCACACCCCCCAAATTACCACTTGCGGCGTCAATGCCGTTGGGTGTGACGTGGCATGATCAAACTTTGGTCATATAGAACGACTCTATATGCTTTTAAAAACGCACAGTTATAAATAAATTGACCAAGGTTTTTAAATGTTAAGCAGTGGAAATGTAAATGTTTAAGCAGCAGAATGTAAAACGGAAGACACTACATAGTTTTACAAATACAATAACATGAAATGTTTCAAATTCTGAAATGAATGCATGCATGTCTCTCTTCCTGAGATTCCTTGTGCATCCTAGCTCATGCATTCAATTACCTGAGAATACATGCTAAAATGTGTCAACATAAAGTTGGTGAGTTCACATGTTTAAGTAACAGTAAAGCCGTTAATGAGATATATACTGGGTATGTTAAGTTGTAGACAATAGATCCCGAGTGTATATGTTGCACCTCTACCGAAACTAGACTGTTAGATGCCTCCGCCAAGTCTATCATAAAAACTATGGCATAGGTTGATATTACGCTCGTCCCGCCAGTCAGATTTGTCGTCGAGCGGGATTTGTCAGACCCAATAGTACTATCCAATAACGCCTCGTTCGTGTTCAACTAATGGAAAGGTTTTGTGAGGACTTTGTTACGATATAAGCACACTCAAAAAGTTGTTGACAACATACCAGTCATACATCTAAAACAGTTGTTTGCATAGCATTCTCACCCAAGTTTAATGTAAAACAGTTGTAAATAGAAAAGCCGGGCTGTAAACTCACCTGAGTTTGTAGTTGGTTGTCGTTACCGTAAACTGGTTGTCCTTAACTGTCACCTATATCACATAGGTTTCATGAGTTCATGCTCACTGCCATGTTCGTGTTCGTGTTGGTCTATCTAGACCATGTGTGTGTCCAAACAACTCTAAGTTGTTGTGTTTGACCATGTTTGACCGTGTTGACTCAACGACCCGTTGGTGATTCGTTTGGTTTTCAGTGTTTGTTTAACGTGTGTTAAGTGTCGTGTGTCTTGCATGTATGCACGTAAGTCACGTTTAATGGAAAACTTACTATTTATAGTAAGTTTCCATTTTTAGCATGTTTTTATTTTTGGTAAGTTTACATAAAATCACGTTAAGTTTACATAAAATCACGTTTTATCATTCTAGCATGCTCGTTTTCCCTATATGATCATGTTATCACATAGTGATGACGTAGGATGATATCGCACCATAACCAAATGGCAAGATTGCAAAACAGACCAAGTCGAGTAACTAGATGGCATGATGGCAGAACGGACGAAACCAAAGTCAACTTACCAGATACCAATAAAGATAAAGATGAAAGAACATTTAATGAAAGCCAAGTCTTTGGACCAAAGGATAAGAAGCAGATCTCAAGACAAGAGGTGACATAAGTCAACTCTTGTACAGGAATAGCCAGAACAGGCATGCTCGAAGGAAACGCCCAGAAAGCAGGAGGCCTGACCTCCCAAAATAGAAAACATCCACTCTGAAGGATCTAGAGCCCGAGTAGTATAAATAGAACACTTGGGGAGCTCTTTCAGGTATCTCAGCTCTCACTCGCACATTCATACTTTCATTCCCTGATTTATTTCGCCGACCAAGAGCTTATTCTCACGCCGGAGTTCAATGGCAGGAGGCCCCCTCCTGCGGTAAGGCTAACGGCTTTTGTGGTTGCAGGATCGCAAGGATTGTCCAGAAGAGCAAGATCGGAAGGAGCCCAGGATCCGTTATTTCAACATTGGCGCCCACCGTGGGGCCTTGAACTCAAAATTACACGCTGAGTAGTGAGGTCCCCAGTATTTCCTGTAAAATACCAAACTCTTGTTCTTAAACACTTTCACTCCATGGAAGGAACGAGTAACCCTGGAGGGTCCTCGGCTCCTCGCCATTCACCCAATTTGTCACCCATCATTAGCAATATGATCGAGTTAACACCCAAAGGTGTCCGGGAGAATAGCCATATGAGACGTAGACATACACCGGCTATATCTAGATGGTGGGAGTGCCTCCGAAATAATGTATGAACACTGCTTCAACCAACTGGAGGAAAGGATAAAGCAAAAGTTGAAGACATCTTACACCCCATTGATCGGTTTTGCCGGAGAAAAGGTACACCCCCTAGGTGAGTTAACTCTAACCGTCACCATGGGTACAGGAAATTTCGTAAGAAGTGAATAACTCACATTTCTGGTCGTCCGAGCACCGTCGCGATACAATGTTATCATTGGAAGGCCAGGGATCAGTGCATTCGGGGCGATAGTATCAACGACTCATGAAATGGTAAAGTTCCCTACCAAGGCAGGGATCTGTACCATCTGTAATGGCAAAGAAACATACCTAACCGAGGAAGCAAATGAAGCCAAGCTAACCATAAACGCAAAGCACCCGGACCAATTAATCAATATCGGTCCAACGCTTAGTTAAGAGGGAAGAAGCCAGTTGGTAAAGTTGTTGCGTAATAACGTTGATATTTTCGCATGGAGCCCATCAGATATGACAGGAGTCCCCAAGAATATGGCAGAACATAAGTTAGAAATCAGAGAAGGCAGCAGACCAATCACACAGAAGAAAAGAGGCATGGCCCTTGAACGAAGCCAAGCTGTTACAGCGGAGGTGGAGAAGTTAGTGGCCGCGGGGATCCTGAGGGAGGTGTTGTACCATACCTGGATCGCAAACCCAGTTATGGTTAGAAAGCAAGACAAAACCTGGCGAATGTGCGTAGACTTCAAAGACTTAAAAAAGGCATGTCCCAAAGATTGTTACCCGCTTCCCGAAATAGATGCCAAGGTAGATGCTATAACAGGATACAAGTTTAAATGTTTCTTGGACGCCTATAAAGGGTACCATCAGGTTCAGATACGAAAGTCAGATGAAGAAAAGACTGCTTTTTACACGCCTAAGGGGATCTTTTGTTATACAAAGATGCCTTTCAGTTTGAAGAACGCAGGAGCAACATATTAAAGGTTGGTAGATTCTGCATTTTGTACCCAAGTGGGAAAAAATATGGAGGCTTACGTTGATGATCTGGTGATAAAAAGTAACACCGAGGAGCAAATGGTACGTGATATTGAAGAAACGTTTGGCAATCTAAGGAAAATCAACATGAAGCTGAATCCGGGGAAATGTTCCTTCGGGTTCGAAGAAGGCAAGTTCCTAGGTCATATGGTAAGCAGGCAGGACATCAAAGCCAATCATGACAAAGTGCAAGCAGTCCAACGATTGGCATTCCCACGAAGCAAGAATGAGGTACAAAGCTTAAATGGCAAACTGGGAGCCCTGCGCAGGTTCCTCTCCAAATTTGCAGAAAAATCCTTGCCATTTTTCCAGACCCTCAAATGTTGTGGTATAACTTTCCAATGGACGGAATAAGCAGAGAAAGTATTCTAGGACATGAAACGATACATCGCTAGCATACCTTCCTTGGTAGCTCCAGTGACATCGGAGCAAATGTCCCTTTATATCGCCATTGGTCAGGAAGCTGTTAGTTCTGTCTTGGCGATCGAACGATCAGGAGCACAATTACCAGTATACTTCCTCAGCAGAGTCCTAAGAGAAGCCGAATCAAGATACCCAGAAATTGAAAAGGCCGTACTCGCTATTGTGCATACGGCAAGAAGGCTGCGCAGGTATTTTCAGGCCCATCATATTAATATTCTAACCAATTTGCCTATCAGAGAAGTGTTGCAAAAACCAGAAAACTCTGGAAGATTGGCCAAATGGGCAATCGAGCTCGGGGAACATGGCCTCACTTACCTTCCCCGAACGGCGGTCAAGGGACAGGTGCTGGCTGATTTCATCATGGAAGGCACAATGGCCAAACAACAAGATCACGAGGTGCTCACAGTAACCTCCAGTCCAGAAGAAGGAGGATGGATGTTCTACACAGATGGGGCATCAAATGCAGAAGGATCAGGTGCTGGTTTGATTCTAATCAATCCAACAGGCGTAGAACTCACCTACGTATTGCGCTTAAATTTCCCAAGCACAAATAATGAGGCCGAGTATGAGGCCCTTATCGCAGGATTACAACTTGCAGTCAGAATGAAGGTACAAGTGTTACACGCTCATGTGGATTCCCTGTTAGTCGCAAGTCAAGTAAAAGGCAACTATGAAGCAAAAGGAGATCGAATGAAGAAGTATCTGGCAAAGGCAAAAAGTGTACTAAAGTTAATCCCAAGATGACAAGTCAGCCAAATCGCCGGAAGCCAGAACAAGAAGGCTGATGCACTAAATAAGTTGGCCTCGGCAGTATTCGCGCATCTAACCAAGACAGTTCTAGTGAAAGTCATAACCGAACGAGCAATTCAATGTGAAGAAGTGCAATCGGTGGCAGTCGAACAAGCAAGCTGGATGACCCCAATGTGGGACTATCTTTTAACGGGCCTCTTGCCAGAAGACAAAGATGAAGCGGCGCGGCTAAGACTAAGGGCAAAGCAATATGTGCTGGAGGATGGGGAGTTGTTCAAAAAATCTTATTTGGCCCCATTATTGCAGTGCCTTGGGCCTGAAGACAGCAATTTCCTTGTACGAGAGTTACATAAGGGAATATGTGGAACGCATGCAGGACCACGCACAATCGTGGCTAAAATGATGAACATGGGGTATTTCTGGCCAACATTGCATAAAGACACGACCGCAGAACTCCGCAGATGTGAAGGTTGTCAGTTGCACGCACCCATCCAAAGAGGCCCAAAATATGACCTAATCACCATCTCGCCTGCTTGGCCGTTTTACAAGTGGGGGATGGACATCGTGGGACCATTCCCAACAGCCCGAGGAGGAATCAAGTTTCTGCTGGTGGTAGTAGATTACTTCGCAAAATGGCCAGAAGTCAAGCCTTTAACCACCATCACAGGAAAACAAGTCATCAACTTTTTCAGGGAAAGCATCATTTGTCGACATGGGCTACCTGGTGTAGTGGTCACAGACAACGGAAAACAGTTCGATGACGATCCTTTCAAGACATGGTGTGCGGAACTCCATATCAAACAAATTTTCAGCTCTGTGGCGCATCCACAATCGAATGGGCAAGTTGAAAGGATGAATCGAAGCATTGTGGAAGGCATAAAAGCACAATTGGGAAAAAAGGGCAAAGACTGGTTAGATGAGTTGCCTAGTGTTTTATGGGCAATACGCACAACCGATAAAACAAGCCACGGCAAGACACCATTCAGTCTAACCTTTGGGTCAAAAGCTGTGCTCAGCTAAAGATCGGGTAAGACCATCATTTTCACCATCAAACCTTTTGCGCTCCTCATTAAAATCCGCCTCCTCTCTTCCAATATCGCCAGACGACGCTCAAGATCCTCTTTGATGTTCGCCATTTTCTCATTCAGAAAAATTTCTTTTTCCGTATACAAACGCTCAATCTCCAAAGCATGAATATTCTCCTCCTCCCTATCTTTCTCCATAGATTGAAAATCACGTTGCAATTGGGACAAGTTGTTGTTCAGAGTAGACATCTTAGTTTGATTTTTATCCTTTGCAGCAGAAGCAGCAGTCCATCGCTGATTAACCTCCGGTAACAGTGCACCCAGTTGAGCCCACAACGCAGCCACGCTACCTTTTATTTCCTCATCACTAAGAGACCCATTGGCCAACGAGTAGGAATACCCGAAGACAGGATGCTGGAGTACTCACCACCCTCATAGGAAATTTTCTTATAGCTACTAAGAATGTTCTCTTCCCCATCATGCAAAGGGCGTGAGGAGCTCTCCACATTTGAATTTGTATCCATCTTCATCAAGTAAAGCAAACCCATGGCTACAACAAAACAACCATAAAAGGAAAATCATTCAGATAAAATGACAATACAGCAATAACCCAAGGAAATCTTCATATGAAAAATACACATACTGCTACCACGCCACGTGAAAGTCGGTATGTGGTCTGGTTTGTCCCAATAGCGGCTCAAACCACCAAGAACTAACATTTCTTCGCTAAAGGATCGCATATGGGTTTTATTGGCCACTAACAACCTATGATGATCTAGGTTAATGGTAGAATCCAAAAGACTAGTTTTGAAAACATGTTCTTTCGGATCACGAAAGAACGACTCAAATGGAAGGATTTTGGAAGACACCCAAAAGAATCGATTCTTCCAATCCTTAACAGATGGAGTAACAACAAACACACACTGGATTCATCATCCATTTTACGACATTGAATGGTGAACCAGGCACCATTCTTTGCTAGATTGAAAAACCTCCGGAACAGGGCCATCATAGGAGGAATCCCGAGGGCATTACACGCCATTTCAAAGTGGGTAATTTTGCTTACACCAAAAGGGGCAAGTTGGCATAAACTCAATCGATAATAATCCAGGGCATTACAACAAAATCGAATCAAAGGGAGTCGAAGGTTGGATAATTCGAAGAACCGTGTATAAAACGCAACAAAACAGAGGGATAATCGTTTACACTTTGCCCCAGTTGAGGAAGCGTGGGCATAAATTCGTCCCCCACATGGAATCGCAAACAAAATGCCTTGAAGTATTCGGCAAACAACACACACAATCGCTCGTCCATATCAAACCTACCGGCCATCTAGAAGAAAATATGATCGAAAGCAAAAAAACAGAAATTACATGCGTGCAGTAGAGATAATTCGAAGAAGAAGAAGTTGAAATTTCGGGAAAAATGAGAAGGAAACCGCCCAAGAAAGATAAAAGGGGGAAACAGTTTCTTTTAATTAATGAGATATGATGGTAACCGTCCCATCAGACTTGTCAAATCGCCGAACCTTGCAGGGGCGGATACCAAGGAAATATATTATTCTATTCGGGAAATGTGCGGAATATACAAATAGATCCCAAATAACCATATTGGCAAAAAGACAGACCATTTAACTCAAGTGTTAACCGGTCTGACTGGAGGGCTGATGACGTAGGATGATATCGCAACATAACCAAATGGCAAGATCGCAAAACAGACCAAGTCGAGTAACCAGATGGCATGATGGCAGAACGGACGAAACCAAAGTCAACTTACCAAATACCAAGAGCTTATTCTCACGCCGGAGTCCAATCGCAAGAGGCCCCCTCCTGTGGTAAGGCTAACGACTTTTGTAGTTGCAGGATCGCAAGGATTGTCCAGAAGAGCAAGATTAGAAGGAGTCCGGGATCCGTTACTTCAACACATAGCATAGTGTCACAAGTTATCAAATAAGCACGAAAATCCATTTCAAGTGATTAAAGCTGTTAAATATAGGAATTGAAGTTTCTATATTTATCATGTTTCGAACCAAATCAAGCATGCAATCACTTTTGTAACATCATAATGTTTCATTTACAATCATATTTAAGCATTTGACAAGTTCCTACAACATTACTAACAAAAAATCCCAAATACAAAGTTACCATACATGGTAATTTCTCAATAACTCATTTTTAATCAAAATCACATTGTGCAACATGTTCATGTGAGCATTAACATCATCTAAGTTCCTAAACATAACCAAAATACTTTAAACATCATCTAATATTACATGCATGGTCAAATTTCACATCCAAAGTTTCTATTTATAGAACTTTATGAACAAATCACCCATTCTATCATTTTAATCAATTTATCAAGTTCATATCAACCATACTAATCTTTAATCAATCCTTAATCACATCCGAAATGTCTAAATCATCACATATCAATATTGCTTAACATAAAAGTTACTATTTTTAGTAATATGCATCAATAATCGTCATTTCATCAAATCTAACCCTTCCTAGGCATTCATATCATCATTCATATGCAAGAATCATCATATTAACATACATGATATGTTCAAACTATCATACATCACACTATTGTATCATCAAAGTTAGTATTAATAGCAATATGCACAAATCTCGTCAAAATGACAACAACATTCACCCCAGCTCATTCTAATAACTTAAATCAGTCATCAAGACTTCAAATATTAGTGTTCAAGTTGTAAATCATCACAAATCAATATTGCTTAACATTCACCATGTGTGTGTAAATGGTTGCATGTGTGTTTTAATGATGTTTTAGTGCAAATGAGCTACAAAACTACCTCAAACGACCCTTGATGCTGAGATTCGAGTCTGTAACAGAGCCTTGATGGTCCTGGAACGTGCTGGTAATGATCTTCCTATTGAAAATGTGGTGATGGTGGTGATGTGTGGCCTTTCTAAGCTTCTTTCAAGCTTCCATCCTTGCAATGTGGCTTCTCAAAGGTCTCGTACAGCCAAGGCTCTCGCCCCTCTTCAAATTTGCCAAGGCTCTCGCCGGCGTCCTTGGTGTACTGCGAAGAGACCTGGGCTTGCCCAATTGTATATTTTTATTTGCTTGAGTCATTTTTCGTCCGTTTTTCGTTATCGTTTCTTGACTTTTGCATTGATTTTGTTCAGTGAGGCTACACTTTTGAACACTTGTAATTAAATAAGTTAGATTGTGTAATAAACACAGTTTGTAAACTGTAAGTTTGGTTGTGATTACGAAACCCTTGTAATGCATTTACTTTAAGTTAATCTATGTGTTGTAATACCGGATCAAGTAAGTCACACCTCATCTCTGAGACATCACCACTATGCTTCCGCAACTTTCTCATTGTGACGAGTGACATCATCAACAGGTGACGAGAGGTGAGGGTGTGACAATTTGAACTGCTCCAAAACATATTACACAACCGCTTCAAAAATATTAACATACCAACTGCTTCAAAAGATCCTCGTCGCAAAAGATCACCTCTTTAAATTTAATTAATTTTCTAAAATAAATTACATACCAATCCAGATGCAACAGGAATTATAAAAAACCAATAGGATTCTTAAAAAATCTGTAATATAACTACAAATTGATGTGAAAAAACTCATCAATAAAATATAAATACTAACTGCAAATTGTTTTGAATTCACCAGTATATATAAATACACATTAATCAAATTTTTTTATCCTTACAACAACATTAGCTATTCAATTCAAGTAACTTTCCAATAAAAACCGGCATCGTCTTAATCAGAAAGTCATCGATCTCAACTTGTGTAACAAAGCTCCTATCATGCCAAATCTAATAGAAAATAAACAGAAAAATTATATTTAATATATATATATATATAGGGGAGGGATCATAAGAAAACTCATGTTTTTCAAGAAAACTAAGAAAACTCCTTTCAACCAATCAAAAATTTTCTTTTTTTATTTTTTTTATTTAAATAAAAGGGTTATTTAGTAATTTAACTCATTTTAATTTTGGTAATTATCATTTTATTTTTGAATTTCCATGAATATCTCCATATCAATCACCAAGCATCCATCGTGACAATGAATGGCAGAAGATTAAGAACAATCGCCTATGTCGCCGGAGCAAAATCATTGACAACGTCACCGACGACGTGAAGGACCTGAAAGTTTGCTTTGATTTAGGTTTCAGTTTAACGATTCCGATCCCACGCTTTCTCACTCTTTCAGTTCTCGAATTTTACGCTACGTCGTTGTTAACCACCGGCAATACATGAACGCTGACTCATGTCAAGGTCTTCCCCTAACATCTGATTCGTTATCAATGTCATCCAGTCTAACCATCATCAATCCAGGTAGCAGAATTAAAATCACTTTCTTTGTTGATTTCAATTGTTGATTGATCATTTTTAAATGTGAAATTGCAGATTAATTATCTTTTTAAATTAAAGTTTTTGAAGATAATTAAAGTCACAATCTTTTTTTTTGTCTGCTGTTCAAAATAAATTTTAAACATGAATCCATTTTGTAAACAGTTTACAATTTTGATTATGTATATATGATGAAGAAACATATAAATGTATACAGACCCAGTTTCAAAAGTGAATGATAGATCACCATTTAATTCTGGCAGATTTTGGAAGATTGATTTGGAGTTTCATAACATAGTCAAAAAGATGATGAATGAATGATTTCATATTTTTAATCTTTAGTCAACTATGATCCTCTTAGGTTTACTTGTGTGCTTACGTATACGTAATCAGGTTTACTTGTGTGCTTACGTATATGTAATCTTGTTTAGGAACATGATGATAAACATGTCTTGTTTTATATTAGGTGATATACAAACATGATTACATATGATTATATATACCAAGTTATAGGCTCACACAATATAACTGGGTTTGTATGCATGCTTACATATATGTAATCATGTTATATATGCACTTACTCCTAGTGTTCCACATCATTGTTTTTGCAACATGTATGATTACGTATACGTAATCAGGTTACATATGTGCGAATATTTTTCGGTTTTGATCGATTACATATATGTAATTTGATCGAGATAATCAATTTGATGATAATACATTTTTCTCCAGATTTTTCCATTAAATTTTTTCAATAACAAATCCAGATTATTTGATATTGATTTTTTTAATGAAAAAATCCTCATTTTTTTGAATTAATTCTTTTCTTAAATTAGGAGAGAGAAAAGATGAGATAAATGAGTTATTTTAGGATGCAATTGATTTTAATGAGAGAGAAGAATTTAATTTGGACCAATATATCCTTCTAGTATTATATTTAAATCCCCTGATTACCACTTATTTACAATCTTGCCATCATATCATCTCAACCATTGATTACATTAATCAATGGTGGATCATGAGTTTTCTAAGTTTTCTTCAAAACAACAGTTTTCTGTGGAGCCTCCCCCTATATATATATATATATATATATATATATATATATATATATATATATATATATATATATATAACATACTTACCCGGTTTGGGAAATCTTGTTGAATCCCAAACACAAACTGGAACATATAACCATATAACCATATTCCCATCCATTTTGTTGTTGCTTACACTACAATAAATCAACAACTAATTGCTAAATATTTAAAAATATAAACTAACCTACAAATATAAAAGATACCTTAACCATTCTCCATTTGAAATCGATTTTCCCAAAAACATCTTCAATGATCTTTGATAGAACATAACAATTTTTATCCTTTTCACCTTGTAAAGAATCTAAAATGAATACTTCTTTCATTTTAGGAGAAATAATAAACAACGACCAATGACCGCTGAAAAAATTGTATAATAATTAGTAATTACATAAACTATAGTAATAAAATAAAGAAAAATTACATTAAATAAAAAAACTAAAAAATATATTACCTGGATAAATGTGGTGCAAGAAAAAATGATTTGTCATTGTGAAGCCTATATACATTAAGGATATGATGCTGAACTACTTCAGGTTCACTTTGGCACATATGAGCTGTGATTAAATTCACCCTAAAGAAAGCACATAGATTTGCTCTAAGACCAGATGACTCATAATAGAACCTTCAATCAAGCGCAAATAAATATGATAAAGTTAATAAATTGAATTATAACTAAAATATATAATAAATAAAAACTTACTTCTCAAACCAGTTTATGATTGTGATATCAACCCATCCATTTGCAAATAGTTGCAATAATGCCTCATATTCTATATAATCAATTATAATGTCCGGAAACATTTCGGGAGGCGTAGACCACGCAATTGGATCGACTTTGTTATCATCGCCAATAATAAGACTGTTTAATGTACCAAACAATGTTTGAATACTTTCAGATCTTCTAGCTATTAGCTCTAAAGATCTCTTTATTTTCTTGTCTTGTTTCTCTTGATCAGATTCTTTAGTAGTCTTTCTTGTAGGATTTTTAACTAACGATGGTTGAGGCTCTTGCAATTGATTGAATTCAGATGTCTCCATCTAAAAGAATAAACAATTTGTTATAATGAATTTTGATTAAGTTTGTCCATTTAACTAAACAAGTCGTGTTTGTGTGTGCCGTATTTGAATTGATATATGCATCTAAAGTGAAGTAACTAATTACCATAGCAGTGAAAAAATCATCCAAATTATTATCAAGATTACATGGCGTTTGTTGATTGACTTCTATATTGTTTTCATACTAGTATAACAAACAATTTGTTATGATATAAAACAAATGAAAGTAAAAAGTATATACTACCTGTGGTATATAATCTGAAATGCTCGTTCTGATGTCATATTTGTGTGTATGTGGCGACGCTTGGAATTGACTCGATAAGCTATGACTTGGGACGTTTCTCGAGATACCCGGGGCCTCGTCGTTTACGATCTACAAGTAAACAATAAAATGTTATAATAAATACTAATATAAGACAAGATTAAAAAATATATTTTTTTATCAACTACATATACCTTAATTGAGATTCTAGGCCACTGGATAAAACCATTGAGGGTGTCATCCAAACACATAACCTCATCAGTATGGGTCTCTTTAGGGACATACATCTTCTCAAAACCTGACATGATAGAATCCACTTGTACTTCAAGACAACTCTCATGTACATGATTGTTATGTAGGATACTACTATTGGAAGTAGGATATGTCTTCCCTTTGGCTACAGTTGTAATAACACTTGAATCAAATGGCCATAAGAGATCACTCGCGCATATATTCTGCCAAACATATAACATTTTAATAAACAAATGTGTGTATGTGTATATGTAATGTATATTCTACCAAACATATAATGTTTTAATAAACAAATGTGTATGTGTATGTAATGTATATATTACCTTAATATGTGGATAATCGTTATATGATCCACCCAACGCAGAACTAGAGCTATGGATTACTTGGCTCGATTTACACTTTTTTTTTCTCCTTATTCACATTCCCTCCCCCAACCACCCTAGCACTTTTGTATAATCCTCCATGAACATGTGTAGAACCTATAAAATCAATATCTATAATTATATATATATATATATGTTTAAAAACTCATAACACACACATATAATAAAAAAACTCATAACCTATGATGTCTGAGACTATGTGTGTCCTACCCCCGTGCTCAGGTCCAAAATAAACACATAATGGATCCACACGCCCTTGACAATAATTACCTTTATTTATCATTTCTTTCTCAAGTTTAAGCTACATAAATATATAAGTATAAATAATAAAAAAGTCAACTAATTCATATATAATAAGAAAAAATAATTACTTATTAAATCATTGAGTTTTTCATCATAATCTAAAAGTTCATACAGTTGAGTTTGTTTGCTTTTCTTGGCTCTACTTGCGACAAGCTTTTGAGAACGTGGATCTTGCATATGTTGAAGTTTTGATAACTTTGAACAAGTTGAGGCCATATTTCAAAAAAAATTTTATTAAAAACCCTAAATCTGACACGTCATGTGCGGGAAAAATCTTTATTAGCTCGTGCACTTAGTTTTGTTTTCTCACTTTTTTTCCTAAACATAAATCAACAAACTGTCATTATTAGTTAGAAAAATACAACAATAAAACTAATAAATTAACATTTACCAAAAACACATTGGTAGTCTTTTTTGCAGCAAATTTATCCCATTTTGATGAGTCAAGAAGACCATACTTTTTAAAAGGAAGCTTGTTCATTTTAACATATTCTCTAACAAGAAAGCTTCTCCAATTAGTGCAATTTTTTTGGCCATTTTAAGCACCACGTTCTTCGCGTTGTCTTCATTAATATTCCAATACTCCTGATTATTATGAATCAAAAGTTAAATATAACACCTAACAAATATTATATTTATAAAAATTGACTAAACTAAATACAATACCTTAGTTTCCAACCATAGGTCTTCCCACTTTTGTTTATCAAATTGTATGGTATCAATATGATATGAAAACTTTGATCTGAATTTTAATCCTAACCATGAAGTAAAATTCTCGCTATTAACCCCCGTCAGTAGCATATTTTTGTCAAACTCAATATGTAAGTCATCCTCTTCTATTTTCTTTGAACAAGAAGCAACACCACGTTTGCCTCTTTTATACATTTCTATACTTTATTGTCAAACAAATAATTAACATAATAAGAGTTAATCAAATAACATATACACTACATTATACAAACTAGTCAATTACTATATTATTATTTGGGTTTGTTGCTAAAGATACCATGGGTATGTCTTATGTTATCCGGTAACAATCCACGCACTGTAATTGGAATCATATGTGTCATCAACACATGGCAATCATTAGATTTCATACCAAGCAATTTACAATCTTTCATTGACACCAATCTTTTAATGTTAGCAGAATAGCTAGATAGAACTTTAATATCATGTAAATATTTACAAAACTTTGTTTTTTCATCTTTTGACATAGTATATATAACACGCTAGTGGTAGATAAAAATCCTTTGGCGCCAAAACAGGAGCAAGCTCTTTGCGTATTCCCATTTCTTCCAAGTCTTTGCGAACATTAATACCATCTTTTGTTTTCTCGGGAATATTTAATAATAGGCCCAACAAGCTATCAATTACATCTTTTTCTATATGCATAACATCTGAGGAATGTCTAACTTGTAAGTCTTTCCAGTAAGGTAAATCCCAAAAGATTGACCTTTTCTCCAAATAACTCCTTTTTCTACACGAGTTCATTTTCCAAACACGGTATTTAGGTTTTTAACACGAGAAAATGCATTAAATCGTTTCCTTACCGTATTCGGTGCTCAGTATTTCCGTCAAAGTCCTTTTTCTTACGATAAATATGAGTATGTGGAAGGAATCTTCGATGTCCCATGTACACGGTCTTTTTGCAATTATTTAACCAAATCGAGTGTCTCATTTTCACAAACTGGACAAGCGAGCTTACCTTTTGTACTATATCCTGACAAACTACCATATGCTGGAAAATCACTTATGGTGCAGAAAATCATGGCTCGCAATTCAAAATATTCTTTCATATAAGCGTCATACACGTCTGTACCTGTACACCATAAAGTCTTTAAGTCATCTATCACAGGAGACAAGCAAACATCAATGTCATTTCCAGGTTGTTTAGGACCCTGAATCAACAATGACATCATTATGTACTTCCGTTTCATGCATAACCATGGTTGAAGATTGTAGATGCATAGATGAACCGGCCATGAACTATATCGACTACTCATGTTTCCAAAAGGATTTGTTCCATCTGAACTTATTCCAAAGCATATGTTTCTAATCTCTCTACCAAATTCTAGATACATATTATCAATATTTCTCCACTGCGGTTAATCCGCCACATGCCTTAAATTTCCATCTTTTATACAACCATCTGCATGCCAACGCAATAATTTTGCTTCTTTCTCTGTTGAAAATAATTGTTTTAACCTTGATATTATTGGGAAATACCACAACAATTTGGCAGAAGGTCCATTTTTTGTCACATCTGCATCAACTTCATCCGTTTCAGATTTACGTTTGTACCTTGATGCACCACAGTTAAAACATTTATGATCTTTTTTGAACTTTTTTCTATAAAACATACAATCATTTGGACATGCATGTATTCTTTTAACTTCTAAACCCATTATCTGTGAAACTTTTATCACTCCATCCATGTTTTGACATTAGGTTAAACAATTTTATCACATCACTAAGTTTTGAAAATTTCTCACAACCGGAATATAATGGTTTTTCTGAATCATTGAACAACTGTTTTTATTTTTCTTGATCATTGTCACCAACATTAGTCTCTAAATCATTATACATAAAATTTAAATTGTCATTGTCCTCATGTACATTGTCATTGACATCTTTTAAATTGTCTTTATTGTCATATTCAAAGTGAATCGATGACGTGCCACGATCCACAAGTGATTCCCATGCATTGACCAACAAGTATATTTAGGCATAAAATCAAATGAAACTCAATGTCTTTGCCATTATCAAACCTTTTGAAATTTTTACAACTTATACAAGGACACCAAATATTTTGATCTCCAACATTCAATCGATTAGCTTGGGCAAAGTTAAGAAAACTTTGAACACCAATAATATATGTGGACCTAGTACGTGAAGTATTGTACATACAATCCTTACGTTCCATCTGAAAAATAAAATAAACAAATAAATGTATGCATATGATCTAAATAAAATGTCTAAGGTATCGGATCCTAACCCACTTTTTGAATATTCTATCTCAAATGTATACATCTTAACAAGTTGAGTATATAAGAAAAAGTCGACAGTATTTCTCCCTAACTCCCCAAGTATGCGGATAAACCGCAAACCTGAAGGAGTAACGAGAGAAATAACAACTGATTTTTTCTTAAATATCAACTCGTTAAAATGTATACACATCCTAAATGAGATAGAATATTCAAAGAGCAGTCCCAAAAGGAGACAATCCCAAATTTATCTCTATTAGATAAATTTCGGACGGGTATATGTATTCTAAAGGGTTATCTTATTTAAATAATATCCACAAATATACACATATAGAATCACGTATACATAAAATGTTTATGAAATTCAAACTGATAATTAAGTTTATAAAAATACTTCTTTTCAATTTAATTATTTGTTTTTGATTAATTTATACATATTCTTGAAGAAAATTCATCAACATGAATTAATACGCATAATCATCATACATATATACATCAAACTAATATTTAGATTGTTAATTAGTTTTACTAACTTTGAATGTAGAACATGAATCTTCAAAAGATGTTAATGATTTAAGTAAAGCTCTTTGAATGAATTACAAGAATCTGAAAGAAAAATATACAAAACAATTAATAACTATGACATAGAAAAATAAATTAACAAATCATAAACAACTTACATGTGAATACTAAGGTGATTAAGAATATGAAGCTTTTTTGGGAGGAGTTCCTGAATAAATCAAAAGAAGCAAACAAGAGAATAATAAAAAAGACCATAATTAATTAAAGTACCGAAGAGAATAATACGGATGATTAGTTTGATTCATATAATTTAAATTGTTTAGCTAAATGATGGAAAAACGGTTTTTTTTAAATACATTTTGAAGCGATCATAAATTTCATTTTTCAAATTTTATTAACTTCGTAGAATTATTATGTGTGTGTGTGTGTATTTGAGCAACTTTTTTGAAGCGTTAATTCTTTTGGAGCGTTAATTCTTCTATATTCTTTTGGAGCGGTTTGGAGTTTTTGAAATCACCACTACTTAAATTTTTCTTCACACGTAAACCGCTCTAAATAAATATCCTAATTTTTTGAAGCAGTTTAGCATGAAATGATTGCAACTTTCGAAGCGAGTTAGCACAAACCGCTCCAAATTGCAAAAAACCTTCGCTTCGAAAAATGATTTATGTACTAGTGAATTTTGAGCAAGTTACAATCAAACACAATAGAATGAATGAACAATTAGTCGAAGGGTAGAGCGGAACAGTACTTTAGTTTTTATTTCAGTCTTATATAGGTAATTAGTTACATGCTTGCATAGTCCCTGATTTCTGTTATTTTGTAATTAAACTTTTACATGATTAGTTGGGTTTTTGATTTATGTTAGGTTCTGTGATTTTTGTGATTAAGGTTTTACTTAAATTCGTGATTTCGTATTTAGCAATTTATTGATTAAATATTTACACGTGAAATATAAATAGAAAATATGAATCTGGATGCTTGAAAAGAAAAATTAAAATAATTAAAACACCCAAAAGAGCCTCAAATTTTCACTTCGTTTAGCGCCACCAAAATAATTGATCTAACGCTAAAAATTACCAACACCATGTTTCACATCAGTATAATTCAGGCTAGTTTTGGCAAATGGCAATATTTAGTGGGTTGTTGTAACATGGACTAGGAGGATTTAATACTGCCAAACTCTTGGTGCCTCCTTCACTGGAACTCATCAGGGTCGTAAGAATAAAAAAAGAAATATAGGTTTATATCTTTTCCGGCAAAGACGATGATAGCCATTTAATTAGAATCAGATTGTTTTTAAAATTGAAAGAGGTGAATTGACGTTCATGAGCTTGGGAATGGTCATCGAATAATAATTGGTCATTGTAAAAGTAGTTGCTGAATAGGATCTACCCGTTTTGTGAAGATTAAACAAAATAAGAGCATAGAAAGTCTTGAAGATGTTGGGTTAATCGTTTAATTACGGGTCACACGTTTAGCGGGTCAAATGTGTCAACATAGTCGTGTGACAATTGTGTTTGAGGAATACGTCATTAACAGAGAAAGCACAAATCACCGTTCTTGAAATCCATGTTGATTTAGCGAGTATGATTATTACAGGTTGAACGTATGTGAGAAATGGTGAACGTGGAAGAAAACCATGCGCGAAACGGAGTTCTGGATTCTTCGGAATCGAAAAACGAAGAAAAATCTCTAAGTATTGAGCTCCGGGGGTCTCCGCGGTATGCCAAGACCATTCTGAGGGTCCTTGGCGGTACGCGAAGAGTCCAAAATATCTTTTGGACTCCGGATTTCTTGGAGGTACGCCAAGCCTCATTTCGCAATCTTGGCGGTACGCGACGAGTAGGTCGGCATAAATGATCAGATTTCATGCAAACATTCACATATCTTTTTCTCTCAAACTTACTTCACCCACTGACGAAGAACTCGACTTCTGGACATCCATTCTCAGTTCCGAAGCTGCCGAAACCTCTGGATCGTACCAAGGAACGTATCTACAAGTTCTGATCGTTGTTTTGCAGTTGAAAATCTGTTTGATTAGGTAACTGTTTGTTTTAACCTACTAGTTTGATAATTGTTTGATTAGATCTTGTTTTTGAACGTAATGCAATAGTTAGGGTTGTTGATTATTGCCTAGATGATGGCTAGGAATGATTATAAACGAAGAACTTGATCTGTTAACGGGTAAATCTTTGTTTTGATCCGTTATAATGCCTGGTTATTAAGAAACTATACCCGTGATTATAATGGTTTAAACCATTTGATTGTGACAATGTATGTGATTAGTTTGATTAATCCTTGAAATGCAAAGTTAAATCCAAGTGTTTAAACTAATCATAATCATTAAGATAATCATTGGAATAACTATCTGGTGTTATCATAACAGTCATATTAGTATGTTGAACATGATTATTAAATCAATCCCAATGTCACATTATGATGTTTCATGATATTTGGGTAATCAATAACAAGGATTGATCGTTCCTAAGCCATAAATCAATCTAGAAACTATTTTAGTACTATAATCAACAACAGTACCTATTTGGTTAATCTGAGATTATTCTGATTAATCAAACATGTCATCAACCTTGTATTAGGAACCTGAATCAGCATAGGTTTCAACATTATCATACATTGTATGATATGACATTTTAAAATAATTAATTAAAAACACAATATTGGTTTGATAACTTTCACTACAATGACTTTGACATTAGACGTTCAGGAAGATCTTATCATTAAGTTGAAACATAAATAACTCATTAAACATAAACTAATGCAGAATCACCTTATTATTACCAGTTTGTGTGATATTCTGCTATCAGTGAGACTTCAGGTGAGTTTCGTATAACCCCTTTTTCTTTGTAATGTTTTATAAACACCAGGGTACTAGTATGGAACTTTCTCGATCATATGATATGTATCACTGTTATCTGTGTGATTTCATGTGAACTTTTTGTGAACATGTGGATTTCATGGGATTTTTCCTGTAGAACAGAACACTATCACAGTATCTAAAAGTCCTCATTTCTTGAACTGTATCTAGTGAACCCATGTGGGGTCGAATGAGAAACAATGATAGTACTATCGGCTGACAACCCATTTTCCGAGAGGTTGCAACTCCCCTTAGTATAAATGTTTGTTACCGTTTTTAGAACTTCTTAATGTTGTGATAGACATTAAGATAATGAGGCATAAAGATGTTACCGATGGGTAATATCTTTGTAGAACAGAACGGAGTAGTCCGAAAGGAACTAGATACGGGTTCCATGGTTATCTTGAACTGTACATGTTGAGAACTGGCATATCATATCATACTGTTTAACTTGAACATTACAAACTCACCAGCTTTGTGCTGATCTTTCCAAACTTAAAACTTTTGCAGGAAGACAGTGACCATCGGTGAGGCTGCACTTTTGGAACACTTATAATTAAATAAGTTAGATTGTGTAATAAACTCAATTTGTAAACTCAATTTATAAACTCAATTTATAACATGAAGGTTGAAGACTTCGTTTTGAGAGTCTACTTTCGAAGGGAGTCCGGGTGCGGGGCTGCTGTTGCAGCGGGAGCGTAGATAGATCGACAATTGGCGGTTTAGGCTGCTATTTTGGGGTGGTCAGTCGAAGTGTTTTCAGTGATCACGAGGATGTTTAACAGCAGAAAACGGAGGTGTTCGGGTCAGTTGTTGGCGCGGGGTGAGTGCTGGTTTTGGACAACGTAGTGACGGGTGAACAACCGGTGGTGCTCCGTGGCTGTTAGCTGTGATCTAAGGGAAAGAATGGACGCCTCAAATTAGAAGGCAGAAATCAAAAAGTTGTGGCTATTTTAACTACACAGCACTGATTAAGTAGGAAGAAGAGACATGTCAGCTTGTTTCGTGATAAGAGGAGACCGGCGTACGCGATTGAAAAACGAGCAGTAGGGATCCGTCAAGGCAGGCGACTTTGGATTTGGCTCATTTGGAGGGTGAAAGAAAACGTTAAAGGCGGTGGCTTTGTTTTCTCGGTCGGTGGAAAAGCCTCTTTGAACAAGCATGATCAGAAAAGTTTAGGCGGTCAAAACAAAAAGGGTTAGCATGACAAGAGAACTGGAACATAACTTTGATGGGTAATTCTCTCATTCCATCCAGTTCATGGTATACATGGGAGTGCCTTGATTTCATCCGTTTCTGGTTACTTGCTTACTTGTTAGTGGAGTTGAAGGACAACAATAATGGCCAGGGGTTTGTTGACTTGATGTGATGGTGCTCATCGGCAGGGAAACCTACGTTTGACAACATGATGGAGGTGAAAGTTCAAATCTGGTGACTTTGGATGTGACCAGAGAAGAGGTCGTTGATCCGTGATGAGTCAAGATGTTAATGAACGATTCCAACAGGATAGCCATGTTAGATGTTACAAGTGTGGTGCACTTGATTTGGGTTGAATCGAGAAGACTTTGGACGTGACCAAGGTGAAGGTCGGGTGTCCAGGATAGGTCAAGACGATTCTAGAAGAATATGGTTAGGCGTTGTTGTGAGTAAATGACGTGAATAAACGATTAAGATGGTGATTGTTGGGTTAATTGTTTAATTACGGGTCACATGTTTAGCGGGTCAAATGTGTCAACATAGTCGCAGGTCAAGGGAGGAATTGGTCAGCCGATTAAGATGGAAAATGGGTGTAAAAAACGTGGGATAGTAAAAGATGTGGAAGCGGTTATCATTAACTTATATGTAGGAGTAGTAGCTACATGTTTTCTTTTATATTTAAGTGGTAATCTAGATCTTAGTTTAACCAGATTTTTTGTAATCATCTTTCAATCGGAATATACATAGTGTCGTGAGTTTTGTGGTGTGAGTTTCTTTCTTGCAATCAAGGCTTGAACCAAGAGAAGATGGGTGAAGACGTGTGACACCCCAGTCACTTTTATGTCCCCTCAAGATATTTTACAACATTATTTAATAAATTACGTTAGGTCCCAGTCAAAACAAAAACGACTTTTGTTTTTTACAAATTTTTAAACATACTATTACCAACATCTGTTAAAAACAAGTTTAAGTTTAAGTATGTTTACAAACTCCACCAAACATTTATTACACAAAAGCTTCACGCATCTTCAATTATTTATATATTAAAGCACCACACGAGCCTCCACGTTCGATTCCAATCACCATCACCGCTCACCCTACTCCCTTGTACCTGTAAGCACCACATTTAAATTCACCATTAGTTCGTTAGAACTAAGTAAGATTACCTCGTCATTCACCGCGTGTACTCCATAACACCATATGGATACACTAATGAGGTTTCAAATAAAATGTTGATGACAACATTTAACCACATACAAAACTATTTACTAACGGTTCGTTTCAACCAAAACCTCAATACATCCCCCATTCATGCACAATTATTATAACGTAATATAACACATATATATAAACACACAAAACACCAATTGTGCATCATATTTCACAAAATTCACAATTTACAATTTGACATTTGAATTTCAAATGTCTGCACCAAAACATGCACATTTCAAATCCACCATTTGTTCACACACCTTGTGAATCTTTTACATTGGAAGTGCAAGTTATACGTTCACACACCTTGTGAATCTAAACATGCACATTACCAATTCAACATCTATGCATTCATAGATCACCACATGTTCACACACCTTGTGAATCTTTTACATTGGAATGGCAAGTTATACGTTCACACACCTTGTGAATCTAAACATGCACATTACCTATTCAACATCTACGCATTCGTAGATCACCACATGTTCACACACCTTGTGAATCTTTTACATTGGAATGGCAAGTTATACGTTCACACACATTGTGAATCTAAACATGCACATTACCAATTCAACATCTACGCATTCGTAGATCACCACATGTTCACACACCTTGTGAATCTTTTACATTGGAATTGCAAGTTATACGTTCACACACCTTGTGAATCTAAACATGCACACTACCAATTCAACATCTACGCATTCGTTAATCACCACATGTTCACACACCTTGTGAATCATGCAACAACAATAGCCACAATCACGTATAACACAATCACTTGTAGTATGGACTCACCCAGTCCTTAACTACAAATTCAGTCAAATAGGTAACTTACCTTAATTTGAAGAGTTGTCAACAATCTCCAACTCTTTTTCAGCCCTTCTAGAACTAGATTCACCTCCTCTTCCTATTATATATTCACATATAACATAATTTAACAACATAAACACACAACTTGTGTTATTATATAATCTAATTCATTTGACCTGTTTCATTCTTTATTTTCAATCAAAACCTCGTTGAGGCTTTTATCAGTAACCCATGTGTAGAAATTAAGCTACACAAGTAAATCATATTTAAATTATCACAACCTCATATTCCAACATTTAATCAACCTTGGAATTGGGGTTTACCCTTACAAAGGATGATCTAAAACCACCATAAACATGATTTAATCATATCACTAGTTATAATACTCAACAATATGAGTTTCTCGACAACCGGACATTATAACGGATCCAAATCAAAATCTCACCGTTAAAACATCTAGTTATTCGTTTCTAATCATCCCAGATCATTATATAATACTCAAAACTATATTTAATCCGCATATTATCAAAATAAATGAGATAAAACGAATCGTTACCCTCCAAACGGATTTTTGAATGAAATACAACGATCTGGACGTGTATAAACGATCCCCAGCTCAATCCGAACGTCTGGATAGCTTAAAAATTGAGTTTTGATGGTAAAATTTTGAGTTGAGTGAGTATGTGTGCGTGTAAGATCGAGAGAGAGATAGATATGTGTGTTTGAGTGAATTCCTTAGAAGATAAGCTTTCTGCCAAGCCGCCACACCCGTCGCGTACCGTGAAGAAGGGTTCAAGAACTCTTCGCGTACCGCGAAGAAATTCGGGATCCTCATATATTTTATGTTCTTCGCGTACCGCGAAGGTAGCTCACGAAGCCTTCGCGTACCGCGAAGAAATTCCAAGCATAATATCTTTGTTTCGCGATTCCGTACAATCCGTAACCCCGTTTCGCGAACGGTTTTCTCCCACGTTCATAATTTCTCACATACTTTCAATTTTAATAATTACAATCGTTCCATTGACGATTATTTCAAACGTGTTTATATTATAAAAAAAACGGGTCGTTACAAGGTGGTAAAGAACATGAACAAGAATGTGAGATGTAATGTAAATTGATGAACAAATAAATGATTTATAACAATAATAGTTCAATCATTCAACAAGATTGCATTACCTACTCCTCTCATGCTCTCAAACTCCATAGATAAAAAATCCATGGAGTTCATGAGGAAGAGCTCTCTCTAGACTACATTGAAGCACTCCCTCACCACTCTCTTTTCTGGTTGTTCTCTACAAATGAGAATAATCTCTATTTATAGTGTCACATGAGCTAAACTCTAAAAACGCCCATATACAACAAAATGATATTAACTAATAAATATGAACTTAAGCTATATCATTTGTTGTGGTACTCGGGTCTTTTGGTCATCGAGTGTCTTCATAATCTTGAGTCTTCAGTGGCTCGTGGGTGACTCGTTGCTCCCTAATCAACAAATACATATTACTTCTTGTTTACATTCCATCTATTCAAATTAACCGTTGTTCTTGACTTTTCTAGACCCAACAGTCATAAATGATAGTAAGTTTTATAATTTCGCATTCGGACGGACAATTTGATATTTCAAAATGGAAATAGTATTTTCATTTTAGCATTGTATGATTTTATTAAAAGAGTTAATTACAAGGTTGGTCCCTGTGGTATGCCGATATTGCAGTGATGGTCCTTGACTTCGAAAAATTAAACCTGTGGTCCAAACTGTTTGCAATAATGTAACAAAATGGTCCCTAGAACAGATGGTTGTTTTCTTTTTCTGTTAAATTTTACAAAAATGATAAAAATACCCTTTACCCACAACAACCTTCACCCCTACCTTTTTACCTATTAAACCAGAACCACCATCACCCATCATCTATAACCACCCACAATCTGTCATCACCACCACACAACACCATCATTAAAACCTGTTGGACTACAGATGATAGCTTTTCACATCTTCCAGGATCAACAAACCAAGCAAAGAACACATTTGCTAGATTATGCGTCCTCGCCATCGACGACTCTGCCATCCAACCAAATAATCTGTCCCACCACATCTTCGACCAGTACACACCCACCCATCAACCTGACCCATCGCTAACTCCACAACCCAACCCAAACCCATCCCCATTCCACTACCCTTTACGACTTATGCGACTACGCTGGAGACTGCTTTTACCCGTTGTCACTACTGTTGTAGCTTGAACCGAAGGATTCACATGGTCAACCGGTGTACGTGCTCATGCCCAAGACTGAACCTACCGGTTGTGCCATTAACTTCACTAACAACCGTATTGAGCGAGTACAGCGAAAGTGGCAGTGAAAAGGTGGTTTCTTTCTCGATGGTGAGACTTCTAGGGTTGCTTCTTCTGCCATGGATGAAGAGTTGGAGATGATTTGTCGGCAAGGATGACAAGGGTGGGAGAAGATGAAGTGTAAGAGATAGTGTGGGTTTACACAGGGTATAATGGTCAATTTTCAAAAATTAATGCTAGAATCTAACGACTATCCAATCTAGGAACCACTGACAATATGGTTTTGCAAACTGTTTGTACCATTGGCACAATTTCTAAAAGTTAAAAACCATCGGTGCAATATGGACATACCAGAAGGACCAACCGTGTAATTAACTCTAATTTAAATTTTTCCCCTAAAATTTTAATCCTTATTTTTAAAACACGCTATATTATACTAAACTGTTTTTAGCGTTTACAAAATTTTAATGATTCAAGAGATGATTTAAACTAGTTTCATTTATAATAGTTTGACCACAATTATAGGACAATCATTTATAAAATTTCAGAGTCTTTTAGGTTTGATTATTGAAGAATCCAAAATGTAATCACTTGATATAGTATTAGGATTCTTGAAGAATTAAATGAATGAATACAAGTGTTTCTCCTTTGGAAAGGAGCCTACAAACTCTATACTACTAATTATAGTTACTTATTTCCTTCTGCATAGGACATCTCGAGGGTCTTACACGTTCGAATTTAATGAGTTCTTTCAGGTTAGTTGAAGTGAATGGAACGCCCTCTCTTTGCATGTTTTGGATCTTTAATAACCTTTCCCGATTCACCTTTCCCATACCGTCTTTTCTTCTATTGTGATATATGTCAAATGATGTTTCTGCTTACGGTCCTTACCCTCCGAGGTAAGGACCTTACTCACCAACTGCTATCTTTACCCTTTGTTCTTTTTTTCTTCCTTTTATCCCAGTAGATTCTGACATTAATACCTCATTTAATGCTAGTATCTTCATTAATACATCAATTAATGCTTGACGTTCTTATGTATGGGACCTTACACAGCCACAGTCACATATTTACCATTTTTCCCTTAAGCAGGTAACCTCATCATGTCCCCCAGTTCATTTCACATAATGGATCAGGCAATAGACTGCATCAGCGGCAATGGCCAATGAAGTTGGCGTGACCGAGGCTAGAAATCCGTGGTACTAAGAAAAAGAGGTGCATGTCACACTTAGTGTGGTCCCAAGTCATGCTAAAACTGACAACTTAGTCAGGGACTCAAATGATATCATTAAATTGTCTAATGAATCAAATGCTAAAATAAATGAATTGACGACTATTATAAATAATCTTCACACTGATGTATGTATGTATGTATGTGTGTATGTATGTGTATGTATTTGTGTGTATGAATGTATGTATGTATATATGTATGTATGTATGTGTGTGTGTGTATGTATGGACGCATGCAAGTACTTGAATGTGTACATATATGTCTTTTCATGCATATATAGACATACAAGTACATGTATGTATATTATACAACTAGACAAAAATTGAGATGTGATAAGGGTTTCACAAATTGAGATAGCGCACAGGTTTGGACCATAGATGTCACCTTGTTAAACAAAGAGTTAAATGCCTAGGGTTAAGTTAAAAGGAGAGTCAAACAAAGAAATGTGTTGACCCTCCAAGCCTAACTGTAGCCATACTTAGTCTATGAAATGAGAATTAGATCATATGTTGCATGTTAATGTGATGTAGGATATTGAACTTTTTACAAATCCCAAGCATACTCGTGATTTGTCTTAACTTATTTTGGACCATGCATTGAACTAAGGTGATTTTTACATGAAATTTTTTCTTTAAATGTTTTATTTAAATAGTTTATATAATTTTTGGGGTGGTTGTTCATGCTACCAACAAGTTGTGATAAAAGTATATATAATGTACCAACAAGTTACGATAAAAGCATCTATATAATGTGATACATGATGCTAGAAAAGAACGCATGATGATGTTCGGTGTATAAAAGAATAATGTTATGATAATAATGTAGGAAAATGTTTTGTCCATGTTGATTGATGAAGTTTGGCATGTAAGGAAATGACCATGGTAAAGAATCTGTTGGAATAAGGACTAAAGAGTCCAAAACTACTTATCAACAAAAACTGAAGAATAAATGTTGATCAGCAACAGCTAATGTAAATATTTGCTACTTAAATTATAAGTGTTGATCAAAGCTGTTGACAAACAACAACCAAGGAATAACCGCTGACAAGAAGCTAATGAAGATCATAAATGATAGTGTTAACAACCAAAAGTAAATAAAGATTGAGTCTAACAAGTGCTGATATACAACAGTCAATGAAGACTAACTGCTTCTCAACCTCGGTATTTAGACTATCCACAGCGGTCACCCCACTGAAAATCCTCCCCCACCGAAATTTCATGCCACGTCATCACCCCACTGAAAACCTTAAACCCCACAGTGGTCACCCCACTGAAAACCATTCCCCACTATTATCTTGGCACCAATCAGAAAGAGAGAAAGGGGGTTGGCACCAATAGAAAGCGAGAGTGGCAGCGGGGAGCGGGAGCCGTGGAAGGTGGTTGGGCGGGAGCCGCTGAAGGGGGTGGCGGTGTTCCCGCGGATACCCGCCGAATGAAACATCCCCGCTGGGAGGGCGGGGTGACCGCTGGACGAAGTCTTATGAAGATTAATTATTATTGACTATATTAGTTCTTGTAATAAGTAGTTATAAGTCGGTAACTATTTGTAAATATTGTTAAATGTCACTTTAATTAATAGGAACATCGGCATTAGGTCATCTTATATATATATATATAGGGAGATGTTCAAATGTTAACCCTCCCTTATAGCGTTAACACGTTAACCCTGTCATTTTTTTGCCCGAATCTTTGTTTTTTTTTCATGGTTTTTATTATACATAAATACGGGGGGTTTCTTTTTTGTGTTTTTGCGAATTCATCACCGTTTAGAAATTAAATCAATTGTAAGTTTAAGTTACACTATCTGATGTAAGTAAGTGTAAGAAACTTACACTTACTTACATTTTGATTTAATTTCTAAACGGTGATGAATTAGCAAAAACACAAAAAAGAAACCCCCCCTATTTATGTATAATAAAAACCATGACAAAAAAAAACAAAGATTCGGGCAAAAAACGCCACTGTTTCCAGGCCATGT
Organism: Mikania micrantha; assembly: GCA_009363875.1. Taxonomy (NCBI): domain Eukaryota; kingdom Viridiplantae; phylum Streptophyta; class Magnoliopsida; order Asterales; family Asteraceae; genus Mikania; species Mikania micrantha. The sequence continues at coordinate 8,325,622 of CM018687.1, forward strand.
CACTAAGGTCTAGTTACCTGGACCTCCCATGAGCTAACACAACCACCCCAGGAGGAAACCCCACTGGGAAAACCCCCTGACCCCCCCCCCCCCACAGACCCCTTTTTCGCTGCGGGAGGGATTTGAACCCAAGACCTCCCATTTGGAAGAATCTTGGAGTACCATTGAGGCAATGCCTCTTTGGTATTAAGTAGATATAAGTCGGTAACTATTTGTAAATGTTGTTAAATGTCACTTTAATAGGAACATAAGCATTAGGTCATCTTATATATATATAAAAGGTTTTCATTGTATTTTACCTCTTATGCCTGTAATTGTGAGGGTGCGCTCAATTGTAGAGGGAGAAAATATTTGTAATCAACGTTTTGATCAATTGAATCAATCTTATTAGAAAACAATAAATAATTGTTCTTGGTTTTGCCTTAATTTCGTTCAATAAATTTTATGTGATACTAACAATATACATTGTCTCAGTGTTTTAGACAACAACCAAGGAAAAGTCTTAGTGATCGCTTTGGCGTGTCGGACAACGATCAAGGAAAAGTCATATAGATCTCAAAACGTGTACAAAATTTGTTCAAAACTACTTATCAGCAACAACCAAAGAATAGTTGCTAATCAATAACAACCAATGTAAATATTTTCTACTTAAGGAATAAATGTTGATTAAAACTGCTAACAAGAAATAGCCAAGAAATAACTGCTGACAAGCAACAAATGACGTTAACAATCGATAGTTTTTTTTTTTCCTTTTCTATTTCAAAGTAATTAACGATCAATATGGATCCAATTACAATAGAAAGGCAGGTAAGCGAGCAACAAGCTGCGCCGCCACCCCCTTTTGAATGGCAAATCCGATCCTACTGAAAACAAAGTTAGCGTTCTTCGGTGTCGATAGTGTTATGTACCGATAGTAAATAAAGACTGAGTCTAACAAGTGCTTATCTACAACTAGCGGTGTAGATTAACTACTTGTCACCCTCAATAGTTATGAAGTTCATTTGTTATTGAATAGAGCAGTTTTGGAAGTAAGTATTTATAAGTGTGTAGAGATTTGTAAATGTTATTAAATGTCACTTTCTTAACAACATCAACATTAGGTCACCTTGTATATATATATAGATTCAGGGTTTTCACTGTACATTACTTCTTCCATTAGTAACTGTGAGGGTGTGCTTAATTGTGGAGGTAGAAAAATAATTTGTAATCAATGTTTCGATCAATTGAATCAATCTTATTAGAAAACAATCAATAATTGTTCTTGGTTTTGCTTTAATTTCATGCAATAAATTGTATCTTATACTAACAATACACATAGCTTCAGTGTTTTAGACAAAAGTCCTAGTGATCACTTTGGTGTGTTAGACAACGATCAAGGAAAAGCCATATAGATCTCAAAAACGTGTCAAATAAACTTAATGAAGTCTTTTATCAGTTTAAATTGATTGTCCTTATTTTAATAGTTCTCTGTGAATGAATGTAGGATTTGTATGATGGTTTTGTTTATGAATGATTATGTGAAAACAATTGTGTGTACGTGAATGAATGTTATGGGAATTTTATTCAAAATAAGATGGAGAAAATTGAAAATTAGTAAAAGTTTTTATGCCTAAATTATCCCAACTTGCTATACTCAGATTTCCCCTCATCTTCTTTTTTCCTACTAAACGACATGTCAAAATCATATTTGTTGGTGCTCTTTTTATTCAAATAGAGCTTAAATTTTAACACTTTCCTTATATGCACATGTAAATACATACACACAATCATAAAAAAGGGCAAAAAAAACTTCACGCAATTTTGAGTGTTTAAGTAATCATTAATTTTAAAGGGAAAATTACCAAACTAGTTATTGTTGACCACCTTTTTACCAAAATAATCAATCAAGTTCCGGCGTCTAAGACGCTCCTTTAGACGCCCCTTTAAAAGCCTTTTTTCTGTACCTTTTGTAAACATGAGGGCCCATATGTCGGCGGCTTTGTCGGGGTCTAAATGGGTGTCTAAGACCCCTTTTCTACCGGCGTCTTAGACGCCGCTTTAGATGCCACTTTAGACGATCTTTTTCTGCACTTTTTGTAAACATATGGGCCCACATGTCGGCTGCTTTGTCGGGGTCTAAATGGGTGTCTAAGACCCCTTTTCTACCAGCGTCTTAGACGCCGCTTTAGACGCCCATATTATGTTTACAAAAAGTACAGAATAAGGGCGTATAAAGTGGCGTCTAAAGCGGCGTTTAAGACGCCGGTAGAAAATGGGTCTTAGACACCCGACAAAGCCGCTGACTTGTAGGCCCGTATGTTTACAAAAAGTAAAGAAAAAAGCAGTCTAAAGGGGTGTCTTAGGCGCCGGAATTGATTGATTATTTTGGTAAAAATATGGTCAACAATGATTAGTTTAATTGGTAATTTTCGCAATTTTAAACGTATGGTACAAGCTAGATGTATGATTAAAATAATATTAAATAATCATTGTCGTTAAATCTTAAATGATGATGATGATACTACTACTACTTCTATTTCTGCTGCTATAGGCAAAATAACAATTATCATACTTTAAATGAACATAACTTTTTTCTTAGGTTACCATTTTTCTTAAAAAAATTAAATTAAGAAAACGAACATTTTGTTCACTTTGATTTTGTGATATTGAAATTCTTTTCTTTAAAAATACTATTGTGTTATGTGATGACGTACTTTATAAGTGTTTGTGTTAATGTGTTTTTTTAACACTGCGTCATGCAAGCCCGTGTAAATAAACACATGCATACTTACATACACATGCACGCCCGTGTAAAAATACTATTGTGTTATGTGATGACGTACTTTATAAGTGTTTGTGTTATTGTGTTTTTTTAACACTGCGTCATGCAGACCCGTGTAAATAAACACATGCATACTTACATACACACATATAGATACATACAGTGATGAAGCTTGAAAAGACACTAAGGGGATGAAGGATTTTTAGAAAGAAAAGCGGAGCATGCTAGACTCAATACATACACAATTTTCAAACAAAATACTACTAATTGATCCTTCTGGGCGGAAAATTGGCAGGGCCCCGGGTACCCCGGGTCTTTAAAAGCTTTGTCAATGAAAACATGCATACACATATACATACATATAGATACAAAATCGTAAGCTCCCAAGCAGCGGGAGGAGCCAGACCTTTGACTGCGTGCCTGTTGAAGAATGAGCCGGCAATTCATAGGCGGTGACTTGGTTAAGGGTATCCACTAGAGCCGTAGCGAAAGCAAGTCTTAATATGGCAATTTTCGTTGCTTATGTACCCGAACCTAAATGATCGATCGATGACCATGATGAAGCTTGGGTGAAACTAAGTAGAAGTCCGAACCGATTGATGTTGAAATATTAGCAGATTTACAATAAAGTTTTGAAAAAAAAAAATAATCATATATAATTGCATGATTTAAAAGATATAATATTTTCATCAACTTTAATTTTAAAATAAAAGCTTCTAACTATAAATAGTTATTTCGTTTTTGTAAAATCATGAAGGCTTGTGCTCTCCAAAACCATCTAAGTCCTTGGCTCAACTCCCAGAAATCCAATATAGATCTCGAAAGAACAGTGCTATCTTTCGGAAGTAAATGGTCTTCGGAAGGAACCTAAGTTCCTCATAAGACCAAGTGCCTTCGGAAGATAGCCTTGTTCTTTGAGATTCTCCAAGGAAGACAAAGTCTTCCGAACACAAATGCTTCCGATTATATGCTCAACAACTTCCGAAGACCAAGACTTCCGAAGACTTGTATCTGACAAAGATTCTAGACACTTATAGAAATAATCAGAACTGCTTTCTCCCATGAAAACCAACAAAGAAGACATTCCTATGATAGTTAGCAGCAAAGAAAATTTGTCAGAACCTCAGAGATACCAAGTCATAAATGCCTTTGTAGTTTAGGTATTTATTGTAAAAATCAATGAAGTCTTTCGTATTAATTGTAATTAATATGGCTTGGCCTATCAAGACCATAACAGATACTAGTTTTAGCATTTATTTGTTGCTAGTATTTTGTCCAGCCTTGTATCCTTACGAGGATACAGCTGTAGGTTTTAGTATATAATCCTTCATCTGTAGCTTAGAAAAAGGGCGTGTGCTTGAGCTAAGACTTGTAACTTTAACAGCTGAATGCAATATACTTTAACCATGATTTTATACTTGTCTTCTGTATTTATTTCAATCTGTTTTTGCAAATCAAGTTGATAGAATTTTCGCATCTATCAACTCAGTAGAAGATACCTTTTGAAAGTGTTGTGAAAGTCTCATAACCCGATCCAACAGTTTTTAACAATATTAATTTTAAATAAAAATTATCGTGTATATCGTGTGTGCGTATGTGACAGAGTTTGATTGCTATGGATTACTCAATGGTGTGTTTGAGGTTGAATGCTACATCTTTGTTGTTTGCTTCAGTATTGCACTGTTATATTCAAACGTACATAGTTAGGTTGTAGCCACATGGGTAGATTAAATCCATAACATGGTTTGGTAGATATTAAATTCAAATCAATGCTAAAGACAAGGACCTCTTCATTCTAGACACAAAAAGAAGTGTATTATACAATGCATCCTTTGATGAATATCAAGTTAAAAAAATGTTAGGTTGTTGTCGCTATGAAGGAAAATCTAATATATGAAGTAGCACATTTGTGGATGCATTAAGCTAAACTTATTTCGAATAAACAAACGGGTATACCATTCAACATACGGGGAAGCAAATAACCATATTGAACACATTTTCTTCACACTAGTAATGACATTGAAGTTAAAGTGAGGATCAGGGGGTCTTATAGCAACTGCAGGAGGTGCGACCGCATAGGGCCCATTTTTTTAGGGGGGCCCAAATTTTTTTTAAAAACTTTGTGTATATATATTACTATATTATTACCCCGTGTATTATACGGATTAAATATAAAATATTCGAAAGTTAATAAAAATTTAGAAATTATAAATGATATTTTGATATAAAATAATTAATTTACGTATTAATAAGTACTTTAACTAATAAAACAATAATTAAAAGCTTCAATAAGTAAAGAAATGATAAATGATATTCTTGATTTATAATAATTGATATTATTGAAATAATTAACGTTAAATACTTCAATTTTTATTTTGTCTAAAACTAACTTTTGTAAATAAAAATTATAAGGTATACATTATGTAATTATTAAAGTTAAATAACCCAATTTAAAAATATCATAAAATAAAAGACCAAAAGTGTAACTTTTGGTATCAGTGTTATAACTTTAGCTTTTAAATATATTAATAGAACGTCATTTGCTTGTAAAATTACATTGTTTAAAAACTCATGTTTATAGTAGTATATTTTTTTTCTAATTTCATTTTTTTCTAATTTTTTTATAAAATTTTATATTTGATAAACTTTTTAAGTGTGTTTTGTAATAGAAGATTTGATTTTAAAATATTAGAAAACTATTTTATATATGACAAGGGTAAGTAATATTATTTGACAATAGTATTAATATTATTACTACTATTATTTAATATGAAAGTGATTATAATTTTTAATTAGTAGAGAGTATTAATTGGAATGCTAAAAAAATAACATACGGCAATGATAGTGTAGAAATTTGACAAGTGAAAAAAAAAGATTTGTATTTATTATAATAGTAAGATATATATATATATATATATATATATATATATTAATTTATTTTACAACAAACACATATAATTTACAATCTAATTTTTTAAATATATTTATCTCAGTTACGAATTTTATAAAAGTTAAAGAAAAACTTGTTTCTTAAAATTTGACTTAATAACTCATTAAAATATAAAAATTAGGTAAAAAAAACACAAAAACAAATTAACTCACTTCAAAATTTAGTTACAAACGAATTACCACTTCAAATTTATTTACAAACGATGAAGAGAATTACCACACACACGCATAGAGGGGCCCCTTTTTTCCATTCGCACAGAGCACCTAATCTCTCAGAAACGGCCCTGACTGAGGATGCCGATAAGATGGATAAAACTTGAAGACATATACAAAGGTGCAAAAGCAAAGATGAGCCAATTTCGATGATCATATAAAATTAATATATAGTATGTGCAATTGTAATAAATATTGTGATTTTTCTAACTAATTTATAATCTCATTGCCAATTATAAAACACTTACTACATTCAAAGTTTAGTAGTTTGTCCATAACTTTTTTTTCTATCTAATACACACACATGATACTTGTATGTTGAGAATCAACATTGAAGACCTAAGCTATATAGTATGACTTCAATAATATATATATATATATATATATATATATATAGGTGTAACAACCGGTTTTCAATAAAGAAACGTATTAGAATAATCGTTACTTGAACGATTGTGATTGTTGTAATTTGAAAATATGTGAGAAATCATGAACGTGGGAGAAAACCGTGCGCGAAACGGAGTTACGGATTGTCCGGAATCGCGAAACGAAGAAAATTACAAAGATATTGTGTTTTGGGACTCTTCGCGGTACGCGAAGATGATTCTGAGGTCCCTTCGCGGTACGCGAAGGAACAAAAATATCTGAGAACTCCGGATTTATTCGCGGTACGCGAAGCGTTCTTTTGCCCCTCTTCGCGGTACACGACGGGTGTGGCGGTTTGACAGATTCTTTATCTTATCAGAATTCAATTAAGAAAATTTATTTTTTTTCAAATCTCGATCATAATTCGACCAGGGGACGAACAAAGCAACTTTTTGTTGCTAGATCAGTGTTTTGAAGCCATCCAGATGTTCGGATCGAGCTAGGGTTTGATTATATCACTCCTGATCGTCCTTTTCATCCGAGAACTTTGTTCAAAGAGGTAACGATTCGATCTCTCCTACTAGTTTGATATTTTGTGGATTAAATTTAGTTTTAAATGTATTACTATGATTATGGGTATTGATTATTGCCTAGTTGATAACTAGGGATTGTTAGAAACGAAGAATTTGATATTTGGTTGGTGAAATCTTCGTTTTAAAGCCGGGATAATGTCCGGTTGTTATGAAATCCATATCATGGTGGGATAACTAGTAGGATGGGTAAATTGTTGTTTTGAAATATATATGGATTATGATCCATGGGTTAAATGATGATTTTGATGAATTGATGTTAAAGATTATTAACAGTTATGATCATAAATGAATTTTGATTAAAAGAAGTAAATGAGATCATAACTAATATAATAAACATCAATTATTTGATGAAATGCCTAAGGAAGGCATGGGATATGAGTAGTTGACTAATACTTACTAAATATAGTAAGATAGAGTCAATTATGTGATAAGTTGACTTTGAGAAAGTCAAACCAGTCAAGTGAGTTGAACTTGATTGTATGTGTTATATGTATTGAATATAGTTGTATATGTGTGAATACAACTAGGTGGTTGGTGGTGAAAGTCAAAGGACAATTCACAGAAGTGGAAAAGAGGTTGAACTTGATTGTATGTGTTATATGTATTGAATATAGTTGTATATGTGTGAATACAACTAGGTGGTTGGTGGTGAACCAGGTAAGTTACCCAACTTACTGTAACATTACATATAAGTAGTAGAAAGAATCTACTTGCGTACTTGAAATATGTGAATAATGTTAAATATGTGATTGAAACTATGGGATGAGAAATCCTTTAGTTTGTGTTCGTTAAGTTTCAATGGGAAACGTATATGCAATATATTTGCATTAGAATAACCGGATGACCCGGTGATTTATTAATATGATTTGGTGTTTATAGAATGATGGTGCATAACTTGATTAATGAAACTAATGGAATTATAAGACCTATGAGAAGGCGTTATTAGTTTCAAAACAAATGTTATGCTTGTGTGGTATGCATAGTATAAATGCATTAAAATTTAGCCGGATGAGCCGGTGAAATTGACTTAATTGAACCACAAATGTGTGGCTAACCGGTTAATCCGGGAACTAAATTGTTGAACCACAAATGTGTGGCTAACCGGTTAATCCGGGAATTGAATTAATTATGACTCCACAATGGTGGATAGCCAGAGGTGCTGGCAATTGTCTAGATACAAGTACCGGTGGGTGAACATCTTAGACTTGATAATTATAACTCCACAATGGTGGATAGCCAGAGGTGCTGGCAATTGTCTAAATGGAAGTACCGGTGGGTGAACATCTTAGACTTGATAATTATGACTCCACAATGGTGGATAGCCAGAGGTGCTGGCAATTGTCTAGATGGAAGTACCGGTGGGTGAACATCTTAGACTTGATAATTATGACTCCACAATGGTGGATAGCCAGAGGTGCTGGCAATTGTCTAGATGGAAGTACCGGTGGGTGAACATCTTAGACTTAATATTTATGACTCCACAATGGTGGATAGCCAGAGGTGCTGGCAATTGTCTTAGATGGAAGGACCGGTAGGTGAACATCTTAAGACTTAAATTAATTATGATATCACGAATCTGTGACTAGTCAAAGGTGCTGACAAATAGCTATGGTGGAAGTACAGGATTGTGAACACCATAGTGTAACTTTGATTAAACTATTGTGATTAATAGTTGATGATTGGTAATCCGGTGTTTGAGTATGATATCACAAATGTGTGAATAGTCAGAGGTGCTGACAAATAGCTATGGTGGAAGTACAGGATTGTGAACACCATAGTGTAACTTTGATTAAACTATTGTGATTAATAGTTGATGATTGGTAATATGATATTATTACATTGTGAGAGTCAATTCGAATAGAAATGACTCAGCTTGAATTTTGATTGTGAAAAATGTATTTTTACATTTTGTTGTTATGACTCCACAATGGTGGATAGCCAGAGGTGCTGGCAATTGTCTAGATGGAAGTACCGGTGGGTGAACATCTTAGACCTAATATTTATGACTCCACAATGGTGGATAGCCAGAGGTGCTGGCAATTGTCTTAGATGGAAGGACCGGTAGGTGAACATCTTAAGACTTAAATTAATTATGATATCACGAATCTGTGACTAGTCAGAGGTGCTGACAAATAGCTATGGTGGAAGTACAGGATTGTGAACACCATAGTGTAACTTTGATTAAACTATTGTGATTAATAGTTGATGATTGGTAATCCGGTGTTTGAGTATGATATCACAAATGTGTGAATAGTCAGAGGTGCTGACAAATAGCTATGGTGGAAGTACAGGATTGTGAAAACCATAGTGTAACTTTGATTAAATTATTGTGATTAATAGTTGATGATTGGTAATCCGGTGTTTGAGTATGATATCACAAATGTGTGAATAGTTAGAGGTGCTGACAAATAGCTATGGTGGAAGTACAGGATTGTGAACACCATAGTGTAACTTTGATTAAACTATTGTGATTAATAGTTGATGATTGGTAATCCGGTGTTTGAGTATGATATCACAAATGTGTGAATAGTCAGAGGTGCTGACAAATAGCTATGGTGGAAGTACAGGATTGTGAACACCATAGTGTAACTTTGATTAAACTATTGTGATTAATAGTTGATGATTGGTAATATGATATTATTACATTGTGAGAGTCAATTCGAATAGAAATGACTCAGCTTGAATTTTGATTGTGAAAAATGTATTTTTATATTTTGTTGTTATGACTCCACATTGGTGGATAGCCAGAGGTGCTGGAAATTGTGTAGATGGAAGTACCGGTGGGTGAACATCTTAGACTTAATATTTATGACTCCACAATGGTAGATAGCCAGAGGTGCTGGCAATTGTCTAGATGGAAGTACCGGTGGGTGAACATCTTAGACTTAATATTTATGACTCCACAATGGTGGATAGCCAGAGGTGCTGGCAATTGTCTTAGATGGAAGTACCGGTGGGTGAACATCTTAAGACTTAATATATGTATGATACCACAAATGTGTGGATAACCGGGTAATCCGGGAACTAAATTGTTGAAACCACAGGTGTGTGGGTAATTGGTTGAGCCATTATATATATATGGTGTTTAATTTAGCCAGAGGTGCTGGTGATAGAGTTGAAGTATATAATATAATCATATTTGTGAAAATGTCCTATTAAGGGAAATAAATGCACAATGTGTGTTCTGTGTAAGTTGATGTTGGAATATGATATATTATTATCTAGACGTGATAAACATCCATATGACATGTATGTGGATGTGTTTAAATGAGTAGTGGGAAATTTGGAGAGGGGTTACTTACTTAGTTCATATGAACTAATTGTGACCTTATATGTGATGTTACAGGTTAAAGATAGATATGCATTGGGCGATCAGATCGGGAACATTGTGAAGCAGAGCCAAACGTTATGTAAATCTTTGATGGTAATAAACTTAAACACACTAGTTTTATCAATCAAAAATGTAAATGATTTGAAATTAAGTGTGTTTAAATCATGAAATGTAAATTTCACGCTTCCGAACATATATTTTAGATAAAGTTTAATCTGGGACCTAAAAATGGGACACGTGTAATCGTGTGTAAAGTTTGGGTGTTACAATAGGGATGGTTCGAATGTTAATCATTCCTTATTGCGTTAACCGAATAACTACATCTTATTACTTTGGGGCTCACATTAAGGTAAATCTAAAGGTTTAGGTTTTATCTTTTTTTTTATTAATGTAAGTGGGCTGTGGGTCCTACATTAATTTAAAAAGAAAAAACATACACCTTTAAATTAACTTTAATGTGAGCCCCAAAGTAATAAGATTCAGTTATTGTTGGTTATACACACACAAATTCACTAGTTTCACACACAAACTTAAAAACTGTATATTGATAAAAATGGAGGTTCAAAACTAAGAACACACAAATACTATTTATACCAAAACAAGTAGAAACACTTGCTGAAAATACTCCACAATCTCTACCAACGTTCGTCTTATTATAAGGAGCCAACCCTAACAGAAACTTGTTCTCCAAGTCCATGAATTCAGTCCCTTTAATCTCGGTCTTCTTCCCACATCATTCGGTCAACCAAGACCAGTTCTCCTACTGCCAAATCGATCCCATATCCAAAACCCGTGACCCGTCACCAACTCGAACCGAACCAATAACCCAATCAAGATTAACCCAACAGTTATTTGGTTAACACAATAAACATGTGCTAACATTTGATTCTCTGCTATATATATATATATATGTATATATCATATTTTAAAAAAATCAATGTTAATATTAAAATTAAATGTATTTTGATAATCTATTATATTTAATAAATCAAAATCTTTGGGGGATACATGGCACAATTCTAGGCCATCTAAAATTTTTTTTCCACCCCAAAATTTTTACAAGCGATTCATTCATACGCGAATCCTTTCGGATCTACCATTTCCTTCAAACACGGATCCTACCCGATTTACCATTTACATCGTATTTTTTCTTTAGGTCGTATACAATATTCTCTCTACGAATTGTCTATCAACAAAACCCTATATATCACAGCCTCTTCTTCCCCGTGTAAGTTGATTCTCGATCTTATATGCTTCGTTTGATTTCTTCGTTCTCAGATTTCGTTTCAAGTATTTGAGTTTATACGTTTTTTGGTTGATCACAGGGTCTGAAGTATTTGAGTTGCTCTTCCTCACACCGTATGTAGTTTCTTCGATCATCTCTGTTACCTTTGATTTCTGTGTGCTTCGATTTCGTTTAAGCTTTATGTTATATGCTTTATTCATCACATACCCAATCAACAACAGCCGTCCTTCGCCAATAACCCTATTTCTAATCGGTGTTTCTCAACACCGTAAGTTTCTTATCGATCCATCTTTGTTCCTTTTAATTTCTTGAAACCCCGGTTACCTTTAAACTTATGTTTGATTGAATAAATCATGAACAGACGTTCTAATTTCGATTATGATTTTGTCACAGATTAGGGACATTCTTGCTTCGGAATTCTTGATCAAGGTTAGACTATATCATTTAATTCTTTTTATATTTTCAGGTTGTTTCATTTTATTGTTCATCATTTTGATGTTCTAACTTTATGGTTTGCGTTTTTTGTCTTTTCAATTAGGGTTCGTTTTCGGAATTCAGTGTTCTTTTTCGTTTGTTGTTCTAATTTTCAGGGATTGTTTTCGGAATTCAAGTTGTTTTTTGTGGGTTCATAGTTACAAGGAGTGTTGTCTTCATTGCATACTCATATGTATACTTATTGTACTTGGGTACCCTGTTAAATACACAGTATAATTAACAATGCTTAACTGATCCTGAAAATAACATTTTATTATTTCTTTTAATCTTCCGTTATTGAAAGTGTGTTTTTAAAACCTACAACTTACAAAGTATGGTTGATATTTGTCTGGTTTAAAAACGACTTTTGTATAAAAAATACAGGTTGATAAGTTTGTCTGTTGCAACACTTAAACAATAGAACATAATTGTAATATGGGAGGGTTCTTATTTGATTATATGCATTTAACATGACACATAGGTGGAAAATTATCACAAAACCCTAACTTGAAATAGAGAGTATTATTAATAATGTGTAACTGATTCTGAAATAAAATTTTATCATTTCTAATTTCTAATTTATGACAATTAAATAAATTTTAGTACCATTTTAAATATCATAATCATATTTTGATCACCCATATGTATTCAAATATTTAACAAAATATATGCTACAAATTGCTTTCAATTGAAATGATCTTTGCTCAAAATAACTTATTATTCATAAAATACATTTAAAAATTTACTTTAGGAGACATCAATGATTAAACGTTTTTATGCTATCTCCTTTATTATTTTGTTAAATGTTAGTCGTTTCCATTTTTATAATTTTACAATCACTATCAAAATAAATTTAAACATTCAATCAAATCTTTTCCGTCTTTAACACGGAGTTTACATAAATATCAACATCATATTTGCTATAAAATTAGGACTTTCATTTTACTTCATACTAGGTTAGAACCAATGTATTACATGGGTTGAACAAATCTAATATGTTATAAATAATTTTTTATTAAGATTTATATGTTTGATAAAAATAAATGTTGATAAAATAATAAATGAGGAATAATTAAAAATAATAAATTACAAATAATAAAAATTTAATAATTACAAAATTATATTTTAAGATATAATATAATTGAAATTTTATTATAAGAAGATTTATGTATTTGATATTTAATTGTATAATTTAATTTCTTAAAATCATTAATATTTAATAGGAGAGATAGGAGGGAAAAAAATTATAGAGTTTATAAAAGTCAATTAGTATTTAAAATCATTAATATTTAATTAAATATAAAAGTCAATTAGTATTTAATACGAGAGATAGCATGTGCAAGGTAATGTTGAATACATTTTTTTACATTCATTTTAATATCCTTTTTTTTTTAATTTAAACTTTAAAATGGTGTTCTGTATTTTAACAGGTTGAAATGGAATTACTTGATGTTACTTTACTTCAAGAGCTTGATGTTTTGATTGATAACTATACACTCAAAGTTCGCATCAACCGGACTTGGAAGCAACCATTGTTTAGTGGCCTGACAAAACCTACTATATGGAAATGATACTAATGGATGAAATGGTATATATTTTGCATTTTATTAATATTAAATTTGATATTATTTATATTTATAAAACTTTATTTATACAATTTTGTTTAATTTTCATATAGGATACAAAAGTACAAGGTACTGTTATGAACAAATGGGTGTCAAAGTTTGGTGAAATGCTGAGAGAATTTGAATGTCTATTCATTCAAAAACCAACTCTTGCTCAAAACCATTCAAAACTTTAGAGGACCAAAGTATGGTTTGATTTTGCCTTACCTGAAAATATAACCATAGGTTTGTTTCCTAATGTTTGTTTTACATTTAATATTTACATTATGAATGTTTTAACATTTAAAATTGTATAAGTTGGTACTATAATGCATGTAGTAACTGCTCTCGTAAGGTAAGAATTGAGTTTAATGATGTTGAAGAGGAAAAGGTTGTAAGGTTGGTGTTCCGGTGATGCTCCTAAGAAACATTGACCAATAAAAGGGTTTGTGTAATGGTACAAGGTTACAAGTCATCTCTCTTGGTAAACATGTCATACAAGCAAAAATTCTGTTAGGAGGTAATATTGATTCTCGCGTAATTAATATGATACCTTCAGACAAGAAGATTCCATTCAAGTTTCAGAGTTCCAATTTCAGTATCTTTTGCGATGACGATTAATAAGAGCAAGAACAATCACTATCAAGAGTTGGCTTGTATTTGAGACAACCAATCTTCAGCCATGGACAATTGTATGGTGCACTATCAAGAGTCAATAATAAGGATGGAATTAAATTAGTAATATTAGAGATTTATGATTTACTTACAACCCATACATTATATGTTTGATTTGATTTTCTTATTTTGAAATGGTATTTTTTTTGTTCTAATTTCTTATTTCGCATATTTATGGATTATAACAGTGATTTTTAATCAATTCGTGTAACACACGGGTTTCTAACCTAGTTTAATAATATATGGATACAAAAGGTAAAGCGAACTTTTAATTATATTCATTGTATTGAAATTCTATGATGCCCGTATATCAAAATCATCTATCATAGGATATTTTCATTTCGCACAACAAATGAAACAACCAAGCGCAAAACTTGATTCATCATGTAAATTTATCTCTAATTGATGTACTTTTATTAGTTAACTAGCTTATAGACCCGTGTATTACACGGATTTATAAATAAAAATTATGTGATTTTATAACTATATCTTCTAATATTTACATAATTACTAAAACTAATAATATTTGTTATAACTTTTTATATTAAAAAAATTTAAAATAAAAAATTATGAAAGAATGTACTATATATATATATAGGGTTTGAATCCTTTGAAAACCCGATCTTAAAGAGAAAACCCTTAAACCCTACGTGGACCGTTAGATCAAACTTATTTTAGATTTTAATTAATTAAATAGAAAAAACATGTGGTCCACAATTAAAGTTAAATATTTTAATGGCGTTTTTAAGAAGAAAATACATGTTTTACCCTTTGAAGGGTATAAGTGACTTTTTTTCACTCTCTCTCCCCTCTCTTCATTAATTAATTCAGATTATCCCTCATCTCTCTTCTTTCTCTCCTCTCTTCTCTCTCATTTCTCCTCTCTCTTCATTAATTATTTAGATTCTCTCTCCTCTCTTTTTTTTTATTTATGTTTGACTAACAAAATTAAAAAAAAAGTAATTTTTTTAAAGAAAAACAAAAAATATACACATGTGTATCAAACAAAAATTTTACTACACAAACACAATATTACATATTCTCAACCATAATAAATATTACACATGTGTATTTTACATATGAAACAAAAAATTGCATATGTGTAAATTTATAAAAAAACATCAAATTAACCAAAACACCAAAAACTACACATGTGTAGGTGCAGTATTTTATAAATATTAAATATATGAAATATACACATGTGTATATTTCGAGTAAAGTGTACTTTGTGTATTAAAACTTGTACATTTTTATTTATACGCATATGTAATTTTTTATATCTTCTTGTAATTTTTTTTTTATTTTGTATAAAAAATATACATTTTTGTTGTTGTTTTGAAATTTTAAAAAATATTTTTTTAAATGGATGGAGAGAGAAGAGATATATGAGAGAGAAATTTAATATTAATAAATTATTATATATATGGGTGATTTTAAATGAGAGAAAAAGAGATAAATTATTATATTTATGGGTAAGTGGTTAAATACTATTATACCCTTTTCATATTAATAAATTAGAAAGAAAAATAAGCTGATCTAACGGTTGAGATAGGGTTTAAGGGTTTTTTCTTTAAGATCGAGTTTTCATTTTATTCAAATCCTACGTGTGTGTATATATATATATATATATAATATTAGAGATTGATGCTATTCATTATTATATTACTAACTAGTTAGTATCCCGTGTATTACACGAAATTAATAAAAAAATATTACTAATTAACAGTTACCAATAAAAATTTAAACTAAATAAGATGATTTTTATAAAATATGATTAAATATAATTTCATAGATTAAATAATAAAATAATTATATTATTTTTTTGAACACTAATTTTTTAAAAGTTCATTTTTTAAAAGTTCGTTTCTTTTAATATTTTGTTTTGTAAAATTATTATTAAAAATTCTAAATTTTATAATAATTTGGTTTTTTACAAAAGTGTGTTTTTTAATATTAAAATATTTTTAATGTATTAAAAAAGTCTTATTTTTAATTTAAAATTGTGTTAAAAGTATATTTAATATAGGATATATTTAATAGAAGAAAGATGCGAGAAAAAAAATCAAGATGCTCTAGAAGCACGCCAAGTGTCCCTGAAAAACCTTAATTTATTAGTTAAGTAAGATAAGATAAGATAATATTTTTGAACACTAATTTTTTAAAAGTTCGTTTTTTAAAAGTTTGTTTCTTTTAATATTTCGTTTTGTAAAATTATTATTAAAAATTCTAAATTTTATAATAATTTGGTTGTTTACAAAAGTGTGTTTTTTAATATTAAAATATTTTTAATGTATTAAAAAAGTCTTATTTTTAATTTAAAATTGTGTTAAAAGTATATTTAATATTTAATATAGGATATATTTAATAGGAGAGAGAGGCGTGAAAAAAAATCAAGGTGCTCTAGGAACACGCCAAGTGTCCCTAGAAAACCTTGATTTATTAGTTAAGTAAGATTATTAGTATTAATTTAGTGTATTTATGTAAACAATTTATATTATTAATAACATTAATGGTGAGTTTTTATATTTAAAAAGAATATTTATTTTTGAAATAATAAGAGAATGACATGTGCCATTTTCTTGGAATCAATTATTATATAGGAAGATATTAGTATGTATTTTTGTCAACTAATTTTTTTTTTACTAAATTTTGAGAAAAATTATATATGTATTTTTAAGGGTCTTGTCGGGTTTATTATGGAAAAGTTTGTCACTAAGTTGTCGCAAAATATTCTGTCAGTGCTTATAAAAAAAAAAGTAAAATTGGACGTTGTTGCATAAGTTGTTCATGGATCATAAGCCCTCAATATATTTTGTGAGTGCTTATAAAAAAAATTTATAAATATAAGTAAAGTTGGACATGTTGCATAAGTAAAGTAACCGCTCAATAATATAGCCTTCAGTGATCACATAGTGAAATTCACAAGTGATGTGTTGTAAATAGCATGACCTAAATCCTCAATATACCTTTGTTTAGTAGTAGAACATAGCAAATAATCATTAGGTCTCGTAATCAATGTGGGTGGTCACTCTTTACTATTAGTTTTGTCATGTGTTAAACGGTTATTTAGGCAAAACAATCTCATGATAGGATCATGGCAAGCCATTATATATTAGCCCTCGTGATCAATGTGTATGATTAAAACACTATATTAGGTCTCAATGGCTGTTGATATGTGTTATTGGGTTTCTTTAGATTACATCAAAACACATTAGTTCATATTAAATTTAGGTGTTTAAGAATAATTACATGATATATGTGTGTAACTCACACATACACATGCATATGAACACACACACATACTATTAGTAAACCCGCGTTATGTGGCGACGGTGACAATTAATTAACAATGTGATGCTTGTTTACTCGTTTACGAGTTATATATAATTTTTGTTAGAATTATAAGGATAAAACAAACATATTTTATAAAGAAAAATAAACAAATATGATTATTATATAAAGCTAATAATGGTTTTCTTATATTTTTCAAAACCGTAAAAGTTTATATATGAGACTAAAGTTTTAAACAGGATAACTGGATAAATGACAAACTTTACGATATAAACTTTATGGGTAAACTCATGCTTCGTATTATTGGTTATGTTATCAGCCTTAAACATCTTGAGACTGGTGGGTATGCCCTTTGAGTGGGCGTGGGTAGGGCGTGAGGGGGCGTGGCACACCGCCCCTCTTAGGGCGTGAGTGGGCGTGGATGGGGGAGGCGTGATTGGGGCAACGGGTGAGACCACCTTACTCTCTCTCTCTCTCTCTCACACACACACACTCACATGTATATATATATATATATATAAGTTTAAAAAAAAAGAATGATGACATGGAGTGAGTGGGTAATGGGGCATTTCCACCAAAATGGTGGGGTGAGTGGTTGTGGTGAGTGCCTACGTGGCGCATAGCTGGAGTGAGTGTCTACGTGGCGCATAGCTGGAGTGAGTGTCTACGTGGCGCATAGCTGGAGTGAGTGGGTAATGGGGCATACCCAATAGCCTGATAGCCACCTATTGGCTATGATATATTCCTTTATACCAAAACTAAAAGGAGATAATGCATGTCAAGTTGAGATCCAATACAACAAATAACCTATTACCCCAGTATAAAATAAAAGGTAATAAATGATATTTTCCCAAGAGACAGAGCAAGTATGCTCACTTTTGAAATTCGATGAATTAGTTGACCTTAATATCCATCTTATATGAGGCTAATCAAGCAATTACTGCAACAATAGTCTCTTGATCAAAACCCTTAAACAGTTCTTATGAAAGACATATAATTCAATTCGTCAATATCTAGATTAAATGTGTAAGCTCTGAAAAAACTCATGGTCACACTCATAACAACTAAAGAATAAGTGCTATTAAAAAATTTGTTGAAAAAAGGAAGTGCTTAACAAAACGAACTACTAAAGATCATAATAAATGAAGATATAAAGACTAAATATCATAACAACTAAAGAACAAGAGTTGAAGAAATTATACAAGTACTGACAGTTGAATTACTACTGAAGAGTCTTTCATCAGTTGTTATACGGTAACAGTAGTTAAATAGAGTATTTTGTAAGTATTTTGTACAATTTCAGTAGCTGTAGTTTTGTTCAGCAATTAGAATACGATGCCCACATTAATGTTCTTAGTTATTTTGTATAAAGGAAAATACTTACAAGTTTGAAACATTATTGGATACATTTTTATAAAAAAAATCAAAAAAGCGCAAAAGAAATATTTTTAAAAACAATATTTTATAAAATTTTTTTACGTTGTAAAACATACGTAACACTGCGTCAGATCTGACGGAATTTTTTTACGTTTTTACGTATGTTTTACAAATATTTTTTTTAGTTTTGTTACGTATGTTTTACATGCGGTTTGCTAGGTTTTCACAAATAAAAGTAGTTTTCAAATTATCTATACCCTATATATATATAGGTATCACTGTTTGATTCAGTAGCATTTTTGAGTGATAGAAATATTGTGTGATTATTCATCTAAGAAGGAGTTTTTCCATGTAACAATTTAATTTAGATTAATCAACACAATAAATCGTTATGCTAATGTTTATAATTCTGTTGTGTTATTTTTTATTATTCACTATATTCATGTTGTGTTGATATCGATTTAACAATATGCATTAGGGCTTGTTTTTATCTTAAATTGATTTCATCATTGATTTAAGAAAATAGATTCTCGTTAATCATTGATATTCAATTGAAGTGATTCATCTAATTACTAGAAAGTATTTCTTGTGATTCTGTTAGTATTTGGTAACTGTGATCATTTCAAATTTTGATCCTCATAACATTGGTTCATCCACCAAACCATCGATACTCATGAGAAATGACTAGTGTTTTAAAGACCGGACCGGACCGGGCGGCCCAACCGGTTCAACCGCGAACCAGTACATAAAACGGTTCAAATTTGACTGGATAACCGGTGCCTAGCGAACCGGCCGGTTTTGAACCAAACCGGGTTCAACCGGATAACCGGAATCATTGATTAACCGGATTTGAGTCTAATGAAGGGGCTGCTGAGTTTATATAGGGGTTTGAGGGTTGGGATTTTGCTTGAAGCAGCGATGTGGGACATGCAAATGAAAAGAGAAAACATTCCATGCCTAATTTCATTTGAGATTGCCACTTTTATTCTTCTGCACTAATATATTGCCTATTTAATTTAATTACATATTTTGTTTTGCTTCAATTTTTTTATTTTTTTAACTAAAATTTAATTAATAAAACATTAAAATCAAACCCTATAATTTTAACATGATTATATTCGTTTAAACATTAATTATGCTTGTTTAAAAGTATTTATAATTCTATAATTTTTTTTTGGAATAATTTTTATATATATTATGTTTTCCGGTTCATGAATCCGGTCCGACCGGTTCAACCGGTCCGACCAGTGGCCAGTTAGACGTCCGGTTCGAAGTCCGGTCCGGTTCTGAAAACATTGGAAATGAGTATAACTTCGGGAAACAATGGATGACTCATTTTCTATCATAGCAAAACAGTGAGTATGGGAGATCGGTCATGTTTGGACCTCATAAACTAATGGTGTTGGATATTGAGACAAATGTTGAAGTTCCTAAAGACCAAATATTTATTCAGAAGAAGAATTATAGAAATTTGAACTACATTCAAAAGCTTTTGTTGCATTAGCTTTGACAATTCCCAATGAGATCTACTTTGGTTTACTTCATTGTAATACTCCTAAAGACTTTGGCATGCTCTCAAAGAGTAGTTTGGTGGAACTATTGAAGTAATTGCCAACACTATAGAGAGTCCCACTCAATAGCATGAAACCTCCTCTCACATTAAAGATGAAAATCTAACTCAATAGTTTGAATGGTTTTCATCATTGATTTTTAAGTTCAAATTAGTGGGTGATGTTTATCTCATAGTTTCTATGTTGCATAGGTTTCTCATATCTCTTCCAAAAAATATGGAAAACTTATTCTATTGTGCTTCATAACAGCCATGGATTTGAATCTCTAAGTTTAACAAAAAGACATGGTTGTTGTTGACATATGAGAGAGGGACCAACCTAAAAAAGAACTTGAAGAACTCTGGAGAAACTACTAATGACTATGTGTAGAGGAATGCATCTTTGTTGGATACTAAATATTTTTCGGGTTCTAACTAAAATTATTATGGTTATGATGATCAAATTGACATTACCACTAGATTAGAAATGAAACTCCTATTTATCAAGCTTGTAGAGAGTGAGAAATTTCAAGTGATGGGTTATCAGATAATATGTCATTCATCATTGATGATTTGCATCATATCAATATGATGATCTCGAGGAAATGGATATGATGCATTAGTTGGTCATGCTCACAATCGTAACAAATAATTTTTAGAAAATAAAAAGAAGAAACACTCCCTAGAATGCATGTAAGAACAAAGGTTAGGTTAAACAACTCAAAGCTTATATGTCACAAATGCCAAAGACTGGGTCATTTTGCAGGATAATGAGTTCGCAATTCAAAGACTTCTTATGTCACTTTTCCTAACAGCAAACATCAGTTTGACTCATCTAATGTTTCTAACACTCACTCCCTAACCTCAAGTGGAAATGTGCATTTTATTCGGACTGCAATTTAGATGTCTATCTAGTACTTTCAAACTCTAGCATCACCAGTGCATCAACTTTCATATGCTCCTCAAGTTCAATACTTTAGTACAAGTTCTAAACATCTCACCTCAAGTTTTCTCAAACCAGTCAACTCCTTCACATACAAACTCCTGAAGTCACCTCGGGTGAGTTGGGTGTTGGGGATTTGAGAAACTGGTTTGCTCTCATGAGTAATCATGGGATGTTTACGAGGTTAAATCAGCAAAATAGATTGGGAATTCAGTCGTTAGAATTGCGGTGTTTTGAGGTGGGATACTATGGGAATTAATTGGTCTCCTATGGGTCAAAGTGGTGGGTGATCGGTGATCTCAAGGGAGTATCTTTGGGCTTATGATGGACTTGTTGGCGGCAAGTTTCAGCAACAAAAGGAATTGGTATGAATAATTGAAAGCATGGAGGTGGTCACAAAAGAATGGAAATATCGATTAGAACAAATGGTGTTGGGCCTATATCTAGGAAAAGGACTAAAATCTTTGAGAGAAGCTTCATCATAACAACACACAATTTCACAGTTTGAAACTATCATTTCATCTCAAGCCACTACTTTAAGTGATACTTTATCTAACCAACAATGTCAAGATGAAAACGATAGTCCTTCTAGGGATACAATCACATCAAAAAATCCTCAATCACAAGATGATCAACCAACATCAACTCAATCACCAAGACCACAGGACATGGCAGGTGTACAACTTGAGGCTGTACTACCAGATATGCAAATTGGCAATCTTGATCTGAATTCTTAATTTGATGTAGTCCCAAGATTATGTGTTCACAATACTCATCAAGCTGAGAACATCATAGGAAACGTTGATGATGAAATACAGACTAGAAATTTGCAAAGAAAGTTTCTGCAGCATTGAAAGATAGCAGCTGGGTAAAAGCAATGCAAGAAGAAATTCTTAAATTTGATAGGCAAGGATCATGGAAGACTTGTCCTTTTCTGAGAGGAAAGTCTACTATAAGAACCAAATGGTGTTGAGAAACAAGAAGGATGACAAAGGAGTTATCATTAAAAACAAAGCTACACTTGTTGTTCATGGATACACCCAGGAAGAATGAATTGATTATGATGAAGTCTTTGCACTAGTTGCTAGAATTGAAGCCATTTGAATCTTTCTAGCATTTGCAACAGCAAATAACTTTAAAATTTTTCAAATTGATGTCAAGAGTGCTTTCCTATATGGCATGATTGATGAGGAGGTATACGTTTACCACCCTCCTGTGTTGAAGGATCCAAAGTTTCATGATCATGCCTGTAACCTTGATAAAGCCTTGTATAGGTTGAATTAAGCTCCCAGAAAATGGGATGAAACTTATCCTTATTCCTATTGGCAAATGGATTCAAAAGAGGAACCATTCATAAAACATTCTTTTTCAAGAATTACAATCAACATATCATGCTTGTTCAGGTGTATGTTGATGACATTATCTTTGGCTCAACTAATGAACATCTCTGTAAAGAGTTTGAAACACTAATGAAATACAAAGATGAGTTGAATGGGTGAACTTACTTTTTTTCTTGGACTTCAGGTAAAAAAAACTCCTATAGGAATCTTCATTAATCAGTCCAAGTATGTCAAGGATATTCTTGAACGATTCAAGACGAGTGATTGCAAATCTCTACATACAGCAATTTTAAAGACAACATCCTTAAGCACTGATCTTGAAAGGGAGGATGTCGATCAACATAAGTACAGAGCAATGATTGGCTCTTTGATGTGCCTGATAACAAGTAGGCCTGATATCATGTTTGCCACTAGCTTATGCTCCAGATTTCAGGCCCATCCCAAGGTATCTCACATGCTTGATGTAAAAAGGATCTTTAGATATTTGAAAGGAGCACCCAAGTTAGGAGTATGGTATCCCAAGAATTCAGATTTTCAATTCATGGCCTACACTGACAATGACTATAGTGGCTGTAACATCTCCAAGAAGTATACTTCCAAATTATGTCAGTTTCTTAGATCCATGATTGTTTCATGGCAGTGAAAAAAGCAAATTTGTGTCTCCACATCCACTACTGAAGCTGAATATATTGCTACCTGTAGTTGTTGCGCACAAGTTATCTGGATTTAAAATCAAATGAAGGATTATGAAGTAGACTTCTCTAACACCTATTCAATTTGACTACTCCAATGCAATATCCACCACTAATAATCATGTCAATCATTCCATAACAAAACACATTGATATGAGATACCATTTTATCAAAGAATGTGCGGAAAATAAGCTTATTCACCTAGTTAAAGTTGATTTGGAACATAAACTTGTAGATCCCTAAAATCTGTCAAAAATCTCTCAAATGGCTGCTCTTCAATTCAAACCTGCTCACAAACTTGCAACACAGCTATCAGCCGATGGTGACGTTGAATTTGCTCCGATCATTTCCTTTCTCAAAACGAGCAGGTATATGTATTCTCTGGTTATTTATCCAATAGTGTATGAATCTCCTCATCGTTAGTTCTAGGAATCTTGTTATATTGAATCTACGCCCAATGGTAGATCTTTTTTTGCTACCATTGATGCTCATACCCTTTCGATCATGGTATAAACCATACGTCAGCATCCTTGTCTTAATGATGCTAGTGGAAGGGTTTCCTTTACCAGGGATGATATAGCAAAGACCTTTCGATCCATGGGATACGCAGTTCCTCTTCCTTCAACAACATTTTTGAAGGAGAGAGTGTCCTATAATTACAAGTATCTCATACATTTTTTATACTGTCTTTCAAACAAAACAGGGATTGGGATCAAATACCCTAAGATATAGCTTCGGCTACTCATGGATTGATCACCAATCAATCTTTTGATTTTACTTTGTTTATCTTCAATAATTTGGTGGACAATGCCTCGTCCCCAAAGAAATTTTGTATGTATCCCAAGTTTTTACAGCACATATTCAACTATGATATGGGATCACACCTCTAACTAACTGGGAATACATAAAAATTTCCCTTGGTTACCTCCAAGGTTTTTGTACAGCTCAAGAAGACGAGCGCCAGTTCTCTTGAGCTTTCACTCCTCTTCTTGCATCTATGGAGCTTCCTACTCCTAAATGTAATAGCTTTGTAAACCGAACAAATGCTGATCCCACACCTTCATATTGCTTCTACTATACCAATTCCATCACAGTCACATACAAATGCAAACAAACCCCTGCACGTCTCTTTACAGATGTCAAAACATAGGTATTGAATCCATACCGGCCTACAAGCCCTCAGCTCATGTCAAAACACATGGCTGAGATATCCAAAGGGAAACCCACATTTTTGAGGTTTCTTGTTTTGAAGAACCTCGCTTAGATCAAGGATTGTCTCCCACATCCATAGGTTTTGAATCCTCCTAATTGCTCCTCACCCATACAGGCTCAAGGGGCCTTCGTTGTTGCTCAAGATGAGCCACTCTCTCACCTTCCTAACTTTATTGAGAGTGGTGACTGAACTTCAGAATATGTATCCTAAATCAAAGCCTACACAATCAGATGTTGACCCTAGGTTTGTTGAAATGGTCAATACAGGAGAGGCTATTACTACTGTTGAGGCTTCTCAGGTTCAGCAGGATAGTGGTAAAGGCATTCAGACCTCTTTTATGCCAACTAACATTGCTGATGACTTCTTTGAGGCCATCGCCCACTGATTCCACTCTGTTGGAGGAGGGCCCCACTACATAGGAATTGAAGGCCACCATCAACACACTACAAGCCAGGGTAGCTTCCCCTGAAGCAGAAGTGGCTACCCTAAGGCTGTAGGTTTAGCAAAAGGATGCTATCACCCTGGACTTGCAGCTTCGCCTTGCAATCATCTGTACTTCTTTCAACCCTGATCCCAGTTAAAGACACTTTGCTTCCCCTGCTACTGATACTACCAAAAAGAGTGAAAAAGTGCAAGCTAGAGGATCATATAGCCCAGCTAGAGGTGAGAGCGAGCAACCTCAAAAGCCCACACATTCACTTTCAATTTGGACAGTGAATGGGATAAGTTCCTGGGGACGCACTTCCTATCTTCTAGTTCCTTTTACTCTAAGTTTTCAGAGGAATCCATGTAGAATGCTCAACAGCATAACTTTCCAAACTCAATGGAACTTAGGTCTCCTTTTGGAACCATATTCCAGGTTGTCTTGGACGAACCAGTATAAGAAACATTCGCTTCCAAGGAACCTGACTCTCTTCATGAGATCATAGCCCAGGTTGCCTTGGAGGATCTTATACAAGACATAGCACCTATCTCTAAAGGACCAGAGTCCCCTACTAGGACTGAAGAAATTGAATACCTCTCCTCTGAACCTAAGTTTTTTAAGGAGCTTACTAAGGAACCTTCAAATTTGGGTGGTCAACCAGAGGGGATAGTGGAAGCTAAAGTTAGCTTTGAAGCTTAAGATGGCTCCAAGGGCCCAATCATCTTTGAGGTTTCTTCCTCAGAAGAACACTTGGCCAATGAACCGAAGGGTGAGGCCAAGGGTCCATCTCCTCTAGGTTTGATAAAGGCAAAAGAAAATTAACCCTAGAGGAGGAGGCTACACAAGCGGAGAGGATTCCATTGAAGAAAAAGGCTAGCCAGATACCTCAATGGATGGATAAATGATGAGACTAGCTTCTATCCTTTAGGAAAAGGGATATGAGATAGATGAGGTACTCAACTGGTCGGTACCTAAAATGTTTGCAGAGCTGGATAAGGTGCAGAGGCTTGAAAATGCTATTGTTGCATCCAATGTTGTGGCTGCTTCCTCAAAAAAAGCAAAAGGAAGCTGCCTACCGATAGAAGATGAAGCAGATTCTTTTGAACTATGGATTCTATCGACAACAGCTTGGTCCTATGAAAAACTCCACCATGGGTCTACATGTAAGATATGTCAAAGAAAAAATATCTAGGGGAGAGTTACCTTTAATGGATCAAATTCAAGCTTATTGGGAGGCCTTTAATCTTGGTATAATGAGTTGAAGGGTCCTCCCCACAAAACCCCTCTCTGCACAAGCAGTCAGAGACGGAGAGGGGTACATGTGTGAAGCTGCAACTAGTACTTTTTTTTTCTAAAGGATGAGCCTATCTCTCCTCCATTTAGTCCTTCCTATGACAATGTGCCATTATCCTCTATGATGAAAATAAATAAGGGTTATATAAAACAAACATTCACAAATCCAGATCCTAATGAATCTACAAGGAAGAATGAGAGGAGAACTGAAGAAACAACAATTGTTGTTAGTTTAGTAGCTGCGGAAGCTGCTGAGGAAGAGGGAGCATGGGCAGGACAATAAGTCAGGGATCAGAATGAAGGCTCTCGAAGATTTACAAGAAGAAAAACAATTGTTAGAAGGAAGAAGAAGCCTGAGCCTGAATCTGAGTCTGACCCTGAGCGTGCACCAGAGCCTATCAGAGCTTATATTTCTATCACACCCCCACCTCTCGTCACCTAAGATGATGTCATTCGTCGTTCTGAGAAGATTGCGGAAGCATAGTGGTGATGTCTCAGAGATGAGGTGTGACTTACTTGATCCGGTATCACAACACACAGATTAACTTAAAATAAATATATTACTAGGATTTCGTAATTACAACCAACATTACAATATATAAATTATGTTTATTACATTATCTGATTTATTTAATTACAAGTGTTTTGAAGTGCATCCTCACCGTTTGTCACTGTCTCCCTGCAAAATGTTTTAGTTTGAAAAGTCAGCACAAAGGTGGTGAGATCGTAAAGTTCAAGTTCAACAATATGATATGATATGTAAGTTCTCAAAATGTTCAGTTCCAGATAACCATGGGACCCGTATCTAGTTCCTTTCGGACTACTCCGTTCTCGTTCTATAAAGATACTACCCGTCGGTACATATCTTAGTGCCTCATTGTCTTAATGTCTATCACTACATTACGAATTTATGGAAACAGATAACAAACATTTACACCAAGGGGAGTTGCAAGCTCCCGACAAATGGGTTGTCAGCCGATAGTACTATCATTGTTTTTTGTTCGGCCCCACATGGGTTCACTAGATACAGTTCAAGTAATGAGGACTTTTAAGTTCTGTGATACAGTTCTGTTCTACAGGCAAAATCCCATGAAATCCACAAGTTCTCAACAAATCACATGAAATCACATAGATAACAGTGACACATATGATATAGTTCTGAAAAGTTCCACAGTGCTACCTCGATGTTTGTAAAATATTAAAAAGAAAAGGGGTTGTACGAAACTCACCTGATATCTCACTGGTAGCAAAATATCACACAAACTGGTAATAATAGGATGATTCTGCATTTGTTTATGTTAAATTAGGTATTTATGTTTTAACTTACTGATTATATCTTTCTGAACGTTCAATGTTAAAGACATTGCCTTGAAAGTCATCAAACCGATATTAGGTTTTTAATTAATTATTTTAGTGTCATATCATACAATGTATGATAATGTAGGAACCTATACTGATTCAGGTTCCTAATATAAGGTTGATGACAGGTTTGATTAATCAAAATAATCTCAGATCAACCAAATAGTTAATGTTGTTAATTATGATGCTGAAACAATTTCTAGAAGGATTTATGGCTTAGGAATGATCAATCCTTGTTATTGATTATCCAAATATCATGAAATATCACAATATGATATTAGAATAGGTTTAATAACCATGTTTAACATACTAATCTGACTGTTATCACCAACATCAGATAATCGTTCCAATGAGTATGTTAATGATTGTGATTAGTTTGAAACACTTGGATTTAACCATGCATTTCAAAGATTAATCAAACTAATCACCTACATTGTCACAATCAAATGGTTTAAACCATTATAACCATTGTTATAATCCCATGCAAACCGGGCATTACAAGGGATCAAAACAAGGATTTACCCGTTAACATATCGAGTTCTTCATTTCTAACCAATCCTAGCCGTCATCTAGGCACTAATTAACAACCCTAACTATATCATTACGTTCAAAAACAAGATCAAATCAATCATTATCAAACTAGAAGGTTAAAATGAACCGTTACCTAATCAGACGGAGTTTCGACTGCAAAACAACGATCAGAACTTGCAGAAACGTTCCTTGGTGCGATCTGTGGGTTTAGAGAGCTTCAAATTGAAGATTTGATGACAAAAAGGGTGTTTTCTTCGTCTGGTAGGTGCTGGAACTTGACAGAATGTTAAAATGATGAAAATTGCATGAAATTCGAGGTTTTGATCTGATCTGCCGCCTCAATACAAGCCAGGCGCACCGCCCCGCGTGGCTGCTTGGCCCGGGGTGTAGTGCGCGGATTCACCAAGATTTCAGATATTTTGTGGGCTCCAGGCGTACCGCCTAGTGAGAAGCGTTGGTGCAGGCGTACCGTCTGGCTCCAGTTTTCTCAAATTTTTGGATTTTTCTTCGTTTCACGATTCCGGACAATCCGTAACTCCATTTCGCGCACGGTTTTCGCCTATGTTCACCATTTCTCGCATGCTATCTACATATAATAATTACAATTGTTATATCAACGTGGATTTCAAGCACGACCAAATGTGCTCACGTCATTGATGACGTAATTCTCGAATGCAATTGTCACAGTCTCCTCCTGTTAGAGAAATCTCGTCCCGAAATTTAGTGAAAACTTACTTGATGACAATAGTTTATGAGAATAGGATTGGGTATTTTGTTTTCATTCGATCTTCTCATTCCCACTATCATCAGGTCCATGTTGTGAATTCCATCGGACTTTAACAATTGGTATGTAACTGTGTTTCAATACTTTCACTTCTCGATCCATCACTTCTACTGGTTCTTCACTGAACTGAAATTTTTCATCAATTTGGATCTCTTCAAGAGGTACGCTTAGTGATTCATCAGTTAGGCATTTCTTCAGATTCGATATATGGAAAACATCATGAATGTTACTGAGTTTAGGAGGTAACTCAAGTCTGTAGGCTACTGATCTGATTCGTTCAATAATTTTGAATGATCCTACAAATCTTGGTGAGAGTTTACCTCGCTTTCCAAATCTGAAAATGCCCTTCCAAGGTGAAACTTTCAACTTACTTGATCACCTATTTGGAATTCTAAAGGTGTACGACGATTATCAGCATAACTCTTTTGACGATCACGAGTAGCTTTAATTCGTTCTTGAATAAGTCTGATCTTATCAGTTGTTTCTTGAATGAATTCTGGGCCTATGATCTGATTTTCACCTACTTCTGACCAACAGATCGGTGATCTACACTTGCGTCCATAAAGTGCTTCGAATGGAGCGTATTGAATACTGGTATGGTAGCTGTTATTGTATGAGAATTCAACAAGTGGAAGATCGATATCCCAGCTACCTCCAAAATCAATCACACGGCTTTTGAGCATATCTATAAGAGTTTGATTTGTTCATTCGGTTTGCCCGTCCGTTTGCGGATGGTAAGCTGAACTCATGTTGATTTCTGTACCCAGAGCATTCTGAAGAGTTTGCCAAAATCGTAAAATAAATCGACTATCTCTGTCAGAAATGATAGAGATTGGTACTCCATGTCGTGATACAATCTCATTAACATAGAGTTTAGCAAGTTGATCCATGGAATAATCTTCTCGGATGGGTAAGAAATGCGCATATTTAGTAAGGCGATCAACGATAACCCATATAGAGTCATGATTAAGTGATGTTCTGGGTAATATAGTAATGAAATCCATAGATATCTGATCCTATTTCCACATGGGAATCTCAGGTTGTTGCAATAACCCAGAAGGTCGTTGATGTTCAGCCTTAACTTTGAGACATGTTAAACATCGATCCACGTATTCTGCTATGTGTTTCTTCATTCCAGGCCACCAGTAAAAATCTCTAAGATCTTTATACATTTTATCAGCACCTGGATGAATAGAATACTTGGATTTGTGCGCCTCATCCAAGATAATTGTTCTAGAGTTACCGAATAAAGGAACCTAAATTCGGCTTTTGAAATACAGCACTCCGTCAGTCTTGGTTTCGAGTTGCTTGTAAAGCTTGTTGCTGAGCTTCTCTGATTTGAGGAATTAGGCTGGTTCGAATGGTCATCCCTAGCGCTTTTACACGTAAAGGTTTGAGTCGTTCCTTGCGACTTAAGGCATCGGCAACGACATTCGCTTTACCTGGGTGATAACGAATTTCACAATCATAGTCGTTTAAAAGCTCTACCCACCGCATTTGTCGCATGTTCAACATTTTCTGATCTAGAATGTGTTTTGAAGACTTTTGTGATCAGTGTATACGATACACTTGGTTCCATATAGATAGCGTCTCCAAATCTTAAGTGCAAACACTACTGCACCAAGTTCTAGATCATGAGTGGTATAGTTCTTCTCATGTACTTTCAGTTGTCGAGAAGCGTAACCCAAGACCTTGACGAGAAGCATCACAGTACACTGTGAAATTATCCATACCTTCTGGTAATGCATTGTAGAGTTTGTGTTTCAACAGCTGGAATGCCTCCTCCTGTTGGGAACCCCATATAAATGGTTGATTTTTCTGTGTCAATGTGGTCAGTGGCAAGGCTATCTTTGAAAAGTTCTTGATGAATCGGCGATAATAACATGCCAGTCCTAAGAATTGACGTATTTCAGTTGGCCTTCGTGGTGTCTCCCATTGTTTCACAGCTTCGATCTTACTAGGATCCACTTGAATACCGTTCTCATTCACTAAGTGTCCAAGAAATTGAACTTCTCGTATCCAAAACTCGCACTTTGAAAATTTGGCATATAGTTTTTCACTAGCCAAAAGTTCTAGGATCAGTTTCAAGTGTTGAGCATGTTCCTGTTGGTTTCGAGAATAAATAAGAATGTCATCAATAACACAAACTTATCCAAATAAGGCCTACAAACTTGATTCATCATATCCATGAAAATTGCAGGTGCATTCGTTAATCCAAACGGCATTACTAAAAATCCATAATGCCTGTATCGAGTTCTGAAAGTAGTTTTAGGAACATCATCTTCATTAATTTGTAACTGATGATATCCGGATCTTAAATCGATTTTCGAAAAATAAGTAGCGCCTTGTAATTGATCAAACAGATCGTCTATACGTGGTAATGGATAACGGTTTTTGATTGTCAGTTTATTGAGTTCCCTGTAGTCAATGTACATCCTGAATCAACCATCCTTTTTTTTCACAAAAAAATTGGTGCTCCCCAGGGTGAGAAACTAGGTCTAATAAAACCTTTTTCTAACAGTTCTTGCAGTTGACCTGAAAGCTCTTGCATCTCTGAGGGTGCTAAACAATAAGGAGCTTTAGCTACAGGTGCTGCACCTAGAATTAGGTCAATTCGAAATTCAACTTGTCTCACTGGGGGTAATCCTGATATATCTTCAGGGAAAACTTCAGGAAACTCCTTAACTACTGGAATACTTTCAATACGTTTTTGTAAAGAACAGTTCTCGATCACATGTGCTAGAAAGGCCTGACAACCTCTCCGTAAACATTTCTGAGTTTGCATACAAGAAATGATACCAAGTTTCCTACTGGTTCGTTCTCCTTAAACTATCAGTGTATTACCGTTAAGTAATGGAATACGGATCACCTTGTTTTGACATACAACTTCCGCTTGGTTATCGGAAAGCCAGTCCATACCAACAACAACATCAAAGCTCCCAAGATCGATAGGAAGTAGATTGATATTGAAAAGATGATCATTAAGATTCAAGGAACACCCTTGAATAACACTGTAAATTTTGATTAACTTGCCATTAGCAAGTTCAATGACATAAGAAGTTTCTAGATCTACCGTAGGCAATGAGAGTAATGATGCAAATTCAGGAGAGATAAAACTTTTATCTGCCCCTGTATCAAACAAAACTGATGCGTATAGGTTATTAAGAAGAAACGTACCAGTGACAATGTTCGCATCATGCATTGCCTCGGTAGCACCAATCTGAAAAGATCTCCCCAAGCTTCATTTCTCGGATTGGTGTTGTTATTGTTCGGACAGTTTCTCATGAAATGGTCAGGACTTCCACACTTGAAGCATGACCTGTTTGTTTGAGTGGTTTGTCTTGGTCTTGGTTTAAGGGTTGAGCAGGAAAGTTACAATATTTAGCGTAGTGTCCTACTCGATTACAGTTCAAACAAACAGGACATGGTCCTGTGTGATGGAATGGGCACTTGTTGCATTTGGGCGCCTGCCAAGTGTAAACTTTCCTCTCAGGAACAATTGCACCATATGTCACACCCCGAGCCGGCGGGGTAGGATCGGAGTCCCCGTCGGGCGGAAGGTTCTCGGAGCGCGATATCGTGAATGATAATCGTGATGATCAGATTGTTTACATAGCATCAATGTTAAGAATAATTAAGCACAATAAAATATAGACTAGGATTACAAAGTTAAATTACAAAGTCAACGTTTAGTAATTTAGCTAAGTAAACCTATCCAAAAGAATCAAATATATCTATCTTGTATTTGTACAAGATATCCAAAAGAGATTCGTATTGATCTCAAGATGTGCTTCTTCAAAAGTCAACTAGGATCTATGTCTGGTCATCCTAGTATGCAAATCCTGAATCTTAGCTTAATCCAATGCATTACCTGAGAAAGCATGTAGAAAAATAAAGTCAACACAATGGTTGGTGAGTTCATTTAGTTTTTGTGCAAAAGTAGTTTGTAAAATCCTTTGAATGACAACCTTAACCTCACCATTAACTACCTATACCATCTGATTCAGTATGCTTATATATAGGGCATATGTAGGGGACAAGCCCCAGCCACCGTCCCACCACATACTGAACCACATGGTATATTGTTCCTGATGATAATTAAGCGTCTCATCCTACCCGTATGATTTCCCAAAATGTTTGATTCCCAATGTTTGATTCCAAGTGTTTGGTTCTTTGAATTTGATTACCCTGTAATTGTTTACTTTGATTCCCTGAATGACCACCTTAACCTCACTAACAACCACCTATGCTATTCAACCAAGTATGCTTATATATAGGGCATATGTAGGGGACAAGCCCCAGCCACCGTCCCACCACATACCGGGTTGCTTAACATATTGTTGTTAATGATAATTAAGCATTTCATCCCCACTACTCTGATCCCATGACATATGATTCTTAACGTTTGTTTCCCTGCCAATGTTTACTTTGTTTCCCCCGAAATGACAACCTTAACCTCACTAACAACCACCTATGCTATCCAACCAGGTATGCTTATATATAGGGCATATGTAGGGGACAAGCCTCAGCCACCGTCCCACCACATACCGGGCTGCTTAACATATTGTTGTTAATGATAATTAAGCGTTTCACTCCACACTATTGATTCCACAACGAATAAGTCTCAAGCTTAATAGGCACCATTATGGACAGCTGAAAAACCCTAAGGATTTCAGCATCCATCCATAATGATCCTATTTATGACTCGTGACATGTTTAGATAGAGT
Source organism: Mikania micrantha (assembly GCA_009363875.1). NCBI lineage: Eukaryota > Viridiplantae > Streptophyta > Magnoliopsida > Asterales > Asteraceae > Mikania > Mikania micrantha. The sequence continues at coordinate 8,359,357 of CM018687.1, forward strand.
AACCTTCAAGTTAACACAAAGTCAACTAGAAGAACTCAATCATTCTAGTCACTTGTCATCACTATGGATGAATCAAGAAGAACACTGAATGACTAGTAGGGGTTAACACACAGGTCAACACGCGGCGGCCAATCAGTCTGTCTTACATGACTCTGACAAAGAAGAACACTGATGACTAGTAGGGGTTGACACACAGGTCAACACGCGGCGGCCAACAGTCTGTCTCACAATGTCCAAAAGTTTATGCATACAAGTCTAAAGCATTCACATTGTTTCACTGATGACTAGTAGGGGTTGACACATAGATCAACACGCGGCGGTCAATCAGTCTTTTGTTTAAGCATCTCATGTTTCAAGCATTCAAGTATTCATGCATCCAAATGTATCAAGCATTCCAAATGTTCACGTATCCCAAGTATATTACGCATTCAAGTATTCCAAAATGTATCAAGCATTCTAAGTATACAAGTATTCACGTGTTTTCAGACATCTCACGTATATAAGTATCTCTAAGAATAAATATTTCCAGTTAAGTTTAAGCAAATCATTGTAAATGTAAAGTAATTTAATACTTTATTAAAGGTGTAGTACAATAACTTTATGTAACAATTGTATAAAGCATTAGTGTTTTATTTAAAGTATTTTCAAAGCCTTATGGTTTTGTATATAATTAAACATAGAATTAATAAGTTAAACCTCGATTGTATAGTGTAAGCACATAGCTTATATCATAAGAGTTTATAAAGTTTAGGCTCCAAATCTATATTGTAAGCCTCATGTATATAATTTCAAGTGTTCACACATTGTTTCATCATGAATCCCATAAGTTTGCATCAAGTCTCATAAGTATCCAGTATATGGTTTCAAGCATCAAGTTCATTGTATATGGTTCAAGTCTATTGCTTTTCTATGACTACTAAGTTTCACAATAAGTTTCAACATAAGTATCAAGTTTATGTTTAAAGCATTAAATAACATCTCAATAATTTTGTGAAAATGTTTAACATGCTTCTCAGTCCCGAAGTAAAACAAATAAGTTTGAAAAGGGACCAATGAACTCACCTTGTGCTTGAAGTGGTTGACTAGGTAAATATAAGAATGCCCGCGCTCGTTGTAGTATTCGTTGATGTTTTCAAGTTCCTGTATTGATTTCATGATGTTGTAAGTTATACATATGAATCTTTGTGTAGGTTTTCATGTGTTAGATCCTGATAAATCCTAATTTGGCTAGCACCTAGTGGTTTCGTTTATTATCCGGCCCAGAATTCAATAACTTATATAGTGAAATATGAAATCTCTTTTTAATTGTTTACCCATTCTCGACTTAAAGTTTAGTTTAGAAGTTATAAACTTCCAATTAGAACCTTGAGTCTTTGCATGATTTGTCAAATCACTTTATCCTCATCTTAGTGATGGCTAAGGCAATAATTTACGTACACGTTTTATCACTGATTTTAAGCATTCGTTCGTGTTTTCGTGAACCACTTGAATTCATTGGGCCGGATCGTCCTTTGGGGCCAACCTAGTAGTAAACATGTCGTGTAAACGCGTGGACCAATTAAGTGTAACAAAAGGTGTGGGCCAAGCGATTTGGGCTAGTGTTCAACCCAAGATGAGTTGGGCCGAATTGTCTTGCTATTGGGCCGTTGATTGGCCCAACTGTTTGTCCGAAATTGGATTGGGCCGCAAGGAACAAAAGTGGGCCGGTTAGTATTTTTTTCATGGGCCGATCATAGTTCCTACTTGGGCCAAATGTGTGGGCTGCGAACGAGATAGCATGGGCTCCATATTGGGCCGATTTCTTTGTTGTGCTGAATACCTTTAAGTTGGGCCGAAAGAAACACACAGGCTAAACTAGGATTTCGGTTTCTATGATAGCAGCGAACCTAAAGATTAATTGGGCAAGGGTTCGGCCAACTGGGAACCGAACCTAAATGGTTCGGCTTTGGTTCGCTTACAGGGTCCAGGGTTCGCCGGCAGACATGGGTTCGCCACCCATACATGGTTCGGCTAGATGATGGGAATCGAAGGCTCGTCCCACTCGAGGGTTCGGCATAAGTTCGCCCATGCACTCATGCATGGGTTCGGCTAACTGGTCCAGTAAGGTTCGTAGGTCCTTCCCAAGGTTCGCCACAATTGGTTTTGAAAGATTCGGCTGTTTGTGCATGTAGGGTTCGCCGGGGTTCGTGCACCTGCTTGGGTTCGTCTGGTGCAGTGTCCGGCCAGCCTCGAATCCCACGAACCTGTGCACTGGCTCATCATCATCAACCTGCAAATCTGATGTGTGGGTGTTCCTAGGGTATGGGGACGCGAATAACAACCATCAAAGGTGTAATACGTGTGCGTGTAAGAGTTATTTTCCGGTCATGAGTCTTGGTCGAACAAGATGAAGAAAACCCTATTTTTCGTGCATTTCAAGCATCATTACCTCGAGTATAGTTGAGTAAAGTTCCAGATCGGTTGTACTTCCTTGTAGAGGATGATCGTAGCTACGCGTGGACTCCAAGAACTCGCGATTCCGTTGAGAAACGAGCGAGTTATGCTCGATTGAAGTCTTGAACTTCTAGAGAGAGAGTGTTACGGGAGAGAGGGTTTAGAGAGAGAGAGAAACTTGAAAAAAAATGAAAGAAATGCCATTTCTTGATGTTTAAATACCCCGAGGGTATTCGGGTTCGTTTCGGTAGCTCGGTTCACGTTTTTGTCGCGTGTCCGGATCGTAACGCGCGTTTTTTAGTAAATTAAACAAAAGAATTTGTTTTAAATGTTTAGGAATTAGTTATTTATAGAAAATTATTTTAAATATTGTTTTATTAAATTTTCGTTCGCAAATTATAATTTATACGCATTTCGTTATATGTCCGCGTATTATGGTTTACGCGCTTTGATTAAAATAGTTTCTTTTAAATTTCGTTTATGATGAGTTTCAAAATTGTAAAACAGGAAATATAATATTTCCTTAAGTTTATTTTCGTTCGATTCGTCTTCGTCTTCGTTATCGTTTCGTCAGAAAACGTCACTTACGCTCGTCTTCGTACAGAGCGCTAACTGTACGAACACGATCGTACGTTTCACTTTCTGATTTTGTTTTCTACTTTTCAGTCATCGTTTCAGATCGTTAACTATCAGATCTATTCGTACAGATCGTCACCTTTACGAATAGTTCGTCGGTTTACGTTCCATAACAACAACTGTTATTGTTTTGTTCTGTTTATCCTCACATACGTTTAAACCTAATAACACAAAATTAAACATGTTTGCATCTGTTCATGATTGTCTGATGTGTTTCTGACTGTTTAACCATAAGGATTAAATCAGGATTTCAGAAACTTCGTATAATAGTTTACGTTTAGTATCGAATGTTAATAGCTTCTAAGTATTTCTCCTAGTTTGCAACTGAGTTACTGTACTAATTACTGTACAGTTTACTGTTCCGGTAACGATTCCGGCACAGATGTTACAGTCTCCCCTTGTTAAAGAAATTTCGTCCCGAAATTTAGAAGTTATTATCGGGTACAACTTTCCTTGTAACAAATGAGAAACCTTTGGTTGAAGTGATGTCCCTACGCTCCCAAATAAACTCTGGGTCGCGTTTGGGATCCCTATGTATGTCCACACAGTTCTGCTAATCTCATTGCTCATAGTTGTCTTACTGTTACGGCTTGCTAAGTCTTTGTATGATTCTAACACTGTATTGTTCAAACTAACTGATGCAATGAGCATCAATTGTTACACAACCTTAGTGTTAGTGGTGGTTTCCTGTGTATGTTCTATGCATTAACTAAGGATTCTTTCATTGTTTATACGCAATAAAAGAGTTCCTAAGTTCTCATGGAATACGTATGTGGTTATACTTAATAGGAATAAGATAAGTTTCTTATTCATACTAGTATCAAAATACAATGAAATCTTATGAGTTAAAGAGGCGTCACATACCAGTACCCGTTTCCGGGTCTTGGTGTGCAGCAGGAGTTCCTATCATGAAGGCTCTTCCCCTTGGTACTTGATCTCCTAGTTGTGCCCTCTTTGGGCAGTTCCTGGAGAAATGACCTAGTTCTCCACAGTTAAAGCACCCCTGATTGTTGTGGTTGTAGTTGCCAAGGTTTTGTGGTGGTGGTTTTGCCATAGTAGCATTGTTCACTGCCGGTGTCGGTGAAGTTCGACAGTGTTGAGCCATATGACCTTTTCGGCCACAGTTGGTACACTGCCTACACGGCATATTGGCAGCATGATGAAACTGACATTGTGCACATTGAGGATGTACACCAGTGTAAGGTTTGCGTGCAGCTTTAGTAGATACTGCAGCAACTTGATTGAGTGGTGTGGGCATCGCGTATTGTTGGATGGCCTTTTGTTTCTTCTTTGGTTGTTTCTCCTTAGTCTTGTCCGAATCATCTTTCAATTCTCCGGACTTCACCATCACATCTGTGAGTTTAGCTGACAAGGAGATAGCAGACTCTAATGTTGCAGGGTTTGCAGCGAGTACAATGCCCTGAATGCAGGATGGTAATCCTCCTACATATCGGTCAATTCGCTTTTCTAGTGTTGGCACCATCTCAGGCACCAAGGCTACCAATTCATGATAGCGAGTAGTGTATGTCATGTGATCAGCTCCTTTCATCACATGATTTGAGAGTTCAATTTCCAAGTTCTGTAGTTCGTGCTTAGGACAGAACTCATTCCTCAAGAGGGTTTTGAATTCTGCCCAAGGCATGGCTAGTGCTTCATCCCTACCTCGAGCGTTTATCTGTGAGTTCCACCAAGTTAGGGCACGCTTACTGAAAGATCCAGCAGCATAGCGAACCTTATGTCTTTCCGGACAACTGCTTAGGTCCAATGTATTTTCCATCTTCTCTAGCCATTGGATCAGTCCAACGGCTCCTTCAACACCGCTAAAGCTTGGCGGTTTGCATCCTACGAATGATTTGTATGAACAGGATGATTTAGCGCCGGTGTTTCCACTAGTTTCCCCTGTAGTACGCCCTGAGTTGTTACCGTAGCTTTGAATCTTGTTAATCATCTCTGGGATGATATCCTTCATTTGGTTAGTCAGTTGACTGCTCAGTAATGTTGCCAAAGCAACAGTAGCAGGATCCAGAACTATAGTTGCAGTCGGGTTCGGAGGAGGACTATGGGGAGGAGGAGGAGGCGGCGGTGGTGAATCTGGCGGTGATGGTGTCGAAGAGTGAGGTGCAGAAGTCTGTGGTGTAGGTATCGGTGTCGGTTGTTTTCTGGGCGGCATTCTGATCATAACCAAAAGAATTTGGTTAGTGCAGTGATTGAATGCAGAAAACATAATGCAAGCTTAAGTCTTATATTCTCTACATGAAGGTCCCTAACTTATAGTCTAGGTCAAACCGTTTAAGTATGTGACCTATTATTCTCTATAACCTTGAGCTCTGATACCAATCTGTCACACCCCGAGCCGGCGGGGTAGGATCGGAGTCCCCGTCGGGCGGAAGGTTCTCGGAGCGCGATATCGTGAATGATAATCGTGATGATCAGATTGTTTACATAGCATCAATGTTAAGAATAATTAAGCACAATAAAATATAGACTAGGATTACAAAGTTAAATTACAAAGTCAACGTTTAGTAATTTAGCTAAGTAAACCTATCCAAAAGAATCAAATATATCTATCTTGTATTTGTACAAGATATCCAAAAGAGATTCGTATTGATCTCAAGATGTGCTTCTTCAAAAGTCAACTAGGATCTATGTCTGGTCATCCTAGTATGCAAATCCTGAATCTTAGCTTAATCCAATGCATTACCTGAGAAAGCATGTAGAAAAATAAAGTCAACACAATGGTTGGTGAGTTCATTTAGTTTTTGTGCAAAAGTAGTTTGTAAAATCCTTTGAATGACAACCTTAACCTCACCATTAACTACCTATACCATCTGATTCAGTATGCTTATATATAGGGCATATGTAGGGGACAAGCCCCAGCCACCGTCCCACCACATACTGAACCACATGGTATATTGTTCCTGATGATAATTAAGCGTCTCATCCTACCCGTATGATTTCCCAAAATGTTTGATTCCCAATGTTTGATTCCAAGTGTTTGGTTCTTTGAATTTGATTACCCTGTAATTGTTTACTTTGATTCCCTGAATGACCACCTTAACCTCACTAACAACCACCTATGCTATTCAACCAAGTATGCTTATATATAGGGCATATGTAGGGGACAAGCCCCAGCCACCGTCCCACCACATACCGGGCTGCTTAACATATTGTTGTTAATGATAATTAAGCATTTCATCCCCACTACTCTGATCCCATGACATATGATTCTTAACGTTTGTTTCCCTGCCAATGTTTACTTTGTTTCCCCCGAAATGACAACCTTAACCTCACTAACAACCACCTATGCTATCCAACCAGGTATGCTTATATATAGGGCATATGTAGGGGACAAGCCCCAGCCACCGTCCCACCACATACCGGGCTGCTTAACATATTGTTGTTAATGATAATTAAGCGTTTCACTCCACACTATTGATTCCACAACGAATAAGTCTCAAGCTTAATAGGCACCATTATGGACAGCTGAAAAACCCTAAGGATTTCAGCATCCATCCATAATGATCCTATTTATGACTCGTGACATGTTTAGATAGAGTAACCTTCAAGTTAACACAAAGTCAACTAGAAGAACTCAATCATTCTAGTCACTTGTCATCACTATGGATGAATCAAGAAGAACACTGAATGACTAGTAGGGGTTAACACACAGGTCAACACGCGGCGGCCAATCAGTCTGTCTTACATGACTCTGACAAAGAAGAACACTGATGACTAGTAGGGGTTGACACACAGGTCAACACGCGGCGGCCAACAGTCTGTCTCACAATGTCCAAAAGTTTATGCATACAAGTCTAAAGCATTCACATTGTTTCACTGATGACTAGTAGGGGTTGACACATAGATCAACACGCGGCGGTCAATCAGTCTTTTGTTTAAGCATCTCATGTTTCAAGCATTCAAGTATTCATGCATCCAAATGTATCAAGCATTCCAAATGTTCACGTATCCCAAGTATATTACGCATTCAAGTATTCCAAAATGTATCAAGCATTCTAAGTATACAAGTATTCACGTGTTTTCAGACATCTCACGTATATAAGTATCTCTAAGAATAAATATTTCCAGTTAAGTTTAAGCAAATCATTGTAAATGTAAAGTAATTTAATACTTTATTAAAGGTGTAGTACAATAACTTTATGAAACAATTGTATAAAGCATTAGTGTTTTATTTAAAGTATTTTCAAAGCCTTATGGTTTTGTATATAATTAAACATAGAATTAATAAGTTAAACCTCGATTGTATAGTGTAAGCACATAGCTTATATCATAAGAGTTTATAAAGTTTAGGCTCCAAATCTATATTGTAAGCCTCATGTATATAATTTCAAGTGTTCACACATTGTTTCATCATGAATCCCATAAGTTTGCATCAAGTCTCATAAGTATCCAGTATATGGTTTCAAGCATCAAGTTCATTGTATATGGTTCAAGTCTATTGCTTTTCTATGACTACTAAGTTTCACAATAAGTTTCAACATAAGTATCAAGTTTATGTTTAAAGCATTAAATAACATCTCAATAATTTTGTGAAAATGTTTAACATGCTTCTCAGTCCCGAAGTAAAACAAATAAGTTTGAAAAGGGACCAATGAACTCACCTTGTGCTTGAAGTGGTTGACTAGGTAAATATAAGAATGCCCGCGCTCGTTGTAGTATTCGTTGATGTTTTCAAGTTCCTGTATTGATTTCATGATGTTGTAAGTTATACATATGAATCTTTGTGTAGGTTTTCATGTGTTAGATCCTGATAAATCCTAATTTGGCTAGCACCTAGTGGTTTCGTTTATTATCCGGCCCAGAATTCAATAACTTATATAGTGAAATATGAAATCTCTTTTTAATTGTTTACCCATTCTCGACTTAAAGTTTAGTTTAGAAGTTATAAACTTCCAATTAGAACCTTGAGTCTTTGCATGATTTGTCAAATCACTTTATCCTCATCTTAGTGATGGCTAAGGCAATAATTTACGTACACGTTTTATCACTGATTTTAAGCATTCGTTCGTGTTTTCGTGAACCACTTGAATTCATTGGGCCGGATCGTCCTTTGGGGCCAACCTAGTAGTAAACATGTCGTGTAAACGCGTGGACCAATTAAGTGTAACAAAAGGTGTGGGCCAAGCGATTTGGGCTAGTGTTCAACCCAAGATGAGTTGGGCCGAATTGTCTTGCTATTGGGCCGTTGATTGGCCCAACTGTTTGTCCGAAATTGGATTGGGCCGCAAGGAACAAAAGTGGGCCGGTTAGTATTTTTTTCATGGGCCGATCATAGTTCCTACTTGGGCCAAATGTGTGGGCTGCGAACGAGATAGCATGGGCTCCATATTGGGCCGATTTCTTTGTTGTGCTGAATACCTTTAAGTTGGGCCGAAAGAAACACACAGGCTAAACTAGGATTTCGGTTTCTATGATAGCAGCGAACCTAAAGATTAATTGGGCAAGGGTTCGGCCAACTGGGAACCGAACCTAAATGGTTCGGCTTTGGTTCGCTTACAGGGTCCAGGGTTCGCCGGCAGACATGGGTTCGCCACCCATACATGGTTCGGCTAGATGATGGGAATCGAAGGCTCGTCCCACTCGAGGGTTCGGCATAAGTTCGCCCATGCACTCATGCATGGGTTCGGCTAACTGGTCCAGTAAGGTTCGTAGGTCCTTCCCAAGGTTCGCCACAATTGGTTTTGAAAGATTCGGCTGTTTGTGCATGTAGGGTTCGCCGGGGTTCGTGCACCTGCTTGGGTTCGTCTGGTGCAGTGTCCGGCCAGCCTCGAATCCCACGAACCTGTGCACTGGCTCATCATCATCAACCTGCAAATCTGATGTGTGGGTGTTCCTAGGGTATGGGGACGCGAATAACAACCATCAAAGGTGTAATACGTGTGCGTGTAAGAGTTATTTTCCGGTCATGAGTCTTGGTCGAACAAGATGAAGAAAACCCTATTTTTCGTGCATTTCAAGCATCATTACCTCGAGTATAGTTGAGTAAAGTTCCAGATCGGTTGTACTTCCTTGTAGAGGATGATCGTAGCTACGCGTGGACTCCAAGAACTCGCGATTCCGTTGAGAAACGAGCGAGTTATGCTCGATTGAAGTCTTGAACTTCTAGAGAGAGAGTGTTACGGGAGAGAGGGTTTAGAGAGAGAGAGAAACTTGAAAAAAAATGAAAGAAATGCCATTTCTTGATGTTTAAATACCCCGAGGGTATTCGGGTTCGTTTCGGTAGCTCGGTTCACGTTTTTGTCGCGTGTCCGGATCGTAACGCGCGTTTTTTAGTAAATTAAACAAAAGAATTTGTTTTAAATGTTTAGGAATTAGTTATTTATAGAAAATTATTTTAAATATTGTTTTATTAAATTTTCGTTCGCAAATTATAATTTATACGCATTTCGTTATATGTCCGCGTATTATGGTTTACGCGCTTTGATTAAAATAGTTTCTTTTAAATTTCGTTTATGATGAGTTTCAAAATTGTAAAACAGGAAATATAATATTTCCTTAAGTTTATTTTCGTTCGATTCGTCTTCGTCTTCGTTATCGTTTCGTCAGAAAACGTCACTTACGCTCGTCTTCGTACAGAGCGCTAACTGTACGAACACGATCGTACGTTTCACTTTCTGATTTTGTTTTCTACTTTTCAGTCATCGTTTCAGATCGTTAACTATCAGATCTATTCGTACAGATCGTCACCTTTACGAATAGTTCGTCGGTTTACGTTCCATAACAACAACTGTTATTGTTTTGTTCTGTTTATCCTCACATACGTTTAAACCTAATAACACAAAATTAAACATGTTTGCATCTGTTCATGATTGTCTGATGTGTTTCTGACTGTTTAACCATAAGGATTAAATCAGGATTTCAGAAACTTCGTATAATAGTTTACGTTTAGTATCGAATGTTAATAGCTTCTAAGTATTTCTCCTAGTTTGCAACTGAGTTACTGTACTAATTACTGTACAGTTTACTGTTCCGGTAACGATTCCGGCACAGATGTTACACCATAGTTCTTCACCGTTTGTTTGTGCTGACTGGTCTCAACCAGAGTTTTCGTTTTGTTTTTCCCAAACCACTTTCGTTTGGTACCTTTTGACACATTTGAGGTACCGGCATCACTACGGCCCGCCGCCGTCTGGGTTTTTACGATCAAAGTACCACTACTTACCGCCTCATCGGTAAGCTTAGTGGTCAAAAGAATTGTACGTTTATGGGTCGTAGGTTTAGCTACTTTTACCATTCCTCGAATCTGGGGAACCAGACCCTTGATATACTTCTCAATCAAAGCTGATTCCGTAGGAAACATATTGGGAAATAAGCAAGTAAGTTTCTTGAAACCGATCGGTATAAGCTAAACAATCAGCATCGATCATCGAGTGATTCAAGAATTCCTCCTGGAGCTTTTGAATTTCAGTGATTGGGTAGTACTCTGACATAATCAGAGTTTTGAAATCATTCCAGCCCATTAAATCAACTATAGCTGAGCCCAAAGTTTTAGCCTGGGTATTCCACCAGGTTAAAGCTGATTCTTTCAGAGAACAAGCAGCATAAGACACCTTATGCTCTGCCAAACATTGGCTGATCTTAAGTTTTGTTTCCATCTCCTCAATCCACCTTATGAGTCCAGCCACTCCTTCTTTGCCCGTAAAAGTAGGAGGGTTGCAGGAAGCAAAGTACTTATAAGTACATCCTTGCTGTGGTGGATCAGGAGCAGTTGTTTTTGTGGTTGTTGCACCGATGGTATTATGAGTTTCTACGTGGCCACCAGTAGCATTATGTTCCATATGATCGTGGTCTCCACCAGAACCCGTAGTGATATGAGGTTGGTGTTGTGTCAAAACACCACAAGCTGATAGTTGTTCCCTTACTATTCGTGCTATCATCGCTTCATTAGGTTCAGATCCGCTTGCTCCTGCAGGTGGAACCGGGTTCATGTCAGGGTTCACAGGTGGAACAATATTTGTTTCTAGATTTTCAGGTGGAACCACATTTGTTTTCGGATTGTTCTGTGGATCCGGATTAAGTTCTACATTCACAGGTGGGACTTGATTCTGTTCAGGGTTAGTAACGTTCTTGGTAGCTTTCTTAGCTGGTCGACCTCTTTTAGGAGCCATTATTCTGCTTACATGCAGACAAACTCAGGTCAGTTCAAGAACATTAAAGATATAACTTGTTTGATCATATAAATTCAACCATATTTAGTCATACTGAAAAATTTATGTTGAAATGTGATTATAAGAAACATAGTATAACTACATTGATATAGTTCAAATATGTTCTCAGCACACAGAAATCACACAAGTGTTTGTTGTTATACTCAGTCCTGCTATTTCAAAAACATGTTAAAATATTACATAGTTCTCAGCATTGTAATTTAGATATGTTATTCACATGTTTTTGATATGTTATTATACAGGACACTGACAAATTCTCACACAAAAATGTTCACATACAGTTCTTTGATACATTGCCTTTACAGGCAATAGATATGTTCTCACACAAAAATGTTCTCATAGTTCTGTGATACATTGTCATACAGAAAATAGATATGTTCTCATACAAAAATGTTCTCATAGTTCTGTGATACATTTTCATACAGACAATAGGTATGTTCTCATACAAAAATGTTCTCATAGTTCTGTGATACATTGCCATACAGGCAATAGATATGTTCTCACACAAAAATGTTCTCATAGTTCTGTGATACATTGCCATACAGGCAATAGATATGTTCTCACACATAAATGTTTTCATAGTTCTACGATACATTGCCATACAGGCAACATATATGTTCTCACACAAAAATGTTCATACAAGTTCGATATTGATATTTCGTTCACACATCACACACAAACATGTATATAAAAAAACAACCATTTTATTACTATGATATAAGTTTTGTACAATCACGAAGTTTTTGATACAAGAACTGTGTAACATCACTGTATTTCAGGCAATTATATTACATATATGTTTGTACTATTAAGGTCTGATATGAATTATTGAATGTTATTATCACTGGTATACACTATTGAGAACATATATTATCATAATGAGCATAAACCCTGGGAAGTCTAGTTTGAAACACAACTAATCAGAACCGGAGAGTTTAGTGCAGTTGAACTCACATGATAAGGGTTGTTGATTTGGAATGGTAGTGGTATATGATTCTATAACCAAAGATAGGCAAGGAGATGATAATGGTCTATCGAAGAGGTGGTGGGATGGCGGCTGAGGCAGTTGCGACTGACCTCTACGTATGCCCTATACATAAACCATATTCGGTTTATCATGATTATATCAGTGTTGAGGCTTTGGTGAGAAGAATCCGAGGTTTTGGTTTGGGAATGACAATGAATTATGAGTTAGTTATAGTTTGGTTACTAACCGTAGTCAAGGACATATGGTCATGGTTTATCGAAATGGTGGTGGGACGGTGACTGGATAGGTTGCGACCTACTCCTACATATGCCCTATACATAAGCTTATTTCGGTCTATCATGGATGTGTCAGTGATATGGTTTAGTGGGATTTGGATTGGGAAATTATAATATTAACGATAACAAAATAATGGAAGCGTTATCGGAATAATTACGCGATGGTGAGGTTACGAACATAACTTAAACGCGAATATTAATTCAGAAATATTAACTTAATAATGTATTCGCGTGGGTGACGATTCACACGAATATAATTATTAGGAATAATATCCTGAAACGATATTCCATAAATCGTAAATCGAATCGAAATACGATACGAGCGTTGGATTCGAAAAGCTGACGATCTTTACGAATACGTACGCAAATAAAGTGTTTCGACGAGATAACGAAATAATAATTAACGATATTAAAATAAGAAAAAGAAGTTTAAAAACGTTTATTAGGAATTACAACCTAAGACGTAATTAAATGAATCGTTTTATTAAATAAATGATCTAACGAAATTGAACGAAAACAATTTACGAAACAACTTTAAATTAAAATCATTTTATTAAACGAAACATGAATATTTAAACATCTTATGTTTTAAATATGTTGTACGAGCAAAACCGATCATTTGGGAAATATTATCGCGAAATAAACGAGACCGAGCACAAGGGGAATACATGGGTTATTTATGAAGAAGACTTCGTCTTCTTCTTCTTTTCCCACAATCTTTTTCTCTCTCTAGAACTCAATTCCCGTCACCCCTTTCTCTCTCTAACTTCTCTCTACCATAACTTCTTCAAAACTTAACCATTTCATGAGATCTTTGGCTCTAAACGACCACACGATCGAGGAGAACAAGAACCTCGAAGAAACTCAACGTTTGGTCAACATTTTGAGGTAAATCTGAAGTTTTCTTTTCGGTTTTTACTAAAAACCTAAGGTGTTTATGGATGCCAACTTGTAACCGCATTTAGGGTGTTTCCTTCATGTTAATTCATGTTAGTACTAGACTATGGATGCCATGGATGAACCTGCAAGTCTTAGAACATGAGGATGATGATGATGATGATGATGATGAACAACCATGGTTGACTGGTTCGCGAAAAGGGGCTATAGGTGGCCAAACCTTGTGGGCCGAACCTCCATGGAGCTGGGCACAAGGGAGCCGAACCCAAAAATGGGTGACCGAACCTTGTGTTGGTTGATCTCTGGCCGAACCCTTGTCCAGCGAACCACCTTTGGCCGAACCCTAGGGTGAAGGAACCATGGAGCTGCGAACCTCCCCTATAGGTGAACCTGAACCACGCACCAGACTGGAACGAACCTGTTGCTTTGGCCGAACGCTCACCATGCAAACCTCTCTCAGCCGAACCATGTGCCAGCCAAAGCTCCCATCTACGAACCTTCCTTCTACGTGAGCCGGCTGCCACGAACCAAAAGGTGGCCGAACCTTATGGTTGTAAACCCTATGGCCGAACCCTGTCATGAGGCGAACCATGTGAACCTGGAACCCATAACCAGCGAACATAAGTGGCTGGATATAGGGGCAGCGAACCTATAGTCCTATGCGAACCAATGGGTAGCCGGACTTTAAGATTTGCAAAAAACTCTAGAACCTCTATTCGCTCTAACGCACATGAGAACGAAATTAAGACCTTGGCCGAATCATGATGTTATTGTCAAGCCTTAGGTGTTACTTTGGAAATAAGAGAATGGGTACGGGAGCACATATAACTTGGGATAAACGAAAGAACACGTGGTGGGGTATATTCATGCATGCATGGGCAAAAATGTAAGTTGCCATCTTTTCCTAATAAACATAAGTTTTAAATTATGTATTTTATGTGATTTAATTAACGTATGAAAATAACATAAGCTTGGTTTCTTAAACTTGATCAAATATGACAATTTAAAATATATAGGTTAACTAGCATCAACAATGCATGCATGCAACCATGAATATATATATATGTATAGGGTTTATCACCGTTACAACATGTATAACTTTTATATTATCACTAAAACCATTATAAGTGGATTGATTAAACTAATTAATGTTAAACCGATCTTTTATGATGAGGATAGGAAACCTTAATGGTTATCATTCTAACTTAGGTAGTAAACCTAAGTAATTCGTACACATAATGATGTGAGGGCAAACGAAATATGACAACGTAATGATGATCACACATAAATACAGGTTACTGAAGTATCTTTGATTCCATATACATGAGCGCGTATTTCACAAGAACACTGAATCTAAGGACTCAGGTGCGTTCTCATAACCTCCTTTTTAAACTATTTTTGTTTTCAAACTCGGAGGTGGAACATGTATACCAAATTTACATATTATTTTGATAACACATGGATGACACTTGTTATCATTATGATATTCATATTATTGGATTATCAATGTTTATGGATTGTCATGGATTATCTCGGATTATCACAACTTCATGAGTCATTGTTGTTGACTTCGGTCATCCGCGATGATCACATGTATTGTCACGTGGGTTACCACAATTCCATGCGTAGTTGTTGACTTCGGTCATCCGAAATGATTGCATGTATTGTCACTTATACTATTTGGAAATATTGTTGGTTGAGATTGGTTGAATATATGTGATTGACTATTTGTGATTATTCGAATTATGTGTTTGTGTGTTTGTGATTGTGTATTGGCAGCGTTGGATTATCTCGCAGGTGCACATGTAGATTTTCTCGGAAAACTATAAACTTTTATAATCATTTTGTAAACATTTTTGAAAAATAAAAACTTATGATTTCTCACCAACTACTTCGTAGTTGACACTTGATTTTCTACATGTTTCAGGGAACAAGGAGAAGTTGGTAGAGCAGGATAGCTCTACATCTTTTGGACATCATCACTTAGGGTCTTGGACTTAGCTAAAATAACTGAAATTCTGAAGACTAGAGTTTAGTTACTTTAGTTAAATCTTTTGTGTAATTACTGTAACTAAATCATGATGAACATGATTTTTGATGTAATTAATTGGTTGATTTGATTGATATGTGATGATTTATTTAGATGCCCACGAGCTTATGAACAATCTACACATCCCTCGTGGCATCCCGATGTTTCCTCTGTAACACCCTGACCGATGGCGGAAACGTCGGGATGCCACGAGGGATGTGTAGATTGTTCATAAGCTCGTGGGCATCTAATTTAAATCATCACATATCAATTAATCAACCAAATTAATTACACAAAATCATGTTCATCATGAATTAGTTACATCAATTACACAAAAGATTTAGCTATCTAACTAAATTCTAGTCTTCAGAATTTCAGTTATTTAGCTAAGTCCAAGATCCTACGTGATGATGTCCCAAAAGAATGTAGAGCTACTCTGCCCTACTTACTTGTCTTCATTCCCTGAAACATGTAGAAATCAAGTGTCAACTACGAAGTAGTTGGTGAGTAATCATAAGTTTTATATTTAAAAATGTTTATAAAAGTTTAAGGTTTCTTGAGAAAATCCACATGAGCACCTGCGATATAATCCAACACATAACCCAACACAGTCACAAACATACAAACACATATATCAAATAATCAGAGATAATCATAGATAATCAATCACATATACATTCAACCAATCTCAATCATCAATATTCTCAAATAGTATAAGTGACTATACATGAAATCAATGTGATTAACCGGAGTTAAAGACAATGATTCATGGAGTGGTGACAAACCACGTGACAATACATGAAATCAATGCGATTAACCGAAGTCAAAGACTGATGGAGTTGTGATAATCCATGTGACAATACATGTATTCATAGTCGATGACCGAGGTCAACAACAATGTTACACGGAATTATGATAATCAGTGAAAATCCATATACAATGATAATCCCATAATATGAATATCATAATGATAAACCAGGTGTCACCCATGTGTTATCAAAATAATATTTAAATTGGTATACATGTTTCACCTCCGATTTTAAAAACAAAATAGTTGATAAGGGAGGTTATGAGAACTCACCTGAGTCATTAGATCCGGTGTTTTCGTATAATGCGCGCTCACGTATAAGGAATCAAATGCTACTCAGCAATCTGTAATTAATGTGTTTTTCATATTCATAAGTACCTGCGTTTCATCTCAAACTAATGTCCTTAATGTTTACTTTCTATCTCTAATTATCTTTTTAACTTAGTTATTTGATCTAAGTTAAATTGTAACACTTAAGATTTCATTATTGATCATCATAAAGGATGTGATTTAAACTTGTTGGTTTTAAATTATCTAATGATGATTATTAATTATGAATTCGTATGTATTCCCCCATAGATATGTATGCTAACAAAATATATCATCTTTGTTCATACACATATCTAAAATCATGATTTCATGCCTGCTTTAATCAAGTTGCTTATCAAGCTCCAAGTTGTTAAATTTTAAATGTGAAATTTAGAAGTTATACTTAAGTTATCTTTCTAAAATTTCCACATATCAAATCTCATAATTCAAACATGTCTTCATTAGGAAAGAAGAGGTGGCCACTAATATAGTACATGCATGCATGAATATTCCCATTTATCATGGTCCTTAACTCTCCCTTAGGTTGCTTATATAAAAATGTTTTCAATGTGTATAATCCATAACCCTAATTCTTTTATTCTAGAGAGAGAGAAGGTGGTGGTTAGTGTAATCATTCATGCACCATGATTTTACATGAATTCCCTAGTCTTTGACTCCCCATTGATCCTAGCTCATTACTTATATGTTATCATCCAAGAGGCAGCGAACCTTTTTAGGCAAAAAGGGATAGGTTCAGCCCATGTAGGACTTGAAATCTCAAGGTTCGGCTAGAATGGGAGGGAAAGGTTTTGGCCGGATGATTAGGGTTCGCCTAAAGGAGGTTCGTGAGGAATTAAGGTTCGGCCAGGGTTTGAGTTTTCTAGGTTCATGACTCACCTTCTACACCATGTACATGGTTCAGCCAAAGCAGGAAAAAGGTTCGCCCACCTAGGGTTTGTCAGATCCCAAGGTTCGGCCAATAAGGTAGGTTCGTTGACCTGTAGGTGGCGGCAGAAAGGTTCGGTGATCCAGGTTCGGGCCTAATGAGTTCGGCTGGCCAAGGTTCGCAGTTTTAATACTAACTCGTTTAGTCCATATAACACCCTAAAATCGTTTAGAAGTTGGTAGCCATTCACACATTAGATTTTCTAACAAAACCGAAAAGTAAAACTCAAATTTACCTTGAAATGTCGGATAAAAACTAGATTTCTTCGTATCCTCTTGTTCCCCTCGATCACACGGTCGTTTAGGCTCCAAGATCTTGCGATTTCGTCAAGGAATGAAGAAGATAATGTAGAGAGAAGGTAGAGAGAAGGAGAGTGACGAAAATGGTTCTAGAGAGAGAGAGAGTGAGTCTTGAAAAAAATTGAAGGAAATGAAGTAGGTTCCACCATTTATACCCCGTGTCTTTCCCGTGTGCTCGGTCTCGTTTATTTCGCGATAAAAATAATTAGAGGTTTGGGTTTTATCGTAAACGGGTTTTAAAATATAAAACGTTTACAAATTTATATTTCGTTTTCATAAAAGTGGTTTTTATTTAAATATGGTCGTTTCGTAAACGATCCGGTTAAATTATTTATTTAATAAACAATTATTTGGAATCCATTTTAGGTTGTGATTCCTAATAAATATTTTTATTTTTATTTATTAATTTAATATCGTTAATTGTTATTTGTTATCTCGTCGAACGCGTCACTTACGTACGTATTCGTAAAGATCGTCACCTTTGCGAATCCGACGTTCGTATCGCTTTTCGATTCGATTTTACAATTTATGGAATATCATTTCAGATTATTATTCCTAATAATTATATTCGTGTGAATCGTCACCCACGCAAATATATTATCAAGTTAATATTTCTGAAATAACATTCGTGTTCAAGTTATGTTCGTAACCTCACCGTCGCGTATATTATCTTTAATGAAACTTCTATTATTTTATTAACTTTGATATTATAAATCCCAATCCAAACCCACTAAACCAAATCACTGACACATCCGTGATAGACCGAAATATGCATATGTATAGGGCATATG
Organism: Mikania micrantha; assembly: GCA_009363875.1. NCBI lineage: Eukaryota > Viridiplantae > Streptophyta > Magnoliopsida > Asterales > Asteraceae > Mikania > Mikania micrantha. The sequence continues at coordinate 8,377,954 of CM018687.1, forward strand.
TAGGGGTCAGTCGCAACTGCCCCAACCACCGTCCCACCGCTATTTCGATAAACCATGACCATGTGTCCATGACTATGTTTAGTAACCAAACCATAACACACTCCAACTTCCTTCCCATTCAAAACCATAAACCATAATCTGTGTATTCAACTGCGATAAACTCTCTGGTTCTGTTTAGTTGTGTTTCAACTAAACTCCCTATGGTTTATGCAAATAATAATATGTTCTCAATATGTATACCAATATCAATAATATCATCCAATAATTTATTATCATTAATAATTATCATATCAAGTCGTAACAGTACAATCGTACATGTACGGACAACCTGAAATACAATGATGTTACATCCGCCATCGGTCGGGGTGTTACATATTGGTATCAGAGCCTGGGTTATAGGGAATTAGGTTACTAGAAATGGTTGATCTAGTCTATAACCAAGGGATACCTTAGTATGAAATTATTTCATACACTAGTTATTATATTCAGGATTTCATGCTTATGTGTTTATTACATGATAACTGAACTCCTGCTATATATCTGAACTGTATATGTTACTTGCTGATTACATGTGATTGATTGTGCCCTAATGATTCGATAAGGACATGCATGTGGTGTATCGTAAAGGTGGTGGGCTGGTGGCTGAAGCAGTTGCGACTGACTTCTACATATGCCCTATACATATACCATTTACGGTACATTAGGTGGATGTCAGTATTGAAGAATAAGGGAACTACCCGTTTGGGAAACTAATTGTTTAGGAAATTAACTGTTTAGGAATTTATTTGTTTAGGAATTATTTGTATGATCTTTGATCACCATACAAGGACACACTCGTAGTATACTAAAAAGGTGGTGGGACGGTGGCTGGGGCGGTTGCGACCTACCCCACATATGCCCTATACATATACCATTTGTAGTATATTGGGGGTCTGTCAGTGTCGAGAACTTAGGATATTATTAGGAAATGCTGGAAAGCTGTTGATGGAATGTTGGATGAATTTGGTTTGGATTGATATTTTGGATAATCACTTTTTATGGACACATATACTCATATTAGAAAAACACTTATTGGACACGTGGGGTGAATAAGATCAATGAATGATACGAACACTTAGTGACGAACTGAATGTTTAGGGTTGAGATGGACAATTGGTGATAATATGAATGCATCGTGATGATACTAACACTTAGTGATGGTATGAACACTTGATAATGAGATGTGAATATATAGTAAACTTAGACGTTAGGGGAGCTTAAATGCCAGGTGAACTTAGACATTAGGTGAACTTAGAAAATTGGTGAACCTAGTGTTAAGGTGAACTTAGACATTAGGAGAACCTAGATGTCAGAAGTAATGGAACACACTTTACTTATAATTATCCCCCATAGGATAAGCTTGTGAAGTGGAACACTTGAGAAACATGTGTATACCCTAAATTCTAACAATGGCATAATCGTGGTGCAATGCAATGGTGGTGGGACGGTGGCTGATGCAACTGCGGTCAAGTCTACGTATGCCCTATATATAAGCTGGTTGCACTACATCGGGAGGTTGTCAGTGTTAGTGTAGGGTGGGAAATGTTTGAATCTTAGGAATATTTAGTTAATAATAGATATGACCAACTAGGATGCTTTAGAATAATATTAGGAAATTACTACTTTGTTATGAGTTTAATGACAGATAGGAGAAAAATATAGTTCCTATATGTAATCCTAACTGTTGATATGAATTCATTTGACCATAGTTTGTATGACTTACGTTGAAAACGGTAGTAACATGTTTCTAACATCCTCAGAAACATGCCGCCACGCCGTCACAACGAAGATACTACAAACTCAAATGACGGAGAAGCTAACAATGGTAATGCCAACAACGGCTTTCAAGAGTTAGCAAACCTAATCTCCGGGTTGGTGACCCAACTGAATCAAGCAAACCAAACTCTCAATCAGAACAGAGGTGTTGCAAACCCACCAGTTTGCACGTTCAAGCACTTTAACTCCTGTAATCCGCTGAAGTTTACGGGTTCTAAGGGAGCCACTGGTCTGCTACAGTGGTTTGAGAGTATTGAAAACACCTTCATCAACAGTGACTGTCCTGAAAATCTGAAGGTGCGTTATGCCACCAATGTTTAACAAAAGAGAGCACTGACTTGGTGGAATGGCGAAAAGCGAACTAGGGGAGTTGACGCTGCTCTAGCACTGACGTGGACTGAGGTCAAGAACCTGATGACCACTGAATTCTATCCTCACAGTGAGATGAGGAAACTGGAAACTGAGTTCTGGGAATTCAAGCAAGACAGTGGTGAGAATGTAATCTATTATTCTCGCTTCCATGAGTACAGTTTGCCGATACCTCATTTGGTGACACCATTGGAGAGAGCGATCGAGAAGTACGTAGGCGGTCTACCTATGCAGATTCAAGACACAGTCTATGGTAGCAACTCTGCCACACTGGAGGCTGCAATCCGCCTATCTGCAACTTTAACTGATAATCACGTGAAGGCTGGAACACTCATCAGAAAGGGGTCTAAGAAAGCTGATACAAAGTCCACTGCCAAGGAGATTTCAACTGAAGTCAAGACTGAACAAGGCAGTTCATCCAAAAGCAGCAACAAGAAGCGAAAGACCAGGAATTTTGTTGTTACTACTCCTGCTGCAAAGACTACTCAGCAATCATCAAACAACTCAAACACCAGAAATTATGTTGGGGTCACTCCTCAATGTAACATCTGCAGATATCATCATGCACCTAACTTGCCATGTCGCGTCTGCAACAACTGCGGCAAGTATGGTCATTTTGCAAATGTTTGTCGGAATGCACCGCAAGCACAAAGGATGCAACCTGCACCGCTTGCACTGCCAGCTCCACATGCACAACCACTTCAAGCTATACCCATCCGCCAAGTACCTGCACAGGCAAGAGCCTGTTATGAGTGCGGAGATGTGGGTCATTTTAGGAATCAATGCCCAAAGCTGGCGGGGAACAATCAAAGGATGACGAGAGGCAGAGCTTTCCAACTGAATGCTCCGGCAGCTCAAGCCAACCAAGATGTTGTCAACGGTACATTCCTGATTAATAATTCATATGCATTAGTATTATTTGATTCCGGTGCTGATAGGAGTTTTGTTTCACACGATTTTGAATATATGCTTGGAATAACACGTACTAAGATAGACAAACCGTTTAACATAGAGGTGGCTGATGGTAATACTATTGATATTGTCACTGTTATTATTGGATGTATGGTGAACTTAAATGATTACGTTTTCCCAATTGATCTTATACCTATGCAACTTGGTAGCTTTGATGTTATCATATGCATGGATTGGTTAGCCGCCCACACAGCGGAAATCGTTTTTCATGAAAAATATATTCGTATTCCCTTACCTTCGAGTGAAACTTCAAGAGTTTTTAGGGAAACTTCTAGTAAGGGTCTTAAGCTAATGTCATGCACTAAAGCTCACAAGTACCTTAGGAAGAAATGTATAGCATTTTTAGCACACATTGTGGAGAAAAAAGAGAAATGAAAGAGCATTGAAGACGTTCCTGTGATAAGATATTTTCCTGAAGTATTTCCGGACGACTTGCCGGGTCTTCCACCAGAACTTCAAGTAGAATTTCGAATTGACTTAGTAACTGGTGCGAACCCAGTCGCCAAAGCTCCTTAAAAACTTACGCCTTCGGAGTTACAAGAATTGGCGAGCGAACTACAAGAGCTGACTGATAAGGGATTCATTCGCCCGAGCCATTTGCCATGGGGTGCACCGGTCCTGTTTGTTAAGAAAAAGGACGGGTCATTCCGAATGTGCATCGACTACCGTGAATTAAACAAGTTGACCATCAAGAATCGATATCCTCTGCCACGCATCGATGATCTTTTTGATCAACTTCAAGGCTCGGCATGGTTTTCGAAGATTGATCTTAGGTATGGGTATCATCAGCTTCATGTACATGATGATGATATTCCCAAGATGGCTTTTTAAACAAGATATGGCCATTATGAATTTCTGGTAATGCCTTCGGTCTTCCCAATGCACCAGCGGTTTTCATGGACCTTATGAACTGTGTTTGCAGGCCATACTTGGATAAATTTGTGATTGTATTCATTGATGATATTCTGATATACTCTAAGAGCAAAGAAGAACACGAGCAACACCTCAAGTTGGTTTTGGAGATCCTTAGAGAAGAACGATTGTATGCCAAATTCTCCAAGTGTGAATTCTGGCTTAAGGAAGTTCAATTCTTGGGACACATAGTCAATGAAAAGGGTGTTCACGTGGATCCTGCGAAGATTGAAGCGGTGAAGAATTGGGGTACACCGAAGACACCAACGGATATTCGATCATTTCTTGGACTTGCCGGTTACTATCGGCGGTTTATTTCGAACTTCTCCAGGATTGTTGTCCCCCTCACTTCTTTGACTCAAAATGTAACATCACTGTATTTTCAGTTATCCGTACATATGTACGATTGTACTGTTACGACCTGATGTATTAATTTACTAATGATTATGAATTATGGACTGTCATTACTGATATTATTAAGAATTGGTATACATATTGAGAACATATTATGACATGCATAAACCATGGTGAGTTTAATTGAAACCCAACTAAACAGAACCAGAGAGTTTATTGCAGTTACATTTCACAGATTATGGATGTTGATTTGGAATGGAAGGTAATTGGGAAATTGTTATGGTTTGGTTGCTAAACATAGTCAAGGACACATGGTCATGGTTTATCGAAATAGCGGTGGGACGGTGTTGGGGAGGTTGCGATCTACCCCTGCATATGCCCTATACATATGCATATTTCGGTCTATCATGGATGTGTCAGTGATATGGTTTAGTGGGGTTTTGGATTGGGATTGATAATATCAAAGTTAATAAAATAATATTGGAAAGGATTACGCGATGGTGAGGTTACGAACATTATTTAAACGCGAATATTGGTTCAGAAGTATTAACTTAAGAATGTATTCGCGTGGGTGACGATTCACACGAATATAATTATTAAGAATAATATTCTGAAATGATATTCCATAAATTGTAAATCAAATCGAAATACGATACGAGCGTCGGATTTTCAAAGGAGACGATCTTTACGAATACGTACGTAAGTAACGCGTTTCGACGAGATAATTAGATAATATCTAACGATATTGAATTAATAAATGAAAACTGAAAATATTTATTAGGAATCACAACCGAAAACGAAACCGAGCAAAACGTATTTAATTAAATAAATAAGTTAATGAAGATAAAACGAAACTGTTTTACGAAAACACTTTATTCGAAATCGTTTTATGAAACAATATTAATTAAAATCATTTTATTTGAAATGAAATATAAATATTTAAACGTCTTATGTTTAAATATATTCACGAGAAAAAAAAACCGAACTTATTATATGTGTTAACGCGATAAAAACGAGACCGACCACGCGGAGACTACACGGGTTATTAAGAAGAAGAAGTAACCTACTTCTTCATTCTTACACAACACACTTTCTCTCTCTAACCCTAAATTCGCCACCCACAATCCCCCTCAACTTCTCTCTAGCTTTTCTAGCTCGTTTCTTGACGAAATCGTGAGATCTCGGTGCCTAAACGACCACACGATCGAGAGGAACAAGAAGATACAAAGAAATCCCAAGTTCAGTCGACGTATAGAGGTAAATCTTGAGTTTTATTTTGTTGTTTTCACTTAAAACACAACCGGTTGGTATATACATGCTTTAAACGAATTCTATGGTCGAAAAACTCTAAAACGAGTTAGTAGAAACGAGTAGGAGTAGTTGGGTGAACCTGCAACAGGTTGAAAGAGAAGATGGTGATGACGAGCAGCTGGGATGCGCAGGGTTCGTGGGCCGCAACGAACCTGCCTCAGCCTGCAATGAACTTGGATCCTTGTTGTCACCACCGAACCTTGGCCGAACCCCACACCCTTGACCAGCGAACCTTAGTAGGGGCGCCGAACCTAGAATGTGGTGGAGCTGAGATCAACGAACCCTTGGTTTAAACCCAACTCTTTGGGCCGAACCCTGGGTGAACCCAAGGTGGGACGAACCTTGCTTCGCTATGGCCGAACCTAGGGATAACGAGCCCTTCCTCTTGCCTAGCCGAACACTAATGAGGTGTGCAGCGAACCTAGGATCATGACAAGCGAACCTTGGCTGCCAACTTCCACTACCGAACCTATCTTGGGCTGCAACATTTCATGGGCCGAACCTTCTTTATTTCAGCCTTTAGCCGAACCTTAGCATCACCAAACCTGCAATGGGAGGCGAACCTAAGGAAAAGAAGGAGATAGGTTCGCTGCTTCTTGAACAATAAACCATAAGTGCCGAATTAGAATTTATGAGGAGTTAAAGAGCATAGGAAGTCAAGCACGTGTGTGCATGCATGAAAAATTAGGGTTAGATAAAGAGGGTTTTGTAACGAGATACAAGCATGCATGCATGGGTGCCTTGAACCACCATCTTTTAGAATATACATGAGTTTTGAATGATGGGTTGACATGGTTTGAACTATTAATAAGGATAACTTAAATAAAATTTTATTAGTCCTAAAGCGGATTGTATAATTTAGAAAAGTGGTGGTAGAATTGAGTAACCATGCATGTATGTATGGACTTGTGTATGAATATATGATATACGTAAATATAAAATAAAAACAACAACAACAACAACAATGGATGGAGTTTAATATTAAACATATCAAAATTTACTAAAAATGTAGGTTGGAGTGGTTAGAATCCATGAATTGATTCTGGGAGGTCTCATGTTCGAGTCCCTCCCAGCATTTTATTTATTTATTTTTTTTTTTGATTACCTTTAAACTTGCTTTGATCGAAGATTTCTATACCAAACATTTAACAGTAAGTGATTACCATTAAAAGTCATAGATATGTATGTCCATATAAAGAATTCATTTCTTATAATTATAAGTCTTTTTTTAAAAAAAAAACAACAGTAATAAACACTTTTATAAAATAAACTTATACAAACGAGTAAACGTGTATACGAATTAGAATGCGGTTAAACTAACATGAAATTAAACAAAACACAGATTTTTGAATCATCGGGGATTTGGATTACTCGCTTATTTTCGATTACTTTTGATTACTTGCTAAGGCTAAGGTACGGATTTTATTTCCTTATCTCATAGTATATCTGATTTTGCTTCGTTTATGTACGGATCCTGTTTAATTAAATCATAGTATTTCTGTTTCTGTAACCGTTTAATTTCTGTTTCTATATTGCCACGATATGATATCGTGTTTCCCTGTTTCGTTTAACATGCAATAGGTCTATATTATTGTACTCATTATTGCATGATCTGATTATGACATAACTTGGTAGTTTAACTACCCCACTGAACCTAATTAAACTACTAAACCTACTGAACCTACTGAACCTACTAAACTTCTGATCTATTACCCAAGCATGCCCCTACCTGTAAGGATGACTACAGGCCCTTCATGGCGGCAACCATGATGTGGAACCACCCGTGGCGGTTAGTTGAGTTCACGGCGTCTCTATTTTAGTACTCTGATAGTCCACTTGTGCACCTACTGAATTCTGCAGAGGCGTATGGACTGGTCCTAGGATAATTTTTAACTGTACTTTCTGATCTCTGGGGGATAGTGACGTGTATGCCAACACTAACTATCTCATGTGTCTGGTAAGCGGGAGTAGCTACCCGTGAACCTTACGCTATTATATGTACAGTCGGCTCGAGGTGTATTCTAGGATTTCCCACTATTTCTGACTTACATTATAACCTATTTTGTTGTTTCTCGAAGGTTATATTCGATTCAAGTCAGACCACTGTTTACTACTTCTGTTTCTGTTTATGTTACTGCTCTGTTTCAAGTATCTGTTTATAAATGTTATTCTCAGTAACTTCACCATCTTCTGAACTTCTGTTAATTACTGTTTTTTTTCATTACTGAGCATTCTTTGGCTCAGCCGTATTTGTTTTTGTGGTGTTTATATGTGTTGTATAAGTAATCCAGGAAATCAGCCTGGGAACTGAGGAACGAGACACGAGAGATTATCTTGAATTTATTATATAAATACTTTAATGAATTTTATCATAAGATTTTATTATGTATTTGGTTGACTTATGTAAGACTTTTATTATATTTTAATATATTCTGGATTGTTGCATTAATTCTGATCTCCGTATAAGTGACACGTCAGCCCTAATTAGGTTGGGGTGTTACAGTTATGGTATCAGAGCTAAGGCTCTTTCCTGTAGAAAACTTAAACAAATTAAAACACGTGAGATTAATGGGTAGACATCGGGTTATGATTCAAAAGTTCTGATTAGTCAACACTATTTCTTAAATCGTGTAATGTGCTTTAGATGTCGTCTGAAAACACGCAAACAGATGCTGCGATCACGGACGCGATTAATCGAGCTTTTAATGAACGACTACCAGATATAATGGAAACGATTGTGCATCTGTTGAACCCTACGAGGAACGTTCCGCCACCTCCTCCTCCTCCGAATTATCCACCTCCTCCGATTCCTGATCCACCACCTTATGGTTATGAGAATCACACGAATAACACTGCTTCAGGCATTCATGTGTGGCTGGCTAGATTTCTGAAACATAAGCCACGGTCGTTCACTTCTGCGCCTGATCCGATGGATGCATGAAACTGGATTATGCATATTGAAAAGATCTTTGAGGTCTTAGGAGTTGAAGATCAGTATAAAGTAAGGTTAGCTGCATATAAACTGGAGGATGATGCACAGTCTTGGTGGAGGGGAATCAAACACGCTCAAGGTGGAGACGTGTATGCTGCTACATTGACATGGGAAGAATTTAAAGAAGTCTTCTATCAGCAATATTTTTCCACTTCACATCAAGAGAAGTATTATCGAGAGTATGCCACCATTGCTCAGAGTGATAATGAACCGATGAGAGAGTTCATGGCTCGATTTACTAGATTAGCTAGTTTTCTGGGTGAAGCTGCTGGAAGTCAACAAGTGCAAGCAAATAAACTCAAGTGGGCTGTTTGTGACAGGTTTAAAAAAATGATAGTAATGATGAAGTTCAGTAATATCACTGAAGTTGCTGATGCAGTTCAAACTTTAGAATTGACTGAGAATGTTAAAACAACTGGTGAAAGCAAGAAAAGAGATCGGGAGAATGATCGTGTTCCATATTCGGGGCAATCATCATCACAAAATTCGTATCTGAGAAACAATAAACCAAAATTCAATCATAACCAAAATCCCGGAAATAACCGTAACCAGTTTCAACTAAACAACTCTCAGCCATTCCGTTCAGGAAACTCTAAGTCACCTCAAACCAAACCAAACCAGAACCGAGCACTGGTGCCTCATGTCAACACCCGTGCCCAACCATTAAACCAATACCCAAATCCAAACCCACCTCCACCATGTACCACTTGTGGTAAACCGCACAGAGGGGTATGTCGTTTTACAAAACGTTTATGCTATAGATGCGGTCAAACTGGTCACTGGTCAAAGATTGACCTCAACTAGACACACGGATGATTACAGCAGGAAATCAAGCAAAAACTACTGCAGGTGGAAGAGTTTTTGCATTGACTGCTCAGGATGCTGCTCAAACACCAGGTGTGTATTTCTGTAAATATAAGTTTCTGTAAATATAAATTTCTGTAATATGTGTGTGTTAGTTAATTTTAATTATCTGAAATTAAGTGTGTCTGAACTAGTAAGTATTGAATTAGGAATCATTTCTGGTATGCTTCGTTATGGTGTTCGTGATATATATGTTTAATTCGATACGGGAGCAACACATTCGATAGTGTCTCACTTGTTTATCAAGTATCTCATGATTCCACCAACTATTCTGGAACCTGCACTGGTCATCACTACCCCTATTGGGGAATCGATTTCGATTTTGCGAATGTATCGTGACTGTCCGATTCAGATTGAATCCATCATCAGGAAGGATGACTTATTTCCGATGCAGATGAATGATTTTGATATGATTCTCGGTATGGATTGGTTGTCAAAACACCGAGTCACTATCGAATGTCAAACACGCCGCGTACTCTTTGGTGATCCAACAAGTCCTTTGCTTACATATCAAGGAATTCAACCTCGCAAGCCTCTGAAGATAATCTCATCTCTTAAAGCTCAAAAATTCATATCACGTGGTTGTGCTGGATTCCTGGCGTCGGTGAAAGTTGTATCTGAAAATGAACTAAGTCTTTCAGATCATCCAGTTGTTCGTGAATTTCCTGATGTGTTTCCTGAAAATTTACCGGGCATTCCACCTGATCGTGAAGTAGAATTCACAATTGATCTTATTCCTGGTGCCGAAGCGATTTCTAAGGCACTTTATCCTATGGCACCACTGGAACTTAAGGAGCTGAAGGAACAATTGCAAGAGTTATTGGAACTAGGGTTTTTCAGACCTAGTGTCTCACCTTGGGGCGCACCGGTACTGTTTGTTAAGAAGAAGGACGGAACAATGAGGTTATGCATCGATTACCGGGAACTCAACAAGATCACCATTCGAAATCGTTATCCATTGCCACGCATCGATGATTTGTTTGATCAACTACAGGGTGCAAAATGTTTCTCAAAAATTGATCTGAGGTCAGGTTATCATCAGTTGAAGATCAAGGACTCAGACATCTCTAAATCTGCTTTTCGCACTCGCTACGGTCACTACGAGTTCGTGGTAATGCCATTTGGATTAACGAACGCTCCGGCTGTATTCATGGACCTAATGAACCGAGTGTTCCATGATTGTCTTGACAAGTTTGTAATCGTATTTATTGACGATTTTCTTGTATACTCCAGAAGTAAGGAAGAACACGAAGAACACCTTCGAACAGTACTTGGAATCTTACGACAAAAGAAACTTTATGCAAAGTTTTCAAAATGTGACTTTTGGCTTGAGAAAGTTGCATTTTTGGGACATGTAGTTTCTGCAGATGGTGTTATGATGGATCCTGCTAAGATTGAAGCTATCACAAAATGGCCTATACCTACTTCTGCTACAGAAGTTAGAAGTTTTCTTGGACTGGCTGGTTATTACAGACGATTTGTGGAGGGATTCTCTAAGATTGCTCTACCTCTTACACAATTGTTAAGGAAAGGGGTTAAGTACTCTTGGAATGATGAACGAGAAAAGAGTTTTCAGGAATTGAAGAAGCGAGTAGTTTCTGCTCCTATTCTGAGTTTACCTTCGGGCACGGGCGGTTATCAAATTTACAGTGATGCTTCAAAGAAGGGACTTGGTTGTGTATTGATGCAACACAGTAAGGTTATTGCTTACGCTTCACGGCAATTAAAACCTTACGAAATTAATTATTCGACACATGACCTCGAGCTTGCAGCCGTTGTTTTTGCATTGAAAATCCGGAGGCATTATCTTTACGGGGAGACTTGTGACATTTTTACCGATCACAATAGCTTGAAATACACCTTTACGCAGAAAGAGTTGAATACGCGTCAAAGACGTTGGCTGGAATTGTTGAAAGATTATGATGCAAACATTCAGTATCATCCGGGAAAAGCTAATGTTGTAGCTGATGCTCTTAGTAGGAAAAATTCAGGAATGTTATCGTCTTTCCAGTTACAACGAGAAATTGTTGCTGATTTTGAAAGACTGAATATTGGCTTTCAAGTTGGTAGCTCAGATGGGTACCTTGCCAAGTTTCAAATTGAACGTGATTTGATTTCACGAATCAAAGAAGCTCAGAAAGAAGATGGAGAATTATGGGCAGTGACCGAAAATTTAGAAGTTGGCAAGCAGTCTGAATTTCGAATTGATGAACATGGAGTTGTATGGTGTGGCAAACGATTATGTGTTCCGAATGACACATCACTTCAGGAATCTTTATTATCCGAAGCACATAGTTCACCATTCTCTATTCATCCAGGATCGACAAAGATGTACCGAGATCTTCGTCAGCATTTCTGGTGGAACGGAATGAAGGAAGACGTAGCAAAGTACGTTAGTCGTTGTCTTACTTGTCAGCAGGTTAAGATTGAACATCAGCGAGCAAGTGGGTTACTTCAGCCACTTGATATTCCTTTATGGAAATGAGATGACATTTCTATGGATTTCGTTACTAGATTACCGAAGACTTTCAAGAAAAATGATGCTATCTGGGTTATTGTTGACATATTGTCAAAATCAGCTCATTTTCTGCCTATTCAACAAGGGCATTCAGTTAGCAAGTTATCAGAAATATTTACACAAGAAATCATAAGATTACACGGCACTCCAGCTTCTATCGTATCGGATCGAGATCCAAGATTTACTTCACACTTTTGGAAAGGATTACGGTTTGCATGGGGTACTAGATTGAGATTTAGTACTGCTTTTCATCCACAGACCGATAGTCAGTCAGAACGTACTATTCAGACACTCGAGGACATGTTGCAGGCATGTGCCTTAGAGTGGACTGGGAACTGGGATGAGTACTTATGTTTAGTTGAGTTTGCGTACAATAACAGTTGGCAAGCTAGTATCGGCATGGCACCCTTTGAACTATTGTACGGTCGTAAATGTCGAGCACCTATATGTTGGGATGAAGTCGGGGAAAGAACGATTGAGGGACCCTAATTGGTTCAGATTACTAATGAGAAAGTCGCTATTGCTCGTGAACGTTTAAAAGAAGCCCAAAGTCGTCAAAAGAGTTATGCAGATAAACATCGCCGATCTTTAGAGTTTACCGTGGGTGACAAAGTGTTTCTTAAAATTTCTCCATGCAGAGGTATACGTCGCTTTGGGTTGAAAGGGAAACTCAGTCCGAGATTTATCGGGCCGTTTGAAATTCTGGAACGAGTTGGTGAAGTTTCTTACCGTTTAGCATTACCACCTCAACTTTCGCATGTACACAACGTATTTCATGTGTCATTACTGCGAGGTTATAATTATCATCCGCTTCACGTAGTGAATTATCCAATTCAGGAGATTCGTGAGGATTTAACGTTTGAGGAGGTACCCGAGGCAATTCTCGATCGTCAAGAACGTGTTATGAGAAGGAAAACGATTCTGTTTTTGAAGATTTTATGGAAGAACCATTCTGAACGCTAAGCAACTTGGGAATTGGAGGAAATGATCCGTTCTCAATATCCGAATTTGTTTGAGTCGTAATTGCTTGATTTTCTAATTTGTATCTGTTTTGACTGAATAATTATGTGCCCTTGAAAGTCATCTGATATTCTGTAATAAAATCAGTATCAAGTTTTAAAAAACAAATAATCAAATAAACAAATAGGCCTGTAAAAAAATAACAAAATAAAAAGAAAAAGGAAAAAAGAAAACAAACCATTCTGTAATTCTGAAATTTCGAGGACGAAATTTTTTTTAGGGGAGTAGAATTATAATATACGTAAATATAAAATAAAAACAACAACAACAATAATAATAATAATTATAATTATAATAAATAAATAAATAAACCGCTTGAAATGTTACCGGATAATTAAACTATGTTAATGGGAATAATTCAGTTGACGTTTAGTATACAATTAATGTTAAATCAAGTGTATGGTATTATAAAATTTTTGAAACCTAAGGTAGATTCAAGAAATGGTGGTGGCTGTTGAAGTGTTCGGACCGAAATTGAAACGTCAGAAATACGAAATGAAACGTAGGCAGTTAAGGAGATTTACTCATGATTAACACCTAGCATTCCAAATGATCTACCATTTGGCTATACACACAAATATTCCAAATTCACATTCTGGAGTTTTCTTGTACTCTTGATAAAAAAACGCTCACAACCAAACAAACCACCGGAGTTATCTTCACGATCAGAATGGAATGTTATTGCAGCCAACTCTAATCATCATCATAATGGTGGTATAACTGTTGAAGGCTCTGTACGGTCAGCATCACCATTTTCTACGATCTGAACCACCGCCGGACAAATTCATTATCAAGGATACCGGAAGCGGAACCGTGCACGTCAAAGTAGTTCTTACTTTCTGGTTTCATTCGTTTCTACCACTATCAAGGTAAATTCCAGAGCGTTTGAATCGCGTAGGTTCGGTAAACACCTTTGTATAATTCAGATGTGGTCATGTTGAATCTCTGTTTAAAATTCAAGTTTTTCTTGAGTGTTCGAACAAAGTCTCATGCCATAAAATGTATAACTCAACCGGAACAAAATCGTAATAACGATTTAGATTGGATCGTAGCAAATGGGATTGTAAAAACGAGACATAATAACATTTATGAATGTTTGAAAACACTAAATGTAAAAATTATTAAATTTGCTAAAACCTGCAAACTGAAAAGAAACAAGGAAAGGAAGGAAGAAGATGACCAATATGGATGGAGTTTAATATTAAACATATCAAAATTTACTAAAAATGTAGGTTGGAGTGGTTAGAATCCATGAATTGATTCTGGGAGGTCTCATGTTCGAGTCCCTCCCAGCACACTTTTATTTATTTATTTTTTTGATTACCTTTAAACTTGCTTTGATCGGAGATTTCTATACCAAACATTTAACAGTAAGTGATTACCATTAAAAGTCATAGATATGTATGTTCATATAAAGAGTTCATTTCTTATAATTATAAGTCTTTTTTTTTAAAAAAAAAACAACAGTAATAAACACTTTTATAAAATAAACTAATACAAATGAGTAAATGTGTATACGAATCAGAATGCGGTTAAGCTAACATGAAATTAAACAAAACACAGATTTTTGAATCATCGGGGATTTGGATTACTCGCTTATTTTCGATTACTTTTGATTACTTGCTAAGGCTAAGGTACGGATTTTATTTCATTATCTCATAGTATATATGATTTTGCTTCGTTTCTGTACGGATCCCGTTTAATTAAATCATAGTATTTCTGTTTCTGTAACCGTTTAATTTCTGTTTCTATATTGCCACGATATGATATCGTGTTTCCCTGTTTCGTTTAACATGCAATAGGTCTATATTATTGTACTCATTATTTCATGATCTGATTATGACATAACTTGGTAGTTTAACTACCCTACTGAACCTAATTAAACTACTGAACCTACTGAACCTACTGAACCTACTATACCTACTGAACTTCTGATCTATTACCCGAGCATGCCCCTACCTGTAAGGATGACTACAGGCCCTTCATGGCGGCAACCATGATGTGGAACCACCCGTGGCGGTTAGTTGAGTCCACGGCGTCTCTATTTTAGTACTCTGATAGTACACTTGTGCACCTACTGAATTCTAGAGAGGCGTATGGACTGGTCCTAGGATAATTTTTAACTGTACTTTCTGATCTCTGGGGGATAGTGACGTGTATGCCAACACTAACTATCTCATGTGTCTGGTAAGCGGGAGTAGCTACCCGTGAACCTTACGCTATTATATGTACAGTCGGCTCGTGCTGTATTCTGGGATTTCCCACTATTTCTGACTTACATTATAACTTATTTTGTTGTTTCTGGAAGGTTATATTCGATTCCAGTCAGACCACTGTTTACTACTTATGTTTCTGTTTATGTTACTGCTCTGTTTCAAGTATCTGTTTATAATTGTTATTCTTATTAACTTCACCATCTTCTGAACTTCTGTTAATTACTGTTGTTTATCCATTACTGAGCATTCTTTGGCTCAGCCGTATTTGTTTTTGTGGTGTTTATATATATGTGTTGTATAGGTAATCCAGGAAATCAGGCTGGGAACTGAGGAACAAGACACGAGAGATTATCTTGAATTTATTATATAAATACTTTAATGAATTTTATCATAAGATTTTATTATGTATTTGGTTGACTTATGTAAGACTTTTATTATATTTTAATATATTCTGGATTGTTGCATTAATTCTGAATTCCGTATAAGTGACACGTCAGCCCTAATTAGGTTGGGGTGTTACAGAATAAGTATAACATTCTCATTTCGCATACATATCTATGAAAAGAATACATAAGATTCGCAATTTAATTATCATCATTAGATAATTTAAAGTTAACGAGTTCAAACTTTTATTTGATGATAATCAATAATGAAACCTCAAGTAGTATAATTTAACTTAGATTAAATAGCTAAGTTAAAGAAGCATTTAATGCTTTAAAATATGAACACTTATAATAATTGAATCATACGCACATATTTATGAATATGAGACACGATAAATTACAGGTTGATCGAATTGTTCTGATTCCCAAACGAGAGCGCGCATTCTTCTAAAACACTGAATTTAAAGAACTCAAGTGAGTTCTCATAACCTCCTTTTTAAACTGTTTTGTTTTAAAACTCGGAGGTGAAACATGTATACCAATTTTAAATATTATTTTGATAACACATGGATGATACCTGTTTATCAATATGATATTCATATTATGGGATTATCATTATTTATGGAATATCATTGATTATCATATATCCGTGTGACATTGTCATTGACTCCGGTCATTAACAATGATTACATGTATTGCCACTTGGATTATCACAACTCCATGAATTGTTATTGTTGACTTCGGTCTTCCGAAACGATTGCATGTATTGTCACGTGGGTTGCTACCACTCCATGGATCATGTCTTTAACTTATGTTAATCACATTAATTCTATGTATTGTCACATATACTATTTGAGAATATTAATGTTTGAGATTTGTTGAATGGTTATGTGGTTGATTATCTATAATTGTCTATGATTATATGGGATATGTGACTATGTGTTGGTTTATGTGTTGGATTTTGTGCTGGGATGTGGTGTTGGATATTCTCACAGGTACTCATGTGGATTTTCTCAAGAAATTCTAAACTCTTATAATCATTTTATAAAACCTTTTTAAATATAAAAACTTATGATTACTCACCAACTACTTCGTAGTTGACACTTGATTTTTACATGTTTCAGGAAATGAAGACAAGTAGGTAGGGCAGGATAGCTCTACATCTTTTGGGGACATCATCACTTAGGTTCTTGGACTTAGCTAAATAACTGAAATTCTGGCGATTAGAATTTAGTTAGATAGCTAAATCTCTTTTGTATTTAATGTAACTAATTCATGATGAACATGATTTTTGATGTAATTAATTTGGTTGATTGATTGTTATGTAATGGATTAATTAGATGCCCACGAGCTTTTGAACAATCCACACATCCCTCGTGGCATCCCGACGTTTCCGCCATCGGTCGGGGTGTTACACAAAAGAATAAACCTTATGAGTGGGGACCAAAGCAAGAAGAGGCATTTCAGACTTTAAAGCAGAAACTTTGTGATGCTCCTATCTTGACACTGCCTGATGGAAATGATGATTTTGTGGTTTACTGTGATGCATCCAACCTAGGTCTCGGTTGTGTTCTCATGCAACGGGGAAAGGTTATAGCATATGCATCAAGACAGCTGAAAATTCACGAGAAGAACTACACTACACATGACTTGGAACTTGGTGCAATCGTTTTTGATTTGAAGATATGGAGACATTATCTTTATGGCACTAAGTGTCACACCCCCAATTTCCCACTCGTGGTGTCAGTCCACATGGGTGTGACGTGTCCAGAATCACAGCTCAAGGTCATATAGAACACTTATATATGCGTTTACAAATCCAAATTTTGACACATACACTCATAAAATAGTTTGCAGCGGAATAAAAGTTATCAAATCATATTGCAACGGAAAATCAAATATTCGTGCAGCGGAATAAATAAGTCATAACATGCAGTGGAAAGTTTGAAGATGTTAGACATCACATTGTTTAGAAATTACATAACGATTAAATATTGTTTTCAAAAGACACAACAGAATGCATGCGGTTCCTAGAGCTCATCCCTTAAATGTGCATCCTGTTCCATACGCAGCTAGTTACCTGAGAATACAAGTTAGAAAAGTGTCAACGCAATGGTTGGTGAGTTCACAGGTTTTGATATACGTATATATAGTAAGAAAGTGTGTCATGTTGTTTATCAATGTTAGTACCGAGCCCTAGGCCCAAAGTGTCAGTGCGTCACTACCGAACTAGACTTGTTTGTCCTTGCCTCCGCTATGCCTCATATGCATAGCAAGTTAGGTCAGAGTTTGCACGGGTTATGACATCCAGTCAACATTGTGCCCCGTGGGGTTAGTCATTCCCTAATGGATCCATCCAAATCTACCACGTTGTTCGTACATTAACGGTAAGACTTTGTGAGGGCTTGTTACGAGTTCAACACTTAATGTTTGTCCAATAAACCAGCATACACATAGTGTTTGTACAGTAATAGATGTTTGACTCGATGCAACTAGCATTCTCCCCCTATTTAAAAGCGTTTGAAAAAGAGTAAAGAGGGGCCGTAAACTCACCTTAGTGATAAGAGTAGCAAATAAGCGTAAGCTCCTGATGTAGTAGCACGTGTCAGTCACCGGCAACCTATATCGCATACCGTACGTGAGTTTGTGTAAGTGACCGTGCTAGTGTTTGTGTTAGTGCTCGTGTTCGTGTTCGTGTTCAACAACCCTTGGTTGTTCATGTTTGTCCGTGTCGGTCCACAATGACCGTGTTTGCTCATGTTGGTCCACATTGACCGTGTTTGACTGTGTTGGTCCACAATGACCGTGTTTGACCATGTTTGACCGTGTTTGACCGGAGTTGACCAAGTTTGACCGTGTCAAGTCAACGACCCGTTGGTGAACCGTGTGACGGTTTGTGAATCGTGTAGCAATCGTGTAAGTACTCGTCGTGTGCAAAACGCGTAAATCGCGTCCATGGACAACTTACTAATTATAGTAAGTTTCCATTTATAGAAAGTTCACAAAGCATATCGGTTTTATAGTTCTAGCATGTTCAATGGTCCTACGTGATCATGTTAACACATAGCACATCGTCATACGAATTCATATAAGTCGCTTATAACATGTTAGCATACAAAAGTTTCCTAAAATGGAAAGCTTCCATTTATAGCATACGTGACATCGGAAACCATCTAACTTAGCATCTAATCATCATGTTATAACATAATAAGTCATCTAGCATGCTCGAATCACACAACATGTTGACAAATCGGTTTTTCTAAAAATAAAGTTACTATAAATAGTAACTTTGTTGTTTTTGCATAGAAATAACCATTTTAATATTTCTAAACCTATTTTCATGTTACAAATCATCAAAATAAACCATCTAACATTATTTAAACATGTCAACATAACCTAACTCATCACTTAGCAATATTTCATCAACAAAAGTTACTAAATATAGTAACTATGTTGAAAAATGACCAAAACATTATCAAAATCATATTCTAAGCATTCTAATCATCATCTTATCATCCCAATAACAAATCCACATACATGCATGTTCATCATTTCACCCATAACATTGTTTTGACAACATAAAGCTTCTAATAATAGAAAGTTTATAAAAAAATCATCGTTTCAACATCATCTAACCATGTAATCATCTTCCAATATCATCAAGAGATATATCTAAACATTAAAAATCATCCCACATGCCATGGGTCATACATGCATGTGGGTTTTTCACTTGATAATGACCAAATCATGCATTCCAACGACACACATCATCATGGATCGTCACAAAACTCAATCTAAACATCATAGATCATCAAGAAACTCATCCTAATCAACAAACCCAGAAATAAATTCGTGCATGTGCCTCAAAGGTGCTTGCATGCAAGTTTCAAGCCATGCATGTGTGCTTGTGAGTGTTTTTAGGCTACAAGGAAGGACATACTACCTTTGAGTGCTCCTAAAAGACTGAGATGATGATGAGATCGAGCTAGAAGGCTTCTAAGTGCTTCTGGACAGCAGCTCCTTCGAATAGCAAGATGTTGGTGATGGTTCTTCGACTTCTAGGAGGTTAATGAGCTTCAACCCTTCAAGTTCTAAGCTTTTTGCAGGTCTCTAATGGCTTCCAGATGGTTTTCTGATAAAGAAGACGAAGATTGAGTGTCTGGGAATCGAGAATAAGAGACTAGGGTGGCTTGATATGATTACAATCTTGGATTTATAAGATTTTGTCGCAGAGACTGCGTCGCGTACCGCGGAGAAGGTTCAAAAACATGCTCCGCGTACCGCGGCGGATTTCGGGAGTCAACTCTCCTCAATGTTTGTCACGTACCGCGACGATGCTTCTTGTTGGGCCATCGCGTACCGCGATGGGCCCCTGAGGAGCCCAATAAGCCCTTTTTAATGGGTTTGATCCGTTCGTCGTCGTTTTCACGCTTTCGAACTATCGTTTGGCCTCGTTTGAACTTCCAAGCTCAAAGTGTGGGTGTTTCGTGAAGTTTTCGGGTGTTGTGCTACACAATGTGCTTGACGTTCACCAACGTTCGTGTGTTTTGACACGTGTGTGCTGTTTGCCGATAATTCCACGAATTATCCTGTTGTGTGTCAGTGTTTGTACTGTCGTGCCACGTGTCACACTAAATTAATCTAATTCTAGTGCCACGTGTACATAAAGTATTTAAATAAACATTTAAATAAATATAAAGCTGACCTGGAAATTACGGGGTGTCACACTAAGTGTGTAGTCTTTACATATCATAAAAGTTTGCAGCATATACTCAGAAAGAAAGAACTCAATATGAGACAACGGAGATGGTTTGAACTGTTGAATGATTATGACTGCGAAATTCGCTACCATCCTGGTAAAGCGAATGTAGTAGCAGATGCGCTTAGTCGCAAGAGTCATGTTCAAATCCATAGTGTCCGAGTGCACACTAATCTCCATAACGATATTCTCATAGCCCAACAACACTCATTGGCTCAAGATAGCCTAAAAGATGAGATGTCTTGAGGGGCCGAATTACAATTGGAAACTAAGGATGATGGTTTGATGTACTCTCTGAATCGGTTGTGGATACCGAACAGGGATGATCTTAGGATGATAATTTTGGATGAAGCTCATAAGTCTCGTTACTCAATCCATCCAGGTGCTGACAAGATGTATCAAGACCGTAGAGTCTTATACTGGTGGCCTGGAATGAAGAAGGATATTGCTAAGTATGTATCCAAGTGCCTTAACTGTGCTAAAGTCAAGGCAGAACACCAACGACCTTCTGGATTGTTAGTACAACCAGAAATACCCATGTGGAAATGGGAGAATATATCCATGGATTTTATTACAAAACTTCCAAGAACCACAACTAGTAATGATAGTATTTGGGTGATAATAGATCTATTAACCAAGTCGGCTCATTTCTTACCGATACGCGAGACGTACCCTGTGCGGAAATTAGCTCGTATCTACGTTGATGAGATCATTAGCCGACATGGAATTCCCTTAAGCATAATATCGGATCGTGATGCTCGTTTCACGGCACAATTTTGGGAATCACTTCATAAAGCATTTGGAACAAGATTGGATCTTAGCACCGCCTATCATCCTCAAATGGATTGACAGACGGAACTGACGATCTAGACACTTGAAGATATGCTGAGAGATTGTGTCATCGATTTCGGTGGCAACTGGGATAGCCATTTACCATTAGTCGAGTTCTCGTATAACAACAGTTATCACGTGAGCATTGGTATGGCACCGTTTGAAGCTCTTTATGGTAGAAAATGTCGGTCACCTATTTGTTGGACCGAGGTCGGAGAATCGCATATCACTGGTCCTGAGATTATTCAAGAAACGACTGACAAGATTCACCAGATTCGTGACAATCTGTTAGCTGCTCACAGTCAACAGAAGAGTTACGCGGATAAGCGACGGAAACTTTTAGAGTTTGAAGTTGACGAGATGGTATTACTCAAAGTATCACCTTGGAAGGGAGTGGTACGATTTGGGAAGAAGGGTAAGCTTGCTCCACGTTATGTTGGCCCTTTTAAGATTCTTGATCGGATCGGGAAGGTTTCCTACAAGTTGGAACTTCCTCCTGAACTTAGTAATGTACACCCGACGTTTCACGTGTCCAATTTAAGAAAATGCTTAGCTGATCAGGATCTTCAGGTACCACTCGATGACATTCACGTCGATGATACCATGCACTTCGTTGAAAAACCAGTGGAGATAATGGACAGTGAAGTTAAAAAGCTCAAACGCAGTCGAATTCCAATTGTCAAAGTACGATGGGAGTCGAAGCGAGAAGATCAGATGAAGCTTAAGTATCCACATTTATTCACTACGGTCACTCCAAGTTGAATTTCGGGACGAAATTCCCTTAACTAGGGGAGACTGTAACATCACTGTATTTCAGGCAATTATATTACATATATGTTTGTACTGTTAAGGTCTTATATGAATTATTGAATGTTAATTATGATGCTGAAACAATTTCTAGACGGATTTATGGCTTAGGAATGATCAATCCTTGTTATTTATTATCCAAATATCATGAAATATCACAATGTGATATTAGAATAGGTTTAATAATCATGTTTAACATACTAATGTGACTGTTATCACCAACATCATATAATCGTTCAAATGAGTATGTTAATGATTGTGATTAGTTTGAAACACTTGGATTTAACCTTGCATTTCAAAGATTAATCAAACTAATCACCTACATTGTTACAATCAAATGGTTTAAACCATTATAAACATTGTTATAATCCCATGCAAACCGGGCATTACAACGGATCAAAACAAGGATTTACCCGTTAACATATCGAGTTCTTCGTTTCTAACCAATCCTAGCCATCATCTAGGCAATAATCAACAACCCTAACTATATCATTACGCTCAAAAACAAGATCTAATCAATCATTATCAAACTAGAAGGTTAAAACGAACCGTTACCTAATCAGACGGAGTTTCGACTGCAAAACAACGATCAGAACTTGCAGAAACGTTCCTTGGTGCGATCCGTGGGTTTAGAGAGCTTCAAATTGAAGATTTGATGAGAAAAAGGGTGTTTTCTTCGTCTGGTAGGTGCTGGAACTCGACAGAATGTTAAAATGATGAAAATAGCATGAAATTCGAGGTTTTGATTTGATCTGCCGCCTCAATACAAGCCAGGCGCACCGCCCCGCGTGGCTGCTTGGCCCGGGGCGTAGTGCGCGGATTCCCTAAGATTTCAGATATTTTGTGGGCTCCGGGCGTACCACCTAGTGAGAAGCGTTGGCGCTAGGCGTACCGCCTTACACCAGTTTTCTCAAATTTTTGGATTTTTCTTCGTTTCGAGATTCCGGACAATCCGTAACTCCGTTTCGCGCACGGTTTTCGCCTATGTTCCCCATTTCTCGCTCACTATCAACCTGTAATAATTACAATTGTTAAATCAACGTGGATTTCAAGCACGACCACATGTGCTCACGTCATTGATGACGTAATTCTCGAAAGCAATTGTCACAATTTCCATCGTGGAATGGAGCTTCAGTTTCAGTGAAACCTGTTTACTCTAAAGCAAAATAACAATGGAATTATGAAGTTCACTCTCAAAGAGCTCCAACTTGTCACTGCTCTAGTGGTTTATGATCTTAAGAAGCTCCCTCTCCTCAAAACCCAGATAACCACAAGGATGGCAGAATTGTCATAAGATGGGCCAAGAAAAGAGCTAAGAATCTAAGAAAACTAAATGAATTTTTGGAAGCATCAGCCTAGGGGGAGACTCTAAGATCAAAAGGTTGGTGTTTTCCAAAAAATAAATATTCTAAGTCCTTGGCCCAAGTCCCAGAAGACCAATACAAGCATCGGAAGGATAAAAGTATCCTTCGAAAACCATCAGTCTTTGGAAGGTATGATTAAACTTCGGAAGATTGAATGCTTCCGAATGATTACTTTATCTTTCCATAAAATAATAAGAAAGCTTTCGTTGAGTACAAGTCTTAAAGATCCGAAGGGCTGAATCAAGCAGTTTCCGATATCATAACTTCTGAGAAGATTTTTCTGCAAATGCCCGACATATTCAAGAAAGGTTCAGAGATGCTTTCTATTATCACGACCAAACAGAAGACATTCTCTCGATAATCAACATTAGAGTATATTTGTCTCATCAGCAGAAGACACTTTACATTTGTGGTTTTTGTAGTGTAGGTAATTAATGTTAAAGTCAAGGTAGTTATTTGTATTAATTGTAATTAATATATATTGTCCTGTCAAGCCATAACAACATACTAGTTTAAGCATTATTTTGTTTTCAGTATTTGACCAGTTTTGTATCCATACGAAGATATGGCTAAAGCTTTTAGTGTAAGACCACTCACTAGTAACTAACTATATGTGTGGATGAGAACATTCTTGTACACTTTAAAATTAAGTGAAATATACTTTGAGCTTGAAGTATTTGTTGTGTTCTTTAGCTTTCATTGTTATTGAGTGCATAAGAAGATGATAGAGATTCCGCATCTGTTAATATTGTGGAAGGAAACTTGTTTAATAGATTGTTGTGCAAATTGCATGACCCGATCCTACAATGGTGTTGGGTCTAGGTAACGGAAAATGCCAAAATATCCATGTTTGGGCTTCACCTAGGTTTATCACATCTCTCCCTCTCCCTCTCCCTCTCCCTCTCCCTCTCTCTCAAATTTTAGTGCAAAAAACGGAAAGAGGCAAATTGAGGACCGAAGACCAATTTGGGTACAACTAGTTAGTGACTATTGTAATGTGTGGTTAGATGAAGATATGAAGGACGTAATTTATGTTATTATTTTATGTTTTGTTGGTGTGTGTCTTAGTATCTTGTTAAGTAGGTAAAATTTTTAAATAATAAAGTTCTTGTTGGTTGTTAAAAAAAACAAAAACAAAATAAATCTTCATTCTTTAAGAGAATAAAATAATTTATGTGGATTTGAAGAGGTAAACACGTGAGGTGGTATTTAAATGTTAATTTTCTAAATTATAAAAAAAAATATGAAAGAAAAACTTATGTCCCATCTGGCCATCTCTTCACAAATTTATATTATAGGATCTTTCGATCGCATGGAATATACTCAATTTCGCCTATAGAAAATGGATGTTAGTGCCATTTTAGCAAAATATGTCCTTAATAAGAAATATGATCTTTTTGACAAAATTAGTTTTAGGTTGTCTCTCTCTATCAAATCTCAAATTTAACATAACATCCAAATTGTGTAACTTTTACTAATGGTATTTTAAACTCGTAATAATTAGGCGTGTTCAGAGCCGAAATGAATCGAGTTAGAGGTCAACTCGGACTCGGCTTGGATTTAAACCGAGCCTGACTTGGTTTGGTTCGGATTGTAAACTGAGCCTGAAGTCTTAACTCGGACTCGTCTCGTTTTTAACCAAGACTTATCTTTACTATCTAAGCCTATCGAGACACCCCTAGTTATAGAAAAACGTAATGCAAAGTTCGACGTAACTGTAACGCTTTTGATCATTGTAATCTGTTTGTGACAAATCTGTTTAGCACTTTGTCAGTTCATTTTATATTTTCTCGATATAGCGATAAAAAAAAATTTGATACAATATCCCTAGCTAATGCGTATTTGTTGGTGTAGTTGTGAGGATGATTTACAATTTTAAATGAGAATAATTTATTTCCTCGTATACTTGAATTGAATTCATACGTCTAGTGCTTTATCGATCATATTTGAAAAGCCCAATTTATTATATTTTCTGTTTCAAACGTTTTTAATAATTTAAAATAGTTATTTTTATAATAAAACACAATCAATATCTATATATATTTATATATATTATGTATATCTATATTTATACATTTTAATAAGAACCAATAAGTTTTAAATAATTAAATAATCATATTTATAGTCACATGAAAATAATTTTCCTTAAAAATAGAAGAACTTACTATTATGCCCTTTAAACATAGTAAAAATGATTCCTCAATTCAACATCTTTTTCTATACTAGCTATATAATAAATAAAGACCAATGAGGCATTGTCTTAATAGTAACATAGGATTATTTTAAATAGGAGGTCTTGGGTTCAAAACCCTCTCGCAGCGAAATATGGGTCTGAGAGGGGGGTCAGGGGGTTTTCTAAGTGGGATTTTCTTTTGAGTTGTTGTGGTTGCTCATGTGAGGTCCAGGTAAGTAAACCTTGGTGACATGGCCCGGAAACAGTGAGCTCATATGATTGAGACCTAGCCGTTCAAAAAAATATAATAAATAAAGATAATCTCACTGAGATTTTCTTTTGGGATGGTTGTGATTGCTCATGTGAGGTCCAGGTAAGTAAACCTTGGTGACATGGCCCGAAAACAGTGAGCTCACATGATTGAGATCTTTGCCGTTTAAAAAAATATAATAAATAAAGATAATCTAGATTTTAATGTGACACATGTTAGTTTTAAATACCATCTAAAAATTTGTTTTCCTACTCTCTTAAGAAATTTTTGTATGAGATATTTTCTAAATTTAATTTTTTTTATTTCTCTTTATTAAATAATATTAGTTTTGTTTAATTGTCAATAAAAATATGATTACATCATAAGTCGCATTTTTTGTCTTTTTTATATAACATTTTAAATAAAATATGCTATGTTTTTAAAAATAATTTATTTTATCTAACCTATGTAATATACACAAGTTATAACATAGTTAATTGTAAATTAAGGAAACAGAAGTGCAACTTTTTGCTATTTATTTATTATTATCAAACACAAACATAAAAAAACAGAAACCCAAAAAAATATTATGGAGAACAAGAATAAAAATACAAGCCCCGTCCGTTCAACTTTAAGCTGTTTTTGTCTTGCATATTTATTGTTCATCTTTTAGAAATTGGAAGGTACGAAATATTCTTTAACAGCTAAGCTTTTATTTCTTCAATCCTGCAACAATGGATTAAACAACTGATACCAAAGTAAAAATTAGTGAATTATACATACATATATATAAAATTCATTGCTAATTTATAAATTAAAATTTAAACAGAAATATCAACCTTAAGGAGTGAAGGGATCCATTAATGGTAAGGGGGAGGTGGGGAGCCGTATATGTAATGTGGGGGTGGGTATTTTTTCACCGGTGGTGGCGGAGGTGGTGGAGACTTGTACACATAGTGTTCTTTGGGTGGAGGTGGAGGCGGTGACTTGTATATGTAATGATGCTTAGGTGGCGGTGGTGGTGATTTCTTAGGTGGAGGAGGTGGTGGTGACTTGTACACGTAGTGATGCTTAGGTGGTGGTGGTGGTGGTGGTGACTTGTACACGTAGTGATGCTTAGGTGGTGGTGGTGGTGGTGGTGACTTGTATACATAATGATGCTTAGGTGGTGGTGGTGGTGGTGGTGGTGACTTGTATACGTAATGATGCTTAGGTGGTGGTGGCGGCGGTGGTGACTTGTATACGTAATGATGCTTAGGTGGTGGTGGTGGTGGTGGTGACTTGTACACATAAGGATGCTTAGGTGGAGGTGGTGGTGGTGGTGATTTCTTTGGTGGAGGAGGAGGTGGTGACTTGTATACATAAGGATGCTTAGGTGGAGAAGGTGGTGGTGGTGATTTCTTAGGTGGAGGAGGTGGGGGTGACTTGTACACATAATGATGCTTAGGTGGTGGCGGTGGTGGTGGTGACTTGTATACATAATGATGCTTAGGAGGTGGCGGTGGTGGTGGTGACTTGTATACATAGTGATGCTTAGGTGGTGGTGGTGGTGATTTCTTCGGCGGAGGAGGTGGTGGTGACTTGTATACGTAATGATGCTTAGGTGGTGGCGGAGGTGGTGGGGACTTGTAAACATAATGATGCTTAGGTGGTGGCGGTGGTGGTGGTGACTTGTACACGTAATGATGCTTAGGCGGTGGTGGAGGTGGTGGTGACTTGTACACGTAATGATGCTTAGGCGGTGGTGGAGGAGGTGGTGACTTGTATACGTAATGATGCTTAGGTGGTGGCGGTGGTGACGGTGGTGGTGGTGACTTGTATACGTAATGATGCTTAGGTGGCGGCGGAGGTGGTGATTTCTTAGGTGGAGGTGGCGGCGGAGATGAGTAAGAGTAGGTGGCAGTGGTCATTGATGGTATGGTTAAAGAAACAAGAACCACCACAAGAGTGACTAAAAGAGTAGCCATTGAAGACATCTTCCTATTGGTTCCCATAGTGGGATCTGAGTTATGATATTAGAAACCTATAGTCCTTTTTATAAGGGAAAAAAATAATTTTTTATTATAATTTATATTATATTTTTAATATTATTAAATTATTGTTTTGTTGAAAATTATTCTACCAACTACAATAAAATAAAATGTATAAATGTTTACGTAAGACAGTCCATGCATCCAAGCCGCCGTATATATTTTTCCCTCACTAGACTAATTCATCCTATGAGTAACTTTCTTTTACGTACGGTCGAGTCCATGCATCCCAAGCCGCCATATATTCCAACACGTACGATACCAATTCATCGTTTGTGTAATTTTTATTTATATTATTTTTTTTCATCTAAATTTATTCTAAAATGGTATATAATTAATGGATGTTCTAATACGTCCCATTTGTAATGCATACATATAATATATATAAGTGTGTGTTTTTAAGAGACCAAAGTAGCACTATTTTAAAGTTATTTAACTTAATTTGTGAAAATAAAGTTAAAAGCATTTGAATGATTAATTTTAAACTACAACTTTAAGCCAAAGACTCTTTTGTAGCAGTTTTTCTATCCCTACTGGGATATGAGTATGGTTTATTTAATTATTTTCATCCTTCCTTCCGAATCTTACTGAAAAGTGAAAATATGTTGGATAAGTTTGTTTGTAATATATGAGTCGCTCGTGAAGTATGAAGAAAAAGAGAAATAAACTAATTGGAACAGTGTATTTGAACTTTAAACACTACGTTGTGTAAAGAAACGAAAAGTATAAAATTTCTATCGTAACACGCTCTACTCTATACTTGGCATGTAGTTTTCTTACGATGTATAGCATCGATTTAGGTTTTCATAAAATTTTTCCTAGCATATTCGAGCGAAGAGAACTTATTTTACTTAACTAATAAATAAATGTATTATAGAGACACTTGATGTATTCCTACAGCACCCTGATTTTGTTTTTCTTGCCTCTCTCTGGTATTAAATCTATCTTATATAATAAATCAAGGTTTTATTTGTCACATGTCATGTAATAAAACATGTTTTATTTTTGTTACCCTCCTAAAACTTGGAACATTAAATTATTTATTAAAAATCCTTAATTAATAGTGATAATTAATAAATTTGACAAATTATTACTTTAACTTATTTTCTCGTATTTAATAAATTATGTATACAAATAAATAATTAAGTCATGAATATCTTACACTTTAATTCAATATTGTAGACGACATTTAATAATATTTTTAAAGTATATTGAAAAAAGCAAATAACTAAACAAAGTAAAATAAAATAGATACATTATAAAACAAATTGTAAACTATACAAATAACGATT
This sequence comes from Mikania micrantha, assembly GCA_009363875.1. NCBI lineage: Eukaryota > Viridiplantae > Streptophyta > Magnoliopsida > Asterales > Asteraceae > Mikania > Mikania micrantha. The sequence goes on from CM018687.1 coordinate 8,407,186, forward strand.
TTATTAAAAATGAGAATATTAAAAACCCAAATTATTTCATGTATATTCATATATTTGTATATTTTAACTTACTATTTTCATTAAATAATATAAAACTTTTAAATCTTTTCATTTTCTAGATAAGTTACAAAAACTAAGGACTTATTTATATATTTTACAAGTTATGTTATAATTATAATTCATAAAAGTTAATTCTTTTTATCTATTGTAATATTATTAAACGTTAGTATATAAATATTTTTACTTATTCAGGTAATTATATAATAAAATATGAAAATTAACTTTAATATTCATATATTTTTTATGACAACTAATTTTAAATTATTATTATTTGTTTATAACTCTTAATTTAAAAAATATATATAATTGGTAATATTTATTATCATTGTAGTCCTTTAGTTTTTGTTTTTCAATGTGTATCTATTATTTAATTATTGATATCCATATTTGATCATGTATTGTGAATTATAGATATGAAAATAATTAATATATTATTAAGCAAATGAATTTAATCTGCAATTAGATATAAAGTTTTTAGTTAAACTTCTTTTCTTATCTAAACTTCTATTTAGGTCTCTTACTATCATTAACTTCAAATTATATTCATTAAAATATTCAATTATAATAATAATTATTATTATTATTATTATTTTCCATGAATCATTTTTGAATATTTTAAAATATTTAGCTTGATAGGATGATTTGAATGTTAAAATACAATATGTATAATTATCAAAAAAAAAAATCAAGTGTAATTCTTATTTTTTTTATAAACATAACTTTAATTTTTATTAAAAAGTATATAACGTTTTGTATATTAAACACGTGTAACACACGGGATTTAACCTAGTACATTATATATTAGATAATAATACTAAATATTAGAGTAAATTACTGATTGTATCCTTTAAAAATGTAACAATTTGCTGGTTTCGTCCTTTAAATTCAAAAATTAATAGGAGTGTCCCTATTTTTAAAATTTTGCACTGATTTTGTCATTTGTCACTAACCATGTTAAGTTATTCCGGAAAAGGGCTTTCTTTTATTTCTATTTTTTTTGTTTTCTTTTTTGTGATTTCATTTTAGTTTTTATATGTTGCTTTTACTACTGAATATGTTTTTAGTTTTTATGACGTAATATAATTTAGATTTCATATTTTATCAATAATTGTAAAAAAGAAATTTTATTTATGTTTAGATAAACACAGTTATTATTTATTTTTTTTAAACCGCGCCACGCAACCAGTAATCCACTAGTTTATCTTTAAAGATAAATAAAAAAACTTAGCCAAAATAAGAAAGCAAATGTAAAAATAAAAGAGCTCAATATGTAGAGCTCCGTTTTAAACGTCAGTTTAAAAAAAAATAGATAAATGTAAGGAGACAACCATGGAATATTATGATTTTCAATCCTTTATATTTTAAAATTTATGAGAGTTAAAATAAAAGTATAAAATTTAAAATAATGATTAAACACAAAAAAAAAAATTGTTAATTTAAAATAAACAGCAAATCGAATTTTGTGTGACACTAAAATGATTTTATCGGGAATATTTAATTTGGTTAGAAAGTAAAATTTATTTACGTATGCATACATAATGAAGACGTGTGAGCTAATGACATTCATTGTAGAAATCATTTTTAAGTTAAAAACGTATATCATAAATCCATTTTTATATATTTTTTCCCCTAATTTTCCAGAATGAGAAATATATTTCGTGTATTGTAAATCAACTACGCGTGAAAGGAGGTGTTACTTTTTGAATGATTTGTAATTTAACGGTGAAAATATTATATAAATAATAAATCAATAATCAAATTTTATATATAAAGAATAAAAGTTGATGTGAACAGCCTAAAATAAATTTACCCATTATTATATATCAATAGTACTATTAAATAAAGAATTAAAGTTATGTTTACATCTAGATCGAGTAAGAATATTAGATAGCATTTTGTCTTATTATTACTATTTTTCTTGACCCGCCATGGCTAAGTCACCGGATTCAACCTACCAGACAGTTCACCTCCGCTAAAAAATCGTGCGTAACTGAACTCGACGTCTAGCTCTTTTTCTTTTTAATATCAAGGTGTATTGTAATAATGCCTATTTTGAAGTGGTTTAGAATTCAAATTTAAAATTAACAGTACACCTAAAGAAATCAAGATTAAAATGTGAAAACTAATCCTATGAGTGTCACGAGTTGAGTACTACAAGAAAACAATGCTACGTTCATTTTATTTTCAAGCATATGCGTACATGATTGAATCTCTTTTTTGAATTTTACCATTATTAAGTTTTGAGTAAATTACTTGACAAAAATCTAAAGGTTTGATGTAAAATCTAAAATTGATTGTATATGTGTAGATTTGATTTCTAATTCTAGTGTTTCCATGTCCTTTTAGACTTTTGGCACGTTGCCAATAACGATGGCCCCCCTAATCGTAAAGCTTTAAATTTGGCTATATATATTTACTACACGTTTTGTCTCTCAATCTTAATGCGATAAAATAGCCATGTAAACGAACTGAAATAATATGAGCATATGTATTTTCGTGTTCGTTCATTTAAATATATGAAGCATCCTATCCAACTTTTTTATAACCGTGGAAACCCACTTGCGTGGTAAACCCCCGGGTCCCTCCAACACCCAACGAAACAAGAGGAACATGTAAAGTACGAACGCAAGCAACCGGGTCAATTGTCACAAAGGAAATTGCAGTAAGAACGATTTGGGTAGCAATAAGAACCTGTCCAACTTGAGAAACGACTTGGGTAGCAGTAAGAACTTAATGAAAAGCACTATATCTGGTGACAAAATGGAAGGGTTGAGTAACTGGTGGCATAAATATGGTTTTAACCAACCCGGAACCAATTAACATTTGGTTTCATAGTGGTTTAAAATAAATTATTATTTGAAGAACAATATTGCTCTTTTTTTAAAATAGACTTATTTTATAAAATTGTCCATTCAAAAGCTCAATAATCAATAACTCTTTAAAACTAAAAACTCAAAGTCATAAAACAATGTCTTTCTTGTTAGATCCTTGGCAAAACCCTCAACTCTCTTCAATCAAGAATATCAAGATAAAAGCTTTGAATTGTTGGAGTTTGAATATTCAATATTCTTGACCGAAAGCTCTATGAATCCATCACAAACAGGCCACAAGCTCTAACAATTAAGTAAAGAAATCCTTGCAAGTGACTCAATTTTCTAAATACCCACTAATTTATGTTTTTAAATAATGAAAATACTGGAGCCTTAAAGACCTAAAAAGGAAGAAACATATAAGAAGACCAAAACATAGTTTATTATTGGTCTACCTAATGACATGTTTTCTTAATTGAAATCCTGTGGGTATGAGAAATAGATATCAAAAAGTCTTGCTAGTGTATTTCACAATACTGAGCAAATGCAAAAGAATCAAATGTCTATTGTAATATACAAATATGAATCCTTCAAATATCAGCCAAGGAGTCGGTAGAATGTACTTACAATAGCTTTTACACAATGAGGGCCGGCTCAAGATTTTAATTTGAGGGCCCAAGACAAATACAAAAAATAAGGCCAATTTCGTAAATAACTTTTTACCTACAATAAAGAATTATGGCTCGCAAATTCTAAAAAACACAAAAATATTTTAATTTGTCTTTATTTACATAAGTTTACTCAGCTTATAGTTAACAAATTATAATTATAAACGATAAAAACAAAGAAGATTATAAAGTAGAATACTTAGTGATAATATTTTTTAACTCTGTCATATTTGTTAATCAGCTTGCTATTTACCACTAGAAACATTGTCTAAATCTTTTATTTGTACCGTTCATAAAATATTTATTACAATGTCAAGTAAAGGTAAAACAAAACGTAAAATAAGTAATTATTTGGAAAAATAAAACTTTAAATAAACTATCTCTTTTAAGAATTTGAGTGGACTTTTACTTTTTCATATTCAAAACGATGAAATAAATAGCTTTAACGATAAACCACACATAACCCGAATGGTTGGGACCTCAAATATTTTGGGGCCCCAGTCAATTGCCTCTGAATTTACAAAGGGGAGCCGGCCTTGTACACAATCACAATTGGCATCAGGAAATTTAAGATAGTAGCAATTAATGAATTGAGGAGCATCAAGCTCATTCAAGGTCCATACAAAGAGTTGGGTCACCTAAATCTAAAAGCTACTCTATACATTGATCCAATTTTGTTGAGTAAAATGTTTAGCATTATTGACACAAGAATCATAATCTTGAGGATTATTATTCCCATTGTGTCCATATTGAATTAATTATCTATAATCAACCTAGAGATAATAACCAAAATATAGCAACCATTCCCATTTTGACATAAACCAATTCAGCAGCCTCTTGTGAGTCAAAGAAGGTGTTTGCACAAATTGCATTTGTGAAACAAAGTATACAAATTTTGAAGTAAATTTTTAGTAAAATAATGGATAGAAACTTTTTAGGATCGGGTTATGAGGTAATCATAACGCTTAAACATATTTTTTTACAGAGTTGATAGATGTGGAATACTCTATCAATTCAATCACGAACAAAGCTATGACAATTACATGGAAAGTTCGCGCCATCTTGGTTCGAAATCCAAGTAAATGATACGATCGTAATTGTAACGATTTGAAAATACAAGAAAAGTTCGAAGATATTTTGCTCCAAAAATCTTCGCGGTATGACAAGGCTATTTTGAGTCCTCTTGACGGTACGCGATGAGTCCAAAATATCTAAAATTCTCCGGATTTCTTCGAGGTATGCCAAGCCCCTTTTAGGCCCTGTTGGCGGTACGCGAAGATGGGTCGGCGACTATAAGCTGCTAGAATCATCAGAATTGTATGCAAAACATAATCTATCTATTTTCTCTCGAACTTTCAACACCCAAGGACGATCAGATCGATTTTTGAGCTCTAAAACCCTGTTTTCAAACCATCAAATCATCTTTTTTAAGCTTGAAATCATTTCTACACTATTAGATCATCATTTGTAATCGAAAATCCACTTGAACAGGTAACGATTCGATTTCTCCTACAAGTTTGATAATATATGGATAAAATCTAGGTTTTGAACGTAATGCAATGGTTATTATTGTTGATTATTGCCTAGATGATGGCTAGGAATAGATTGAAACAAAGTAATCGATATGTTAACGGTGAAATCCTTGTTTTGATCCATTATAATGTCCGGTCATTATGAAACCATATCATAGATCATAATGGTTTTAACCATTTGATTATAAGAATGGTTAGGATTGTCTTGATCGTTACTTGAAATGCTAAATCAAATCCAAGTGTTTCAAGCTCATGACAGGAATTAGGATAATCACTTTAATAACGAGCTGATGCTCATGTTAACAGTCATATTAGTATATTGTACATGGTTATTAAACCTATTCCAATATGATACTCCTATATTTCATGATATTTAAATGATTAATAACAAGAATTGGCAATTCCTAGACCAGAAATTAATCAGAAAACTGTTCACATGATATAATCAACAACAAGACTTATTTGGTTAATATGAGGATGTTCTGATTAATCCAATGAGTCATCGAATTCTAAATAAGAACTTAAATCATTATAGGTTCCCATTTTATCATACATTGTATGATATTCAAATAAGACGATTTAATATCAGTTTGATGACTTGAGTTGCAACTTGACATTGAACGTTAAAGAAGATCTAATAAGCAAATTAAAACACAAATAACTTATACAACCTTAACTAATGCAACTCTGAACCACAAACACAAGTATGTGCACTAACTGTCGATTCCAACGCTTCAGGTGAGTTTCATGCAACCCCTTTTCTTGTACAGATAACTATGAATAGTTTATTACATTTAAAAAATTTAAATTCCGTATGGTTATAACTTACAACAAAATTCTCATACTAGAAAATGAATTTGTCTTTCTAGTATAAGAGAGAAAGTTCCCAAACCAGAGAATGATTTCATTTCATTTAAACATTAAACACCTAGCTCTTAAAGCATAATTTAACTTCATCAAAACCAAATGTAAATAACATAAATTACATTTCAACATTTTCTTGCATAAGAATAATCTTAATGGTTTACCACGAGATGTATGGTAAGCGTCACAATATGCTCAACCTAACATGCTTGCCAAAACAAGTTGACTTATGCTCGTATGTTTCAGCTTTAGGTAAGCAACCTTTATCAGGTTTTCATCAAAACTATACACAATCATTCAATCAAATGCGGGCACAAAGACAACGTGTTTATACTAACATTGGACTCCTTAGTGGTGAGCATGCAATAAGTACTCTTCTTTTTATGAGTTAGATTACCCCAAGTATAAGACTCCTTAGTATATTAGCAAAAGCTAAATAAGATGCTCTTTTAGTAGTGAGCTTACCCGAAGTGCAAGGCTTTTTTATTGGTGAGATCACCCTAATTGTGAAGTTTGTTTATACTTTGTTTCTTTAACACGTACATTTTTATCACTTTTTACTCTCAAGTTTATCACATAACATCTTTATCGTTATATGCACATAATCATCTTTATAGCATGTATTGTCATAAATATTGTAATCTTTTTATGCATCTATTTGTACTAACTAGATTACTATTCTCTACCCAAGTTTGGAAATTACAAACAAACTTGGTTTGTTGAAAGGCACACTGCCTTGCACATTTTTGTTTCCTTTTTATCATATAATATGATCACTCTTCTTATAGACTCGATTGGGCAAGGTTTGGGCTAAAACGAGTCGTTACATGTCTGATTCATCCAATTCACTCACGTATTCACGATTATACACAAGATATACCTAGAACCCTTTATCACAACACTACTACACACACTATTGATCCTCACACAAACCACGTGCACATGTACACACAATTATGAGCACACACACTAAGAGAAATAAATATGTTTGTATTACCTCCTTCAGTAATCATTCACCACATAGCCTTTGATGCGTGCATACATATATTTTGTCTCAGTTACATGTTATGTACAAAGCTACAAAATCATGCAATCACTAAGTAAACACACCCAAATATCCAGCACATCGTAGCGCACGTTGACATACATATACCGCTCAAGTTCTCGACTAAACATACCACTGTGATTCCACCAACAAGACAGACACTAGCATTTTAATTCACCATCATTCAGATTCCACCACCACCACCATAATTCTACTAAAACCACACTTCCACTTGTAATGAATCACAACCTCCACCATTTTTATGTGTCATGTTATTCACACAGCCACCCCACACCCTCGATCAACACCCCTATACGCCCTGTATAGGTGGAAATCATTGTTTGTCATATTTTATCACTATCAATAATTGGACTCGTATACGCCTCATATAGGTCTATACGTGTCATAAAGGTCTTATACGAAGCGACGCATACGTGACCAATCATTATCAAGTCATTGGGTGTCAGAGGGGGGTTATAAGTGTCATATAAGTCTATGCGAGGCGTATAGGGTAGGTGAGTGTTAACATAAAAAGTTGGGTGTGAAAATAACCAATCCCTTTTTTATTTGTTAGCAAATGTCAAAACAAATATGATGTCTTCACGATCTTCTTCTGCATCAATTTATCTTGAATCTGTTGGGTATCACACACACACTAACACACGATAATCACGCAGACGAGAAAATAATAAACGATACGGCACAATAATTTTACGTGGTTCGGTTCCAGTGGGGAACATACGTCCACGGGCTGCAACTAGGTATTTTTCATTAAGTTCAGACCAAAGATTACAATTACATGATACGGGTATTTATAGAGATTACAATTAGGTTAAACAACTAATGGCCAGCCAGGCTAGGGTCGGCTGCCCTAATCTCCCTAAGGCCTTTGTAAACCTAACAATCTCCCACTCGGAGGCCTTGCGATAGAATCAAGCCCGCCATCCAAAGCACATAGCAACCCCATCATCCAGTAACTTCAGTGTTCTTCAAACCATACAGGAACAGAAGTCTTCAGGTCCAGCTCTCAAGAACAAACCAAACTTCAAACCATGTATCTTTAATCAACCTAGCTGCAGCAGCCTTTCTCATCAGTAACCTGAAAGGCCCATTGAAGCACCCATGGCTCCAATACAGTCATCACAGACTCAGTCATAGCAAAAACAACCAATGACTCATCCTCAATCTCAACCGGCACCTACTTACTCGAATAACAGGCTCCAGAGACTCCAGAGGAAAGAACACTCCCCAAAAAAATACAAGCACCCATGGAGAGAATTTCCATTCGGAATTCCGGTCTCAAAACCCAATGTCACTAAGTAACTGTACCTGAAACACGCCTCGTGCTCCCACTGTTACCAAATCCTCATCCAAGTTTAAACCTCCGAATACGCTCGAGCTGACATCCTAGTGGCTCCAGGATTCATGCTTGCAATACGAATCCACTTAGCTCTACCCGATGCAACGAGCCAAGACTTTACTACTCGGAAGTTGGTCCATTTCTTCCGGTGATACGTAATCCCATATCTCCTAAAAGTCTTCAATTAAACAGATTCACCGATGCTTCATTGAAGTAGGTAACAATATAATGAAGCAAAACAGAATCTCAGAACCAAGTGTCTTCACTGCGTTCCACTGAATCCCAATGCATCAAGCCCAGACACATTTTCAGATGCAGAATTCAAATATATTTGGACATCGACTCTAAAGAATGTCTACACCTCTATGCAGCTCTACCAAGTCAAGCAATCAACTATGCCAAGCTCCCACTGTCCTTGTTATCCCAACCCATGCCAAACCAACACTCCATGAGATGAATCCCCAAAAGTACTTCCACGGCAAATGTCTTCACCCAGTACCGGATCCCATATCACCTCAAATGTTGTACCACTGATCACCATTGAACAAGACGGTTCAAAACCAGCTAACAGGCAAACGGTTATAACAAAAATAGAACTTTCATGGAAAGTAAGCGATACCAAGGGTTTTATGACCGTACACACGATTAGTTAACGCAAACCCTAACCGAAATCTTCCAAACGGCAGTAGTTCACATGACTTTCACTAAACTCGTTTTCACTTATGTCGTCACCAGCACACTCACTGGTTCCATTTTCTCCAAGTTTTATCCATCGTTTGTACCACATCCAAGTTCCTTGACAAACCAATCAACCTAGATCCACAACCGTCGAACATTTTGATTTCATCCTGTTTTCAGTTATAACAATAACAAGCAGGAACGAAAACAGTGAACAAACACAGCAATGGCACGGGCCTGAACTTGACGGCTGTTCTACTGAACCCTGTCAATCAAAACCGATTTGCTCCTGCAACAACTTGATAATCAAAACAAACTTCAAACAGTTACCTGATGATCTCCTGCAGACAAATCTTCACCCGAATGCTGAATATTCACTTAACCTAGTTCCTCATTTTTTAAGTTGATTATGAGTCAAACGAGACAGAAAAACAAACTCTAACCCGGTAAATCCAAGAGTTTCTAAACCAAAACCCTAATCACCGTCTCAAGAGTTTAACCCGGTACCCAAACTAAAAAACTTTCACCTGCGATATCAAACCCCAATAACGCCCAAACTGAACCCGATCGATCAAACCCGAACACACCTGACCCAAACAACAGCGGAATCGGTCGAATAAACCCCAAACAGCAGCAAAACGGCTGCAATCAGAAAGTTTAAGGTCGAAATAGGACTTTTCTGGTCAAATCAGGTTTGCCGGAACCCTTATCCGGCAGTGGCGGCGGCGGCGCCGGAACCCTAATCTAGCGGTGACGGCGCCGGAACCCTAATCCGGCAAAAGCAACAGCAGCGACAGCTGTAATCTTCACCAATCAAGCAACCCCGAAACCCTAATCGCGAGTAACAGCGGCTGTAGCAGCAAACGCGACGGCGGCGGCGGTCCAGAAACCCTAGATCTAGGGCGGCGGCGGCGCAATCCTCCACAAAACTAGATCGCGTTTCTTCCTTCAGATCCAATTCAATCAGAACATATGAACAACTCCAGGCAGATGTGGCCAGAATCCGGCGAGGATTCCGGCGGCGGCAACTCCGGCGGCCAGCGGCGGTGGTTAGTGATTGTAACATCAGTGACGGAACCGTCACCGGAACAGTGATCTTAAACAGTATCATGAACAGTAAACAGGTACGAATCATATACATTTCAGTACGTTTCATACCCATATCATTTATCATTATCATTTTGTGTTATCATAGAACAAATTCTGTAACGTTTAACAGAAACACAGTCAGAACAATGGTTTTGAATCAGATAATTATCTGGCAAAACAGAACCATCATGTGATTATTGGTTAGGATTTATTATGTATAAACGTATGTGAGGCTTTATAGAACAAAACACACGAATATTGTTATGTGAATGCTAAATTTACGGGTTATTCGTATAGGTGACAATCTGTACGAATATATCTGAAAGTTTAACGTTTTGAATGATATTCTATAATTAGAAAACAAGATTGAAAGGTATAGTTATCACCGTGTTCGTACGGGTGACAATTCGAACGAATACGCGCGACGACTGTACATTTCGATTTAAACAGTAAATTATTTTAAAAAAAAAAAGATATTAGTTAATTTATTAGGAATCACAACCTTGTATAATTAAATGATTTCTAATTTTATAATCATGTCATTTCGTCGCGAAAATTACACGATCCGACATTTTACGCGAAACCGAACAAGACCGAACGACCAGGTATTTTCTTAAACATTTAATGAGCCATTAAGGCTCCAACCACCACCACCAAGACCCACACTTCTCCTCATTTTCGTCCACCAACTTTCTCTCTCTAGAAATCGTTTCTCCAACTTCTCTCTAGAAGATCTCACACGTTTTAAGTCGGAATCGATCAAATTTGGTGTCATCACAATCCTTTCATCTTGTAGATTGCAAAAGTACAAGTAATTCGAACTTCCATCCACGAAATCTAAGGTAAATAAACACTTTAAATTCGGTTTTAGGGTATTCACGAGCCCTTTTAGTTGTAGTCATGATAATTGGTTTTTAAACACTTATGAACCTTGAGATGAGCACTAGTAAACAACAAGGAATGTATAGAATTAGTGTTGTGACAGATTCGATCGAGAAAGGAATTGGAGATACAGGTTCGTGGCCTCCTAGATTGGCCGAACCTTTTCTCTAAGCAAGATAAGTACCACGAACCTATGGCCAACCTAGGCGAACCCTGGGCAACGAACCTTGTCCCTCTGAAACTACACCTGCAACGAACCTGTAGTTGCAACTACCCATGGGCGAACCTTATATCTAGCCGAACCCTGGCCATGTAACCCACGAACCCAAAGTGAACGAACCTTATGAGCTGGACGAACCATGATGAACCGAACCCTATGGGTTCGTCTAACTCCATTGGAGCCGAACCCTAGGCCAACATAGCATAGGTTCGCTGCCTTGGACCATATGTCGAACCTAGGAGTCGATTAATGAGGCTAGTATGGACCTAGGATCAATGAAACTCATGATATAAACTAGGAAATGAATTGTGGATCACTAAACTAACAAATTCATGAGGAGTTAATCATATAAGTTGCATGCATGTGTGTGCATGGGAATATAAGTGCATGGGAAATTCACATAAATGTATGCATGTCTAACACTAAATGTTGGCCATACAAGATTGTTTAACAATTAAGGTGAATTAGTTACAAGTTCATGAGAATCAACAAAACAAGTTGAGAAATCAAATAGAAATCAAAGAAGTTCAATTGGGCCTAAGTGGGCCCAATGGGGCTTAATTAAGCCCATCATGTATTAAATGATGACGTAAACTCAAGTAATGATATTTTGATAAAATAAAAGCATTATGAATTTATCTAAAAGTTGGTTTAATAATTTCTAAAGTTTTGTCTAATTTGAAATGTGAATTATAAATGGCATTGTCTTCTTTTAAGTTGATTTTGTTATAAAACTTAGTTGTAATAAATTGTTTGGGATTTGTTAAAATAGACAATATAATTGTCTGGATTTTAAACAGAAAACAAAAGAAACTCTGCCGAAATTTTCTAAAATTTAAAAGTAAGTATTGTAACTCAACAAGGGATTGGGATCAAAAAGGGTAACTAAGATAGGTTAGATCTTAGATGCACCTAGTACTAAGATACTTAGTTGCACACACAACAAGACCAAACCGTAGGCACAACGACTATTACGCGTACTTATTATATTCGAATTCTTATAAATTAACTCAGGAACCGAAGATATTTAGCTTACATACAGGAACGCGCATTTTGTGATAGATCAAATTACATAGCAGCACAGGTGAGTTCATTGCCCCTTTTCTAACATTTTTGTTTTAAAACGCGGGGCTGAGAAGCATGCGTAAACTGTTTATTAAATTGTTTACTTAAATGCTTTTAATTTTATATGTTTACATATATATAAAAATGTTATCCTAGACCATGTCTAGGAAGATTTTATGCAGGTTTACTAACTGATTTACTTATAAATTAAGTGAATAATCAGATTTAAACTAAAAGACTTCAACAGATCAAAACATTTCAAAAGAATCACATCAAACATTTTGACCAAACAAGTGTGGGAGTTCAAGGAATCAAACTAATCATTTTGACAAATCAAATGGGTGAATTTAATGAATCAAATGAAACATTTTGGTGAAACAAGTGTGGGACTTCAACAAATCAAACAAAACAATCTTTGCAAAGATAATATTCAGTGTTCTCCAAATCAAGTGTTTGTTGAACTATGAAACAAGTGTACATTTGATCAATGAATCTAGTATTCTATGATCAACGAATCAAGTACATCTTGTAACAGAATCAGACGAATCAATAAATCATTTTCAAGGGAAAACCTGGGAAATATCAGAGATAACATATGCCAAAACAGACGAAACAAAAACCCTACATTTCAAGAAGTCCTAGCTAGACCGTTTGATTTGTAGGTCATATGTTTGAGGATATTTACAGATTCCCTAAATACTAAGTACCTAGATTGACAGACTAGTCTACTCGAGTATGACCAAAGGCCCCAATCTATAGGACTTAGATTTTATTAAATGTTTATTTATTTATTAAATTAAGCATTTATAACTGTTTATACAATTACTGTAGTTGATCATAATGTGTGATGAACTTGTGAAATCAACATGGATTTCAAATGATTGTAATGACAGGGACAACAAACAGAGGAACTTATGGAATTGGGTTAAGGGTAAAAATGCTTAATTATCATTAACAACAGTGTCATATACGGATCAGTATGTGGTGGGACGGTGGCTGGGCGGGCGGTAAGTTCGACCCTACATATGCCCTATATATAAGCATACCGATTCGGATATTACATGTGGTGTTAATGAGGTTAGGGTCTTTACCAAAGGAGGTTTTCAAATCATTTTCAATTACTAAAAATTATATGAACTCACCAACCATGTGTTGACTTGATCTTTTTGCATGACTTCTCAGGTGACGAACAGGTTAATTAAGAAGTCATTCCTTTTGGACTAGGACTTCAGATAGAAGACTTAGTATATGGGACCTGCATACTTTTGAAGGCATCATTATACGATTTATTTTGTATATCTTGTGTAAATACAAGATAGTTATTTTATGATGTTTACAATAGATTTACATTGTTAAATTATAAACGTTACTGATGTAATTTAACTTTGTAATTCTATTATCTTAGCATTTCTCATTTACATCATGTGCAATGTAAAAAATCTGATCACTACCGATTATCACTCACGATATCGCGCCCCGGGAGCCTTCCGCCCGACGGGGACTCCGATCCTACCCTGCCGGCTCGGGGTGTGACAGATTGGTATCAGAGCCATGGTTATAGAGAAATATAGGTCACTTATTTAAATGGTTTGGCCTAGACTATAACCTAGGGACCCTGCATATAAAGAAAACAGGACTTAGGAATTAATTGCATACTGTCTTCTGTATTCGATCATTGCACTAACCGATAACTTTACTGGTTATGATCAGAATGCCGCCGAGAAGACAGCCTCCTTTGATACAGCTACCACCACAAGATTTGGCTCCACACTCCTCCACACCGTCACCAAATGATTCGCCACCACCTCCTCCTCCCCCTCCTCCATTGATTACTCAAGCATCTGGTTCGGGCACAGCACCGACCATGGATCCTGCTACTATCGCTCTGGTGACGTTACTGAGTAGCCAGATGACAAATCAGATGAAAGAAGCAATACCGGAGATGTTCCTTCGTCTCCGTAATGAAATCCTCAACACTGGCAACACATCAGGAGAAGCCAGTGGAAATACTGGAGATTCATCTCATTACTCCTACAAGTCCTTTGTAGGATGTAAACCACCCAGTTTTAGTGGGTCTGAAGGCGCAGTTGGGTTAATCCAATGGATTGAGAAGATTGAGGCAACCTTGGATCTTTGCAGTTGCCCTGAACACCACAAGGTCCGTTACTCAGCTGGAACATTCAACAAAAGGGCTCTGACTTGGTGGAATGGTCAGATCAACGCCCGAGGAAGAGAGGAAGCTATGGCAATGCCATGGGAGGACTTCAAGGCACTGCTGCGAACAGAATTCTGCCCCAAGAATGAGCTGCAGAAGTTGGAGGTTGAACTATCCAACCATGTGATGAAGGGGGCTGATCACATGGGGTACACTACTCGTTACCACGAGTTAGTTGCTTTGGTACCTGATATGGTACCAACTCTGGAGAAAAGGATAGACCGTTATGTAGGTGGACTTCCCGCCTGCATTCAGGGCATGGTTGTTTCAGCCAACCCTACTACTGTTGAATCTGCAGTGAGACTTGTCTGGGAAACTCACTGATCTCATGGTAGCCTCTGGAGTTCTAAAGAAGGAGGCTGAACCCAGTAAGAACAAAGCTGAGTCTTCAAAGAAACCCCCTATCATCAGAAGAAGAAGCAGAAGACCATCAAGAACTACACAGTGGCCACACCTCTTCAACAAGTGGCAGCAGCACCACAGAACCCCAACCGCAAACCTTACACTGGCACGTTTCCTTTGTGTGCCAAGTGTCAGTATCATCACCCTACTGACACTCCCTGCAAGCAATGCACGGGATGCGGAAGAAAGGGCCATTGGGTCCAGTACTGCCGGATGACACCTAACCAAGCAGTCAACAATGCTGCTCTGGCTCTCCCTCCACCAGCAAATCAGAACAATGGTGGATGCTATAATTGTGGCGAACAAGGCCACTTTGCGAAGAACTGCCCAAAGAAGGCACAACCGACAGTCCAAGCACCACGTGGACGAGCATTCGCTATCGGAGCACCAGCTGCACGCCAGGACCCAAATGTGGTCACTGGTACGTTTCTCTTACATGACTTTTATGCATCTGTTTTGTTTGATACTGGTGCGGATCAGAGTTTTATCTCTACCGACTTTGCATGCCAACTAGATTCCATAGAGGAACAGTTAGACTCCCCTTACTTTATAGAAGTAGCTAACGGGAAACAGATCACAGTTAGTACAGTTTATAGAAACTGCCCATTGACACTTAATGATTATACATTTACCATCGATTTGATACCGATGGAGTTGGGTAGTTTTGATATCATTGTGGGAATGGATTGGCTTTCCTTTAATCGAGTGGAAGTCATCTGTTCTGAAAAGCTGCCTCGTATTCCATTGCCGAGTGATCGAGTATTGGAAGTTAAAGGGGATCAAACAAAACGCAGTGTCAAAATCATCTCTTGCATAACGGCGCGTAAGTGTCTACAGAAGCAGTGCGTGGCGTTTTTGGCTCATGTGGTGGAAAAGGAGAAAGAGAAGAAAAAGATTCGAGATGTACCGGTAGTAAAAGAATACCCTGAAGTGTTTCCTGAAGACCTACCAGGTTTGCCACCTGTGCGACCGGTAGAGTTTCGTATTGACTTAATTCCTGGAGCAACCCCAGTTGCTAAATCTCCTTACAGGTTAGCACCTTCAGAGATGCAGGAATTGTCTAATCAGCTACAGGAGTTACTTGACAAGGGTTTCATCAGACCGAGCTACTCACCTTGGGGAGCCCCGGTCTTGTTCGTGAAAAAGAAAGACGGATCGTTCAGAATGTGCATAGATTACAGAGAGCTGAACAAATTAACCATCAAGAATCGGTATCCTTTGCCGAGGATTGATGATTTGTTTGACCAACTGCAAGGAGCTCAATATTTCTCAAAGATTGACTTGCGGTCTGGATATCATCAGCTGAGAGTTCAAGATGAAGACATACCGAAAACGGCCTTCCGAACCAGATATGGGCACTATGAATTTTTGGTGATGCCCTTCGGATTGACAAATGCACCTGCGGTTTTCATGGACCTCATGAACCGAGTGTGCAAGCCGTACTTGGATCAGTTTGTCATTGTCTTTATTGATGACATATTGATTTATTCCAAGACCAAAACAGAACATGAGCAACACCTTAAAAAGATCTTGGAGCTGTTGAAGAAAGAGCAACTCTATGCTAAATTCTCTAAGTGTGAATTCTGGCTCAGAGAAGTTCAATTTCTGGGTCATGTAGTCAACAGCGAGGGAATTCATGTAGATCCTGCCAAGATCGAGGCGATAAAGAATTGGGACACTCCGAAGACACCGACGGAGATACGGTCTTTTCTGGGATTGGCAGGTTATCATAGAAGGTTCATCTCGAATTTTTCTAAGATAGCTCTACCACTCACTAAGTTAACCCAAAAAAGTGAACCGTTTGTCTGGGAGCAGAAACAGGAAGATGCTTTTCAGACATTGAAACAGAAACTATGTGATGCTCCAATCCTATCTCTCCCAGAGGGCTGTGATGACTTTGTTGTGTACTGTGATGCTTCTCATCAGGGACTCGGTTGTGTGTTCATGCAATGGGACAAAGTTATAGCCTATGCATCAAGACAGTTAAAGGTTCATGAGAAGAATTACACTACTCATGATCTTGAATTGGGGGCAGTAATCTTCGCCTTGAAGATTTGGAGACATTACTTATATGGCACCAAGTATACCATATTCACTGATCATAAAAGTCTGCAGCACATTTTTTATCAGAAGGAACTCAACATGCGACAACGCCGTTGGGTTGAACTTCTGAATGATTATGATTGTGTAATTAAGTACCATCCGGGAAAGGCGAATGTTGTAGCTGATGCCTTGAGCCGGAAGGAACGGGTCAAACCCCTACGTGTTAGAGCAATGGGGGTAACCGTGCAGACCAGCTTAAGTGACAAGATTATTCAGGCACAACAAGAATCAGTCAATCGAGGAAACTTGAAGAAAGAACTTGATTGTGGAGCAGAAAAACACTTTGAGACCAAGCCTGACAGAATAATATACTATCGGGAACGTATATGGATCCCGGCGGTAGATGAATTGAGGAAACTTATCTTAGATGAGGCACACAAAACTAAATACTCTGTTCATCCGGGTGCTGATAAAATGTACCAAGACTTGCGTGGATTTTATTGGTGGCCGGGGATGAAGAAAGACATAGCCGAGTATGTCGGCCAATGTCTAACGTGTGCGAAAGTAAAGGCGGAACACCAGAGGCCGTCTGGTCTACTGGAACAGCCTGAGATTCCGCTCTGGAAGTGGGAACAAATAGCTATGGATTTCATTACCAAGCTACCCCGCACTTCCAGTGGTCATGATACAATTTGGGTGATCATTGATCGTTTAACCAAATCTGCTCACTTCTTGCCTATGCGTGAGACCTTCACGATGGATAAACTGGCAAGATTATACATTAATGAAATAGTGGTACGCCACGGTGTGCCATTATCTATTATCTCTAATAGAGACAGCAGATTCACATCAAGTTTCTGGCAATCACTGCAGAAAGCTCTAGGAACACAGTTAAATCTGAGTACAGCTTACCACCCACAAACTGATGGTTAAAGCGAACGTACTATTCAAACTCTAGAGGACATGTTAAGAACCTATGTATTGGACTTCGGTGGGAATTGGGACTCCCATTTGCCACTGATCGAGTTCTCCTACAATAACAGTTACCACAGCAGTATCGGATGTGCACCATTCGAGGCTCTTTATGGCCGGAAATGTCGATCACCGATCTGTTGGACTGAAATTGGAGATAATCGAATAACTGGACCAGAACTTATCCAAGAAACTACCGACAAGATAGCTCAGATTCAAAGAAGACTGTAAGCCACAAGGAGTAGACAAAAGAGCTACGCCGACAAACGGCGCAAGCCGTTGGAATTCCAAGTGGGAGATCGCGTAATGTTGAAGGTATCCCCATGGAAAGGCGTTGTACGTTTTGGAACGAAAGGCAAATTAGCACCACGATACGTGGGACCGTTCGAGATCATCGAACGTATTGGTCCTGTAGCTTATCGACTGAGATTACCAGATGAACTCAGTGGAGTGCATGACGTGTTTCACGTCTCGAACCTAAAGAAATGCCTTGCCGACAAGTCCCTAGTCATTCCGATTGAAGAAATTCAAGTAGATGAACAGTTACACTTCATTGAAGAACCTTTAGAGATTATGGATCGCAAGGTTAAACAACTGAGGCGAAGCCGTATTCCGATTGTAAAGGTTCTATGGAATTCAAGACGTGGACCCGAGTTCACTTGGGAACGTGAGGATCACATGAAGTTAAAGTACCCCCAACTGTTTGAAGAGGAAGCTGTAACCGATAACAACTCTTAAATTTCGGGACGAAATTTCTCTAACAAGGGGAGACTGTAACATCAGTGCCGGAACCGTCACCGGAACTGTGATCTTAAACAGTATCATGAACAGTAAACAGGTACGAATCATATACATTTCAGTACATTTCATACCCATATCATTTATCATTATCATTTTGTGTTATCATAGAACAAATTCTGTAACGTTTAACAGAAACACAGTCAGAACAATGGTTTTGAATCAGATAATTATCTGGCAACACAGAACCATCATGTGATTATTGGTTAGGATTTATTATGTATAAACGTATGTGAGGCTTTATAGAACAAAACACACGAATATTGTTATGTGAATGCTAAATTTACGGGTTATTCGTATAGGTGACGATCTGTACGAATATATCTGAACGTTTAACGTTCTGAATGATATTCTATAATTAGAAAACAAGATTGAAAGGTATAGTTATCACCGTGTTCGTACGGGTGACGATTCGAACGAATACGCGCGACGACTGTACATTTCGATTTAAACAGTAAATTATTTTAAAAAAAAAAGATATTAGTTAATTTATTAGGAATCACAACCTTGTATAATTAAATGATTTCTAATTTTATAATCATGTCATTTCGTCGCGAAAATTACACGATCCGACATTTTACGCGAAACCGAACAAGACCGAACGACCAGGTATTTTCTTAAACATTTAATGAGCCATTAAGGCTCCAACCACCACCACCAAGACCCACACTTCTCCTCATTTTCGTCCACCAACTTTCTCTCTCTAGAAATCGTTTCTCCAACTTCTCTCTAGAAGATCTCACACGTTTTAAGTCGGAATCGATCAAATTTGGTGTCATCACAATCCTTTCATCTTGTAGATTGCAAAAGTACAAGTAATTCGAACTTCCATCCACGAAATCTAAGGTAAATAAACACTTTAAATTCGGTTTTAGGGTATTCACGAGCCCTTTTAGTTGTATTCATGATAATTGGTTTTTAAACACTTATGAACCTTGAGATGAGCACTAGTAAACAACAAGGAATGTATAGAATTAGTGTTGTGACAGATTCGATCGAGAAAGGAGTTGGAGATACAGGTTCGTGGCCTCCTAGATTGGCCGAACCTTTTCTCTAAGCAAGATAAGTACCACGAACCTATGGCCAACCTAGGCGAACCCTGGGCAACGAACCCTGTCCCTCTGAAACTACACCTGTAACGAACCTGTAGTTGCAACTACCCATGGGCGAACCTTATATCTAGCCGAACCCTGGCCATGTAACCCACGAACCCAAAGTGAACGAACCTTATGAGCTGGACGAACCATGATGAACCGAACCCTATGGGTTCGTCTAACTCCATTGGAGCCGAACCCTAGGCCAACATAGCATAGGTTCGCTGCCTTGGACCATATGTCGAACCTAGGAGTCGATTAATGAGGCTAGTATGGACCTAGGATCAATGAAACTCATGATATAAACTAGGAAATGAATTGTGGATCACTAAACTAACAAATTCATGAGGAGTTAATCATATAAGTTGCATGCATGTGTGTGCATGGGAATATAAGTGCATGGGAAATTCACATAAATGTATGCATGTCTAACACTAAATGTTGGCCATACAAGATTGTTTAACAATTAAGGTGAATTAGTTACAAGTTCATGAGAATCAACAAAACAAGTTGAGAAATCAAATAGAAATCAAAGAAGTTCAATTGGGCCTAAGTGGGCCCAATGGGGCTTAATTAAGCCCATCATGTATTAAATGATGACGTAAACTCAAGTAATGATATTTTGATAAAATAAAAGCATTATGAATTTATCTAAAAGTTGGTTTAATAATTTCTAAAGTTTTGTCTAATTTGAAATGTGAATTATAAATGGCATTGTCTTCTTTTAAGTTGATTTTGTTATAAAACTTAGTTGTAATAAATTGTTTGGGATTTGTTAAAATAGACAATATAATTGTCTGGATTTTAAACAGAAAACAAAAGAAACTCTGCCGAAATTTTCTAAAATTTAAAAGTAAGTATTGTAACTCAACAAGGGATTGGGATCAAAAAGGGTAACTAAGATAGGTTAGATCTTAGATGCACCTAGTACTAAGATACTTAGTTGCACACACAACAAGACCAAACCGTAGGCACAACGACTATTACGCGTACTTATTATATTCGAATTCTTATAAATTAACTCAGGAACCGAAGATATTTAGCTTACATACAGGAACGCGCATTTTGTGATAGATCAAATTACATAGCAGCACAGGTGAGTTCATTGCCCCTTTTCTAACATTTTTGTTTTAAAACGCGGGGCTGAGAAGCATGCGTAAACTGTTTATTAAATTGTTTACTTAAATGCTTTTAATTTTATATGTTTACATATATATAAAAATGTTATCCTAGACCATGTCTAGGAAGATTTTATGCAGGTTTACTAACTGATTTACTTATAAATTAAGTGAATAATCAGATTTAAACTAAAAGACTTCAACAGATCAAAACATTTCAAAAGAATCACATCAAACATTTTGACCAAACAAGTGTGGGAGTTCAAGGAATCAAACTAATCATTTTGACAAATCAAATGGGTGAATTTAATGAATCAAATGAAACATTTTGGTGAAACAAGTGTGGGACTTCAACAAATCAAACAAAACAATCTTTGCAAAGATAATATTCAATGTTCTCCAAATCAAGTGTTTGTTGAACTATGAAACAAGTGTACATTTGATCAATGAATCTAGTATTCTATGATCAACGAATCAAGTACATCTTGTAACAGAATCAGACGAATCAATAAATCATTTTCAAGGGAAAACCTGGGAAATATCAGAGATAACATATGCCAAAACAGACGAAACAAAAACCCTACATTTCAAGAAGTCCTAGCTAGACCGTTTGATTTGTAGGTCATATGTTTGAGGATATTTACAGATTCCCTAAATACTAAGTACCTAGATTGACAGACTAGTCTACTCGAGTATGACCAAAGGCCCCAATCTATAGGACTTAGATTTTATTAAATGTTTATTTATTTATTAAATTAAGCATTTATAACTGTTTATACAATTACTGTAGTTGATCATAATGTGTGATGAACTTGTGAAATCAACATGGATTTCAAATGATTGTAATGACAGGGACAACAAACAGAGGAACTTATGGAATTGGGTTAAGGGTAAAAATGCTTAATTATCATTAACAACAGTGTCATATACGGATCAGTATGTGGTGGGACGGTGGCTGGGCGGGCGGTAAGTTCGACCCTACATATGCCCTATATATAAGCATACCGATTCGGATATTACATGTGGTGTTAATGAGGTTAGGGTCTTTACCAAAGGAGGTTTTCAAATCATTTTCAATTACTAAAAATTATATGAACTCACCAACCATGTGTTGACTTGATCTTTTTGCATGACTTCTCAGGTGACGAACAGGTTAATTAAGAAGTCATTCCTTTTGGACTAGGACTTCAGATAGAAGACTTAGTATATGGGACCTGCATACTTTTGAAGGCATCATTATACGATTTATTTTGTATATCTTGTGTAAATACAAGATAGTTATTTTATGATGTTTACAATAGATTTACATTGTTAAATTATAAACGTTACTGATGTAATTTAACTTTGTAATTCTATTATCTTAGCATTTCTCATTTAAATCATGTGCAATGTAAAAAATCTGATCACTACCGATTATCACTCACGATATCACGCCCCGGGAGCCTTCCGCCCGACGGGGACTTCGATCCTACCCTGCCGGCTCAGGGTGTGACAGTGATGAAACTCAGAACCCAGCTCTGGTACCAGTTGTTGGGTATCACACACACACTAACACACGATAATCACGCAGACGAGAAATAATAAACGATACGACACAAGAATTTTACGTGGTTCGGTTCCAGTGGGGAACTTACGTCCACGGGCTGCAACTAGGTATTTTTCTTTAAGTTCAGACCAAAGATTACAATTACATGATACGGGTATTTATAGAGATTACAATTAGGCTAAACACCTAACGGGCCGGACATAGGGCCAGGCTAGGGCCGGCTGCCCTAGTCTCCCTAAGGCCTTCGTAAACCTAACAGAATCAACAATCAATGTCGTAACACTATAATGGCCACTACCATATTGTCAGACTTTTCTTCTTCTATAATTGTTAAATGTTGAACCAATGTGGGGAATGCTTGATTTGGAGAAACACTATGCTAAATCTGTTCACCAAATGTTTTGTTTTGAGATAAACAAGATTGCTATATATATCAATGTAGGGATGCTATATTAAGAGAAGGAATGAAGGTAGTACTTTGATTTGAATATGGGATTGAATTCATCACTATCTACAATGACATTGGTCTTATTTCATTGGAGAGAGGATGGTTGCAAGAATCTTGCTTGCATTAATCATGTTATACCTAACTCATCATGTCCATTCATGTCCTAGAGGTTTTGATGGTTGATTCTCCCATCATCTAATTAGTTCATTAGTTCATGTTAACACAAAATTATGTTGAAATCCTTTCAATAAGAATCTTTTTCGACATATGAGTATTGTTGTTCAAATTTCGATCATGAGCGACAGAGATGGATGACGAGGTGGTGTGTGTTAATGTGGTTGGGTAAAGGTTGAAGAAGATGTGTTGGGTGAATGATGGGTCACTCTCTCTTATATATATTTTAATAATATTATTATTTTTCTAAAATTTAAGGGTATTTTGGTCATTAGATACTCTCCTAACGAAATAAGCTAACCATAATTAATGTTGTTTTATAGGAGTGTGACATTTGCAAGGTACATTATATGTTTGTGCATTCTCAAAGTTGGAGGTTTTCAATGAAATCTATGCAAATCAAATGGATAATTTACATACCTATTAAGTAATTATGATCAAGTAGGGAGGGATGAATTATTTTGAGA
Source organism: Mikania micrantha (assembly GCA_009363875.1). NCBI lineage: Eukaryota > Viridiplantae > Streptophyta > Magnoliopsida > Asterales > Asteraceae > Mikania > Mikania micrantha. The sequence continues at coordinate 8,430,736 of CM018687.1, forward strand.
ACCTAAGCTAGTTACTAGATATTAACATGACAAGACCGTCTTGAATTTCTCCCTGCTAAGTCGTTCGATATAATTATCATGACAAGAAAGGTGGCGTATTATCTAAAGTCGTTATTTTTTTGGATTTAAAAACACTAATTATTGATTGATGCGGGTCCATAAATAATGACAAATATATAAAATCTTTATTATGAGAAGTAAGGTAAACATATTATTAGCGTGCACTTATACTTTTTATTATAATACTGGTGAGATACCTGCGCGATACGGCGGAAAAAAAACAATTAGGCTACTGATTTTTTCCTCGTAAAAAGGTTAAACTACCTAATTTTTGTCAAATCAAATCTTTTAACTAAAAAATTTATTATGATAAAATTCATAATTTAAAATGACAAATATGATATGACAAAAGTGTAAAGAAGTAATTTATTTGATTTAAGAGGGTTTCTTTTATATGTATTATATGATACTTTATTTTTTAAATGTATCAATATGGGACAAAATAAAAATTAAAAGTAAACCATTTAGTTTATGGCTCTTAAAGCTTTTTTGTTATACTTTATATTCTAAGAGTTGTAAAACTCTTAATTTTAAGAGTTTTTGGTAAAAGGTCATTGTGTCCTTCATATATGTATCATATAGTGGTATAGATATATCAAGACTAGGTTAGCAACCCATGTAACACACGGGTTGACATAGAGTTAAGATGCACTTTACAAAAAAAATTTAATAAAATAATATAATTACATTCGACATAAAACATTATGAACTCAATCATTTTACTAAGTTTTTCTTCCTCTATCGCTATCAAATCTTCATAGTTTTCCTAGTAAGAGATAAATGATAATCAATGAAGATAAATTTAAAAAATAAACCATTATTATTTAATTATCTCCTAATTAGCGTATATATAATTGTATTTTTATATGTATTTTAAAAGATTGCGAAATTATTAGATAAATTTAAGTAAACGAGAATGTTGAATATTTGAAATTAAAACCATATAATTAATTCATTCATTAAATATTTCTCTTATATTTTAAGTAATAAATATTGGGAAGAGATTGTTTAATCATATTTTAATATAAATTTCGATCCATTTTAGTTGTTCGAATCATTCCCATTAATAAATGAATAATCAGTTAAACCTAAGCAAGCTGTACCTCATTGAGGTTAGGGGTATAAACCTGAGCAAGGGAGAAGGTTTACGAATTTATCTGGTTCCCGCTTATCTGGTAGGTGGAGGGGTGACAATTGGGTTTGTCCCTAAATGTGTCCGTTTGAGCTTAAATCAGTCGTTCAGCCTGAATCCGTTTAAAAAAATGTAATTTGTAAGTTTATTATATTAGAAAGATAATATACGCACAGATACACATGTGTGTCGAGAGAGAGAGAGAGAGATAGATGACTCATAAAACAATTATTTAAAAAATAGTATTGTGTTATATGTATTACTTAATACTTATGACATGTGAACATCAAACGCAAGTTTTGACTTTTTTTTTATTTTAATTTATAAGATTAGGTATCTTGTAAGTTCGTATAGGGTGTGTTTATGTATATAAAATAAAGAGTGTTAAAACAAAAAACTAAACCAGAAATTCTTTAAGTCTGGTTCTATCTAATTAAAATATCTGAAAATAGTGAATCGACTGAAAAAATTTTCTGAATTCATTACTGGCCGTAAGCTTAAAAAATTGAAAATGAATTTATATGTCACCTCTAGAATGAAGAGGGGGGGTTCTATTTAATTAATAAAACTTCATACACCCTTATCGTACTGAAACTGATCGTGCTATATCTTTTGTATTCTTCATCGGGGGTGTCAACAAACTAGCTAACTAACTAGATCCTCTAATTTGATCATCAAGGTAATCTTAAATAGCAGTTCCACCTGAAACATGTTTTTAAAAAAAAAAAAAAAAGTCAACTATAAAGTTGGTGAGCTTCACAAGTTTAAAGCACACACATCAAAAGTAGTTGATATAATATAAGTACATAGTTGTCACATGTGAATACTAAGCATAATGAACTAGAATAATGAACAAAACATGTCAAAGCAGACCAAATAATGTCATCAAGTAATGTTTGACCAAGTTTAGCATTCATAACAATGCTGAAGTAGCAAACAATCACCGCGGGCTTCCCCCGAAGGGTAAATCAAACAACGGTGGGTCTGGCCGGGCCAATAGATCTATCATTGTTTACCATAAAGTTTAAGTTTGTGATCAATGCAAATCCATGACTAAAGTTCACTACATCAAAATCATTAAACCAAGTTCACATGACTAATAGTTTAAAGTATAGTGTAATAGTTGTAAACATGTTTCACCCCAAAAATAAAAGCATAAAAAGGGGATATGAAGACTCACATTGAATGATGAACTTGTTTGCAAGTAATGCCAAGTATGTAGTCAATCAACACACTACGAGTTATCCTATATTGTTAAACAAAGTATAAGAGGATGTAGTTGTGACTAGTTATGAAATTCCTAATACAATAACAATATTGTAATTAAATCTTCTATGTGATTGTTTGTAACTGTATTTGCTTTTTTTAAAAAGGAGTTTGTCGCTACAATGTCCTTTAAATACTTTAGAGTTTAAGATTCATATTAGATAATTATTAAACATTTAATGTATATGTGTAGAACATTTTCTTAACTAACAATTAATAAGTTGACAAACTAACAATGATATTAAATATAATTGTCTTTATTGTTTCAAATAGATTTATCGTTTTTATGTTCAACAATTAAATTAATCTTGATAAATTGAAATAAATTCGTAATATGTTAATTTGTTTATAATAGATATGTTAGTATTTACTAAAACAACTTATATAAAATAGTTTCATTGAATGATAAAAGAAAAATTACAAAAATTAAAGTTACTAAATAACTTTAATAATTAATGAGATATTTAAAAGTTTATAAAATTTATGTCAAAATAAATTCATAAAGAGATATTTAAATGTACAAATTAAATATTATAATTTTCTTGTTTTAAATAAAACTCTAATAAATTTTTGTCGTAATATTTAAATATACTTGATATATATATATATATATATCTTATAAAACTTAAATAAATTTATAGAATAAACTATTCATATATTAAGTTTAACACTATGTAATAATTTAATGTAAAAAGAAAATAAATAAAAAGATAAAATCTTAAATATATGATATTTGTATAACCGATTGTTTTATTTTTTTTTATTTTATTTATTTATTTTTCAGAACATTCAGGTTTTATTAAATAAATTTATAAGATTTTATTTATAAAAATTTTTCTCTGAACTTAGAATTTAAAAATAGATTTTAAATAAAAAGTTATAAAAAAAATATGGATCCACCCGCCGTAGCCGGGTTTCGAACCCCCGACCCTCCATTCGAATTCGTGTGTGGTTACCGGTTGTACTAGAGCACTTGTCAGTGTTGGAAGATTGTTTTGAATTAACTTAACATAGTTTTTGTTTGTTTCCTTAAATCAGTTTAACCAAAACGAGAAGAACCCTAGTTCTTTGGGGTCCCAAATTCGATCAAACCACGATGAGATCGAACCAGAAAACATAGGGCTTTTGTTAATCATCAAAAACAGAGTTCAATGTTGTATAGAACATGTACCTTTGTTTACGTTTTGGTGTTGTTCGAGTGCAAGTATAGAAAACGCTCGGCCGGAGTTTCGGAGCTCGAATTTTGTGAATGAGGGAGCTTGTGAATCGTTTTCGAATGCCCAGGAAGTTTCGTCGACCTCAGATGTGTGTGTGTATCGATTTAATTTCATTCTTATGACCGTTTATATAGATTTCAAGAATCCCGATCGGTTACGAGTTTATAGGCAAGAAATTTGTGATTATTTGAATTTTAAACAATGATATGATGATTGAAATCAATCCCTTAACCTTCGGTTGTTGATAAAATTCCGAGACTTAGGAGGTTTATTCGCGAGTTTGAACCAAAAGCTGAGTTGGGTTGAAAATGGGTATTTGGGTATCCCTGGATTTCATGGGTGGGGAAGATGATGACTTTGGGTGAATTGCAAAAACAGCCCCCCCTACTTTTTCTTTCAAGTTCTTAGTTTTGAAATTTATAGTTTTGGTCCTCATAGTTTGTATAAAAAAAATTTATAACAATTTTCATAAAGTCCCTAAATTTATACTTGTAAAGTTTATATAATTTATTTGTATAAATAGTAATTTTTTATTTATTTTGCTAATTGTTTAATAGGATAATAAAAATACATTTACATTTTAATAATGCTTTAATATATGTATATCATTATTTTATCAAAATTATTTATAAACTAAAAATAATAAAATGTCGAAATTGTTATCATTATTGTCGTTATAGTTATTATTATTATGATCACCGTGTGCATAAAATAGCTTCTCGATCTCTCGTTAATGAATTTTCATGAATTATTGAAATGTTACAGTCTCCCCTCCTTTTAGAAATTTCGTCCCGAAATTAAGGAGGAACTATAGATGAAGTTTAGATTGCAAGTGTATTGAAATAATTTTGAGAATTTTGTTACCGTTATTGTTTATTATGATTTATATTCATTAAACCTAATAACCCTAAAGATACTTTCTCCTACTTTAGTTAATTTTATTATTAATTTCTATTGAATTCTTGCTAAAGTAATCTACCATTTATTAACAATGTTCATGTATAGGGTATATGTAGGGCGAACCCAGCCACCAACCCACCACATTGTCGATATTTGATAGGTTTCCTTCAGACAGATTTTATGGAGATAATTATATTCTATTAAAGGCATTATTTTAATTAATTAGGTTTTGTGTTAATTTTGGTATCTTAAATTAATTTAGTAGAGTGAAGATGCATGAGGAATAGGTTTTGATTCTTAATACGAATGTTTCATTGTTTGTTTTCGATTGAAATTGTGATACAATCTTACAATTCCCTTATACCACATATAAGTGTGTTTAGGAATTTAGATCGCAAGAAACCACATCTAAGATCACAACTTGTGATTTTGGAACTGGTGAGTTACATGATAGATTGACATTAGATTTCAACTCCCAGTCACGAAATACTATCTAAGAGTTAGCATCATATGTTGAAATTAAATTTAAAGTTTGATGCTTGAAGGATTTATGACTAAAGATCAATAGGTTACTTATTCGTCTTTCATGTTATCGTTGCGACAATATTGAAAGACAATAGTCTAATTGTTTTCGATATGATAACAATTACTAAGACCATTGATTGGTTTGGTGTAAGATACACGCCTAATCTTAGTATGCAGGAATTTATTTATTCAACTACTAGTTATGACTAAGATTACCTTATTAATACACTCAAATTTATGAAACCTAACATTGGTCAAGCTTTTGGTGCTACTCCCAAAATATTGTTGGTGCTTATATATAGGGTATACCGCAACCAACCCACCACACCAACACTAGTTTGAAAGCATACCAATAACCTACCAATACAAAACAACCTTTCTAATTGAGTTTTAATTTAATATGTTTGATTTTGTTTGAGTTTACATTCAAAGGTTACTACAATAGTGTCCCTTGTTTTGTATTTGTAGAATTCACATGTACTGCAAATTCTCGTTCCGTGTGCACCCGTAACGAAAATTTGCCTTGCATGATTACCCTACTTTATGAACGTGGCACATAATTGAGTTACAATCGAATGCAAACTAGTCTTGTATATGTTACAGTATACATGAGGACTAGTACAACCATTCCTAAATCAAACATGTTGAATAATTTTGTTTTGTAAAACCGTAATTGGTATGGTTGACTTTTGTGTGATGGTGATAAAAGTTTTCGTATCCATATGACGTTTGGTGTAACAAGCTTTAACCTACCAAGTTATTACAAGTCCGTCACATAATACTCAAACTTGACTGGTTCAAAATAGTAGGTGTATCGTGATTTCAAAAATTGCAATTTTTGCAATGAAATCTAATGTTTTAATGTATGTAATAATATAATGATTATGATATTATGATACTTAAATTAGGATGATAAGTGTACATTATAACTCATAATATCATAATATGTTGTTTATAAATATGAAGTATAACATAAGACATCTAACTTAGAACTTTAGATTAAGATAATAAATATCACCGATCATAAGTTTAAATATCTTAGGATCCTATAGTTGAATAATAATTGTTATCAAACATTATAAAACTTTAGTTTAAAATGATATATGTATATATCATAATTCATAAGCATAATGTCTTTGTGTTCTTAGATTTGTTGTTCAAGTATGATGCCTATAAAAAGAAAACGTTATATGTGTGTTCCAAGAGTTCAAAAGAAAAGGGTCAGAACTAAACCTTATTACATAATGCATAGAAGGTTCAAGATGAAATTAGAGAGTTTAAATGAAAGTTCAATCACAAAGAAATACTTAGATTGTATTTCTAAAGAAATACTTTTGATATATCAAAGTGTTTAAGTTCAATTAACTTTCAGAAATACATACTTTATCCTATAGGTTCATACTCACTTCAAGGGTTCCCAGGAAAGCATAACAGGTCCATCGGTAGATTTGGATTTATATGATATACTTTCCTAGATAGGACTCCTCAAAGTACATGTATTCCCCCTTCCTGATTATATGTGTTTCCTACTCACTAATGTGAACCTAAAGACTATTGACGAGATTCAAAGATTTAATTAAACATGTAAGTATGATAGCAGTCTTCGTAGTGACGATCCTCTTGCAAGACGTAAGAAAGGGGTCAAGAAGTTCAGAACCCTAAAGTCTAGTGTGTGCATGTTAGGCATCCTAAACTAGGTTCAAATAATTGACCTATCAAATAACTAGTCAAATAGTACAAGTAGTCACATACTCAAGTTTGACCTATCATGGCAACTATGTAGTTCAAACTTAAAGTTCATGGCCTAGTCCTTACAACTATAAGGTTCAACTTAGAGTTCATGGCAACTACATAGTTCAACTAAGTCATTCTATGGTTATAGTCTAGGTCATTCATTTTATAACCTAATTCTCTATAACCCGAGCTCTGATACCAATCTGTAACACCCCGACCAATGGCGGAATCATCGGGGCGTACACCTGAAACATGTTTGTGATAGGTCAACAAACTTCTAAACGATTTAAGAGGATCTAAACGACCATTTCAGATAATTAATCATTTTTGAAAACTTTAATTCAAGTTTTGACCATTAGTTGATTTATGATGGTTATAAACATGTGGCTGGAAAAGCTTGATTTATATTTCTTCATAACTTTGAGTTGCATCAAAAAGATATTATTTTAAAGAGATATGGCTTTACGAATCTAAATTTTACCACGACTGATATCTTTTATTTGTCTTCATTAATTTTATAAAATTTATACATTTATAAAGATATGATACAGGTAAAAAAACATTAGGTGAATGTTTAGTGACTTTAGATAAAAGAAAATCCTTTTATTAACTTGAAAGACCTTGTTACTACTAGATGAAGTTTTAACATTTTTGTGAGGGTGAAGCGTAAATTTATAACCATGATATGCAAATTTAGTAAGCATTTGACATTACAAATTGAGTCAAAACTATAAGTATGATAATGCATATGGTCTTCGCTCATAAATGTGACACAAAAAATAAAATGAGCTACACGAATTTGTAAATAGAGTTAGTTACATGAATGATTTGTTGGAAATTTAAATTATCAAATTTAATATGAATTAAAATCAAGACTATTCATATTACTTAATTAAATCAAGATTATATGTATTATGTCAACACTCTTAAAATTACATGTATTGATTATATGTATTATGTCAAGACTCTTAGAATCATCATCTTGTAGTATAAATACAAGACAATTGATGTCTTGTTTTTTGGTTGAAAATGATACTACATACAATCTCACACAAACTTTGAAGAATTTCCAACTTTCTCAACTCTTCAAGCTCTTGTTTAAGATATTCTTTTCAGGTGGAAGACATAAGCGTATTGAAGTATTTGTTGCCGGATCGTCAAGATGCTTGATTGAAGACTCAGCATTAATCATTTTCTAATCAAGGAGGCTATTTGGAGTATCCAATGAAGACATAGATCAAAACAAGTTTGGTATATAAATTAATAATTTATATTCTTTTATTTTTAGTTTTGTAACCGGTAATGTGCTAGATTATTTCTTACTAATAACGAGAGAATCGCTATTATTTATATATTAAATAATAAAAACGTGAACTGTCATCCCCAGGGTTTCCGTTACGAATTCAAATATTGTGATCGTGTTTAATTCAAAATAAATATAATTCTTGAATGTTTATTTGAAACATTTGTATTCATAAATCTATAAATGTATATATAGTTAAATGATTATATTATTAATAATACGAAACAAAATTTAAGCTTTTGTAAATTTCATAAAACTTGTAATTTTTTAAGGCTTAAAAAGTCATAATTGGTTGTGATAAAATAATAACATTTTATTAGCAAATAAAAAAATTATTAAATTGATAATAATAATAATAATAATAATAATAATAATAAGGATATTAAATTTATTAAATCTAAGTTATTAAAAATTTGGAAATATAAAATAATTAATTAACTTGAGGGACTAGATTGGTCACTTTGTGAAACTAGTATGTGAGAAGGGGAGTTCTAGGCAGCTTCTAAACGAACAGAAACTAGAGGGAACAAAACTGTAATAACCCTAAAGTACTTTCCTCTTTACCCTTCTCCCTTGCCCGATACCCAGTCACCCGACCCAGACCCCAGGGTTTCTGTTATGAATTCAAGTATTGTGATCGTGTTTAATTCGAAATAAATCATGTTGTTATTAATAAAGTTTTAAAATGGTTTTTTTTATTATAAAATTAATTATTATGCTAAGATATTAATCAAACACTTATGATTTTACATACAAAATAAATGTCTTAAATAAACATTTAAAAGAAATGAATGGGAAATTATCCAAGTAGTATTCTTAGGAATTCAATGCACATTAATAGATAAATGGAATATTCAACATTCTGTTTTATTTATAAGAATAGTTTTAAATACTCTTAAAAGATTATTCTAGTTTATTAATCAATAATAGGAGAATATATATTAAATATTCCAAGTATTCATTCAAACATAGATTATTTCAACTAGGACTTTCATTAGAAAGCCATGGTTATAGGATTCTTGAACTTTGAACTATTAGGATGCTAAGACTTATTTACTCAAACTCTAAGGTGAGTAGAAAGCTTGCTCCTCAAACACTATTCAAGGATTTGGAACTAACTTAGTATTCAAATTGTGAGTTTCTTCACACTTCCTTTTTCATTTTGTTTTTGGGATGTTACACATGTCATATTCAAAACAGTATTCATTCTACCATTCATTCAATCTATGATGCAAGTCTTAGACCTAGTTAGCTTTATGTGTTAGATGCTAAGCTTATACAATGTGTTGATTCAATGTGTGATTCTATGTGTATTGCCAGTCAAGCAAGCTAGTACTTAGTAGCCTAAGATGGTTAGATATAATCTTCGCAAAGGCTTTTGCCTTTGTGTGAAAAAGGTGAAAAGTACACCTAGCAAACTTGTTGAATTATAACTGTTAATTTATAGTATGGCCATACTTGAATTAACATGTTGTAAGGATACTTGTTTGGATACAAGCTATTGTTATTCATTTATTCATTCATTCTATTTATTCAAACTTGTATTCATGTTGTGCTTATGATACATATTCTAGTTAGGCTATAGTTTGCATCCTTTCTATACATATTATTTAAACCTAGTGTGTGAATTCACCAACTATGCAAATAGTTGACAAACTCAATTTTACATGTGTAACAGGATAAGGTAGTAATGATGAAGACATAAGATAGGTTTAATGACCTAGTTTAACTTTGAAACAAATGTATAGACTTTGAAATTGTAATACTTTGAATATTCAATTCATGTAATGTTTGTTTATCATTTAATGAATGTTGTGTTGGTTTTTAATAATGATGCATTAAATATTGAAACGTATAATAGCACTATGAGCTAATGAACAGTCAAACTCGCGCCCCGACGTATTCCGCCGTTGGTCGGGGTGTGACATGAACCCATTTCCTACATGATTTATGTAGTTTTTAAAAAGTATTGTGTATAAAAGGTTCAAGGTTGCATGTTTGAGTTTTATTAACTCATGTATTGTCAGACGCTCGCCATAGACAGAAACACACACAAGAATAAAACCAATCGTTAGCTTAACACATTCGTTTAATATAATATTAAATATAATTTCATTAAACACGCCACAACATATGTTCAACAAATTGTCTAAGTATGCATTATGGATGTACACCATCTGGTTTTTATAGAGTCATAAACTAAGTTGTTAATTCATTTCTTGAAATTGTGAGTGTTCTAATTAATGTCATTTTGTGTTATGCTTTATCTAAAGTGAACATCACAATCTAATCACAGGAATTTTAATTATGCGTACATATGGTTTTTCACATTTTATAAATTTTTTTGTTGTAATTTAATAGGTTTTGTAAACCTTTAAAATAATTTACACAATATCAAGTCCCATAATAATCAAATATGCTAATGCATCAATCGAATTGAAGTTTTAATCTGTTGGGTCTAGAAAAGTCAAGAACAACGGTTAATTTGGATAGATTAAATGTAAACAAGAAGTATTATTTATTTGATGATTAGGGATCAACGAGTCACCGTACGAGCTACTTAAAACTCAAGATTACGAAGACACTCATGACCCAAAGACCTGAATACCACAAAAAATGATAGAGCTTAATTTAATATTTATTATCATTTTGTTGTATTTGTTGTTTTTAGGGTTTTAGGTCATGTGACACTATAAATAGAGATTATTCTCATTTGTGGAAAAACAGCACAAACAAGAGAGTGTGTGAGGGTGTGCTTCAATGTAGTCTTGACAACTTTTTCCCATGAACTCGATGGATTCTTTATTGATGGAGTTTGAGCATGTGAGGGTAGCTAATGTAATCTTGTTGACTAATGAATCTTATTTTCTTTACATTTTTAGCCAGTACATTACATCTCAGATTCGTTCTCGTCTGTGTTCTTAGATATTTTCAACAATCTTCAAGACTTTCTCTGTTCATGTTTTGCTTAATCTTCACAAATTGGGTACGTCCTAATCTTGTAAGCCCCAAAACCCACACACGCATAACACGTGCTTAAAACAACAACAAAGTTAGGTCCCAGATTTTTTTTTTAAACAAACAAGTTTATTATAACACTTTGATAACTGGTTTACATCTAACTTCCAAAAGGTTTTATGTTAGTTAAACAATTGAAAATCCCGTTTACATTAATACAATTCACAAATACTTAGAATTTAGCTAACAAAATAAAACCATAGGACACATTTGATCTGAGTCCTTGAAAACAATCCGATCTCTTCCGCCATCACCCTTTACATTCACCTACAAAACACCACATTTAAATCACCATTAGTTCATTAGAACTAAGTAAGATTACCTATGTATACTTTTTGGTTCATAATAAAAGGTTATTGGATCCCAAAACGCAATTAAACGACCAAAACGGGCAATTATGGACACCCCCAGCCGTAGGCTACGGCTTCCTAAACAGAAACCTTTACGCCCCCTTCTGCTGCAGAATTACAGTTTTTCGCGTTTTACACCCCCGTGACCACCCCGGATCGTTTTAACCCTTCCGTTACCTCCTAATACATCCCATAACACTTTTGAAACATAAATAACTAAGTTTCAAACATAATTTGATGATAACATTCAAATTAAACATCACACGATTGGTTAAACAGATCATTTTCTCCCAAACCCATTAACACCTCCATTTCACCCAAACTTAAGGGGGTTCCATTTTTCACCAAGAATTCTCATTTGTACAACATTACCAACATATTCAACACACGCAAATCGTATTCATAGCACTTTAAAACAACAATAAAGTGTTAGAACATATAATTCACCATTTAAAGTCAAATTATTCACCATTTCCTTGAGACTTCTTTTTTCACCAAGGATTCTCAAGATAGGTAATCACACCACCTATGATTTACCTAAACTCCATATTTTCACCATGGTAAGATCACAACACTTGTGATTCAACACATTTTGCATTCAAAAACCTTGTGAACTGTTTGACTATTTCAGTCAAACTTCAAATATGAAGTTCACACCAATTGTGAATCATTCTTATTTCTCCATACCACTAATAAACATAACAAATCACAATAACTAAGCAATTTAAACACCTATTGCATGTTATTGTCAACACCAAGTAATTAAACACCAATTAATTCCACCTTCGCACCTCTTATGTATCATTTGACCAATTTCAGTCAAATTTCAAATATGAAATTCACACCTTTTGTGAATCATTCTTACTCCTCCACAACACTTGTAAACATGCAAATTTTACAATAACTAAGCAACTGTAAAACATATTGCATATCATTGACATACACCAATTCACCTAGTTTACATATTCACACATCTTGTGAATTGTTTGACCAATTTCGGTCAAACTTCAATAAGAAGTTCACACCTCTTGTGAATCATTCTTATTACATCGCTTCAAATGTAAACATTCTACATTACAATAACTAAGCAAATATAACACCTATTGCATGTTATTGTCAAACAACAAATGTACAAACACCAATTCACCAAATTCAACATTCGATGTATAAACCACATACATCTACATACATATATACATATATGTGCATGACACCATTTAACATTAAGTATAAATAGGTGGGTGACTTACCTTGCCCCGACAAGTTATCCACCACCATAATCTCCTTTTTCGAGTCCTTTAGTTCCACTACCTCCACTATTGTTTCCTATTATCACAACTAATAGGTTTTAATACAAGGATTAACTATAACTAGTCAAACTACATCCATTTGACCCATTATCACCAATTATACTTAGGTTATGGTCAAATGACTCCTTAATCACAAAATTTTCATCTTCTATGATCATAACAATCAATTCTCGTCACCCATCACTTTAAATACCTCTCTTTTAGTTAAATGCATTAATTGTCATTTCATCAAACATCACATATGCATACATTTATCTATCTATGATCATTGATCAATAACACCTCTATCTAACTCCATTTTTTTGATTCACAAGATGACCAAGTTCATCATATACACCAACAAACTACAACAACTTTGTTGAATCATCAAATCACCGATTTTTGAACTAACTTTAATCTCCTAGTTGATATACCCCATGAACCATACAAAACCCCATTCATCATATTACATTACATGCAAGATAATGATCAAAATGTTGTTCCTAGATGATTACCACTATGAAGGACAACATTTAACACCCTACAAATACCCAAATTTCATATTTCATCTTACCCCACTCGAACCCATTATGAGACCCACGAAAATTTGCATCAAAACATACAAAATCACTTACATAGATATTGTATGATGCAAGAGGAACTCCAATCTTTAATTGCATGAGAGATTAGGCCAATATTAAGCAAGAACTTCATAAATTTTCCAGAACTTGGATTTCTCCTTCTCCTTTCCCCTTGGTCGGCGTTCACAGCCAAAACACACAATAATTAGTGTTATTTTGACCAAAGTCAAACCTATAACCCCTCATTTTACCACTTTGAGCTAATTACACCTTTAGTCCCTCTATTACTAGTTAAATCTAACTTGTTTATTTCTAACTTAGTTAACACCCACCATTTAATTGTAATTAACAAATATTTATTAAAACACCCACCAATTAATATTTAAGATAATTAAATCTTATAAAACACCCATTAATTAAAATAAACATAATTATACACCAAATATGTTTGTTTTATCATATTTACCCAAAATAAGTCGTTACAAATTCACAAACGTTTTTAACAATTGGTATCAGAGCCAGGTTCCTAAGACTATCAGTCTAACCATTGATCGTCTCAAATTTGTGCTCAATACGTTTTAAGTTCTTTGATGGTGTTCTTGTTTTGGGTTCTTTAATTTATTTGGATTTTTGTGGTTTGATTTGTTTAACCCAAGTGGGTTTTCGCTCTCCCTAATCTATGCCAAAAACCCACCCAAATCTGATCGGCATCGGATGTTTTATCAACTTTTTGCTCAGTTGATAACAATGGAGGCTGTTAATAAAATTTTAGGGTAGTTGGGTTTGTTTTGGAAAAGAACTCGTTGAAGGCGGTAGCGTATCGATTAGGGTTATCAGAAGGTCTCAGTTGATTGGTTTTCAGGAGTTTACCATTGATATTCTTTAAAACTACAAGCTTCCGATGGCTATTGCTTCCGAAATTGGATTATGTAAGTTTTGGTTTTCGGATGCTCCCGAAAGTGAATTACTATTACTTCCTAAAAGTACGTCCGAAGAGCACTTCAGATTTGTTTGTTTGCTTCTAAAAGGTTCTTCCAATTGAAGTTATTAATTTTTTAATGCTTCCGATCCTATTTGCATCTTCCGATGGCATTTTATTTGGAAACTATAAAAGATTTATCTCAAGGACTTTGTCACTCACTGTATCATAAATTATTCGATGTCAATATGGTAATTTGACTTGGATGTTCCATATCAATGTTGAATTGTTGACATATGGTGATATTAAGTAAATTTTCTTCTTGTGGTATAATGATAATTTCAGTTTGGTGGTGTTGGGAATTCATTTGGTAGCAGGACAAGAATTTATTTGGAAATTCAAGATGCCCATATCCGATATATGTTTGTGTGTGAACAAGATGGAATGGTTATCACATGCATGTCATCTTTCAAGTAGAGTGCTTTCAATATGCAGGTTTATTCAAAACATGTTCTCAGCTTCGAGAATCCAAAGTTTTTTTATGAAAAAGGTTAGCTTCTTAAATGTTAATTTATGATGTCCAAGCTCTAATGCATCTACAAATTAGCACTTTAAAATTAACAAAATGTTTTATAAGTGATGTCTTCTCTTGGTATGCAATGTCCATTTCCTAAGTGTTTATTTCATGATGTCCAAGTTCTAATGCATCCTCAAATCAACACTTTAGAAGCTGATAACATATGACATCACTTTTGAAACGCATTAGTTTTTGATTCACTCGTTCAGTCACGTTGGAAGTATTATACACTTGACATAATAGATCTGAAACTCATATATGGTCAGAAAATTAAAATGAGTTAATGATGTCTATTTTGTAAGTCCAATTGTTTGCAGCATGGAACTTATTGCCGGTTAGCAATGACTGCTACCAAAGAACGCTACTTGCTTTTGAAGACAAGATGGGTTTTCACATGTCAGTTATCAATAGCATCAGTTTAGGGGGATATTGATGGATTAAAACTGATGGAAAGTATGTTATATGTGGTTTATCAGTGACGACTTCGATTTCATTGATGTGAAGATTTTTTATCTATACTTTAAAGACTCTCAAGAATCACATTGTTGGGATATGGTTTACATTCATCTTCGAACCTTTATATGTCACATGCTCATTACAAGGTTGGGATTCCTATACTTGGACTGACACCCTATATTCTGACATTCTTTGGGGTGGGATTGAAGATTAAGATTGCTATCATAGGGGAGCTTTACTAGAGAAGAAGAAGATAAATGGAAGACATGGAACTTCAAGAAGTTTCTTTTAGGTTTGAGAAATGGAATAAATAAAGTTTCACAACTATTGTGGTGAAAGAAACTTGAATTACATCTACAAAAGTTCAATCTTATTATTCATGTTTGGTTCATCATACTTCTGCATTGGTTTACATTCATTTAACCAAACAGGGGGAGACCGTTGGGTCTAGAAAAGTCGAGACCAATAGTTAGTTTGGATAGATGGAATGTAAACAAAAAGTATTATGTATTTGTTGATTAGTGAGCAACGAGTCATCACATGAGCCACTTAAAACTCAAGATTACGAAGACACTTATGACCCGAAGACCACAAAAAATGACATAGCTTAATTTAATATTTAATATTTATAACTATTTTGTTGTATTTGTTGATTTAGGGTTTTAGTTCATGTGACACTATAAATAGAGATTATTTTTATTTGTAGAAAAACAGCATAGATAAGAGAGTGTGTGAGGGTGTGCTTCAATGTAGTCTTGACAGCTCTTCCCCATGAACTCTATGGATTATTTATCCATAGAGTTTGAGCATGTGAAAATTAGGTAATGTAATCTTGTTGACTAGTGAATCTTATTTGCTTTACATTGTTAGTCAGTACATTACATCTCAGATTTGTTCTCGTCTGTGTTCATCAACATCTTCACCCATCTTCAAGACTTTCTCTGTTCATGTTTTGCTTAATCTTCACAAATCGGGTAGGTCCTAATTCCCAACCATTTTTAACAAAATCCTTTATTGATTCTAGCAATATTAGGAGACCTGGGTCATGGGTTCGATTCTTAATCCCACCCGGTTTTACCGGCCTTTCACCGTCGTGCCTTTGGGCGGGTGCTTGGGTTGGAATTTCCCTAGGAATTGGTGCCTGGTGGGCTATGGGCACCGTCCGTCTGGACTAGTGGGTAGCTTGGGCACCGTCCGTCTCGACTAGTGGCTAGCTTGGGCATCATTTAGCCATTGGGGGCCGCGTACAGAGTACCCGGCGTTTAATTAGTTGGTCGTTCAAAAAAAATTATATGAACAATGAATGCATGCATAAAACACATGATATATATATATATACACACACACACACTCTTTAATAAAAGAGTAATAATTTTGTCATTTGTCACCTTCTTACACCACTCTTGCCATTTATCATATTTTTACACCATTGTTAACATTTGTCAATTCTTTATCATTTCATTTAATTATCTCTCCTATTAAATAACTATATTCTCTCTCTTTTTAAATAAATTATTTCTCTTATTAAATAATTATAATATTAATAATAACTAATACATTATTTATCTTTTTATTATAGAAAACACTTAAATTTTTTTAAATAAAATATGAAATTTTCAAAAATAAAAATTTTAAAGTAACAAATATTCTATTTAAAAAAAACAAAATTTGTGTAAAAGTTATCTTAAAAATTGATTTTTTAAAAACTAAATATACTATAAAAGAAGTTTTTAAACAATTAGATTTTTAAAAACGAATGACGTTTTTTAAATTATCTAAAAACTGAAGCAATAAAAATGATAGAAAAAGTTACACTTTTGGTCTTTTATGTTTAACGTTATTTTTGGGTCGTTTAACTTTAATAATTACAAAAATTATATTTTATATTATTGATTTATAAAAGTTAATTTTTACTATAATACAAACGAAAGTTTTTAACGTCAATTATTTTAAAGATATCAATTGTTACACATCAAATATATCATTTGTATATTGATTAAAGTTTTTAATTATATTTTACTGCTTAAAATATTTGTTAATATGTAAATAAATGATTTTATATCAAAATATCGTTTTAAAATTGCTAAATTTGCATTACTAAATATTTAATGTTTTATATTTAATCTGTGTAATACATGGGTTAATAACATAGTGTGTGTGTGTGTGTGTATGTGTGTATTATATAGTGAAGAGATCAAATAATAATATACCTATAGCATGAAAACCCTCAAACCACGGCCAAGATCAAGCCAAATTTTTGAGTTTTTTATGATCTTTATTATACATTTATGAAAGCTCCCTAACTTGAGGAGATTAAGGGACCAGTATTTGTAAACGGGGTGTAATGAGAAGTGGATGGTGTGTGAGTCTATGGGTTGGTGATGATGGGTGATTGGTTTGAGTAGAAAGCATGTTAATAACTTTAGAGTAAGAGATTCTAGATGGGGGCATAAAGTGCAGTTGATCCTGTGGGGGTTGAGATTGATAGTTTTGAGTATTGAATATCGATCTCCATCTGATAGGCACTAAGTATGCCAAAAATCTCTCCACGCTTCAAAGATCTGAGATTTTAAGTTCTTCAGATTGTGGCAAAATAAATGCTCCACACGTGTGGGAGAGATATCAAGAACTTCCTTATGACGTCCTGATTGTCCATTTTGACACCTACAGCTATCAGTTCATAACTAGTTGAACATACCTTAAATATTAAGAAGCCATCTTCTCATTGTTCACTTGGTAGAAATTATCGAACTTCTGCTTTAGTGTGTCCTTCTTGTTTTCTTTACATCCTCAGATTCCTCATACATCTGCTAGAAAGAGTTCCACAACTCCTTTTTAGATTTGCAATTCTTGAATGCATGTATAATAGAGTTAGGAAGTAACATCAAGATTAGCCAAAGCAACTTTGAATCAACTTCCATATTTTTGTAATCCTTGTCAATATATAGAGATGTGTCTTTTGGCACTGCATCTCCACCAGCTCTAGCAGCAGCAACAACAATTAGAATAAATGGATCCTCAAAACCTGACTTCCAAAGCTCGAAGTCTTGAAACCTGATGAATCCTTCTATATCGACCTTTCACGTATCATATTCATCAGGGGTAAACACCGATGCTTTGTTAAAAGTACCGTTCTTAGTGTCATGCTTGCTAATGGTAGCCATTTGATGTGACATTTGCATTTGAGAATTACGTCATCAACGACGTGAGCACATTTGATCGTGCTTGAAATCCATGTTTATTTGTCAATTATAATTATTACAGATTGGTAGTATGCGAGAAATGGTGAACATAGGCGAAAACCGTGCGCGAAACGGAGTTCCGGATTGTCCAAAATCGCAAAACGAAGAAAATCACAAAAATGTCAAAGTCAAACGGGCTAGGCGGAACGCCTCGCCCCAGCCTCTCTCGCTAGGTGGTACACGCGGGTTAGAAAAAAATCTGAGATTGGGACTTCTCGCGTGCTACGCCCCTGACCTAGCGGCCACGCGGGGCGATGCGCCTGGCGTGGGTCGGCTTGGCAGATAGGATTAAAAGATCAGATTGCATGGGAATGTGAAATTCTATAACCCTCTCGAACTTCTTTCATTTCCAGGCGAACAAAAACTGATTTTCATCATCTAAACTCCGATTTAAAGGTCTTAAACATCCAGATCGCGTTAGGGAACTTATCTGCAAGTCCTGATCGTTTTCTGCAGCTGAAAATCTGTCAGATTAGGTAACGGTTCATTTTAACCTTCTAGTTTGATAATGGTTGATTAGATATTGTTTTTGAACATAATGGTATAGTTAGGGTTGTTGATTATTGCCTAGATGATGGCTAGGAATGATTATAAACGAAGAACTCGATGTGTTAATGGGTAAATCCTTGTTTTGATCCGTTGTAATGCCCGGTTTTCATGAAACTATAACAATGATTATAATGGTTTAAACCGTTTGATTGTGACAATGTATGTGATTAGTTTGATTAATCTTTGAAATGCAAGGTTAAATCCAAGTGTTTCAAACTAATCACAATCATTAACATACTCATTGGAATAATTATCTGATGTTTATGATAACAGTCAGATTAGTATGTTAAATATGGTTATTAAACCTATTCCAATGTCACATTATGATGTTCCATGATATTTGGGTAATCAATAACAAGGATTGATCATTCCTAAGCCATAAATCCATATAGAAATTGTTTCAGTACTATAATCAACAAAATTAACTATCTGCTTTATCTGAGATTATTCTAATTAATCAAACGTGTCATCAACTGTGTATTAGGAATCTGAATCAGTATAGGTTCCTACATTATCATACATCGTATGATATGACACTAAATTAACTAAGTAAACACCTAATATAGGTTTGATGATTTTCAAGGCAATGTCTTTGAAATTGAACGTTCATACATATCTAATCAGTAAATTAAAACATAAATAACTTGTTAAACATAAACTAATGCAGAATTTAGCTATTATCATCAGTTAGCTTGTGATTTCACTACTTTGAGACTTCAGGTGATCTATTTCGTACAACCCCTTTTATCTTTAATGTTTTATAAATATTGGGGTACTTCTGTAAATCTATTTCTGAACATATGATATATATCACTGTTATCTATGTGATTTCATGTGACTCTTGTGAGATTTCATGGGATTTTGCCGTTAGTATCTTTATCACAGTATTAAAAGTCCTCATTCCTTGAAACTGTATCTAGTAAACCCATGTGGGCCGAACATGCATCAATGATAGTACTATTGGCTGACAACCCATTCACTGGGAGGTTTGCATATCCCCTGGTGTGAATGTTCGTTACATGTTTCCGAAACACCTTCTTAATGATAGTGATAGACATTAAGATAATGAGGCATTAAGATATTTACCGACGGGTAGTATCTTCGTAAAACGTAGAATGACGAAACCTTGTAATTAAATAAGTCAGATTGTGTAATAAACTCACTTTGTAAATTATAAGTGTGATTCTGAATGACGAAACCTTGTAAAATAATTACTTTAAGTTAATATGTGTGTTGTGATACCGGATCAAGCAAGTCACACCTCATCTCTGAGACATCACCACTATGCTTCCGCAACCTTATCAGCGTGACAAATGACATCATCTCAGGTGACAAGAGGTGGGGGTGTGACATTTGAGAGTAGATAAGTAGAAGACAAACAATTGGTAACTTAAGAATGGTTAGTTACTTAAGTTAAAGAACCAAAGCTCTGATACCATTTGATGGATGCACTTTGCACAACACTTTGACAAGTTATCTTTTACATTAATTACTACAATACAAAAGGAATTAATGCTCTAGATCTTCTATTGATTTGACGATTAAATCCTGCTGACTATCATGGAAATGTCTTCTGATTTAACTCTGGTGATAGAAAGCAGTTTTGAAGCCTTTTTAAACAAGAAGGTCTTGATCAACAGTAAAATATTCTCGGAATTCTATTGCCTCTGAAGATGCTGCTCTTTGGAATATCATCAGCATATGCAACATCTTGATCTTCAGAATTTTTATATTCAGTATTGCCATTGGAAGAATAAAGTTATCTTCTGATACTTGGTTTGGACCTCTAGGAGTGTAGTGAGGCCTAGGACTTATATTTTAGAAAGAATGAGCCTTTATCTTCTTTGATAAATACATTCTAATAACCTTAGATTATTCTATGAAGTACAGAGTCAAAGTCTATGTCAAGATTTATCTATAATTATTCATCCATCAAGAATCCTAAAATATGACTAATACATAGTAATGTTGGGAATTGTAGTAACCATTTTAAACTTTTAATTAATCATACTAATTATAAAATCAGACTTTATGATAACAGAAGCGTTTAGGTTACACATATTGTTTCATAAACAAAATTGCAAAACCAGGAACCCAATTACATACGAATAAATGAAAAACAACCATAGGGTATTTAGAATTGACCTTCATGAAGAACTCTCAAAAACAGACCTTGGATTCGATAGTAGTCTCGCTAGATGTCTTGAATCACGAACCACGATCTCTATCGTGTATCACCAAAACAACCGCGTGCTCCAAAACCATCATTGGTGGTTCGACTATGGTGTGGTGGTGCTTGGTGGTGTGTGGCCGAAAACAAGAGGAGTGGGGAGAGAGGGCGGCCGAACAAGAGACAAGAGAGGGAGAGTGGGTGAAAGAGTTCCTTGTAATGTGATGTTAGATCTATCTTTTAAAGTCAAAATAGATCCACAAAAATAGGATCTTGGAATTACCAATTCATAATTGAAATTCCCACATTTTATTTCACATTTAATTTAATTAAACTCTTTTAGTAATTAAACCATTTAATTACTGTTCTCCAATATTACTAACTAACAATTATTTAGTAACATTTAATTAAATGTCCAAAGTTTAACTAATTAAACTTTATTAATTTAATTATAATTAATTATCACAATAATTAATTTCTTCAATATTATTACTATTTCATAAATAATAATAACACCACTTGATATAATTTGTGAAATTGAAAATTTCTAAAACAAATTTTAGACATAATCATATTACTATCTTCCAAAGTGCAACTCTTTAGATCATACCCCGATAGCAACGTTGATATTATCGATGATCGGACATCACATATCCAACAACTAATTACCCTAAATTTCATAAATTCAACAAAATTACAATTACTTCCAATTACAATTTATGAACATAATCATGCAAATGAGGACATTTTGGCCATAATTTCCTAAATTATATGTTAATCATATTCAGCCTTAAATCTTAACATCACCATGGTTTTTCCAAACTCTAATGAAAGAAAGTAGGCTTGTGCAAATTTCATGACATTCAAGAAACCAATTATCATTCATAATATCATGGCATAAATTTAAAAAACAAGTTCACAAGATAATAAACAAATTATTTGATCATAGTTTTCCAACATTTATGATTAAACATTTACCATTCTTTAGCAATAATCAATTTTCACAAGCCTACAACATCATTGAAATACAATCATAACTTCATCATTAATCTTGACATAAACCATTTCAACCAATTCATATAATGATCATCACAAGAAATAAGTATCCTCATAATCTAGACATCAAAGTGATTAGCCCATCATGCTTACAAAAGTAACAATGGAGTTTATAAAGTTAACAAGAATCATGATGTAAATGGTAAATTCAAACCACAAGAAAGCAAGGATTGAAAAGAAATTGTTGTTGGAGGCTTCATGAATTTTCAAAGTCTTCAGAATAGGGTGTTCAGTTTTCGAATACGACTCGAAAAAATCGAAATTCGATTCGATTTCAATTCAAAAACACCAAGTAGAAATTCGATTCGAATTTTCATATTCGAATTCGATTCGATTCGTAGTATAATATCGAATTTCGAATTTCGTATTTTTAATACGATTCGATTCGAAATTCGAATTTATATTATTTATATATTTTTATTTTATATATACTACTATATTAAAAAAAGACTTTTTAATTAGGTGGTTTAGTTTATAAAACTAAAAACTTATACACAAATGTCAATTTAATTATAAAATACCCATAATTTTAACATTTTTAAATAAGCTAAACCCAAACATTCACAACAAAAACGTCATTCCGAAAGCTTGAAAATTAATTATTTTGGTTGTTAATTTATAATATTTTGATTACTTGTCACTTTATGGTTTTTTTGTATATTATCATTAGCATTATATATTGAACTTTTATCATTTTATTAATTTAAATCAAATATCTAATATTACAACTTATATATTGGTTATTTGATATTTGGATGCTTAAGGTTTTGAGTATTAGATATTTTGAATATATAAAAATAGCAAGTATAATTTTTTTTTAATTCAAATTAAAATAAAACAATTTGAATTCAAATTGGTTTTTTCGAATCGATTTCGTATTCGAGTTATTCGAAATTAAAATAAAACAATTTGAATTCAAATATCTAATATTACAACTTATTATCATTCGAATGCTCTAAAAAAATTCAAAATCATTCGATTCGAAATATTCGAGTTATTCGAAATTCGATTCGATGAACACCCCTACTTCAAAATCACCCTGGAATAAGCTAATCAGTGGTGTTGTGCCAGTGTAAGGCCTCTTGATCTGTAGTGGTTGTGGTTGTGTGGCCTGCGGTGTTTGGGTGATCGCAGCATAATTCTTGACCACCTTTTGTTTCTTTGTCGGGCAATTATCCGGCTTCTTTGAACTTCCTGCCTTTGCTGCTTCAGCTTGATTCTTCAGTGCCCCGGAGGCAACCATTACATGTGTCAATGTTGATGACAAAGTGACAGCCATCTCCAAAGTGGTTGGGTGGGCAGCAATCACATGCCAAGGGACACAAGCCGGCAGTCCACCGACATACCGCTCGATCCGTTTCTCCAGTGTTGGCACTATATATGGTGCCAATGTCGCCAACTCATGAAATCCGGTGGTGTAGGCCAGATGCCCAGTACCAATCATGACATGGTTGAGTAGTTCAATCTCAACCTTCTTCAGCTCGTTTCTTGGGCAAAACTCAGCCCTCAACAAAATCTTGAATTCTTCCCAAGGCATAGACAATGCCTCATCTCGCCCCCTGGTCTGTACCTGGGCATTCCACCATGTCAGAGCTCGCTTGTTAAACGAGCCTGCAGCATACCTCACCTTATGTTGATCAGGACAACCACTAATGTCGAGGGTTGTTTCCATCTTCTCGATCCATTGGATCAAGCCGACAGCTCCCTCACTGCCACTGTAGCCAGGTGGCTTGCAACCTACAAAGTTCTTATAGGTTGCTGTTATTGTTGCCGTTGTTGGAGTTGATCCGATTCATCATGTCGGGAATCACTTCCCTCAGTTGACTCGTCAGCAAAGTGGCCAGTGCGATAGTAGCCGGATCTAACTCATGGTAGGGTGGTGGTTGATGGGGTGGAGTATGCGGAGGAGGAGGTGGAGGTGGAGGTGGTGAGTGTTGAGGTAAATGCGGTGGTGGTGGCAACAGAGGTGACTTCTTGGCGGCATTCTGATCAAAACCGAAAGAAAATCGGTTAGTGTAGTGATTGAATGCAGAAGACACATGCACGTAAAGTCCTAAGTCTTATGTTCTCTACATGAGGGTCCCTAGGTTATAGTCTAGGCCTAACCGCTTTAAGTAATATGACCTATATTTCTCTATAACCATGGCTCTGATACCAATCTGTCACACCCCGAGCCGGCGGGCTAGATATGCTTTCCCGTCAGGCGGAAGGTTCTCGGGGCGCGATATCGTTTGATAGTTATAGTGATCAGATTGTTTACATAGCACATGAGATATAATGAGAAATGCTAACATGACATTGATATAGAATTACAAAGTTAAATTACACAATACATGTTCATAATTTAACCAAGTAAATGTACCCAAAAAGAATCATTGAGTTTCTATCTTGCATCTGCACAAGATTTACAAAAGATGATTCAGTGTTATGTCATTCAAAATATGCACATCACAAAAGTAAGCTAGGTCTATTCTAAAGTCCACTAGCTTAATTCTGCTGCTTGTAATCTAGACCTGTTCATCACCTGAGAAAAACATGCAATTAAACAAAGTCAACACTAGGTTGGTGAGTTCATAAATTTAGTAATTGAAAACAATTGATTTATTGTCATTCGCAATCACAATGTCATACACAAGTCTCATTGATAATTGTCTCATTTCTCTCATACAATGTCCTCACCATAGTTATACTTACAAATAGTATTTCACCTAAATCAAGTATGCTTATATATAGAGCTTACGTAGGGGAACAAGCCCCAGCCGATAATCAGCATTAGAGTTTATTTGTCAAATCAGCAGAAGACACTTTACATTAATGTCTTTTGTAATGTAGGTAATTAATGATAAAGTCAATGAAGTTATTTGTATTAATTGTAACTAATATGGTTTGGTCTGTCAAGCCATAACAGTATATTAGTTTTAGCATCAATTTGTTTCGGTTAGTTTTTCTAGCTTTGTATCCCTAAGAGGATATGGCTGTAACTCTTAGTGTAAGACCATTCACTTGTAATGTAATATGTGTGCTCGAGAGAACATTCTTGTACACTTAATATTTGAGTGAAATATAATTTGAACTTGAAGTATTTATTGTGTTCTTTAATTTTCATTTTTATTAAGTGCATAAAAAGATTGATAGGGATTCCGCATATGTCACCTTTGTAGAAGATAATTTAAACGTGCAAATTGTATATAACCTAATCCTACAAAAGTATAAAAAACTGATTAGTAATTAATTAATCAAGTGTTGATTAGTCGTTTACTTAATCAAATATTCATTATTCATTAGTTCTTCAGTCCAATTTTTTTGGTATTAAACAGTTCTTCTTCATTAACCCTTTGTCTTGAAGTTATTTCTCTTCATATCTTTGTCATCAATTGTTACTGGCCATTGATTGTTTATTATTGTGAAACACTTGTTTAATGTTTTTTTCCACCAATGACTTTATTGTTACATAAATTGAGGTGTTGCATTCTAAAACAATATCATACTCCACCCAATACTCATCAGTTGTCTGTAGATAATTATTCATCACACATCACGAATGCATGTGGCATCAGACATCCTCACATGTGTCAAGCATACCCCTATTGCTTGTTAAAGAAAAAAAAATTATTTTTTATGATTTTCATGTATATTAATTTTTTGGAACAATGTAGCTTTTATATTATTCGTACGTTTTTAACACAGTCAACATGTCATATCATTATTATCATAAAATGTTTGAAATTCTTAAATTTGTAATTTTATGATTACGTATTTGAAAAGATAACTTCATGCTTTATATATACCATTTAATATATAAATAATATTATTATTGGAAAGGATTCCTAAGAAAATATTTATTTCGAATAAAACTAAGAAATAATCAAAAACATTACCAATTATTTTTTTTTCTGTTTTTTATTTTTTATTTCCATTTATTAATTATAAGGTGAAAAATGTAAAAAAAATACAAAAAATATGTAATTCATGTTATTACATATATATATATAACTTATACATCTTACATAGACTTACATATATATAACTTTACGAGTTACATGCAAAACTTTTTGAGTTATATATACGTAACTTCGTGATTTATATATCCTTATTAAAAAAACTTATTTATAGCATTTCTAATCTTATAATAATAAGTTATAAAAAAATTAAAATTTATTGATTATTATGAGCTTTCTCACTTTTCTTTAAAATAAGTTTTTTTATTAACATTCCTCTATTATTATATTTGCATAAATAAAATGAAAGCTTATTTTAACATAATATATATACACGAATGAAGTATTATTAGGCAAGAATTCAAAGAAAGCTAAAACTTAATTAACTAATTATATAGTTTTCTTAGTAATCTTGCATAAGTAAGATTACTGACGTCCTGAATTCTAACAGATGTGCCAAAAGAAATTTCAATCGAAATAATCTATTTAGTGGTTTATTCTCCGCTTGTTTTGAGTGTCTTTTCATACCTATACCTAAAGATAACTTGTATTGTTGATTTATTCATATACAAAAATATTTTTTTAAGTACCCAAATCATGAATTTTAGATCCAGAAGGATGCTTTCTGTCTAAAAGTCAACAAATTATCTTTATACAAGTTTCAACAAAATAATTCAATCAAAACCTAACTAATACATATTTTTTCCCCTAAAACGTGGATAGATTCAACCCTCAAGTTGTTATGAGACTTCTATGATATTAGTTTTTTGTATATTAAAGGAAGTTTCATAAATAAATATATAACCATATGATGTTATTTATTTTTTTAAAGATATTTCAAAGATTTAATCAATAACAAGAAATAATAGTTGTTTAAGAAAATCACATATTTTATACACCAAATCTTAATGTTTGAAAAAAAAGAGTGATAACAAGTATTTTTTATCCCATGTGTTACAATGGGTCCATAAGATGACACTAAATTGGGAAAGCGTGTGATCGTAAACTTTGTAACCAACCTTGAAATGTCGTAACGTACCCGGTTATTCCTGTAAAATCAATGTGATTATGTAAAACATTTTGCGGAATAGGACCTACCCGATTTGTGAAGATTAAGCAGAACATGAACAAAGAAAGTCTTGACGATGGGTGAGGATGTTGAAGAACATAGCCAAAAACGAATCTGAGATGTAATGTAACGACTAACAATGTAAAGCAAATAAGATTCATTAGTCAACATGATTACATTACATACCCCTCACATGCTCTCAAACTCCATGGATAAAGAATCCATAGAGTTCATGGGGAAAAGCTCTCAAGATTACATTAAAGCGCACCCTTACCACTCTCTTGTCTGTTTTTTTTACTACAAATTAGAATAATCTCTATTTATATTGTCACATGACCTAAAACCCTAAAAACAACAAATACAACAAAATAATAAAAAACAAATATTAAATTAAGCGCTATCATTTGTTGTAGTCTTCGGGTCTTTTGGTCATCAAGTATCATCGTAATCTTGAGTCTTTAGTGGTTCGTGCGGTGACTCGTTGCTCCCTAATCAACAAATACATAATACTTCTTGTTTATATTCCATCTATCCAAATTAACAGTTGGTCTTAACTTTTCTAGACCTAACAGTCTCCCCCTATTTGGTTAGATGAATGTAAGCCAATGCAGAAGTATGATGAAACAAATATGAATAATAAGAATGAATGTGTGTAGATGCAAATTATATTTCTTTCACCGCAACAAATTGGGAAACTAACTTTATTCCACTTATCAAACCCAAAACAATCTTCTTGAAGTTCCATGTCTTTCATTTATCTTCTCCCCCCTCTAATCAAGCCCCCCTACGATTAAAAAATAATCTTAATCTTCAACCAAAACCCAAAAGATATCCGAATATAGGGTGTCAGTCCAAGTATAGGAATCCCAGCCTTCCTTGTAATGAACATATGACAAATAAATGTTCAAAGATGAATGTAAACCATATATATCCCAACAATTTTATTCTTGAGAGTCTTCAAAGTAGAAATAAGAAATCTTCACATCAATGAAACCGAAGTCTTCACTGATAAACCAATGATAAGACACTTGCCATCAATTTCAATTCGTCAATCTCCCCCTAAACTGATGCTATCGATAACTGATATGTGAAAACCATCCAAGTCTTCAAAAACAAGTAGCGTTCTTTGGAAGCAATCATTGCTAACCGGTAATATGTTCCATGCTGCAGATCTGGAACATCAATTTGGACTTGCAGAATAGACATCATTAACTTATTTTGATTTTCTGATGATGCATAAGTTTCAGCTCTATGATGCTAAGGAGTAAAGTACTTCCAATGATGAAACCGAACAAGCGAACCAAAGGCTAACGCGTGTGTTTCAAAAGCGATGTCATATGTTATCAATTTCTAAAATGTTGATTTGAGGATGCATTAGCACTTGGACATCACAGAAATAAACACTAAAGAAGTGGACATTGCATATAAAGAAAAGACATCACTTATGAATCCTTTGTTAATTTCAAAGTGCTAATTTGTAGATGCATTAGAACTTGGAAATCATAAATGAGCACTTAGAAAGTTAACATCTTGTCATACCAAATGAGGGAACCAAAGTCAAATATGTTTCAGAAGTAAAATCATATGTCGTCAAATTTTAAAGTGTTGATTTGAAAATGCATTAGCACTTGGACATCATCCAAATTAACACTTAGAAAGAAGACATTACATATCAAGAGATGATGTTACTTGAGAAATATTTGGTTAACTTCATAAGTACTGATTTATAGATGCATTAGCACTTGGACATCATAAATTAGCACTTAAGAAGCTAACATCCTTTAATACCAAAAACTTTGGTTCTTTAAACAGTTTAGTTAACTTTAGAAGTATTAAAATGCAGATGCATTAGAACTTGGACATCACAAATTAACACTTAAGAAACTAACTTCTTTACATACCAATAAAACCTCTGCTCTTTGGAAGTAACTTTCAGAAGCAATAGTAATTCAATTTCGAAAAAAAAAAAAACTTCACTCATTAGAAAGAGATGTCTTCAGAAGATGTTTCGGAAGCGGTTTCCAATTGGAACCAACTTATGCTTCGGAAGCTTTTTTTAATCGGAAGCAACTTATGTTTCGGAAGCAACTTATGCTTAGGAAGCAACTTATGCTTAGGAAGCAGTTTTCCAACCAGAAGCAACTTATGCATAGGAAGCAATCTTTTGCAATCGGAAGCAACTTAAACTTAGGAAGCAATAGCCATCAGAAGCTTATATTTTTAAAGAATATCAATGGTAAGCTTCTGAAAACCAATCAACTAAAACCTTCCGATAACCCTAAATTAAAGAATGTCGATGTCATCACCATGTTCTTTTCTGAAACAAACCCAGCTGCCCTGATTTTATTAACAACCGCCATTATTACCAGATGAATAAAATTTGATAGAACATCCGATGATGTCGGATTTGGGTGGGGTTTTGGCTGAAATTAGGGAGAGCCAAAACCCACTTGGATTTAACAAATCAAACCACAAAAACTCAAATAAATTGACGAATCGAGTAACAAGAACATCTTCAAAGAACTTTCACCAAAATTCACAAAATCAGGGTATTGAGCACAAGTTTGAGAGAATCAATTGTTAGAATGATAATCTCGGAAACTTGGCTCTGATACCAGTTGTAAAAACAGTTGCGGAATAGGACCTACCTGATTTGTGAAGATTGAGCAGAATATGAACAGAGAAAGTCTTGAAGATGGGTGGAGATGTTGAAGAACACGGCCAAGAACGAATCTGAGATGTAATGTAACGACTAACAATGTAAAGCAAATAAGATTCATTAGTCAACAAGATTACATTACATACCCCTCACATGCTTTCAAACTCATTGGATAAAGAATCCATGGAGTTCATGGGGAAAAGCTCTCAAGATTATATTGAAGCACACCCTCACCACTCTCTTGTCTAGTTTTTTTACTACAAATGAGAATAATCTCTATTTATAGTGTCACATGACCTAAAACCCTAAAAACAATAAATACAACAAAATAATAAAAAAACAAATATTAAATTAAGATCTATCATTTGTTGTAGTCTTCGGGTCTTTTGGTAATCAAGTGTCATCGTAATCTTGAGTTTTTAGTAATTCATGCGGTGACTCATTGCTCCCTAATTAACAAATACATAATACTTCTTGTTTACATTCCATCTATCCAAATTAACCGTTGGCCTTGACTTTTCTAGACCCAACAAATTAGGTACATAAAAAGAAGTTTGTGCTTTGTATTAGTAAAAACGATAGTTACAACACGAATTTGATTTTTATCCATGTAAATGCAAATTATTTAAGTACATATTATTATTGATCGAACTCATTTGCGAACAAGTTGAATTTATATCGTCGGACCAAAACATATTTTATTTGACATGACTCATTCATGAATAAAATTTACGTCATTACGTAAAGAAACTCAATAGGCACATAAAGATAAGCAAAAAATATTACGTTAGAGTCGATTCGTTTCCAAACAAAATTTGCGTCAAGATGCACACCAACCAAAATTTATCGACACGTGCATAAAAATAAGTAAGTAGGAAATTATTGTTTTAAGTTATCACAGAAAGTTTATTATGGAAAATCGTATTATATATATGTTTAGGGTAAAAATTAACAAGTGTAACTTTTAACAAAACCGAATTAGTTTAGTGGGGTATTGTGCTTTACAATCAAGAATATATAACGAAATAAACAGCTTACACACGAGATTTATACGAGGAAAAGCCCTTAATCCCTTAGGATTGCCGGCATAAAAACCTCGGGAGGTGACAATCGTCACTCTGTCTAGTTTATATTAAAACAACAAATTGAAGTTACAATACAAGAGCGCAATTGATCGATCACTAAGTGTTTTAGAACTCCGAATGCTATGAATGTGAGAAAGAAATATTCAGTAGTAAGCTAAGTGAGTCATGTGTGTTTTCCTAGATCGATGTTGCCTCAATTTATAGTAAAATAATACAACGATGGTCAAAAGTTGTTCCTCATAACTCGGTCCAGTCTCCAATCATGTGTCGAGCAACTTCCAGTAAACGTTATCATGCAGTCCACGTTCTTCTTCATATTCCGGATAAATAGGCATAGTTGTTGCATATAATCTGTTGACTTAATTCAAACATTAGTAGCACGTGTTGAATAACAAATTAACAATAATAAAATATATACTATCATTATTTATTATTCAAGTCATCATATCACATAAATTTATATACGCAAATATTCCTAATTATCCTGGATTATTCCGTATCCCGAACTATTCTGAATTATGAGGTAACTTTTTTCAGGTATAACAATATATATGACACAAGAAGTTATTCAAAATTATAGAAATATAAAAGACTAAAAGTTACAACTTATAAAAGTTGAAGTTTTACTAGTGGTTTTTAATGTTTTTCAGTTTGTGTCTATCTTATTATCAACATTATTAGCACGTATGGTTAGTTGCTATAACACCTAATTATTTTTATTGTTTTAAATAAACAAAATAAAATTATTGAGTAAAAATCAAATTATTATATTTACAAGTAAGAAACTTTAATTTTAAAATCATATGAAAGGGATAATAGTGACATTCTATAAGATTTAAGAGAGAGTTTGAAATATTTCTAAAGTTAAAACTGTAAATTTGAAGAGGATATCGATGTTTCAAATTTAGTCATATAGAATTAATACATAGAACTGCTACAAAAATCATCTTAGTGACATATAAACATCTTTAATAATATGATGAATAACCTTTTGTTTAACAATATTTTTTTACACCAATAACATTAATTCCCTTACAAAAGATCCTAGCCACAAAAAATGTCTTAAACTATGTTTGTAAAAATTGGGAATTATATACGTCTCTTTCAAAGTTTGTTAACTTGTTTATTTTTCAAAGAAAAATATGATATACAATTCTTTTATGTATTATCATATATATTAAATTGTAGTAGAAATAAAAAATAAAAATTAAATCTAGATTTCTTTGTTTCTTATGATTTGGTACTAATTTACTTTTTGTTCATGTATTTTATAAATTACTCATATGATTCCAAACATTTAAACATTTGCATCACATATAATCCTTCAAATGCTTGACAAATTTTGACATAAGGACTATAAGTATTACAAGTTTAAAGGTTTTGGACCATTAGAGTAACTTATGAAAACTAAAGGCTAAAAGAAAAATAATAAGACATAAGAATTATCTCGACAATTTACTCTTAAATGTCTATAATGTCGTACAAGATAAATAATAAAGGTCGTATATTCTTATACTACTTGTTCTAAAGTAATTTGATACTTTAAGACGATGTTTTATATTCAACTAGATTATATCCCGTGTATTACACGGATTTAATATAAAATAGTAAATAGTTAATAATAATAGAATTAAGAAATTATAAAATGATCGATTTACATATTGATAAGTACTTTAACTAATAAAATAATAATTAAAAACTTAAATAACTAAAAATAATAATTGATTATCTTCTTGATTTGTAAGAATTGATATCATTGAACTAATTAACATGAAAACTTCAGTTCATATCATGTCAAAATCTAATTTTTGTAAACGAAGAATATAAGTTATAATTTATGTAATTATTAAGGTTATATGAGCTAATTTGCAAATATTATAACATAAATGACAAAAATGTAAATTTTCTAGCAGTTGTATTACTTTGGTTTATAGAATATTAATAAACATCATTTGTATAAAGATCAAATTTTTTAAAACTCTGACTTAATGATTATTTTATTTTTCAAAAAAAAATCATTTTTAAAGAAAAAGGATTTTTTTTAAAAAAAAATTGTTTTCTAAATATCACATACCATATTTCTTATTTTAAAATACTTTAATTTTTCTTATATTTTATAAACTTATTTAATTGTGCTTTCTAATAAAAGAGTTGATTTTATTTTTTTTTTTAACTATTTTGCATATACAAAGGTGTTGGATCGGGTTGTTTTAACCGAAACAACACTTCACAAGTATTTCCTAATACAATCTAACAGATGCGGAAGGTCTGTTAGAAGAATCTCACAAACACTAAAATGATGAACAAATAATCTTTGAATAGCAGTAAGAACACAAGAATAAATTCAAGCTCAAAGATATATTTCTCTCAAAGTATTACAAGTGTAAAACCAGACAAGCACACGTTTACAGACTTTACAATGAGAGGTTATATAGCCAAGGCTACAACCGTATACACGTAGGTATACAAGTTGGGTATACTAGACAGTACATAAAGTAAAGCTTATTCTAGTATATTGAGTGTATTAACAGGCTAAGACACTCCTTTACAATCATTACAAGTATAGACATTGACTTTACAAAGACTAGCTAAATACAAAAGACATTTAATGTTGATGATCTTCAAGGCTTCAGATAATCTTTTGTATTTAATGCTGAGTAAGGGAAGTATGCTACTGTCTGACTTTCGGTATGTTCTTTTTGTATTTAATCAGACCAGCATGTCTTGTGTCAGTCCCTTTTGTACTGAGAAAGTAATCAGCTACAGTCTTTGTCAGAGGATAAACCTCGGAAGTCTTTGTCTTTATCCTTGATACAAAGGAGAGTTGTCGCACCCCGAGAAATCCCGTCCCTTCTGGGGCGCGAGCAACAACAGATTGTCAGGATCGCAGTCTCCGGTCACACAACATGCGAGACCTAAATGTCCGGTTTCATACGTACATCCAATAACTTGGATAAAACAGTTTGTAAAATCAGAGTTGCGGAAGTAAGCGTAGGTTATCAAAACATATTAACATTTATAAGTAGCGGAAGCATTAACTTAAAACAGTTTTCAAAATGATAAGTAACAATAGTTGCAGAAGCGATTAAAGATGTTTGACATTACATAAGTAACAAAATCAAATGTTGAAGGTTATCAAATGGCCTAAGACACTACAGTAGATGCATGGACTCCATCCTAGCATCCTAGTCCTTGTGCGCGTGCCTTAGTTACCTGAGAAAACATGCGAGTAAAGAGTCAACACAAAGGTTGGTGAGAGCACAGGTTTGTAATCAGCAGTAAACATCAAAATGTTTAAAGTAAAAGTTGCATGTCTACTTTTCAATACAATGCAATATCAATTGATAGCTAGTTAATATGTGTTATATCATATGCGGGTTCGCAACCGAAGCTAACATGCTGCCTCCCGTCATATCCATCCAAGATATGGCAAATGTTGTTTGGTCAATTTTGCACTGTTCCGACCTCCAGTCGGGGTGGCCATTCGCAACAGTGGGGCTTGTCAAGCCCAAATAGTACTATTCAGAATTACCACGCTAAGCGCAACGCGCTATTAACGGTTCGAGGTGTATTTAATAAGGACTTATCAGTTTTGTGGATGAATGCCACACATATGCATATACGATATTAGCATGTACAAAAGAAACCAAAAATGTGTAAGTTGTTCAAAAGTAGTTTGTATGCAATGTTTTCTCCCCCAAAGGTAGAAAATAGGAAAAAGGGGCCGTGAACTCACCTGTTACAGCAGTCCCGGTGAATGTGTTCGCGTCTGCGAATGCTAGCAATCCTGCTAGTAGGCACCTATACCATATAGGTGTGAGTATGTGTTTCGTGGTGTGTTGTAATCCATACAACTCCAAGTGTCGGTGTGCTCAACCGAGTGTGTGTGTTGACTTGTGTTGTCTCGACGAATCGTTGGTGACACGATTGTTGTGTTTATGTGCCTTGATGCACATAAGACACCAAAATGCATCCTATGACTCTAATCACATAAGTTACCATTTTTAGAAAGTTTCCAATTTAGGAAGGTGTGGTCATGAAATCCCATTTCACAAATCAAATCACTCCAGTAAGATTTTAAAAACACGTTTATACACTTAAAACACATTGTTTGCGCATAAATCACCATTTATGCCGTTTTGCCCAAATAAAGTTTCCTAAAATAGTAAGTACTTGTTTAAAAGCTCGTTTTCACAAATCCAAGTTTCCAAATATGTTAAAACTCATTTCTAAACATATTTCAATAACCCAAGTTTATCAAAACACTTTAAAACATCAAAAGCCCTCTTTTGATTTCTAAAAGTTTCCATAATTAGTAAGTTTTCACCAAAATCATGTTTTTGACAAAATCAAATATCCCAATGTGTTTCTAAACACTCCAATACACATTTAACAACATCTAGACATGTCTAACATGTCTAGATCATCACAAATCCAAGACTTGCAACATAAAAGTTTCCTTTTATGGCAAGTGTACCAATACATCATCAAATCAACCAATAACTAAACCAAACTTAAATCTAACATCACTAAACACTAATATCAGTAAATCTAGATCAAATACACGTCAAATCACCAACACATTTGAGCACAATAACCATAAGGAGTTGCATGTGGGTTTTTACCCATTGCATGTATGATCTAATGCTAGACAATCATTTAAAACTACCTTAGATGTGCAAATCCAATCTAGAACAGCTCCTGGAACCGAAATGAGGGCTGGTGATGAAGCTCTTTGCTTGTGGGTAGCTTCCAAGACTCCTCCTTGAAGCTCCAATGATTTAAAATGCTACAAGATGGTTCAATGATGATTCCAGGGGGCTTGGAGGTCTGGTTCCAGTGGGTTTGGTCGAGAGAATAGGTGAGTATTCGGAGAAGATGAGAGAAAACCGATTGGAAATGAATGGGGTTGGTTTATATAGAAATTTTCGATCTGCATGGCCTTCGCGTACCGCAAAGGCCGATCAAAATTCATCATCGCGTCCGCGATAGGATTCGGGAGTTTCGAATCCCGGTTTGCTTCGCGTACCGCGAAGATTTTCGCCGAAGGGGTATCGCGTACCGCGACGGGTCCATAAACTTGTTTTTCGATTTCATTGATACGATTTCGCTCGTACTTGATTCCTAACGTTTATCCTAAACACCTAATACGTGTTTAGCACATAATCATGTAATAACATATAAGTTTGATCACCAACGTTCGTGAGACTTGTGTGTGTTTCGATAATTCCTCGAATTATCTTTGATAGTTTGTGTTTGTGCTACGAATCGTTTGCATGCTTGATTAACCATAATCAACATGTATTTCCACAATCCCATTGTGTTTGTGTTTGTGTTTGCCACACTTGGTTTCCAAAACCAATGTGCAATGTACGATTCGATAGTTCATCGAACTATCGTTTCGTAGTCGTTTGTGTTCACTCATCTAGTTAAACATAATTAAATGAAATGCAACAAGTATGAGTGTGAAATGTAAAGAAAGTAAGAGTTGCAATTTACCTGAAATTGCCGGGTGTCACAAGAGTCCTCGGAAGCTGTCAGTCTTCGGAAGTGATGAGGCTTTATCAATCTTCCGAAGTGTTTGTTTTGCGTAGCCTTCAGCAGAAAGAGTTACTCTTCGGAAGCTGATGTGCTTCCGAATAGGATTATATCCTTCCGAAGGCTGTTTGTTCTTTATACTTAGACAACATTGAAGTTTGGTAAGCATCAGCATTTGTTAGTTTCTACAAAAGGTAAATGATATTATTTTTTCATCATTACTACTATTATGAAATACTTTGATTTTTTTTATATTTTATAAATTTATTTAATTGTGCTTTCTAATAAAAAGAGTTGACTTTAATTTTTTTTAAAACTATTTTGCATATACAAAGGTAAATGATATTATTTTTTCATCATTACTATTATTATTATTATTATTATTATTTAATATGAGAGAGTATAATTATTTA
Source organism: Mikania micrantha (assembly GCA_009363875.1). Taxonomy (NCBI): domain Eukaryota; kingdom Viridiplantae; phylum Streptophyta; class Magnoliopsida; order Asterales; family Asteraceae; genus Mikania; species Mikania micrantha. The sequence goes on from CM018687.1 coordinate 8,467,782, forward strand.
ATAGGAGAGATAATTGAGTATATTGATCAAAGATGGACATGTGACAATGTTTGTTTAAAAATTTGACAAGTGGCAAACAAATATGTTTGTTTATTATAATAGTAAGATAAGATAAGATAAGATATGTGAGCAAATTAATTATTTAAAATGACAGTAATATATATATATATATATATATATATATATATATATATATTGTTATATGTTAATTCATTTCATCGCATAGATATAACAACATTTCATCAAATAAAATTAAGATGTCGTCAAATGGAAGAAAAAAATATTCTGAATTATACATCGTATGATATGTTACGGGTCACTTTTCTAACGCACGTGCATGTATTGGCTGAAAACATTTTCGCACCAGTAGAGAGACATGCTTTTAATTTCCTAAAAGACGTGGAACCTTAGTGTCCACTTAGTTGAGTTTACACATTAAAGCATAGCTCCAACACTTGGAATCAATTGTATCATAGGTATTGAAAACATAGCATTCTTTCATTAAGTTATTGAGGTAAACAAACATTATTATTCATGAACATTGTCTTCATATTTGTTGGATTGAAAGTCCATGCTTAAGGTAGTCTTCTCATCATGCCATGAACATTTATCACTTAACTTGTACATGTTCAACTAGACATGTATGCTAAAACAAGTTACATTATTGTAATTTATTGACTTATAGCTTTAAAGAACAAAATAATTATATCTGGCAAAATGGGCGGGTTGGGTAACGGGTTAGAACGGGTTCGGGTCAGGATGGGTGCGGGTTAGAACGGGTTTTAAGCAAAGTCATTTCGGGTTTAAATGGATTTTTCTTAAAAAAACATCAATTTTAGTTTAACATAAGATGTGTTATAAGTAAACAAATAGTCAATTTGGATAATTTTTAGTGATTTTTTCATCTGAATTCCGAGTTTGATTTCGGTTCGGTTCCTAACCGTATCCGAATTTCGGTTTTCGGTTCGATTATTGGTTCCAATTTTTTGAGTTTGATTTGTTTGTTTAACCGAATAAACCGAATTCAGATTAAGTTTATTATCTTGTTAATAATATATAAATTTGAATTTGGTTTATTTGGTTTTTTAACCGGTTTATTGGTTTTTAATTGTTTTATTCGATTTAATTTGGTTTATTCGGATCGATTTATTATGTTTTTAACGGGTTTATATGGTTTTTAATCAGTTTATTCAGTTTATTTGGTTTTAACCAAAACCAAACCAAACCACTTCTCGAATTCGATTCGGTTTTATAATAGGGGGGAAAATGAAAACCGATTAAACTGAACATTTTTTTATTTGAAAGAATCTTTATTTATATATACATATATATCAAAAAAATTGTACCCCTAAAAAATAGACCCGAGACGAAGGTCGGGTATGCTCCTTTCCGGGCCGCCCATGGTAATTGTACTACACACCTTTAACATATAACTTCATTAAGTTCATAACACATAGAGAAACATCTTTTCTTCATACTACATAGCAAAACATCTCTTATCAATTTTAAAATAACATGCATATAGTTGTTATCACATATTTTTTATGCATTTTGATTTTCAGTTTTTGATATTTAGCGAGTTACATTTTTTTAATATTTTCACAAGGTTTTTATAAACTGTTATGACGGTTTGAAATTAAGTTTCTAGATATCTTAGAATTTAAATTTCACGGTGTTTCTATTTAATTCCTCCCAAGATTAATCGTAAAGTCATAATTAAAAGGACATAAAAATAAAATAATTAAACTCGTTCTTATCCTGTCACAAATTAAAGCTGTTGACTATTAGACATATTTCAATCCTTCAATTAGATGATTTCAAACCTAGATTATCTTAAGTAGTAGGTTTTAAGTTTAAACAGAAACAGTAATTACATTTAGTTTTGGGTAGCTTAGTAGTCCAAGTAAAGCAGTTTTATCTTTAAAAGAATTGAAATGATGTTTAAAAGTTAAAAAAAAATTAAAGAAAAAAGAATAATAATATAATTTGAAATAAACTAAATAATTATTTTGAATGTTTAGTTCTCACATTTCGGATGAACCTGGCCAGTTATTTGGTTCGGATTGTATCATTTGAATTTTCATTTTTCTAAAAGGTATAGAACATAATTGAAGCATTATTTTATTTCAACCAAGAAAGTGATGTAATGGTTAAAATGAAGGAAAGACAACAGACGTTTAAAATTCAATTTTCACTTAGGTCGATTTTCTTTTAAGGCCACTGACCCATTGTTTGCAGTTACGCTTTATCCGTTTCTCCCGGTTAGTCTTGTTTTGGAAAGGAGCCGGAGTTTACCATGTAAGTTGATTTATACGGTCATAAAAAACTGATTTCTATTACGGAAAGAATAAATGAATAATAACTCATTTTTTTCATGTGAGATTTATTAGGCTATTATAATGTGTACTACAAGTGTTAGAATATAAAAAATTAAATATCCAGCAATAAAATATTGTCAATTTTATAAAAAAAATCTTGTTTAAAATCCAAATTTGTTTCTTTTTTAAATCTTTTTTTATAAAGTTTTTATATATAAATTTTATTTTTTTAACAAAAAAAAAAACCCAATTTTAAAATATTTTTTTTTTAGAAAAAAACTCCATAAATTATATTTTTCTTAAAACATGTTTACTTATAGAAAGATCTTTTGTAATATAATAATATATACATTTTTTTAATTTGAAAAAAGCATTGATAGTAACTTAATATTTAATATTTTCTTAAAATAAATAAACATGTACTATAAGAGAGAGCTAGAAAAATTATTATAAAGAGGCTTAGATTTATGTGTCTTTTATATGGTTTTATTATTAGGTATAGATTAATAAACTATTATTTATTTGTGAAGCAACTTTTTCTTTTAACAGCAAACACTCTCGGGGACCACTCTAACAAATAAATCACACTTACGTCCGAATAACAAAGCATAATGACCTAGCTCACCTGCAGAGAAGGTAACCTACAATTAGAATCACCTGGCTCAACCTAGATCACTATTTGTGTTTTGGGCGAGACTCCTATTAATAAAGTCAAGTGATATCGTTAGGCTAAAAGTAAGCATATTTGATAATAACTAGAAAAATTGTAAGCAAATTCTTGTTTTATCGTTTAGTATGGATGTCCAGATCTTGACTTTGAGTTATATATATACACACTTGTAACAAAAAAAAAAACTTTTAAAGCTAATTTAATCGACTTGTAATTAAACTGATTTAATTTAAATCCATATTCCAAAAACTTAAATATTATTATATATGTGTTTTTGTGTATCATGTTTTTGCCATAAACTTTGATCACCTGGTAAGTATTTTAATGGAACGTGTGAAATTTATATAAAATTCTAACTTTGAAATGTTATATTTATTGCAAACCAAGCTTAATTATTGACCTTAACATAATTTAGATCTTGTTTATTGATAATTATTATTAAAGGGTCTTCTTATTCTCACCTCACACTCTCCACATCCTTTATATACGAGTCGTATATACCTAGTTATATGAGTCGTATAAGGGGCAATTATTATTTGTCAAAATTTCTCAATGTCGATGATTTGACTCTTATACGTCTCGTATATGTATAGGTCTCTATATGATGTGTATATGTCATATATGATCATGTGACCAACCATTGTCGAATATGTGGTGTTAGAGGTGGTTATACGTCTCATATATAGATGTACAAGATGTATAGTTCATATGGTCGGTAAGATGTTAAAATAAAAATATTATGTGTGTAAATAAGCAAACCCTTATTAAAATAACATAGCAGATGACTGAATTTTTGAAATCAAATTTAGGTATTTTACACCATTATAATACTTTTTTTATGTATTCATCATATTTAGTGAATAAAAATAGACAAAATTACAAAGTTGAACCTTTATGTTTCTAACAAATAACAAATATCAACCTTTAACTATATTAATTACGCTAAACAACCTTTAAGTATTTAAGTTGTTTCAACTTTCAACCTTTACATTAACCCTGGTTAGATTTACCAGTTAAATCTAGTCATGTGCAAAACATGTGATGGGTATTTTAGGTATTTTGATCTTTTGTTATTTTTAAACCTAAAACCCACTATTCACGTATCACCGTATTTTATTCAAGAATTTACTCCAAACAGGGGTGTTCGAAAATTAGGGCTAAAACCCACACAGAAGTTCACGTGGTTCATCCGTCTTCGGTTAGTGTTCACCCAGAAGTTCACGTAATTAATTTGTTAGAAACATAAAGGTTGAAATACTTAACCTTTATGTTTCTAACAAATTAATTACGTGAACTTCTGGGTGAACACTAACCGAAGACGGAGGAACCACGTGAACTTCTGGGTAGAGGTGGCCAAACCGGTTTTTTTTGAACCGGTTCCGGTTCCGGTTCCAAACGGTTCCGGGTTCTGACCGGTTTTTTGCTGGTTCCGGTTCCGGTTTTTTGCGGTTCCGGTTCAGGTATGGCCGGTTTGAGGGTGGAACCGGTTCCGGTTTCAGTTTCTCTGAAAATTAGGAACCGCCCGTACCCACCGGTTCGGGTACGACCGGTTCCGGTTCCGATTTCCGGTTCCGGGTCCGGGTACGTTGGCCACCTCTACTTCTGGGTGGGTTTTAGCCCTAATTTTCGAACACCCTCGTTTGGAGAAAATTTTTGAATAAGATACGGTGATACGTGAATAGTGGGTTTTAGGTTTAAAAATAACAAAAGATCAAAATACCTAAAATACCCATCACATGTTTTGCACATGACTAGATTTAACTAGTAAATCTAACCATGGTTAATGTAAAGGTTGAAAGTTGAAACAATTTAAATACTTAAAGGTTGTTTAGCGTAATTAATATAGTTAAAGGTTGATATTTGTTATTTGTTAGAAACATAAAGGTCCAAATTTGTAATTTTGTCATAAAAATATTATTATTATTTTTTTATTTTTTTTATGTTCAATCAGTGCCTAAGGTGAAATACTCAAAAAAGTGAACTAATTATTTCATGCATGAATGCGTGATTAATGAGACGTGGAAAATAAATAAAATTGACAAATGTTTGATGTTGACCTTTGACCATTCATTAATAAGTGTCGTCCAGCAAGGGAGTAGTTGGTAATAACTATTGACGTTTGATTGCAACAAGTACGCATACAAACAAAATATTTACGCTAATGTTTAACGTGAGAAAATAATATAGTTTTTTTTCTGAAACTTAGAAGATTTATAATATATGATTTAAGTAGTTTATAGATTGGTGTATATAAAAAAAAATTACAAAACAATAAATGATAAAAAATAGATATATAATTAAAGTAAAATTTTTAATATTTATAAATCTTTGTAGATTTCTTTTGTATGAAAGATTGTATATAATTCTTATGTGACCAAAAATATAAAATTATTAAATATGTAAATACTTGTAATAAGTACTTTGTATGATAAAAAAAATGTGCATTATGTGTAATAGTAAAAAAAATAACAAATTAGAAGTTCTATTCATATGTATATTAATTTAATTTAAGAAAAAGGAAAATTTTTTTAAATGGCGAAGGTCTCAATCGTGTGAACCCACTGTTTCCAGAGCATGTCACCAAGGTCTAGTTACCTGGACCTCTCATGAGCCACCACAATCACCTCAGGAGGAAACCCCACGTACTGGGAAAACCTCCTGACCCCCCTCAGACCCCTTTTTCGCTGTGGGAGGGATTTGAACCAAAGACTTCCATTTTAAAGAATATTTGGGTACTATTGAGGCATTGCCGGTAAGAAAAAGGAAATGAATAATCACAAACACAATGCAAGTTTGCTTTTATTATATCAAAGATTCTTTTCACTCAATTCGCACATTTATTGCACGAAAAAGCTTATTCGAAAAATAATGTTAAACAATAAAAGTTAGCAATCTTTAAAAGAAAATCAAAATTTTGAATACAAATGAAATTTGAAAATTTTGATTTTTGAAATAGTCAAAAATTAAAATTTTGGCATGATTAAATTTTCAATAATCTTTAAAGAAAATGAATTCACTTGTTTTTTTGTTGATTTGAAAGTTTTGAAATAATTACATTTATTCAATGAAATTAATTTTTAAAATGTTAAAAACTAGTTTTACATATAATAAATATGACATAGAAAGATGTCACGTGTTTTTTATTATATATTATAAATATGCATTTATTTGGTTAAGTTGTTTAATCTGAAAGATTAGTGTTAAATATGGAATTAGAATTGGATATAAATCCGAAATATAAGCTCTCTTATTTTCTAAAATCATTTATAGTAACATAATAACCAAAAATTTAATGCAACTCAAAAATTTGTGACATAGAGTTTATAATTTATTTACCATTAACAAAAAAAGAAACGAAAATTGTATTGTCCATGTGGTGTTGATTTAAGTTAAGTATAATAAATTAAAGATGGAACTATAGATATCAAAATTTACAAAAGGAAAAAAAACAGAGAGATGACATAATGTTAAGAAATAAAAGTATTGTCATCATGCATAATGCTAAATATTTTTTTAGTGCTTACCCTTTTAATTTTTAGAAAAAGTTAATAATATTACTTTTATTCTTTTGAAAAGATACTTCTTACCAAATTACAAAAATGCCCTTTAGTTGATTATATGGGTGTTTTTTTAGCTATAAGTAGTATAATAAAGTAAATATGGAAACTATTTTTTATTGAACGGCGAAGCAATCGTGTGAGCTCACTGTTTCCAGCGCATGTCATTTGGAAGAATCTTGGGGTATCATTGAGACACTACCTCATTGGTGGAAACTATTTTTTAAAAAAGAGAAGATATGCCTGTATAACATGTAATGTTAAAAAATAAAAGTATAGTCATTATGCGTGTTCGGTAAGTAGTTCTTCAAGAGCTTAAACTTTTAATTTTCAAAAAGCAAGCTATTTTTGAGAAAAAGGTTAATATATTAGAGGGTAAGCTTTTATCTTTTTTAAAGGCTCATAGTCAAAAAAATTACACAAATAGCCTTTAGTTAATTGTGTGTGTATTTTATAGTTGCAAATACGATTTTTTTTAAAAATAAATAAATACATAAAATATAAACTTAAATGTATGTTACTTCTATATGTATCAGATAAATTTACATCACATCTATATTATATAACTTATATATCATTGCTATATAATAAATAAAGATTTTGATATGACATGTGTCAACTTTGTAACTATACTTATAGATTGGTTTTCCCGTTTCTCTCTTATTAATTGTTTGTAGGCTTTTTTTATTAGATTTTTGTTTTTCTTTATTTTTTATTAAATCCTAATAAGTTTATTCAATTTAGTAAATAATATTATTATATATCATATGTAACACCCCGACCAATGGCGGAATCATCGGAGCGTACACGAAGTGTAGATTGTTCAAAAGCACAGGGTGTTCATTGTAATAAATTCAAACCATTTATTATAATAAATCCAAACTTAACATTCAAATATGCATTACATCATAGAAAGAAAATACTAAATAAAACATTTAAATTCTAAACATAATAATTAAATAAATCAAATCTTCTTGCATGTCTAAGTAGCATTTCCACCTGAAACATGTTTAAATAAAAGGTCAACTATAAAGTTGGTGAGCTTCACAGGTTTAAGCACACACACCAAAATGGTTGTATAAAATGTTGATAAATGTTGTAAATAATATGTGTAACCAAGCAATATGAACATACAATATTGAATTAGTAAATGAAGCAGATCAACTAATGTTAACAGAATAATGTTTGACCATGGTAAGCATCGCAATGCTTGAACTAGTAACTATCACTGCGGGCTTCCCCCGAAGGGTAAATCAAACACAGTGGAATGGCCGGTCAATAGATCTATCATAGTCACTAGGGGTGATCAATGCTAAATGTTAGCTAATGTTCAACATGTATAATGTCATAAACTTGTTTCACATAAATTGTTTAAAAGATTTGATAACATGTTTCACCCCAAATAATAAAAGCATAAAAAGGGGCTATGAAGACTCACCTTGTATGATGAGATAATCGTTGCAAATAAATGGTAAATATGTAGCCCAAATAGTATCCAACACGATATAGCTTAACCTATAATTTAATCGCACATAACTAAAGTAATTATGACTTTGCATAAAATTTAATAATGTATTTGTGTTCCATATGTTTATAACCAAAACCATAAATATAATTTTATAAAAATTATTTCAAGTCGTTTTATTGTTTAAAATTTAAAATATTTATTAATGTTGTAAAATACTATAATAATAATTATATTAATAATGATAATAGTGATAAAAGTAATAATACTAATGTGAAAAATAATACTAGTAATAATAATAATAATAATAATAATAATAACATTAATAATAATAAGAATAATAGTAATAATGATATTTTTAATAACATCAATAATAATTGTAATAATAATAATATTTGTATTAATAATAATAATAATAATAATAATAATAATAATAATAATAAGAATAATAGTAATAATGATATTTTTAATAACATCAATAATAATTGTAATAATAATAATATTTGTATTAATACTAATAATAATAATAATAATAATAATAATAATAATAATTTTGTTAACACTATGATCATAATAATAAAAATATTAATGTTCACAATAACAATTATACTATTAATAATATTAGTACTAGTAATATTAATATCTTTGATAATGTAATAATAATTAATAATAATAATATTAACTATAATAACCATAATAAGATATTAATTTATAATAATATTAACTAAAATAATTACACAAATTATGTATTTTCTAGGAAATAAGTAATTAAATAAATAATACATAAACTAAATATAACTTTTTATATATTTAATTAAAGAAATAAATTAATTAATTAAATAAATAAACTGAATAATATATATTTTTTTATCAGATTATTAGTTTTTAAATTTATAAAAATTTAGGTGAAATCAGAATTTAAAAATAATCAGTAAATAAAAAGATATAAAAATATTTGTGAATAAAACCCAAAACCGGCCGGAACCCGGATTGAACCCGCGACCTAGGATCCATATGCGTGTGTGTTTACCGGCTGGGCTAGAGCTTCTCTTGCGAATTGTATCCTTTCGAATCATATTTAATACCTGTTTCTAATTTTCCCCAAATTACAGTTTATCATTTACAAGCCCTAGTTTCTAATCCCATCAAATTCGTTCGATCTGAACAACGATAGAGTTGATAGGTTTAGGGCTTTTGTTTTATATCAAAAACCGAATACAAAGATGTATAAAACACTTACAAACGTTTGTGTTTAGCCTGGTTTCGAACTCCCGTGCAAAACCGCTCGACCGAGAGCTTTTATTGTTTGATTCACGATCTGAGAGGCTTCTAAATGGATTACGATGGCACAGACTTGTTCGTCGATGCTAAGAGAAGATGTGGGTGTGATTAATTTGATTATTACGCTCGTTTATATAGATTTTAAGCTTCACGTTCGAATCCGGGTAATTAGGAACAAACTTTGAATAAATCCTTAACTTATTCGACTAATTCTTTGATGTTAACGATCCCACGAAGTTCGTAGATGATAAAAGTTCAAACTTTATCGATTTTTACTCCCAAAAATCGCGTTGTGAGTTGAATGGGTCGAAATGGGTCAAAATGGGTATCCATGAGATGAATGGGTGAAAGAGATGAGAACTATGGGGACTTGACACTTCTAGTCCTTCCTTGTTTTTATTTATTTTCAGCTTTGACAATAATAACCCTTACAAGTTCTTAAAACCTTTTTACAAAATTTTTATTAAACTACATTTTTCTAAATTTTAATATTTATGCATTTTAATAATAATAATAATAGTATTAATTTTTATTGTTGTAAATATATATTTATAAAACTTTCCTTTAGAAATCTTAAATACTTGAGATTTTTATTTATATTGTTATTATTGATATTATTTGTAATATCATTATTAATTTCATATTAAAATAATAATACTATTATTAGTAATAATAATAATGATGATAGATAGATAAAAATTTCTCATTTAAAATCTTGAAATTACATAAATTCGAAATGTTACAGTCTCCCCTACTTTTAGGAATTTCGTCCCGAAATTAAGAAGAAACTATAGAAAACAAATATGGATACTTCAACTTCATTTGGTCTTCGCGTTCCCAAGTGAACTCGTGACCATGTTTCGATTCCCAACGAACTTTAACAATCGGAATTCGGCTTCGCTTGAGTTGTTTGACATGACGATCCATGATCTCTACTGGTTTCTCAATAATGTTCATCGACTTGTCAATGCGAACATCATCGAGAGGTACGTGTATAGTATCATCGGCTAAGCACTTCTTCAAATTAGACACGTGAAAAGTTGGATGAATGTTGCTAAGCTCTTGTGGTAGATCGAGCTTGTAGGCTACCTTCCCAATTCTTTCAAGAACTTTAAAAGGACCCACATAGCGAGGAGCAAGCTTTCCCTTTTTACCAAATCGTATAACTCCTTTCCAAGGTGAAACCTTAAGAAGTACCATATCACCGACTTGGAATTCCAAAGGTTTACGACGTTTGTCGGCATAACTCTTTTGTCGACTTCGAGCAGCTAACAAGTTGTCGCGAATAAGATGAATCTTGTCGGTCGTTTCTTGAATCAGTTCGGGACCGATGATTTGACTTTCACCAATCTCGTTCCAAGCAATAGGCGATCGACATTTACGGCCATAGAGTGCTTCGAAAGGCGCCATGCCGATACTCGCATGATAACTATTGTTATACGAGAACTCGACAAGCGGTAGATGATTATCCCAATTGCCACCAAAATCAATGGCACAAGCTCTAAGCATGTCTTCGAGAGTTTGAATCGTTCGCTCGGTTTGACCATCCGTTTGAGGATGATAAGCTGTGCTAAGATCCAATCGAGTACCAAATGATTCATGTAGAGATTCCCAAAAACGAGCAGTGAATCGAGCATCACGATCAGATATGATGCTAAGAGGTACACCATGTCGGCTTACGATCTCATTAACATAGATACGAGCTAACTTTCGCACGGGAAAGTTCTCGCGAATCGGTAAGAAATGAGCTGATTTAGTCAAACGGTCAATGATCACCCATATACTATCATGACCACTAGAAGTTCTTGGGAGTTTAGTGATGAAGTCCATAGAAATGTTTTCCCACTTCCACATGGGAATTTCAGGTTGGACAAGCAATCCCGAAGGTCGTTGGTGTTCGGCTTTGACTTTAGAACAAGTCAAACATTTAGTAACATACTCGGCAATGTCTTTCTTCATGCCGGGCCACCAATAAAGGAATCGAATATCTTGATACATCTTGTCCGCTCCAGGATGAATGGAATAACGAGACTTGTGTGCCTCGTTCATGATGGTCATTCGAAGATCATTTCGATTAGGAATCCAAATACGATTTAAGAAATAGAGTAGACCATCATACTTGATTTCTAGTTGCATTTCGGCACCACAAGACATTTCATCCTGCAATTTGCCTTGATTCAAAGAGATTTGTTGAGCCTCATAGATGTGTTTGTGAAGATTTGATTGGATCCGAATGCTATGTACTTGAGTATGGCTCTTTCGACTAAGTGCATCGGCTACCACGTTGGCTTTACCGGGATGATAACGAATCTCGCAATCGTAATCGTTTAGAAGTTCAACCCAACGTCGTTGCCTCATGTTAAGTTCTTTTTGATGAAGAATATGTTGAAGGCTCTTGTGATCAGTGAAGACCACACACTTTGTGCCATAAAGATAATGCCTCCAAATCTTTAAGGCAAATACAACAGCACCGAGTTCGAGATCGTGAGTGGTGTAATTCTTTTCGTGAACCTTCAATTGTCTTGATGCGTAAGCAATAACCTTTCCTCGTTGCATGAGAACACAACCGAGTCCTTGATTAGATGCATCACAATAAACAACGAAGTCATCGTTTCCATTGGGAAGAGTCAAGATAGGAGCATCACAAAGCTTTTGCTTTAATGTTTGGAATGCTTCTTCTTGTTTTGGCCCCCATTCATAAGGCTTGTCCTTATGAGTCAAGGCGGTGAGTGGAACAACAATCTTTGAGAAATTAGCGATAAAACGTCGATAGTAACCGGCAAGACCGAGAAAAGAACGAATCTCGGTTGGAGTCTTTGGTGTACTCCAATTCTTAACGGCTTCAATCTTTGTTGGATCTACATGAACACCTTTTTCATTGACAATGTGTCCTAAGAATTGAACTTCCTTAAGCCAAAATTCACATTTAGAGAATTTGGCATACAGTTGTTCTGTTCTTAAAAGCTCCAAAACCAACTTAAGGTGTTTTTCATGTTCAGATTTGCTTTTAGAGTAGATCAAGATGTCGTCAATGAATACAATCACGAATTTGTCCAAATATGGTCTACACACTCGGTTCATAAGATCCATGAAAACCGCAGGTGCATTGGTTAGCCCGAAAGGCATAACCACAAACTCGTAGTGACCATATCTAGTTCGAAAAGCAGTCTTTGGGATGTCATCTTCATGAACACGAAGTTGATGATAACCGGAACGAAGATCGATCTTTGAAAACCAAACCGATCCTTGAAGTTGATCAAATAAATCATCGATACGAGGCAATGGATACCGGTTCTTGATGGTGAGTTTGTTGAGTTCACGATAGTCAATGCACATTCGGAATGACCCGTCCTTCTTTTTAACAAAAAGGACCGGTGCACCCCAAGGTGAATGACTTGGGCGAATGAAACCCTTATCGGATAACTCTTGGAGTTGACTAGCAAGTTCTTGCATTTCAGAAGGTGCAAGACGATAGGGAGACTTTGCAATCGGATTGGCACCGGGTACTAAGTCGATTCGAAACTCGACTTGTCGTACGGGTGGAATTCCCGGGAGATCATCGGGAAATACTTCAGGATAGTCGCGAATGATCGGAATGTCTTGAATACTTTTGTCCTTGTCTTTCTTCTCCACAACATGGGCTAGAAAGGCTACATACTTCTTTCGTAAATACTTGTGGGCTTTCGTGCACGACATGAGTTTAAGACCGCTACAAGGCGTCTCTCCAAAGATTCTCAGAGTTTCACCCGACGGTAGTGGAATACGTATGAACTTCTCGAAGCAAACAATCTCGGCTCGATGAGTGGCTAACCAATCCATGCCAATTATAACATCAAAGCTACCAAGAGGCATGGGTATAAGATTGATAGGGAAAACGTGATCCATAAGGTTCACCGTACATCCTAATATAATAGTATCAATGTTTATCGCGTTACCGTCAGCCACTTCCACATTATAAGGTTTGTCTAATCTAGTTCGTGTTCTACCAAGTAAAGGCTCAAATTGACTAGACACAAAACTCCTATCAGCACCAGAATCAAATAACACAGAAGCATAACAGTCATTAATCAAGAAAGTACCGTTCACCACATCTTGGTTAGCTTGGGCTGTTTGTGCATTAAGCTGGAAAGTACGTGCCCGTGTAACCCTCTGTTCATTGCCCACAAGCCTTGGGCATTTGTTCCTAAGGTGATTGGGGTCGCCACATTCATAGCAGGCCCTTCCATTGGTTATAGCGGGAACCGGTGCAGCTGGTTGTTGGTTAACTGGTGGAGCTGGTTGACCTTGCTGCAAGTTTTGTCCATTCCGACAGTAATTTGCAAGGTGACCGTATTTCCCACAAACAGTGCATACCCTGCATTGTCGGTTTGATGCATGATGGTACCTACAAGTAGAGCACAAAGGTTGAGCCCCCACATAGGTTCTATTGTTTGGGTTTGGTGGAGCTTGTTGGTTGACAGGTGTAGCAGGGATAGCAGGGGTTACTATAGCAAAAGTTTTAGCCTTCCTCTTACGGTTAATGGACTTTGAAGCATTTGAAGATTCAGATTTACCTCCTTAGAAGGTTCATCAGTAGTGGACTTGGCTTCCACTTTCTTGGCTCCCTTTCTAGTTAAAGTACCTGCCCTAACATGGTTGTCAGTTAGGGTAGCAGCCAATCGAATTGCATTTTCCAAAGTAGTCGGGTTGCTCCCATAACAGGTGTCTTGGATTTGCATGGGTAGGCCACTAATATACTTCTCAATAGCACGAGAAAGTGGGGTGACCATGTGTGGCACCAACAGACTAAGTTCGTGATGACGGTTCGTGTAAGCCAGATTTTCACCACTATCCTGTTTAAGATTCCAGAACTCCAACTCCAGTTTCATCATTTCGTTGCGAGGGCAAAATTCTTCTGTCATTAGTCGTTTGACCTCATCCCAAGTTAAGGCCATTGCAGTTTCTGCACCCTTAGTTCGTTTCACGGTATTCCACCAAGTGAGTGCCCTTTTCTGAAAGACACTGGTGGCATAACGAACCTTGAGGTTCTCAGGGCAGTTTGAATGGAGGAAGGTACTCTCCATGCTTTCGAACCACTGAAGCAGTCCAGTGGCCCCTTCAGATCCAATGAACTTGGCAGGGTGGCAAGAATTGAAATGCTTGAAGGTGCAAGTTTGGTTTGCACCCTCACCATTTCGGTTGTTGTTTTGAACCCCACTAGCTTGATTGAGCTGGGTCACAAGGCCAGGCAGGACTGTGGCCATTTGCTGAGTAATGACAGCAGCCAATTCTTGCATGATAGGGTTATTGAGGTTGGTGGTGTTATTAGCATTGTTGGTGTTGGTGTTATCGGTATTGGTGGTGTTGGCATTGGTGGTATTGGTGTTTGTGGTGTTTGTGTTATTGACATTGTCGGTGTTGTTGGTTTCATTACCACTGTTGTTAGCATTCGTGTTGTTGGCAACATTGCGACGAGGAGGCATGATTCTACAAGAGTTCAAAATGAAAAGGATCAGAAATAAATCAAGGAGTTCAAAAAAACAAGAAATTGATAGTTCAAATGAGAGTTCAAGCACAAATCAATATAGATTGCATTCCCTAAGGAACACTTTTGACATATCAAAGTGTTTAAGTCCAAATTAACTTTTAGAAAGACATACTTTAGCCTATAGGTTCATACTCACTCCAAGGGTTCCCAGGAAAGTATAACAGGTCCATCGGTTGATTTGGATTTATACGAAATACTTTCCTAGACAGAACTCCCCAAAGTACAGGCATTCCCCCTTCCAGATTGTATGTGTTTCCTACTCATTAATGTGAACCTAAAGACTATTGACGGGAGTCAAAGATTTAATTAGACTTATAAGTCTAAGAGTAGTCTTCATGATGACGATCCTCTTGCAAGACGTAAGAAAGGGGTCAAGAAGTTCAGAACCCTAAGGTCTAGTGTGTGCATATTAGGCATCCTAAACTAGGTTCAAATTATTGACCTATCAAATAACTAGTCAAGTAGTACAAGTAGTCACATAATCAAATTTGACCTATCATGGCAACTATGTAGTTCAAACTTAAGGTTCATGGCCTAGTCCTTACAACTATAAGATTCAACTTAGAGTTCATGGCAACTACATAGTTCAACTAAGTCATTCTATGGTTATAGTCTAGGTCATTTATTTCTAATTAACCTAATTCTCTATAACCCAGGCTCTGATACCAATCTGTAACACCCCGACCAATGGCGGAATCATCGGAGCGTACACGAAGTGTAGATTGTTCAAAAGCACAGGGTGTTCATTGTAATAAATTCAAACCATTTATTATAATAAATCCAAACTTAACATTCAAATATGCATTACATCATAGAAAGAAAATACTAAATAAAACATTTAAATTCTAAACATAATAATTAAATAAATCAAATCTTCTTGCATGTCTAAGTAGCATTTCCACCTGAAACATGTTTAAATAAAAGGTCAACTATAAAGTTGGTGAGCTTCACAGGTTTAAGCACACACACCAAAATGGTTGTATAAAATGTTGATAAATGTTGTAAATAATATGTGTAACCAAGCAATATGAACATACAATATTGAATTAGTAAATGAAGCAGATCAACTAATGTTAACAGAATAATGTTTGACCATGGTAAGCATCGCAATGCTTGAACTAGTAACTATCACTGCGGGCTTCCCCCGAAGGGTAAATCAAACACAGTGGAATGGCCGGTCAATAGATCTATCATAGTCACTAGGGGTGATCAATGCTAAATGTTAGCTAATGTTCAACATGTATAATGTCATAAACTTGTTTCACATAAATTGTTTAAAAGATTTGATAACATGTTTCACCCCAAATAATAAAAGCATAAAAAGGGGCTATGAAGACTCACCTTGTATGATGAGATAATCGTTGCAAATAAATGGTAAATATGTAGCCCAAATAGTATCCAACACGATATAGCTTAACCTATAATTTAATCGCACATAACTAAAGTAATTATGACTTTGCATAAAATTTAATAATGTATTTGTGTTCCATATGTTTATAACCAAAACCATAAATATAATTTTATAAAAATTATTTCAAGTCGTTTTATTGTTTAAAATTTAAAATATTTATTAATGTTGTAAAATACTATAATAATAATTATATTAATAATGATAATAGTGATAAAAGTAATAATACTAATGTGAAAAATAATACTAGTAATAATAATAATAATAATAATAATAATAATAACATTAATAATAATAAGAATAATAGTAATAATGATATTTTTAATAACATCAATAATAATTGTAATAATAATAATATTTGTATTAATAATAATAATAATAATAATAATAATAATAAGAATAATAGTAATAATGATATTTTTAATAACATCAATAATAATTGTAATAATAATAATATTTGTATTAATACTAATAATATAATAATAATAATAATAATAATAATAATTTTGTTAACACTATGATCATAATAATAAAAATATTAATGTTCACAATAACAATTATACTATTAATAATATTAGTACTAGTAATATTAATATCTTTGATAATGTAATAATAATTAATAATAATAATATTAACTATAATAACCATAATAAGATATTAATTTATAATAATATTAACTAAAATAATTACACAAATTATGTATTTTCTAGGAAATAAGTAATTAAATAAATAATACATAAACTAAATATAACTTTTTATATATTTAATTAAAGAAATAAATTAATTAATTAAATAAATAAACTGAATAATATATATTTTTTTATCAGATTATTAGTTTTTAAATTTATAAAAATTTAGGTGAAATCAGAATTTAAAAATAATCAGTAAATAAAAAGATATAAAAATATTTGTGAATAAAACCCAAAACCGGCCGGAACCCGGATTGAACCCGCGACCTAGGATCCATATGCGTGTGTGTTTACCGGCTGGGCTAGAGCTTCTCTTGCGAATTGTATCCTTTCGAATCATATTTAATACCTGTTTCTAATTTTCCCCAAATTACAGTTTATCATTTACAAGCCCTAGTTTCTAATCCCATCAAATTCGTTCGATCTGAACAACGATAGAGTTGATAGGTTTAGGGCTTTTGTTTTATATCAAAAACCGAATACAAAGATGTATAAAACACTTACAAACGTTTGTGTTTAGCCTGGTTTCGAACTCCCGTGCAAAACCGCTCGACCGAGAGCTTTTATTGTTTGATTCACGATCTGAGAGGCTTCTAAATGGATTACGATGGCACAGACTTGTTCGTCGATGCTAAGAGAAGATGTGGGTGTGATTAATTTGATTATTACGCTCGTTTATATAGATTTTAAGCTTCACGTTCGAATCCGGGTAATTAGGAACAAACTTTGAATAAATCCTTAACTTATTCGACTAATTCTTTGATGTTAACGATCCCACGAAGTTCGTAGATGATAAAAGTTCAAACTTTATCGATTTTTACTCCCAAAAATCGCGTTGTGAGTTGAATGGGTCGAAATGGGTCAAAATGGGTATCCATGAGATGAATGGGTGAAAGAGATGAGAACTATGGGGACTTGACACTTCTAGTCCTTCCTTGTTTTTATTTATTTTCAGCTTTGACAATAATAACCCTTACAAGTTCTTAAAACCTTTTTACAAAATTTTTATTAAACTACATTTTTCTAAATTTTAATATTTATGCATTTTAATAATAATAATAATAGTATTAATTTTTATTGTTGTAAATATATATTTATAAAACTTTCCTTTAGAAATCTTAAATACTTGAGATTTTTATTTATATTGTTATTATTGATATTATTTGTAATATCATTATTAATTTCATATTAAAATAATAATACTATTATTAGTAATAATAATAATGATGATAGATAGATAAAAATTTCTCATTTAAAATCTTGAAATTACATAAATTCGAAATGTTACATCATAATTCATATTATTTCCTTTTTATAAAATGTATATGAGAAATACGTGATATATTATTTAAATAAATAATACTAAATTTTATTTATTTAAATAAATAATGTTAAATTTTAATATATTACATGTGTTATACACCTAGTATAAATATAAAGTTATGTTTTTGTTATATTGATACACTATTTGAGTATTTGTGTAACAAGACCAAGAATAATATGTTCTCCAAATAAATTAAATGCTACATTTTTTCATTTGGGTTATACAGAAAAATAAAATCTAAAAGTGATGTTATATAAGATTTATTTGGAATTGGATATTTGGATGTTTGATAAACGGAATTAAAATCGGGTTACCATCTAATGAATGGATTGCAATTGCTTGGGTTTCCGGAATCATTTTTGCAAAGGGTATAGGCCCAAATACTCTTGACGCAATGAGCCATGAGGCCCATGACTATTAGAGATTATGAATTCTACAAACTCATTATGCAATTGCTTCGCTCAAGGCCCAACAAAGGAAAGACAATATTCTCATACCATACATGGGTGTAGTTGTGTAGATATGGGGAAAAAAAAACCCGGAACCAAAACCAGCAACCCGAAACAGTGGTTACAGGTCATTGTGTCTTTTGTGTTTCCTGTTTAATATTGTTTTTCATAACAATTCAAGATACAACACAATGTTATTACAGAATACACAATGTTAAGCAATAATGACACAATGACGAGTATGAATGACGCAATAATCTTTAAAAAAGGCACCATTAACTATAAGAAAGACACATTATCTGTTACAAAACACAGAAAAAGACAATGATACCCAAACGTTTAATAAAGACAAAATAATGATAATTAGACATAATGAACTGAAAATTTTTTATTTTTTTAAATCAACACAATTCTCATTTTAAAGATAAAGAAATGATCATTTTTAAGATATATATTTATGAAAAAAAAATATCGTATGTAAAAGTTATGAGCGTTTAAAAAAGATAGAGGAAACGTGTACATGACTAAATTACCCTTTAACGGTCAATAATACTTCAGAAAGTTTTTACGATAAGAAACTATTTAGTTGAACGTAACTCATATATATATATATATATATATATATGAGTTATTTGCATAAATGGTCCCTATGGTTTAATCAGATTGCATATTTGGTCCCTAAACTTTAAAAATTGCAAATTTAGCTCAAACATTTAGAGTTAATTGCATAAATAGTCCTTATGTTTTGATCAGATTGTATAAGTGATCCCCAAACTTTAAAATTTGCAAATTTTGTACAAACATGTATGAGAAGGTTACATACATGGTCCCTATAATTTGGTTAGATTGCATGTTTGGCACTAACATTGAAAAATTGCAAACTTAGTCCAAATATTTGTGAGAAAATTGCATAAATAGTTCCTATAATTTGATCAATTAAAGATTTAGTCCCAAGATATAATTACGATTCTATTTTAAATTTTTGAACCTAGTTATTTAAAATCAATTAATATAAATAATTCACAAATACAAACTAAATATTTAAACAGTGTTAAAATAATTTAAACATTCTTAAAATAATATGTATTATCTCGTCAAGTTGTTTAGAATAGTTGTATTCATATAAATTTATTAAAAAAATAGAAAAAAATATTAAATGATAAACATTAAAAAAGACAAGATTTTTGAAACTTTTAGATTTACAAATTATATTAATAACGCTTAAATAATTAGTTCAGGTTCACAAATTATTTTTATAATCCAATCTTAATTAATGTGAATAATTAAAAATATATTATTTAAATAGCGTTTAAAAGTTTATTTAAATTCAAGATTATTTATATTAATCTATTTTAGTTAAAGTGTTATAGCATTTAATATTATTTAAATAATTAGTTTGGATTTGTGAATTATTTATATTAATTGATCTTAAATAACTATGTTCAAAAATATAAAATATATAGAATCGTAATTATATATGGGACTAAATCTGTAATTGATCAAAGTATATTAACTATTTATGCAATTTTCTACCAAATGTTTGGACTAAGTTTGCAATTTTTCAATATTAGAGCCAAACATGCAATCAAACTAAATTATAGGGACCATGTATGTAACATTCTCATACATATTTAGACTAAATTTGCAATTTTTAAAGTTTAGGGATCGAACATGTATGAGAAGGTTACATACATGGTCCCTATAATTTTCAAATTTTATCCAAACATGCATGAGAAGGTTACATACATGGTCCCTATAATTTGGTTAGATTGCATGTTTGGCTCTAACATTGAAAAATTGCAAACTTAGTCCAAATATTTGTGAGAAAATTGCATAAATAGTTCCTATAATTTGATCAATTAAAGATTTAGTCCCAAGATATAATTACGATTCTATTTTAAATTTTTGAACCTAGTTATTTAAGATCAATTAATATAAATAATTCACAAATACAAACTAAATATTTAAACAGTGTTAAAATAATTTAAACATTCTTTAAATAATACGTATTATCTCATCAAGTTGTTTTGAAAAGTTGTATTCATATAAATTTATTAAAAAAAATAGCAACAAATATTAAATGATAAACATTAAATAGACAAGATTTTTGAAACCTTTAGATTTACAAATTATATTAATAGTGCTCAAATAATTAGTTAAGGTTCACAAATTATTTTTATAATCCAATCTTAATTAATGTGACTAATTAGAAATAAATTATTTAAACAGTGTTTAAAAGTTTATTTAAATTCAATATTATTTATGTTAATCGATTTTAGTTAATGCGTTATAGCATTTAATATTGTTTAAATAATTAGTTTGGATTTGTGAATTATTTATATTAATTGATCTTAAATAACTATGTTCAAAAATTTAAAATATATAGAATCGTAATTATATATGGGACTAAATCTGTAATTGATCAAATTATATTAACTATTTATGCAATTTTCTCACAAATGTTTGAACTAAGTTTGCAATTTTTCAATATTAGAGCCAAACATGCAATCTAACTAAATCATAGGGACCATGTATGTAACATTCTCATACATATTTGGACTAAATTTGCAATTATTAAAGTTTAGGGATCGAACATGTATGAGAAGGTTACATACATGGTCCCTATAATTTGCAAATTTTGTCCAAACATGCACGAGAAGGTTACATACATGGTCCCTATAATTTGGTTAGATTGCATGTTTGGCTCTAACATTGAAAAATTGCAAACTTAGTCCAAATATTTGTGAGAAAATTGCATAAATAGTTCCTATAATTTGATCAATTACAGATTTAGTCCCAATATATAATTGCAATTCTATTTTAAATTTTTGAACCTAGTTATTTAAGATCAATTAATATAAATAATTCACAAATACAAACTAAATATTTAAACAGTGTTAAAATAATTTAAACATTGTTAAAATAATATGTATTATCTCATCAAGTTGTTTAGAATAGTTGTATTCATATAAATTTATTAAAAAAATAGCAAAAAATATTAAATGATAAACATTAAATAGACAAGATTTTTGAAACTTTTAGCTTTACAAATTATATTAATAGTGCTTAAATAATTAGTTCAGGTTCACAAATTATTTTTATAATCCAATCTTAATTAATGTGACTAATTAGAAATAAATTATTTAAACAGTGTTTAAAAGTTTATTTAAATTCAAGATTATTTATATTAATCGATTTTAGTTAATGTGTTATAGCATTTAATATTGTTTAAATAATTAGTTTGGATTTGTGAATTATTTATATTAATTGATCTTAAATAACTATGTTCAAAATTTTAAAATATATAGAATCGTAATTATATATGGGACTAAATCTGTAATTGATCAAATTATATTAACTATTTATGCAATTTTCTCGCAAATGTTTGAACTAAGTTTGCAATTTTTCAATATTAGAGCCAAACATGCAATCTAACTAAATCATAGGGACCATGTATGTAACATTCTCATACATATTTGGACTAAATTTGCAATTTTTAAAGTTTAGGGATCGAATATACAATCTGATCAGAACATAGGGAGCATTTGTACAATTAACACTAAATGTTTAAGCTAAATTTGCAATTTCTAAAGGGTGGAGACTAAATTTACAATATGATTAAACCATAGGAACCATTTATACAATTAACTATATATATTTTCGGATAGGTCTAATGAAAAAACTAACTAGAAATTAGTGCGGATAAATCATGATTTGAAAGTCAAATTAGTTTCGATATGTCAATTTAGTTATGTATAATTGAATTTGTTTAAGATTTGTCACACAAATCAACGATAGTCGAGACTGTTGTATTAAATCATGATCTAAAAGAAATCAAACATCATTTGATCATAATTCGAAACGCAGGAGGCAATAATCGAGTTTAGGTTTCATCCTTGTTTATAAGCTTATATATATTATTATTTTATATACAAATTTGAAGCGTAATCACTGGCACTAAACAATAGTTATATTTAGAGATGCACAAAAAAACCGGTTAACCGGTTTGTGCACCTCTACTTATATTATTTTATTCAGTATTCTTATTGTTTATATATTATATTTGTAGATGGTGTGGCGAAGCCCTTGTAATTATTATGAGATGTGCACTGTTCGATTATTTCTTTCGACGTTTTTTCCCTACTAGGTTACTATATACACATATATGATTTGTATCTGTTATTAAATAATGAAAAATATATAAAATAGTAATAATAACTAAATAACGATAATATAAAGTAAATATTTGTTTGTTTTATGTTCGTATTTCTTGATGATATATTTTACGATTGATGACGCTTTGTTTTTAGTTTTATGATTTTTAACATTGTGGGTTTATGTTTGGGTTTGATTTCCTTATGAATGACGTTTAATTTTGCGATGTTTCGATTTATTGTTTTAAAACGTAGTAATTGTCGTCACGGCCGGCTATTGTTTGTGTTTTGATATTTGTGATGATGTCATTGATTCGCAATTGAATGCATATATCAGTAAAACGGTATGATTAAAAATTTTTTTGCCAGAATTCTAACTCGATAGATATTGTGCTTTTGTTTTGTTTAATGCAGGTTTATCGCCTCAACGCGTGAGGTAAACCACTAGTTACTGACAAAAACTAATAAATTTAAATATACATTTGTTTTAAACAGTTTAATCAAATAACCAAAACAAATTAAAAAAACAATGAATACGATAGCTGGACTGAAACTGATTTTGGATTTTGGCTATAGTTAGTTTAGAACCAACAACCGAATTCATAATTAGAATGACTTTTTTCGGTTAAGATTATAGTTTGATTTACAATTTTAAACTATTTTCAGCTTCCCTAAACACCTCTAATATATTAGAAACTAAGTTAGTATCCCGTGTGACGTGTGTTACACGGATTACATAAAGAAATATAAACGAATAATTATCAATGAAAATTTAGAAAAAATAAGATGGTTTTTAAAATAAAATACGATTACAATTTCGTATGATTTAATATTTTCATTATTAAAATAATAATATTATTTCTTTAAACACTAACTTTTTTATAGTTTGTTTTTCTTTAAACATTGTGCTTTAAATATTTGTTTTTGAAATTTTTATAATCTATAATAATTTTTTAAAAATAGCGTGTCTTTAATATTAACATAGTTAAATGTATTAAAAAATTATTTTAAAAATATATTAAAAGTATATTTAATATTAAATATTTAATTAGAGAGAGGATGGAAATAAATGTTGAGAAGTTCTAAAAACATGTCATGTTGCACCAAAAATCTTTATTTATTAATATAGGTAGATTAGATACGAAATATTTAAAAAAAAAGAAGTTAAATTTAGGGTAGCAATCTTTAACCCAATAGTACTAAGTTGGCGTTAAATTTTTTCTTCTTAAAACAAATTGAGGGCTTAAGTCTTATGATGGACTAAAAATGTGAAAAAAAATTGTTTAAAAAAAATTTATTATGGATAAAAAATTATGAAAGTAAGGATAGAGAGATATGAATGATGTAATGTCTTGGATGCATAAACTAGGGCTGTTCAAACCGCTCGTCGCTCGTTGCTCGCTCGTCGCTCGCTCGGAAAAAGCTCGGAAAAAGCTCGTTCGAATTTCGCTCGGTTTTAAACGAGCCGAGCATGCTCGGTTCGGTTTATAAACGAGCCGTGCACGAGCCGAGGTAAGCTCGCTCGTTGCTCGCTCGGTTAGTCGCTCGGTTGGCTCGCTCGTATGCTCGCTCGGTTGGCTCGAACTTGTAAGTATATATATATAATTTTATTAATGTATAAGTAATATAATTTTTTTTATTATTTAAACTAATTTTAATTTTGAAAAAACAAATAATCAAGGTAAATATTAGAGAAGGAGCCAAGGCGGAAAGGCAATGGATAATTCATATTTCCAAAATCCCAATTCACGTAAAGTTATAGGTTTTAACCGGGGTTTTTTTAACACTAACAGGTTACACGATTTAGAAGACCAATGATGCTGACATGCGGTTGGTGCTAACGAAATATCGAATTAATGAAGGATGATGTTTTTTTTTAACTATTTAGGGCGTGTTTAGAATAATCTGCACATTTGATTTTTTTTGCTTAAACTTGTATGGATGTTTGGAACTTTGGATGTGTTTTTATTGTTTTAGACTCCTTGCATTATGTTTGGATGTGTTTTTATAGGTTTGGACTCCTTGGTAGTTATTAGTTGCATAAAATTTTATTTTTTAAACCGAGCAAAACCGAACCAAGCCGAGCCGCTCGGTTTTAAAACGAGCCGAGCAACGAGCACAAGATTTGGTTCGATTCCGCAAATCTGAACCAAGCCGAGCCGCTCGGTTTTAAAACGAGCCGAGCACGAGCATAGCCTCGCTCGGCTCGGTTCGGCTCGTGAACACCCCTAGCATAAACCACCTAAGTTATACACACTCACGTGAGAAAAAGTGAATATATCAGTGGTAGAGTTAAAAATATTATCATTGGATCAAAATTTTTTTGTGGACAATTATTTGTCTTCAAAAATTTTATTTTTGGATCATTCTCAAAAAATAATAAAACTAAATTAAATTACAAACACGTAATAAAAGTAGCCTAATCATCATCTCGTTGATTAATATGGTATGATAATCTGGTATTTTCCAATAGATTTCGGAGGAATACTATTAAAATAAAAAATTTGAGATTCAAAGAAATTGAAAGTTCAAGTTTTATTGTGAAAAATTGTTTCATATTATCTAAATATCCAAATTATATCTAAATCAATTAAGTTTCTCATCATTATAACAAGTTTTGACTTTTAAAATTATACTATAATCATTCAATTTATAAATTGATGTTGTTATGATGTGAAGGATAACAATGTATAATGGTAAGTTATTGTTCAAGTATATTTTTTGGCAGGGAATCGAATTTAAATTTTGATCATCAAATTCAATCACTAAATATACAAATTAATTCTTATTATTTTTTTTTTCGGTGAGTTTTGAGTGATTGTGTATTGAGTTAAATTATTAATTGTTATTAGGTTTCAACAGAACTAATGCATATTATGTTATTTGATTATTAGTTGTATGAGTTTTGGCTATATTGAGCTTCATCGAGGATTTCAAATTTTCATGAGGTTTGTAACAAAATTTCCTAAAAGTTAGTCAATATCGAATCGTATATATTTAACAGAAATTTTATAGGATCGGCCAACCCTCATACCTATTAACCTATATATCGGGTTCGATCGCCCTATAGGGATCAACATCGTGATATCCTCCATCTAGCCACTTAGACTCGTTCAGTTCATCCAAATAAACATTTAAGTATTACTATATAGTAGTTAATAGTTTTGTTCTTATACTTTTATAATATTTAAGACCATATATGAACAAAAGCAAATATCTAAAAAAAATTACGTATTACATAATCTAAAGCTTATAAAAACTCTTATGATATAGTGTATTTAAAAATATAATTATTTTTAGTCGGATTTTAATTTTAAACACTAAAGAGTGCCAGGTAAGATCCAAGGTTACACATACACCCCTATTTACTTTATTTTATTACAAATGGGTCCCTAGAATTATATCATGTATGCCGTAGTCGCTCACCTACAAATCTTGGATCTTCCTGCCCTTTTCCACTTTGTTAAATGAGGTTTATAATTTATTACAATATATAGTTCAATCTATCTTATATAATAAATCAAGGTTTTTATGTGCCACTTGTCATGCAATGTGGCATGTTTTATTTTTGTTTCCCCCCAAAATTTAAAGCATTAAATCATTTATTAATAGTGATAATTAATTAATTTGACAATTTATTATTTTAACTTATTTTCCTAAATTTTAACAATAATATATACAAATAAATAATAAAGTCATGAATATTTTACACTTTCAACGCAAAAATTTAATAACATGTTTAGACTATATTCAAAATGGCAAACAATTAAACAAAACAAAATAGATATATTATAAGACAAATTGTAAACTATACAAATATATAATCATTTTTTTAATAATGAGGATCTTAAAAACTTAAATTATTTCATGTATATTCATATATTTTTATATTTTAACTTACTATTATCATTGAACATTATAAAACTTTTAAATCTTGTCATTTTTTATGTAAGTTACATAAACTAAGGACTTATTTATGTATTTTACAGGTATAATTATAATTCATTAAATTTACTTCCTTTTATGTGTAGTAACATTATTAAATGTTAGTAGATAAATATTTTTACTTATTTTCTTATCTAAACTTTTATTTAGGTCTCTAACTGTTATTAACTTTAAATTATATTCATTGAAATATTCAACAGCAGCAACAACAATAATAATAATATTAATAATGAAAGTAATTGTTTTCAATGAGTTATTTTTAGATATCTTAAAATATTTAATTTGATAGGATGATTTGAATGCTAAAATACAATATGTATAATTATGAAAAATTTAAGTGAAACTCTTATTTTTTTCACAAACATAACCATTTTATTAAAAATTATATTACATTTTGTATATTTAATTCGTGTAACACACGGGATTTAACCTAGTAGTTAATTATATAGTAGTAATGTATATAGATATATTCTATACTTTTTACTAATTTTTTAAAAAGTTTATAGGTTTAATGACAAAACAATTTAGAAATTCAATGATTTATACCAAAAATTTGTCTTTACACTTCTTTTTTGGAGTATTGTTTTCTTAAGTCTTTTTTTTTTTTTTTGCTTTAACATATGTTTTAGACTTTCTTTAGTTTGACATAAGGGCAGGTCTTAGAGCAACTGGTAAAGACTTGTTTGTAACTTTAATGTCATGGGTTTAAGCCGTTGAAACATCATTTTTCACAAATGTGAAGGATAAGACTAAGTATATGAAATCGCATAGCGATCCGGCTCCTCCTTACGTAAAACGGGAGCTAAGTCAAGCACCTGTTTGATGAACACAAACGCATATGGTTTAGGAACTCCATTTGTTTATCTAAAAACTAAGTTTTAGCTATTGTTGAATTTCTTATTGATTAGTTTTGGGTTTGGGAATATAATTTATATCGAATCCGTAACATTATAAACATCATGTATCTAAGGCCATAAATAATATATTTATAAAAAAACAAAAATTTAATTTTTAAATTTATTTATGAATATCTATTTTAAGTCCAATAAAAATATATATTTTTCATATTAAAGTCAAATAAAAAATAGTTTAAAATAAAAAAAAAATCACTTTAATATGAGCTTATGAAAGGTTAAAGAATTAACGTAATCCATTAATTGACATATATCTTATCATAACCTAACCTTAAACTTATTTTTTTACCATCTTTTCATTATATATGTGATTAAAAATAAGTTTAGAAATTAACTATTTAAGGATAAAAATCAATTGAATATATAACATAAATAAATCATTAAATATATATATAACATAAATAAATCATTGAATATATATAACATAAATAGAAATCATACATTATTATATTCATTAATATATTCAATTAAATTAACAATAAAAAATAAAAAATTAACTGACGGTGAACATTTACTCCGTTGAACAGCAGGAGAATCTCTGTTCACCTTAGATTTGACTCTGCTTACTCCGGCGGGTCCACATCCTTCACTCTGATTCCGGTACCGGCGCCGTTCGTCGTCAAGTTCCGTTACACTGCCGGAACTCCGGTAACCTACTCCGGCGTTCTCTTCTAATACTCACCGGTTGAACAGAAACAATCGCTAAGCATCGTGCATTCCCCCATTTCTCATTCAGGTAACTAACGTCTGAAATCTTTGCTGATAACTCGAGAGTGTTCAACTAATAGGTAATATTGGCACAGTTTGAGGATCTGAGAATCAGAGCTGGTGATTTCTAGGGATTTAGGAGGTCGGTTTTCGGTTTTTTATATTGTTGTGACGGTGATTTTAAGTTTTGAGGGTTTGAAGTTAGATGTGAAGCAGAAGGTTAATGGTAGTGTGCGAACGACAAAGCGTGCTGGTAATTTATGATGACCGGAGATTGCATCGACGCCTGGTGGTGGTCCGGTGAATCTGTCGCATGGAATGGCAGATCTTGTTAGCTACGGTAACGCTGACGCTGAGCAGGTACGTGCATTTAGCATCTCATATAAATTCTATCTTACACTGTGAGGTTTGATATGATCAAATATTTCATCTATTATTTGTAACATTAGAAAATTAGATAGTTTAATACATTTTTGGTGAAATAAGGACAGAATTACCAAGAGTCCTTTGCCCTAACGGTACCAAAAAAGGTGTTCCTCCTAAATGCTTGAAGATTCACGTCTCATGATATGCAAAAGGGATAAATTTAGAAGTCGTTTAAAAAAAAAACAAAAAAAGAAAAGTTGACAGAATATGTCTTGGTACAGTTGGGGAATTTAATGTTTGTCTTGGTTGTTTAGTTGTATACATTAAAATGTATATTCTGATTTAGGAGTTGGATTTTGAAGGGACATCTCAATAATATTGGATGATATTTTTTTGTTATGCTACTTACTCGTGAAATAGGCAGTCATGGATGTCGTTTTGGATAGTAATTTGATGTTTCTTTTGGTGTGTTTAGTTGTGTACGTTAAAGTGTATAATCTGATCTAAGAGTTGGATTTTGAAGGAGACAACTCAGTAATATTGAATGATATTTTTTTTTGTGCTACATTGCTACTTACACGCGAAATACGCAGTCATGGATGTCGTCTTGGATGTACGAGTAATTTTTTCGTAAAATCATTAATGAACCTAAGGTATTTGTGGTGTGGTCACTAGGTTAAGCTCATGTTAGAGTTCAACACTAGCTTGTGGGATTTCTGGATTAGTGTTTATCATTTGCTTTTGTTTTTGATTTGTCACATGCATGTCTGCACGGGCATGGAAAAGAAGGGATTATCTATTATTTATTTTATTTCCTGCATGTTCAAACTGAGTAGTAGGTAGTTATGCTATGCCACTATGTGTTAGTAGCTAGATGGGTAGGCGCTCTCATTTTGATTTCCGGTATGTAAGCAGTTGTTCTTGGTTATTTTGTTTAATACGAACCATCCTTGGTGAGTAAATCGCGTGTGAGCTGCGCTTTTAATACTAACCGTCCTTGTCTGTCGATAGTCGAAAGTTTTTTTTGGTTGGATTCTAATATGCACAAAAACGTGTCTGAATTCAACTAGGGCATGAAAATCTATTTTCTCTCAATGATACATACATCGGAAAGCATGCATGTGAACTATATACAAAATCTGCTGCACACATGCATGGACACTAATCGGTATTTGTAATCATGTGGAAAAGTTCAAATGATATCACAACTATCCAAGAAATTTATTTGATGTTCTTGCTTGATGTATGATTTCTGTGTTCATATGATATTGCAACCAGCCAATAACCATTTTGGTATGTAAATACTTTCCTGCCCTTTTGCAGGCATTGAATTCTTTGAAGAAGGGCACACAATTACTTAAATATGGCCGCAAGGGGAAGCCGAAATTTTGTCTATTTAGACTCTCTCACGTGAGTTATGAAAACTTGTTCCATTTATTGAATCTTGCATAAAATTCTCTTTTTTTGTTTCTTCTTGCAACTCTAGCTATGGTCCTGTTCCTTGAAAATGAGCATAGTAAAGAAAAGCAATACCTGCAAAAGTGTATATATGAATATGAAGAATCATTGCTAATGACATTTTATCTGAATATACACAGGATGAATCATCTTTAATTTGGATTTCCAGCAAAGGTGAAAGGATCCTGAAATTAGCCTTGGTCTCTAGAATTATTCCTGGACAAAGAACTGTAAGTATTTATCATTTTCAGGCATACTACTGTATGCATAAATGTTTGCTACATTTTTTGTATAGTCATATGCACTCGTGTTCTTATAATGCAATGAAACATATTGCATAATGTTTCTTTTTTACTTTGTTACTACTAGGCTGTCTTCCAGCGGTATCTAAATCCTGAAAAAGACTACCTTTCATTTTCTCTCATATATAACAACGGTAAACGGTCTCTTGATTTGGTGAGTAATGATTGTTATTATCCATTCTCAAGAAATACTAGTTTTTTAATATTTTTATTTATAATTTTTTTTTGTTTCTGTGCTAGATCTGCAAGGACAAAGCTGAGGCTGAAGTGTGGATAGCAGGACTCAAAGCACTGATTTCCTCTAAACAAGGAGGGCGTTCTAAAATTGATGGATGGAGTGAAGGGGGTCTTTATGTTGTAAGTGCAATTGGATGCTTATATAAAACCAGTTTATTTGATTATCATGAATTTAAGGTTATAGATTCTGCTTAGCCATCATTGAATAATATGCTTTTTTTGCTAAGTACCTAAGCCATATGTCTCATATTATTTTCTGTTCTCATTATTTATTTTGATCAATTAATGCCAGGATAATAAAGATATAACATCAAACAGTGCAAGTGATAGTTCCATTGGTTCAACACGAGATTTAACTTCCCCAGACACATCTATTATTTCAAATTCAAATACTTCACCCATGAATTATCGTCTAGAAAATCCTTCTTATTTCGAAAAATCAAATGCATCTTTTGATCAGACAAATATTCCAGTCAAAGGGTTCGGTTCTGATGCTTTTAGGGTTAGTGTTTCTAGTCAGCCAAGCACCTCTAGTCAACCGAGTACCTCTAGTCATGGGTCAGCCCAAGATGATTATGATGCTTTAGGAGATGTATATATATGGGGTGAGGTAATTTCTAATAATATTATTCAAGTGGATCATGAAAGAAGCACTAATTCTATAACCACAAGAACCGATATACTTTTACCCAAACCATTAGAATCAAATGTTGTTTTGGATGTAAATCATATATCATGTGGCGTAAGACATGCGGCACTAGTGACTAGGCAAGGTGAAGTGTTTACATGGGGAGAGGAGTCAGGCGGGCGGCTTGGTCACGGGTTTGAAAAAGACGTTATTACCCCTCGTCTAGTTGACTCATTATCCGTTTGCAACATTGATTTCGTAGCGTGTGGCGAGTTCCACACATGTGCTGTCACAATGTCGGGTGAGCTTTACACATGGGGAGATGGGACCCACAGTGTTGGGCTTCTTGGGCATGGTACAAATGTGAGTCGCTGGGTCCCAAAACGAGTTAGCTGCCTTCTTGAAGGGCTTAAAGTCGCATCAGTCACATGTGGGCCATGGCATACAGCTTTAATAACATCAACCGGGCAGCTTTTTACATTTGGTGACGGGACTTTTGGTGTTTTAGGTCATGGTGACCGGGAAAATGTCACATACCCGAGAGAAGTAGAATCTTTATCAGGTTTAAGAACAATTGCAGTTGCATGTGGAGTATGGCACACAGCAGCTGTAGTTGAGGTTATTGTCACACGTTCTAGTTCAGGAGTTTCATCTGGAAAACTATTCACTTGGGGTGATGGTGATAACAACCGCTTAGGTCATGGTGATAGCGAGCCCCGGCTCAAACCGACATGTGTCCCTCCACTTATCGATTACAATTTCAACAAAGTTGCTTGCGGGCATAGTTTGACTGTAGGTTTAACCACATCACGACATGTTTTCACCATGGGGAGTACGGTTTCCGGTCAACTTGGAAACCCTCAATGTGATGGGAAGTTACCATGTTTAGTAGAAGATAAATTAGCAGGTGAGCTTGTTGAAGAGATCGCTTGTGGAGCCTACCATGTGGCTGTTTTAACAGCAAGAAATGAGGTTTACACTTGGGGAAAAGGCTCAAACGGAAGATTAGGTCATGGAGATATCGAAGACCGAAAAACACCAACTTTAGTTGAATCTTTGAAAGACCGACATGTGAAATTTATAGCTTGTGGGTCAAATTACACAGCAGCAATATGTCTACACAAATGGGTTTCGAGTACCGAACAATCTCAATGTTCATCGTGTAGACAAGCTTTCGGGTTCACTAGAAAAAGGCACAACTGTTATAACTGTGGCCTTGTGCATTGTCATTCTTGTAGTTCAAGAAAAGCATTAAGAGCAACTTTAGCTCCTAATCCAAATAAACCTCATCGTGTGTGTGATTCATGTTTTGTTAAATTAAATAAATCAGCGGAAATCAGTGTTGTCAACAGGCGAAATGTGATGCCCCGGCTTTCTGGTGAAAATAAAGATAGATTAGACAAGTCAGAAACAAGATTATCTAAATCTGGATTACCATCAAATCAAGATTTAATTAAATTATTGGATAATAAAGCAGCCCGACAAGCCAAAAAAGCAGATATATATCCGGTAGGTCGTTCTTCACAAATGAATCCTTTGTTGCAGCTTAGAGACGTTGTGCTGGCTACTGGCGTTGATTCTCGTAACATGGTACCAAAACCGATTGTTACTCAGTCTGGTGTTAGTTCCAGGCCCGTTTCACCTTTTTCAAGAAAATCCAGCCCGCCACGTTCTGCAACTCCCATTCCTACGACATCGGGACTTTCTTTCTCCAAAAATGTTGCTGATAGTTTAATGAAAAGGAATGACCTCTTGAATCAAGAAGTACTAAAATTACGTGGGCAGGTATATTATAAACTCTTTATAGGTATGTAGAGGTAGCAAAATAAGCATGTTGGTGGGCCATAATGGGTAGGGTCGGGTAGACTCGAAATGCTGTTGGTTGAAAATTGAATCCTTTTTATAAATATTTTATTTGTCAAATTTGATTGAATATATATATATATATATATATATATATATATATATATATATATATATATATAGGGTTTGAATCCTTTGGAAACCCGATCTAAAAGAGAAAACCCTTAAACCCTCTCTGAACCGTTAGATCAAACTTATTTTAATTTTTAATTAAATAAACAGAAAAAACATGTGGTCTATAATTAAAGTTGAATATTTTAATGGGGTTTTTGACTTTAAGGGGTATAAATGACTTTTGTGATGAGAGAGGAGAGAGAAAAGAGGAGAGATGAGAGAAAATCTAATAGAGAGAGGAGAGAGGAGAGAGGAGAGAGAATTTGATAGAGAGAGGAGAGAGAATCTGACATAAAAAAAGGTAATTTTTTTTAAACTAATTTTTTTAAAGTAATTTTTTTTAAAAGTAATTTTTTTTATAAAAAAAGCAATTTTTTTTAAAGAAAAACAAAAAATATACACATGTGTATCAAACAAAAATTTCACCACACAAACAAAAAAATCACATATTCTCAACCGTAATAAATATTACACATGTGTATTTTACATATGAAACAAAAAATTACACATGTGTAAATTTATAAAAAAACATCAAAATTAACCAAAAACTACACATGTGTAGTTGTAATGTTTTATAAATATTAAATATATAAAATATACACATGTGTAGTATTTTGAGTAAAGTGTACTATGTGTATTAAATCTTGTACATTTTTATTTATACGCATGTGTAATTTTTTATATTTTCTTGTAAAAAATATGTTTTTTTTATTTTGTATAATAAAATATACATTTAAATATAAATATTTTTTGTTTTTTAAAAAAATATGACTTTTTTTTGTATGAAAATATATATTTTTGTAGTTGTAATATTTTAAAAAATATTTTTTTAAACAAAAAATAAAACAGTACACATGTGTAGTATTCTGGAAAATCAAATATATAAATTATATATATAAAGAGAGGAGAGAGGAGAGAGGAGAGAGAAGAGAGAAAAGATGAGAGAGGAGAGAGAAAAGAGGTGAATATTTAATGAGTAGGTGAATAAAATCAAATATTTAATTGGAGAGAGTGTGGGAAAATACCATTATACCCTTTTTATTAAATTAATTTAAATATAAAATTAGTTTGATCTAAGGGTTGAGATTGGGTTTAAGGGTTTTCTCTTTAAGATCGGGTTTTCATTTGATTCAAATCCTATATATATATATATATATATATATATATATGTATGTATGTATGTATATGTATGTATGTATAGTATTTCAATATTTATCAATTTTTGAATAAACCACTAAGACTTGTACAATTATGGACCTGTTCCCCTTTTAGCGGCATCCTTTTTCTTAAAATTTAGCATATTTGACCTTTTAGAGATATAGCATAACCCAAAACAAACCCACTTATAAGAAAATGATTCAAAATAGCTTAATAACCAAGTGTGGGTAGTTTAAAGAAAACAAGCGATCTTTTGAATCAAGTTCTCAAATGATGTGCAGGTAGATCCAAACTTTTTAAAAGATGTAGAGGTGGCAAAATTGGCATGGTTGGTGTGTCAAAAGGGGTATTTTATAGATAGGTTAAACCGATCAGATTAACCAGAAACACTTTTTGCCCAAATTTTTTGAGTTTTT
Source organism: Mikania micrantha (assembly GCA_009363875.1). Classification (NCBI taxonomy): domain Eukaryota; kingdom Viridiplantae; phylum Streptophyta; class Magnoliopsida; order Asterales; family Asteraceae; genus Mikania; species Mikania micrantha. The sequence continues at coordinate 8,502,733 of CM018687.1, forward strand.
TTTTTAAATAAATAACTTGTTTTCAGAATTTATTACATTTATGTCAAACTTCAGGAAATAGATACAAGCTTAGATTTTTTTTTGGAACAGAGAATAAACTAGGTGCAAGATGGAAACCAACTTACAATTTATTTCCATTTTAAAATTTTAGACACCAACACCAATGTACCTAATTTTATCTCTACATTACTGACTTGGTACTTGTTGATGCCCTCCATATGTAAACAAAAATGCTTTCTGATATTAACAAGTAAATATAGTTACAGGTTATGACTTTATATTTTTTTTTTATAAAATCAATTATTAATTATCACATCAGAGGTCAGTGGCGAATGCTTTTAAGCTAAAATTACCAATAATATGTTGGATCAGCATTTTATAAAAAATCAGCAAAATGCCCAGCTAACATAAACATACAATTTCAAATTGTAACATACAATTTCAAATTGTAATATGGTTGCTAAAATGAGTAATACAAATGTAAGTTTCTAAGTTCTATGTCACTTTATTAAAAGGAGATTGCTAAAATCAGAGACACGGTGAATTTTGTTTCAATTTGCTAAAACCTGAGAAAATGTATATTTTGTTTCCATTTATTGCAATATTGCCTTACAATAAATACAGCTAGTATTTCATAAATAATTTGACTTTCTAAAGGTAACGGCTTAGCATTTATGAGGTACATGAGTTAATACACACTTTGGTCAACTTTCGACCCAATTTCTGTACAGTCTTTCTTTTTCTTCTAAATTTTGGCCGTTTAACTTGTTAAAGATAAAAACTAATCTGACTCATTTAGGATTATTTTTTTTATTTACTATTTATTTTGTTTGAATGGCTGAAAATTTTATTCCCAAAATGGCCTGCCCATTGTACATTTGAATACACCTGCACAGGGACCAAGCTTCTATCTCTATAACATGATTAAAAGGGACTATATAAAACAACTAGAACACCAACATGGTGCTTGAAAGCCTACTATCTCCATTCATAATTAAAGGGCATACCTGACAGCCTAGGGGCCCCAGGGGGGGGGTGTTAAAATTGGCACCTCTACCTTTGATAATTTAGGATGCTTTGTAAGTTTGTATGTGGATGTTGTTCAGATTGACAATTTGAGGCAAAAATGGGAAATTCAAGAAGTAGAGCTTCGACAATCAAGAAAACAAGCTCAGGAAGCAATGGTGTTGGCTACTGAGGAGTCTGCAAAATTTAAAGCTGCAAAAGATGCAATCAATTCTCTTACTTCTCAGGTAGTTCCTTCTCAATGATTTCGAGGGTCATGGTTTTCAGTGATGATACCATGAAATGGATTTGTTTAGACTTTTAGGTTTTTGAAACTAAGCCGGTGGTGGCATTTGGTTCACATTGAAGGAACTGGAATTTGTAATGTTTTTTAGCTGAAAAAACAATCATGTTTAATTTAAAAAAAAAAAAGTTTAAATGTGGGTGGGGCAGAGGTTGGAAGGGAGTGGGAGATTCTGATTCCTTTGGTTTAATTTGGTAATTACTTTATTTAAAAAGAGTTAATTGTCGAGATGGTCCCTGTGGTTTGTTAGTATTTCACTCTTGGTCCCTAGGTTTCATAAATTACCAATATGGTCCCAAACCTTTTTAACATTTGTAACACATACAATCCCTAGGTTTGATTCTGATGAGGAGTAAAATGACTGTATGTCTTACAAATGTTTAAAGGTTTGTGACCATATAGCTAATTTATGAGACCTAGGGACTAAGAATGAAATACTAGCAAACCACAGAGACCAGACAAATTATTCTTAAAAAAAATTGAAGGAGTTTATTCCAATTTACTTCCACTCATATTCAAATTCCAATTCTATTGAATTCCAACCAACCAAACGCCACCTGAGGATTTTTTTTTCCTTTCTTTTATTTTGAAAATCCTGTTTCTCTATAATTGAAACATAGGTTTCTTGGAGCTACTCTATTACTTTATAAAATTATGCGTTAGTTGCTTATGAGACTTATTTACCTTTTCATGATTGATCTTGGGATTAGTGAAACTGGACTCATTCAACAATCATAAATAATGATAGATTTTTCTTTTGATAAATGTATAACTTAATCGGTCACTTGTTTTTGGTGAAGATAACTTATGGTCTCCCCACCTATGTATCATATGAAATGTATTTCTCTTCTATTATATGATAAACAATTATGTTTAAAAATAATAAAACTATATACTTATTTTAGTATTGTATTCTTAATATAAATTATGGATAGTAATTTATCATTACGTTATGAGTATTGTATTTGCTAATTTATTTTGCTATTGAAATACTGTTATAGTTTTCTGTGTTAATTTGTTTAAAAAAAATATAAATTAATAATAATTGATTTGATTTTTCGTCTTTCAAACTTAACATTCCTACGTAATCAAATTAGGAGAAAGTTTTGGATACAAAGGAAGATTTGTGTGCAAACTGCGAAGTGTGCTAAGGATGTGTGATTTTATCTCGCAAATGTTAATTGTTCTTGGGTGATAAAATCATGCGGACATGAAGTTATTATGCATAGATGGAATTATCTCACAAACGTTTTCCACATGATTTTATCACACAAGAACAATTAACGCTTGTGTGATTTTATCATGCAGACTTCATACTTTCGCACAAAACTTTCCCTTAGTATAATAGCCAGCCCCATCAAATTAAATTAAATATACTAGTGAGTAATAACATAATCTTTTGTCTTTATTCATAAGATTAATATAATTTTTTTGAAAAGTTTACTAAACTATTTTAAAAGAAAATGATACATATGAAAGCAAGCTAAGGTTAAAAAAAATAGGAATTAGGAAGACAATAATGGAAATTAAAAAAAAATAATATAATAATAAAACTAGAATAAAAAGTTAGGGGCCTTTTGATTGGGTCTGAATGATTAAGTGCTGAATGGTTAAGATGTTTGAATGATTAAGAGGGTCTAAATAGTTAAGTGCAGGTGTTTGGTTCATACATCTGAATAAAAACAAAAAAAAAACTTTGAAAACCCTCATCTCACAAACCCTATTGTCCCTCGTCGTCGACCCCCTCGTCCAGATTCACGATTGCCGCCTCCGTCGCCCGTCGCGGTCGTGGACCTCGTCGTCTCCTCCGCCTCCCGTCGTCGACCTCGCCACCGGCATCGCCATCGACCGTCGTAGTCTCCTTCGCCATCGACCGTCATGGTCTCAATCGCCATTGATCGTCGCGACAGGAGGAGCTATGCGACCGCCGTGGAGCTGTACGATAGGAGGAGCTGTTGCAATCGTGAATGGCGGTGGGATAGGAGGAAGACGACGATGGAAGAGGGGAGTGTGGGAGGCGACGGGAAGGGGAGTGAACACACTCCTTTCTTTCCCTTCAGGCTTGGTTCCATGTCTGAATGATTTAGAGCCTCATTCAGATATTTTTTTTTTCGTTCAGACGTGCGAAACAAACAGCTCTCTTATGGTAAAAAAGCATAAAAAGGATTTTTAACAACTCTTTAACTTCGATTGAGCTCATTCCAGCGTTTGAACCGACTTGTCAAACCCTAAATACTAAACTCTTAAAAGAATGACAAATAGGAAAGACACACTGACGAACAATAAGAATGATACAACAACAAGCATACCCAGTAAAAATCCCACTTAGAGTAGGGTCTGGTGGGGAAGGATAGAAACAAACCTTACCCCTATCCCAGTTGGGATAGAGAGGCTGCTCCGAAGGAGTCCCCGGCTCAAAGTTATCGTTTGAGGTTAATCCCCTCAACGCTTTTAACGATTATTTTCACAAAATAAGTAAAATAATGTTAAAATTAGTGCAATTTTACTTTTGCCCCTTAAGGGCCAACACATATATACATTATATGCGTGCACCACAAATGGGGCGTACAAACAATAAGAATGATATGAGTTGGAAATGTAAATTCTATAATTTGAAAGCTAAATCGAAAAGCTAAATATTAAAAGCTAAGGTTAGAACCAGTTCTAACGCCACTGGAATGAGTTCAATTGGCGTTCATTTGATGTAATTTATGAGTTGTTAAAATTTTTGTACCATAAACATCCTGTTTACAAGAACCTATATGCATAAAACCATGAGAAATCTTGTGATCCTAATCCTATGACAAAAAATATTTTTTAACAATGTAATACATGTTATTATAATAAGATACAACATTAAAAAACCTAAAAAAATATGTAGGTAATCGTTTCACACATGTTACACATTGGTTTTTGGTTTTACACACTGTAAAAACGCCATTTTTTAACATGTGCAATCAATATGTTTATATATTTTTTTTCTTATTGTCTCATAATAACATATATTACATACCAAACAAAAAGAAGAAAAATTTGAATTTTACACTGGCTTACCACATGTGTGTATATATTTATATACATATTTACACATGTCTATATGCATACAGCATATAGGTATATATATACACTGTATATAGGCAAATATACACATGAATGTGTATGACTACATGAATGTGTATGACTACATATATGTATATAGGTATGTGTATATATATGTATGTATACATAGCCTATCTCAGTATTTTCCCTCCAGTTTCCCAAATCTGAATGCCATTTTGAGTATTGACATCATCATATTAAAATATACTGCAGCTTAAGGATATGGTAGAAAAATTGCCAGCTGAATCCTATGACTTTGACAGCATCAGGATACCAAACGGTCTAGAATCCATTTGCATTCCTCAACATCCTGATACAAATGAAGACAATCAGTCAAAGTCAAACATGGTCAACCTAATATCTCCAATTGACACGTCATCACCTGCTTCTACATTGGGTCCCACTGAAACCATGGAGTTAAGAAAGATTTCTGATGGGAATGATGGATATTCAGATTCTAGATCCCTTAACGGGGGTGAAGGTTCAGGGGTAGATTTGGGAAATAAGTATTTGTCGGATCATGTATTTGCACAAGAAAGGGCGAACAATGAGTTCAACTCTAGAAAGCCAGCATCTTATAATGGTGATCATACCATTAATGCCCCTGATCAAGTTGAAGCAGAATGGAATGAACAGTATGAGCCTGGTGTCTATTTAACACTTGTGTCATTACGAGATGGAACCCGAGATCTCAAAAAAGTTCGCTTCAGGTAATATTTTCATGTGTTCAAGAGGTTTTAAACATTAATAATAATCATTTGTGTGTTCTTTCCCTTGTGGGAAGTGAACACACACATACACACATTGAGAGGCATAGACATACACACACATAGAGATGCATCACACACGCGCACACACACATATACATACATGCATACACATACATAAATATACACATATGTATAGAGAGGCATTCAATGAAAAACCATAAAAGCGTTTGAGAACCAAAGAAACCATTGCAGTCGCATTTTATTTTTTGTTGTTTAGTTGTAAACCATCAAATTTTGAGGGTATTTTAAGTTATTTCTTAAATCCTATGGTATATAATGGTTTCTTTGGGTCTCAATATTTTTTTTGGTTCTCATTTGAATGCATACTCGTACACACACTCACACGTGTGTATGTGTATGTTTGTGCGTGTGCGCACGCGCGTATTTGTATGTGTATGTGTATGTGTATATATGTGTGTGTGTAGACACCACATACACACACATGGAGGCTTCAATACACAACCATAAATAATGCAAGAACTTCGAGAACCAATCTGAAACATTCATAGAGGTTATGTAATGTGCGTGAATTGATATTGCATTTGTAGATAAATTTGTGTTTTTGTATAAATTAGCTGACACATGTAGGTTCACCATAAGTCTCCGATCTACTCGGGTTCGAACCTATTATGAGAAAAAAAGACATGAAAGGAAACGAAGAAATTAATTAATTAAAAAGATATCTTTTACTGTTTTACACGTATACAATTTGTATTTTGTTTTAGTAAATAGATGAATAATTCCAAATAGTTCTTGCTTTATTTATGGTTTTGTATTGAAGTCTGCACCATGTATATATAACCTATTAAAAACACAATTTTGTCTAAAAACATAAAAACAAATAATCAACTACATAAAAACAAAAAAAGATTAGTAAAAAGAAAAAATATATATAATAATCAAAAATTCAGCAAAAAAAAAAAAGAATTCTGTACAAAGATTATAAGGTTGCTGTACAAAAAGTAGACAATTTTATGATTCTAGCCAAAAATGTGTTTTTATCTGATTTTACCCCATGTGTATACATACACACACACATACATCCATACACATGCATATATATTGTTGTTCAATAGAGACCTACTTTTGAAGCAAATTGTTGGTAACATAGTGGTTGTTATATGTGCAGTCGTCGGAGATTTGGTGAGCATCAAGCCGAGACATGGTGGTCAGAAAACCGCGAAAAGGTTTATGACAAATATAACGTTAACGGGTCAGAAAGATCATCAGTCTCTACTCAAACTACCCTGCGGACAGCTGAATCTCTACCATCATATGCTCATTACTAATACCGTAGCCATAATTATTTTTGCATTATATTATAGATTTGTGATTATAATTATATTTAAAATTTGAAAATTAAATTCATGGTATTTGGGTTCTTATTAGCATTGTGATAATAGATCTGTTGTACATAAACTCAGTTATTTTTATGATTTATACTTATTTAACAAGATGCTACCTTCTTAATCTCAGTGATTCTTTAATCTCAGTGATTCTATATCATATCATCGTAACGTTGTGCACTCAGTGTGTCCTCGTTGGCAAAACCAGAACTTCTTGAATGAGAGTTATTATATAAATTTGGATCTTTTGGCTGGCAATACTTCCAACTGATAAAATGTTTACTGGCACTTTTAACTTTCAAAACATTTTCTATGTGTCATGTCATAAAAAAATATGTTTTAAAGTGCCAATAGAAAATGTTTTGAAAATTGGAAGTGCCAGTAAACATTTCCCCCATTAGGAGTATTATCGGTCAAGAGGTCAAAGTTGAGATTATTTAAATCCAATAACCTTATAGAAAAAGGGGTTGTTTTCGTATTTTTATAATAATTATTTATAAAAAAAAAGGATAATTGCATATTTTTTATTCTTAATTTGTAAAATTACATTTTTCTTAAGGTATAAATTTTCAATGCATAAAATACGATGCTCTTAAAGTATGATTTAAGAAGTTATGTAATTTGTAAGTTAGAAAAAAAGAAATATGTTAATGGCTTTTGAAAAATGGCAAATTTTATGAAGGGTCAATGTACTCTCTTGACCAACTCCTTATTCCACATTTAACCCTAGTTATAAAACCTTATTTTTCAAAACACAATTCGTTTTAGAGTTTTGTTGACCAAAACAAAATTAGTCAACTCTACCCCTATTCAACTTGACAACCAATCAACCCGACATTAATCTCATTACATCATTCAAAACCTCTTGAGTGTTGATCAAATGAATATAGGATTGTTGCATAAGAGAAACACATGTACATCATCAAGAATATATAATCGAAAGATGGATTTGTGTTGCTAGGACTGGACTACCCGGTGTAACAACCCCGATCAAATTAGGATTGACGTATTATACATTACATTAATCAGAGACAATTAAAGATAAAATTTGGGTTTTTAATAAAAATAAATGAAATTCTTAAATAGTTTCAAATGAGACAATAAATCGTCTTAAAATCAAACACTGATAAAGCATGATAGTTCTCAAACTTTCTTCTCCTAGTCTTTTTATTCACTTTCTTCACATATTTTCACGATCCCCTTGAGCATCTGCCTTGTATACAAAGAACATCACAAAAAAAAAGGATGAGGTGAATTGCTCAATAACAGAAAAACAATAGTAATTAGGGGTGTTCATTTTTAGATATCCGATGTTTCGAATATCCGAACTTCGGATCCCCGAAAATTTCGGATAGTGGTTTTCAATATCCAAATCCGAATTCGAAATTTCGGATATTCGAAATTTCAGATTCGGATTCGTATATCCGAACGGATATCTGAAATCAGAAGAAAAAAAAATTAAGTCCGGATATCCGAAAATTTTCAAAATAGGTATCCGAATCCGAACTTCCGGATATCCGATTTTTTCGGATATTTAGGATTATGATTTTCGGATATTTCGGATATGGATTTTTTTAAACACCCCAAATAGTAATACTGTAAAACGGTGACAATGAATCTAAAAAATGCAATGTTTATATAATACAACTTTGGAGAAACAAACAAGTCAATATCATAAAGAAATATTTGGTTGGGAAACTAGCAATTAGGTCAAATAATAATCGAGAACATACGAAAATGAGTTCAAGTTTCTAGATTTGTCACATGCATAACAATTTCAATTTCAATAATCAATATGAGTCATAATAATAAGAGAATGTCAAATCTATCTATTATAATAAATAAAAGTTTCTAGGGACACATGTCATGTTCCTAGAGCACCTCAACTTTGTTTTCCCGCTTCTCTCTCCTAAATACATTTCATATTAAATTATACATTTTTATATAATTTTTTAGTGCATTAAAAATATATTAATATTAAAAAACATACATTTTAAAAAAATCAAATTATTATAAAATATAAAATTTATAAATTTTTTTTGAATGAAATGTATAAAGTAACAAATTTTGAAAAACTCAATATTCAAAGAAATAATACAATTATTACTTAAATTATTAAATTATACAAAATTTTAATAATATTTCATATTAGAATTTAGATTTACAATGATAACTATTATTTATATTTTTTATTTAACATGTGTAATACACCGAGTACTAACCTAGTAACGAATATATTTAAGACTAAGATAGAAATGATATGAATGCTATATAACAAAAGGGTTAGGATCTCTAACTTATAGTAAATCCTAAGCTTGAATCAAATATAATGAAACAATGTAATCATGTTCTCTATTATCATGCCATATCTCGTATTTTGTTGTTTCTTTTTATTTTTTGATTAGTTGGTCGATAAGATTCCGTGGTTAAATATTTCTTTTTTTATTTAATTATTTATTTTTTTTGGAATTCTTTGTCATTTTATAGCGATTGTGATTTTTAATTACGGACACAAATGCTCGTGTTGCAGGTGTTAAATTGTCAATTGTCTCTGATATTATTAAAACTTAGGGTTGTTCACAGTTGTATTTTTATGATTTTTTAGTGGAACCTTAAACCAAACGATTAATAATGGTTCTTGAATAATGAAAATCAAAACCAAAACCGAACAGTGAAAAATAAAAATCAAACCGAATCATTATCAATGATTTGGTTCCGATTTAGTTTAAAGTTTGGTCATTTTAGGTTTGGGCTTTTTAACTCGTTAAAAATAAAAACCAAACTGTTTTACGATTTGAGATAGACTACTTACATTGTGAACCCAGTTTTTTGTTTTTTTCAAATGACGCCTAAATCATAAAACTCATTTATCTATCTATCTAACATGTGCGTGTGTGTTGTGTGTGTATATATATATAAATACATATCACACAGTCCATTTTGTTTTTTAATGACCGGTTTTTAGTGAAAACCGTAAACCAAACCGTTTATTATGATTTAAACTTTTGAAACCAACCGACCAAATGTTTTGAAAAAACGAACTAGAAACCAAACTGAGAACGGGTTTGGACAGTTTCACGGTTTGAAACCGAACCGTGAACACCCCTATTAGAAATACACTCATTTATGACTTAAAATAAAACATCATCTATTACTTATATAAAACAAAGTACTTAAATTCTTTACGAATTCGTCTTATGCAAAATTTTGTCGACTGTCTCCTCCTCCTTTTCTTGCTCGGAGATCTCGATTGTCTTATAGTTCCTTATTATACAATTGAAGAAAAATTTGTTTCTTCATCCTCCTCTCCTTCTCTCGGACTCTCTTCGGTGCCATGACCACCGGTGGCTTCAACACCGACTTCTTGGTGGACGATCTCCACCACACCAAATACAACCCCCTTATTTCTCAAATTTCTCCACCTCCGTTTGCTCCGACCACCACTCTCCGCCACCGTCACGCTTGTGATTGACCACCAAGAAGCCACCGCCGATTCGGAATTCAAGCCAAATCACCGCCACATCATAGTCACTCTCTCTGCAATTTCACCATAATTTATCATTTCTCCATTGATTTCATCATTCACATGTGTTCAAATTTATTTTCAGGTAATGGAGGCCGCCGGACGACCGAAGGAAGGAGACGATAAGTGGGCTCTAAGGCTGAAACCACTGCTTAGTGAAAATTACTCGAAACAATAGCTGATTTTGTGATTCTGATCGGCGCAAGTTGCCAGAACGTCAGGGAATTTTGTGAGGATTTCGCCGAAGAAGAAGCAAATGGTGATTGCGGTTTGGGATTCAGATGATTCTTACAGCAGTAACAAACATCGGCGGTGGAGAAGTGACGATAGTGAGAGAGTTCGTAGCTTTCCTCCGTCAACGCCTGGTGGTTTCAGGACGGCGAAGAGAAGAAAGGGTATTCCTCATAGAGCACCAATGGGGATGCTGATAATAGAATGCTAAACATCCCCCTATAAGTTTGTGTAATTACTATGAAGTCCCTTTAGTTTGTACTTTCTTTAGAATGCACCCCTTTCAGTTTCCTCGATGGTAATTTGGTAATGATGGTAGGATAAATGGGTAAACACAATAGAGGAACTGACTGGCGTGGAGTGTGGTGGTGATGGACCAATGGTAAGCCTGGGAAACTAAACCCGAATAATCTTTTCTGGGTTAGAATAAGTAATTTTTTTATATGATGGGTTAGATTGGATCAATGTAAAAAATTAGATGCGTTAGAATGGGTAACATATAAAAATAGAGGATAAATGACGGGTCAGGATGGGTCTCTGTTTCAATGACGGGTTAAAACTTAACCCTGACTAAACCTTGCACTGCTATACACGAGCGACTTGTAGAGTGAGAGTTACGGACGATTGGAAGCGTAAGGCTGGAGCAAATCATGAAATCGATTGGATAATGGGCGTTTTTGCGTGAAGAAATCAGATCTACTTAGAAGATTGGATCATTGGAGCGTAGCGATGTTCAAAATATCCAAAACTCGATAACTTAAATTCTTGAACTACCATTAAAAAATCTTAAATTACTAACAATTTTGTTTATACACTACTATAGTTTAATTGAAATACATACCTATAACCGACTGGTTGAGCAAACATATATTGCGAGTGTATACTCTGGGCAATATTTACAGCGTCGGGGTGTGTCGCCTTACACAAATTTCTGTACAAGCAAGCAAGTACAACACTTCCCCAACTATACTTAGCACCGGCTGATAAATCTAAAAAGGTTATTTAAATATAACAGCGGCACCTTACTATTCGTATTGTCAGGAAACAGGGTACCACCACATAAATACAAAATGATAAGATGTGCACGCTTAGTGCACTGCAAAGTTTTTGGATTTTCAGGAAATTCACTTTCAAGTTGGTTTAGAAGGCATAATAATTTAATTATTCCACCAAATATATGAGTGTTTGAAGGTCTGAACCCCAACAAAGGTTCACACCTTACAATTAGCTCGCTTAATTTAAACGATAAATCAACCCAAAATACTGGTTCACTCTCTAGGTAAACCCCAAAGTACGTTCAAGTCTTGTAATGTAACCGTTGCTTCACCAACGGTGAAGTGAAATGTATGTGTCTCTGGCCTCCATCTTTCAACCAGAGAAATTATCAACGCATGATCGACCTTACGATAACCGCAATCGATAAGCCACCAAAACCAGTTCCGTTAATATATTTTTAACCATGGGATGAATATGATGATTTTTAATATACTGCCAGAATCTCTAGTCACCACGCCTGACGTTTAACAGGTCTGTGTCGCTATAATCACTAAGATTAGGATTTCATTTTATTCTTAGGGTTTGAAAACCTGTGTAAGAACCGTCGTCAACCCCACGAGTTCCGCTCTCTTCTCCGACTATCGCGCATCCACCTACAATGCACTCACACTTTCCGCTGTCTTCTCCGACTATCGCATCCACGATTTCCCCTACATCGAAGCACCACCTGTTTGAAAAACCCTAAAACTCCATACCTATTGCTTCTTCACTAATTTCACCACTTGCAATTGAAAGAATTCATGATTGGGATTAGGGCTGTCATAACGGGTCAGACACGACCCGTTAAGACACGACACGTTAAGACACGAAACACGAACTGGTAAGACACGAACACGACACGAATTCTTATCGTGTCTGTTTTTTCAAACACGAACACGACCCGTTAAAAACCTGTAAACACGAAAAGACCCGTTAAGGAACCTGTTAAGAATTAACACGATAAATGACCTGTTAAAAAACCTGTTAAAACCCGTTAAAAAACCTGTTAAGGAACCTATTAAAGAACTAAAGTTAGACAATTAGAAATTTTTTGAAGCTAATCGGTTACACATATGACCATATATTTTATTATATTATTTATTTTTAATTTTAAACAGGTCTTAACAGGTCTTAATAGATCTTAACAGGTCTTAATAGATCTTAACAGGTCTTAACGGGTCTTAGCGGGTTTTACCTGTTTAGACACGAAAAATAAACAGGTTTTAACGTGTCGACATGTTTTAGACACGAAACATGTTAAGGGTAAACACGAAACATGTTAAAGTCGTGTCGTGTCGTGTCGTGTTAACGTGTTCGTGTCTGAAATTGCCAGCCCTAATTGGGATTGTTTTTCACGTTCTGTTTTGTTCTCCGGCTCCTACTTCGATCAAAGGTCTGCCTTATATGTTTAAATATTTGAATGATGTGCCACATGTCCAGGGAATACAAACTCTGTGAAAGTGAATGATGCCACTAATTTTGATCTTACCCCGATATGCTATTTAATTCATTTTTTTAGTTTTATTAGTCTATTTGTTTTTTTGAGTTCTTTAGTCATGCACATGTTGCCCAATCTAAGATACTAAATTGCGCCTCTATAATTGTAACCCACTTTCTTTAATATTTATAATATTAAGATTAACTAACAATTAATTTTTTATGATTTTATACAATTTACTATTTAAAAGTTACTGAGTCTTACCTTTAAATGTTAAACTTTTATATATTAACATTTATCAAAAAATCAACCTACGTCCCGCTGCGGAGCGTGGGTCCTAACCCACTTATTGACACTTAAAACAAAACAATTTAAATAAATAAAAAATAAATAAATTGTCACATCTATATGTGAATTTTGAAGGTAGGCGACCTGTAAATGACATGTACTAGTACAACTTAAAGAAACCAAAAAAGACCAGCAAAAGGTGCATAATAAAGATATGAGGCAGATTCTGACCAGCAAAAGGTGCATAAAAAAGATATGATCATATGAGGCACCCGACGTTGTCCCAAGTTTGGGTTCAGATCCAGGTTTGGTTTTTGCTTCTTTATTTATACAAATACAACCCCCTCATTTCTCAAATTTCTCCACCTCTGTTTGCTCCGACCACCACTCTCTGCCACCGTCAAGCTTGCGATCGACCACCAAGAAGCCACCGTCGATCCGGAATTCAAGCCAAATCACCGCCGCATCATAGTCACTCTCTATGCAATTTCACCGTAATTTATCATTTTTCCGTTGATTTCATCATTCACATGTGTTCAAATTTATTTTTGGGTAATGCAGGTCGCCGGAGGACCGAAGGAAGGAGAAGATAAGTGTGCGCTAAGGCTGAAACCACTGCTTAGTGAAGTTTTTTTTGTTCAGTGCAAATTACATACAGATTCGCCTGAGCCTGAATGTAATATAAACTGTTTGGACTGCGTTAATGGCGCTCTCTATTCTATGTGTCTCCATCATCATCATAATCACCGTCATATTCAAGTAGTTGTTTATCTGATTCTTCTAATTTCAACTAATTTTAATGTAACGACCGGTTTTTAATGATCATGTGTATGTGTGTATTCATATTAATCAGAAAGGGGAAAATTGTAACTACGGGTGAAAACCGTGTGTGAAACGGAGTTCCGGATTCTCTAGAATCCCAAACGAAGAAAAATACAAAATTATCAAAATTTGGGGAGCCTCGCGGTAAGCATAGAGCCATTCTGCCCCGCTAGGCGGTACGCGAAGGCTGTAATTATCTAAGGATTCCAGTAATCCGTAGTCCCTCGCGGTATGCCTAGCCCCAAACCGCCCCGCTAGGCGGTACGCGAGGGGTATGGCGGTTTGAAAATTGAGTTTTCAAGATCAGGTTTCACACATAATTTATAAATTTTATTTCTTCGAACTTCAGCTCCCCCACAAGTCATCAAATAAAATTACTATCATCCAAAGTGAGTTCTAAAGCTACTAGAATGCTCGGATCGAGCCAGGGATCGTTTCTACAAGTTCGGATCGTCGTATTGCAACCAGAATTCCGTTCAAAGGGTAACGATTCGTTTTATCCTACTGGTTTGATAGTATATGGATTAAATTTATTTTTGAACATAATACAATGATTATTGTGGTTGATCATTGCCTAGATGATGGCTAGGAATAATTAGAAACGAAGGACTTGATATTTTAACGGTGAAATCTTTGTTGTAAGTCGTTATAATGTCTGATTATTTTGAAATTCATATCATTGTGTTTGATAACTAGTGGGATGATTAAATAATGGTTGTGATGGCCTTGGATCATTCCTTGGAATGATAGATCCGATTCAAGTGTTTAATTAAATGAATGAGATTTGAAAGTCAATGATTTTGGCATGAATATGTATATTATAAGTGGTAACTTGACTACTAAATGCCACATAGTAATGAATGAGATTCAAATGAGTTTGGATCAATATGGATGTGTATTGGGTGTATTGAAACTAGTTGTATACGTGTGATTTGCAACTAGGTGTTGATGGTGGAAGTCAAGAGACAGATCACAAAGTATGAAATTTTGATAACTTGAATATGACTAAGAACATGGGTAGATTAGTTTCTACACATGAGTTGTTTGATAAAAAGCCTCAATGAGGTTTTGATTAAATATGAAAAGTAAAACGAGTCAAATAAATTAGATTACATAAATAACACAAGTTGTGTGTTCATGTTGTTAAATCTGGTTATATGTGGATATATAATAGGAAGAGGGGGTGAATCTAGTTCTAGAAGTCCTAGAAAAGAATTTGAGATTGTTGATAGCTCTCCTAATCAAGGTAAGTTACCCATTTGATTGAACTTGTAGTTGTAGGATTGGGTGCACTATAAGTATTTGTGCATTTAGCATATATGTGATTTGTTGTTTTGATTGAATTTGATATAAATGGTTATGGTTAGTGTGGTTATTGTAGTTGAATGATTTACAAGGTGTGTGAACATCCAACTAGTGATAATGATTGATTTGATTTACAAGAGTGTAAACAACCATCATAATGTGTAGGTTATGATCTACAAAAGTGTAGACATTAAATTGGCTATGTGCATGCTTTGATTCACAAGTGTGCGAATATAAGACTTGCAAAGCTAATGTAGTAGACTCACAAGAGCGTGAACAAAAGATGATCTACAAGAGTGCAGACATCCAAATTCAAGAGTCAAATTTTTTAAGTTTGACTTTTGGGAAATATGATGCACAATTGGAGTTTTGTGTGCACATATGTGTTGTGTTAAATTATAATGGTTGTGCATGAATAGGAGATTTAAGGGATTTTTGGTGAAAACGACCCGTTAGAAAATCATTTTGTATGCGACGGAATAATCTTACCAAATTATATTTGGGACATCATTAGTGTATCCATATGGTGTTATGGAATACCTTGAGGAAATAGCAGGGTAATCTTAGTTCTAACGAACTAATGGTGATTTAAATGTGGTGTTTACTGGTACAAAAGAGTAGGGTGAACGGTGATGGTGATCAGAATCGAACGTGGAGGCTCGTGTGATGGTTTTAAACTTAATAACCAAACTTTTGTGAAACTTTTGTGTAATAAATGTTTTGTGAAGTATGTAAACATACTTAAACTTTGTTTTAACATGTGATAACAAGTAGTATGTTTATAGTTGTGTAAAACATGAAAGTTTTTGTTGTGACCTAAATGTAGTTTCTTAAATATTGGTGTAATATGCCCGAAGGGGACATAAAGTGACACGGGTGTCACATTTAATTTCTTCGTCTACAATCTATCAATTTCATCAAATTGATTAGTTTAATCGGCTAATTGTGTTGATTGATATGCAGATTTGGAAATCATCATATCGCGATGTGATTAGAGTTTCTGAAATTCAGAAACACCTGGACATCACTTCAGTTCAAACTTACGTTATCAATAGCGCGAAGGTTGTGTTCCTGAACAAACGTCCACAACCGCGGCCGAGTAAAGGTGTTATAAACACTTGTGAAGTTTGTGACCTTAGCCTTCTGGATTCCTTCCGATTCTGCTCGCTTGGATGCAAGGTAAATTCAAGGATTGCAACGATAAATTCTGATTCTGGTTATAAATTACTCGAAACAATAGCTGATTTTGTGATTCTGATCGGCGTATGTTGCTGGAACATCGGGGAATTTTGTGAGCATTTCGCCGGAGAAGAAGCAAATGGTGACGGCGGTTTGGGATTCAGATGATTTTTACAGCAGTAACAAACATCAGTGGTGGAGAAGTGATGACAGTGAGAGAGTTCTTAGCTTTACTCCGTCATCGCCGTCGCCGACGGCCGGTGGCTTCAGGACGGCGAAGAGAATAAACGGTATTTCTCATAGAGCACCAATGGGGATGCTGATAATAGAATGCTAAACACCCCTTATAACTTTGTGTAATTACTATGAATTCCCTTTAGTTTGTACTTTCTTTAAAATGCACCCCTTTCAGTTTCCTTGGTGGTAATTTGGCAATGATGGTGGGAAAAAGGGTTAAACACAATTGAGGAATTGACTGATGTGGAGTGTGGTGGTGATGGACCGATGGTACGCGTGGCAATGATGGTATGAAAAAAGAATTAAAACAATATTTTAATTTAAAGCTATAGAAATACTACATAACATTCTAAATTTGTAACAATTGAGATATTTAAACTAACTTACGTTAAAAACTTCAGCTAGTATCACGTAAAAACTAATAGTAATAAATCAAGAGGATAAGTATCATTTCTGTAATTTTTGAAGTTAAGAAATTCAATTTTAATATCATTGTTATAATTTTAATAAGTTTTTGCTTCTAGTTTTTTATTATATTTTTTTTATGAGAGGCCCCGAATCCCGGGAGTCCCCTCAGTTGGCAACATCAAACCCATACTTTTTAAAACCCAATTTACATTACTAAAACAGCGGAATTTCGGGTGATTACATGAAATATGATACACAAATTATACAAACGTTAAACATAGCCCACACTTTATGGTTTTATACAAAACCAGTTTATGCCATATTATGCCAGGGTAATCTTCAACCTATGCCACGAGCCCTCAGCTAATCTCTCTCTTTACCATTCAACCTGACATGCATGTAAAACAAGTCAGCTTTATGCTGGTGAGTTCTAAGTAAGTTTTCATAAAATCTTTACTGCACATATATAACATTGGCGTTCACTGTTGACCGAGGTCAACAATCTCAATCATACTTGAACATAATTCATTTCGTCTACATACATATTCTCGTTACATCACTCATACAATACATAAGACCTTAGCCTTTGCTGTTAACCGAAGTCAACAGCCTTTAACATACATATCATCATAACATAATCTCATACAAAACCTACTCATCATCATACATTAATCATACTGTGCAAAACTTTAGCCTGAACTGCTGACTGAAGTCAGCCTGCTTGTGCAGCACAAGTCTCTATGACACTGACGACCCACAGTCGACAGGCCTGTTCTTTCACAGGACTCTATGACACTGACGACCCGCAGTCGACAGGCCTGTTCTTTCACAGGACTCTATGACTACCAACCGAAGTTGGTAGCTCATACCGGTACAAGACTTCGTTACATACTTCATTCATACATAACATGGTTTAACTCATTTAAACCATCATAAACATAAACACTTTACCGCACTGCAGTGCTCAAATTCTGCCCAACCGCAGCCGGGACTTCAAAACCACATTTCCTACTCGACCTCGGTCCAGACTTTTAAAAAAAAACATTTCTTTCTCAACCGCAGTTGAGACTTAAAACATTCTTTATCTGAAAACATTCTTTACTTTAACATATTCTTTTATCAGACCGTAGTCAGGTAAAACAATCATTTTCATAAAATAACTTTATAGCATGCATAACAGCCCAAAATGATAAAATATTTAAAATAGGGCTACAAAGAACTCACAATCATTTCAAAGATATTTATCATGCATGCACATCAGCCCTAAAACGTTAAAACAGTAAAAGAGGGCTCATAGAACTCACCTGATCTACGCTTCTATCGTACAATTTTGGCTCCTCAATTCTTATCTTACGTAACCGCCAATTTCCTAATAACATCAGTACCCTAATAGGATTACTTAACGTATCTTTATATTTTCAGGTATTGACTCGAGTCTTTAATTGGACAGCATGACGGCTTATGCTTTTCGGTTTTCTTAAAAATATTTGGGCAGTATTTCGGCTTATAAAACTTTATTTTAGAGTTTTAAATTGGACAGAACCTCGTCTTATAAATATATAATTTTATAAAATATTTGGGCAGCATCTCTGCATACTCCGTGTTTTACAAAAATATTGAAAATAGCCTTCACGCATAATATTAGTGAGGTTTTAAACAAACAATATCTCGACCATACTAATTAAATAATTATTTTAAAATAAGAGTATAATAGGTGGTTACCTCAAAGTAGCTCGTACCAATGCTCGCTTAATAATCTTTGAACGAAATTCTAGTAACTACCGTACCCGCTCAAGGATTTTAGGAGGGTATTTTGACAGAGTTTTGATACTTAAGAGAAATGAATATTTGATCGTCGAACTACATCTATTTATAGATGTAAATTTCCTTCGTCATTAAGAAAGAATATATATATATATATATATATGGTCAAGTTCAACGTATTTACATTTCTACATATGTTTAATTGATTATTTTATTATTATTATTATTATATTATTATAATTAATTTAGCTTAAATCTTGTTTTTCACTTATAACTTTTTGCATCTGATGTTTTAAAAACTTTCGAATATGCCGTTGAAATCTACTAATTATTCTCTACATTTCTACCCAAGTTTCGTTGAAAACGGAGTAGGGTCAAAAATAATATATTTTAATATTCACGAGCTTATATCTTGTTCATACATTATCGTATAAGGGTCCGGCTTATATTAATGTGATCGTAATTACTTCAGGATTGTTCATAAAAATTTCGAACCCAAACGGTCACAGAAATTTTTACACGTTATTAATAGGCTTTATAACGTGTCCATACCTTACCAGATATTTTTATCGTTTACATCCTTTTGATCATAATTACTTTACGAACGTTTATATAAATTTTGGACATAAACGGTTACCGAAAGTTCGCACGTTTATTATTAGGTTGCTAAATTTTAGGTTGTTACAAATCTACCCTCCTTACAAGAGGTTTCGTCCTCGAAACCTGTTATGTTTCAAAAAAATATGGGTAGAGTCGTTTCATCTCATCTTCAGTCTCCCATGTAGCCTCGGATCCTTTTCGATGCTTCCATTGAACCTTAACTTGTCTAATCGTCTTGTTACGTAATTGTTTTTCTTTTGTGTCAATAATGGCAACTGGTTTCTCTATGTAGTTTAACTTTTCATCGACTTCAATATCATCTAACGGCACATGTGCTACATCCTCTGCTAGACATTTTCTCAGATGTGAAACGTGAAATGTCGGATGAATGCCACTCAATTCATCTGGCAATTCCAATCGGTAAGCTACCTTACCGACCCGTGCCATTATTCGAAAAGGTCCAATAAATCTCGGACTCAGCTTGCCTCTTTTCCTAAATCGAATAATTCCTTTCCATGGTGAAACTTTTAGCAGAACCTGATCACCTACGTCGAACTCTATTGGTCTTCGCCTTTTGTCAGTGTATGACTTCTGTCGATCTTGTGCAGCTTTCATTCGCGCTTTAACTAGTTGAAGCTTTTCAGTCAAATCAATCACTGCAGCTTTGCTTCCCACTTCTTTCTGTCCTACTCCTCCCCAACACACAGGTGTTCTACAGCGTCGCCTGTACAACGCCTCATACGGTGGCATTCCAATACTAGCATGGTAGCTGTTGTTGTACGAGAATTCCACAAGTGGTAAATGATCATCCCAACTACCACCAAAATCAATAATACAAGCTCTGAGCATATCCTCTAAAGTTTGGATAGTCCTTTCAGACTGTCCGTCGGTCTGAGGATGATACGCAGTGCTGATATTGAGTCTTGTGCCCATTGATTCATGAAACTGTTTCCAGAATCTTGAAACGAATCGTGTGTCACGATCGGATACTATTGAAACTGGAACTCCATGTCTTGTAATTATTTCTTTCACGAATAATTCTGACAGTTTCTCTGATGTATAAGTCTCACGTATAGGCAAGAAATGAGCACTTTTCGTTAATCGGTCTACAATCACCCAAATAGTATCATGACGTTTCGCCGTGAGAGGCAACTTGGTAATAAAATCCATGGTGATGTGTTCCCACTTCCATTCTGGGACTTCTAGAGGTTGCACATAACCATAGGGTTTCTGATGTTCAGCCTTTACTTGCGCACATGTCAAACATTTGTTCACGTACTGCATCACATTAAACTTCATACCTGGCCACCAATAATCCTTTCGAAGGTCTTGATACATTTTTGTTGCACCAGGATGAATAGAGTATCGTGACTTATGTGCTTCGTCTAGAATCCTTAATCTAATGTCCCCATTTCGTGGAACCCACATTCGACCAAATCGGTTCTTAACACCAAACTCATTTTCTTCTAAATTCTTAACTTGACCAAAAATTCTTTCGAACCCAACATTTTCTTCCTTTAGTCCTTCCTTCTGTGCATCTTTGAGTTCATTCAAGAAATTTGGTGTTATCACCAAACTGTAAGACTTAACTCGTATAGCAGGATGTTCCGTCTTGCGACTTAGAGCATCAGCCACCACATTTGCTTTTCCCGGGTGGTACAAGATCTCACAGTCGTAATCCTTTAGTAGCTCCAACCATCTTCTTTGTCTCATATTCAAGTCTTTCTGTTCAAAGAAGTATTTTAAGCTTTTATGATCTGTGTAGATTGTACATTTCACTCCATATAGATAATGCCTCCAAATTTTTAAAGCAAATACCACAGCAGCCAATTCCAAATCATGAGTTGGATAATTAGCCTCATGGTTTTTCAATTGTCTTGAGGCATATGCTATTACCTTTCCCCTTTGCATAAGTACACAACCCAAGCCCAAATAAGACACATCTGAGTATACCACCATATCTTCATTACCATCCGGCAATGCTAAGATAGGAGCCTCAGTTAATCTCTTTTTCAATTCATCAAAAGCTTGGACCTAAGTTGGACCCCAATCATACTTTACTTCTTTCCTTGTCAATTTTGTCAATGGTGTAGCAATCCTAGAAAAATCCTGAATAAATCTTCTATAATAACCTGCTAAACCGAGAAAGCTGCGTACTTCCGTTGGTGTTTTCGGAGAATTCCATTTCATTACTGCTTCTATTTTAGCTGGGTCCACCATTATGCCTTCTGGACTAATAACATGACCTAGGAACTGCACTTGCCGTAACCAAAAGGCACATTTGGAGAACTTGGCATACAACTTTTCTCTTCTTAACATTTCAAGTAC
Organism: Mikania micrantha; assembly: GCA_009363875.1. NCBI lineage: Eukaryota > Viridiplantae > Streptophyta > Magnoliopsida > Asterales > Asteraceae > Mikania > Mikania micrantha. The sequence continues at coordinate 8,524,415 of CM018687.1, forward strand.
TTCCCGAAGATGACACGCATGATCACCTTCACTCTTTGAGTATATTAAGATGTCGTCAATGAACACAATCACTGATCGGTCTAGCATGGGTCTGCACACCTGATTCATCAAATCCATAAACGCTGCAGGAGCGTTAGTTAACCCAAAAGACATTACAAGAAACTCATAATGTCCATAACGTGTGCGAAACGCTGTCTTCGGAATGTCTTGTTCTCTCACCTTTAGTTGATGATATCCTGATCTGAGATCGATTTTAGAAAACCAACTTGCCCCTTGCAATTGGTCAAACAGATCATCAATTCTTGGTAACGGATACTTGTTCTTTATCGTGAGCTTGTTCAATTCCCTATAATCAATGCACATTCTCATGCTTCCATTCTTTTTCTTGACAAACAACACTGGTGCACCCCAAGGTGACACACTTGGTCGTATAAAACCTTTGTCTAGATGGTCTTGTAGTTGGGTCATTAATTCTTTCATCTCTGTTGGAGCCAGACGGTACGGTGCCTTGACGACAGGTTGAGCTCCTGGCACAACATCAATTTGGAATTCGATTTCCCGATCAGGTGGAATCCCTGGCAAATCCTCAGGAAATACATCAGGAAAGTTACACACCACGGGTACGTTTTCCAATTCCTTTACCTTAGATTCTTTATCAATAACATAGGCCAGATAAGCCCCACACCCTCGCCTCATAAATTCACTTGCCTTAATCATTGAAATGACTTTAGGCACGTCGAACACTTTATCCCCGTAAACCGTTACTGAACTCCCATCAAGAGTCGTTAAGAAAATCATATTTCGTCGACAAACGATGTTAGCCTCATATTTGGCCAACCAATCCATGCCCAAAACTACATCAAACCCTCCTAACGTAATCAGAAACAACTTAACAGGGAATCTATGGCCTTCTATATCAATGTAACAATCATCATCAATGGCCTCCGTTACTCTAGTTGACTTACCAAGAGCAGTTTCTATATTAAAGGCATGTTCTATCTTTTTAACATTAGCACACAGTTTATCACAAAAAGCAATAGCCACAAAGCTCATACTTGCACCAGAATCAAATAGCACTGAAGCAGGGATATCATTAATCAAAAATGTACCTGTCACCACATCAGGGTCTTTGGCTGCCTGATCTTTAGTCATAGTAAAGGCACGAGCTTTTGCCTTTTGTTTCTCCCCTCCCTTGCTACCTTCCGGTTTGGTAGATTTATTCATTATTGCCTTCGGTTTAAGACAATTATTGCTAATGTGACCCAATTCACCACAATTATAACACTTTGGCCTACTCGGACAATCAAAAGAGAAATGTCTCATCTTTCCACAACGGTAGCACAAAGTAGTCCCCGTACGACATTCTCCTCCATGTTTCCTTCCACACTTAGGGCATGTTTCAACTTCTTCCGTTCTAAACCTTTTCATAGGGGGTCCTGATTTTTCAGTTCTGTTTCTTTTAAATTTTGATGCCCACTTTTGCTTTGGTTCCTCCTTTGTTGGTTCAGCTTCAACAACATCATCCCAGACAATGCCGCTAATTTCTACAGCTGATTCAAAAGTCTTGGGAGCATGCGCCTTCACATGCGTTCGGACTTTAAGTGGTAACCCTTCCATATATAATTTCATTCTCCGTTCCTCCGTGCTTACCAAATGAGGAACCAATCTTGACATTTCATTAAATTTTGACGTATATTGCCGATGATTCATACGTCCAGCTTTCAGTGTCAAAAATTCTCGCTCCACTTTATCAATTTCATTCTTTGGACAAAAGTGTTTCATAACTAACTCCTTCAATTCCTCCCATTTCAAGCCCTCTACATCAGTAGTGGTCTTTGACTGCTTGATGGTGTTCCACCAATGTAGGGCTTCTTCAGTGAATGAATGAGCTGCAAATTTCACAGCTTGGTCTTCCCGGCATTCACTGATAGCGATAACCGCCTCCATAACTGAGACCCAGTGGCAAGTAGCCACGGCATCCTTCTTACCATCAAAGGAAGGTGGACTGCATCCTTTGAAAGCTTTGTAATCACAACCCTTAAGTTTCTCTGACGTAGAATCACCGTTCTTAGTCCCGGTGATCACAACTTCATCTTCTTTGGTGCTCCCCTTAGTTCCTTCAGACTTGTCTTTCAGAGTATCCTTTAGTACTTTTGTAACCAAGGCTGGTAGCTTATCATCCAAAACCTTAGAGACCTCATCAGCAATGGCTTTCACCACGATAGGCTCTAGAGTAAACTCGATTTCATCTTCCGGTTGCTCGTGGTGCTCGTAGTCGTCTTCATTGACGTTTTCCTCATTCTCGATACGTGGTTCTTCAGGTTCCTGTGTTTGCTTACGTGGTCTACCCCTTTGTCCAGCCATCTAACTACCTACATGATGCAACAATTGAAGAGTCAGTACAGGATCAGTTTAGCACGAAATAAGCTTTGTAAATCGTTAATGACGTTGATCAGGTGTTATTAACCATTTACCCAACTCATAGGCTCTAAACGTTTCCCATTCCGTCACCTCAACGTGCATGTTTCGAACTACCTTTCTAACCTTACACCTATGTCTTAACTCATACATAACATTCAGCTCGTGGCATCAAACTACCCTTGACTGGCATTCTTATCATTATGTCCCATTTTCAGTTTAAGTCTAGTCATTAGGGATGACCAGATCTCTCAAACTATGGCTCTGATACCAACTTGAGAGGCCCCGAATCCCGGGAGTCCCCTCAGTTGGCAACATCAAACCCATACTTTTTAAAACCCAATTTACATTACTAAAACAGCGGAATTTCGGGTGATTACATGAAATATGATACACAAATTATACAAACGTTAAACATAGCCCACACTTTATGGTTTTATACAAAACCAGTTTATGCCATATTATGCCAGGGTAATCTTCAACCTATGCCACGAGCCCTCAGCTAATCTCTCTCTTTACCATTCAACCTGACATGCATGTAAAACAAGTCAGCTTTATGCTGGTGAGTTCTAAGTAAGTTTTCATAAAATCTTTACTGCACATATATAACATTGGCGTTCACTGTTGACCGAGGTCAACAATCTCAATCATACTTGAACATAATTCATTTCGTCTACATACATATTCTCGTTACATCACTCATACAATACATAAGACCTTAGCCTTTGCTGTTAACCGAAGTCAACAGCCTTTAACATACATATCATCATAACATAATCCCATACATAACCTACTCATCATCATACATTAATCATACTGTGCAAAACTTTAGCCTGAACTGCTGACTGAAGTCAGCCTGCTTGTGCAGCACAAGTCTCTATGACACTGACGACCCACAGTCGACAGGCCTGTTCTTTCACAGGACTCTATGACACTGACGACCCGCAGTCGACAGGCCTGTTCTTTCACAGGACTCTATGACTACCAACCGAAGTTGGTAGCTCATACCGGTACAAGACTTCGTTACATACTTCATTCATACATAACATGGTTTAACTCATTTAAACCATCATAAACATAAACACTTTACCGCACTGCAGTGCTCAAATTCTGCCCAACCGCAGCCGGGACTTCAAAACCACATTTCCTACTCGACCTCGGTCCAGACTTTTAAAAAAAATCATTTCTTTCTCAACCGCAGTTGAGACTTAAAACATTCTTTATCTGAAAACATTCTTTATTTTAACATATTCTTTTATCAGACCGTAGTCAGGTAAAACAATCATTTTCATAAAATAACTTTATAGCATGCATAACAGCCCAAAATGATAAAATATTTAAAATAGGGCTACAAAGAACTCACAATCATTTCAAAGATATTTATCATGCATGCACATCAGCCCTAAAACGTTAAAACAGTAAAAGAGGGCTCATAGAACTCACCTGATCTACGCTTCTATCGTACAATTTTGGCTCCTCAATTCTTATCTTACGTAACCGCCAATTTCCTAATAACATCAGTACCCTAATAGGATTACTTAACGTATCTTTATATTTTCAGGTATTGACTCGAGTCTTTAATTGGACAGCATGACGGCTTATGCTTTTCGGTTTTCTTAAAAATATTTGGGCAGTATTTCGGCTTATAAAACTTTATTTTAGAGTTTTAAATTGGACAGAACCTCGTCTTATAAATATATAATTTTATAAAATATTTGGGCAGCATCTCTGCATACTCCGTGTTTTACAAAAATATTGAAAATAGCCTTCACGCATAATATTAGTGAGGTTTTAAACAAACAATATCTCGACCATACTAATTAAATAATTATTTTAAAATAAGAGTATAATAGGTGGTTACCTCAAAGTAGCTCGTACCAATGCTCGCTTAATAATCTTTGAACGAAATTCTAGTAACTACCGTACCCGCTCAAGGATTTTAGGAGGGTATTTTGACAGAGTTTTGATACTTAAGAGAAATGAATATTTGATCGTCGAACTACATCTATTTATAGATGTAAATTTCCTTCGTCATTAAGAAAGAATATATATATATATATATATATGGTCAAGTTCAACGTATTTACATTTCTACATATGTTTAATTGATTATTTTATTATTATTATTATTATATTATTATAATTAATTTAGCTTAAATCTTGTTTTTCACTTATAACTTTTTGCATCTGATGTTTTAAAAACTTTCGAATATGCCGTTGAAATCTACTAATTATTCTCTACATTTCTACCCAAGTTTCGTTGAAAACGGAGTAGGGTCAAAAATAATATATTTTAATATTCACGAGCTTATATCTTGTTCATACATTATCGTATAAGGGTCCGGCTTATATTAATGTGATCGTAATTACTTCAGGATTGTTCATAAAAATTTCGAACCCAAACGGTCACAGAAATTTTTACACGTTATTAATAGGCTTTATAACGTGTCCATACCTTACCAGATATTTTTATCGTTTACATCCTTTTGATCATAATTACTTTACGAACGTTTATATAAATTTTGGACATAAACGGTTACCGAAAGTTCGCACGTTTATTATTAGGTTGCTAAATTTTAGGTTGTTACATTTTACAAAATGTCATTTTCTATAAAAACTTCACTGCTTAAAAATCCGGTTGATAGTTTATTTATTTAAAAGTTTTGTTTTTAAGAAAACTTGGTTTTTGCAAAACTTTTGTTTTCAAAAATCCGATTTAAAATACTTTCTTACTTTTAAAAGTTTTGATTTTAGAAATTATTATATATTATAAACTTTAAAGTGTGTTTTTTCGATAAAAAGATTTGATTCTTAATTTATTAAACAATTATTTTTAATATGAAAAATATAAATAACATAATTAGTCATTAAATATCATTATTTAATATAAGAGATAATTAAAATGTGCAAGAAAATGACAAGTGACATAAAAGGTCTAAAATTGTAACAAGTGGCATTAAAAGTCTAAAATTGTGACAAGTGACATAAAAGATGTTTGTTTATAATTATAAATAGTAAGATAAGATATTATAATTATAAATAGTAAGATAAGATAAAATTAGTAAGAAGAGTTTTACTTTTAGCCCCTAATCTTTTGTGGCTTGTACTTGCAACATTTTAGCCTTTAAGTTAGATTTTATGTGACCTATATTTACATAAATTATCTAGGTAATTATGTATTTATTAAATAATCATGCATGAAAATAATGGATATTAATTGTTGTTATGTTGTTATTATTATTAAAACTAGAATTAGTGATGTTAATTATAAGGTATGCCAACTCTATCCTTTAACAAATATAATTGATCGTCTCATAGCTCTTTCATATATGTTCTTCTTCCTAAGAAATATCTTCTTGAATTGTGTAACATGTAGTTGACTACGTGTAAAGGATGATAATGGTTCCCTCTTAGTTGAGGTGGTAATGTCAAACAATACAAAACTTATACAACTCCAAACTCCTTAATAATTTTATTTTTTATGATTTCTTCTTCTATCATACCAAATTCTTTCAATTCTTTCAGCAATATTTCTATTCACTTCAACATAAGCATCAAAAAAATCAAACATAGCATAAATTTGTATCTTGTCATCTCAATCTTCATCTCCAGCAAATGGTTTGCTACTAACATTTTAGTTAAATAGTTGCTTGATCCTTCCTTATTTATACCAACTAAAATCCATGCCAACTAACTTCAAACTTATTTTGCTTATGTAGCAGGGCTAGTAAACACTGACAATTCCAAACTCAAAATCACGAAAATTACATCCTTAATATCATGGCAATGGCGTCATAAAAGATACCTAAATTGAACCTAATTTCACATAAACATATATAAGAAACATTGTTCTTAGAGTCACACCAAAATCAAACACAGAACCGGTCTGGTTATATATTTATATTGATAGTATCAAATGATGTATAAAACGATGGATCACAAGTAAATTAAAGAAAAATATTCATAATTCATAGTAAATTCATTGATTGATCAAGTGTTTACATTTGTTATCTCTTTCAAATTAACAAGACGCTCACACCACAATTTCGAAGAGAAATTGTTTACAAATATGTCTGACATTTATAGCAATTTCAATTTTACTTTGACCATTGTCTTTGACTATTGACTTAGACTTTGATCAAGACATGTCAAATTAACTTAAACTAAGACTAAACACTATAGATATATGTTAGACATGTTAAAATTGCTATTAGATAGTGTTTGGTCGATAGACGAATAAACGACGACAAATGATTTGCAACGATAAATGTGGTTTACAGTTTAAGCAACACATATCTATATATTCTACATGTATCTGATTTTATTCGACCGGAAAATGGCTTTAGCCTCGTTACGAGACTTTTTGGACGTGTTTGGTTAGCATTTCCACTTATCACCTTGAGTGAAGCCTTTTCCCTTGGCAAAAAGCAAAAGTTTCTTACCATTCAGGAGTCCAGTATAGATGTAGGTAGAGGGCCATATTCGTTCCCTGAATCCGCTAGTCAGTCGTCATTCATTGAAGAGTCTTAAAGCATACCAGCAGTGAAGTGAACCTCTTAATTAAAGTGCAGTTCGATGATCTCGTGCTAGGGGCATTGAAAGCCATAAAAAATCTCTATTGACTTTCTTGGATGGAAATCCAGTTCTTAGCTTAGTAAGATAATCAACTAGTCGTATAGCATGCTGGCAACATGATCATTGCTTACTATTCTTTTGGCACAAACTCAGGAAGGGAAGACATCCCACACATCATAGAGACCTTTATCCAGGGTGGAGAGCACTGTCGGACTTAGCACTTAGGAGCTCTTAAGCTCGTGGGACATGGAGAGGTAAAAAGGCATAGCATAGCTTTCAGGGAAACTCCTACATATGTATTGGAAATGGAAATACATGTCAAATACCTTCTGAGGCGGTGTTCAATAAATACAGTCATACAGTAGGAGGGGAAGAGAAGAAGGGCTAGGCACATAAGGTGGGGTTAATTGTCATACAGGCAAGCTCTCGGGCTTCTAGTACCGATTTATAAGCCACTACCTACTTCGATGTTTTTCCATTTCCCTCCCTCCAAATGGCACTTGTTCATGCGTCTTTCGTCGTACTCGTATGGAATCAATTTCATTTGGTTCTAGACTACGATTCGATAGAGAACGATTTGGCACATCTTCGAATAAATAAATGTTTATAGGGACACATGTCATGTTCTAGAGCACTACAACTTAATTTTCCCGCTTCTCTCTATTATTAAATACATTTTAAATTATGTTAAAAAATTAAATATATTTTCTATACATTTTTTTAATTAAAAAAAATACTTTTTTAAAAAAATCCAAATTATTAAAAAATATAAAATTTAAAAAACAGTGTTATAAAACGAAATTTTTAAAGAAAACAAAATTTGAAAAGAAAATCATTTGTTAAAGAAATAATATAATTATTTTATTACATAATTTAAAATTTTCAATCATATTTTATATCAAAAACTATCTTATATTGTTTAAATTTTTATTGATAAGTTATCACTTTTTATATTATTTATCACGTGTAATACACGAGATATTAAAATAGTTGATAATACGACAACACTTAGGAGGACTGCAATGCGCATGTTAATTTGGCTGCATTTGACAGGTGGAGGCTGCACTTGCTAAAGGCCCACTGGAGTGGGTTTGAAAAATTAAAGAAAGTTCAATTTTGCATGTGGTGAAGTGCGCATACGTATAGTTAAAAAGTGGGCCCTATAAGAAATTAAATTCATTTTTTTAATCTAACAGTAAAAAATCAGAACGGTTATATTGTATAAGCCTAACAACTATTTTAAAAAAATGTAATAATTTTTTTTCTATAAATACTCATTTATACAAACTAAATTTTCACACCACAATCCTCTAAATTCTCTCAGTTTTTTTTTTCAAATTTCACTCGCAAATGGATCCAAGAGCCCCATTTTCGTTCACCAGAATGTTAGACGATGATGATGGTGAAGAGCCAAACTCACCCCAATCACCTTCATTTGCTCAGTTTTTACAACCACATTCATTTTCTCAGTTTTCCCAACTAGGTGGTTTCACTCAATGTCACCACAGTCCCGGGTTTTCACAACCGGCTTCATTTTCTCTGTTTCCACAGCCAGCATTTGATTTTCAAGGTGTTTCTCAACGGCAACAATTTCAACAACGGCAACAATTTCAACAAACTTTGCAAAAGCAACAATCACAAGTTTAAGTTGAGCAACACGTTGAGGAATCACCATCAAAGCCAAAAGCAGAAAAGAAGAAGAAGAAGTAAGAAAAAATAGTGATAGAAAACGACGAACAACCAAGCAAGGTGAATCGTCAAAAGTGGCCACAAAGTGATGAGGTGTTGTTGGCACAAGCTATGATATCAATATCTGAGAATCCAATAATTGGAAACAACCAAACTGGGGATGCTTATTGGAATAAGATAGAAACATACTACAACGATGCACCGCCTATGGTTTCAAGAGATGCTCATAATCTAAGAAGTCATTGGCATATGTTTAAATCAAAGGTGAATAGATTTAATGACTTATATTTGCAGGTGAAGTCTCGTTACAGAAGTGGTTGGTCGGATAACAAGTATCACGTGGAAGCCAGACTTTTGTATATCAATGATCCATCCAATAAGACTTCTGCTCCTTTCACATACGAACATGTATGGAATGTTGTTAAAGATCATGGTAAGTACAACTCTGCTACCAAAGTTCATGGTTTTCAAGCCCCCAAAAGATCAAAGACAAACAATAGTGGAGGGTACGCGAGTTCTGATTCTGACGCCAACTTTGGTGACAATCCTAAAATGTTTGTATCACTTGAAGATGATGATGTGCAGGAACCTCCATACGAACCTCCATCTTGTCCAATTGGGAGAGACAAGGCCAAAGCAAAGGTCAAGCTCAAAGTTAAAGCGACAGAAGAGTCGTCTCAATACGAGTTAAAGAAGTTGAGCCTTATTCATGACTTATCTTTAAGCAATAAGGTTAGGACTGAGGCGATCGAGAAATTCGAGAAAAGAATCGACAAGTTTTTGGAGTTGAAATAGAAGAAAATGGAGATAGAAGAGCGGAAGCTTCTCTTCAATAATACAAGTCATATGAATTCATTTCAACGAGCTGAACACGAGGCATTGTATAATGAAATCCGAAAGAAGTACGACTATGCTCAGGGAAATTAGATGTATTTTGAGTTTTTCGAGTCAGTTTTAATTTTAAGTTTATCATAACTTAAGAACTTTTTTTTATTTTATTTTTATGTCATGTAATGGAAGTTTACTTTTTATAACGGTTAGTTTTCTTGTCTTTTCCCAACGGCTAGCTTCCTTGTCTTTTTCCTAACGGCTAATTTTTTAAAAAAACTAGAAATAACAAATTCAAATTCCCAACGGCTAGTTTCCTTGTCTTTTTCTCAGCGGCTATTTTTTTAAAAAAAAAAATTAGAGATAACAAATTCAAATTCCCAACGGTTAGTTTCCTTGTCTCTTTCCTAACGGCTATTTTTTAAAAAAAATTACAAATTACAAATTCGAATTCCCACCACTATAAATACGTATCTAGACCAACCATTTTCGCACACACACATTCCTTATCCTCAAACACTTCGCTATACAATTCATAATGAGTTCAGATGATGAACAAGCCCCACAAAACATCCCAAATATGTTGACTAACCACTTTCAATCTCTCATTTCCGATGATGTTGAAGAAATAAGATGCAGTTGTTTGCGCTTGATGCTGAAGACGAGGCTAATTCACAATAGGGAAGTTCTTCTATAGGTAAGGGCAAACGGAAATACATAAATAGAGGCCGGAAGGATGGAGACACCAATTTGTGGAACGATTAATTTGCTTCAAATCCAGTAAACGATGAAAGCTTCTTTAGATGGAGGTTCTAGATGACAATACGTCTTTTTAATCGCATTGTTGAAGAAATCTCTAAACGAGGAAGTTATCAACATTTTAAATACTTCACACAAAGATATGATGCTATTGGTGTAAAAGGTCTTTCACCAAGTAAAAAATGTACAAGTGCCATTCGTCAGTTGGCTTATGGTGCATCAGCAGACCAATGTGATGAGTACATACGCATTGGTGAAAGCACTTCCATCGAATGTCTACACAAGTTCTGTAGGTCTATTTTTGAGGTTTTTGGTCCACAATATCTTAGAAGGCCCAACCAAGATGACATTCAACGATTGCTACAGGTGCATTCTGAAAAACATGGTTTTGTTGGAATGCTTGGAAGCATAGATTGTATGCATTGGGGATGGAGAAATTGCCCAACAGCTTGGAAAGGGCAATATACTCGAGGTGATCATGGTCATCCAACTATCATGTTAGAGGCTGTGGCATCACATGACCTTTGGATTTGGCATGCATTCTTTGGAGTGGCAGGTTCAAACAATGATATCAATGTTCTCAATCAATCACCAGTATTTAATCAAATCTTAGAAGGGAATGCACCACAATGCAACTTTACAGTGAACGGGAATGAGTACACACAAGGATGTTATCTTGCACATGACATTTACCTAGAATAGTCAACACTGGTAAAGAGTTTCGTTTATCCTCCAAACAATAATCTTAAAATGCAGTACTATAAGCGACGACACGAGTCTTGTTGAAAGGATGTTGAAAGAGCATTTGGTGTCCTCCAAGCAAGATGGGCAATGATACGAAGCCTTGGAAGATCTACTAGCATATCCGTTTTGGGTGATAAGATGCATGCATGTATCATTATACATAATATGATTGTAGAAGATGAAGGTCGTGCGATAACTAATTGGTCTCATGAAGAACATGAGCCTGAACCAACAAATTATAATGAAGGTGCACCGGCTGAATTTGCAAGATATTTGCAGAGGTTTAAATTCTTACGAAGCAAAGATACTCATATCGCACTACGCAACGATCTTATGGAACATCTTTTGGATATTAGGCAAGCTAATCAAGAGTAGATTTGTCTAGCGAAGCTTAATTTTCGGTCTTGTTTTCTTTAAGTTTTTTTTTAATATTAGATGTAGTTTAATTTTAAGTATTTTTATTTTATTTTTTAGAAAATGTAATTTCTTTTCATGTAATGGCATTTTAATTTTTATTTATTTATTTATTTTTAATTATTTGTTTATATTTTATATTTATTTATCAAATATGTTTTTACATTAAAAAAATCATTTTTTAAAAGAAAAATAGAAAATAAAATGGTGACGTGGAAGAGAGAGGCTGCATGTGAGAAAGATGAGTTGGAGTTAAAAATATGCGAGAGAATGCATGTGATAAGTATTGGAGAAAAGCTGATGTGACAGTGATGACTAGGATGCATGTTGTAAATGCAATCTTTAGACCGCCTACAATGCATCCGTTGATGTCTTGCATGTGGCTGACGTGGAAGAAATATGTCTAGCATGCGCAGTGGAGGGAAAAAGAAAGGGAGACGCATGTAGGTCGGGAAGTGCGGGGACGTACAAGGGTGGTGAAGCCCACTTTATTTAGAAATCAATTTTTTATTAGGCTTACTGCAACGCGCATTTCACCCTCCTACGTGGCTTCGAATTCTTCTGACATACGCAATGGAGTAAAGCAAAAACAAGATTTTGAATTCATTTTGCACTTCTTCACGTACGTGGAAAAACAAAAAAGGTGGGCCACTCAAAGTTTTTAATTTTTTAGTTAAAAAACAATAACGGTCATATGTTGAAAAAAAAGTTTTTAATTTTTTAAAAATTCTAACAACTATATTTTATTTAAAAAAAAGGGCTAGTTTTTTTCCCTTATAAATACCCACTCAAAGTTTCTCATTTTTCACCCAAAAATCTTATACAACTTCTCTAAATTTTTTCAATTTTCACACTCTCAAAATGAATCCAAGAGCCCCATTTTCGTTCACTCAATTCTTAAACGATGACGATGATGTCCAGCAAAACCCACCGCAACAACATTCATTCCCTTAGTTCTCACAAACACAACAATTTTCTCAGTATTCACAACCACAACCATTTCCCCAGTTTCACCAACAAGGACATTCATTCCCCCAATTTGGTCAATTTCCTGTCATGCCACAGTTTTGTCAACCACAACCAGCTTTTGATGCTCAACAATGGCAACAATTTTTTCAATGGCAAGAATATCAAAAAAAACCTCCCAGCTGCAAGCAAACTCAATTTCAACAAACTCAGAAACATGTGGAATCACCATCAAAAGAAAATGCCGCAAAAAAGAAGAAGAAACCAACTAAGATGGTGACTGAGAATGACGAGCAACCAACCAAGACGAGTCGTCAAAAGTGGCCACAAAGTGATGAGGTGTTGATTGCACTAGCTATGATTTCAACTTCTGAGAATCCAATCACTGGCAACAACCAAAATGTAGATGCTTTTTGGAGCAAGTTTGAAAAATACTACAATGAAAGTCAACCTTCAATTTAAGAGATGCTCATAATTTAAGAAGTTATTGGCATATGTTTAAATCAAAGTTGAATAGATTTAATGAGTTGTTCTTACAAGTCAAATCTCGTTACAGAAGTGGTTGGTCAGACGACCAGTACATCCAAGAGGCTAGACAGTTGTACATTAACGATCCATCCAACAAGAATTTTGATGCTTTCACATACGAACATGTATGGAATGTTGTGAAAGAGCATGGTAAGTACAACTCTGCTACTCATATTCATGGCTTTCAACCCTCTAAAAGAACAAAAACTAGCAGCTCGGGGGCGTATACGAGCTCAGCTTCTGATGCCAACTTTGGTGAGAATCCTGAAATCACAATATCACTTGAAGATATTGATAAAGAAGACTTTGAAGTTCAACTTCAGCAGGTTACTACAACACGTCCAATTGGGAGGGACAAGGCCAAAGCAGAAGCCAAAGGCAAAGCTAAGTTAAAACGCAAAACATGAATAGAACCGTCTGAATACGACCTAAGGAAGCTCAAGCTCATTGATGAGATATCTTCAACCAATCGTGCTAAGAGTGAAGCAATTGAAAAATTCGAGCACAGAATCGAAAAATTCTATGAAATTGAGAAAAAGAAGCTCGAGATGAAACAAAAAACAATTGAGATGCAAGAGCGGCAAATGCTCTTCCTTGACATCACTAACATGAATCCATTTCCACGAGCTGAACACGAGGCAATGTGCGAGCAAATCCGCGAGAAATACGGCTATAATCGTCATGTTTAGATTAATTTTAGGAAAGTGTTTAGATTAATTTATTGTTACGTCTATTGTGATTTATGTATTTTTATTTTTAATTTTAGGAAAATGTAATTTCTTTTTATGCAATGAAAGATTAATTTTTAGGAAAGTGTAGCACAATGGCTCGTTTTCCAACGGCTAGTTTTCCCACCACTATAAATACCTATCTAGACCAGCCATTTTCAACACACACAAATACCTTTTCCTCAAACACTTATCTATACAATTCAAAATGAGTTCAGATGATGAACAAGTACCACAAAACATCTCGATGATTTTGTCTGAACACTTTCAAAATCTCATTTCCGATGATGTTGAAGAAATAACGACACAGTTATTTGCACTTGATGCTGAAGATGATGTTGTGTAAGCCCCAAAACCCACACACGCGTGACACGTGTCTTAAAACAACATTTCATATTAGGTCCCAGATTTTTCAACTTTAAAACCACATACAAACTAGTTTATCACAAAACATCAACATACAACCAATTAAAAGTTGAAGTATGTGACTTTCAAAAGACTCCATTAATACATAAACACATTTACAAAATAATGGTTTAGTCCATCAAGTGTGTTCGATCACGAGTCCATAAAATATATCCGATCACATCCGCATTCATCCCTTATTTTCACCTACAAAACATCACATTTAAGTCACCGTTAGTTCGTTAGAACTAAGTAAACACCCCCATATCTTCCCCAAGCTCAAACAACCCTTATGGTGAAGTATGATAACAAACCGAGGTCAAAAATGCCATTTTTCGGAATTCCAGGCGCACTATAGAAGGTTTTGGGCGCACTGGGCGCCTGCCAGGAGCACTAGGCGCCCAACCAGGAGCACTAGGCGCCCAGCTTCAGCTCAACTCGTTTTTTCGCACTTTTTGACACCCGAAGCCTCCCCCGATCGTTTCCAATCACTCCTTTACTCCAAATGCAACCCAAAACACCATAACAACATAATAACCAAGTCCCAAACATACTTTGGTGACTTAACAAAACACAACAATAAAACGATTTTACTAACGGGTCGTTTTCACCCAAAACTCCATTGAAATCTTATTACACAAGATTTCTCAAGTTAAGTAAACCACACCACTTGTGTTTTACTAACTTGATTTCACCCAACAAAGGACATTCACACACCATGTGAATAATCCAATGTCATGATCACACCACTTGTGATTCAAAACACCAATTCAATTAAATTTCAATTATAAGTCCACACACCTTGTGAACTTATTTCCATACGTTCATCATGCATACAAATAGACACCAACTTCAATCATAATGAACAATTAAACACCAAATCAACAATAAATTAAGCAATACCCCACCTATTGCGTATTATTGTCAAACAACAAGTAATCTAACACCAAATCACCAATTCACCAAAAGTCAAAATTTCTACTTTAAGCATTCATATATGCCTAACACCCTTGCATATGTTAAGTAGAAGGGTTGGGTGACTTACCTTGTTCCAACGTGCTATCTTCTATAACAATTTCCTTCCCGGGTCGTTTGGTGCCACTCACACCTCCCCTATCAATTCCTATTATCACAACTAATAGGTTTAATATAAAGTTTGACTACAATTAGTCAAAATACACCCATTCACCCCAATGTCACCATTTTAACTTAATTACTTCCAATTGACCCTTAATCATATCAACTCACCCTTGTTGATACTCAAAATTCATATCACCATTATAATTTTAAGTTAAATGCCTTTCTTGGCATTTCATCAAACACCTTTTGTGCAGGAATTTATCCTTCACATTTCAATCTCATCCAAACCAAATAAATTTCCCACATTTTTGTTGCTATTCTTACATGATCAAGGATCATCCAAATTCACCAATGTACAAAAATAAACAACTTGTGAGATCACCAACCCTACCATAGTCAAAGACTATCTCTAACCCCTTTCTAGTTCATAAACTCATGAACCATAATAACCCCATATTGCATTCTTCACCAAAATGCAAGAAGACGAACAAAATATGGTTTCTTGGATGATTGTTATGATCATTAACAACATCTATCACCATAAAAACATCAAATTTCAGATTTTTACCCATCAACCCACACCCCCAATGGTGACCCACGAAAAACCCATCAAAGACACCAAAAAAACTTACCTAGATGTTGCTTGATGCAAGGGGAACTCAAATATGTGATTGCATTAACAATCCTCGCAGATTTGAAGCCTCAATTTTTGAAGATTGAAGTTCTTCTTGTTTCTCCTCTTGTCTGAGTCGTCTCCAACACACACATACACACATGAAGTGTGTGTATTTTGACCAAAGTCAAATAATAAACCCCTTTTTAATTAAGTTTCAGCAATTATCACTTTTAACCCCTCAATTACAAGTTAAAACTAACTAACTTATTTCCAAATTAAATAAGTTAGTTAACACCCACTACATAATATTTATTTAAACACCAACCAAATAAATTATAAAATTAAGATTATTAAATCTTATAAAAAACCTTTAATTAAAATAAACACAATCATCCACCAATCATGTTTTATTTATAATGCTTTCCAAATTGGGTCGTTACATGTTGATTCACAAGAAGGAAGTTCTTCTAGACAGAAGGGTAAACGAAGATACATAAATAGAGGTCGAAAGGACGGAGACACTCGTTTGTGGAACGATTACTTTGCTCCAGAGCCGGTGTACGATGAAAGCTTCTTTAGACGAAGGTTCAGGATGAGCCTACGTCTTTTTAATCACATTGTTGAAGAAATCACTAAACAAGGAAGCTGTCAACATTTTAAATATTTCACACAACGATATGATGCCATTGGTGTAAAAGGTCTTTCACCAAGACAAAAATGTACAAGTGCAATTCGTCAGTTGGCTTATGGTGCATCAGCTGACCAATGTGATGAGTACATACGCATAGGTGAAAGCACTTTCATCGAATGTCTACACAAGTTCTGTAGGTCTATTGTTGAGGTTTTTGGACCACGATATCTTAGAAGGCCTAACGAAGATGACATTCAACGGTTGCTACAGCTGCACTCTAAAAAACATGGGTTTGTTGGAATGCTTGGAAGCATAGATTGTATGCATTGGGGTTGGAGAAACTGCCCAACGGCTTGGAAATGGCAATATACTAGAGGTGATTATGGTTATCCAACTATCATGCTAGAGGCTGTGGCATCACACGACCTTTGTATTTGGCATGCATTCTTTGGAGTGGTAGGTTCAAACAATGATATCAATGTTCTTAATCAATCACCGGTATTCAATCAAATCTTGGAAGGGAATGCACCACAATGTAACTTTACAGTGAACATGCATGAGTACACGCAAGGATACTATCTTGCAAATGGCATTTACCCAGAATGGTCAACACTGGTAAAGAGTTTCGTTTATCCTCCAAACAATAATCTTAAAATGCAATACTATAAGCGACGGCAGGAGTCTTGTCGAAAGGATGTTGAACGAGCATTTGGTGTCCTCCAAGCAAGGTGGGCAATGATACGAGGCCCTGGAAGATCTACCAGCATACCAGTGTTGGATGATATAATGCATGCATGTATTATTTTACATAATATGATTGTAGAAGATGAAGGTTATGCGATAACTAATTGGTCCCCTGAAGAACACGAGTCTGAACCATCAAGTTATAATGAAGGTGCACCGGCTGAATTTGCAAACTATATGCAGAGGTTTAAATCCTTACGAAGCAAAGATACTCATATCGCACTACGCAACGATCTTATGGAACATCTTTGGAATATTAGGCAAGCTAATCAAGAGTAGATTTTCTAGAAAAACTTAATTTTCGGTCTTGTTTTTTTAAGTTTTTTTTTTTTTAAGTTTTAGGTGTAGTATAATTTTAAGTATTTTTATTTTATTTTTTAGGAAAATGTAATTTTTTTTATGTAATGTCATTTTAATTTTAATTTATTTTTTTAATTATTTAATTATATTTTATATTTATTTATTAAATATTTTTAAAAGAAAAATAGAAAAAGAAATGGTGATGTGGAAGAGAGAGAATGCATGTGGGAAGGATGTGCTGGAGTTAAAAAGAGGAGAGAGAATGTATATGAGAAGAATGAGTAAATAGATGATGTGTCAGTGATGATTAGGACGCATGTAGTTAAATGCAGTGTTAGGCGCCCTGCATTGCGCACGTCACAGCCACTGCACGTCCTACGTGGACTGGTGTCTTTCCAATGGATGCAATGGAGCGCTCCGCACTTCCCCACTTTGCACTTCCGGAAGTGCAACCAAATGCAGAGAGAGAAGGTGAGAATGATGTGAAAAAAGGATGATGTATGTGAGAAGGATGAGTTGAAGTTAAAAAGATGAGAGAGAATGCATGTGAAAAGGATGGGTAAAAAGCTGATGTGGCAGTGATGACTAGAACGCATGTAGTAAATGCTACCTTTAGCATTGCGGGTAGTCTTAAATGATGATGTAGAAGAGAGGGAATGCATGTAAGAAGGATGTGTTGGAGTTAAAAATAGGAGAGATAATGCATGTGAAAAGAATGAGTAAAAAACTGATGTTAAAATGATGAGTAGGATGCATGTAGTAAATGCATTCTTATGCATTGCGGGTGGACTTAGAAAAACTAAAAATAATCAATAAAATATTACCTATAATGTTTGTCAATAATTACACACTATTGGTAATATTTTCATTAAATTTTGAAAAAAAACTTTCCAATAAAAGAACGAAGCACTTTCGGTAAATCCACATTCTATAATTTCTATGTATCTAGAAATCGCCAAATTTTGAAAAAAAACTTTCCAATAAACGAACGAAACACTTTCGGTAAATCCACGTTCTATAATTTCTATGTATCTAGAAATCGCCAGTTAACTCGTACAATCAAATGCCCTAAAATCCACTCGCGAAACGAAGATCTTACTCAATAATTGTGTGATGAGAAGATAATCATTCATCAGTAATTATAATTCTAGGGTTTTTTCACTTTGTTTCAAGGTATTTTTCATTCTCTTTCGCTCTTCGTTTAGGGTTTACACTTTACAGATTCATTTGTGAATTACACAAGTTATAGATTTTGTGATGAAACTTGTCACCGGAATTTATTCTTTGTTGCATGTATCATTTGTGTGATTATGCTTAAATTCTGTACGTCATGCTATTCAACTGAAGCGGCTAGTGTTTATTGTGTCTGTCAATTAAAATTAGGGGATGAGTTGATGGTAATCCAGTTTGTTGTGTAGCATGCAAGTGTTAGATTTGTTAAGAATTCAGTTGATATCTTTTGGTTTGCAAGTGTTTAGCCTGTCTTGTGACCTTAATTATCTCATTTCTTTATGTTTAATTATGTGCGTGTGTGTGCTCTACAATATTATGTCTTATGATATCATGATATTATGTTACTGCATATGTTACTGATATTATTGGGGAGGGTGAGATTTTGATTTCATTTATTTTGTTTCGTCTAATTTATGTTTGTTCTTCACAAACATATTGCTTATGGTTCGAATTTAGATTCATTTTGTTTTTAACGTTTGGTTTTCCTAGTAATTATAAGCCCCATTTGCGGTGCGTACATATAATGTAATATGCGGGCCTGGGACAAAAGTAAAATTGCACTAATTTTAACGTTATTTTACTTATTTTGAGAAAATAACGTTAAAAGCGTTGGGATGATTAACTTCAAACGATAACTTTGAGCTGGGGACTCCTTCGCAACAGCCTCTCTATCCCAACTGGGATAGGGGTAAGGTTTGTCTCCATCCTTCCCTCCCAAACCCTACTGAAGAGTGGGAATATACTAGATAAGTTTATTTGTTTGTTTTCCTAGTAATTATATGAATGCTTATTGACTTAATGATGGGATATATTTTAATTTTCATATTTTGTTTTAATCCAAAGCCCATTCTATACTATTGTGGAGGAAGAGTTGTCATCTTTTTTTTCTAATGGTATGGAGAGAGTTATTACTTTCTCTATCTTTCACTATCACTCTGGCAGAATCCTGTAGCAGATCATCATTGATGCTGTCAATAAAACTAGGTGCGGAACATTCGTTTCTCTACAATTGGACAATATTTAGTTCAAGCTTTTGTGTGCTCGTTGCTCTTATCCTCTCAATGTATCTAATCTTTGAGCACTTATCTTCTTACAATCAGCCTGAGGTATTTCATTTCTATGCATTCAAGTTGGACCATTTTTTTGTCTATCCATTGTTTCAGTTATGTAACATTATATTTGGCCATTTGGGTTATATTTTATCTCAAAAGGTTCAATTGGGTAGAATAGAAAAGTTAGTTAAAAGGAATCAGGTTGAAGTTGTCCAAAGTTCATCTTTATGGGATATTAATGGAATATACGTGTTACTTTCATCATTATGAAGGTCTAACCCTTTTCTCCAGCTGTGGTTCTGTCTCGTTAACTTTTTTGGTTTGTTAAAAAGGTTTAAATGGTTGGGTTTGATCATTAATTTGCATTAGTTTGAAGTAGATAAAAGAACATACGGATTATACCATGACAAAAAAGTGAAGCGGCTTAATCTACAAAATGATAAACTTAGTTGGTTAAATCCAACATTAGTCCTAGGAATGTGTGTGTGTGTGTGTACTAGTCTGAATAAGTTAAAAGAAAAATTAAGAGATAACCACGACCAAAAAGTAAGTTTAGGAGTTAAACTGCCTAAGTGGTGAAAGTTTACATGTTTGACCCATCATTGACCTTCCCCTAATTCATTTTATTCACATTATTTATATACTCCTATTTGACACACTAATTATACTTTATAAATAGTAATTTAAAAGTTTTTGAACAAAATGTGTATTGAGTCAAACCAGTCGCTTGGCTTTATAGCTGCTGCTAGCCTTTGTCCAGTCATGATAACCTTGATTACAATTCATGATAATTGGAACTTAGCTAGCTATTTTTACATCATGTACTGATAATAGTGACGGTTACTTCTTTTTCAGGAGCAGAAGTTTTTAATTGGGCTCATTTTGATGGTTCCTGTTTATGCACTGGAATCGGTATGAAAGTCCATGCTGTAATTCTCTTTCATCTTTGCTGGACTCCATGTTCCTTGTTTTGTTTTATTTTATTTTTATATATTTTTGATTTTGCACTTGCCAAATGTGGACAGTTTTTGTCACTGTTGGATTCAGATGCTGCATTCAATTACGAAATAATCAGGGATTGTTATGAAGCATTTGCTTTATATTGTTTTGAGAGATATCTGATTGCCTGCTTAGGTATGTTCTTGTTGATAATAAACTTCTGATTGATGACTTTTTTTTAACAATTTCGGTGGATGTCCACTATTAGGTTGCCGTGAATTCTTCTAGTCTTATGTTTTCATTGAATTATCTTGAACTATGTTTATTTCATTTCATCGACTGCGTGTTTCATCCTACTGGCATTCTTAATCATTATAATAATGTTATAATGTTTTTCATTTGAGTTAAAGTACAGGTACCAGTTTCAATCCATTTACCCACAGATGAATTGATGCAGGTTTATATATTAATTTCTAGGGCTAAATGGGTAAAATCACTAAAAGAAAACAAATGAATGAGTATATACCAGTCAAAAGTTTTCTAAAGTATTTAAATGTGTAAATGCCCCCAAATATGCTTAAATTCTAGTAAAGTTAGATTCTTATTGTAGTGCCATATTATCTTACTCAATCATATTAAAATTAGTCATAAAGTTCAAAAGGAGATGTTTGTAGGTTAGTTGTTCAACCCGTATGAATGGGGTAAAGAAAGTTCAAAAATAAGTAGCAAAAACTTTTGTTTGCACAAATTACTAAAAATTCTTTTTTATATGGTGCATGTAATCTTTATTTATGCTGCAATCCTTTGATGTATTCTAGATTTCTGGTACTTTAATATTCTATTAAGAGTTAACTACACAGCTGGTCCTATGATCTGCGAGAAGTAACAAGTTTGAGTACCAAGTGTTTCAAGCAACAAATTTGGGTTTTGTGCTTTAAATTTTGCAACAAAATTGGATATTTAGGCTAACTTCCACTAATTTTTTCATCAGAATTAGGATGAAATGACCAAAATATCATTTGACTTTTAAATAGTCAAAGTTAAAGGGTATTTTGGTCATTTTAGCCAAATTAAAAGTTAATAAATGTTAGCCTTGACACCTGAACTTGTTATAAAATTGAAAGCATAGCACCTCAGCCTGTTACTTTAAGGGAAAACTTCATAGAAATGTAACCAACTTTTCATTTTGTTCCAATCAAGTCACTCAAACTTTTTTTTGTCCCAATTAAGTCATTCAAGTTATTTTTGTGTTTGATTTCTATGTTTTTAACCCGAATTGTAGGTAATGCATGTTGATATAAGTTTGAGTGAATAATTTTTTTAAAAAAATGAGTGACTTGAATAAGTAATTATTAATTATTAATTTTTTTGTTCTTTGTCAGATATTAGTTAAAATTAATAATTATTGAATCAAATCAAAAAAAATTATTCACTCAAACTTATATCAACATGTATTACCTACTTTTCAAGTTAAAAACATAGAATTCAAACACAAAAGTAACTTGAATGACTTAATTAGGACAAAAAAAAAGTTTGAGTGACTTAATTGGAACAAAATGAAAAGTTGGTTACATTTCTACAAAGTTATCCCTTACTTTAAACCCTTAACTTATTACTTTTCGCAATCACGTGGACCATTTGTGTTATTAACCGCTCTGTTAATTAGTATCTTTTGACAAATATTATTGTGTTGTTGAAGGTGGAGAGGATAATACCATTAAATTCATGGAAAGTAAAAGCCTAATCAGCTCTAGCATTCCTCTTATAGAAGAATCATATACTTATGGAATTGTGGAACATCCTTTCCAGAGAGTGGTATCTTGGTCCCGACTTTTACCAGGCTGTAAAAATCGGGATTGTGCAATATGTATGGATACTTTTTTTTTTTTTATTTATTATTTGTTGGGCAGAGTGTTTTTCAATTTCCCTCTTATGATTTTTGTTTTGTTTGTTTCTAGATGATACTGAAGTTGATCTGTGGGCTCCTAGCAATGTTGTTTCAGTTTCTTGGAGTTTACGGAGAAGGGAAGTTTGAATGGGGATACGCGTACGATACTTTTGCTATTCTTGTAGTAGTGATCAATAGATGGGTGGGTCTGGTAACGGGTCAAAACGGATTATTAATTTGTATGGGCTGAATCGGCTGGTGGGGTTGGTCTTGAGACACTTTTTGTCCAAAAATATCTAACTTTTCAATTAATGATTAGTGTGCCAAATAAAAGGGTGGTAATTGACTTAGCTCCTATTTTGAGTAGTGGCATGGGAGGGGCCGGATCGTTTTGCGATTTGATGTACACAACATTACCCCACACATTTGTGGAGGTGGTTGTTTCTCACGGCTTGAACCTGGGACCTAAAGGTCGTAAAGAAGCAATCTTCATGGTTGCTCCATGGCCCGTACTCTAGTGTGTCAAATATGATTAGAAAAATAATCAATTGCTATTATTTTTGCAATCGTATTGGATGTGGTAATGATCAATAAAAAATTAATATTTTTGGACCTAGTTTGAGTAAAGTGATTTAGGAGGTTCTATGCATTTAAAATACTTCTTAGGCATCTTGGGAGTTCGGCCTTGTTTGATCAGTTCAACCTATATGATTTGTTTCCTTTTAAGCTATTTTTTAATTTTACGTGCTTGATCTGTTGGAGATGAGAGATAATCAAATAACTCCACTCATTAGTATCCTGTAATTATTGGTCTTGGTTTTACGAGCTTGATTTGTTGGAGAAGAGAGACAATCAAATAACTCCATTCATTAGTAAATTGGTCAAAAATGCTACAAGTATCCTGTAATTTTTGGTTTATAGTTTCCATTGAGTTCTAAAAAAGTCTTTCTTCCACCACAGACGTTCATTTTTTATTCAATAACTTGTGCAGCATGTAGTAGACAATAATTTCTAGTAGAGGTGGCATTATGGATTTAAGGGCGGGTTTAGTAAATTGATGAAAATGTATAATCTGGACGGCTCAAACCGTGCCGGGTCTGGGTCACCTGAAACGGCTTATTATCCATTTTTTGTTGTAAATAAATAGTCTGACAAAGATGATTACACCAAATATATGTATTTTTTTATATTTTAAAGAGTAAATTACCGGTAATTTATGAAACCTAGGGACCAAAAGTGAAATACCAGCAAAACATAAGGACCATCTCGATAATTTACTCTATTTTAAAAAAGCAATTTAATTAGCTTTCTGTCATATAAATACATTTTGCACCTTTCCCTGTTTTTCATTAAGCTACTTTTTGTTTATTTTGCCCATTTGATGCAATCAAGCTTACTTTTGACCAATTGCTTGTGACACGTGTCTTTTTTATTTCTTTGCAGCTATCCATACCTGGCACTGGTTCTTAATTTTAGCCAAAGCTGGGCATTATACTGCCTTGTACAATTTTACTCAGTAATCAAAGATAAACTAGCACCAATTAAACCTTTGGCTAAGTTTCTGACCTTTAAGTCAATAGTATTCCTGACATGGTGGCAAGGTGTCATTATTGCTTTTCTTTTTTCAATGGGAGCCCTTCGAGGTTCTTTAGCTCAGGAATTAAAAACTCGCATTCAAGATTATATGATATGTATCGAGGTGAGTTATGATTTTTTTTTCTTGAGTTGATTACAAAGATGGTGTCCATATATATGGTTTGTGAATAGTAACAGGTTTGGTTACTAAGGCCTTAAAGTAACAGGTTTGGGTTTCATGCTTTTAATTCTGTAACAAGTTTAGGTACTAGGGCTAATTTCTATTAACTTTTCTGTTAAATTAGTGTGAAATGTTTAAAGTGTCTTTGACCATTTGACCCTAATTTAACAGAAAAGTCAACAAAAGTTAATCCTAATGCCCAAACTCGTTATAGAATAAACAGCATAAAACACAAATGTGTTACTTTAAACCCTTTATATCTGAACATGTTATTATCCGCAAATCACAGGGACCAATTGTGTAGTTAACTTTCTTTATTATTATTATTTTTTTAATTTCTGGTTAATCTGTTATAATAAGGAATGGTGAACTTGTTGAACAGATGGCTGTTGCGGCAGTGGTGCATTTATATGTATTTCCTGCAGCACCTTATAAAAGAGGAGAAAGATGTGTGAGAAATGTTGCGGTCATGTCTGACTATGCATCATTAGGAACTGAACCTGCTCCAGATGAGGTTTGGGACTCTGAGAGAACCACAAAAGTACGGTTTGGTGATCATGATGACGTAGCAAAACGTATGAAGTTACATCAAAGTGTTCGTGATGTGGTTGTCGGAAGTGGTGAAATTGTGAGTTATAAACCTTTTGACCTGTTAACCCCATTAGGGATTTTAAAGATAAAACATAATCTAAATCGACCCATTTATAGTAAATGGGTCAAAATTCTCTTGCATGCTTATTTACACTTGACTTGGTTGGTGTTTATATCTATATAACAGATGGTTGACGACATGAAGTTCACAGTTTCACACGTGGTGGAGCCCGTTGAAAGGGGTATTGCAAAAATAAATAAAACTTTTCATGAGATATCACAAAATGTGAAACGTCATGAGGAAAGAATAAAAAGCTCCAAAGATGACAGTTATGTTATTCCATTAAATTCTTGGACAAAAGAATTTACTGAAGTGAATGATAATATAGTTGATGGCAGTTTTAGTGACAGTGGTATCTCTGAAGGAAGAGGACAACTTCGACAGTTGAAAGCATCATCTTTCCATTCTAACCGCCGATAGTTTTGAGTTATTCTTAACATGGAAAAAGAATATGCTGGTAATTTTATTTATATTTGGATCACTCAAATAACTTGTTATTTTCTCATGATATAAAAAACAAACAAACATACCCAATTAAAATTGTAGGGTCTGGATACAATATTCATAAGGAGGGATGGATGTGAGTTTTAAGGAGGGAACTATCAGAACCACAAACATATATATTTAGGGATGTGCTCTTTTGAACACCAATATTTGTACATGGTGCATAAAAAAATGGTGAACGCCACCATTAGGCGCCCCTCACCGACCGGTCTCACCGCCAACATGAGGGAGAGGTAAATTGCGTGACCTAGGGAAAATTGGGTGGTGCCGGGCTTTAAACCCTAGACCTTCATTATGGATTCCCACCTCTTACCACTAGGCCACCATCACAGGGACTGTACATGGTGCATTAATGATTTAATACGAGAGAGAAAGTAGGGTAATTGATTTTTTAACCACCAATTGGTTTCTAGCTTAGTGGTACCCCTTGTCTTTTTTATGAGAGGTATTTGGGTCGAGTATCTTTGGGAGTAATTGCTTCCATACGAGCAGGGGTTTTTCCAGTGTGAGTTTCCTCCTGGATGGTGGGGTCAAGTTTCCCGTTTGCCGAGTGGTGCTTGATTTAACTTTTAAAAAAATTGGTTTTTTAATTATAGTCTTATGTATTACACTTAAAGCAAAAAGTAGGAGTGGCTTATGTAATTCTTGCAACTCTCTATATTTTCTTTTGGTTTTGAATTCAACCATTATTGGGTCTTTGATGACTAGTTTTGTTTGTTGCAGGTTGATTGACAATAACATACATGATTCCATTACCACTGTAAAGAAGATTGATGATCTTACTGGATATTGTATATACTGTGACACCTCTCAATACATCTTAGTACCATATGTTAATTCAATGTCTTTTAGTGTTAACATTTTGTCTTTAAGTGACGTCATTATTGCAATGTTTCAAAACCCGGATCAGTCGGACCGGGCTTCGGTACCAAGGGCGGCCCGGTTATGTGCTTGGAACCGTTGATGAAGGAACCGGGCGGTCGAACCAGTGGGCCGGTGGTCGAACATGTTTTTCAAATATATTTCATTTTTTTATTATATATATATATATAATATATGATGTTATCCGGTTCTTAAATCCGGTCCGACTGTTGACCAGTAAAGAGACCGGTTCGACGTCCAGTTCGGTTTTAAAAACATTGGATTATAGAATTTGATCCTTAATGTTAAATGTTTATATGTCACATCTTCTCACTATACACAATACTCTTGCAGGGGGGTAATTCTGTATTTCTGATCAGTTGGTTATGCACTAAAATGTACCTACAAGCAATGTATCGGCTTTTAGATTTTCTGAACTCACTTTTTGAGGTTATTCATGATTTTGTTAATTTTTTTTATTGATAATTATTGTAAGACCCTAAATATTTAAAACTAAAAACATAAATTTTAAACTAAAAACATTTCATTGAAGTGGAAAATTGTTAAATATTACAACCATATTGAATTCAAATATATTTAAAAGATTGTTCATAGGTCTCTCTTCTTTATATATCAGTCTAATATACATAAAAATATCAGTAATCCTGAATGACTTTTAGTTTTTATTCTTTAGATATATTTCAAAAAATATTTTTATACTTCAATACTTTTATTTTAACAAATATTGTGATCTTGATTCTCTTGTGTTCATTAAAACATACTCGGTGTAAAATCAATTTTACCCGTGAATAATTTTATTTTTAAAAGACAATTTTATCCTGTGTTACATGCATACGTACAAGACAAACTGTTAATATGTCCTTATATATAGCACCAGGAATCGGTGCCGTTAGTCTAAGCTAAAACAGAGGGGCCTTGAAATCCATTCCGTATTCCAGGAAGTCGATTTGAACTGTAATTATAGCCTTCGCTTGAACCGAAGAGAGTGATGCGAACAATTCAGAGGCCGCATATATGGTTCATGTACTTGGACTCACAAGTTGGCTAGAACAATGTATCATAAGTGTTCACTGGAATCAGAGTACCCTTGGGCCTTGGCTAGATTCCATGAGATGGTTCACTCGCATCAGTTGTTACTTGACCACATCAGGAGACCCTTGGCTAGTCTAAACTATTTTACTATCATCAATGATTAGTCACTCGTATCAAGAAACTCTTAGATGGTCTCAATGAAATATCTCACTCTCATAGTTGGTGATGCGAGTAACAATTAACTCACTTGCATCAAGAGGCCTTTAGCTAGTCTACATGAAATTAATCACTCTCATCACTTGTGATTGAGTAACCGTTGACTCACTTGCATTTGGAGGCCTTTAGATGGTTTTCATAAAATAGTTCACTCTCGTCACTGATGATACAAGTGACAATTAACTCACTTGTATTAGGAAATACTTAGTTGGTCTTCATGAAATAGTTCATTCTTGTCACTGATTAAGCGAGTGACCGTTATGTCACTAGCATAAGGAGGCCCTTTGCTTCTTTCCATAAAATAATTCACTTTCAACATTAGTGATTAAGTGACCATTAACTCACTAAAATCAGGAGACTCTTAACTATTCTCTATGAAATAGTTGTAATGTGAGTGACTATTAACTAACTCACTCGCATCAAGAGACTCTTAACTGGCTTCTTTGATATAGTTCACTCGCAATAGAAGGCCCTTAATCATATTGCAAGTTTCTGAGGTCACTTGATAAGTTGTTCATCTGCAAATTTTTGGTGTTTAGGTAGAGTAACTCACCCGTTATGAGTCTTAGTCGTCCATAAAGTTGAAAAGAGGTGTTCAAAAAATCCGAAACCCAAAAAAAATCGAAACCCGAATCGTATCCGAAATCCGAAAAACTCGATTCGAATCGTATTTCGGGTCGGATATATCCGAACCCGAAATAGATTTTCGGATAAACGGATCGGATTCGGATATAAGGATTTTGCAAATTCGGGTTTTTCGGGTATCCGAATAAACCGTTTAATTTAATGAACATTGTAGATACCCCTACTTCCAGCCCACTTAATCACCAGGCCAACCCACTTATTTTCCAGACCACGTATTCACGTCAACTTCTAATTTCAAAATTCACATTTCCCAATCTATCCCTAGACCTAATTGCATTCACGATCTCATTCTCCTCAGTCCTCATCCTCGTCGACCTCCATGGCTGCAACTCATCCCTAAACCTAATTGCATTGACGATCACATTTCAAAATCCTACACGATCTGCGGCTGCTGCGAGGTTGTTGCGGGGCTGCTGGAAGCTGCTGCAAGACTGCTGGAAGCTGCTGCGAGACTGCTGGAAGCTGTTGCAGGGCTGCTGTGAGCTACTACGGGCTGTTGGAATTCAATTTTGATGTTTTCATTTTTTGGGTCAATTTGCTTTATATCTTATTCAGGCTTAATAGATGTTGGATCTTGAAGCAAGTTCAATAGATTTAAAATTTTATATTACACTTGTTGTGTTCTTATGGTGATAAATTGTGGAATTCACTAAATTAACATATCCATTGTAACATGGAAGCTGATTTGCGTTAATATTTTTTTGGTGATTTGGTCTTTTTGGATTTTTTTTTTATCAATCTGAGTTCTGGATAGGTTGGCCGGAATTCGGGTTTTTCGGGTTTTTCGGATCGGATGACATTTACCCTATTTCGGGTCGGGTCGGGTCGGATTTCGGGTCAGCGTGAAAAATTTTCAAATCCGAATAACTCGTAATCCGACCCGATGAACACCCCTAAAGTTGAACACTTGGTGAATTCTTTCATACGCAAATGTTAGTTTCCTAGGTGTAATGACTCACCTGCAACGAGTCTTACTCGCTTGCAAAATTAATATAATGATGCAAAAGATCATAATCCATTTCAATTTCAAAATTCGAAAACCAGTATATAACAAAGTCAGTGTAAAATGAGTGATGATATGTTAGACAAAGTCATAATCTATTTCAAATGCCTATTAGAGAGAGATTTTTTGGAAGTTCTCTACAAAAATTATGTTTTTTTATAAACAAATGATAGCACACATACACACAGTTGGTGCGGTTTAGTAAAAAATGTATACCGTAAACCACACCACTCGGTTTTTAGAATACTCAAACCGTAAACTAAACCATCAAGTTTTAAAACCAATCAACGTCGATTTATGGACACTCCTAACAACCCTAACCCAATAAATGGTTCATTATCACCTATCAACTATAGGTGGCTAATTGGTGTAAATTACTAGAAGCAATTAATTAACTTGCATTTTCGTCTATTTTGTCTTCCATCACATCATTCTTTTGTACAAACAAATCTTGGTTTATTTCTCCGATGCGGGAAGTGCAAAACCAATAAAATTTCTCTCTTCTTTCTAAAATGTAAACAAACAAGGCATTCAACTTTATTTCTAAAATGGAATTTGATATCTAATAAAAAATAATTGCTCACTCTTAGATTTTGACTATGCGTGAAGACTAGGGGTGTAAACGAACCAAGGCAGCTCGTGAAATACTCGGGATCGGATCGGTAAAAAGCTCGAACGAGCCGATCCTTATCGAGCCCGAGCCCAAAAATATGGCTCGTTTAGTTATCGAGCCCGAGCCCAAAAATATGGCTCGTTTAGTTATCGAGCCCGAGCTCGAGCTTTACATATCGAGCTTGAGCCGGCTCGCGAGCCTTAACGAGCTTTCTGAATATATAATTTTTATTTATTATATTAAGTGTTTATTTATAAAATTAATTATTTTTATATATAAAACTATGATAAATATGTTTAAATTAAATATTTTATGTTAAATTTAGAAAATATAATTATAAATATAATTAAATTAGTAATTAAAATAAATAAATTAAATAAATAAAATCTAAACGAGTTGAGCCGAACTCGAGCCTAAAAATTTTCTAACGAACCGAGCTCGAGCCTAGTAAATAAAGCTCTTAACGAGCCGGGCTCGGGCCTTAACGAGCTCAGGATCGGCTCGGCTTGTTTACACCCCTAGTGAATACTTTGAAAACTTCGACAAAGGTTGATCCATACATTATTGTCATAATTGTGTGCATGACCGGTACGTGTGTTGTTCGATCTAGAAGACAATCGTATCATATTATTTTCTTTTCTTTACTACTATTCTATTTTATGTAAATATAACTGGTTTCCCCCGCATATTCTGTCTGAACGATTCACAGTTTTTAGAATCAATAGGTCTTCAAATCGTTCATTTGAAAAAAATTGAAACCCTTCTTATTGGATGATCATCCCTAATCTTTTAATCTCAAACCTTGTTACATCACCATGAATCCAGCATTCACTTTTCTTCGTTTCTACCCACTTCACAACATTCCCATAGTCCTAAGGGAACAAACAGACGCCAATCTTGGAAACAATTAAAGGGTGGCAAGAGGCAGAGCGTTTCAACTGAATGCTCCAGCGGTTCAAGCTAACCAAGATGTGGTCAACGGTACATTTCTGATCAACAACTCTTATGCATCTGTCTTATTTGATTCTGGTGCCGATAGGAGTTTCGTTTCATATGATTTTGAATGCATGCTTGGTAGAACACGTACATATTAGATAAATCGTTTAACGTGGAGGTGGCTGACGGAAACACTATTGATATTGACACTGTTATTATTGGATGTACTGTGAACTTAAGTGATCACGTTTTTCCAATTGATCTGATACCTATGCACCTTGGTAGCTTTGATGTTATCATAGGCATGGATTGGTTAGCCACCCACAAAGCGGAGATTGTTTGTCATGAAAAATACATTCGTATTCCCTTACCTTTGGGTGAAACTTTAAGAGTTTTTGGGGAAACTTCTAGTAAAGGTCTTAATCTGATGTCATGCACTAAAGCACACAAGTACCTTAGGAAGAAATGTATAGCATTCTTAGCGCACATTATGGAGAAAAAGGAGAAAGAAAAGAGCATTGAAGACGTTCCTGTAATCAGAGATTTTCCTGAAGTATTTCCAGATGATTTGCCGGGTTTTCCACCAGAACGTCAAGTAGAGTTTCGAATTGACTTAATACCTAGTGCGAATCATGTCGCCAAAGCTCCTTACAGACTTGCGCCTTCGGAGTTACAAGAATTGGCAAGCCAATTGCAAGAACTGACTGATAAAGGATTTATTCGCCCGAGCCATTCACCATGGGGTGAACCGGTCCTGTTTGTTAAGAAGAATGATGGGTCATTCCGAATGTGCATCGACTACCGCAAATTGACAAAACTCACAATTAAGAATCGATATCCACTGCCGCGCATCGATGATCTCTTCGATCAGCTTCAAGGCTTGGCATGGTTTTCAAAGATCGATCTTAGGTCTGGGTACCATCAGCTTCACGTACATGATGATGATATTCCCAAGACGACTTTCAGAACAAGATATGGCCATTATGAATTTCTGGTAATGCCTTTCGGTCTTACCAATGCACCTGCGGTTTTCATGGACCTCATGAACCGTGCTTGCAGGCCATACTTGGATAAGTTTGTGATTGTATTCATTGATGATATTTTGATATACTCAAAGACCAAGGAAGAACACGAGAAACACCTAAAGTTGGTGTTGGAGATCCTAAGAGAAGAGCGACTGTATGCCAAATTCTCTAAATGTGAATTTTGGCTTAAGGAAGTTCAATTCTTGGGGCACATAGTCAATGAAAATGGTGTTCACGTGTATCCTGCGAAGATTGATGCGGTGAAGAATTGGAGTACACCGAAGACACCGACGGAGAATAAACTTTATGAGTGGGGATCGAAGCAAGAATAGGCGTTCCAGACTTTGAAGCAGAAACTCTGTGATGCTCCTGTCTTAACATTGCCTGATGGAAATGATGATTTTGTGGTTTACTGCGATGCATCCAACCTAGGTCTCGGTTGTGTCCTCATGCAACGGGGAAAGGTTGTGGCATATGCATCGAGACAACTGAAGATTCACGAGAAGAACTACACTACACACGACTTAGAACTTGGTGCAGTCGTGTTTGCCTTGAATATATGGAGACAATATCTTTATGGCACTAAGTGTGTAGTATTTACTGACCATAAAAGTTTACAACATATTCTCAATCAGAAAGAGCTTAATATGAGACAACGGAGATGGGTTGAACTGTTGAACGATTATGACTGTGAAATTCGCTACCATCCTGGTAAAGCGAATGTAGTAGCAGATGCGCTTAGTCGCAAGAGTCAAGTTCAGATCCATAGTGTTCGAGTGCACACTAATCTCCATAATGATGTTGTTGCAGCCCAACAATACTCATTGGCTCAAGATAACTTGAAAAATGAGATGTCTTGTGGGGCTGAGATATTATTGGAAACCAAGGATGATGGTTTGATGTATTACTTGGATTTGGTAGCTGCAATTAATGGGATCCGATTGATAAGAGAATTTGGTAGCTGCAATTAATGGAATTTTGTAGCTAGATGATAGAATATATACGATTCAATATATTGCCCTTCTTCTCATTTACGTATTCAAACATATAGGGTATAATATTTACATATGACATCTCTATACTATACAATAAAAACATGACCATACAAAGTTATTCAACTTAATTTTAGTCAGAGTCTAACGCTGTGTTCCCGAGTTCATTTAAGGAGAGAAAAGAAAAGAAATGGAAGGAAAGGGGAAACATTTTTGTGTTCCCGAGTTTCATTTAACGAGGGAAGGGAAAAGAAAATAACACATTTTGTGTTCCCGAGTTTCATTTAAGGAGAGAAAGGAAAGGAAGTGGGAGGAAACTTAGGCTAATTTTCCTTACTTTTCTTTCCTTCCGATTTGGAAGGAAATGGAAGGAAAGAAAGCCATTCTTTTCCTTTCCTTTTCTCTCATTTCTTTTCCTTTCTTTTCCTTTTTGTTCCCTCCTTTAACAAAATCGGGAACACAGCGTAACAACTGACTATTGGTATCAGAGGTGACAGATTGGTATCAGAGGTGATGTATCGAGAAGTTAAAGTGTTGAAACGCAGTCGCATACCAATTGTTAAAGTTCGATGAAACTTGTGACGTGGACCTGAGTATACATGGAAACGTGAAGATCGAATAAATGTAAATTATCTTTTTTGGGCTATTTAGCTTCACGATGAGAAGTACCAGAAGCCACCGATTAGTACTTATTCACCATATAAACAATGTATCCACTAAAATTGTAAATCCTGCTGGTCGTCGAACTGATTCTTCTCAGAACATCGACAGCAAGCTCTTCCTCGATCCTCGAAAGAGACGGCCGAGCAGCGACGTTCGACAATGGTAGAAGCTTCTCAACACATATCTGCTCGATCACCGATAACGGAAGCGGAACTTCCACATATCTGCTCGATCACTTTGTGTATTACAAAATAAATATATATATATATATAAGTAAAATATTTAATATTTTTAGATAAAGAAAAATATTATATTTTATAAACCTATTTCCCGGGGTTTAGTCTCTA
Organism: Mikania micrantha; assembly: GCA_009363875.1. NCBI lineage: Eukaryota > Viridiplantae > Streptophyta > Magnoliopsida > Asterales > Asteraceae > Mikania > Mikania micrantha. Next base: position 8,558,218 of record CM018687.1, read on the forward strand.
TTTGCTTCCTTCAGTCTTGTAGTTGTAAAGAACATTTAGAAAAAAATTACATCATTATGTGGTTGTTTTTCAGTAGTTGAGCCACTCCGTGGTTCTACACAGAAGTTAATAAACACAACTTAACGTAATGACAGTCATCACAAATTAATGGCTCTGATCCCAATCTGTCACACCCTCGCCGTCGGCAGAAACACGCGAGATGCGACGAAACATGGAACTATTAGTCTCATAGGGAAGGTTCAAGGCCAACCCATTATACAAGCTGATTTTTGACTTTATTTTTACAGAATAAAAAATAAAAAAAATATTTATAAGTAAAATATTTGTTTGTTTGTTTTTAAGTGGGATTTCACTGGGTATGTTTGTTTTTAATTCGGTTTTTTCGGTTTGTTCGGTCATATGTTTAAACCGAATATTTAATTAAATATATTAATTTATATACATATATATATATATATATATATATATTATATCGTAGATTAATTTTGGCAAACTTTAGCCTTGTAAAATAAATGTAAAATATATCCTGGTTAAAATATGAAAAAATCGAAACAGCCACGAATAACATGGGCGGTAAAAATATTTCAAATAATTTTACAAAAAATCACACACCTTCAAATAATTTCGAAAAAAATATTCCAAATCCCACACCTTCACACCTTCAAGTATTACGACGGAACTGAAAGCTGAAAAAATATTTCAAATCCCACACCTTTCACACCTTCAAGTATTACGACGGAACTAAAAGCCGAAAGCCTGTTCGAATCCCATACCTTCAATTACTACGATGGAACGGAACTGAAGTTTGAAGACTATTACCATGTGTTACTAATCAAGACTATTACTGTACGATTCTTCTTTGACTTCGTTACCGTCACAAGAGAGCTTACTGTCCCAAACACATTGTCATTCTCTTTAATTATAGTTTTATTTGAAGAGCCTATTACACCGTGTAGTAGTCTTGTTACATAATTACACTGTATATTAGTTTTCTCATTTGATGTAACTTCATTAAATTTCATTTGATTGATGCCCACCAAGTGTTTGTGTAAATGCCCCAAACATATTGTCTGTTCTATTAGAGCTTATTGTCCCAAGCACATTGTCATTTATATATGCTTCAATTATTTGATGCATGAGGAATGGGGTGGTAATGATGTATTTGATGTTGGATTTTCACATTGTCAATTTGAATTGTTTGATGCATGAGGAATGAGCGGTAATTGTTAGGTCATTTATGTAGGATATGGAATGATCGGGGTCGATCTATTTGGTAGCTGCAATTAATGGGATTCGATTGATAAGAGGATTTGGTAGCTGCAATTAATGGGATTTTGTAGCTAGATGATAGAATATATACGATTCAATATATTGCCCTTCTTCTCATTTACGTATTCAAACATATGGGGTATAATATTTACATATGACATCTCTATACTATACAATAAAAACATGACCATACAAAGTTATTCAACTTAATTTTAGTCAGAGTCTAACAACTGACTATTGGTATCAGAGGTGACATATTGGTATCAGAGGTGATGTATCGAGAAGTTAAAGTGTTGAAACGCAGTCGCATACCAATCGTTAAAGTTCGATGAAACTTGTGACGTGGACCTGAGTATACATGGAAACGTGAAGATCGAATAAATGTAAATTATCTTTTTTGGGCTATTTAGCTTCACGATGAGAAGTACCAGAAGCCACCGATTCGTACTTATTCACCATATAAACAATGTATCCACTAAAATTGTAAATCCTGCTGGTCGTCGAACTGATTCTTCACAGAACATCGACATCAAGATCTTCGTCGATCCTCGAAAGAGACGGCCGAGCAGCGACGTTCGACAATGGTAGAAGCTTCTCAACACATATCTGCTCAATCAACGATAACGGAAGCGGAACTTCCACATATCTGCTCGATCACTTTGTGTATTACAAAATAAAATATATATATATATATATAAGTAAAATATTTAATATTTTTAGATAAAGAAACATATTATATTTTATAAACCTATTTCCCGGGGTTTAGTCCCTATTTGCTTCCTTGAGTCTTGTAGTTGTAAATAACATTTAGAAAAAAATTACATCATTCTGTGGTTGTTTTTCAGTAGTTGAGCCACTCCGTGGTTCTACACAGAAGTTAATAAACACAACTTAACGTAATGACAGTCATCACAAATTAATGGTTCTGATCCCAATCTGTCACACCCTCGCCGTCGGCAGAAACACGGGAGATGCGACGAAACATGGAACTATCAGTCTCATAGGGAAGGTTCAAGGCCAACCCATTATACAAGCTGATTTTTGACTTTGTGTATTACAGAATAAAAAAAAATATTTATAAGTAAAATATTTGTTTGTTTGTTTTTAAGTGGGATTTCACTGGGTATGTTTGTTTTTAAATCGGTTTTTTCGGTTTGTTCGGTCATATGTTTAAACCGAATATTTAATTAAATATATTAATTTATATATATATATATATATATATTATATCGTAGATTAATTTTGGCAAACTTTAGCCTTGTAAAATAAATGTAAAATATATCCTGGTTAAAATATGAAAAAATCGAAACAACTTCGAATAACATGGGCGGTAAAAATATTTCAAATAATTTTACAAAAAATCACACACCTTCAAATAATTTCGAAAAAAATATTCCAAATCCCACACCTTCACACATTCAAGTATTACGACGGAACTGAAAGCTGAAAAAATATTTCAAATCCCACACCTTTCACACCTTCAAGTATTACGACGGAACTGAAAGCCGAAAGCCTGTTCGAATCCCATACCTTCAATTACTACGATGGAACGGAACTGAAGTTTGAAGACTGTTACCATGTGTTACTAATCAAGACTATTACTGTACGATTCTTCTTTGACTTCGTTACCGTCACAAGAGAGCTTACTGTCCCAAACACATTGTCATTCTCTTTAATTATAGTTTTATTTAAAGAGCCTATTACACCGTGTAGTAGTCTTGTTACATAATTACACTGTATATTAGTTTTCTCATTTGATGTAACTTCATTAAATTTCATTTGATTGATGCCCACCAAGTGTTTGTGTAAATGCCCCAAACATATTGTCTGTTCTATTAGAGCTTATTGTCCCAAGCACATTGTCATTTATATATGCTTCAATTATTTGATGCATGAGGAATGGGGTGGTAATGATGTATTTGATGTTGGATTTTCACATTGTCAATTTGAATTGTTTGATGCATGAGGAATGGGCGGTAATTGTTAGGTCATTTATGTAGGATATGGAATGATCAGGGTCGATCTATTTGGTAGCTGCAATTAATGGGATTCGATTGATAAGAGGATTTGGTAGCTGCAATTAATGAGATTTTGTAGCTAGATGATAGAATATATACCATTCAATATATTGCCCTTCTTCTCATTTACGTATTCAAACATATAGGGTATAATATTTATATATGACATCTCTATACTATACAATAAAAACATGACCATACAAAGTTATTCAACTAAATTTTAGTCAGAGTCTAACAACTGACTATTGGTATCAGAGGTGACAGATTGGTATCAGAGGTGATGTATCGAGAAGTTAAAGTGTTGAAACGCAGTCGCATACCAATCGTTAAAGTTCGATGAAACTTGTTACGTGGACCTGAGTATACATGGAAACGTGAAGATCGAATAAATGTAAATTATCTTTTTTGGGCTATTTAGCTTCACGATGAGAAGTACCAGAAGCCACCGATTCGTACTTATTCACCATATAAACAATGTATCCACTAAAATTGTAAATCCTGCTGGTCGTCGAACTGATTCTTCTCAGAACATCGACAGCAAGCTCTTCGTCGATCCTCGAAAGAGACGGCCGAGCAGCGACGTTCGACAATGGTAGAAGCTTCTCAACACATATCTGCTCGATCACCGATAACGGAAGCGGAACTTCCACATATCTGCTCGATCACTTTGTGTATTACAAAATAAAAATATATATATATATAAGTAAAATATTTAATATTTTTAGATAAAGAAAAATATTATATTTTATAAACCTATTTCCCGGGGTTTAGTCTCTATTTGCTTCCTTCAGTCTTGTAGTTGTAAATAATATTTACAAAAAAAATTACATCATTCTGTGGTTATTTTTCAGTAGTTGAGCCACTCCGTGGTTCTACACAGAAGTTAATAAACACAACTTAATGTAATGACAGTCATCACTAATTAATGGCTATGATCCCAATCTGTCACACCCTCGCCGGAGATGCGACGAAACATGGAACTATCAGTCTCATAGGGAAGGTTCAAGGCCAACCCATTATACAAGCTGATTTTTGACTTTGTGTATTACAGAATAAAAAATAAAAAAAATATTTATAAGTAAAATATTTGTTTGTTTGTTTTTAAGTGGGATTTCACTGGGTATGTTTGTTTTTAATTCGGTTTTTTCGGTCATATGTTTAAACCGAATATTTAATTAAATATATTAATTTATATATATATATATATATATTATATCGTAGATTAATTTTGGCAAACTTTAGCCTTGTAAAATAAATGTAAAATATATCCTGGTTAAAATATGAAAAAATCGAAACAGCCACGAATAACATGGGCGGTAAAAATATTTCAAATAATTTTACAAAAAATCCCACACCTTCAAATAATTTCAAAAAAAATATTCCAAATCCCACACCTTCACACCTTCAAGTATTACGACGGAACTGAAAGCTGAAAAAATATTTCAAATCCCACACCTTTCACACCTTCAAGTATTACTATTGAACTGAAAGCTGAAAGCCTGTTCGAATCCCATACCTTCAATTACTACGACGGAACGGAACTGAAGTTTGAAGACTGTTACCATGTGTTACTAATCAAGACTATTACTGTACGATTCTTCTTTGACTTCGTTACCGTCACAAGAGAGCTTACTGTCCCAAACACATTGTCATTCTCTTTAATTATAGTTTTATTTAAAGAGCCTATTACACCGTGTAGTAGTCTTGTTACATAATTACACTGTATATTAGTTTTCTCATTTGATGTAACTTCATTAAATTTCATTTGATTGATGCCCACCAAGTGTTTGTGTAAATGCCCCAAACATATTGTCTGTTCTACTAGAGCTTATTGTCCCAAACACATTGTCATTTATATATGCTTCAATTATTTGATGCATGAGGAATGGGGTGGTAATGATGTATTTGATGTTGGATTTTCACATTGTCAATTTGAATTGTTTGATGCATGAGGAATGGGCGGTAATTGTTTGGTAATTTATGTAGGATATGGAATGATCGGGGTCGATCTATTTGCTTCCATTTATGCTTCAATACATATAGGCTTATGCTACTTGTTTTTTTGTTATTTGCTTCCAATTGCTTTCATTTATGATTCAATACATGAGGAATGGGTGGTAATGATGTATTGATGTTGGAGTGTCACATTATCAATTTGAATTGTTAAATGCACGAGGAATGGGCGGTAATTGTTAGGTCATTTATGTAGGACATATAGAATGATCGGGGTCGATATATTTGCTTTCAGTTGCTTCCATTAATGCTTCAATGCATATAGGCTTATGCTACTTGCTTTCCTGTTATTTGCTTCCAATTGCATTCATTTATGCTTCGATACATATAGGCTTATGCTACTTAATTTTCTGTGAATTTGCAGGGTTTGTTGCTTCACTATGAAAGCGATAATGGCGTTTTTTGTAGCCTCCGCCGTCCGCTGTCTAGCCGCCTTCGGTTTAGCTTCTTCTCCGGCATATCAGCCTCTTCTCCGGCATCTCAGCCTCATCTCCGGTTGTTGACTTCGGTTTGTCACCATCTCCGGTTAATCTTCTTCTCAACTTTATCTCCTTTTCTGGTTTATATCTTTAGATTAAGATCTTCCATTGGATTTTTGTTGATAATTGGTGTTGATTTGGGTGATAATTCTTTTAAACACAATATAAATTTGTCAGCAAGAGACTTTCAACCACCCTGGAAATGGAAAACAAATAGCATAATTCCATAAAGTCTTGCTCTAAACTTAAAACATTTGTCTATGGTCATTCCCATATTGTTGAAGTTTTGGTTGTAAAAAAAGCCACTGTCAGGAGTTCCATCTAAATTTAAAGTAGATGCTAATTGTTAACAATTTGTTTCATATTCGAATTTGTCAACTTGTAGTCTGGTGTTAATCGACTCAACAATAATTTGTTTCATATTCAAATTTGGGGGAAAAAAAGAATTTGGTTTGAATTCGGTTCGGATAACCATTTAACGAATTCGGTTCGGTTCGGTTCGGTTCGGTTAACGGATATAACTTTTTTTTTAAAAAACAAACAAACCGTTAACCGAACCGATGAACACCCCTACTTGCCTTTTCAAAGCAGTCTATTACAGTCCTTCTGATCTTCTGAGCATCTTCAATTCCTGAATTGATTAATCACGCCACTGGAAGAGAAATTGGTAATTACACAGAAGAGAAGACTGGCTTCTTTGTAGTAATAACTAGAAAGATTCCGAAGCATGACAACTATTCTAGCATTATTGGTTCCTGCTTTTATCAACCCTAAAGAGATAACTTATGTATCAGCATCATGACTGGACAATTTAACGATGGTACAAACCTGCATAGCCAATACTACAAAGTAATTGTGTACCTTCCTATTGGACCTGTTGCAACATTTAGTCTGAAACATTTCCTTTCTCTTGCAAGAAGCTCCTGTTAATTTCATTAAAAACAAACCTAATAATAAAAATACAAAATGAGAGAAATATATTGTTAACCTTATAACTCATGTCACGACCAAATAAACCCATAAAATAAAAATTAGTCTTGAACACAATTCAACATTCAAACTTCAAATTTTTTCCTAGGTTTATGAAAGGTTAATAGTGGCTGTTTCAATTTTTTCATCTTGCTGAGAGGAAGAAGAAGAGGGTGAATAGGGGATGATGGCATGGTTGTTTTTCGATACTGTTGGGTTTTAAATAAGGATTTTTCTTTGCTTGTTTTTGGTATTCATGAATGTGTGTTTTAGTGTTTGTTTCCTTATTTTTTGCGAGCCCTAGGTTTCGAGCCCGGGTCTCCCGAGCCAAACACACACATATACATATAATGTTATTTTTATGTCTTGCAAAATATATTGGTTTGGTTGAGTTAGGTATTTAAGCAAAATCAGTTTGGGTTATTCAATATGTAAAAGAATAAATAGATGTTGAAAGGAATAATTAGATATTTTAGGGAAGATATTAAAAAGAATAATTAACAAGAACAATCGATTACGTAAATGATTAAATAGATATTGTAATGAATAATTCAACGGGTAAAAGAATAAATACATATTGTAATGAACAATTCAAGGTGTAAAAGAATAAATACAATACAAAGAGTTGTGTTAGTTTGGAACCGGCTTTTTCGGTTAACCGGTTCGGTTCCACCGGTTAGAGATTTTCGGGTAGTGAAAACGATTTGAAACCGGTTCGGTTCTACGGTCAAACCCGGTTTCCAAAAACCGGTCAAAACCGGTTTTTGCCGGTTAACCGATTTGCGCAACACTAATCAACATGCCATCATTCTAATTAATAATGTAAAAATTAATATTAGATTTTTTTATTTTTAGGTACAGTTATAAGTGAAAATTTGATATACCCGTTTATCAAATTTGAAAAAAAAAACACAAACGCTCTCACACGCTCATCTCCTCTCCTGATCTGCGACGTCTTCCGGCAAATTCCGACTGGCAGCCCTGCAGCAATCGATTTGTCTTCTCCGGCCACCATCGGCCACCGATTCAGCCACCAGAAGTCGATTTTCAAGGTACAGTCTATTTGAAGCTAGTTTTTTTTTCTTTTTGTTCCTGTTCGTCATGTTTTGATTTTCGTTGATATGTGTGATTCTGTGCAAAATTAGGGTGATTTTTCCTCAAATTGGTGCTTTATTGAATGAAAATTGTGTTTTTACATAGTTTTATGTTTGTGTGATGTTCAAATTTAGGGTTTTGAAATTGCTAATTGATGTATTTGGTGTTTAATTTGCTGTTCAAATTTAGGCGATCAATTTTCTTTTTAAATTGCTACATGAAGTTCTTTAGAAATTGGTTGGTTGGATTAGGTGCTTAATTTGCTGGTTTGATTAGAAGTTGAGTGAGGTTTTGAATATATATTTTACCAAAGGAAAAGGGATTTGAGGCTCTGAGGTTCTCTACATTCTGATGTTCTCTACATTCTTTGATTTTCGTTGATATGTGTGATTCTGTGCAAAATTAGGGTTTTTTTTCAGACAAGTAGAGCATTCAAACAAACACAAAGACATAGTTTTAGCACACACAACAAACATGAGTCCTAACCGGCCTACATGAACCGGTAACATACCTCTCTTTTAGAACACATTACAGATGTCCTAACCAGCCTACACAAACCGGAAACCAAAGCAAATAAGGTGTTTTAGTTGTTTGAAAAAAACATAACCAGCAAATCACAACCAAGAGTAGGATCACTATTCAATTTTCCTATCAATAGTTCAATTAGTTTACTTATCAACCAATTAACAAGTAATTTGATTCATCAAACTATTAAGCTAATTCATCATAATCATCCTCAACCAATAATTTCTCCATCATAAGAATTTTAAAGAGAATGAAATTGTTAGGGGTTCTTTTCAGAACACCCGTTCACGGTTCGATTCAAAACCGCGAAACTGTCTAAACTCGTCAACGATTTGGTTTAACGATCGGTTTTTTCCCAAACATTTGGTCGGTCGGTTTCAAAAGTTCAAAATTGTAATAAACAATTTGGCATACGGTTTCCATGAAAAAACGGTCATAAAAAACCAAACCGGACCGTATATGTGTGTGTATAGATTGAGGTAAATAAGTTATGCGTGATATTAAAAAATACATTTGGACTTGGTGTAACTAGTTCACCTAGAACTATAAAAAGTTTGGTTTGATTCGATTTTATTTTTAACATGATCAAGAACCCAAAACATAAACTAAACCGTTGATAACGGTTTGGTTTTGGTTTTCATTATTCAAAAACAATTGGTAGCATTTTGGTTTACGGTTCCACCTAAAAATGGTAAAAGCGGACCACGAACATCCCTAAGCATGAGACTTGCCGAAAATCGAAATTCTTGATCAATGAAGGAACAATATCACCATTAAGATACCAGAGTGGATGATTGACTCAATGATTATTACATGGTAACACATTTATCTTCGAAATATGTTTGCCTTCCCGCCTGTAACATCACTGTACATTCGGTTGTCCGTACATCCGTACGATTGTACTGTTACGACCTGAGATTTATTATTATTAATGATAATGAATTATTTATTGATATTATTGATGATTATCACTGTTACTGGTGTACATGGTTAGAACATATTATACACGTAAACCATGGGGAGCTTAGTTATAACTCAACTAAACAGAACCAGAGAGTTTATCGCAGTTATATTGTTGAAGATTATGGATTTGGTTTGGAAATGGAAAGGGGATTTGAGTTGGTTGTTGTTTGGGTTACTAAACATAGTCAAGGACACATGGTCATGGTTTATCGAAATAGCGGTGGTACGGTGGCTAGGGCAGTTGCAACTGACCCTTACATATGCCCTATACATATGCATATTTCGGTCTATCATGGATGTGTCAGTGACTAGGGTTTAGTGGGTTTTGGATTGGGTTTGATAATATTAAAGTTAATAAAATAATAAAAGTGTAATTTGAAATGAACACGCGATGGTGAGGTTACGAACATAATTAAAACGCGAATATTAATTCAGAAATGCTACTTAATAAATGTATTCGCGTGGGTGACGATTCACACGAATATAATTATTGAGAATAATATTCTGAAACAATATTCCATAAATTGTAAATCGAATCGAAATACGATACGAGCGTTGCATTCGCAAAGGTGACGATCTTTACGAATACGTATGCAAGTAACGCGTTTCGACGATATAACAAAACAATACCAATCGATATTACATTAATAAATGAAAACTAAAAATATTTATTAGGAATCACAACATAAAACAAGAGTTGAATAATCGTTTTAGTTAAATAAATAAGTTACCGTAAATAAAACGGAATCGTTTCACGAAACAATTTATTTAAAATTATTTTATTAAACGAAACTTATTTAGTTAAACATCTTACATTTTAAATATGTTTTACGTTAAAATCGAGTGTTTTCATAATTTTAACGCGATAAAAACGAAATTGAGTACGGGGGATCGACACGCGATATTAGGAAGAAACTCTTCTTCTTCTTCTTCTCCCTCATTATTCCAACCCACTCTCTCTCTCTACACTCTCATTTTCGCCATAGCTTTCTCTCTCTACCTTCTCTCTAGATTTTCTTCTTCATTCCTTGACGGAATCGTGAGATCTTGGTGCCCAAACGACCGCGTGAACGAGAGGAACAAGAGGATACAAAGAAATCTTACATTGGATCAGTATTTCGAGGTAGATCTAAGTATTTATGTGCGGTTTTGTTGTAATTCACGAACCTTACTACATGTCGATGTTATGACCGACTTAAACCTTTGAAAAATATTAAAATAAACTAGTAGGGTTGTTGGGGAGCCATGGTTAGAACCTGCAAGTCTAGGGATATGGTGAGGAAGATGATGAATAGGTGTTGGATCGTGGGAACATGTGCAGATCAGGGAACCTTCATATGGGAGCCGAACCCTTGGCCACCTAACCCATATGGGCCGAACCTTGACTGAAAAACTAGACATGGCCGAACCCTATCCCTGGCGAACCTTCGCCCTTGACCGAACCTAATCAAGTGCAGCGAACCATCTTGCAAGACTCACGAACCATCAGGCTAAACGAACCCCTCTGGTCCACGAACCTTTGGATGTTAGATGAGCCTTTATGTTCCACGAACCTGGATGAATTTTCTTAACCGAACCATAAGGGTTCGTGGAGCAGCACTTTCAACGAACCTTGGTCCCATGTTAGCCGAACCTTGTACTGCCAACTGATGAAGCCGAACCCTCTTTAGATGGCCGAACCTAAGTGTAAACAAGCTTAGGTCCGCTGCCCCTTAGGCCGACAAAGTCTTGGTGATGAACGAGGGTTAGGGGGAAAGGTTTAAAACCTTAGGAAATTCATGGAAAAATCATGCATGCATAGAAACTTGAGGTTGCCACCTTTCTTGATAATTTAAGTTTCAAATTATTGGGTTTTAAATGATGTAAACACTTTATGAGAATCCATTAAACATAAATCCTCTAATACTTGAATCGAGTTTATCACTTAAATTATGGTGATTGAGTGAAGTATTTATGCATGCATGTTACAAGAACCATCTTGTCCTCATTCTAACCTAAGTTTCTTTAAAATTCTAGCGTTATAGGGGACTTGAAAGTGTTGTGTAAAACCCCAACTTTTCATGTTGGCAATTTAATTACAATTATTTTAAAACACAAAGTGGGGTTTATAAAATAGATGAATATGATGGAGTTGAATAACCATGTATGTAGGTATGTTAATTGTAATGACTTAACTTGGAATAATTAAACTAAGTTAACGAAACAACGGATCATCAAAAGCAAATACTAATGAACACTCTTAATAAATAAAACACTTATACTCACGAACACAAGTACATGATAAATACAGGTGTTTGAGTTGCTTTTGAGTCCTCTTACGTGAGCGCGCATTATTCATACACACGGAATCTAAGGACTTAGGTGAGTTCTCATAACCTCCCTTTCTTTAAATTGTTTTGTTTTAAAAACTCGGAGGTGAAACATGTATACCAAATTAAATATTAATTTGATAACACAAGGTTAATACCTGTTTATCAATATGATATTCACATTTAAAATTATCATTATTTATGGATTATCTCTTACATTTATATATCCGTGTAAACATTGTCATTGACTTCGGTCAATAACAAAGATTACATGTATGGTCACAAACTCCATGAATCATTTCCTTTAACTTCGGTTATTTGCTTTGACATCATGTATTGTCACGTGGATGGTTTCCACTCCGTGAATCATCGCCTTTAACTTCGGTTAATTGCTTTGACTTCATGTATAGTCACGTGGTTAGCTACCACTCCATGGATCATGTCTTTAACTTATGTTAATTACATAATGTCCATGTATAGTCACAGATATTATTTGAGATTATTGATGTTGAGATTGGTTGAATGGTTATGTGATTGATTATTTATTATTGACTATGATTATCTTTGATTGACTATGACTTAATTGATATGTGGTTATATGTTGATTGAATGTTTGATGGTTGAATTGATGGATGTGTGTTGGATTATCTCATACAGGTACTCTTGTGAATTTCCTCAAATAAACCATAAGTTTTTATACTAATTTTAACTAAACTTTTATAAAACTCTTTTAAGCGCAAACTTTTAAACTCATTTTATTCAAACACTTTTAAGTATAAAAACTTGTGATTACTCACCAACTACTTTGTAGTTGATACTTGATTTCTCACATGTTCCTGGTAATGAAGACAAGTAGGATGAGGAGGATGATCTTATCTATTTTGGACATCATCACATAGGATTCTTGGACTTAGCTAATTAACTAAATTTCTGGCGATTAGAGTTTAGTTAGTTTAGCTAAATCTTTTGTGTATTTGATGTATTTAATTCATGATGAACATGATTTTTGTGTAAACATTTAATTGGTTTGATTGATATGTGATGATTTAATTTAGATGCCCACGAGCTTTTGAACAATCTACACATCCCTCGTGGCATCCCGACGTTTCCGCCATCGGTCGGGGTGTTACAGATTGGTATCTGTCACACCCCAGGCCGGCGGGAACGGATCGTGTTTTCCCGTCGGGCGGAAGGTTCCCGGGGCGCGATATCTTTGAGTGATAATCAAATGATCAGATTGTTTACATAGCACATGAGATATAAATGAGAAATGCTAACATGATATGAAATAGAATTACAAAGTTAAATTATATTGTACATCATAATTTAACTAAGTAAATCTAATCAAAAGAATCAATGAGTTTATATCTTGTATCTATGCAAGATATCCAAACGTGATTCACGGTTGTCATCCCAAAAGTATGCAATCAAAGGTAAGCTAGGTCTTCTAAAAGTCCACTAGTTTAGTACTTGCATATATGTATCTACACCTGTCCGTCACCTAAGAAAACATGCATTTAAACAAAGTGAACACTAGGTTGGTGAGTTCATAAGTAAGTTAATTAAAAACCTTGATTCATTCACATGCACAATCACAATATGAAATTTGTTACTTGTATGCCATTTGTTCACTTGTTCACCCAATGGCTTCTCAATAGTTATATTTACAAGTAATATTTCATCCTAGTAGTGATGCTTATATATAGGGCATATGTAAGGGAACTAAGCCCTAGCCAACATCCCACCACACCACTACTAGAACTCCACACAACTTGCAATACAACTATTGATTTCCATTCCCAACCCACTTGTTCATGTTATTCTTGAATCACCTGTAATAACTTGTATAGAATAATATAATGCAGTAATTACTGTTATCGAACCGAAGTTTAGATAACCATTTTATGTTAAGGATGTTAGATTTATCAAATCTGTTCCTTTTATTATATATTTGTGGCGTTAACTATTATTACACTTTTAGGTATTTATGAGTGTTAGTTAACCTCTTGTAATTTGTTCTTGAACTATAGTGCATAGAGCATAAAAGGAATCCATTTGAATCCTCACGTAATCAGATTCCAATGCATCCGATTTACCTCTACCACTTTGTATGTCTGTTGTCCTCAACGAAAACTATTACTAGTAGTGAAACATGAGGTAAGATCAATTCCTTAACCTACTAATCAATAGGATCCCGTTGGATTAATTACTTATCACTGCAGATTAATATCACCATGTGTCGCTTACTAGAACCTGACTTGAAGTCGCCCTGTCACCGGTCATACGTTACCGGCCAATGAATCAATATGATCAACATACTAGCCCTACAAGCTAGAGGTTTGTCAAACCTATGGTACCACTATGCTATCGTCGGTTTAGTCACGTCAAACTAACTGGTCAGCGAATTAAAGGGGCTTACATGATCTACTTGAACAATTTGGCACATGATTGAAATGATATAAATGCAACAGGTCAATAGTAACTAATTGTAATTATATTCACTTGTATTCTTGTTCCCATTGTCATATATTCTCAGTGATATTAACAAAGTTAAATAAGCACTTGTCTTATTACATTATGTTAATCGTTTGAGTGAATGATGTTGTTATCATGAAGTTACATTATCATGATTATCATTCTTTGTTCCTTGTTCTCTTGTAATATGTATTAAATTGAAAAGCTGAGTGTTATAAGAACTAGTCTTAATACACTTACTTAATTATTGTATCGAATGATGTAATAAAGATGTGTTATCTTTATATCATTCTTATGTCTTGTTCTTGTCATCTTGATCCTTGTAATTGATTCTATGTAAATTCTTGTAAGAATAACTAAGTGTTGTAAGAGATAATCATACAACTATGTTATTCTATTGTATTGATGAGTTATGATATTAGAATATCATAATCACCTTATTTTCCCTGTCATCATGCAATCATACAAGCAAGCATACAATGATATATGATAATAAACAATTTAATATCATTTAATCAAAGTATTAACAATATGTAAGCAAAACTTTTAGGTAAATAAAAGTAAAGCATGATTCTCAGCCCCGAGAGTTAAAATCAGTAAAGATTAAAGAAAAGGGGCATATGAACTCACCTAGAGTTGTCCAATACTTGTTGGTTTTGATCACCATTCGGCCCTGTTTAGTTTCCAAGGGTGTTGAAATCATATTCTTATTGAGTTTAAGTCTTTACTCTTTGTTATTGACCTTGCGTCCATCTTGAATTTTTATAGTGATGAAAGAGTCTTAATTTAAAACTTAGGTTTAAGTTAAAGGTTGTCAACCTTGTATTAATACATAGTTATAAATGATTTTACAATCTCCAATTTAGTTTACTTATAAAATTCGTTCCATTGCCTCGTTAACTAGGTGGGCCGAATGTGTGTGTCAAACCACTTGGGCCAAAACATTGAATTGGACAAGTTAATTGGACCAAATACTTGCGGTTGATTCAAAACAATTGGGCCGAAGCTTTTGTGTGTGGGCCGAAAGATTATTTGGGCCCTAATGTGTGTTGTTCTATGCTGGGCCGAATTCTTGGGCTGTTTGTCAAACAAAAGTGTTGCGCTGTTATTGGGCCCTGGTTGTCAATATTGGGCCGTAACAGAATGAAGTTGGGCCAAAAAAAAGTGACTGATTTGTCTTAACCGAAACAGCATGCTGGGCCAAGACAAATGGGCTGTTGGGCTACACCAAGAAATATTGGGCTAGTAGATAACTGGATCGGCTAGTTGGGCCCAAGAATGTTGCAGCCGAGAAAGCAAATCCGAAGGGTTCGGTCATGGGGATGGGTTCGGCCACCTTGAACTCAGTTCGCAAAGGTTCGTTGAGTACAGAAGGCTCGGCGGTTATGAGACCAAATGGTTTGGCTGGTGATGTTTGTCAGCAGGAAGGTTCGTTTAGGGTTGAAGATGGGTTCGTCCCTGTGAACACTTCGGCTAAGGTTCGTCATCCTGGTGTTCAACAGTAGGGTTCGTTGTCTGGTCAAGGTTCGTAGACAGTGCATGGGTTCGTGAGATCTAGACATGATGGATTCGGCGATGGTTCGTGGAACCTCAAAGGGTTCGGCATCTGTAGTGAGGGTTCATCGAACGTGTAGTAGGGTTCGTGGCTGCATACACGCTCACGAAAGTTCGGCCAAGGCGCCCAGCACATGCACAGGTTCGGCTACAAACACGAAGCTCAAATACCTTTCACCACCTCCATCAACTCTTCGAACCCCGGTCGGTGCTCAGGACCTTGTTGGTGCGAGCAGCTTCTGGTGGTCAGGTGGTGTGAAAATGAGCGAGTAGGGTTAACCGGTTAGGGTGGTTTCGAACAAGATGGTGAAAAACCCTATTTTCTCAGCTATTGCACGCATCATACCTCAATTTTGGCTGGAAGAATCCCAAGATCCGTTGTACTTTTGTGTAGAGCTCGTCAAGGGCTTAGCGTGAGTTCAAGAATCACTCAAATCGGGTAAGAAATGAAGAAGTTATGGAAGCTTGAAGGTTGAAAATGGAGATTAATGGTGGTAGCCGGAAATTTGATCTAGAGAGAGATTAGAAATGTGTAAAATGGAATAAATGGCTACATTTAGAGTATTTATACTCCGAGTGGGTTCGGGTTCGTTTCGGTTGCTCGGTTCGCGTTTTTGTCGCGTATCCGGATTTTTACGCGTAATTTAAATAAAATAAATAAAAGAAAATTCTTTTAATTAATTGATGAGTTTCAAAATTGTAAAATGTTATTTATCTTATTTTATTAAATTTATTATCGTTTGCGTCGTTTTTCGCTTCGTTTCGTCGAATCGCGTCACCATCACGCGTATTCGTTCGAATCGTCATTCGAACGAACACGACGATGGTTTTGCTTTCCGACTTTTGTTTTCTACTTTCCAGTTATCATTTCAGAACGTTAAACTCACAGATATGTTTGTGTGAATCGTCACCCACGCAAACACACTGTCAGTTCGTTATTCTGAAATGACACTGTAATGTTGTTTTAATTGTGTTTCCTCACTGTCGGACTCAACTAAACACCTTGATATCACATTGAATTGTCGGCAATCTGATTCCTGTCATCTATGGATTTCAGATCGCAACCGATTTGTTTCTGATAATTGTTTGAGCACCGTTGTTTCTCATGATTTGTTGTGTTAACTGTAATTAAGTTTTCACTTAATAAACACAACTAATGTTTCTAATGTACGTTGCACTTACTGTATCTAAGTTTACACAAAAATACGTACAACGATTTCTTGTATTTAAGAATCTGTTAATACAAACACTGTTTACACACATGTACGTACACATAGTTACTGTAGAAAGTACACGCACCGTACGGACTTGCCGGTCTGGTACTAGTTGTCACAGTATCAGAGCCTGGGTTATAGGGAATTAGGTTACTAGAAATAGTTGACCTAGTCTATAACCGTAGGATACCCTAGTATGAATTAATTCATACATTAGTTAGTATATTTAGGATTTCATGCTTATGTGTTTATTACATGTTAACTGAACTCCTGTTATACATCTGAATTATATATACTGCTTACATGTTTACTTGTGCCCTAATGATTCGATAAGGACATACACGTGGTGTATCGTAAAGGTGGTGGGACGTTGGCTAGGGCAGTTGCGACTGACCCTTACATATGCCCTATATATACCATTTACGGTACATTAGGTGGATGTTAGTATTGAAGAATGTGGGAACTACATGTTTGGGAAATTATCTGTTTAGGAAATTAACTGCTTAGGAATAATCTGCTTTAGGGAATTATTTGTTTGATCTATAAACTCCGGGCAAGGACACACTCGTGGTATACTACAAAGGTGGTGGGATGTTGGCTAGGGCAGTTGCGACTGACCCTTACATATGCCCTATACATATACCATTTGTAGTATATTGGGGGTCTGTCAGTGTCAGGAACTTAGGATATTATTAGGAATTGTTGTAAGGTTATGATTGATGGGTTGTTGATGGTATGTTGGTTGAGAATGGCTTGGATTGACTCATGGATGATCACATTTGATAGACACTTATAAAAACACTTATGAATACACTTATTGGACACGTAGGGTGCATAGAATCAACGAACAATACGAACGATTAGTAATGGATTGTAAGACTTGGATGATGATATAGACACTTAGTAAACATATAAACGCATAGTGGTGATACTGACACTTAGTGATGGTATGGACACTTGATGAAAATAAATTATAGGGAAGATATGAACACTTAGTGACAATAAGAGCACTTAGTGATGATATGAACCCTCATTGATAATTATTGACATTGGGATTAGTATGGATTTCTAGTGAACTTAGACATTAGGGGAACTTTAATGTCAGGTGAACTTAGACATTAGGTGAACTTAGAAATAGGCAAACCTACATGTCAGGTGAACTTAGACATTAGGCAAACCTAATTGTCCAAGGGAAATTAGAGACCACTTTACTCAAAATTATCCTACCTAGGATAAGGTTGTGAAGTGAGACTATGGTAAAATACATGATACACTCTAAATTCTAACAAGGGCATAATCGTGGTGCAATGAAACGGTGGTGGGATGGTGTAGGGGAGATTGCGATCTACCTCTGCATATGCCCTATATATAAGCTTGTTGCATTGCATCGGGAGGTTGTTAGTGTTGGTATATGGTGGAGAATGTATGGAAACTTAGGAATAGTTAGCTAATATTAGTTATGACCAACTAGGACACTTAGTATAATATTAGGAAATTTATAAATGTTATGAGTCTAATGACAGATAGGAGAAAAACATAGTTCCTATATGTAATCCTAACTGTCTAAATGAACTCATTTGACCATTGTTTGTATGACTTACGTTGTAAACGGTAGTAACATGTTTTTAATTTCTCAGAAAAATGCCGCCGCGCCGTCACAACGAGGATGATACAAACACGAACAATGGGGATGCTAGGAACAGTAATTCCAACTCGGGCATACAAGAGTTGGCTAACCTCATTTCTGGCTTGGTTAATCAGTTGACTCAAGCAAATCAGTCTCTCACTCAGAGCAGAGGTGGTGCAAACCCACCAACTTGCACATTCAAACACTTCAACTCTTGTAATTCACTGAAGTTTAGGGGATCTGAGACTGCCACTGGTCTACTTGAGTGGTTTGAGAGCATGGAGAATACCTTCATCAACAGCGACTGCCCCGAGAATTTGAAGGTGCGCTATGCCACCAGTGTTTTCCAAAAGAGAGCACTAACTTGGTGGAATGGGGAGAAGCGAACTAGGGGAGTTGATGCTGCCCTAGCACTGACTTGGACTGAGGTCAAGAACTTGATGACCACTGAATTCTGTCCTCCCAGTGAAATGAGGAAACTGGAGACTGAGTTCTGGGAACTCAAACAAGATAGTGGCGAGAACGTCATCTACAACACTCGTTTTCACGAGTACAGTCTGCTGGTGCCTCATCTGGTGACACCACTAGAGAGAGCTATTGAGAAGTATATCGGCGGGCTGCCGATGCAGATTCAAGACACTGTCTATGGGAGCAACCCCAAAACACTTGAGGCTGCGATCCGTTTATCTGCAACTCTTACTGACAATCATGTGAAGAATAGAACACTTACAAGGAAGGGAACGAAGAAGGCTGAGGTGAAGACTGCTACAAAAGAAACCAAGACTGAAGTCAAGTCTGAAGCTGATAGTTCATCAAAGAGTAGCAACAAAAAGAGGAAGACCAGGAACTTCATGGTCACTGCTCCTGCTGCTAAGTCTACGCAGCAATCATCCAACAACACCACTGCCAGAAATTACACTGGGAATACTCCCCAATGTAATACTTGCAGATATCATCATATGCCAAACTTGCCTTGTCGCGTCTGCAAACAACTGCAGCAAGTACGACCATTTTGCTAATGTTTGCCGGAGTGCACCGCAAGCACAAAGGATGCAACATGCACCGCTTGCACTGCCAGCTCCTCAAGCTCAACCTATTCCAGCTATACCTGTTCGCCAGGTACCTCAAGCACAGGCGAGAGCCTGTTATGAGTGTGGTGAAGTGGGTCACTTTAGAAATCAATGCCCAAAGTTGACTGGAAATAATCAGAGGGTGGCAAGAGGCCGGGCGTTCCAACTAAATGCTCCAGCTACTCAAGCCAACCAGGACGTGGTCAACGGTACATTTCTGATCAACAAATCTTATGCATCTGTCTTATTTGATTCTGGTGCCGATAGGAGTTTCGTTTCATATGATTTTGAATGCTTGCTTGGTAGAACACGTACATATTTAGATAAACCGTTCAATGTGGAGGTGGCTGACGGAAACACTATTGATATTGACACTGTTATTATTGGATGTACTGTGAACTTAAGTGATCACGTTTTCGCAATTGATCTCATACATGTGCATCTTGGTAGCTTTGATGTTATCATAGGCATGGATTGGTTAGCCACCCACAGAGCGGAAATAGTTTGCCATGAGAAGTACATTCGTATTCCATTACCTTCGGGTGAAACTTTACGGGTCTTTGGAGAAACTTCTAGTAGAGGTCTTAAACTGATGTCCTGCACTAAAGCACATAAGTACCTTAGGAAGAAATGTAGTGCATTCTTAGCTCACATTATGGAGAAGAAAGAGAAAGGAAAGAAAATTGAAGATGTTCCAGTGATACGAGATTTTCCAGAAGTATTTCCAGACGATTTGCCGGGTCTTCCACCAGAACGCCAAGTAGAGTTTCGAATCGACTTAATACCTGGTGCGAACCCAGTTGCTAAAGCTCCCTACAGACTTGCACCTTCAGAGTTGCAAGAATTGGCGAGCCAGCTGCAAGAACTGACTGATAAAGGATTCATTCGCCCGAGCCATTTGCCATGGGGTGCACCAGTCCTGTTTGTCAAGAAAAAGGATGGGTCATTTCGAATGTGAGTCGATTATCGCGAACTGAACAAGCTCACAATTAAGAATCGATATCCACTGCCGCGTATCGATGATCTCTTCGATCAGCTTCAAGGCTCGGCATGGTTTTCAAAGATCGATCTTAGGTCTGGGTATCATCAGCTTTGCGTACATGATGATGATATTCCCAAGACAGCTTTTAGAACGAGATATGGCCATTATGAATTTCTGGTAATGCCTTTCGGCCTTACCAATGCACCTGCGGTTTTCATGGACCTCATGAACCGTGTCTGCAGGCCATACTTGGATAAATTTGTGATCGTATTCATTGATGATATTCTGATCTACTCAAAGACCAAGGAAGAACACGAGAAACACCTTAAGTTGGTTTTGGAGATCCTAAGAGAAGAGCGACTGTATGCCAAATTCTCTAAATGTGAATTTTGGCTTAAGGAAGTTCCATTCTTGGGGCACATAGTCAACGAATATGGTGTTCATGTGGATCGTGCAAAGATTGATGCGGTAAAGAATTGGAGTACACCGAAGACACCGACAGAGATTCGATCATTTCTTGGACTTGCCGGTTACTATCGGCGGTTTATTTCGAACTTCTCCAGGATTGCTGTCCCTCTCACTTCTTTGACTCAGAAGAATAAGCCATATGAGTGGGGACCGAAGCAAGAAGAGGCATTTCAGACTTTGAAGCAGAAACTTTGTGATGCTCCTGTCTTGACACTACCTGACGGAAATGATGATTTTGTGGTTTATTGTGATGCATCCAACCTAGGTCTCGGTTGTGTCCTCATGCAACGGGGAAAATTTGTGGCTTATGCATCAAGACAGTTGAAAATTCACGAGAAGAACTATACTACACACGACTTGGAACTTGGTGCAGTCGTGTTTGCTTTGAAGATATGGAGACATTATCTTTATGGCACGAAGTGTGTAGTATTCACTGACCATAAGAGTCTGCAACATATTCTAAATCAAAAGGAACTTAATATGAGACAACGAAGATGGGTTGAACTGTTAAATGATTATGACTGTGAAATTCGCTACCATCCTGGTAAAGCGAATGTAGTAGCAGATGCGCTTAGTCGCAAAAGTCAAGTTCAGATCCATAGCGTCCGAGTGCACACAAATCTCCGTAATGATGTTCTCACAGCCCAACAACACTCATTAGCTCAAGACAATTTGAAGAATGAGATGTCTTGTGGGGCTGAGATATTATTGGAAACTAAGGATGATGGGTTGATGTATTATTTGAATCGGTTGTGGATACCGAACAGGGGTGATCTTAGGATGGTGATTATGGATGAAGCTCATAAGTCTCGTTACTCAATTCATCCGGGTTCTGATAAGATGTATCAAGACCTTAGGGACTTGTACTGGTGGCTCGGTATGAAGAAAGATATTGCTGAGTATGTGTCCAAGTGCCTTAACTGTGCTAAAGTCAAGGCAGAACACCAGCGACCTTTGGGATTGTTATTACAATCAGAGATACCGATATGGAAGTGGGAGAATATCTCCATGGATTTCATTACTAAGCTCCCACGAACCACAAACGGTAAAGACAGTATTTGGGTGATAGTTGATAGATTAACCAAGTCGGCTCAATTCTTACCGATACGTGAAACGTACCATGTGCGGAAGTTAGCGAGTATCTACATTGACGAGATTATCAGCCGACATGGTATTCCCTTAAGAATAATATCGGACCGTGATGCTCGTTTCACAGCACGATTTTGGGAATCACTTCATGAAGCGTTTGGAACAAGACTGGATCTTAGCACCGCTTATCATCCTCAAACGGATGGTCAAACGGAGCAAACGATTCAAACATTGGAAGACATGTTGAGAGCTTGTGTCATCGATTTCGGTGGCAATTGGGATAGCCATTTACCGTTGGTTGAGTTCTCGTATAACAACAGTTATCACGCGAGCATTGGTATGGCTCCGTTTGAAGCTCTTTATGGCAGGAAATGTCGGTCACCTATTTGTTGGACCGAAGTCGGCGATTTGCAGATTACAGGTACTGAGATTATTCAGGAAACGATTGACAAGATCCGCCAGATCCACGACAATCTGTTAACTGCTCGCAGTCGATAGAAGAGCTACGCGGATAAACGGAGAAAACCTTTAGAGTTTAAAGTGGGAGATATGGTATTGCTAAAAGTGTCGCCTTGGAAGGGCGTTGTTCGATTCGGAAAGAAAGGGAAGCTTGCTCCACGATATGTTGGCCCTTTTAATATCCTTGAACGGATCAGGAAGGTTGCCTATAAGTTGGAACTTCCTCCTGAAATTGGTAACGTGCACCCGACGTTCCACATGTCCAATCTAAGAAAGTGCTTAGCTGATCAGGATCTTCAGGTACTACTCGATGACATTCGCATTGATGATACCATGCACTTAATTGAAAGACCAGTGGAGATAATGGATCGTGAGGTTAAAAAGCTCAAACGCAGTAGAATTCCAATTGTCAAAGTACGTTGAGAATTGAAGCGAGGTCCATAATTCACTTGGGAGCGAGAAGATCAGATGAAGCTAAAGTACCCACATTTATTTTCTACGGTCACTCCAAGTTGAATTTCGGGACGAAATTCCTAAGCATGAGACTTGCCGAAAATCGAAATTCTTGATCAATGAAGGAACAATATCACCATTAAGATACCAGAGTGGATGATTGACTCAATGATTATTACATGGTAACACATTTATCTTCGAAATATGTTTGCCTTCCCGCCTGTAACATCACTGTACATTCGGTTGTCCGTACATCCGTACATCGGTACGATTGTACTGTTACGACCTGAGATTTATTATAATTAATGATAATGAATTATTTATTGATATTATTGATGATTATCACTGTTATTGGTGTACATGGTTAGAACATATTATACGCGTAAACCAAGGGGAGTTTAGTTATAACTCAACTAAACAGAACCAGAGAGTTTATCGCAGTTATATTGTTGAAGATTATGGATTTGGTTTGGAAATGGAAAGGGGATTTGAGTTGGTTGTTGTTTGGGTTACTAAACATAGTCAAGGACACAAGGTCATGGTTTATCGAAATAGCGGTGGGACGGTGGCAAGGGCAGCTGCGACTGACCCTTACATATGCCCTATACATATGCATATTTTGGTCTATCATGGATGTGTCAGTGACTAGGGTTTAGTGGGTTTGATAATATTAAAGTTAATAAAATAATAAAAGTGTATTTTAAAATGAACACGCGATGGTGAGGTTACGAACATAATTAAAACGCGAATATTAATTCAGAAATGCTACTTAATAAATGTATTCGCGTGGGTGACGATTCACACGAATATAATTATTGAGAATAATATTCTGAAACAATATTCCATAAATTGTAAATCGAATCGAAATGCGATACGAGCGTTGCATTCGCAAAGGTGACGATCTTTACGAATACGTACGCAAGTAACGCGTTTCAACGATATAACAAAACAATATCAATCGATATTAAATTAATAAATGACAGCTAAAAATATTTATTAGGAATCACAACATAAAACAAGAGTCGAATAATCGTTTTAGTTAAATAAATAAGTTACCGTAAATAAAACGGAATCGTTTCACGAAACAATTTATTTAAAATCATTTTATTAAACGAAACTTATTGAGTACGGGGGATCGACACGCGATATAAGGAAGAAACTCTTCTTCTTCTTCTCCCTCATTATTCCAACCCACTCTCTCTCTCTACACTCTCATTTTCGCCATAGCTTTCTCCCTCTACCTTCTCTCTAGATTTTCTTCTTCATTCCTTGACGGAATCGTGAGATCTTGGTGGCCAAACGACCGCGTGAACGAGAGGAACAAGAGGATACAAAGAAATCTTACATTGGATCAGTATTTCGAGGTAAATCTAAGTATTTATGTGCGGTTTTGTTGTAATTCACGAACCTTACTACATGTCGATGTTATGACCGACTTAAACCTTTGAAAAATATTAAAATAAACTAGTAGGGTTGTTGGGGAGCCATGGTTAGAACCTGCAAGTCTAGGGATATGGTGAGGAAGATGATGAATAGGTGTTGGATCGTGGGAACATGTGCAGATCAGGGAACCTTCATATGGGAGCCGAACCCTTGGCCACCTAACCCATATGGGCCGAACCTTGACTGAAAAACTAGACATGGTCGAACCCTATCCCTGGCGAACCTTCGCCCTTGACCGAACCTAATCAAGTGCAGCGAACCATCTTGCAAGACTCACGAACCATCAGGCTAAACGAACCCCTCTGGTCCACGAACCTTTGGATGTTAGACGAGCCTTTATGTTCGACGAACCTGGATGAATTGTCTTAACCGAACCATAAGGGTTCGTGGAGCAGCACTTTCAACGAACCTTGGTCCCATGTTAGCCGAACCTTGTACTTCCAACTGATGAAGCCGAACCCTCTTTAGATGGCCGAACCTAAGTGTAAACAAGCTTAGGTTCGCTGCCCCTTAGGCCGACAAAGTCTTGGTGATGAACGAGGGTTAGGGGGAAAGGTTTAAAACCTTAGGAAATTCATGGAAAAATCATGCATGCATAGAAACTTGAGGTTGCCACCTTTCTTGATAATTTAAGTTTCAAATTATTGGGTTTTAAATGATGTAAACACTTTATGAGAATCCATTAAACATAAATCCTCTAATACTTGAATCGAGTTTATCATTTAAATTATGGTGATTGAGTGAAGTATTTATGCATGCATGTTACAAGAACCATCTTGTCCTCATTCTAACCTAAGTTTCTTTAAAATTCTAGCATTATAGGAGATTTGAAAGTGTTGTGTAAAACCCCAACTTTTCATGTTGGCAATTTAATTACAATTATTTTAAAACACAAAGTGGGGTTTATAAACTAGATGAATATGATGGAGTTGAATAACCATGTATGTAGGTATGTTAATTGTAATGACTTAACTTGGAATAATTAAACTAATTTAACGAAACAACGGATCATCAAAAGCAAATACTAATGAACACTCTTAATAAATAAAACACTTATACTCACGAACACAAGTACACGATAAATACAGGTGTTTGAGTTGCTTTTGAGTCCTTTTACATGAGCGCGCATTATTCATACACATGGAATCTAAGGACTCAGGTGAGTTCTCATAACCTCCCTTTCTTTAAACTGTTTTGTTTTAAAAACTTGGAGGTGAAACATGTATACCAAATTAAATATTAATTTGATAACACAAGATTAATACATGTTTATCAATATGATATTCACATTTAAAATTATCATTATTTATGGATTATCTCTTACATTTTTATATCCGTGTAAACATTGTCATTGACTTCGGTCAATAACAAAGATTACATGTATGGTCACAAACTCCATGAATCATTGCCTTTAACTACGGTTATTTGCTGTGACATCATGTATTGTCACGTGGATGGTTTCCACTCCGTGAATCATCGCCTTTAACTTCGGTTAATTGCTATGACTTCATGTATAGTCACGTGGTTAGCTACCACTCCATGGATCATGTCTTTAACTTCTGTTAATTACATAATGTCCATGTATAGTCACATATATTATTTGAGATTATTGATGTTGAGATTGGTTGAATGGTTATGTGATTGATTATTTATTATTGACTATGATTATCTTTGATTGACTATGACTTAATTGATATGTGGTTATATGTTGATTGAATGTTTGATGGTTGAATTGGTGGATGTGTGTTGGATTATCTCATATAGGTACTCTTGTGGATTTCCTCAAATAAACCATAAGTTTTTATGCTAATTTTAACTAAAATTTTATAAAACTCTTTTAAGCACAAACTTTTAAACTCATTTTATTCAAACACTTTTAAGTATAAAAACTTGTGATTACTCACCAACTACTTTGTAGTTGATACTTGATTTCTCACATGTTCCAGGTAATGAAGACAAGTAGGATGAGGAGGATGATCTTATCTATTTTATGACATCATCACATAGGATTCTTGGACTTAGCTAATTAACTAAATTTCTGGCGATTAGAGTTTAGTTAGTTTAACTAAATCTTTTGTGTATTTGATGTATTTAACTCATGATGAACATGATTTTTGTGTAAACATTTAATTTGTTTGATTGATATGTGATGATTTAATTTAGATGCCCACGAGCTTTTGAACAATCTACACGTCCCTCGTAGCATCCCGACGTTTCCGCCATCGGTCGGGGTGTTACAGATTGGTATCAGAGCCTGGGTTATAGGGAATTAGGTTATTAGAAATGGTTGACCTAGTCTATAACCGTAGGATACCCTAGTATGAATTAATTCATACATTAGTTAGTATATTCAGGATTTCATGCTTATGTGTTTATTACATGTTAACTGAACTCCTGTTATACATCTGAATTATATATACTGCTTACCTGTTTACTTGTGCCCTAATGATTTGATAAGGACATACACGTGGTGTATCGTAAAGGTGGTGGGACGTTGGCTAGGGCAGTAGCGACTGACCCTTACATATGCCCTATATATATATATATACCATTTACGGTACATTAGGTGGATGTCAGTATTGAAGATTGTGGGAACTACCTGTTTGGGAAATTATCTGTTTAGGAAATTAACTGCTTAGGAATAATCTGCTTTAGGGAATTATTTGTTTGATCTATAAACTCCGGGCAAGGACACACTCATGGTATACTACAAAGGTGGTGGGATGTTGGCTAGGGCAGTTGCGACTGACCCTTACATATGCCCTATACATATACCATTTGTAGTATATTGGGGGTCTGTCAGTGTCAGGAACTTAGGATATTATTAGGAATTGCTGTAAGGTTATGATTGATGGGTTGTTGATGGTATGTTGGTTGAGAATGGCTTGTATTGACTCATGGATGATCACATTTGATAGACACTTATAAAAACACTTATGAATACACTTATTGGACACGTAGGGTGCATAGAATCAACGAACAATACGAACGATTAGTAATGGATTGTAAGACTTGGATGATGATATAGACACTTAGTAAACATATAAACGCATAGTGTTGATATTGACACTTAGTGATGGTATGGACACTTGATGAAAATAAATTATAGGGAAGATATGAACACTTAGTGACAATAGGAGCACTTAGTGATGATATGAACCCTCATTGATAATTATGGACATTGCGAATAGTATGGATTTCTAGTGAACTTAGAAATAGGTAAACCTACATGTCAGGTGAACTTAGACATTAGGCGAACCTACTTGTCCAAGGGAAATTAGAGACCACTTCACTCAACATTATCCTACCTAGGATAAGGTTGTGAAGTGAGACTATGGTAAAATACATGATACACTCTAAATTCTATGGGAGATTGCGATCTACCTCCGCATATGCCCTATATATAAGCTTGTTGCGTTGCATTGGGTTGCATCGGGAGGTTGTCAGTGTTGGTATAGGGTGGAGAATGTATGGAAACTTAGGAATAGTTAGCTAATATTAGTTATGACCAACTAGGACACTTAGTATAATATTAGGAAATTTATAAATGTTATGAGTCTAATGACAGATAGGAGAAAAATATAGTTCCTATATGTAATCCTAACTGTCTAAATGAACTCATTTGACCATTGTTTGTATGACTAACGTTGTAAACGGTAATAACAAGTTTCTAAATTGGTGTATAGTTTTTTGGTATGTTTTACACATTCCTTGTAGTATGGATCATGATGTTTGCAATGGAACCCAAGTTAGGGTTCATAAGAGTGAGATGGAAAAATAACTCATTTGGGGTTATTAAGAAAATTATGATTTTGTTACTGTCTAAATTTGAAAAATATGTATAGAGGTGAAATTGAGATGTTGTAGTTGTTAATAACTCATATGATGAGATTAATATGAGTTTAACCTAAATGGGTCAAATGGGATAATTTGATCCAATTAGTATAAAAGTTAGAATACAATTATCCTAGAAAGATCGAACTTGAAGGTTCGGTACACATCTGTTTTTCTATTTGTTTCTATTTAGTTTCGGTACAGTTTTATCTAGTTTTGGAGTCGATTTTAGCTGGTTCTTCACAATTTGGTAATTTCATGCTTGCAGGTAATAAACATGTCATTTTGGCACAAAAGATCAAGAAAACGAGCTCCCGGTTGAACGAGAACGGACCCAAGAACAAAAGAAGAAAAATCTGGAAATTGGGTGTTGTCGCGTAGCGCGAAGGGTATGAGAAACCCTGTTGCATAGCGTGACAAGTGGAAATTACAAAACTGCCCTTTTTAATGATTGCGGGTTGACTCGATTGTTTTGTCGGGTTGAGATGTCCCTCGCGTAGCGCGAGGGGTTTCTTGGTAACTGTCGCGGTACGCGACGGGTTCAAAAACGCAGAAAATTGATTTCTTTTCATTGAAACGGCTGAAGACGGGATTTTTAGGGTTACACTCGGCAACACAAGATCTGGGACGAGAAGGAGACGGCTAGAGGGTGTTTGGAACGTTTGGAAATCATAGGATTGAAGAATCGAGGCATTGGATCGAAGGAATTCGGGTGTTCTTCCCTCGATTTACTTTGTTTCTCTTTGATTTCCATGTTTTCTTATAGTAAACAGATTATGGTTTGTTTTCATATGATGTTTCTTGGCTAAACATTTAGAACTATCTAGGTTAGATGAATATACATGATTGATTTTGGTTTATTTCGGTTTTGGAACAACATGATGTGTTGAAACTTATGATTTAAAGATTTGGTTTTGAATAATGGATGTGAATGCGTGTTTATAACTGTTTGATGATTGATATTATACTCCTCGTGAGTCTTGGTGATTGTCTGTCACATAATAGGTGCATGCTAGATCAATTACTGTGTGTTTTTGATTATTGGGTGAATTACTGTGGCCAAGTAGTTCATAGGAGTGTTTTATCAGGATTTAGATGGTTTAGGAGTGCAACCGAATTCAATATCTGTGAGGTGAGAGGTCGTCGATAAGTCTTGGATGTTAGATTACTAGTTAGAGCCTTCGTGAGAAGATACGTCTAGTTAGTCTCTCAAACCTTGTTTATTGAATCCAATAGGAAATTCCAAGTTACCTCGTGCATTTAGGTGTCTTAAAACTGTCGCGCCGTGAGGTAGATAGTTTGTCAGATTTTATCCTATGTGTGTTGAGATGATCGCGCTGTGAAGTAGATAGTCTAGTGGGTATTTCATAAGACATTTGGATGACCTGTGAGGGAAGTCCATTTAACCGGTGGTTTAACGGCTTTTGGGAGTTTTAGTTGACTATCTTTGAGAAGGGTCGAGGGTGCTCCAACTTTCCTTTGAGTTTAGTATTTTAAGATCCAAGTATCACATCAGTTCCATCCTGATAAAACCTTGTTAATCATGTATAGGATTCGAGCCTAGGTAGTGTTTTATCCATCTGAATCTCTTCTTTTTCTGTCGTTTGTTCTCGTTTTAGCTTTTCTTCCATTTAAGTCAATTTTAGTTGTCAGGAAAACCCCCCTTTAAAACAACTCTTTTTAATTAATTAAATTTGTATATATAAGTCCTCGAGTCTAGTTAACGTAATCTGTAGAAGTCTGTGGGTTCGATATACGGATTTGCTTTGCTCTGCTACACACGATAGGTACACTTGCCTGTCAGTAGCTTAGGTTTTAGAGAGTCTAGATTTATTACTTTGTGTCTATTTTAGAGTCGGTTTTTTTAGTTAGTTTTATAGCTAAGCTCCGTCGACATCAATTATACACAGTATAATAAATATGTTAAACAAATTCGAACGGGTCGGATATGTATAGTATTTGTGTATATATATTCATGCAAATCTTGATATAAACATTTCAAACAGAAGGTTAAATGGATATAAACATATATTGACCCGTATAGAGTTTAACAGGAAAACGAGATTTTAATCGAGAGGATAATCAAGCAGGATCCTTTGCAGATAGAGGTAAGTTACCTATTTGATTGAACTTGTAGTTGTAGGATTGGGTGAGTCCACACTACAAGTATTTGTGCATTTAGCACATATATATATATATATATGACTTGTTGAGTTGATTGAAATTGATATAAGTGATTGTGGGTATTGTGGTTGAAAGATTCACAAGGTGTGTGAACAAGTGGTGATCTACAAATGTGTAGATGTTAAATTGGAAATATGCATGCTTTGATTTACAAGGTGTGTGAACATAAGACTTGCAATTTCAATGTAATTGATTCACAAGGTGTGTGAACAAACGGTGAATTGATAATGTGCATGCTTTGATTCACAAAGTGTGTGAACATAAGACTTGCAATTCCAATGTAATTGATTCACAAGGTGTGTGAACAAAAAGGTGATTTACAACCGTGTAGGCATTAAATTGGTAAGGTGTATGCTTTGATTCACAAGGTGTGTGAACATAAGACTTGCAATTCCTACGTAATTGATTAACAATATGTGTGAACAAAAGATGACCTACAAGGATGTAGACATTAAAAATTCAGGAGTCAAATTGTTTAATTTGACTTTTGGGAAATATGATGCACAACTGCAGTTTTGTGTGCACATATATGTGTTATGTTACATTATAATGATTGTGCATGAATGAAAGATTTATTAAGGTTTTGGGTGAAAACGGCCCGTTAGTAAATCGTTTTGCATGTGATTGAATGTTGTTGCCAAATTTTATTTGGAACCTCATTAGTGTATCCATATGAGATTATGGAATATACTTGGTGAAATAGTGGGGTAATCTTACTTAGTTCTAACGAACTAATGGTAAATTTAAATGTGGTGTTTACAGGTACAAAGGAAATTGGGTGAGCGGTGATGGTGATCGGAAATCGAACGTGAAGGCTTGTATAATGGTTTTAAACTTGTAGTTCCACTGGATGAGATCCAGGTGGATGAACAACTAAGGTTCGTGGAAGAACCGGTAGAGATCATGGACTGTGAGGTCAAACAACTCAAGCAGAGTAAGATTCCTATTGTTAAAGTTCGATGGAACTCGAAACGCGGACCTGAAATCACGTGGGAGCGTGAAGATCAGATGATGCGCAAGTATCCCCATCTCTTCAAGCAGACAACGACGAACGTCGACAACAACAAATAAATTTCGTGACGAAATTCCTTTCAACAAGGGGATGATGTGACAACTGGAAAATTTTTGTCTTTCAAACACTCTTGCTTCTCAAACACTACCAACAACAACCAAATTTCAGGACGAAATTTCTTTCAACAAGGGGATGATGTGACACCCGGCAATTTCAGGTAAATTGCAACTCTTACATTCTTTACACATCACATTCATACTTGTTTCATTTCATTTAATTATGTTTAATTAGATGAGTTGAACACAAACAACTGCGAAACGATAGTTCGAGGAACTATCGAATCATACATTGCACATTGGTTTTGAAAACCAAGTGTGGCAAACACAACACTAACACAAAACAATAATTCGAGGAGTTATTGAATTGTGCATCACACGTTCATTAGGTTTAATCAAGCGTGCAAACACTTCGTAAGACACGAACACAAACAATCGAAGATAATTCGAGTAATTATCGAAACACACACGAATCTCACGAACATTGGTGATCAATCAAACTTATGTGTTGTTATATGATTATGTTCTAAACATGCATTAGATGTTTAGGATAAGCGTTAGGAATCGATTATGAGCGAAATCGAATCATCGAAATCGAAAAACATGAAATTGGACCCGTCGCGGTACGCGACAACCCCATCACGAAAGGCCTCGCGATACACGAAGCAAACCGGGAGTTGAGACTCCCAAATCCCATCGCGGTACGCAAAAAATAATTTTGATCGGCCTTCGCGGTACGTGAAGGCCATGCAGATCAAAATTTCTTTATAATAAACCCCAATTCATTTTCATCCGGTTTCCTTGCAACTTCATCGAGCTTCTTCACCTAATCCCGACCCAAACCCACTGAAATCCACTCTCAAACTATCTGGAATCACTTGGAAACTATTCTTGGTGATTTGGAAGACATTGGAGCCTTTGGAAGCTTGGAGAATAATCCAAAGAGCGTAGAATGACCATCGATCACTTGTTCTTCACCATCAGTAGCCAACCCCACTGGAATCTAGCATCTAAGGTAGTTTATCTTGTTTACCTAGTGTTAGATCGTACATGCAAGGGCTAAAAACCCACATGCAACTCCATACGGTTATTGTGCACGAGATTGTTGGTGATTTGTTGTATAGTTGTTATAGATTTACTGATTTTAAAGTATAAGAATGATAGATTTGAGTTTTGTTGAGTTATTGTTTGATTTGGTGATGATTTTGGTACACTTGCCATAAAAGGAAACTTTTATGTTGCAAGTTATGGAATTGTGATGATCTAGACATGTTAGACATGCTAGACATGTCTAGATGTTGTTAAGTGTGTATTGGAGTGTTTAGAAACACATTTGGATGTTTGATTTTGTCAAAAACTTGGTTTTGTAGAAACTTGCTATTTATGGAAACTTTTAAAAATCAAATGAGGGCTTTTGATGTTTTAAAATGTTTTGATGAACTTTGATTGTTGAAACATGTTTAGAAATGATTTCTAACATATTTGGAAACCTTGATTTGTAAAAACGAGCTTTTAAACAAGTACTTACTATTTTAAGAAACTTTATTTGGGCAAAACGGCATAAATGGTGATTTATGCGCAAACGACATGTTTTAAGGGTTTAAACGTGTTTTACAAACATATTAGGAGTATTAACTTTATGAAATGGGATTTCATAACCATGCTTTCCTAAATTGGAAACTTTTAAAAATAGTAACTTATGCGATTAGAGTCATAGGATGCATTTTGGTGTCTTATGTGCATTAAGGCACATAAACACAACAATCGTGTCACCAACGATTCGTCGAGTCTCACTAGTTAACACACGCACTCGGTTGAGCACACCGACACTTGGAGTTGTATGGGTTACAACACACCACAAAACACATACTCACACCTATATGGTTATAGGTGCATACTAGCAGGTGCTAGCTTTCGCAGACGCGAACATTTACACACATACCGGAACTGCTAACCAGGTGAGTTCACGGCCCCTTTTTACATTTTCTACCTTTGGGGAGAAAACATTGCATACAACCGTTTTTGAACAACATTACACACTTTTGGTTACTTTTGTACATGCTAATATCGTATATGCATATGTGTGGCATTCATCCACAAAACCGATAAGTCCTCGTTAAACACACCTCAAGTAGTTAATAGCGCGTAATTCTGAATAGTATTATTTGGGCCTAACAAGCCCCACTGTTGCGAGCCGTATGGCCACCCCGACTGGAGGTCGGAACAGTGCATAATTGACCAAACAACATTGCCATATCTTGGATGGATATGGCGGGAGGCAGCATGTTAGCTTCGGTTGCGAACCCGCATATGATATAAAACATATTGACTAGCTATCAATGAATATTGCATTGTATTGAAAAGTAGACCTGCAAACATTTATCTTAAACATTTTGATGTTTACTGCTGATATAAAACCTGTGCTCTCACCAACCTTTATGTTGACCCTTTTACTCGCATTTTTCTCAGGTAACTAAGGCACGCGCACAATGAATAGGATGCTAGGCTGGAGTCACATGCATCTGTTTAAGTGTCTTAGTCTATTAAACATTTGTTATCATTTGGTCGTGTTACTTATGTATTGTTAAACTACTTAAATCGCTTCTGCACTCTTACTAGAATGTTGGTTTTGAAAACTATTTTATTTAACGCTTTTGCAACTTATTAACTTTACCTGTGTTGATATTATTAAAACTTTCGCAACTCTGATTTTACAAAACTATTTTATACAAGTTATTGGATGTACGTATGTAACCAGACATATAGGTCGCGCAAGTTGTGTGACCGGAGACTGTGATCCTGCAAGATCAGCGAGCCGTCGCGCCCCCGTCCGGAACGGGAGGGCCGGGGTGCGACAAATGATATGTTATATTATTTCAGTCATAAAATGGCTGATGAACATAACCCCAAAGGGTTAGGGCATGAGGAAGAACAACTCACCAAACTGCAAATGATGGTGAGGGATGAGGTAGCTAAAGCATTTGAAGCTACCTTACCAACTCGTCTAGATGGATTACAAGCTTCATTAAAGAATTTTATAAGTGAAGAGTTTGCAACTCTTAAAGATGAAATAAGTGGTGAAAAACCCTCAAAAAACGTTACTTACAAGGAGTTTGTGGCTTGTAAGCCAACGGAATTTAAAGGTGAAGTGGATCCACTGTTGAGCCAAAGGTGGATAACTGATATGGAAAGCATGTTTGAAATGTGTCATCGTGATCCGTCTGACAAGGTAATGTTTGTTGGAAACCAATTGAAAGTGCGAGCAAAAGATTGGTGGGAACTTCTCCGAAAGGAGAAGGGTCGGGATGGAATTAAGGAATTGACTTGGGGTGCATTTAAGGAGTTGTTCCATAAACGATTCTGTCCTCAGGCTGCTATTGATAGAATTACTGAGGAGTTTTTGCATATGAGGCACAAGGAGGAGGATATAGACACTACTACTGCAGTGTTCTTTGATAAAGCTAAATTCTGTCCTGATCTTCTTAGGACTGAACGAATGTGGATTAACAGGTACCATAGTATGTTGAATGCTAAGTACCGGGAGTTTCTCATACCATCCAAGTTTGAAACTTTGTCTGAATTGATTGATTGCACTCGTGAGCGTGAATTGGAGTTAAAAAGACAGGAAGACCGTGGGGAGAAACGAAAAATGGAGAAGGATGTGGGATCCTCCAAAAAGGGGAAATTTGTTAATCCACTCAAAAAGTCTAGTTCTTTGAAAGAAGCTAGACATTGTTTAACTTGTGGAAAGAAACATGCCGGGGAATGTTACTTCAAGTCAGTAGTGTGTTACAAATGTGGCAAGTCGGGGCATCTTGCCTCTCAACGTACCAGTGCACTTAGTCTGTGCTATAACTGTTACAAACTGGGACACCGACGAAGTGAATGCCCAGAGTTGAAAGGGGCAGGTCAAGGAGGTACGAGTGGTGGGTCTTTTAAGGCCCAAGGTAGTGGAAATAAGGTTGAAATACCCCCACCAAAGGATAGAGCCTTCAAAATTACGGCGGAAGAGGCTAAAGTCACTTCAGACATGGTGACAGGTACTTTTCATATAAATTTCTTGCCTGCTTATATATTGTTTGATTCTGGAGCTAGTCGCTTTTTTATATCTGTGAAATTTGTAAATCATGATTTGTTTGTGCTAGCTAAGCTACCTTATCCATTAAAGGTAGAAATCGCTTATTCTAAGAGTTTCTTAGTGTATGACATCTATCATAGATGTAAACTCACCATTGATGGTGAGGATTATGAGGTTGATTTGATTCCAATGGTCTTGGGAGAATTTGATGTTGTGATTGGGATGGATTGGTTGTCTAAATATGGAGCTAACATTGTATGTAACCAAAAGGTTATTCAATTAATATCTCCGAGTGGTTATGAAGTATGTATTCAGAGAGAGAAACGAGGTGGAACCATATTGTGTTCTTTAGCTAAAGCTATGAATTACATGAACCATGGGGGTCAGTCATTCTTAGCTTATGTTATTGATGTAAGGAATGAGATAAAGGAACTTAATGATGTTCCAGTAGTCAGGGATTTTCCTGATGTATTTCCGGATGATTTACCGAGAATTCCTTGTGATGGAGATGTTGAGTTTAAAATTGATCTCATTCCTGGGGCTAAGCCCATAGCTAAAGCTCCATATCGGTTGGCACTATCTGAATTGAAAGAATTGATGACACAGTTACAAGACCTTTCAGATAAAGGCTTTATTCGTCCAAGTATCTCCCCATGGGGTGCACCAATTCTTTTTGTTAAAAAGAAAGACGGAAGCCTTATAATGTGTATTGATTATAGAGAGCTGAACAAAGTGACTGTGAAAAATCGATATCCTCTACCTCGAATTGATGATCTTTTTGATCAGTTGCAAGGAGCGTCCTGGTTTTCTAAAATTGATCTTCGCTAGGGTTATCATCAACTCAAGGTTAAAGAGGAAGATATTCCCAAGACCACTTTCCGTACTCGTTACGGTCATTATGAATTTCTTGTGATGTCGTTTGGGTTGACAAATGCACCGGCTGCGTTCATGGATTTGATGAACCGGGTGTGTCGCCCAATGTTGGATCGATCTGTCATTGTCTTTATCGATGACATCCTTATTTATTCTAAAAATGAGGGTGATCACGCTTGTCATTTGCGTGAAGTCCTTGAAACTTTACGTAAGGAGAAACTATATGCCAAATTTTCTAAATGTGCATTCTGGTTGCGTGAAGTCCAGTTTTTGGGACATGTGGTGTGTGCTGATGGCATACTTGTTGATCCTTCGAAAGTTCAAGCGGTGATGAAGTGGAGTTCTCCTAAAACTCTAACTGAAATTAGAAGTTTTCTTGGTCTAGCCGGTTACTATCGGCGGTTTATACAGGATTTTGCAAGAATTGCATCTCCTTTGACTAAATTGACAAGAAATGGTGTGAAATTTGTTTGGGGTGTTAAAAAGAAAAAGCTTTCAATGAACTCAAGTTCAAGTTAACTCAGGCACCGGTATTGACACTACCAGATGGACCTGATGATTTTGTGGTGTATTCTGATGCATCTTATCTTGGGCTTGGTTGTGTCCTTATGCAAAGGGGTAAAGTGATTGCCTATGCGTCGAGGCAACTGAAATTTCATGAAGTAAACTATCCTACTCATGATCTAGAATTAGCAGCGGTGGTGTTTGCCTTAAAAATCTGGAGGCAATACTTGTATAGTGTGAAATGCACAATTTGCACTGATCAAAAGAGCTTGAAATATTTCTTCACACAGAAGGAATTAAATATGAGGCAAAGACGTTGGATAAAGCTACTCAAGGATTATGATTGTGAAATCCTTTATCATCCAGAAAAAGCCAATGTGGTGGCGGATGCTTTAAGTAGGAAAGAAGAACATGAACCCATTCGGGTTACAGCAATGAAGATTGTGATTTCCTCTGATTTGGTGGATCAAATTAAAGAATCTCAAGTTGAAGCTTTGAAAGAAGAAAATTGGAAACGAGACCGAATAAAGGGGCAAGCTCATAATCTGGATGAAGATAGTCGCGGTTTAAAGACAAGATGGGGCAGGGTGTGGATACCTCCCACTTGTTCTTTGAAAATTGATCTGATGGAGGAAGCTCATAAATCAAAATACTCAATTCATCCGGGAGCCACTAAAACGTATCGAGACCTTCGGGTAAATTACTGGTGGCCAGGTATGAAATGAGATATTGTTAAATATGTTGAAAAATGTTTAACTTGTTTGCAAGTAAAGGCTGAACATCAAAAGCCTTATGGCAAATTACAGCATTCGGAGATCCCCATGTGGAAATGGGAACATATCACAATGGACCTAATTACAAAACTTCCGAAAACCCGAAAGGGGTATGATGCGATTTGGGTCATTGTGGATCGGTTGACTAAAAGGGCTCATTTTATTCCTATTCGTTAATCGTATTCTTCTGATAAAATGGCGGAAGTGTATGTAAAAGAAATAGTGTCGCGTCACGGGATACCAGTGACGATTGTGTCCGATCTAGATACACGATTCACTTCTCATTTTTGGAAGAATTTTCAAGAGGAATTGGGCACGAAACTGTTGTTGAGCACTGCGTATCGTCCTCAGACTGCTGGTCAGAGTGAACGAACCATTCAGACACTGGAGGACATGTTACGAGCGTGTATCATTGATTTTGGAGGTAGTTGGGATGACTATCTACCTCTGGCGGAATTTTCGTATAACAACAGTTATCATTCTGGGTTGGGAATGACTATCTACCTCGTGTGGGCAATGTTGCTTATCGTTTAGAGCTACCAGAAGAGTTGAAGCTAATTCATAAAACTTTTCATGTTTCATATTTACGAAAGTGTTTAGCTGATGAATCCACATACGTTCCATTAGAAGACATTGAGGTGGATGAGAAACTTAATTATGTAGAAAAGCCGGTTGCAATTCTTGATC
This sequence comes from Mikania micrantha, assembly GCA_009363875.1. Taxonomy (NCBI): domain Eukaryota; kingdom Viridiplantae; phylum Streptophyta; class Magnoliopsida; order Asterales; family Asteraceae; genus Mikania; species Mikania micrantha. The sequence goes on from CM018687.1 coordinate 8,596,693, forward strand.
ATAAAGTGAAACTGCTTCGTAACAAAACCATTGATCAAGTAAAAGTAAGGTGGAAGCATAGGAGAGGGTCAGAATATACTTGGGAATCAGCGGATGAGATGAAGAAATTTTACCCTTACCTTTTTGCTTAATGTATAGCGGTTTTGAGGACGAAACCTTAAATAAGGAGGGTAGATTTGTAACATCCTAATAAAATTTCTTGGTAGAATAATAATAATAAAATAAATAAATTAAATTTAAAAAAATAAAAATTTGGAAACATGGCTTCCTACATCAACAAATAATAATAATATTAATAATAATAAAAAGAATATATATATGTGTGTATGGCGTATGCAAGAAGAAAAAAAAGAATAAAATACATAAATATCTAAGTGTGTGTGTGCAATGTGTGGTGGACAATAATTGAAAGAAAAAAATAATATATCTATGTATATATAGATGGAAACGTGGGACTTCAGCAATCAAATAAAACAAATAAAAAAAAGAAAAAAAATATATATCAATATGTGAGGCGGTGGAACAAAAGTCAAAAGGGGGGGATAAGATCATTCGACCAAAAACAGAAAGGAAAAAAAACAGAGAAGAAAGAAAGAAGAGAGAAAGAAAAGAGAAAGAAGAAGGGTCTCGAAGGTAGACTAGACACCCCGTCTCGGAGCTTCAATCGTGAGTCTAGGTTGTGAACCACCTGAGGTAAACATGTTTTCTTATCCTTGAATGTAACCCCCAAAGTTCAACCACACGTGCCACGTGTGACACGTGTTTTAAAATCACCCTCCAAGTTAGGTCCCAGAAAAATCCTCATTTATGTTTGGTTTACAAAACATATTAACCACTTACAAATTTCAAAAGCATATGATTTAATATTTTCACCACATATAAAAACATTACATACAAACCCCATATGTAATTTACACCAAACCATAAGTTTACAAACGATAGTTCGATCCATTTCGTCCAATCTCGAGCTCATGTCTCCAATTCATATCTATTTAAAACCTGAAGACACACCAAGCAATCAAGTGTTAGTTCATGAGAACTAAGTGAGATCACCCCGCGATTTCCCCAATTGTATTCCATAACACCATATGGATACAATACCAAAATCCCCCAAATATAATTTGGTAATATTATTCGACCCGACCGCAAAACGATTTACTAACGGGTCGTTTTCACCCAAACACCTTAAATCTCCCTTCCATGCCCAAACCAATTGGATTTACCAATGGAAATGCGAGTCAAAGCTGAAATATGTCAATTTATGACATTTTCAGAGATACAGATGCAACACGGCCGTGTTCCGAGGGAACACGGTCATGTCAGAAGGTTTTTCAACATCAGAACTGCAGATGAACATGGGCGTGTTCTAGGGAACATGACCATGTTGAAACTCCTTCCATACATACATATTTTCTTTGTTCTCTCCCCTCATTCTTTTTCACCAAGAATTTCAAATTGTACAACCACCACAATATACTCAACACATGAAAATCATATTCATAACACTTTAAAACACCAATTAAATGTTAGAACATAAAATCACCAAGTAAAAGTCAAATTTCACACCATTTTCTTGAGACATCCTTTTTCACCAAGGATTTTCAAGGTAGGTAATCACACCACTTGTGATTTACCTAAACACCATAAAATTCACCATGGGAAGTTCACACCACTTGTGAATCAACCCATCTCCAAATTCCCACCACTTGTGCATTGTTTGACCCATCTTAGTCAAACTTCAAATAAGAAGTTTACATCACTTGTGAATCATTCTCATTTCTCCTCACCAATGGTAAACATACAAATTTACAATAACTAAACAAATATAACACCTATTGCACGTTATTGACAAACAACAACACACAAACACCAATTGGAATTGTTTGACTATTTTCAGTCAAACTTCTAATAAGAAGTTCACACCCCTTGTGAATCATTCTTATTTCACCACACCACTTTTTATACTAATTCCATTACAATAACTAAGCAAATATAACACCTATTGCATGTTATTGTCACACCCCCAATATATAAACACCAAATCACCAATTTAATCACCAAACACCCAAATTCATACATACATCAATTATACACCAATTGATCACCATAACCCCTAAATACACACACACACACCAATTATGCATCAATTGGTCACCAAACACCAATAAGTCATGCACTAAAACAAACACCTAACACCCAACATGCATATCCCACATAATTGCATGTTGTTGACCAACACCAAGTCAACATACATTTCAACACATATAATCAACTATACACCAAACCCCAAATTCATATATCTACACACTAGTATACTCCAATTTAATCACCATTTGACCAAAAACTAAGTCAAACACTCCAATTGCCACTATATGTGGTATTATATACATATACTAACTTAACAACGCATATTCCTCATACATTGCCAAGTTGAACACCAATTCAATTATATATACACCCATATACACAATATGCACCAATTAAAATCTCCAAACACCAAATCAAAACCAATTCATCAAATTCTAGCATAGCAATGCATTTTCTACATACATTGCTTTTATGCTACACACACCTAGTATTCACCAATTAATCAACTTTAAACACCCCCATAACAACGCTAATATGACTTATGGTTGCATAATTAGTGAGTAGGTTACTCACCTTAGCCCGTAGGATCGTCACCAAAGTCAACTTGGCCTTTTCCGGTCTTTGACTTGATCCTTGGCTTTCACCACCATCACCTTGTCCCGACAAGTGATCCACCACCAAAATCTCCTCCCACTATCGTTTCCTATTATCACAACTAATAGGTTCAATACAAGATTTGACTATAACTAGTCAAATTTCATCCAATTGACTATCATCACCAATTACACCTTAGTTATAGTCAAATTACCCCTAATCACAAAATTTTCACCTTTTGTGATCATATCAATCAATTAACCTCATGCATCCCTTTGAACACATTATTAGGTAAAATTCAAGTTGTTGACATTTCATCAAACAACATGTGTGCAGGAATTTCACCTACATAAATCAACTACATCCAAACCCCATTGATCCCCCATTTAGGTTTCTAATCATCCAACTCCAAATATCACCACAATTCACCATTGTTATTCGACTTTAAATGTTAGAAATCATCATGTTATCATCTAAGCCATTATCCAACACTCATTTTAAGCCTCCTAGTTCATCTTCTGCATGAACCATAAGAACACCATTTTCATCTAACTTTGTCAAACTCCATAGAATGACCAAAAGGTTGTTATTAGATGATCTACATGACGATTTACAACGTATAACCCCATATAAACCTCCAATTTCGGATTTGACCCATCAAACCCACACCTCATGGAAGAACCACGTAGATCTCAACAAAACTCCAAAAATTACATACCTAGATGTAGTTTGATGCTAGTAGAACTCAACTACATGCTCGTATTCAAGATCAAACCGTAAATCGAGCACCAATTTGATCAATCTTGTGGTTTAGGGTTTTTCTCCTTTCTTCCTCTTCTCTTGAACGACACATACATAAATAAAATGGGAATATGAACTTTGACCATAGTCAAAGTCTTATCCCATCTAGTTCCATCTTTTGCCAATTGTCACATTTGATCCCTCAAATTTTTAAAACCCTTAACTAGTTTAACTAACCAAATCAAGCTAGTTACTAGTAAACTGTAACAACCCAATTGTTATTAAAATACCCACCGAATTAAAATATAAATAATTTTTCTGCCAATTATATTATAGTTTAATATTTCCCCAAAATGGGTCGTTACATTGAATCACCATAGAAGGATGTGATGTGGGTTATGAACTAGGATTCTTGAAACATGAAATTGGGTTGAGTTTTGAGTAGTTATGTAATTCTAAATTGGTGTATAGTTGTTTTGGTATGTTTTACACATTCCTTGTAGTATGGATCATGATTTTTGCAATGGAACCCAAGTTAGGGTTCATAAGAGTGAGATGGGAAAAATAACTCATTTGGGGTTATTAAGAAAATTATGATTTTGTTACTGTCTAAATTTGAAAATATGTATAGAGGTGAAATTGAGATGTTGTAGTTGTCAAAAACTCATATGATGAGATTAATATGAGTTTAACCTAAATGGGTCAAATGGGATAATTTGATCAAATTATTATAAAAATTAGAATACAATTATCCTAGAAAGATCGAAACTTGAAGGTTCGGTGAACGGTGATAAGTATGGAAAATTATTGATGTGTTGTGAAACACATCTGTTTTTCTATTTGTTTCTGTTTAGTTTCGGTACAGTTTTATCCAGTTTTGGAGTCGATTTTAGCTGGTTCTTCACAATTCGGTAATTTCATGCTTGCAGGTAATAAACATGTCATTTTGGCACAAAAGATAAAGAAAACGAGCTCCCGGTTGAACGAGAACGGACCCAAGAACAAAAGAAGAGAAATCTGGAAATTGGGTGTTGTCGCGTAGCGCGAAGGGTATGAGAAACCCTGTCGCGTAGCGCGACAGGTGGAAATTACAAAACTGCCCTTTTTAATGATTGCGAGTTGACCCGATTGTTTTGTCGGGTAGCGATGTCCCTCGCGTAGCGCGAGGGTTTCTTGGTAACTGTCGCGGTACGCGACGGGTTCAAAAACGCAGAAAATTGATTTCTTTTCATTAAAACGGCTGAAGACGGGATTTTTAGGGTTACACTCGGCAACACAAGATCTGGGACGAGAAGGAGACAGCTAGAGGGTGTTTGGAACGTTTGGAAATCATAGGATTGAAGAATCGAGGCATTGGATCGAAGGAATTCGGGTGTTCTTCCCTCGATTTACTTTGTTTCTCTTTGATTTCCATGTTTGCTTACAGTAAACAGATTATGGTTTGTGTTCATATGATGTTTCTTGGCTAAACATTTAGAACTATCTAGGTTAGATGAATGTACATGATTGATTTTAGTTTATTTCGGTTTTGGAACAATATGGTGTGTTGAAACTTATGATTTAAAGATTTGGTTTTGAATAATGGATGTGAATGCGTGTTCATAACTGTTTGATGATTGATATTATACTCCTCGTGTGTCTTGGTGATTGTCTGTCACATAATAGGTGCATTCTAGATCAATTACTGTGTGTTTTTGATTATTGGGTGAATTACTGTGGCCAAGTAGTTCATAGGAGTGTTTTATCAGGATTTAGATGGTTTAGGTGTGCAACCGACTTCAATATCTGTGAGGTGAGAGGTCGTCGATAAGTTTTGGATGTTAGATTACTAGTTAGAGCCTTCGTGAGAAGATCGGTCTAGTTAGTCTCTCAAACCTTGTTTATTGAATCCAATAGGAAATTCCAAGTTACCTCGTGCATTTAGGTGTCTTAAAACTGTCGCGCCGTGAGGTAGATAGTTTGTCAGATTTTATCCTATGTGTGTTGAGACGATTGCGCTGTGAAGTAGATTGTCTAGTGGGTATTTCATAAGACATTTGGATGACCTGTGAGGGAAGTCCATTTAACCGGTGGTTTAACGGCTTTTGGGAGTTTTAGTTGACTATCTTTGAGAAGGGTCGAGGGTGCTCTAACTTTCCTTTGAGTTTAGTATTTTAGGATCCCGGTATCACATCAGTTCCATCCCGATAAAACCTTGTTAATCATGTATAGGATTCGAGCCTAGGTAGTGTTTTATCCATCTGAATCTCTTCTTTGTCTGTCGTTTGTTCTCGTTTTAGCTTTTCTTCCATTTAAGTCAATTTTAGTTGTCAGGAAAACCCCCCTTTAAAACAACTCTTTTTAATTATTTAAATTTGTATAGATAAGTCCTCGAGTCTAGTTAGCGTAATCTGTAGAAGTCTGTGGGTTCGATATCCGGACTTGCTTTGCTCTGCTACACACGATAGGTACACTTGCTTGTCAGTAGCTTAGGTTTTAGAGAGTCTAGATTTATTACTTTGTGTCTATTTTAGAGTCGGTTTTTTAGTTAGTTTTATAGCTAAGATCCGTCGACATCAATTATACACAGTATAATAAATATGTTAAACAAATTCAAACAAGTCGGATATGTATAGTATGTGTGTATATATATTCATGAAAATCTTGATATAAACATTTCAAACAGAAGGTTAAATGGATATAAACATATATTGACCCGTATAGAGTTTAACAGGAAAACGAGATTTTAATCGAGAGGATAATCAAGCAGGATCCTTTGCAGATAGAGGTAAGTTACCTATTTGATTGAACTTGTAGTTGTAGGAATGGGTGAGTTCACACTACAAGTATTTGTGCATTTAGCATATATATATATATATATATATATATATATATGACTCGTTGAGTTGATTGAAATTGATATAAATGATTGTGGGTATTGTGGTTGAAAGATTCACAAGGTGTGTGAACAAGTGGTGATCTACAAATGTGTAGATGTTAAATTGGAAATATGCATGCTCTGATTTACAAGGTGTGTGAACATAAGACTTGCAATTTCAATGTAATTGATTCACAAGGTGTGTGAACAAACGGTGAATTGATAATGTGCATGCTTTGATTCACAAAGTGTGTGAACATAAGACTTGCAATTCCAATGTAATTGATTCACAAGGTGTGTGAACAAAAAGGTGATTTACAACTGTGTAGGCATTAAATTGGTAAGGTGTATGCTTTGATTCACAAGGTGTGTGAACATAAGACTTGCAATTCCTACGTAATTGATTTACAATATGTGTGAACAAAAGATGACCTACAAGGATGTAGACATTAAAAATTCAGGAGTCAAATTGTTTAATTTTGACTTTTGGGAAATATGATGCACAACTGGAGTTTTGTGTGCGCATATATGTGTTATGTTACATTATAATGATTGTGCATGAATGAAAGATTTATTAAGGTTTTGGGTGAAAACGGCCCGTTAGTAAATCGTTTTGCATGTGATTGAATGTTGTTGCCAAATTTTATTTGGAACCTCATTCGTGTATCCATATGAGATTATGGAATATACTTGGTGAAATAGTGGGGTAATCTTACTTAGTTCTAACGAACTAATGGTAAATTTAAATGTGGTGTTTACAGGTACAAAGGAAATTGGGTGAGCGGTGATGGTGATCGGAAATCGAACGTGAAGGCTTGTATAATGGTTTTAAACTTTAATAATAACCAAACAGTTGTGAAACTTTTGTGTAATAAATATCGTGTGGAGTATGTAAACATACGTAAACTTTGTTTTAATAGATGTTTGTAAGTAGTATGTTTACAGGTGTGTAAAACACAAAAGTTTTTACTGGGACCTAAACGTAAATTATTGAATATTGGTGAAAAAATGTCCGGATGTGACATGAAAGTGACTGGGGTGTCACAGTTTCATTCAGCTTCCTAACTGTCGCATCATAAACGACCTTCTATTTCTTATTCCGACTCGCCATTTCTACCGGTTTTTGAACTCGGCCTTGCAACTTATGTGTTTTTTCTTTGTTTTTGTCAGCATAATTGATTCATCACAGTCTCACATGTTTCTTTGAGTATTATCATCATTTTATTACGCTCGGGTTTTAGTCGTAATGGCCACCGCAAAGCGCGGGTTACATTACTAGTTACATAGATTTGTTAAATTTGTGTTTCTTAAAACCCTATAGAGATTTTACTTAGAGTATGACCCTATCAATTTCATGATTTTCAATGTAATTTACTTGGATACTTATTCCATAGAAGATAGCAATCTGAATTTATTTTCACAAAAAGTAAGAATGTTTAGATAATTTGTGTGTGCGTTTTTTGAGTACTTGTTAATCATTTTCAAAAACATAAACCCAGATTCTTGTATATATATTTATTTATGTTACAAGCACAAGCTCTAACTTAGCCATACAAATGTAAAACAAAACCCATGTTGTGTAATTTCATTTCAATAAATTTAGAAAGTGTTGTAAAAATCGGTCTAGTCGGCCGAATAATTGGTGATTAATCGGTAGTTGGCTAGGCATCGATTAATTTTTAGGCCATTGGTCAAAAAATCGGTGATCGATCAAATCAGGTCAAATTCAGCTCTAGTCATCTAGGCGGAAAAAATCAGCATAAATTCAATGAAATTCTAGCAACTTTTGAAATTATGACGAGATTTTCTGACGATTTTTGGAATTCAGACAAGGATTCCTACGACTATTGATATTCTAGTAAAAATTCCGAAGACTTTTTAAAATTCCGGCGAGTTTTTGGTAAAATTCTATACACACACACATTATTTAGCATTTTTATAAAAAATATATAGAAAATTTGGATATATATATATATATGAGGCAAATATCAGGGATTAGACGTGGGCAAACCAGTTTTTGATATTTCCTATAGTTTATCATGTGTAATGTTCATAATGGGTATAAAGTGGAAACATTGGAGAGATTTTTAAAATCAAGAGATGGGAGTGCATAACTATTTTTGGTAAAGTTCATAAGGAAATCTATTTGTGATTAAATCAAGAAATAGGTAAATGAAATTATAGCAAGCATAATTTCTTTCAGGTTTAATTGACATTTAGGTACATGACATCATTCATTTTATACGTATACGTATACGTATACGTATACGTATACGTATACGTATACGTATACGTATACGTATACGTATACGTATACGTATATGTATTATGTATTTTTTTCTCCATATATTAATCATATTAACTTAGTTTTATGTTTAATTTTGACACCTTGCTAATATTTGTGTATCTATAAGGTTAATTCATCGGGTTTTGTTCTTCAAGTGATAAGTCATCAAAGCAGCTGATTTGAACTCCTCCAAATGCACATAAGTTAACATAAATTTCTTAGGTTAAATTTAGAAACCATTTGTGTTTATTAAGCTAATTGATTACATTTTTAAAGTATTTAGGTTCCCCCAACTGTTGTCACATATTCATGGCACATGCTAATGTTTACACAAAACACAACTCATGTTGCACTTTTGTATGTCGACCAACAATGTTTAGCAGATGGTTTAAAGGGTGGTTGAAATTTAATGAAGAAAAGTAGTTATTGTAATAAGTGATCATATTGCACTTTTGTATGTTGACCAACAATGTTATGCAGCTTTCTAGATTTCTCTTCATTGATATGTATGATATCCATGCTTACTGGTTTCAGTCATAGGAAACAAATTTTCGTCGCATACTTGTACTATTGGTCCTTTCCTTTCAACCTGTGTTTTTTTTCTGTTTAACCTTATCACCTTCTCCTTTGCTGACTGTTTAATTTTCTTACCATTAGATGTTTTACTTTCAGTTTTATCATTCTAACTATAACACATTCTCCTCTTTCAGTTTAATTAGAATTCTCTATATTGCATCTTACTCAGGACTCTCTGGAACATAGAAAATAGAAAGAAAAGAAAACTATAGATGCACAAATGGAATATGCAGTTGTAATTGTATTGGTCTAATGAAAAGGAAAAAGCAACAGATTGAGCAATGAACTGACAGGATTAGGCTCTTCTTCTAGTGCAGGAGTTTTCGTCATTGGATTAAGACGAATTTGCACCTTGCTTGAAAACAGAAACAAGAAGGTTTGCCTTGCATCTCAACTTTTGTAACTAAAACAATTATAACATGTAACATGGATGTGTATTACACGGATTTAATACAAAATATTGAAAAGTTAGTAATAAAAAATTTATAAATTACAAATAACATTTTTATATAAAGTGTTTAAAATACGTATTAATAAGTACTTTAATTATTAAAACAATGATCAAAAACTTTATTTTTGAAAGAAATTAATTTTTAAAAATTTAAAATTAAAATATGTAATTTCATTTTGTTTATAAAAAACTATTCTTTAAAATCTATGTAATATTTTTGTAATTATTAAAATTTAATAACCTAATTTAAAAATATGTTAAACATACAAGACCGAAAATATAACTTTTATTATTAACTCTATAAGTTTTGGTTTATATATCGTTTTCTAATGAAAACATGTTTAATATAAAACCTTTTTTTCCAAAAATAATGATTTAATATTTCTTATTTTTAATAAATATTGATTTTTAGGGAAACAAATATATATTTTATAAACTTTTGTAAAGTATGTTTTTTAATAAAATGATTTAATTTTCAACTTATTGAAAACTATTTTTTATTTGTAAGAGATAAATAATATCATTAGTTATTAGTTATTATTTGATATATTTATTTAATAGAAGGGATACTATAATTATTGAATAAAGGAAAGAATTAAATGAAAGCATAAAAATTTGACAAGTGGCAATATTGTGTTAAAATGTGACAAGTGTCAAATGAACATCTTTGTTTATTATAATAGTAAGATATATATATGGGATGGTTCCATTGTTAACCCTACCTTATATCGTTAACCCGTGTTAACCCGGCATTTTTTGCCCGAATCTTTGTTTTTTTTCATGGTTTTTGTTATACATAAATAGGGGGTTTCTTTTTTATGTTTTTGCTAATTCATCACCGTTTAGAAATTATTTGCAAATGTAAGTAAGTGTAAGTAACTTACACTTACTTACATAAGGAAGTGTTAACATTTGAACCTCTCCCCATATATATATATATATATATATATATATAATTCTAAAAAAATATATTTAACCTTACCCAATTCGATTAATTCAAATTAATCCCTAGTCCTTACCTTGTTGCCGAACTATCGATTTCTACAACAATGAATTTAGAGAATAGATAGTTTTTGTTGCCTACTCACACGAACCCATATCCTTGCTTTTCTATCAATTTCTAATTCTAATCTTCCTCCCCAATCTGATATTATGTGTCACACCCCCAATTTCCAACTAATGGGATCATACCATTTGGGAACGTGACAAACCAGGATCTCAGATCATTAGACATAACGAAGACCTCTATATGAATTTCAAAACATACTTTGGTCTAAAACTGTAACATCAAAGTTTTCAAAGTTTGCGGAAGCGTTTTAAAACCATATCAAACATAACAGTTGTAAAATGTAAATTACAATGCAAAGTTTTAAATTGATCAAATCCAAATAACTATAATGTAAAGACATGCATGCGACTCAATCTCCTAGTCCATGCCTGCTTTCTTGTGCACCTTAGCGTCCTGAGAAAACATGTAAATCAAGTCAACACAAAGGTTGGTGCATAACACAGGTTTAAGCATTCACAAATGTTGAAACCACAGTTTGAATATAAAGTTTGCAGATAACATAATCACACATTGCATAGTCATGATAGCTAGTCATATATACTATTTACATAAGTGGTCGACACCGAAGCTGACTAGTGCATGCTATCGCATGTTTTGCCTTGCCACTATTGTCTAGCACAAACAATAGTAATGAATGTTTGGTCAGTCAAACACTTGCGTAGATCCCATCTACCAAGTGAGGTTTGTCAAACCTAATAGATCTATTTCCAACTACCACGCTTTGCGCTACGGCAAACTAAACGGTTCGAAGTGTAAGGACTTTTAAATGCTATGTTGTCACATAATGTAAACAGCTAACTCATGCAAGTGATATGTATCTAAAATGTTTGTTGCACATGTTTTCTCCCCCAAAACAGTTTAAAATAAGAAAGGGGCCGTGTACGCACCTTTGATTATAGCAGAATGATCAAACACGTGAACTCGTGTAGATAATCCTCTTACGAAGGATCTGTGTTTAAACAATAACGTTGTGTTATTCGAGATATCGTTTTGTGCTTGAAATCACATACGTGTCAACACACGTATGCTAGAATGTTAGAAATGTGCATACGTAAATACGTGCGACTTTGAAATCGTTTAAATAAAATCATATCTGATTTTATTTAAATAACCGTAATTATACGCGATTTCGTTTCCGATCTAAAATATGAAATTTATTATTCTAATTAGTTCGGGATGAAATTCTGGTTCCAACGCAATTTGAACGGATCAAAACGGAATTAGAATGAAGAAGTTATGTTTAAAATATCAAAAATTAGTTTTAAAACTAAAACCCAATGGTCCTTGGATTCGAACCCGCGACCACTCCTTCACCACACACACATCTTACCATTCCCTCTGACTTCTCTTTTGTTAACAGATTGAAATCTAAATGCTTTTAAGCACAATTTAACTGGTTCCCCCCCTTTTTCTATTGACCGAACCAAAGAACCCCTAATTGGGCACCAATTCGAACCCAATCGAACACCAATCCTTAGGGCTTTGGTTCTATTGTCCTAATCGAACATATAGGTGTGATCAATTGATCATGATCATCAAAACATATGACTTTTACATCCTAATCAGTTTTGAACATTAACCGATTATTCCTTAATACAAAATCATCAAATTCGATCATCTTTTACTCAAAATCCATAGGGTTTTCACTTAACCAACAATTTCGAACCTCTCTGTGCTAATTAATTGATTTAACAGACCCATTCAAGTTGAAAACCCCAAATCTTTTTAACCCATAAGCCCTAAAATTCGAGATCATGGAATTCGATATGATTCAGTGAAATTAACATGGGTATTTCGTTCAACAGGTTATCACGAACCTATCTGTGTGATCAATTTCGATTACTACTCCGATTACACAAGAAACCCCCAATTCGTTTGTTACAACAAACCCTAGATCTTGATCTCTTACAATTCGATGTTATGATTCAGAATTAACATAGGTTTCTTCTTAGTCGGACTATTCTGAAAGTAACATCAACATTTAATTTGATTTTTGAACCCACTATAATAGAGAACCCCAAACCCGTTCATGGCATGAACCCTAGTACTCGAACTCCCTCAATTCGTTGTTAGAACCCCAAATTAGTATAGGGGTATGCTTAATCGGGATCTTTAGAGTGTGTAGGAACAAAACTTACTTGGTTGGAAATCGAATTGATGTAGTTCAACTTGTGGCTTGATTTCGGTCGACCCCCGATCGGATTCTTTAATTCGCAGCTTCTAAGATCGGATTGTGATATGTAATAGATGCTAGCAATGCCAATTATGATCTAGGAGTGCTCAATTGCGATAGTTTTGATCGAATAGTATGAGATTTGTAGTTAATGGGACGGTTTCAATCCTTTGGAGTCGTTTTGAGTTAAATTCGACCATTATGAGACCTAATAACGTATTCTATATATTAATCATCATTAAGTTAATGATTAATACTAGTTTAATTCAATTATAACGGTCTATTGATATGAATTCCGAATTCCTTTGATGTTCTAATCGAAATTTTGACTAGTAAAAGTCAAAATTGACACTTATAAATATTTACAAGTTAAAACCTTATAATTTAAGTATTCTAAACCATATTTTACTTAATTCTAATCCCTTAGATTTGATTGTACACGGTTTTTGCCAAAATTCAGATGTTTTCAGACTACGGGGTTAATCCGAATTGCCGAATTGTCACTAATTGGGCTACTTAGAACATTGTTGGACTAGATTAATCCTTTTGGGCCTCCTAAATACAATTGGGCCTACCTTGGGCCTCATTGAGCCTACCTTGGCCTCATTGGGCCTACCTTGGCCTCATTGGACCTACCTTGGTCTCATTGGGCCTAACTTGGTCTCTTTGGGCCTAACTTGGCCTCTTAAAGTATAATTGGGCCTACTTCTATTCAATTGGGCCTCATAAGATACAATTGGGCCTACGAGAGTTAACGAGGTTAATTCAAAAATATCGGATTGTCACATTATGGTGCCGGTATAGACCGAAATTCCGTTATCGTTTAATTCTGACTGGTAATAAATACCGGGACTTTGCAATATTTGATTGATCACAATTCTATAGATTCCATTTACTATAAAAGCTCCCAGAGAAGTCATTAGAGGAATCTTTCCTATCAAAATTGTTTGTTCTTGGATATACCTACGCCTATCGTTTTTCCAAATGAGTCTCGCGGATACATATAATTCAGAAGAATATGTGAGTGATTCATACACAGCATCTCTTTCCTTTATCAAGGGTTCTACCAATTGATATCTTTCCAAAAAGAATTCAAAGTCGATTTCTTGATTTGTATCTTCAATTTTTGGAAACTTAGAAAGCTCTTCTGCCAAACCCTGATCAATGAACCTACAAAATCCTTCAAATTGTATCTGATTAAATCCAGGTATTGTGGACATTGCGTCTATCCCGGATTATTTTGAAATTGTCAGTTATTTATATTCATCCATATCGAATAAAAAAAATACCATTTTGGCTGGCTCATTATCCATCAAAGAAAATCCTATAGATCTAGCAATGATGGAATTTCGATTCTATGAATCTTTGACTGGAATCTATGAGATAGGTGAAATAAAAATTGATACTGAACTTATTTTAAGAGATGCAACCGGAACGGAATTGATAAAACAGTCCTAGAAACATAATTCTACCGTTTAGGCTTACTCTGCTTTGGGATTTTTTTTAGAATATGAAAACTGATTCAGTTTCTTATATTATAATGTATAACGGTATTGAAATTCTAATCTACTTGAATATTGAATACCAGAAAACTAGATGAATGTTGTATTTATTAACTTAAGTTAATGCGCGGATATACCTAATCTATATTTCCGTCTTCTCTCTTCTTTCGTTATATTGCCCTCCTGTCCTGTCGTCAATTGACAGTATGCCTTAGGGCGCAATATAATTTAAGTGGTCAAATCATATTTTGGTAAAGCACCTTGAATCCACTGGAGAGTAAAGGAGATTGGATCCAACGCAGAACCCTTTGTGAATGAGAGAGAGAAAGACGAGAAAGACCAATGAAATCAAGTTTCAAGGTTGTAATTTAATGGTAAAGGTTGATTACCATTAACCTCCAGAATAGTTAACGAGTTTTTCGGTTTGATTCATCTCCTGGGGTCAATCTATTAGGAATAGGGTTACATAGTTATGGTTCATTTACGTTAACCTCTAGTTAAATTCAAGAAAAGTTCTTAAGAATACAAATGCAATAGGTGTATATAAAACATCTTGTCTCATTCGGCGAGAACCATGTGAATCAAGTAGTATAGTGATTCACGCGGTTCTCACAAAGACCAAGTATATTGGGTAAAAATTAAAATTCATATTTTGTTTTGACTTTATTTAAAATTGAAGAGAATCAAAATCCTTCTTTTTTTTCATTAGCCAACCAACTCTTAAAAATAATAGGAGTTTTTTTAACTATCTATAAAAATAATTAGATAGAATGCCTTCAACCTTGTCAACTAATAGTGAAAGAACAAAATCGGGGTACATATCAATACTTATTACAGGTAGAAAAATGGAGATAGAAACAAATAACTCGCACGGTCCAGAATCAAAAACATAAGAGTTTGGGGTATTAAATAACTTGTATCCATAGAACATCTGGCGTGACATAGATAATAAATAAATAGGAGTTAATATCATTCCAATTGCCATTACAAAAGTGATGGCAATTTTGGGCATTAAAAGATATTTTTGGCTGGTAATTATTCCTAAAAATACTATCACTTCTGCAACAAAACCACTCATACCCGATAATGCAAGGGAAGCCATGGAAAAGCTACTGAACATCGTAAAGATTTTTGGCATGGGGATAGCTACTCCGCCCATTTCATCGAGATAAACAAGACGTATTCTATCATAACTCGTTCCCGCCAAGAAAAAAAGTGCAGCACCAATAAAGCCATGAGAGATGATTTGTAAAATAGCTCCATTGAGTCCCGTATCGGTTATCGAAGCAATTCCTATAAGTATGAAACCCATATGAGATACGGAGGAATAGCTATTCTTTTTTTTAAATTACGTTGGCCGGGAGATGTTGAAGCTGCATAGATTATTTGTATTGTGCCTACTATCATCAACCAATGAGAAAATATAGAATGAGCGTGAGGTAATAATTCCATATTAATCCGAATCAATCCATACGCTCCCAAAGTTAGTTAAGCTCTACTCGTTACTCCATGTCTCGCTTATTTTTGGTTAAATCATTTAAAATTTTCAATTAAAACAAGTGTTAATGCTTTAACATTAAGTTTTATAAAACTGATAATCAAAATTGTTGCAATTTGTTACTTATGTAAAAAACTTATTTCGTTTCCAAAAATGCAATATTTCACAACCTTAGGGACTTACTTGTAAACTTACCATTTAGCAGAAAAGCCTCTGTACTTTTTAAGGTTTTCAGTTTCAACCCCCATTTCCATATATCTCCAAATCACCAGTTGACTCGTACAATCAAATGCCCTAAAATCCACTCCCAAAACGAAGATCTTACTCAACAATGGTGTTTTGAGAAGATAATCATTCATCTGGAATTATAATTCTACGAAATTTTCTCTTTGTTTTCAGGTATTTTTCATTCTCTTTCGCTTTTCATTTAGGGTTTATAGATTCATTTATGAATTACACAAGTTATTGATTTTGTGATGAAATTTGTCACCGGAATTTATTCTGTGTTGCATATCTCATTGCGAGAAGAATGTTAATTGACATTAGATCGTGTGATTATGCTTAAATTCTGTTTATCATGATATTAAACTGTAGCGACTAGTGTTAATTATGCCTGTCAATTAAAATTAGGGGATGAGTTGATGATAATTCAGTTTTAGGGTAGCATGTAAGTGTTTGGTTTGTAAGGAATTCAGTTGATATCTTCTGGTATGCAAGTGTTTAGCCTGTCTTTTGACCTTAATTATCTCATTTCTTTATGTTTAATTATTTGTGTGTATGGTATGTGTTTAGCCTTTTGTCTCTTCAAGTATGTTCTTAGCATGGAAGGATCTGGGTGAACTTTTAGTATTAGGAAAAGCTGTATGGCTTTAGGAGGCATGCAATAGAAGCCACTGAAGTTGCTCTATTATAAAGGAATATGCTTTGTAAAAGCCCTAAGAAACTTTTAGGCGATGGATACAATTTTGATACGTCCCTGGGGTTTATTTCAGATTTTTTAGGTGTATACCTTTTAACAAATAATTTTACTTAGTTAATGATTTAGATCGATGGACACCTACATGCCATTAATCTGCTAACTACATAAGCAAATGTCTTGCAATAGTTTCCTGTAGCAGTGAAGGATTCAACTTAGACGGCACTTGATGGAATGCCAGATTTTTTTTCCTCCTAGAAAGTTTAGACATGGTATATAGTGTGTGGGCCTTACCTGATTTGCAGCTTTCAAAGTGCATAAATGTATTAAATTTTAATAGACTAGTATAAGTGATTTTTGTTCTGTGTTAAATTATCATATTCTTCTGTGCACTTGATCAAGATTTATTTTTTATGCTGGTGATTGACTGTAACTAATTCAAGCAGTTACTCTTGTTGAGTGTGGAGGCTTCTAAAGCCTTAATGGGCCGCACACGGGTTGGGCTTAGCTTGTAGGTTAAGTTAGAATACCTAAATGTAATCTCTATTTAAATGTCTCATTGTACTTGTAATCTCTTGAGCACCTAATAATACGAATCCTAGTTGCAGCACAGTGGACGTAGGTCACACCAGACCGAACCACTTTAAATCCTTGTGTCATTTACTGCTTTCGTGTGTGTTAGTGTGTGTGTGATTACCCAACAACTGGTACCAGAGCTACGGTTCTTGATCGATCACACACCAGACCTAACACTGTTGTTCCTGGAGTCGCCGTCGCCGCCGCCGTTCGCCGCCGCCACCGCCGGATTCCGGTCATCAGTAAACAGTTGTCTGATTAGGGTTTTGTTGCTGCTGTTCAAAGGTTCTGTTGAACCAGTTTTGAACGTGAATCGTGATTAGGGTTCCAGAGAGGGATTCAGCCGCCGATTAGGGTTTCTCAGCCGCCGTCATCCCAGATTAGGGTTCCGGCGAGTGTATCCAGCCGCCGTCAGCCGCCGATTAGGGTTCCGGCGAACCCTACTCTTCTTGGTTCAGTCCAGAAAGGTCCGATTTTGACCAGATTTGACCAGAAAGCTCCGATTTTGACCAAACAGGTCCGATTTTGACCTGATTTTGACCAGAAAGCTCCGATTTTGACCAAACAGGTCCGATTTTGACCAGAAAGGTCCGATTTTGACCAAGCAGGTCTGATTTTGACCAGATTTTGACCAGAAAGGTTCGATTTTGACCAAACAGGTCTGATTTTGACTAGAAAAGGTCCGATTTTTGACCAGAAACAGTCAAACAGCCTACTTTGCCGCCGACAGAAGGTTTTCTGTCCTGTTTCCGCTGCTGCCGCCATTCGTAGACAGGTTAATTGTTTAAATCCGGTGTTTTCTTACGTTTATTACTGATTTTATCCGAGTGGGCCGCCAAGACAGTGTTCAATAGAACAGTCGTCAAGTTCCGGCCGCCGCCATTGCTGTGTTTGTTCACTGCTCTCCATCTCGGTTAAATCAGTGATAGTTCGGTAAGTGTCAATGGCAGAAGACGGTAAAGTAAAGATTGAAAAGTTTGATGGACACGACTATGGGTATTGGAGGATGCAAGTGGAAGATCTTTTGTATCAGAAGAGTTTACATCTTCCTATGCTGGGTTTGAGTTACAGACCAGAAAAAATGACGGATGCTGAATGGAATTTGCTTGATAGGCAAGCCTTGGGTGTTGTCAGGTTATCTTTGTCAAAGAGTGTGGCCTACAACATTGTCAAAGAAACGACTACATTTGGGGTTTTGAAAGCATTGTCCAACATGTATGAGAAACCGTCTGCCTCCAACAAAGTATTCCTTATCAGACAGTTGGTTAACACCAAGTTGAAGGAAGGTATGTCGATCACTGCTCACATCAATGAGTTCAATTCGGTTATCTCACGTTTGGCTTCTGTTGACATAAACTTTGAGGATGAGATTCAGGCACTTCTTCTATTGTCATCATTACCTGACAGCTGGTCAGGCACAGTTACTGCAGTTAGTAGTTCATCTGGAACTACTAAGCTCACTTTTGATGGTATTCGTGACATCATCTTAAGTGAAGACATTCGTAGGAGGAGTTCGGGTGAATCTTCTAGTACATTGTTGAATACAGAAGGAAGAGGTAGAAGAAATGAAAGGGGTCATAGCAGGGGCAGGTCAAAGTCAAGAAAAAGGGGTCAATCAAAGAATAGAAAGGAGATTGAGTGTTGGAATTGTAAAGAAAAAGGCCATTTCAAAAGTCAGTGCCCTAAACCATTAGTTGCAAAAGGAAAGATGCAGATGAATAATGTTACCGATGATGAGTCTGATGATGCTCTTATTTGTGAAGAGATCGATGCTGCCAACATATGTTGTGTTGGGAATTCTGTTGAATCTTGGATTCTAGACTCTGGAGCTTCGTTTCATGCTGTTTCATCTCCTGATTTGATCAAGAATCTGCGAACAGGTAACCTTGGTAAGGTTCGTTTAGCTGATGATCAGACTTTGGATATTGCAGGTATTGGTGATGTTGATTTGAGGACTTCACTAGGTACTGTTTGGACATTGAAAGATGTCAGGGTTATTCCTAACCTTAGAAGGAAGCTAATTTCAGTTGGGAAGTTAGATGATCTGGGTTATGATGTCAGTTTTGGTGGAGGTCAATGGAAAATCAAAAAGGGCAATCTGGTGATCGCTAAGGGTATTAAAAGAGGTACTTTATACATGGCTGATGTATATGCTGATGGTGTGAATGCTGTCACACCAGGTCCGAGTCCTTCTGATTTGTGGCACCAACGACTCGGACACATGAGTGTCAAGGGAATGAAGATGTTAGCTGCTAAGGGAATGTTTCCAGATTTGAAGACAATGGAAACAGGGTTTTGTGAATCTTGCGTACTCGGTAAACAGAAAAGGGTTTCGTTTGTGAAAGCCGGGAAGACTCCAAAGTCCCAGAAGTTAGAGCTTGTCCATACGGATGTTTATGGACCTACATCAGTTTCTTCTCTTGGTGGATCAAATTACTATGTCACCTTCATTGATGATTCGACACGCAAGGTATGGGTTTACTTTCTTAAACACAAATATGATGTTTTTGTTACTTTTAAGAAATGGAAAACTGCTGTTGAATTGGAAACTAATTTGAAGGTAAAATGTCTCAAGTCTGACAATGGAGGCGAGTATGTTAGCACTGAATTCACTAACTATTGTGCTGATCACGGGATCAAGATGATAAAGACTGTTCCAGAAACACCGCAGCAGAATGGGGTTGCAGAAAGAATGAACAGGACTTTAAATGAAAGAGCTAGGAGCATGAGGTTAAATGCAGGGCTTCCTAAGACGTTTTGGGCTGATGCAGTTAATACTGCTGCTTATTTGATCAACCGTGGGCCTTCAGTTCCTTTGGGTTTCATAATACCAGAGGAAGAATGGCAAGGAAAGGAGGTAAGTCTCAAGCACCTTCGAGTCTTTGGTTGTAGTGCTTACAGTTTGTTGAAAGATGTTGACAGGGATAAATTGGACTCAAAAGCCAAGAAGTGTACTTTCATTGGTTATGGGTCAGACAGCATGGGTTACAGGCTTTGGGATTTTGAAAGCAGAAAAGTAATCAGATGCAAGCATGTCACTTTCAATGAAGCCGAATTATACAAAGACAGAAAAGAAAGCTCAGTGATTCAGAAAGATTATGTTGAGTTTGAAGATGAAACATTGGACAAGTCTGGAGAGTCTGTTACTCCAGAAGTTGTCTTTGATAGTGGGAGCACAGGAGTTGACACTGATGATGATTCAGTCAGTGGGAGCACAGGAAACGATAGTGAGTCAAATGACAGTGGGTCAAATGGCAGTGAAAGCTCAGAGGAAGAAGAAGATTCGACTTCTTCAGTTCAGAGTTCATCGATTCCAGGTTCTTCTGTTCCACAGCCCGAAACTCAACATTGGGTCAGAAGGTCTACCAGAGTTACAGTACCACCTGACAAGTATTCTCCGTCTGCGAATTTTCTGTTGTTATCAGAAAACGGAGAACCTGATTGTTACACTGAAGCCGTTAGTGTGAAAGATTCATTTCAGTGGGAGATTGCAATGAAAGAAGAAATGAAGTCTTTAGAAAAGAACAGAACTTGGGTTTTGACCAAACTTCCATCTGGGAAGAAAGCATTGCAGAACAAGTGGGTATACAGGATCAAGGATGAAAGTGATGGTTCTAAAAGATACAAGGCCAGATTGGTGGTTAAGGGTTTCCAGCAGAAAGAGGGGGTTGATTACAATGAGATCTTCTCTCCAGTTGTGAAGATGACTACTATCAGACTTGTTCTAAGCATTGTTGCATCAGAGAACCTACATCTAGAGCAGCTAGATGTTAAGACAGCTTTCCTTCATGGTGATCTTGATGAAGATATCTACATGGTGCAGCCAGAGGGTTTTCAGATTTCAGGGAAAGAAAACATGGTTTGCAAGTTGAAAAAGAGCTTGTATGGGTTGAAACAGGCTCCTAGGCAATGGTACTTGAAGTTTGACAACTTCATGGGTCGAAATGGGTTCAAGAGATGTGAAATGGATCATTGCTGTTACATCAAGAAGTTCAGTAAGTCCTACATCATCCTACTTCTTTATGTGGATGATATGTTGATTGCGGGTTTCGACATGAAAGAGATCAACAAACTGAAGAAACAGATGTCCGAGGAATTTGAGATGAAAGATCTTGGTGCTGCTAAACAGATACTTGGGATGAGTATTTTCAGAAACAGTAAGGATGGTTCTTTGACACTTTCTCAAGAGAAATATATTGGCAAAGTGTTAGAGAAGTTCAGCATGAAGAATGCCAGAGCCAGAAACACTCCATTGGGAAGTCAGTTTAAGCTTTCGAAAGACCAGTGTCCGAAAACAGATGAAGACATAGCCGAAATGGCTAAGGTTCCTTATGCATCAGCTGTTGGAAGTCTTATGTATGCTATGGACAAGACCTGATATAGCACATGCCGTGGGGGTAGTCAGTCGATATATGTCTAATTCGGGGAAAGAGCATTGGGAGGCAGTCAAGTGGTTGCTTCGGTATTTGAAAGGGACTTCAAAGATGGGTTTATGTTTCAAGGGTAAAGATACTGTTCTGAGGGGTTATACGGATGCGGACCTTGGGGAATGCAAGGAATCGTATAAAAGCACGACTGGGTATGTTTTTTCAGTGGGAGGAACCGCAGTTAGTTGGATGTCCAGATTGCAAAGAAGCGTTGCACTTTCAACCACAGAAGCTGAGTATATGGCTACTGCTGAAGCTAGCAAAGAACTCATTTGGTTAAAGAATTTTCTGGAAGAACTTGGGAAGAAACAGCCAGACAGTCCTCTGTATTGTGATAATCAGAGTGCGATTCATCTTGGAAAGAATCCGGTGTTTCATGGCAAAACGAAACACATCCAGCTGCGATACCATTTTATCAGGGGGTTGATTAGTGATGGTACCCTGATGCTGGAAAAGATCAGAGGAACTGAGAATCCTGCTGATATGTTGACTAAGGTGGTTACCTTAGATAAGTTGAAGCTTTGTGTAGCTTCAACTGGCCTTCAGGTTACTTGATGAGGAAGGCCGCTGCAACTAGTGGAAAAGAAGATTACAGAAGTACAGAATGAAGACGGAGCGCAGTTTGAAGTTTGTCAAAGCCTCCAAGTGGGAGATTGTTGAGTGTGGAGGCTTCTAAAGCCTTAATGGGCCGCACACGGGTTGGGCTTAGCTTGTAGGTTAAGTTAGAATATCTAAATGTAATCTCTATTTAAATGTCTCATTGTACTTGTAATCTCTTGAGCACCTAATAATACGAATCCTAGTTGCAGCACAGTGGACGTAGGTCACACCAGACCGAACCACTTTAAATCCTTGTGTCGTTTACTGCTTTCGTGTGTGTTAGTGTGTGTGTGATTACCCAACAACTCTTACTTAAATCCTTACTTGTTTATATCGCTAGCATGTGATGTGTTCTTGATTATTTGTTTTTCGTGATCTTACATGTGTAGATGGCTATGTTTGTTCTTGTCCACATGATGCGTGATGTTATCTTCAAAAGTCATATCTTCATCTTGTGGTCCCCACATATTCAAATCGTGGAAATTTACGTTGCTCTTCGTATAGCCTACCTTTTTTGATCCTGGGCTACACATAGGCAACACGTTTCTCTTGCGACAAATAATGGGCATTTAATTCAGTAATATAATAAAGAAAACCCCATTTCACCATTTCAAGCTACTTTTTAGGAGCATGGTGGTTTTGAAGAAATCTTCTACATGACAGTACTAGTTTAATTGAGAATTGTGTTGGAATCAGCTTAAAAATGCGTGCAAGTTGCAACAATCTTTGACAACATTCTTGGTTGTATGCCTTCTCTAGGTGCAACCTTGTGAAAGAAGATATTAAGCTAATGATGAGCAATAGTGAAAGATACGAGTCTAATGATGACTTTCATATAAACCATGAAGTATCATGGTTTTTTACCATCATGATAAAAGTTAAAGCTTTGTAGTACGTAGGAATATTTTTCACATGGCACTATGTAAAATGACCCATGACTTAAGTATGCTTCAATTGAATGCCATATGCCATAGGTTGATTTATTTAATTGTTTGTCGAATAGTTCCAACTTCCACCACACTAGCATACCATTGACATGTACATGTTTTATTGAAGAAAAAATGTACATGCCTTGGGAATATTTTCCTTTTTATGGGTTGGGTGCCTATATGTAATTTGCATTGATATGAAGAACATTAGTTGCCATAACATTTTGTCGTTAAGATGAAAAGTTGCCAAAATAGGCTGATAGAAAGGCTTTAGTTGAACATCAATAGTTAGAGATATGATGAAACCCTAATATGAAGACCATATGAGATCTCATATTGGGTAATCAAGTCATTGAAATCAGAGATTGAGATTGAGGTCGAGGTTGATAAATGCAACAAGTCTAGAAGAGAATTGTTTCATTAAATTCTGAATCTCATGGAATAATTTTTATAAGGTCAAAATCTTGAGTGATTACATAATGGTCTTGTCTCTCTTTCAAGATAAAATACCATTTGGTTAGCTTTAGAAAAAGAATGGTTTAAACCATTTAATTGCACAAAGGAGGCTAAAAAGCCCACAAAGAAAGACGTACGAGACCATATATAGATCTAGTATTTTGAAGCATGAAATTGAAACCCATCCATAACCATATGTTCCACTATTCCAAGCTCCAAAGATGGCGACTTCTTGTATGGTATACAGCCTGAAGAATAGGCAAAGCACATAGCATGAGTTGTGCACATGCTCAACCTAGATCTACACTTGGGAACTATGAAATGGTTGTTGAGGTATTTGAAAGGAACTTTGGTTCTGATGTTTTTTTTCTTGGAAAAATGAGAAATTAACACCAAAAGCATTCTCTGATGCGAATGTTAGTGGGTGGAGCGTAGAGCATGTACTTGATGTCATGTCTTTATTTTTGGCTGTGCCACTCTAATCAAGATGTCAAAACCTTAATAAGGTGTTTCCATTTAAAGCTATCGCCTTGATTTAAAAAGTGTGAGGCACATTGTAGTTATAGGGTCCCTGGGGCTACAACACAAGGTGTAGGCATCACGTACGAGAGTCACAAGGTATCTATATTAACATTTTTTTTACAGTTTTCATAGGTTTCCATCATCACGTACCCAAAATTTAACTTCTTTGTAAATTTTCTTGATGCTCTAAATCCTCATGTACGCCTCAATAACCTGTGCCACAAGCCTTTCTATATCTACGCCTCAACTGCGTTTCCTATGCACCCGTTGCCTTACACTTTTAAAACCGAGGTTATTTTTGTGTAATAAGTGGCTACATTTGGAGGTGGAGAGAAAATGATTCGATTCATGATTTTTTGGAAAGAACACATGATGACACGAGTAGCAACCAAACGCTATTAATTGAAGCGATAAAGGCAATTTTAACTTGCATAAATACTATCGTTTTTGTAAGTCCAAATTTTACAATTTTATGGATTTAATTATGAAAAAATTTGAATTTTGCTACTTACTTTTGATATATTAGTTGTGTGCTAATAAATGCAATGCACTTAGTGAAAAGGTACATGTTTTTAAATACTCAATCATATTATTCAACATAGAACTTTTTCATCAAATGAGCTTTAGTCATTTTGCATATAGATTATATAGAATAAGACAACTGTCAACTCTCACATACGCAGATCATGTGTTGGTTAGCATGAATACAATTTTGTTCAATTTGTACAAATAACTTGTACCTTCCAAACTGAATAGCTAGTCAACATGGCAGTTTTAGAAATTCGATGGCTGTGAATTTAAAGGAAGAAAGAATAAAGATTTGTATAGCTATATAAAAAATCTTATCAATTTCTATATTGCAGATAGAAACAGACAAATTAACAAAGTTTTGGAAATTTGATGATTGATCTAACAATAAAAGTAAGATTCGTATAGTCATATAACATATGTTGTCTATTTCAGTACTGTAGATAGAAACAAACAAGCTAACAAGAATATACCCTGTATAATCCCACTTTGTATGCTATGTTGTCAAAAGCTCTGAGCTGTGTGCCTAGGCCCTGAAAAAAAGTCCATCCCAACAAAAATGCTCAACCCAACAAAAACGTCTCTGGAAGGGCTTGGTGTAGTTCTATGCTTCTTTCCTTTTTTTTAACAAAAGCACAATAGGTGGCCAGGTGGGCTTTGATGTAGGTACAAGGGCATAAATGCACATGCTTTTTTGATAAAAAAGCATTCTTACCTTTTCTTTTGGATTTAAAAGCTATACCTTGAAAAATTCGACAACTAACATATACAATATTGGTTTTGGACATTTGATTTTGGTTTTTGAACATTTGGTATTGGTTTTAAACATTTTGTTTGTGAAAAAGACAAAGAGTATTAACTTTAAATGCATATTATGATCTTTTTCCCCATCTATGGGCGCTTTTATATCCTCATGCTATCGCTTTTTATATGTGCCCTAGGTTCCGGGTGAGACCTTTGCGCCTTGAGTGCACCTATCACCTTAGACAACATAGTTAGTAGGTACTATGGATAAAAGTTATTACTTATTCTACCCTGATTTACCCATGGACTTCCCATATAAGTGACTCTTAATTATCTATGGACTTCATTTAATTTTAGACATAATTATTTAGATTTTAGGTAGTGATTGGGTGCACTTCTCTTGGGATCATATAGTTTCCTTTTAAATTCATTTAGTTGTAAGAAATTTGAAATATTCTTCGATTCTAGTTTAAATGTTTATATATCATAATTTTTTGTTAAAATTGAATTTTTAGAATGTTCCGGTTTATGCTCGTACTTCATATAAGGTAGCTTTATAAGTATAAATTTCTGGACATTCAGTTTTTGATTGTACACCAAAATGTTGAATCGATGCAATACAAAAATGGTCTAAACTATAACTTCTAATCTGCATTAAAATTTCAAGTCAATTTTGCCATCTCTGCTTCAAAGGATGTACTGTTAAAGTGGTTTATGCCTTGTATCATAAAGTACAAATTTTTATTTACTTGTTAATTTTGCATCTGCAAATTATGCTGCATTTTCATTAGAGAAGGTATAAAATTTGCAAAACCTGCTCAACAGCCAGGATTATGAGTGGTAGACATAGAAGATCTGAATCTTTATGGGATAGAAAAGAAGCTCAAAATGAGGCCAAAGAGTTCAATTCAAGCAATGATTCCCTAAAACGGTCAAATTCAGACATAAATGATGTTTTAATGTCAGATGATTTCTCTATGCATGGCAATGAAAACATGTTAATGGATAATGATAACATCAGTGACAAACATAGAATGAAGGCAGATCCTGCTTTTGATGACTGGGAAGGTCAATACGGTCAACCCTATAGGTTTGCAATATCGTTACAAATCAATAAAAACTTTTAATATAAGCTGCTTTTTGTCTCATGCTCAATAACCAGGTTTTTAGCAGATGCAGAAAGACTAGTTGGCAAAGGGTAAAGAAAAATGAATCAAAACCTTTAATTTTTCTTTTTATCTGTTACAACATCAAAACATTTGCTAATTTTCGAGCATATAACACCATCAACAGTGATAGTTACAACTTGAAGCAGCAAATTCACAATTAAATGCTATCTACTTTGCCACAATTTATTACTGCTGGTTATTTGATTCTACTAATCCCATATTAGATAATCATTTTGTAGCCCGTATCCTGATACCCCTTGTTTATTTTAGATTGTGAATACTGAACACCAAGTATTTTATGCCAAAATGCTGGTTATTCTTATAGCTAAATATGTTTGTCAATTGTATACTTGACCCTAGATGGGATGGACATGCAACAAATCAGAATGTCAGGTGGGTAAATTTGTAGGTTGGCTCAAAACAGGTTGGGTTTGACCCCACCAACACTTATATCATCCATTTTCTTTAATTTCACAAATAATTATCATATTTAATATTGTCAGTTGTACTACTTCTTAGTATCACGATCTAATTTTGAAATTTTGTAATGTACAAATTGTCTTTTTCTTGGCTAACCATCCAAGTTCAAACGGCTTGACCCATCGCCAATAAAAATATAATCCAAATTAGTACACTAACTCATATATTGGTTTTTAGGAGAAAATGATATGCTTTTTATTTTAAACTTCTTTTATGCTTTGCATGATGTTGATGCTACATGTGGGTTCATAGTTAAACTACCTACATCTTAATCGTTTAATTGTTATCAATAAAACATAGTCCAAATTTATGCATTTTCTTTTAGATCTGTTGTTTCATTGAAGGTGGTAATTTTTTTTATTATTTTTTATGTTTTGCTTGTTTATGATGCTACATGTAGGGGCGGAAGTCAAGTGGTAGGTGGCAAGGATAGAGCTCGTAGTAGTAGTAGGAGCTGGAGTCCACACCGATCCAAGGACAGAGACCAGGACCGGGATCGTTACCAAACCCGGCCCCGAGAGAGAGACCGGGACCAGGAACGGGATCGGGGTAGGACTCGGGGCTTAGCCAGGAGCAGGAGCAGGAGCCGGAGCCGGAGTAGGAGTAGAGGCAGGGACCAGGGCAGGGCTATGAGCCCATCTAGAGGTGGTTCAAACCAGCTTGATAATGATTCAACCAAAAAGTGGAGTAATAACAGACCAGAATACCCAGGTGGTTCCCAGTACAATAGAACCCATAGAAGTGGTCATAATGATCAGGATCACAGACGGCAATCAAATCAAGATATCAAGATACCATGCAAGTATTTTATTATGGGTAGATGCAACCGCAATAATTGCAGGTTTTCACATGATGTTTCAAAATCAGAACTATATGAAGGAAGGCCACAGGATCATAATGATTTTCATAATTCAAATTCTGGTTTTGATAACAACAAATCTTGGAAGAATTCTCCATTGAAAAATCTGGAATCGGATGTTTCTTACAGCACAAATCTGAATAATAATCAAGAATCGCGATCCATTCCTGGCAATGCTGATAGTGGCAATGTTAATTTAAACAGGAATGGATCTAATCATCAGCTAAAAGGCTCAGTTAATGAAGATGGAAAACCTCTAGAAACTTCTAGAAACAATATTTCACAGGCAACTAGTCTTACTCAGATATCCGAGAACCTAACTCTCGCGGATGCCCTTGGGTTGCTTTCCTCTGGTGGCCTGGTTGACCTTAAAGTGGTCAACGAGCCGATCAAAGCTAGTGCGCCAATAGTAAATCAGAACTTAATGAACCCAGATGGAAACGTGGAAGTCAATGAGAACAAAACAGATGAAAAATCCAATATGAATCTTGGAAAAACTGAAGCAGAAGGAAAAGGAGATGATGGCAATATGGGAAATGATGAAAAGGCGATGCGGGCTTTTAAGATTGCACTTGTGGAACTTGTTAAAGAAATTTTAAAGCCTACTTGGAAAGAAGGTAAAATGAGTAGAGAAGTTTATAAAACAATTGTGAAAAAAGTGGTTGAGAAAGTTACAAGTACAATACAAGGAGTTCAGATCCCACGAACGCAAGAGAAAACAGATCAATATTTGACGTTTTCTAAATCCAAAATTACAAAGCTTGTTGAGGTCAGTTTATCTTATTTTTGCAGTAGTTTTTCTTAAATTCCATCTTTTAGTTTCAAAACTGTAAGAAAAAAAATAGGCAGGGTATGTGGGCTGGGTCAACCGTTGAGTACAGAACCAGTAGTTGTTAAACACATGTCATAATGGGTCAGGTCGGGTTAGGTTGCCCCATTGTTTTCTTCATTCCTTTTCCTTGAATGATAAACTACTAATGTGCCTAAATTCTAATATGATTGAAAAAACTGTTATAAAGATAATTTGGGTGGATTGTGTGGTTTAGGACAACCTGTGATACAGAAACAGATACATGCTTAACACGCGACATAACGGTTTGGATTGACCTATTATTTTTCTTATTCCTTTCACTTGAATGAAAAATGTTTGGTGTATTAACTATGATTAAAAAGACTGTTATATAATCTATGAAGACATTAATCCCCCCCCCCCTCTCTCTTTTTGGGTTTAATTGCTTGTTTGTTACTATTGATCAGCTGTTTTTAATCACTTGAGGTGCTCTGCACATCATGATCGTGAAAATTGCTTATGTTCTTAATGCCTAATGTTAACATTAAAAACGTGTTGACATATGTCTCTTCATGCAGGCTTATGTGGGAAGGCTTGGGAAGGCATAAAACAAGTGGTTTGGACTCACTTTCTTGATCAAAGTTTGATGAGGTATTATGCTTACATAAGGTGAATTGATAGTTTAATTATAGTTGGTTCAATGAGATGTTTCTTTGTTATTGTTAAGTGGAAACACTTGTATTGCCTTGTATTAATTTAATATACCAACGTTTGTATCATCACCCTTAACGCGATCCGGTTGGATGATAATAATATGATTCTTGTCAGGAGGTTAAAATAGGTTGAGGTTACTTTGCCATTGATTGCTACTATAACAAAGAACAACACCACTTGATATTTTTTGGTTATTATTAAGAACTAGGTTTTTTCCTGTTGCCTATCATAGTACACTCCTGAAAACGGGTATTATATATCATTTGCAGAAACATAACTTAAATAGCAAAATCAAATCTCTCATCACGAACTATATACAAATTTCTCATAAAAGTATTATGTGCAAAAGTTTAAACAAACTTGGTTGTTGGTTGAATAGTTCACTGTGGTTTTTTTTTTTTTCAGCCAGCTGCAAAAACAAGGCACGCCAGTTTAGTGTGCACAATTTTTATTTTATTTTTCTTTCTTTAGCCAGCCGCAAAAGCTACCAGGGGGCTGCGAGTTAACTGTGCAATTATTCATTTCTTTCTATTATCAACTTGCTTTTTAATATAGATAGTAATTAGTTAAAGATACAGATTTTACCCAACTTCAAGGATCACGTACAAGCAGGGTTTGTACGCTTTTTGTTTTATTTTATTGAAAGTGTTTAAAAATTAAGAGTCATTGTACCGTTTAATGTACGAGCAGAGCCGATCCAAGTTGAGCCATCTTAAGTAGGGTTGAAGATAAACGAGCACGCTCAACTTGGCTCGATCATTCTTACGAGATGAAATTTGAGCTCAAGCTTGCAAAGAGTTTGAACTAGCTTGTATGAAGTTCTACTTCCAAATTTTAATAGAATTTACAACAAATTCAATGCGAGATGTAAAGCTTGGGTCTAGAAATATTAAACCATAACACCTAATAATACCTTCCATCTAGAGGTGGAATAAAAACTAGTTCTGGCCTCGGACCTGATTACCCTACCTAAAACTAGAATTGTTTCTACCTAAACCGGCATGTACAGGATTTCAGTTTCTCAGAGAAATCAAAACTAGAAACATGTCCAATTTTAAATTATGAATCTGGGTTGGATCAGGTTGCCACCAGATAAGTTCCATCAAATTATGAATCTGTCCAATTTTAAATTATGAATCTAGCAAATGTAGCTCAAGTGGTAAGGATACTGCCTTCCAAATGGAAGGTCATGGGTTCGATCCTCTCTAGTCACATTTAATGGATATCCAGGTGATGGAACGAATTTGGGCTTTATCCCGGGTTCGAACCTAATGGGGGGCGAGGGTTTACGGATTCAATCCGGTTCCCGCGCATCTGGGGGCCACACTAACCCACACCGGAGATTGGAGTAATCCAATCTTGGTTATCACTCGTCAGGAAACTGAAGATAGCACGTTGGGTTAGTTTAACTGCCGTTCAAAAAAAAAAAGATAAGTTCCATCAACTTTTGGGCCTAGGATCTAATCCATTATAGCCATGAGTTGGCACTCTTTGCAGACCCCTTGGCTAAAAGCCTAAAAGTATCTCAGTTATAGAACTCTTGAAGTTGGTTTATAAGTGACAGGTTGAACAGTGAAAAGCAGCACTGCCTTTTCTTGAATCAAACATACCATGATACCATCACAACTACACCGGCCCATAAACATAGCGCCCCAAAAATCATTCAAGCAAACTGACCCGTTTAGAAGATCGACATAGCGATAGCCCACGGCTCAAAACCCGAAGCACAGACAACTTCACACTTCTAACAACATTCCTATGTAAAAATTTATGATCAAAACTTGACCCATTTCTCATAATTGGGTTGAAATTGTCCTCACTTGCCATTAAAGTATTAAACAAAACACTCACAGATGCAGTAAAGTGATATCATCCCCAGATGACAACTATAACAATTGGGTTATTCACACACGTTACAATACTTGCATGAACAACCTGATGCATCTTACGTGACGTCTCAACATTGCCATGCTAAATAGCCCCGGCTGCTACTTGAGATCGGATCTGTAATAGCTTGATTTAGTTCGAGCATGTCATTCTATCGATTTACTCCCTACGAGATATCACTAAGCAAAATGGTAGCTATTGTCGGTTAAATTTGTGGGTCAAGTTAATTACACTAATGTAAACTTCGGGCCTCTCTGTTGGGACCGCCACCAGGCCCACCAGGGTCTGCCCTTTGGACCCGACAAAGCGTGTGGCTTCCGTGACCCCTGTTTGGTCCGGAGCTCAGAAATCTTAAACGAGCAGAACTCTGTAATGACGATTTTTTTAAAAAATTATTGACTTAATAATTAATATATCGCATTGTTATTACATGATGAATCTTACAAGACCCAAATCATCAACGCGACCGGGTATTTATGTCCGGTTCTATCTAATTGAAGCTTCCGAAGCAAGGGTAGACTTGTAACAGTTTGAAATTATGAAACCTTGTCTCATTCTTGTAATGGACACAATGCATCTTTTATCGTGGGAAAAAAAAAATTCTCGGGTAAAAAGTGACAACAAGCTTAAGAAGAGGGACGGATACAAGGGAAAAGGGGGAAAAAACTCACAAAACTATAATATTTCCTTATAAATAAAAAGAATGTAGCAGTTGCACTTACATTTGATCACACAACGGTTGCCATAAACGGACAGAGAATGAAAGGAAGCAAGAAATGTCAAAGGTCATCTTTTATCACCTTTTTATGATGAAAATATAAATCTAAGATAATATCTTAACATCTAACCAAGCTTTGAAGCTTGAATCTTTACATGCATATATAGAGGTCTCGAAAGCAAAGGGCTCGGTTAGGATTTTTTCGAAGAAAAAATTCACATGTGAGTTTTAGACCCCATCTTTCTATATGTTTTTACATGTTTTGGGGGCTGGTATGCATGCGAAATGAGACTTTAAACATACGGCTATGTTTTCTAAATATAAAGTTAAAAGTTTTGAAATTTTTTTAAGAAATGTTCTATGTGTGTCAAGAGCATGTTTGTATGTTTAAAGAACCCTAAAAGTACAAGATTTGATCCAGAAAAGGTAAAGGGATGAAATTTCAGAAATGTTGGTGTCAGTGTTGTAAAAATCGCGATTACTTGCCGATTAATCGGCGATTAGTCGCTAGTCGGCTGTGTTCTGATTAATTTTTACCTAGTCGGTCCATTAATCGCTAGTCGGTCAAAATCGGCCAAAATCGGCCAAAATCGGCCAAAATCGGTCAAAATTGGGAGAATCGGACTAATGAATACACCTTAAAATCAAACTATTTTGACTATTCCGGTGACTTAGCCGGTCCTAATCGGCCATATACCGGCCAAATTCGAGCGATTCCAGCAAGATTACTTCGATCTAACCAACAAGAACGAAAAGAGAATGACTCACCTGGGATTCCAACCGAACTCAGTCACGAATTTGGCGAGACAGGATGGTGATGGCTGTCGGAATCGATGGAGTGTGGCGAGAAGAAGAAGCAATAGCCTGGAGATGGAGAAGAAACGCATGGATGTGTGCGTGTTTGCCCTAGCTGGAAACGAGAAGCGAGCGAGAGAGCGAGAGAGCGAGAGAACGAGAAAGGGTGAGAACGGGAATAAACATTAATTATGGGTTAACAATTCTTGGTGGGCTGAGAAGTATGGGTTTATTTTTATGGGCTTTTTTATTTTGGAAGAAAATTGAAAGGAATTATTATTAATTATTATCCTATAAATCATAAATTAAATATTAATTGGTTAAAATTTTTAGGTATTTGAAAAATTATATATAAAAAAATTGTATATATGTATATAATTTTTAAAATTACATATAAAATTCCAATCCGATTAATCCCGATTAATCCCGATTAATCCCTAGTCCCTACCTCGCCGACCGACTAGCGACTAGCGATTTTTACAACACTGGTTGGTGTACTATAGTCATAGTTGTCCCCTCTAAAAGTTAGGGCACACTAGGATGGTTGGTTAGCACAAGAATTATCCAAGTGTAGAGATTTGCGAAA
The DNA here is from genome assembly GCA_009363875.1 of Mikania micrantha. Lineage (NCBI taxonomy): Eukaryota > Viridiplantae > Streptophyta > Magnoliopsida > Asterales > Asteraceae > Mikania > Mikania micrantha. The sequence goes on from CM018687.1 coordinate 8,630,225, forward strand.
GACCAAGTCCTTAAAGTATAGGTTTTTTTTTTTTACACATGACTTAAGTTTAGACATTTGCAGATGACCCATCTGCTAAGTATAGAAGTTTACTGATGATTGTCATCAGTATATAGAACAATTGTGTACGAGCCATCTGCTTACTGATGACTAAGTCATCAGTAGGTAGAATACTTATGGATGACCAATATGCTAAGTAAATGTTTATGGATGCTATGAGCATAAACCTTTGCGAATGACCAATCTGCTTGGGTAAGAGAAGTTGCAGATACCTAAGTTCCTTAATGACACTTATGGATGATCCATCTGTTAGTGTAGTTACAAATGACTATGCCTACTTCTGTAGCCATTTGTGAATGATTGCCACCTATGTAGGGCAGTTAGTAAGGTGGCTGATTATGTGTTAGATGTATATGTAGGTATTTATGTGTTTATGTGCAAAGAATGTGAAGTCTTTCGAGAGAAATCTTGCGTGCACATGTGAATTCTTTCAAGCATATGATGAATATGGGCAAGGCTCATGGGGCACAACATTATTTGAAGTATTTCGAGCATAGTCTTACAAGCACACGTGAAGTCTTTTAAGAACGAGCTTGCGGGCATATATGAATGTTATAAGTATGGTGTGCCTTAGAATATATATATGTATATATATGTATATAATAGTATATAGCCTATGTGAAGTCTTTCGGGTATAAACTTGCGAGCATACGAGTATGTTAAGAAAGGGTAATGATTTAACAGTGGCGAAGCTTGACCGAAACTTCAGGGGGGGCGAAATAAAAAAAAATTTTTCCAGGGGGCGAAATAAAGGTTTTTATAAAATTTTACACTACGTATCGGAAAATATACATTACTACACGAAAAAACAGGGGGGGCAACCGCCCTCATTAAGATGCGCCCATGGTAATGAATGTGTATGTGAAGTCTTCCAAGGTTAGCCTTGTGAGCATGAGAAACCCTATTAAAAGGGTAGGTAATAACGCATGGCATAATTTAACATGTTAAAGAGAAATGTGGTATAGGAAATATAATGTTTTACGAAAAAAGTAAAGTTTTATGTAATGGTTTACTAAATTCTTTTATGTAAGCAAACTAGAACTCACTCAGCAAAGCTGACTTTATGTGCATATAAGTTTGACTGGTATGCTAAAGGATAAACTAAGGATCACATGGACATAAAGAATCGGAAACTACCTGGGCATATAGTCTTCTAATCTTTGGGCTTGGCATTTCATACTTTATGAACAATTTTTAATTACATTACACTATTTGATATGGTTGTAATTACCCTATTACTATGGTTTAAGTTTTTTGATGCTATGATTTTTTTTTAATTCCTATTGGTTTAGGAACTATGAATGTGATATGTAAATCCAACGAGTAAGGTCTCTATATAGCGTAGGGTCCTTAGACATTGGTGTGGAGAGTGGAGGAGACTCTCAGGGTGTAGGGATAGAGGAGCAGAGACAGATCAAGGCTGACAAAGAATGAGCAGATTCTACTGGATTTGTTAGATTTACACCTCTATGCGGACATGATTAGTGATAGGAAGTCTTGAAGAAGCAAGACAAAGGCTAGAGGCTTTTAAATTTGTAGAATTTTAGGGGATAAACATCAGAGATTTTTAGCTTTAAGTATGGTCTTACATTTAGCTATACCCTAGTTTAAAAGCAACGTTTATTTAATATGGGTTTTGAGATGAACTATATCTACAACGTGTGCAACATTGATTGTTAGTTCACATTGTTTTGTTGAATGTTTATGATTTTGCTTGTGCTGTCTGCTTTTGCTTGTATGTCTATGCTTTTGCTTTTCTTTCGTGACAAATATGAACGAGTGGTTTATTTAGAAACAACTTCTTTATCTTACTATGATAGATGTATTGTTTGTCTTTATCTTACCATCTCAGACCCTACTAAATAATAATATTTTACTGAATATGTTTGTTTATATAAAATTTTACTTAAAAGTGAAAATTGTATTGATGACAAAACTCATATATTGAGTCCTAGTGCTTGTAGTGGAAGTTTGTTTCCCTATACATGTGATAGACAGACCGTAAATGGCTTTGTAAGTGACCAATGTTGCATTAGAGAAACACTCAACTAAAACGATTTGTAACCATTTAGAATGAGGTGATGAAATTAAGATGAAGATGTTAGTATATTTGATAAATATTAAAAAAAAACATTATCATACTATTATGATACTGACTAACTAGGCTTATAACAAACTAATTTTATTAGATTTTTTTTTATGATTTAGTTTCAACTGACAAAAAAAACATAACGTTAAAAGCGTTAGGATGATTAACTTTAAACGATAACTCTGAGCCAGAGCAGCCTCTCTATCCTAACTGTGATAAGGGTAAGGTTTGCCTTCATTATTCCCCCAGACCCTACTGAAAAGTGGAAATATACTGAGTAAGTAAGTTTGTTTGTTTGTAGGTTACATAACAAATAAACAAACTTACCCAGTATATTCACACTATTCAGTAGGGTCTGGGGGAATGATAGAGACAAACCTGACCCCTATCTCAGTTGGGATAGATAGACTACTCCAAAAAAGTTCTCGTCTCAAAGTTAACGTTTGAATTTAATCATTCCTACGATTTTAATGTTATGTTCATAAAATAACGTTAAAATTAGTACAATATTACTTTTCACTTTAAAACTCACACATATCTACCTATACTAATAAATAAAGATTTTTATTGCTACATGACATGTTTTTAAAGCTTTTCAACCTTCATTTCCTTCATCTCTCTCCTATTAATTATCTAATATTAAATATACTTTTAATACATTTTGAAATAAAAAGATTTTTTAATACATTAAATATATTAATATTAGAGACACACTTTTTTTTAAAAAAAAGTATTATAGATTATAAAATTTTGAAAAACAATTATTTGAAACACATAGTTTAAAGAAAAACAAATGATAAAAAAGTTAGTGTTTAAAAAAAAAATTATTATTTTAATACTTAAAATATTAAATTATATGAAATTGTAATCGTATTTTATATAAAAAATTCATCTTGTAGCTTTCTAAATGTTCTTTATAATTATTCGCTATTTTTATTTATTTAATACGTATCCTATAATCCATTATTGTTATATTTATTTAAAACCCTCATTATTCGTGCACACAAAATTCAATAACCTTTACAAAACATGATACCATAAACAATCGATTCTAATGGGTTCAATCTCTTACCATCACACAATCTTACTTGCTCATCATTTCTACTCACCATCACAATCGATTCAATTCTACCCTCGATTCATCAGTTTCTCCAAAATCCCAATATACAACCCAATCCCATTGCCATCTGCATCAACCAACCGAATCCATCGATTTCTTGTACCCGCCAAAAAGAAGAATCCTTCATCCGAACCTGTTCTCAGTCCTTCCATTGTTGAAGAAGTGTCAGAGGTTGATGAATTTGAAGAATTCGACGACGACGATTTTGGTACGAATCTCTTTGGTAATTTGATATCGCAATTTCACAGCTCCAATTCCGCTGGAATTGATTGGGGTAATATGAATCGAAACTGTACTTGGTTTTGCTGTATACGATAGAAATTGATTCCATTTGTTGATTATAATTGTTTGTGATTAGATGTGTTGTTTGTTTGAGATTTCTGCTTTGATTATCTTGTGATGGTGGTTCAAAGAAGAAATTTGGGTGATTAGGGTTTCATTTCTTTTCAACTGTGTGATTCTGGCGGTGTTTTGAGGAAGTCAAAATCATAACCAGTTTTTGAAGTTAAAAAATTATATAAACCCGTTTCACTTTCAAATTAACATCTGGGAAATTTAACATTTGATAGTGTTGTATTGCTATTTAGGGGTGTTATTTTTCGAATTGGATTCGAAAAACTTTGGAATTTGATTTGGTTTGAATTTTCACATTCGAATTCGATTCGAAACCTGGTATTGAATTTCGAATCAAATTTCGAATTTGTGTTTTTCAATTCAATTCGGTTTGAAATTCAAATTATATATGTATATATTTTTATTATATATATATATAATATATATATAACTAAACTTTATAATAGAGCTATTTATAAGGTTTTAATTATTTTATGTTTTGATGTTTAAAGTTCGGATTAATTGTATAAATAAAACTTTAGACAAATTATTTAAGTAAATTGAAATTAAATCAACTCGAATTCGATTCGAATTTTGAATGTGAATAGAATAGAATAGAATTTCGAATTTGATATTAATTTCGAATTCGAATCGAACACGAATCCAACTCGAAATTCAAAGTTCGAGATTATACGATTCGAAATATTCGAGTTATTCGAAATTCGATTCGTTGAACACCCCAATTGCTATTGCATGAGAAATCAAATGTAGGTAGCTTACTTAAGGAATTATTTTTTGGAACTACAATGTGTTATTACTTATTACTGGATGTTTGTATTTTTCATTCTTGCAAAGAGAAGCTTTGTGTTACAATTTGTGATTGTAACACAGATGAAACTGTAATAGCAATTTTTGGGTGTGAATATATAAGTTCCATATTAAATTCCAATCTAAGTATGTATTCTTTTGATATTAAACTGTAGTGTTTATTGAAATGAGCTAATTTAATCAAATAACATGATGAATAATATTTTGCCAATTTAAAGAAGCTTCCAATTATAATCCATGAGCAGGAAAACTTTGTTTATTTAAATATTTATCATTGATCTTATGGAAAATTGAATGTTTATACAGGGGAATTTGATGAGGATGATGCCTTTGAGGATGATTGTTTGGATGAAGATGTGGAACCTAGAGTAAGTTTCCAATAATATTGGCTAAATTTTAGTAAATTAACAACTTATTAACAAATTAATTTTTATACTAAGTGGTAATTGTATGTTTCTTTAATTTTGTTTTTTTATTTTTTTAAGTTTGGGGATGGAGGTGGAGGAGGTGGAATATCTCTAGCAGGGACCAATTGGGACAAAGAAGTTTTGACGATTGCTGAAGAAGTTACATTATCTTTTAATGGAGAGCTGGGAATATATGCTTTTAAGACGTTACTAAATTCTGCAATTCGAGTGCGTGTTGAGAGGCTTACAAACAAGTAAGTGTTTGTCTCATACTCTCATTTGGATGTGTGTTTAGAAAAGTGATTAGTTGATTTTTGAATAATCAGACTATAGTGTTTGTATGGAATTTTTGTTGTTTTAAGGTTGTGAGACAATTTATGATTTTTTAAAATACATAAAAAGGACCAATTTTTTGTTTATCATTGTAAAAATGCATAATCTCTTGCTCTCTCTGTCTCTCTTGTTGGGTGTTCGTAGGCCTTTGGGTGGAACCACATTGATAGAATCGAGTGAGAGTAGGGAAGGGGTAGTCGGTCCTGGCCCATATATATATATATATATATAAAACAACCTTACCCAGTATATTCCCACTTTTCAGTAGGGTCTGGGAGCATAGATACAAACCTTACACCTATCCCAATTGGGACAGAGAGGCTGCTCCGAAAGAGCCCCCGGCTCAAAGTTATCGTTTGAAGTTGATCATCCCAATGATTTTAACGTTATTGTCACAAAATAATTGAAATAACATTAAAATTAGTGCACTTTTACTTTTGCCCCTTAAGAGCACACACACATATACATTATATGCGTGCACCACAAATGGGGCGTATATATATATATATATATATATATATATATATATATATTAAAATTTTTGAAAGCTTTTTGAGCCGGGGGTCTCTCACAAGGCAGCCTTTCTACCATATTTAGGGTAGGGGTAAGGTATGTTTTCATCTCTCCCCCCAGACCCTACAAAGTGGGATTACACTAGGTACATGTTGTTGTTGTTGCTAGTTTTCATTCTTTATATGTTGATCCTGTACTTATAATTAGGGGTGTTAATCGGTTCGGTTTAATTGGTTTTCAAAAAAAAAAAAATTCCTTAACCGCTAACCGAACCGAATTTGGGAAATGGTTAACGGAACCGAATTCGGTTCGGTTAAAACCGATTAAAAACCAAATAAACCGGTTAAAAACCGAATAAACCGATCCGAATAAACCGAATTCAACCGAACAAACCAAATAAACCGAATTCAACCATATATATTATTAATAAAAATATAAATTTAAATATGAATTCGGTTTAATCGGTTAACCGAATAAACCGAACAAACCGAATTCAAAAATTTTTTGAAACTGTTAACCGAACCTAAAACCGAATTCTGAATTCGGATACGGTTAGGAACCAAACGGAAAACCAAATTTAGAATTCGATCCGTTTTTTTTCAGTTACGAATACGGTTCAGTTATCGGTTTTAAATGGTTTTCGGTTATTTTGAACACCCCTACTTATAATGTTTTTGGCCTCATAAGAATAATATCCTAGGTGCCACCCATAGACATGGTTTCGTTTAAATTAAAACATGTTAAACCCTCTTGTTCTTCTTGGCTTTCATGTGTGTGTGTTTGGGGTTGTGTGCTTGATATAATTAGCATAGGTGACCTTGACTTGGTTACATATGTTGGATCCATTTGAACTTTGAGAAATGTCGTGTATTCGAAGCTTGAAAAAGAGGTTGATTTATGTTGGACAAATGGATAAATAGGGGCACAATGTGTGGTTTGGTGGAAGGTTGTCAAAGGAAACCTTGTGATGGGCAGAGATACCGTCTAAAGGATGACCGTCCCAGATAAAGTGTAGTTCATAGAATCTCCCCCTCCCTCACCTCTCCCCCCCTCCCTCTCGGGGTCCCCCTCTCCCACACCACAAGCATACACACATAATTTCATAATACCATAATAACAGTTCAAAAACACAAAATATAACAAACAAACAAACTTACCCGGTATATTCTCACTTTTCAGTTGGGTCGGGGGGAAGGATGGACACAAACCTTACCCGTATTCCAGTTGAGATAGAGAGGCTGCTCCGAAAGAGTCTCCGTTTGAAGTTGTTCATCCCAACATTTTTAACGTTATTTTCACAAAACAAGTAAAATAACGTTAAAATTAGTGCAATTTTACTTATTATGTACATTATATGTGTGCATCGCAAATGGAGCGTATCAAAAACACAAAATATGATATTTATAAATTATATAGTAAGTAAAACAAAATCAACTCCTCATAACATTCTCTTTCATCTCAAAAACGAATTGAAAAAGAATCCTTTAACCGTGAATTGTCTCAAGACATAATGCTCTCTTCGTTTATTTAGTGAAACAAGTTAATATGAAATGTTTAGCTATGACATTTAATGCTCTCTTCGTTTATATAGTGAAACACCCAATGCCTACATTGCCTTTGCGGGTAAAAGAGTAATTAAACAAACATTGAATAAAACAGTACCCGACGGTTCACAAGCGGCTGAGTATTTATTCCAGAAGGGCTTATTCGATCTAATCGTACCACGTAATCCTTTAAAAAGCGTTGTCACTATTGATTTTATTTAAACAATATGAAACGTTTAGCTATGATATTTTTAGTGTGTTGAAATGATAAATACAACATAAACGTACCCAGTAAAATTCCACTACTCAGTATGGTCGGGGGTGGGATGAAGGTAAACATTGCCTCTATTCCAACCAATTTGAATCTAATTATCCAAAAGTAATTATTTAACAGTTTAACCCTTAATAAGCAAATGATCATAATAATATTTGTTTGTCCAAACAATAATAATTGAGGTAGGATATTTTGTCTACTTATACAATCAGAAAAGGTAATTGGTAAATATAGAGGTGTTACCACTAAATAAAATTTGAATTTTGTTCTCATATTAATAAATTAAAAATGTTTTACAGGTCAGGTTCTCCCACCATGGAGGATATTGAAGCTTTCTCAAATGCATATAGAGAGCGATTAGATCTGGCTGAGGCTGCTGGATCAATTCCTGTTGATATATCACTTGAGGTAACATGTCAAAATGTGTATATTTTAGGTCACATCAAAATGGGTTGGGTCAACCAGGGACACTTTTTGTTCCATTTTCTCTTTGAGTTATAGTGACATTTTTTTTTCTTTAAATAATGATCGGGTTTTCTCAGATAAAGTGATTTAGGAGTTAATATGGATCGTATCCCAATATCCTAACTTCAGAGAGTTAACCCTTTAACTTATTTCTGGTCACCCATTATAAATTCTGAAAAAAAAAATTATGGTCCATGTTACAGTAACTTTAATGTTAAAAAATCAACTTTAATGTAGACCAAATGGACGACGCATTTTTTCAGTATTTAGAATGAGTGGCCAAAAATGTGTTTAGGGGTTTAAGTCTCTAAGGTTAAGTTATCATAAGATACAATCCTGGAGTTTATATATAGTTAAGTATAATTGGGCAACTTAAGCCTTTTTGATGCACCTGCTTTTTTGGCTCAGTTTTTTTAACTTTACAAGTTCATTTGATCCGTTTATATATAAATGAGTTGCAATTTTCCCATCTTCTTTATTTCCGCTTCATTTATCTACAAATGTAGATAGATTCGCAACACTCATGAGTTGTGGGTCTCTTTAGAAGCAGTCTTTCTCTATCCCAACAAGATAGGGGTAAGCCGTAAGGTTTGCCTTCATCTTACCCCCACATACCCTACTGATTATTGGAACTTGATTAGGCGTGTTTGTTTATTTTGTTATCTACAAATGTATTGAATTTGGTCATGTTATGTCTCTAATGGGTTAAATGAGTTGAGCTAAAAATTTAAACAACAAAGATTGTGGTCGAATACTTTGGAATTATGTATACAATTGCATCAAACCTTCAAAATCAGTTTTGATTGTTATTTTAATATATTAATATTATAAATTTTGCAATAATTTTTCACACATTAAACAATTATATGGGGCATTTGGGATTTTGTGTCAAAACTGTTCATTTGCTTTTTGTGTTTTAATACAACATGAAGTTATTTTGAGGCTGCTTGGGATTGCTTGTCCAAATTTATTAGTAAATTTTTTTCTAGTGAAATAAGTTGTTTCGTGTAAGCAGTTTAAGGTTGTTTATTCTAATCCCAACCACCCATAAAAAAATAAAAAATAAAAAAATATATATAAAAAATTTATTTTGGCCCGAACCCGATTCAACGTACCATACCCACCCATTTTGCTTGCCCCCTTTCTTGAAATTCTTAGCACTTGTATTCTTTTAAACATTTGTTCATTCTTATGGTAGGTATCTTCACCTGGACTTGAGAGGGTAGTCAGGATCCCCCAAGATCTTGAAAGATTCAAAGATCGTCCCATGTATGTAAAATACACAGCAAGAGTCGATGATGCCACGTCATCATGTGAGCAAGACGGTGTTTTACGACTCGAATCATTTGACTTGGAAACAAAATGTTGTACTTGGGGTTTAGCGGATGTTAAGGTTAATCGAGAGAAGGCGGGGAAAGGGAGACCCCTAACCAAAAAGCAAAAGGAATGGCGAATAACCATCCCTTTTGACTCTTTGCTTTTGGTTAGAATCTATGCAGATTTTTAAATTTTTATAGTTTCTTTTATGAAACTTGCTTTATTTTCTTATATTAGATTGAGGCTATTTGGGTTTTGAGAACTGATATAACAACCAAGTTATTATCCTTAATGTTTTGGACAGCCTAGACGCCACTTCGAATATGAGTTATCGGCATCAGAACGATTCGAAATACAAAAAATGAAAATAAAAAACACATCGCAACGTTGTTATCCGTCATAAAACCTTAAAGTATACTCTATTATAAAAGCGATTATCACTCCACCGTAAAACCAGATGGTGCAGTCCGTTGTAAAAGGCGTATTTGATCGTAAAAGTGACCGTCTTATAAGTGACTGTTGTGAAAGTTTTATAACTGACTGTTGTGAAAGTTGTATTTAATAGTAAAAGTGACTGTTACTCTGCTATAAACTCCAATAGTAGGCAAGGCCATAAAGTAAGTGAAGTTACAAGCCTAAGCCAAAAAGGTACGGACGAAATGATACGCACACAATCAACCAAGTTATAGCACATAAAGTAAGTGAAGTTGCAAGCCTAAGCCAAGAAGAACTCGTCTTAACGAGTGAGATAACCTTTGCAATATATGTCAAGTTATAGCTCAAGTAACGTCTAAAAAAACACGCACACAATCAACCAAGACAGTTCGACAAGTTACAAGATATTTGAGGTGTATTGTTTAAAGGGCTTTTACATAAACTGAAAGATCATGGATATTGGCCTTATTGGGTATTGATCAAATAATTGGATAATAGTTTGTTCGAGTTGAACTTGTTCAAAAGTGTTCTACAATATATTATAGACGTATGTTGCTTATTTGACATAAAATTGTAGTGTTTGATAATTAAGTTCCATTATAAAAATTTAGGATTTAATTAAGTAGGAATTCAAAGTTTAACTAACTAAAATAAATAGTTGATCATAAAAGACACGGTTGTGTTTGTAATCATTTTTGTTTCTCTTTTAAAATGTTTAAATGGGTTTAAGGTTTAAAAGAAATTTAAACCTTTAAAGCCTAATTAATTAATTAGTTTAACATAAGTTATAAAGTTTAAATGTTTTATGATTTATTATTTAGTAAAATAAGACTTTAAATATTTTCATCTTAAATAAATAAATAAATATGTAGATATAATGTTTAAGTGTTTTTATTAAAAGTTTTTGAATGATTTAAAATTTCATAAAAATATGTTTAAAACTAAATTACATATATATTTTGTATTCATCCCAATAAAATTTATTTACATAAATTTATAGATTAAGATTTTCTTAGATAAATAATAAATTTTAAAACCTTCGTATATCATTAAATCAAAAGGAAACTTTAATATTTTAATAAATGAAAGAAAATATACAAGGTTTATTGAAATTTATAAAATTACTATTAGATTTAAAATTTATAGAATTTTAATAGGAATTTAAAAAAAAAACTCTTTTATATTTTTTTCATCACATTGTTTATATACATATACACATATTGTAACAACCCAAGCCAACCGTATCAAGACATTGTCCATTTTGCCCTCGATGGGTTGCCCATTCAGGAATTCACGGTTTTTTTTTACCCGACGAGTTGCTTGCCCAGAAAAAACGCGTCTTGATAGGTACGGTATCCACCTCCTTATAAAGAAAGTTTCGTTCTCCCTCCAAACCGATGTAGGATACTACAATCTACCGCCCCTTACGAAGTCCAGCGTCCTCGCTGACACATTAGTCCAGCCCTGGCTCTAATATTATCTGTAACAGTCCAAGCCAATCATAAGAAGATATTGTTCGCTTTGCCCCTGATGGGTTGCCAATCCAGGAACTCACGGTTTTGTTTTCACCCGACAAGTTGCTCGACTAGAAAAACGTGGCTTGACAAGGAAGGCATCCACCTACTTATAATGAAGGTTTCGTTCTCCCTCCCAACCAATGTGGCATATTACACATATATTCCTATAAGATTTAAATTTAGGGGTGTTCAGTTTTCGAATATGACTCGAAAAAATCGAAATTCGATTCGATTTCAATTCGAAAAACACAAAGTCGAAATTCGATTCGAATTTTCATATTCGAATTCGATTCATAGTATAATATCGAATTTCGAATTTCATGTTTTTAATTCGATTCGATTTGAAATTTGAATTTATATTATTTATATATTTTTATTTTATATCTACTACTATGTAAAAAAAATACTTTCTAATTAGGTGGTTTAGTTTATAAAAACTAAAAGCTTATACATAAACGTCAATTTAATTATAAAATATCCATAATTTTAACACTTTTAAATAAGCTAAACCCAAACATTCACAACAAAAGCGTCATTCCGAAAGCTTGAAAAATTAATCATTTTGGTTGTTAATTTATAATATTTTGATTATTTGTCGCTTTATGTTTTTTGTATATTATCATTGGCATTATATACTGAACTTTTATCATTTTATTAGTTAAATCAAATCCCTAATATTACAACTTATATGTTGGTTATTTGATATATGGATGTTTAAGGTTTTGATTATTGAATATTTTGAAAATATAAATATAGCAAGTATAAATATTTTTTTGATTAAATTCAAATCAAAACAATTCGAATTTGAATTGAATTAGGATCGAATTCGAATGCTCTTAAAAAATTCAAAATTTGAAATTATTCGATTCGAATTATTCGATTCGAAATATTCGAGTTGTTCGAAATTCGATTTGATGAACACCCCTAGATTTAATGGTTTAAAAAAGGAAAAACTCCATAAAAATCTAACTTTTCATTTTGTTCCAATTAATTTATTCACACTTTTTTTTGTCCCATTTAAGTCATTTAAGTTATTTTGGTGTTCTAATCCTATATTATTAACCTCAATAGCAAGTAATACATGTTGATATAAGTTTTAGTGAATAATTTTATTAAAAAAATGATTGATTTAAATCAATAATTATAAATTTTAATTAATATATGACAAAGAACAAAAAATAATAACTAATAATTATTGAGTCAAATCAGTCCTTTTTTTAAAAAAATTATTCACTCAAACTTATATCAACATGTATTATCTCCTATTCAAGTTAAAAACATTGGATTAGAACACCAAAATAACTTGAATGACTTGATTAGGTCAAAAAAAATTTTAAGTGACTTGATTGGAACAAAATGAAAAGTTGTTTATATTTTTATGAAATTACCCCTTTAAAAAATAATGATCTTTATCCGTTTTTTTAAAACCTTTGACAATATTTAATTAAAATGCTGGTATATATGGGTTTAAAAACCTTTTGTATTCTTTGTTTAATATTTGTATTTAGTTTTCAAATCTAACTTCTATTCGTATTTATGTTGGTATTTTTTTTGTTACATTGATGTTAACATCAGATAACACTGGTTCTAAAATGTTAATTAAGCATTGAAATATTAGTTTGTATCCATCTCTTTCTATCGTTTTATTTATTTCTTTGTTAGTTCTAAGTCATGACCATGTTACAACAATGCAAAATTATAGTTTCATAATCATCAATGTAAATTTTATTCATTTGCAACAATGTGACATGTAGTATTTAGTTTTCAAATCTGACTTCCATTCGTGTTTAAGTTGGTATTTTTTTTGTTACAATGATGTAAACATCAAATAACACGGATTTAAACTGTTAATTTAGCATTTGAATATTAGTTTATATTTATGTTTTTTCTATAGTTTTACTTAATTTTTTGTTAATTCAAAGTCATGATCATGTTACATCAATGTAAAATTATAGTTTCATTTACATCAATGTAATTTTTTTTCATTTGCGTCAAAGTTGCATGTGTATTTGTCACACCCCACCTCTTGTCACCTGATGATGATGTCACTGATCACTCTGAGAAAGTCGCGGAAGCATAGTGGTGATATCTCAAAGATGGGGTGCAACTTACTTGATCCGGTATCACAATACACAGATTAACTTAAAGATATTACATTACAAGGATAACGTTATTACAAGCCACAAGTTACAATTTATAACTTAAACATACTAACATACTGAGTTACTAAATTTACAAGTGCTTGATGGTGCAATTCTCACCCGTTGTCACTGTCTTCCTGCAAAAATGGTTAAGTTTGAAAAGTCAGCACAAAGCTGGTGAGTTCGTAATGATTTATCTACACAATATGATATGATATACAAGATATATTGATACACAGTTCCAAAGATAACCATGGAACATATATCTAGTTCCTTTTTGACTACTCCGTTATGTTCTATGAAGATACTACCCATCAGCAAATATTTTAGTGCCTCATTCTTATTGTTTATCACATACATTAAGCTGATCTTGGAAACATGTAACAAACATTCACACAAGGGGAGAAGCAAACCTTCCAGTGAATGGGTTGTCAGCCGATAATACTATCATTGTTCACCCGTGCGACCTCACATGGGTTCACTAGATACAGTTCAAAAGATGAGGACTTTTTGATATCGTGATAGAGAGCTACGGGCAAAATCCCATGAGATCCCACAAGTTCACATGAAATCACACAGATAACAGTGATACATATCATATGTTTGAGAACAGTTTCACAGCAATACCTTGATGTTTGTAAAACATTAAAAAGAAAAAGGGTTGTACGAAACTCACCTGAAATGTCAAATCAGTGATTAACATACAGGCTTGTGCTCGTAGTTTAGTTCTGCATTAGTTAATATTTTATAAATTATTTGTGTTTTAATTTACTTATTAGATCTTTCTTAACATTCAATGTCAAGGACATTGCATTTAAAGTCATCAAATTGATATTAAATTCGTAATCAGTTGTTTTGATTGAATATCATACAATGTGTGATAATGTGAGAACCTATAATGATTCAGGCTCCTTATACAAGATTGATGACTCATTAGATTAATCAAGATGTTCTCAGATTAACCAAATAGGTATTACTGTTAATTATATCACTTAAACAGTTTCCAGATGGATTTCTGGCTTAGTAATAGTCAGTCCTTGTTGTTGATCATTTAGGTATCATGAAACATAAGAATGTGATAATGGAATAGGTTTAATAACCATATTCAATATACTAATCTGACTGTTAATATAAACATCAGATCGTTATTCCAATGATTATCTAAACTCTTGTCATTAGTTTGAAACACTTGATTTACCCTAGCATTTCAATGAATGATCAAGACAATCACGATCATTGTTATAATCATATGATTTAAACCATTATAATCTATGATACGGTTTCATGATAACCAGGCATTATAACGGATCATGTAACGACCGGTTTTAACGGTTACGTGTGTTAATAAATAAACTTTATTATATTTTAAAGTATGTTGTGATAATAATATAATAACATTTGGGGTATTATAGTTAACTAGTAACTAACTTGATTAGGTTGGTTAAATAAGTTAACTAGTTTAAAAAAGTTGAATTAAAAGGAGAATATGACCATTGACTTGGTCAAAATTCAAAAAAACTCTAGTATGTGTGTGTGTTTTACGTGAGAAGGAATCAGAGAAGAATAGAGAAAGAACTTCAAACCTAGCTTCCCAAATTCGTTGATTTTGTTGTCTAAATTCAAGATTGAAGCTTCTAAATCCATTCACAAGTGTTGCCTAACATCTAGTAAGTGATTTTAGATCATATTTTGATGCTGATTAGAAGTTCTTGTGATGAGCAAGATAAGGGTTTAGCTTAAATCTTGAAATTGGTTGTTTAAATGGGTTAGAAACCATAAGTAGATGGGTGATCAAGTAACTAAACATCTAAATTGATTAGAAATCAATGATTATGAACATGGGTGTTCATGGAAGGTTTTAAGATGGTTGAAATTGATAAAAAAAAACGAGTTAGTAAGTTATGCACATAAGGTGCTTGATGAAATGCTTGAACCAAAAGAGATTTTATGCTGAATTGAAAGAAATTGTGTTGCTGCACTGTTATTGTAAAATCTATATAAAATCATAGAAAAATCATGAGAAAATGAGCCTTATATGGTTGAAAAGCTAAAAACAAACTTAAGATGGGTTAAAAGGGCAATTACAGCAGCAATATCGAAAATTCAGCAACCTGAATTGAGAAAATGAAGGTGCTGGTCTGATTTTGTAAATTGTGTATAAAATCAACCGTATATCCGTTTGAGGCATATTTTATATGCATGGAAAGGTCTAAGAGTCTACTACAACCCATATTTGAACATGAAGAGCTAAAACATATTGTAAATGTGTCAAAAATGCTGATTATAGCAGCAACTCAGAAAGTTGCTGCACAAAATTGAGATTTGAAAGTCAATGTTTTTAACATAAACATGTGATTATAAGTGATACTTGACTTCTAAACACTATATAGTGATAATTGAGATTCAAATTAGTTTAAATCAATATGCATATGTGTTGTGTGTATTGAAACTAGTTGTATATATATGTGAATTGCAACTAGGTGTGGGTGGCAAAACCATATACCTTTCATTAGAAAACCAATAAACCAGAAAAAGACGGATTATTTTGTGAAAGAATTTTGGACCTAGAAAAAAGTGGAATTTATGCTTGTGAAAATTATCGAGTAATCGGAGATGAAAAGGAAGACCCGCAATTTTGTGAACAATGCGAGGTCGAGTTTGTTGATTCTCGGATGCAAAGATATCAAATGGCCCACATCAAACTTGCATACCCCGTAATGCATGTGTGGTTTTTAAAACATCTTCCTAGTTATACTGTGAATATTTAGATAAATCTCTAAACAAATTAGAAGACCTAGCATACTGCGGTGTGTGATTTGATCAAAATTCTGATTTTTACACATTCGAAATGAGAAATTGCCATCCCATTTAGTCCAACCGAGATGCCCTTATTTGACATGTTTTATGGTAGGAGTAACATGAAAGTCAGAATTAGGGCATTCTCGATTCTATAAGAATTTTATGACAACCTTTTATTTGCTTTACTTTAATAGAAGTTTCATTTTCAAAGAATATATCCTAATTTTTGACATAATTCTTCTTTTGATAATCGATTCAATTTCTGATTAAAAAATATACCTTGTTATATTTCATCTTTTAACAAGTTTAGTAATGACTATGACGACTATTTATACTTTATAATTAAAAAAATGTATTTTATAATAATGTAATATGAACATCACCGACAAAAAAGAATTTCAGTTTCACCAAATTATAGTTTCCACATCACATTCGTTACCAACTATCTTCATCTCCAGTGGCGTTCACCGTTTGAACAGACAAAAGAACCCTTTGTCTTCTCCAATTCATTCCTACGAATTTCTAAACTTCATTGTTACTCAATGATTCACCAAATACACAGTTAACAAAACGTCAAGATTCTTGACAACAATCACACAATTCTTTGAACAATTTTGACCCTTCATCTCCTGATCCTGCATTAAGGCTGCACATTCTGCAAAATCAATACTTGTTTAACTTCAACATTCAGGTTCTAGGGTTTCTTTCAACTGATCTACCTCTGCTTAATTGCTTGAATTTGGTTGACAGTTTATTGTGCGATCTTGATTCCTTGTTGACAAATCATTTTGGGTTTTGAAAAAGCATGAAACTTGGGGGAAATCAAACTGTTAATCGAATAGATTGGAGTTCGTATTTATGTTTTAGGGTTTCAATTATGAATTGGGTACATTGTAAAAGGTTTAATTTTAGGTCAATCAACAGATTCAATTTGACCAGTTCTTGTTTGCTTATTGTTCTAGCTGTAGTTTGTGGGTATGTATATATGTATGAAGCTGTTTCACCTGTAATTACTGAAGAAACTGAGATAGGTGATTTAAATGATTCAAAGGGAGTGTGTGATCCTTATGATGGAACTTGGGTTCTTGATGAAACTTACCCTTTATACAATGCATCTCAATGTCCATTTGCTGAAAAAAGTTTTAATTGTTTAGCTAATGGAAGAAGAGATAATGGGTATCTTAAATGGAGATGGAAACCAAAGAACTGTGATGTTTATAGGTTTGATGTTGGTGAGATTTTGGAAAAACTTCGTGGGAAACGGGTTGTGTTCGTTGGTGATTCTTTGAGTAGAACTCAGTGGGAATCTATGATATGTTTGCTTATGAAAGGTGTGAATGATAAAACGAGTGTTTATGAAGTTAATGGAAATAAGATAAGTAAAAAGATTAGGTATTTGGGTGTTCGGTTTAGTTCTTATAATTTTACTGTTGAGTTTTATCGGTCTGTTTTCTTGGTGCAAATTGGTTCGGTTCCAAAACGTTCACCAAAGAGGGTTAGATCGACGATTAAACTTGATGAGTTGGATCATATTAGCTCAAAGTGGATTGATTCTGATATTCTTGTGTTCAATACGGGACATTGGTGGAATCGCGCAAAGCTTTTTGAAATGTAAGTTTTCATTATTTTAGTGTGATTTCGAGTCTTACTCTCTTGTCTTTGATTTATATAAATATTTGTATTTGTTTTAAATGTTAAATGACTAAATTGATGAAATGGTCACTTTAGCTTCATAGTGTTTTCACGAAAAGATTTTATAAGTTCAATCATTCTTATTTGCATTTTTTAATAGGCTTTAAGGATGTATACTAAAATGAAATTCTATCAGTGATAGTATACTTTTTTTGGTTAAATTTATTTACTTTTAATAACTTTCACCTGTTTGACCCATTTTCTTACTTGAGTCTTTAAAATACTTTAAGAATATGTACTTTCCTGTGTGTAATGTGAAATTAGTAAATTAACATGTATAAGAATCAAGTTTTAAAAATTGGAATTTATCTTTCTATTAACACTAGAGATGGGATTTATAACATATTTTAATTTACTTTTAAACGGTCCACATGGATTATGTCTATCTCTAAAAGGTATGTTATTGAACAAAATTTAGCTGACAGTGGAAATAAGTCAAACATGTTGAAAGTTGCTAAAAATATGTCTTGACTCTTGAAAGCATTACAATAGATTATAAGTTACTAAAACCATGATCCTTCTCATTGGTGCTAGACTTAGCTCCCGCTTTGCGTAGGGCCCGGGGAAGGCCAGAATTGGTTCCCATGCCATACAAACAAGATCCTATAGTTCAGGATCAGCTAAACATGCTCTAAATATAAGATATATTGTATATTAATGCTTTATCTAATATATCACAGCTATATCTAATAATTGACTAAAAGTCGGCAGCTAATAAATACCCTAGTCTGATAATAAACCCCTACAGTTGAAACAAGAGAGAAATGGATGTTGAGACTGCATTGAAAGTCTTCAAACAAAACGCGAGGTAGTCTCTAGTGAAAATATTTGCTTTATGATAACAGGAAGGCATGTGATAGACCCAAATACGATCTCGCTTTAGTTTTTCCTAAATAAATGGATATCTAGCTCAATATGTTTCTTATACTGATGTTGAACCACCGGATTAAATGTTAAGTAAATCATTCTAACATTATCACAGTACACAATGGAAGCGTGAGAGTGTGGGTGATGAAGTTCTAGCAACAAATTACAAAGCCCAAAAATATCGCCCACAACATTTGCCACACTCCTGTATTTGGCTTCAACAATAGATCAACGACAATGTGATTTTGCATTTAGAAAACCAAGAAATCAAGTTATACCCTAAGAAAGAACAATAATCCGAAGTTGAACGTAAAGTATCCGGATAGCCAACCCAATCCGCATTGGTATAGGCCTTAAAAGAATTAATCAAAGACTTATGGATGGTGAGGCCAAATGAAATAGTGCCTTGAACATACCAAAGAATGCATTTAAGGGCATTTTGGTGAGACGTCAGAGGCGCGTTCATGGGCATCCAAACCTGTTGAACCATGTAAGTCAAATTAGGCTGTGTGAAACTAAGATTTTGAAGGGCTCGCGCCAAACTGTAATAAGAGGTAGGATTATCAACAAATGAGCTATCCATGGCACTAAGTTTGTCATTGGTATCAACAAGGTTTGTGGCCACTTACAATTTCATATCTCAGCGTGTTCTAAGATCTCAGAGGCATATTTCTATCAAGACAATTGTAAGCCTGAGGCTGTTTTAGAGACTAAGATTCCAAAAAAGTAACTAAGGATATTGAGAGCTTTCATGGAAAACTCTTTAGCAATTTGAAGCATGATCCGGTCTCGGAAGGAGACAAATGAATCAGTAAGAAGGATATCATCAACATATAGAAGTGTATAGGTCATGTCTTTCCTGTGATAGAATATGAAAAGAGAATGAACCGACCTGTTATGTTTAAAACCCATTGTGAGAACGAATTAGTGTTTCATTGAAACCACGCCTGAGGCGCTTGTTTTAGCCCATAGAGAGATCATTTAGGGTGACACATGGTTAGAGTAGCAAGCGTCATGAAAACTAGCCAGCTGATGCATGCAAACTATTTTGGATGAATGACCATGGAGAAAGTCATTTTGTGCATCAAGCTGATGAATTGACCAAAAGTGGGAAACGACAATGCTTACTGCTGAGAACCGTTCTAATAGTTAAATGTTTAACCACCATCCTAAAAGTCTCGTCACAATCAATTCCAACCTATTTAGATATACCATCACAAACTAGGTGGGCCTTATATCATTCAAGAGGCACCTTGGGTAGAATTTTATGTTTGAATATCTTCATGCATTGAATAAATATTCATATTTGGATGATGAGGAACAAGAAATCATGCCTTATTGTCAAGAAGGGCATTAAATTCATCGGTTATTTTTGATTTTCATACTGGAATGGATAAGGCTACGGCACGGTTGCGGAGCAAGTGATGAATGGGAGGAAGAAGGGATGGGTTGCCGATGGTTGTATGTAGATTGATTGCTAGAGTGAGTAGGATGGCAGTAGACTTGATGTAGGTTGTTATTGGGTCAACTAAGGAAGTTGGTGTTGTGGTTGGAGGGACTAGTGGGTCCGTGATAGTAGGTGTTGTGGAAGGATTGATTGGGACAACAGGAGGTGATGAGGTTGGCAGGGCAGGGTTGTTGGGAGATTTAGGGTGGCATGAATAAGTGTGAATGAGGGGTGGTGGGCCACAGTTAGCTACTACGGAAAAAGCTAGAGGGAGGTGAGGATGTAGTAGTTTGTTAAAATCATATAGTTGGAAGACAATTCGTATTAAGAATTTGTATGATGAGGATTGTTAATGAGAACTAGAGAATGGAAACACAAACTCATCGAACACTGCATGACAAGAGATGATTATTTTGTTAGTGTGTTGAGACACTTGTACCTTTGATGATTCGAGGGTTACCCGAGAAAAACACAAGGAAAAGAGTGATCAATGAGTTTATGTTTTGTAGTGGAGGGAAGAAGAGGGAAACAAAGGCACTTGAAGTTGTTTAGGTGGGAATAAGTGTTTTTGTCAATCATTGAAGTTGTGTGATGGCCTTGCCATAGTGTGAGGAAGTGTATGGGCAAAAGAATCGGAAACCCAAACCATTTTGTGCACCAAACATTATGAAAGACATTGTTATTACATTTGGTACCATCATGAAATTGTAATTTTTTAACACTGCGTTTAAATTGTGTTTTATCAAGGTTGTGAAAAGAAAGAAAGGTAGAGAAGGCTTGTGATTTGTGAGACAAGGGATAAGTAAAATCAACTAAAAACACTATATAATAACTGTTACCCTTGAACTCAGGATCGGGGAAGTCTATAAATCACTAAGAACCAAGTCAAAAACAAAATATGTAATATAATTTATATAAATGAAAGGAAGCTTAATTGAATTCCAAACATGCAAGACCAACATAAAGAAGAAGACCATTTTAAAGTTCCACAACTAATATTATTATTTTGTTGAAGATAAAGAATTAAATCAAATCCCACATGTCCTAGACAATGCCAAAGGTCTTGAGAAAGAGCTGCAAAGGTAGAATGAGGAAGAACTTGAGACCGCAATGAGGAGGTGAGCGGGTAGTGCGGTTTGACATTATCACATTGGAAATCAGGATTGTCAAACTCAATAGGTATGTTATTATCACTACCAAGCGTCAGATAGTAAATGAATTAGTGATTAGATTAGGGGAGTATAGGGCGTGATTTAGTTGTAGGGCTAGAAGGGGCTGTGGTAATGTGGTTTGTCCTGTGCCAACATTAGGAATTTGGAAACCGTTGCAAACAAAGATATGATTTAATTTCCATAATGAGAATAATACGAGAGATTATCTTGTGTGCTGGTCATGTCAATTGTCATATGTGGCACCCATGTCCAAGTACCGGTTGCTGTCTAGGTGATTTAGCATCATAGGGTGCAAGGTCAGTCAATATTAGTTGGAGTGGAGCTTGCATCAAAGGCTTCATAATCGGCTTGAGCTGGTTGGTGACCAAGTATGCCTGGACCATTCAATGGCTGTTGATGAGAAGGTGGGCATGGTGCAGTTGGATACAAGCAGGGTGGGACTGCCCATTGTGGGGACCAGCCCCACATCTGTGGCTAATAAGAATTTCCCCATGGTTGCGGTTGGTGCAAGGGTTCCAGGGTTGCTGTTGGTATCCAAAGGGTCCATGAATACATCCACTAGAGCGGCCATCACCACATCCCTTGCTCTGAGGTTGTCCCCAACCACAGCAGGCAGAATAATCTATCTGTGCAGATGGTGTGGGAGAGGAAGATGGTGGAGAGGGGTGGCTTTTGGTTTACTGGTGATAGTGTAGAACACCATCCACCAGGTGGAATTTGATTTGCTTTCCGGGTTTCTTGGAGTATGAGTCTGGATCGTGCTTCATAGAAGTCAGGTAAGGGCATGATATGTTGAAGGAGCATACCAACACCATCATACTCGATATTGGGTTCAGAAATCAGTTGGAGAACCAGACAATCATTGGAGATTGGAGTTACGATATTGACAAGTTGGTTGGATAAACCTTCAGGGCTCGACGGTAGGAGGTAATGTTAGAGAAACTATCAAGACAGGTATCGTGGAATTTGTGTTCATGGTAAATTGCACGAGAAAAATTGTGATTGTCCTGAAAGATGTCGGAGAGGGCTGCCTGACGTTGGCTGCAGTGGAGTCAAGTTTAAGAATGGTGTGGAGATCATTCAAAATCATATATAGATCCATGGCATCCACTATGTTCCATAGCTTATCATCAACTGGTTTTTCCTTGTTTTGTCTGCATCGGTTTTTCCAAAAGAGGAGGTTTTGGCAGAAAGAGCTGAGGGGAAGTTGTGGTCAATCACCTCAAATGCTCAACCATGAATTTTAAATTACTCTGCTTAGGAAGTGTATTGGCTATTTTCCTTCTCGAGTTTAGCTGGAGTAAAGTTGTGAATATTGGTGACGGTGATTGTGGGGTGTAATTTTTTCCATGGTTGAGAAGGATTTGACTGTATCAGTTGGGTTAGACCGTTAGAGAAACCTACAATCGGCTAGGTTAAGGAGAACTGCAGCGGTGTTGAGGAAGACTGCAGCGGCTGGGTTGGTGTTATGATCAAGAGGATCATGAGTGGTAGAAGAGATTGTAGCGTCTGGATTTGGGTTTGATGGATCAAAAAAAGAGCTCTGATACCATAATAAAATATGGTTTACTTAAAGCATGATCCTTCTATTCAAATTCACCGGTATATATAGATACAAACAAACAGACCTAGTATATTCTCACTCAGCAGGGTTTTGGGGAGGAAGGTTGAAGACAAACCTTACCTCTATCCTAGTTGGGATAGAAAGGTAGCTTCGATGGAGTCCCCAGCTCAAGGTTTTCGTTTGAAGTTAATCATCCCAAGTTCCCAACGCTTTTAAAGTTATTTTCACAAAAATAAGTAAAATAACGTTGATGATCAGATAAACATGTTCTAGATACAAGATATATCACGGCTCTATTACTAGCCGACTAAGACTCTGTTAGGTTTACGAAGGCCTTAGGGAGATTAGGGCAGCCGGCCCTAGTCTGGCCCTATGTCCGGCCCGTTAGTTGTTTAACCTAAATTGTAATCTCTATAAATACCCGTATCATGTAATTGTAATCTTTGGTCTGAACTTAATGAAAAATACCTAGTTGCAGCCCGTGGACGTAGGTTCCCCACTGGAACCGAACCACGTAAAATTCTTGTGTCGTATCGTTTATTATTTTCTCGTCTGCGTGATTATCGTGTGTTAGTGTGTGTGTGATACCCAACAACTGGTACCAGAGCGGCAGAGCTGGGTTCTGAGTTTCATCACTAACCACCGCCGCCGGCCGCCGGAGTCGCCGCCGCCGGAATCGTCGCCGGATTCCGGCCACATCTGCCTGGAGTTGTTCAGATGTTCTGATTGAACTGGATCTGAAGGAAGAAACGCGATCTAGGGTTTCTGTGGAGGATTGCGCCGCCGCCGCACTAGATCTAGGGTTTCTGGACCGCCGCCGCCGTCATCGCCGGATTAGGGTTCCGGCGAACCCTAGCCGTCGCGATTTTGCTGCTACAGCCGCCGCTGCTCGTGATTTAGGGTTTTGGGTCGCCTGATTGGTGAAGATTACAGCCGCTGCTGCTGTTGTTCTTGCCGGATTAGGGTTCAGGCGCCGCCGCCGCTGCCGGAATGGGGTTCAGGCGCCGCCGCCGCTGCCGGATTAGGGTTCCGGCGCCACCACTGCCGGATTAGGGTTCCGGTGAACCTGATTTGACCAGAATAGTCCGTTTCCGACCTGAATCGTTCTGATTGCAGCAGTTTGCTGCTGTTCGGAGCTGCTTCCGCTGTTGTTTTGGGTCAGGTGTGTTCAGGTTTGATCGATCGGGTTCAGTTTGGGCGTTATTGGGGTTTGATATCGCAGGTGAAAGTTTTTTTTTTTTTTTGTTTGGGTACCGGGTTAAACTCTTGAGATGGTGATTAGGGTTTTGGTTTAGAAACTCTTGGATTTACCGGGTTAGAGTTTGTTTTTTCTGTCTCGCTTGACTCATAATCAACTCAAAAAGGAGGAACCGGGTTATGTGAATATTCAGCATTCGGGTGAAGATTTGTCTGCAGGAGATCATCAGGTAACTGTTTGAAGTTTGTTTTGATTATCGAGTTGTTGCAGGAGCAAATCGGTTTTGATTGACAGGGTTCAGTAGAACAGCCGTCAAGTTCAGGCCCGTGCCATTGCTGTGTCTGTTCACTGTTTTCGTTCCTGCTTGTTATTGTTATAACTGAAAACAGGATGAAATCGAAATGTTCGTCGGTTTTGGATCTCGGTTGATTGGTTTGTCAAGGAACTTGGATGTGGTACAAACAATGGATAAAACTTGGAGAAAATGGAACCAGTGAGTGTGCTGGTGACGACATAAGTGAAAAGGGTTTAGTGAAAGTCATGTGAACTACTGCCGTTCGGGAGATTTTTCGGTTAGGGTTTGCGTTAACTGATCGTGTGTACGATCATAGAACCCTTGGTACCGCTTAATTTCCATTAAAGTTCTGCTGTTGTTATAACCGTTTGCCTGTTAGCTGATTTTGAACTGTCTTGTTTAATGGTGATCAGTGGTACAACATTTGAGGTGATCTTGGATTCGGTACTGGGTGAAGACATTTGCCGAGAAAGTACGTTTGAGGATTCATCTCATGGAGTGTTGGTCAGGCATGGGTTGGGATAACAAGGACAGTGGGAGCTTGGCATAGTTGACTGCTTGACTTGGTAGAGCTGCATAGAGGTGTGGACATTCTTTAGAGTCGATGTCCAAAGATATTTGAATTCTGCGTCTGAAAATGTGTCTGGGCTTGATGCATTGGGATTCAGTGGAACGCAGTGAAGACTCTTGGTTCTGAGATTCTGTTTTGCTTCATTATATTGTTACCTACTTCAATGAAGCATCGGTGAATCTGTTTTGATTGAAGACTTTTAGGAGATATGGGATTACGTATCACCGGAAGAAATGGACCAACTTCCGAGTAAAGTCTTGGCTCGTTGCATTGGGTAGAGCTAAGTGGATTCGTATTGCAAGCATGAATCCTGGAGCCACAAGGATGTCAGCTCGAGCGTATTCGGAGGTTTAAACCTGGATGAGGATTTGGTAACAGTGGGAGCACGAGGCGTGTTTCGGGCACAGTTACTTAGTGACATTGGGTTTTGAGACCGGAATTCCGAATGGAAATTCTCTCCATGGGTGCTTGTATTTTTGGGGAGTGTTCTTTCCTCTGGAGTCTCTGGAGCCGGTTATTCGAGTAAGTAGGTGCCGGTTGAGATTGAGGATGAGTCATTGGCTGTTTTTGCTATGACTGAGTCTGTGATGACTGTATTGGAGCCATGGGTGCTTCAATGGGCCTTTCAGGTTACTGATGAGAAAGGCCGCTGCAGCTAGGTTGATTAAAGATACATGGTTTGAAGTTTGGTTTGTTCTTGGGAGCTGGACCTGAAGACTTCTGTTCCTGTATGGTTTGAAGATTACTGAAGTTACTGGATGATGGGGTTGCTATGTGCTCTGGATGGCGGGCTTGATTCTATCGCAAGGCCTCCGAGTGGGAGATTGTTAGGTTTACGAAGGCCTTAGGGAGATTAGGGCCTTAGGGAGATTAGGGCAGCCGGCCCTAGTCTAGCCCTATGTCCGGCCCGTTAGTTGTTTAACCTAAATTGTAATCTCTATAAATACCCGTATCATGTAATTGTAATCTTTGGTCTGAACTTAATGAAAAATACCTAGTTGCAGCCCGTGGACGTAGGTTCCCCACTGGAACCGAACCACGTAAAATTCTTGTGTCGTATCGTTTATTATTTTCTCGTCTGCGTGATTATCGTGTGTTAGTGTGTGTGTGATACCCAACAGACTCCCCAGCCGACTAATGCCCTAATCTAATGCATAAAAACTTCAATATCATTTAGTAAAAAGTGGGTCATTATTGAAATAAGAGAGGCTAGTCACTAGTTAACATGATGTTCTTTCGTAAATGTTATTTTTGCAATATATCTGAATCATTTTTTGGACAGTGGTTGCTATTTTAAGATCAATGGAAGGCTAAAACTTGGAATGTCAACCATGGCTGCTTATACAACAGCTTTAAGAACTTGGGCTTCGTGGGTCGAAAATATGGTCAATACGGATCGGACCCGTGTGTTTTTTAGGACTTTTGAGGGCAGTCATTGGAGGTACATTATCATATTTCAAGAAAATAAAATAGTTTAAATACTATGAAACCATGTATTGTCATAAAAAAAAAACTTATGAATTGAATTCTAAGGTCAAAACAGATTACCTTAAAATGTAAAATTCATATGTTTTAGATAACTTATGAATATTAAACATGAATTTATTAAATTGACCTGTAAGTTGTTAATTGCCACAATGTAACACGAAACATACTTTTGGTGAGCAAATTGAATAAAAAACCAAGTACGTTGACCAAATTCGAGTACGTACATAAAATCTTTCTATTTTATGTAATTAACCCGTTGTTTCCGGGAGAAATAACTGCCTGGTTTTAAACAGAAGTGGTCCATTTTGACTTTTAAGGTCAAATCTGTTACCTTTCAAATGTAAAATTCATATAATTTCATTCCAAGTTATCAAACAAAATATTTCTTTTCCTACTGACTGCTATAAGCTTTAAAACACTTATCAAAACCAATTGTACAAGTCTTGCTAACTCTTATGAATATGTTTAGGGGTGTGCATTAAACCGAAAAAACCGACCCAAAACCGGAAAACCGAAATAACCGAACCCAAATATAAACCGACGGGTTTGGTATAACTTTTCTATAAAACCGAAACTTTGGGTTGGTTTTAGTTTTACCAAAAATAAAAACCGAATATTATGTGTTTATGCACATATATACAATACCTTTCAAAAATTTAATAATTTATAAAGTATATTTTTATTTTTCTTGGTTCTTGATACCAAGTCATATGCACAGACGTGAGTTTCAAATTAATTAAATGCATAATACCAAAATATAAAAATCGTATATATTATTAATGTTTTAGGCCTATGATACTAAAAGCATAAATGACTTTTACTGAATTTAAAGATTTTGGTATATAATATTAAATGTTAAGTAGTGTTGTGGTTCAAAACTTTTAGTACAAATAGAATATTTTGAGTCGTTTTTTTATAAGCTTAAAAATTTTAGGCCTAAGAGAAAAACCAAAAAGCCCGAAACCCAAACCAAACCCAAATGAGTTTTAAAAATATAAAAGCTGAATCCAAACGGGTTTAAAAATTCAAAAACCGAAATTTTGGTTTTGGGTTTGGACGAAGCCAAAAGCCTACCCATGAACACCCCAAAATATGTTGCCCCCGCCTTGTAGCTCTGTTGGTTATACGACTAGCACAATAAGCGATAGGTCGTGGGCTCGAATCCGTCCCGTAGCGCCAATCGCCTTGTTGCTGTGTCAGGCTGACTTACCTCTCATGTGATGGGCCTGGGGCAATCTGGCGTGGGCTGTTAGGATGTCTGGAACAACACGTTTTGCGCAATAAATATGTTGACTCAATTGGTTTGAATTTGACCCAAAAAGTCAAACCATTACTCTTTTTCTTAAATGTAAGCAGTAAATGTTACCGTTAACACTTATTCCTGTGTACCAGCGGGCAAAACGGTCACACTTGCAAAGTTACACGGAAGCCCATGGTTAGAAGTAAAAGAGAATACAGAAGTCGTTTTTCAGATATTATAAAAAAAGTCGTGAGAAATATGTCGGTTCCAGTAACGACAATGTATGTGACGCCTATGGGTTCTTACCGTAGCGATGCACATGTTGGCACATGGAGTGATAATCCAATGGTTCCTGATTGTAGCCACTGGTGCTTACCTGGAGTCCCTGATGCTTGGAATGAAGTCCTGTTTTCATATTTATGAAATGGTAAGTTGACTATTGGTCTTTTCCTGAGGTCAAACTTGAATAATTTCAAATGCAAAATTGAAATTATTTTTATAACAAACTTATGAACTTTTGTTTGGAGTAAGAGTGCTTATTCAAAAGCTTTGATGTCAATTCAAATTGTTTATAAATTTATTTGAAATTTGCATCAATTTCAAATCTGAAACTTGGTTGTTTGACCTCAAATGGTCTCCAAGTCATTTTATTAGAAGAATTTGAATTGAGGTGATTTTGTTTATGCAGGCTTGGGATTATTTTTGTTTGTGAGTTGGATATAGATGAAGGAAACGGGTCCAGTCCGGATCCGGGTTGTTATCCGAAACAAATTCAATTAATTTGTTGTTGTGCAATGGTTGTATGCAATTATTGTTTTCTTTTCAAATTTACATTGATGGGTTGTTTTTGGGTCAAATTTCACGAATATGATGATGTAATACAAGTTTTTCTTTTGTTTTTCTCTACATATAGAAAATATTTTTTTCCTCGTCTTTTTACGGTTAAGGGTGTAAACGATTCAAAACTTATCTAATTTAAGAGAGTTTGTGATCGCCTTGTTTTTAGCTCTATGTCTATAGCTCGAGCTTGGTTTGTTAATCATTTTTTTAACTTGTGTTCAGTTTGTGTATCCTTTATCTAAAAATATAAATATTATTATATATTTATATATTGTGCTATTACCTCATATATTATACGAGTTTAATAGAAAAAAATGATAAATAGTTATTAATAATCTTTAGAAGTTATAAAGAGTTTTAAAAAACATGATAGAGATTGTGTTAAAGTTAGTACTTTTACTAATTAAATAATAGTATCATTTTTTAAAACTTTTGTTTTCTTAATTTTTTTAGAGCTTGTTTTTTAAAAAAAAACATGTTTCATAAAAAAAACAAATTTTGAATATTAAACTTTTGGTTTTTTTTTTTATTATTTTGGTAACAAAATTTTGCGTTATGCTAATTTTGAATATAAACTTAAGCATAAACTTTTGATATTTTATTTTTGCCACTAAAGTTTGAATAATATACAGTGATTTTTATCATTTTAGCTGGAAAAGTTTGATTATTCTAATTTGTGATACAAAATTTCTTACAGCTTTTTTTCAACAATTTAGATTTTTTGATTTTATTTTGTTAACGTTATGTTGATTGTTGTGTCTACACTTGTATTTGTACTTCCTGACGCTCACTTTTAGAACACGATATGTTTTTATGTTTTACATGGAATGTCTATTGCTTTAACAATGTAGGGCGCCTTTTATGGTAAGTACACATTTGGGTTTTACAACAGAGTAACACTCACTTTTACGAAATAGTATCATTTAGGGTTTTATGACGAAGTAATAGTTGTTGCAAAGTGTTTGTTTATTTGCATAATGTTATTCAGGATCGTGTTAGACCTGGTTTTAGGATGTGCCCAACTTGGATTTCTTTCAGCTTTTACCATTATTCTAAGTATTTTAAGAGTGTAAACATTGTTATATAGGTTTGCAATTGGGTTTCTTGGTGCTGTGGGTTTTCCATTAAAATGGCAACCATTGCAATGTGTTTTTTGGATGCATTTTAATATTTGGGATCTTAGAGGAATACGTGATGCAACGTGAGTCGAAATAAAATCTATTTTATTTATATACCTATATAATTAACCTTTGCATAGTGCTCTAGTGGTTAAGAGCTTAGAGGTTCTCTAAAGGAGACCTGGATTCGAATCTAACTATGTGATGCTTTAGACGCCCAGACTATGGCGATGATCGAGGAATTTCAATCTGGGTCCAAGCGTAACGCGATTGTGAGGCAAAGACAGTATTTCCAGTCTCATTCCTTGGCTTGGCTTTAGAATTGCAAGTCAATTACCTCATGTGACATTCTTTAAGTGAAAAGTGTCACATGCCGGTTAGCAAGTCTAGTAACACTCGTCTTTTTTTATATACAAATATAATTATTTACAAAATTTATATTATGAAGTTATATATACATTGTTGACACACACACATATAAATATGTTGTTTAAATATTTTTAATAATAGTTTATATATATAATAAAATTTTATCACGCTATTGTATATTTATTATTTATCATACAAAGTTAAATTATGTAATTATAAATAATAGCTTGTTTAGGTTCACAAACGTAGTCAAGCTTGATATATGAAGCTCGGTTTTCATCTTCTTTACTAAATGGGCTTGAATTTATGCTTAAGCATGTTTAAGTTTGATTCTTGTTTAAGATTTCCATATTGAGTAAATGTGGCAATTTTTACCCATATCGAAGGAAATGGGTTGATTTAGGAATACAATTGTAATATAATGGGTTGAAATAGGTAACATCATAATATTGAATGGGTTGAGATGGGTAGCACTTAAAAACAATGCGGGTCAAGACGGGTAACCAAAATACTATGTAAATGCAATGGATTCAAATATTTAAAAATGATTAATAACATATTTGATGAGAAAATCATTAAAAATTATCCAAATGGACTATTTGTTTACTTATAACACATCTTAAGTTAAACTAAATTAATTTTTTTAAGAACAATCCATTTAGACCCGAACTTATTTTGTTTAAAACCCGATCTGATCCACGCTCATCCTGACCCGAACCCGTTCTGACCCATTACCCAACCCGAACCAACCCCCCATTTTGCGAGGCATAATATTGAGTATTAGAAACATATTTGGATCTAAACTATAAGTTTTGAAACATGTTTAAATTCCAAACTTTTGATTAATTAAGCACAATGAGTCAATGATAAGACTTTAATTTAGTCAATAAAATAATAAATGTATTCATTTTACAACATAAATTAATCTTCACACCTTTATTTGCATCATCAAATGCACAATTTAAGCTTGAGAAGTTGTTGCATGTGCTTTAATATCATCATCATGATGTTCATTCTTTCCAATCTTTTCATTATTCACACACTCTTGTTCTTCATCAACATGCAAATCATCATCAACCGAAATCGAAACAGATTTCAAGCCATTCGGAAACTGCACAACATTCTCGCTGACTTTTAAATGCTCATCGACATGAACCACCTCTTGTTTCTGAGCTGTCTTGCTGCATTTGAACTTCCTAACGACGAACCACAAAGCAAATAAAACAGGCGCGAGGAAGAAAACGCAGCCTAACGAGACAAGAAAGACATATATGGTAGTCATTGTTTTAGATTTCTTGTTTTACTTGATGAATTTGCTTTATTTTGTGGGATTTTGAGATGGGTTTGATATGCAAAATGAAGCTTGAAGGATGATTATTTGTAGTATGGAGGATAGTACATGACTTCCAAGTTTCAAGAAACTTGACTTGACTCTCATCTTAAGCAAGTATTGTTTGATTGTATTGTAAAACACTTCACAAAATTTCAAAGCCTAATCTTATTAAATGTTACATGCTTACACCATTGAATGGTTCTTTTGTTGTGTATATACGTGGATTGTATCATATGAAAACTTAATATTCGAGAAGTAACCCTTAAATTTTATTCGGATGTTTTCTTTAAAATCTTGAAAATAAATATGTGTTCCATATTAAAGTTGAAACTCTAATTGAGTTTTGAATAAACAAATCAATTTTAATATTCTTTAATATGAAATACATATTTATTTTCAAGACTGCAAATGAAGGGCTCAGATAAGGTTTAAGGGTTCCACTCGTAATTTAGGTTTTCATATAAATCAACGGGCTTAAAATAAATTTTTAAGAAAACCGAAAATTTGTGTTGGTTTGGTTTTACCAAGAATGATCACCAAAACAACCATATATTTATGTGTGTATTAACTTCCTTATAATTTGCAGCGACATGTGTAACTGTTTAAAACTTACAATGGTGTAAAATTCTTAAAGGTGGTAAATTTACACATCATAATAATAAAATAAAAAAGAAAGAAAGAAAGAAAGCATTATATATGTGTAATAGTGATATAAAAAAACCAACGATTTAGATTGATCTTCAAGGTTTATCTCGTATTAGTGAGTTAATTTTGACAGAGTTAATTGAGTTAGCAGAATTAATATGGTTTATTATTTGATCTCAATTCTCTCTATATATGTTACCGAATATTGGAATGGTGTACTTATTTATTAATTTTTTTTTTGTAATCTTATTATTTTCAAAATAGTTTCCAAGACTAGATACTTAATTAATCGATGATAAATGTCATACCAATAAAAAATTATTATGTAATAATAATCTATTTTACATAGTTAAAATAGTAGTTTGCATTCATGGCCTGGGTTTGTATTTGTAAAATTTTTATTTTATTTTATTTGTTTGTTTGATCCACATTATAATATGTAATTGATAATAAATTTATATTTTTTATATGCATCTTAAAGATTGGACACAATTCCACACCCTTAAAGACGGTCCTGTGTATGATGCTCATTTTTCATATGTTACATGTATACTCTGTTTCACTGAATATGACAAGTGAAGAATAACCCAACCAGTTACGGATTCAGAGGTTTTTGTCGAGCAAAAAGTGGGTCGACTCAAATCAAGTGTTCAAATATGGGTCGACAAAAAACAAGTCAGGTTAAAATGGGAAATAAAAGCAGGATTATGTACGTAAGTTTTGGAAATAAAAACAAGATTAATTTTTTGATTAAAAGTTTATTTTCTTTTGTGGAAACTCTCCATATTAATATCATTCACCGGATTTGGTTGATCACCATTATGAGAGAGTGTCACAAACTTGATGCCTAATATAGTAATATTAGATGTTAACTATAAAATTGTTTGAAATTCAAATCAAACTTGAAGTTTTATTTTGTAACTTTACTTCAGTTAAAGTATAAGAGTACAGGTTGTACCGAATAGACTTAAGAGAGACTAGATTGTTTTGTGATCTGATGTACATAACTTTACCTTACATATTTATGTAAAAGAATCGTTTCCACGGCTTAAAACTATGAGAAACCTAATCAGTTGCTTCAAAGACCGCTCTCCGTTAAAAGGTAAATACATGTTAAATAAATCTTGAGTCCAAAATGACACAAATAATGATATATGTAAGATGATCTTGAGCATTAATAGCTAGTCCTTGTGGTTTCGTACAACATATAAAAAACACCCCAAAGCACATAAACCTACTATCAAACCCCTGCATGTAACCGGCGTTATTTCATTCGCATATTCAACCTCCGATCAACAACCCAACCCGACTCGAACCGAGCCTTAACCTGTCATGATCACCACCGCCACTAGCTCGTTTAGTCGGTTGATCTGGGTTGTTGTTGATACATGTAACCTAGCTGTTGTGGTGGGTATGGGTAGGGGGGTGGTGTGGTGGGGTGGTACCAGCCGACGCCGGTACCATATTGGGGGGCAGGGTAGTTGGCATATGATGAGTAGGGTGGCTGATAATATGCCGGAACTCCTTGTGGATTGTTGATGTATGCAGTCGCCGGAGGATGAGAATTTCCGGCGGCGTCTCGAGCCGGACAAACTTTGTCTCTGAACTGATGCGAAAATGTGAATGTACCCACGGTTTTTCCTCTCACGGATTGCACCTGTAATTAGATCAATGTTAATGTATGTATAGAAGATATTTGACAGTGAGACACCCATTTTAGAAGTTGTTCGATAGTCGTTTAACGATTTCATTAACAAGCTGTATCTTAATCGGTTAGGTTTTGAGCTATTTGATAACCTATTAACGACACTTCTGAATCGGTTAGCAAATCTTTAAATAATTAAGATGAAAACGCTTGCTGAATCATTCAGACCTGTTGCAACAAGCGAAATATTGGCAAACTTCATGTGTAATGTGACATTGATTCTTGAAGTCAATATTATTTAAAAAAAAAATACTATTTTACTAAAATATATATTTTAGAATTGCACACACATAGTTATTTTAGGGTGTTTAATACCCTTTTAATAATTAAGAGACTATCTTTAAATCGTTAGTGGTTGAGCTTTTTGACAACTTTTTAACATATTTAAAACGATCAGCAAGCCTCTCAATAATTAATATGAAACACATGTTAAGTCATACAGACCTCTAATAAAATGTGAATTCGCTCTAAAATATCTATGTTATTGATTTGTTTCTATTGTATAAAAAAGTAGACAAATAATTAATTAGTTAAACAATTATATGCATATTCTAATAACTAAAGGTTTATAACAACACATGTCATGTTCATAAAACGCTTTAAAATTGGTTTTGTCACATCTCTCTCCTATTAGATATTTATATAACATTTTTTATAATTTTAATTTTTATTCTCTTTCTTCTGTTAAATAGTAATGATTTTCTTTAATTTGATAAATAATATGATTATATTATAAGGCATTTTTTTTATAAAACATCTTTAGAAAATATATGATACGCTATTTAAAATAAATAATTTTAAAATATATTATTTAACATGTGTAATACATATGTTTTTAATCTCTGAGTTATAACCTGGTAATCGACCAAATGTTCGGAACCACCGGGGTTCATCTCCAGGAGTTCACTGACCGGAATCGACACCTCACCGATATCTTTATCACCATACATCCGGTGTTGCCGGAGCACAAACAAGAGGGTGGTTGTGTGAATGGCCGACTCCTCCACCGGAAACTTCATCCGGTGGTTCCACCTAGGGTTCCGCCCATGCGACGAATGTGTCTTCTTCTCAACAACCGAATCGCCATTTAGCAACGAAACGACGACATACACTCTCATCCTGATGAAAAACATGAAGTTGTCCAACCCCGTGGCTGAGATCACTGTGATATCCAACGGTCTATATCTATCCATACTGTGTACGTTTGTTTGTTTGTTTGTATTACGATGATTTGATTCAGATCGCGATACAATTTAATTTAAACGTTCTTTTTCTTGATCTTTTTCATGCAAGCCGAACCGTGCAATCAAATGCAAGTTCTTATGCATGAAAAAAATCAAGAAATTTGGTGGTTATGGGGGTTAATTGGTTAGAAGAAATATGGTGATTTGATATATGGCCGGAAAAAGTGGTGGTGCTACGGCGGATAACTGTGGCGGTGATGGTGGCCTCACGGTGGATACGATTAAGGAGGACTTGCTACTAATTAACACAAATTAAGGAATTGATGATATCACAAAGATGGTAGAGAGAAATTAGCGGCTTCTATTTACATGCAAATTCAAGAATACACAAAAGGTTATAATTTAGGAAATTTATGTTTTAATAATTCAGATTATAAAATATTGGTTAATAATAATTTATATCGGAGTAAATTACATGAGTCGTCTTTTATATTTACTTATTATATGGATGGTGTTCTTTATTAGAAATAAATACATAAATCATCTTTAAAATGAACATTTATAATGAATTTCATTCTTTTTTTAATATAAAGGAAGATTTATTTCACTCATTCTATGGATGGTATCCTTTATTATAAATAAATACATAAATCATCTTTAAAATGAAAATTTATAATGAATTTCA
The DNA here is from genome assembly GCA_009363875.1 of Mikania micrantha. Classification (NCBI taxonomy): domain Eukaryota; kingdom Viridiplantae; phylum Streptophyta; class Magnoliopsida; order Asterales; family Asteraceae; genus Mikania; species Mikania micrantha. The sequence continues at coordinate 8,665,813 of CM018687.1, forward strand.
TTCTTTTTTTAATATAAAGGACGATTTATTTAATTTATTAAATGACGGTTTATGTAATTTTAAGGATAAAAAACATTATATATTTTCACTATGTCAATACCCCGTGTATTACACTGGTTAAATAAAAACAAATAGTCAATAATAATATGATTAATAATTTATATAGTTTAACACATAAGTAAAAAAATAATAAGATTATTTATTTAAACACTAAGTTTATTAAAGTTTGTTTTTTGAATATTTAGTTTAGAAAAACAATTATTGAGTATTTTATATTTCATCATCATTTGGATTCTAAAAAAATGTACTCTTTTAAAATTAATATATTTTTAATGCTTTAAAAACTTTTTAAATTTAAAAATGCATAAAAGTATATTTAATATTTAAAAATATTATTATTATTGAATATAAGTGCATTTAATAGGAGAGAGGAGCGAGAAAATTTTTATAAGAATAGTATAGAAAAGTGACATGTGACACATTTTATTTTGATTTATTAGTATAGATAGATTTTAAGAATGATTTATGTATTTATTTATAATAAAAGATGTCATTTATAAAATGAATGAATATAAATGATGATTTATATAATTTACTTTTTGTATTATATTTATTAATGACACTTTAAATTATTACTTTTTTTTGTCAGGACAATCCTAATATAATAATGATTATAGATTTAAAATCAAGGATTCTGAAACAATAGTTGGCGAGGTTTACCTATTACATGAAGTTCCCGTATCAGAGGGTATGGTCTCACGATTAGTGATCAAGGAATCGATCTTAGTTACCAACCGTCAGGATAACTGAAGATAGGACGACAAGACCCCTGTCTTTCAAAATAAGTCTAAGGTTGAAAGTAACATTAGTAAAAAAGGAGCAGCTTTATCTCCCTCAATATTTTATCATGATTTTTGAAAGTCCTTTTTCTATGTTTTTTCTAAAAACATTTGATCGAATCACCTACTGCTATAATGGCTACGTTTAATGAATATAACTAGACGAAAAAAAAAATTAATTATTGAAGAGGTAGATTTCGACAAAAGGGTTGTCACGGGCCCACATTAAAAGCGAAAATACTAGGGATGCAACCATAATTGATAGAGCTGACAAAACATGTACATAATAAAACACGATTAGACATGTTTAACAAAAAGTACACCATGCAATTTTATACTTTTTTATAACACCAAGTCAAGTGTTAAACAAGTCGCTTTTATGTTTTATATTTGCATTAATAATCGCGTTGTTTCTAACATGTTAAACATGATAAAACATGTTTTATCATGCCTAAATCGGTTCATAAATACTTTGTTTACAAGAAATACTGAACATGAAATTATTCCAAAATAATACAAACATGCATGTTTTTTATTACAGTGTTGAAGGTACTTATAATATAGGAAAATTCTTTTGAAATGGTATATTTTATAAAAAAAATTAGGATAATGGTGAAGTCAAAAAAAAAATAGGAAAATGGTTAAACCGAGATTTCTAGTTGCGGTTTAGGAATAAATTTTCATTTAGAAATCTGTACTTTGCAGGTGAACCGCAATTCACAGTTGCGGTTTATGACAAAACTATTAATCCGCAATTCATAGTTGCGGTTTAGGAACAAAGCAAACGTTAACGTTAGCTTCAACTTTAGATTCTCTTCTTCTCTTTTCATGAAAATAATGCATCCAAATGATAGCCTGCCACTTTAACATGCATGTAACTCTTTAAATGGTAGTCTGCTACTCTTGAAATAATATCCTGCCACTTTTGAAAATAATGAATTATAGTCTGCCACTTTCACATGCATGCAACACCTATTCACATGCATCCCTCACCAGAGTTAACTTTTGACCAAATCATGCCTGAATTGATTTTATTTTATCATTTGTATAATAATGTAAAAATGAAAGATAAAAAATATATATATAATAAGTAGATTGAATTTGAAAAATATAAAACATAGTGCTAATGTTAGAATTTAATTATTCAATATTTTTATAAATAAACTCAAACAAACATGAAATATAATAAGTAGATAGAAATTGAAAAAATTTATTACACGAACTAAATTAAAAGTTACAATCTAAGTAGTTATCTAATGTCTATGCGGATAGCGCATAAGACAGCCAGCGGTGCCAGAACCAACTAGTTTTGGACTTCGTCGTGGTTGTATGCGTCTTGGTTGTGGTTGTTCGGGTTCATTATCATTTGGTGGACTGGAGCCTTCGGGTTGAGTCAGCTGTAGGTCCAAGCTTATTTGAACAGGAGTTAAATGTTGGTAGCGCGGCTGTTGTACACTAAGACCGGTATAATCATAATTCTGGAAGGGTCCTTGCTGGTCTGAGTACATTGCCGGAATCACATCACTAGAAGGAGTGCAGTCAAACAATGAGGATACCCAATTGTTTTGTTGGTTGTTGTTAACATTCAGCTGAGTACCTAATTGAATGTTTGATGATCCATGTCCAACAAATTGGGATGCAGGTTAACCTTCTTCCCAATTTGAGGTACCCTCCCCATAGTTAAGTGTTGCCCCTTCAAAATGTTGGGGCCCCTCCCCCTCATCATCATCATCCTGTACGAGGTTTACCCGAGTTCTTTGTCGACCACGACGCCCCCGATCACGCGGAGCACGTTGGGGGTGAGTGTTATCCGGTCCCAGATCCGGTTCATTTGTCTGTATATACGAAGGCTGATCAATATGATTAATTGATCCAATTAGTTGAGAAGCCATGCCTTGGACCCCTCCAAAATTTTCGTAGTAATGATCAGGGCCCATGTTTCGCATTCTGAGTACTTCTTGACCAATAAAGCCTAATCCATCAACCTGCAAAACCAAAATAATTAAAAGCTATACACACTACTTATTTAATAATTATAATTCTACATTAGTAATTATACTAACCAAGTATCTTGCAGTTCCACCGTGATCATCGAATCCAGTATGGATAACACCATGGACTTGTCTCGGGTCTTTTATATAAAGTACAGTATGCTGATGGAACCAATCATTGTATGTATGGAGTGCCGTAGGTGTGTTGGCTGGGACACCTTCCACCATATTTTCGCGTCTATGGTTCCAATTTTCGACATATAATGCATGATGAATAGACCAGTCTGTTTCCAACCTCCCTTTCCGTTGTGTTTTACGGAGTTTGCAAAGCACTTCACGAGAAAAAGGGAACAAAGCAGGGACCTCCTGAAGAAATCCAAATTGCCTCATCACCCTTTCAACCGGATGATATTCAACTACGTTCCAATAAATTAAAAAAATCGTGACTTCCAACTGTTTATGCCTGTTTTGCATATTTCTGGGAGTCTTTGCATCACGTCCCGATAAGGCATCCAATCAAACTGTCAACATAAAAATATGTTAATATTTAGTATTTAAAATCATTTAATAAAACAGTTATGATAAAGAAATAATACATCGGCCTCTCTTAGATTCTGTAACGTTGTACGGTGGGCCTTTATCACGTGTGAAGGAGTCTCTGTTCTACTAATGTGATGCTCTACCCACCTTCAGGAAGACAATAATAATTATTAGAATATTAATATTTTCATAAGTATTACAATAATATGTAACTACTTTGCACCGTATGGTTTTTCCAATCTATTTGCTCATCTACAATTCTGGGTGCTAACGGTCGAATCCGGGTCCATGCCCATATCTGTAGCAGTGACATTGGGCCGCCAATAATTGATTTTTATGGGTTGGTTCCCTTATAGAGTTCTCTATACAATGACGCTAAGGCGGCAGCACCCCAACTCAGTTGCCGACTGTCAGTTAAATGACTTAATAAATGTAACGACACATACCCATTATTTGTATCTGCTAATACATTGTTAGTAACCAGTATTAGGCAAACACAACGTGCACGCTACATACATTCTTCATCTGTTGAATCATCAGTTATTAGGTTCTATAACATAAAACTTAGCATATTACCGAGTTTTAGCAAATGTTTTCTATAATCATTCGGTTGTGCATCATAACCTAAGTAAGTTAAACACATATGCCTGCTTTCATCGTAGGTGTACGAACCCTCAACCCCAGTTAATGCCACCCCCTCAATGGGTAACCCCCATAGAACATTAACATCCTCCAAAGTTACAGTGGCCTTACCAAATGGCAAGTGAAATGTGTTTGTTTCGGGCCGCCACCTCTCAACTAGTGCTTATATCAACGCTCGATCAAGTCTCCTATAGCCACATCGTATGACACCCCCAAAACCAAATAAACTAATGTACCTTAAAACTTTGCCCGTAAGAGTAATGTGTTTGTCATATATTAGCTCCCAAAATGAACCGTCGCCACGTCTAAAATCCATTGTACAACTCTCCCCCTCTTATGGATTTAGGAACAAATTTCTGGCCCAGTGTTCGGCTCCTAGGTACAACATGCGGTCATCCATTGGACCCGGGATAAGATGCAAGTTCATGTTCATTGTAAGTAATTGGTTAGAATTAGTGATTGATAGTAAGTAATTGGTAGCAATTGATAATTGATTGAAGTGTGGGTTGAGAAGATAGGCATGGATGAGTATTTATAATATGATGAACCATTTTTAATTGATGAAAGATAATTGCCTGCAACAATCTTTCATAAATAATTGAAGCATTTCATAAATAATTGAAGCTATTCAACCAACATTCCAAAAAGTAGAGTTATTTTTGAAAAGACCACTCGAACAATATTCAACCAACTTGCCAAAAAGATGCTTTAATCACATGCATGGAATGATTCAATTAAACCCTCTTTCATGAAATACAATTATTCAACCACTGTTAATGTTAGAATCTAATTATTCCTCTACTTTTTATAAATAAACTCAAACAAACATGAAATACAAACTCAAACAAATAGTTTTTAAAAAAGTACTTATTAAAAAGTAGAGTTCACAATTAGTTTAGTTTACTTCCAATGACAGTCATCGTTTGTCCATTCTGAATCTGATGAGTGCTCTCCAGGATACGGGTCATGGTAGCAATCATCTGGTTCAACTTCTTTCCCTTCGAATTCATTTTCATAAACACTCTTCAGTACATCGGGGTCTTCTAACAATTCAGGGTTCATTTGGTCAAAAGTTAACTCTGGTGAGGGATGTTCCTTTGTTTCATTCACTTCCACTGAAAAACATTTAGGTTGATGAAGATCACATGATGCCTAAACAACCTCAAAAACATTTAAGTAAGTGAACAAACAAAAGAAATATACAAGGAACAGATTGGTGCTAGAACTGGTATTCCCCTTACTTTGGGTCGGACGAGGATGATGATTCCATTTTACTGGGTGGTGAATTAGACATTAGGAATGGATGAGTGCATTTTTTCCTTCCTCATACATTGGCTTTTATAAACAAAACGTAAGGGTTATAATGGTAGATTCAAAAAGGATATTGAATTCATTTGTTAATATCATTAAAATATTAACCTAAAAATAATGGTCATATTATTATTTAAAAAAAATGTCAAATGAACCATTTATCAGCTATAAATAGAACCTTTCTTCTTCCTCATTCAGACAAATCTTTCCTTTCTCATTCAAATGGCTTCTTTGCCATTCAATCCATTTGTGGTACAATTATATTATGGGGGTGAAGTGTCATACACACAAGGGGTTGTTTTAGCTGCTCCGGGAACTCGTTGCACTTTGTTTTTAGTTACTTATGAGACCAATTATTCCGAGTTGGTTGACAACATATGTAGATGTGTTCAAATTGACCGTCAATCTTGTTGTCTGGACTTAAAACTCTCCTATGAATACAATGGAGGTTCATATACCTCACATATTCAACAGGAAAGTGATATGTATTTAATATACCAACTAGCTTCTCTTATTCCGGGTTACACATGTAAAATTCATGTTACGTGGACGACGGTAGTTCCCAACTTGCATCAACATGAATATGGTAGTTCCTTAACCATTGCATAGAACGCCGAAGGTTATTTTACTTCCTTTTTAATTATTTTTATCACCCTAATAGTATGTTGTAAATGCTAATACAATATTTTTTTTGTAAGACTCTCCTGCGGAAGAAATTGAAGAAACAGAAGAGAGTGAACCCTCTCTTTCTGAATATGAATCAGAAGACGACGAACCAATCCCTCATTTGCCTCAGCAACAAAGTTAGGAACTTACCCATTTTCCCGGACTTAATGTTGTTGGTATAGGAATGGATGAAGACTATATTCCCCTGGATAATTTTGGGGAAGATGAAATGGAGTTTTGGGACGAAAAAGATCCAGAAATATGTTTAAATATGTATTTCACTTCAAAAAAAAGTTGATTACGCCGTTAGAATGTGGAATATCAGCCAGAACAGAGAGATATTTATGGCAGATACCCGACCAAAAGTCTTGACAGCCAAATGTAAAAGATCAAGCAAACCAACAACAACCAGCACGAAACCTCTCAACCATGTCTATGGACATGCACAACAAGAAAATTAAAAGATTCCAATTGTTTCAAAATGACAACATGGACACCGGCTCACTCATGTTTCACCACTGTTACTCGCAACAATAAACGGGCCCTAAGATCAAAAGTTGTAGCAGCCCACATCCAAGAACAAGTTCTTGCAGATTTATCTTACGCTGTGAAACAAATTCAGTCTCTAATCAAAGAGAAACTGAATGTTGATATCACTTACGGCAAGGCTTGGGCTGCCAGAAAAAAAGCCATCGAAAACATATACGGTACCTGGGATGAAAACTTCCATGAATTACCAAGCTACAAAATGGCACTACAACAAGCTAACCATGGTACCGTTGTCCAGTGGTTACATCATCCCAGTAGTACAAGTGACTGCTCAGTATTCAAGTATGTATTTTGGGCGTTCCGTCCAAGTATCGAAGCATTTAGTTTTTGCATTCCTGTAATCCCTATAGATGCCACCCATCTAAGGGGAACTTACAAGGGAAAAATATTGATGGCGGTTTCCAAAAATTCAAACAACATGATCTTGCCGATTGCGTACGCATTGGTGGATGAAGAAACAAACGAGAGCTGGAAGTGATTTCTTCAAAAATTTGTCGAGAACGTTGAAGACCCTGCAAGACGAATGTTGTGTGTAATTTCTGACAGGCATGCCGGTATAAAACACGCCATGGATAATTTAGAATCCTGGAAGGAACCCCATGCGTACCATCGATTTTGTCTAAGGCATGTGAGAAGCAATTTCATGGCGAAGTTCAAGAGTGTGAGCTTAAAAAGGATGTGTTGGGAGATCGGAAGCACAACACAAGAAAGAAAGTATCAACGCCTGATGGATGAACTTAAGGCAACAAACAAACAAGCGTGGCAGTCTCTAAAAGAAATCAATAAAACAAAATTGTCATGTATGACCGTGGGAATCGCCGATGGGGTATACTCACCACGAACATATCGGAAAGCATGAACAATGTGTTACGTGGTGCCAGGATGCTCCCAATAAAGGCATTAATTGAATATTCCTTTAAGAGAGAAGTTGAACAATACGCCATACACTACACAACCGCGTATAATTGCTCAACGGACTTTCCTCACCGCATGTGGACACTCTTCCATACACGTGAAATAAGGGCTCGTCAACACAGGGTATACCCTTATTCAGCACGTCATCAAAGGTTCATGGTGGAGACACCCCTACAAACATCGGACGAATTTGGCTATAGTCCTTATACAGTAGAATTCAAGGAAAAAACTTGCTCTTGTGGTAAGTGGCAAATTTACCGGTTCCCATGTAGCCATGCAATTGCAGTTTGCCACCACCTACGTGAAAGCCCAAGAACAACTGCGGACCCAAGGTTTTTTACAGAAACATATCGTGCACAATACAACAACCAGTATTTTCCGGTGTCTCATAAAGAAGATTGGTTGTACGCCGGTTGGCGAATCATTGGGGACCCATCAAAGATAACCATATTAAGGGGAAGACGACGTGCGAGGAGGATGCATAACGAGATGGACGCCAGCTACGCAGAGGAAAGGACAGGTCGTAGGTGTTCTGGTTGTAAAAGAACGGGTCACAGGATCAACAGTTGTCCATACCGACAAAACTAGTTATTGTATCTTTTTATCATGTATGTGAGTTTCTGTTTGTTTTATTTTATATTTTTAATATTACTAGTGGTTTTCAGTTTATTTTATTTAATGTTTCTCGGTTTTAGTATTTTTTAGGTGTAAAATAATCTTTAGATTATTTTAAAATAATTTAATGAAGTATTTATAGTTAATTACATTTAAACACTTTAAAAATTGAGTAAATAATTGTTTAATTCAAATTATATACTAGAAGTGTTGCAGCAAAAAATAAGTGTTTGAGTAAAAATATATACAGGCTTGCACATGCATGTGAAAGTTACAGGTATTATTTGTGTTGCGTATTTGTAGTTCATCAGTTGATGAGAAAGAGAATCCAAAGTTGAAGTTAACGCCGTTAGTTTGCTATGTTCCTAAACCGCAACTATGAATTGCGGATTAATCGTTTTGTCCTAAACCGCAACTGTGAATTGCGGTATACCTGACACCCTGCAAAGTTCAGATTTCTAAATTAAAATTTACTCTTAAACCGCAACCAGGAATCTCGGTTTAACCATTTTCCTTTTTTTTTTTTTTGACTTCACCATTATCCTATTTTTTTTTCTAAAATATACCATTTCAAAAAATTTGTCTATAATATAGACTAATGAAAAATAAAAACAATATTTGAAAATCTCCAATCGTATTAGTGATCATGCATATTTCCAAAAAGGTTTGTTATTCATTAAACCTAATATAATAACTAAAAATTAGTAAATGCCATCTAATTATTTTATCAAATTATATAACTCATTATAAGTTACGTAATTTATGAGAAAAAAAAATCATTTCAGAATTTTAAATAACATCTTTGTATATTTAGCCATTTTATTATTTTTTATATGTCCCTAAATAGGTCAAAATAGTTAAACAACTCCAATCATTATAAAACTTGGTTCATATACCATACATAAGATATCAAAATTTCTGTAATTTTTTTAGAATTTATAAATAAATCGAATTTTATTTTAATATTAATGTGTATTTAATGGTACAAAGGTTAAAATAATAGTTAGATGCCTCCAAAAATTAAGAAATTTTCTTTAAAAGATTTATATTACCTATTCACAATATTAATTTGGCATTGTTCTCATTACTTTAAGTATTTTGTTAAAAATAACATATACGAAAAAGAACAAAAGACCTGGTATACATAATGAGTCTTCAAATACTATTTTTGCATTACGGAGTCTCTCAACATTAGGATTACTTGTCACTGATTGGTCCAATTTAATAGTTTCACCTTCTAAAACAATAAATTCTGACCCTGAAAGGATAAGATGTGGTGGGTATGCAGACAAAAAAACACACTCTGTTAATAGATGTTTTGTCCAACTCTTTTCCTACAGATGTCTGCAGATGTGGTTCGCAAACTGCAAATGTTTTACTTTTGAAAAACAAACACCACTTTGATGTCCATCTCATGTTATTATTTTGTATCTCCATTTTTCTTTTTGCAGAATTTTCCTTACTTTAGGGCAAGCATTTCTACAAGAAAAATATCCTAGCTATCACACCCCTCATTGAAAAGTCAAGGATATTGAATGATCAATATGAGAAAGAAAGCATTGGTGGTTAAAGTGTGTAAGATGTTGAAGTGGTGTTGTAGTGTAAGAAAGTGATGAGGTGAAAGAATGATGCTATGAGTTTTTATATGACTAAATGTGTCAAGGGTAGGAGAAGTACTATTTGTGTGTTAATTCTTTTATAGGTCAAATGTAGTGTATTTTATTTTTTTGGTGTAAAAACTTTAAAGGACTTTATATAATTTATATTAGTGTTAGATGTAATGTTTGTGAGTTATATGCTTATTTATGTGTTTTTATAAAAGTACAAATTTGATGAGAAATCCTTTCTCACAAGACCTAAATTTGTGTCATATATCATCAAATTCTTTATATATAATCAAAAATTTCAAAATTGTTGTGCATTTATTATTATGACCTAGATAAAAATAGTAAACTAAGCCTAAGTAGTGCACATAGATAAAAATATGATTTAAACCTCAAAATGTGAGATGTTACCAGCAATACAAACCATTTTTAAAATTTATAAACAGAAGTTTTTAAAAGTTATCAAAATAATGAAAAAAAATAAAAATAAAAATGATGTCATAAGGTTTTGTTCCTGAGGAAGTTTTGAATCTTCTAAACATCCAATATCTATCTAATGTGACAATTTAGAGGACAAGTTTTTGACTACTTTTCAACGTTTTCAGAACCGGACCAGATGTCGAACCATATGTCTTACTAGTTATAGGTCAGACCGGTCGGATCTGATTTAAGAACCAAATGAAATAATAAATATATAAAGAATTCAAAAAAAATCTAAAATTATACACATTTAAACAAACATAATTAATGTTGAAATAAACATAATCAGGTTAAAAATATATATAGGATTTGATTCTAATGTTTCATTCTTTGGATTTTAGTTAAAAAAAAGCTTGAAATCTGATCCAACCAGTGAACTGGCTCAACCGGCCGGTTCGTTTGAGGGCGGTTCGTATGTTAATTTTAGGCCGCCGACTCTCGGTTTTCAAAACAATGCTGCTTTTTAAGTGCTTTTGATTGGTTTTTGTCTCCTTACCCACTACAAGAAAAAGTAGCTTTAGTGGCGACATCATTAGCGGCGATTTTACCATTAGCGGCGACGAGTTCACGGATCCGTTCCTTAACCAATCCAACCATTGGAATCAAGGGCCAAGATCAATTCGTACGCAAACCATTAGCGGCGACAGAAATAGCGGCGACCCATCGCCACTAAAAGTAAATAAAAAGGCGGTCTTCTTCCCTCTTTTCCTAAATTCCCTCCATCATCCCTCCAACTCTCACAACGAGTACACAGCCTCCTGCCTCTCGATCTACGCACACCGGCTGCCGCCTCCAATAGCAAACCGGCATCGGCATTCCATCTCCGATCGTCCTCTCATACCACGCTGTAACAACCGGTTTTTAATAATAAATGTATTGTAAATAATCGTTAATTAAACGATTGTGGTTGTTGTAATTTGAAAATATGTAAGAATTACGTCATTAATGGCAAGAGCACATTTGGTCGTGCTTGAAATCCACGAGAATTTAGTAACTTTTGTTATTGGGGATTGATAGTATGTGAAAAATGATGAACGTGGGCGAAAACCGTGCGCGAAACGGAGTTACGGATTGTCCGGAATCGCGAAAAGAAATTAAAAATTAAAAAAATTGCTGAAAACTCCCTGGGGCAGTACGCCCCACGCCAAACGCTGGGCTGGGGCGGTACGCCCCACGTCATATGTCGGTTTAAATTGTTTTAAACGATCAGATTGCATCGGAAATGTAATTTTCTTCATCCTTTCGACCTGTTTTTCTCCCAGACGAACATCCATCAACTTTTAAGAGCAAAACCCTCAATTTAAAGGCTTCTGATCATCCAGATCGCGCATAGGATCGTGTTTTCAAGTCCCGATCGTTGTTTTAACCGTAGAAATCCGTCAGATCAGGTAACGGTTTGTTTTATCCTACTAGTTTAATATTGTGTGGATTAAATCTAGTTTTGATTGTAATAATATGATCATGGGTATTGATTATGGCCTAGTTGATAACTAGGGATTGTTAGAAACGAAGAACTTGAGATTTTGACGGTGAAATCTTCGTTTTGAAGCCGGGATAATGTCCGGTTGTTATGAAACCCATATCATGGTAGGATAACTAGCAGGATGGGTTGAATATGATTTCAAATAAATTATGGATTATAATCCATAGATTAAATGATGATTTTGATGAATTGATGCTACCATTATTAATAGTTATTGATCTAAAAATAAATATTGAATAATAAAAAGTGATTAAAGATCGTAACTAATATAATGAACATCAATTATTTGATAAATTGCCTGGGAAGGCATGAAATATGAATAAGTGTGATAATTGACTAAAACTTACTAAATATAGTAAGATAGAGTCAGTTATGTGATGAATTGACTTTGAGAAAGTCAAATCAGTCACGTGTGTTGAACTTGATTATACGTGCTATACGTGTTGAAACTAGTTGTATATATGTATTTTGCAACTAGGTGGTGGTAGTGGAAATCAAACCACTAGTCATAGAGCAGGAAAGGAGCCTGCAGTTGCTAATCCCTTGTCTGATTAAGGTAAGTAATCCCACAACTATGACATCACATAATAAATATTGAATTTGTTGTTGAATGAATTATATGATAAATATGGCATTGATAATAAGGAAATGTTGAACAATAAAAGTTCAACAACCTATGATAAATCCAATACCTTGGTAAATAATAGTGTGGCAATTGTCTTAGATGGAAGTACCGGTGGGTGAACATCTTAAGACTTGAATTATATATGACTCCACAATGGTGGATAGCCAGAGGTGCTGGCAATTGTCTTAGATGAAAGTACCGGTGGGTGAACATCTTAAGACTTGAATTATTTATGACTCCACAATGGTGGATAGCCAGAGGTGCTGGCAATTGGCTATGGTGGAAGCACAGGAATGTGAACCCCATAGTGTAATATTGATTAAACTATTGTGAGCAATAGTTGATGATTGGTAATGTGATATTTTATATTGTGAGAGTCAATTCGAATAGAAATGACTCAGTTTGAATGTTGATTGTGAAAAATGTATTTTTACATTTTATTGTTGAGAAACCACTGGGGTTTACTTACTTAGTTCTTATGAACTAATGGGAATTATTGTGTGATGTTTGTAGGTCAAAAATGACGTACACGGCTGTAATGATCAAGGTGGAGCGGGAATCGAACAAACAAACCTTGTTGCAAACGTTTGAAATTTTGGTTTAAACGTACTTATGTAAATAAGTATTGTAAAATGTGTGGCACGTTTACGTTTGCGTTAAACTTTGTTTAATATTATTAAATAAAGAGGGTCAGACAAGGTTTTAAAATTGAAAAATTTGCTGGGACCAACTCTGATATTATTTTAAAATGTTGAATAGTAACCGGGGGTTACAAAGCTGGTATCAGAGCATTGGTTTGAGGGATTCAAGTGTTAGAAACACACTTGAACTCAAATCTTATGCTCTTGAAATGTGATGAAACGTTCGATTCCAGCCTCGATCATTAAGCCGGAGGTATGAGGTCAGTATTTATGTATTGAATTGTGTATGTACACATTGTTGTGTGTATAAATTATGTGAACCGAACTTCTCAATTATGAAATGAGACGAGGAAATTAAGGGCACGAGTGTGTGATAAACATGTTATTATGCCTGGCCAGTATAATGAAATGTTTAGGACATAAACGTTTCCTTAATTAAGTCAGATTGTATCATGATTTTGAATATTAGGTAAGGTGATTATGTACTATATAAGTACAAGATTGTTAAATATTGTGAATACATGATATTGATTGTTTATTTATATGATTTCAGCCACGAATGGCTGACGAGCATACCTCTGGTGTAAATAGCAGTGAGAAGGTGGAACTCACTGAAATTCAAATAATGGTGAAGGAAGAGGTGGCAAAGGCTTTTGAAGCTGCTTTGCCCACATATATTGATGAAATTAAGTCTTCCTTAAAAGAGTTCCTTCATCAAGAGTTGTCTGAATTTGAAACTGGAGTGGAGATGAAACAATCTTCTAAGACAACTACTTTTAAAGAATTTATGGCGTGTAAGCCAGCTGAGTTCAAAAGGGAGGTAGATCCCTTGATTAGCCAGCGTTGGATATCTGATATTGAAAGTACGTTTGAAACTAGTCATTGTGACCCGTCTGATGAGGTCATGTTTGCTGGAAATCAGTTGAAAGATCGTGCCAAAGATTGGTGGGAATTGTTGAGGAAGGAAAAAGGCAGAGATGGAATAAAAGGGCTGACGTGGGCCCAGTTTAAAGAACTTTTCTTGAAGCGGTTTTGTCCTCAAGCCGCTATTGATCGTATTACTGAGGAGTTTCTGCATCTACAGCAGAAAGATGAAAGTGTTGATACCATCACTGCAATTTTCTTCGACAAGGCTAAATTTTGTCCAGACCTTCTTCAGACTGAAAGAATGTGGATAAACCGGTATCATACTATGCTGAACACGAAGTACCGGGAATTTCTCACGCCTTCTAAGTGTGAGACACTTAATGAGTTGATTAATTGTGCTCGGGAACGAGAATTGGAGTTGAAACGGCAGGAAGATCGGGGAGATAAACGAAAGGCTGAAACGGAAACAGGTTCGTCTAAAAAGGCAAAGTTTGCCAAATTGTTTAAAAAGCCTGTTTTTACTAAACCTTGTCCCAATTGTGGGAGAATGCACGCGGGGGAATGTCGTGCTAGGCCTGTTGTCTGTTACAAATGTGGGAAGCCGGGACATTTGGCAACCCAGTGTATGAGCTCTCCTAGTCTGTGCTATCATTGTTATAAGCCAGGTCATAGGAGGAGTGAGTGCCCTGAACTTAAGAGGGCAGTACCAATTAATGATGATAACCGATCGTTTAAATCTCAAGGCTCGGGAAAGAAACCGGAAGCGCCCAAACCAAAAGGGAGAGCTTTCCAGATATCAGCAGAGGAGGCTAAAGTCACATCTGATGTGGTGACAGGTACCTTCTTTGTTAATTCAATACCTGCTTATGTGTTATTTGATTCTGGAGCCAATCGATCTTTTGTGTCTATAAAATTTGTGCATCATCCATCTTTTGTCTTAGAAAAGTTGCTTGTACCGTTAGAAGTAGAGGTTGCTGATTCTAAAAGTTTTCGTGTGTTTGATATTTATCGAAACTGTAAGCTTACGATCAATAACGAGGATTATGTTGTTGATTTAATACCCATGGTATTGGGGGAGTTTGATGTTGTTATTGGAATGGATTGGCTATCTTCTCATAAAGCCAATATTCTTTGCAACCGCAAAGTTATACAATTGATAACCCCGAGTGGTTATGAATTGTCCATCCAAGGAGAAAAATGTGGAGGGGTTGTTTTATGTTCTTTGGTCAAGGCCATGAAGTATATGAATCATGGGGCCCAATCCTTCTTAGCGTATGTCATTGATGCTGAGAAAACAATAAAGTGTTTGGAGGATGTCCCAATTGTTAGGGATTTTCCTGACGTTTTTCCGGATGACTTACCGGGAATCCCCTCTGATAGAGATGTTGAGTTTAGAATTGATCTTATTCCAGGGGCCAAGCCTATAGCAAAAGCTCCTTATCGTTTAGCACCGTCTGAATTGCAAGAGTTGATGACTCAATTGCAGGATCTTCTCGATAAAGGTTTTATTCGTCCAAGCATCTCGCCTTGGGGTGCTCCAGTTCTTTTTGTTAAAAAGAATGACGGAAGTTTTCGTATGTGTATTGATTATCGAGAGCTTAATAAAGTGACGGTGAAAAACAAATATCCTTTGCCTCGGATCGATGATCTTTTTGATCAGTTACAAGGGGCTTCTTGGTTCTCTAAAATTGATCTTAGGTCGGGTTATCACCAAATTAAAGTTAGGGAAGAAGATATTCCTAAAACAGCGTTTCGAACCCGATATGGTCATTACGAATTTCTTGTCATGTCTTTTGGGCTGACTAATGCACCGGCTGCATTCATGGACTTGATGAATCGGGTATGTCGTCCCATGTTGGATCGATCTGTTATCGTTTTTATTGATGATATTCTTGTCTATTCCAAAAATGAAGGTGATCATGCGTGTCACTTACGGGAGGTACTTGAAACTCTCCGTAGAGAGAAGTTATATGCCAAATTTTCTAAATGCGCCTTTTGGCTGCATGAAGTCCAATTTCTTGGACATGTGATAAATGCAGATGGCATTCTTGTTGATCCTTCTAAAATTCAAGCTGTGACCAATTGGAGTCTACCCAAAAGTCCAACTGATGTCAGAAGTTTTCTTGGCTTAGCTGGTTATTATCGTAGATTCATTCAAGACTTTGCTAAGATTGCTTCATCTTTAACCAAACTTACAAGAAAAGATGTTAAGTTTGTGTGGGGTGATGACCAAGAGAAAGCATTCCAAGAATTAAAGTCCAAATTAACTCAGGCATCGGTATTGACATTACCAGATGGTCCTGATGATTTTGTGGTATATTCTGATGCTTCTTATCTTGGTCTGGGTTGTGTTCTTATGCAACGAGGCAAGGTGATTGCTTATGCTTCAAGACAATTAAAAACCCATGAAATTAATTATCCTATTCATGATTTAGAACTTGCAGCAGTCGTATTTGCCTTAAAAATCTGGAGGCATTATTTGTACGGTGTAAAGTGTACCATTTACACTGATCATAAGAGCTTGAAATATTTCTTCACTCAGAAGGAATTGAATATGAGGCAAAGACGATGGCTGGAATTACTCAAGGACTATGATTGTGAAATTCTTTATCATCCTGGTAAAGCAAATGTAGTGGCAGATGCCTTGAGTAGGAAGGAAGAGTATGAACCAATTAAAGTGAAAGCTATGCAGCTTGTGATTACTTCAGGGCTAATTGAACAGATCAAGGAAGCCCAGACTGAAGCTTTAAAGGAAGAAAATTGGAAACGTGACAGGATTAAAGGGCAAGCTCATAATCTTGATGAAGATAGTCGTGGTTTAAAGACTAGGTGGGGTCGAGTGTGGATACCTCCCACTTGTCCACTTAAGTCTGCATTGTTGGAAGAAGCACACAAGTCGAAGTACTCAATTCATCCTGGGGCTACTAAAATGTATCGTGACCTTCGGGTGAACTATTGGTGGCCAGGTATGAAACGAGATGTGGTTAAACATGTGTCGAAATGTTTGAATTGTATGCAGGTAAAAGCAGAGCACCAGAAACCTTATGGTAAGTTGCAACCATTGGAAATCCCAATGTGGAAATGGGAACATATCACAATGGACTTAATTACTAAACTTCCTAAAACAAGGAAGGGATGTGATACGATTTGGGTCATTGTGGATAGGTTGACTAAGAGTGCTCATTTCTTGCCCATTCGTGAGACCTATTCTTCTGATAAAATGGCAGAGATATATGTACGAGAAATTGTGTCTCGTCATGGTGTGCCTGTAACCATTATCTCTGATCGAGATACTCGATTTACTTCTCGATTTTGGAGAAATTTTCAGGAAGAATTAGGAACAAAACTGTTGTTAAGCACGGCGTATCATCCTCAGACTGATGGACAAAGTGAAAGAACCATTCAGACCTTGGAGGATATGTTACGAGCGTGCATTATTGATTTTGGAGGAAGTTGGGATGATTACCTACCTTTGGCAGAGTTCTCGTATAATAATAGTTATCATTCCAATATTGGAATGCCTCCATATGAAATGCTCTATGGGAGGAAATGTCGAACACCCGTTTGTTGGGGAGAAGTTGGGCAACGTGAACTTGCGCATAAAAAGGTAGTGAAAGCTACCAATGAACGGATAGATCAGATCCGTGCCCATCTGAACGCGGCTCAAGACCGTCAGAAATCATACGCTGATAAGCGTAGAAGGCCCATTGAATTCCAGGTAGGAGATTTTGTGTTGTTAAAAGTCTCACCGTGGAAAGGTGTTATACGTTTTCGTAAGCGAGGAAAGTTAAGTCCACGCTTTATTGGACCATTTAAAATCATAGCTCGTGTTGGTGAAGTTGCTTATCGCCTAGAGCTACCTGAAGAGTTAAGTGGAATACATAACACGTTCCACGTTTCTTACTTACGAAAATGTTTAGCAGACGAATCTGCGTACGTACCACTGGAAGACATTGAAATTGATGATATATTAAATTATGTAGAAAGGCCAGTGGCGATACTTGACCGAAAGGTCAAGCAACTTAGGAATAAATCACTGAGTCAGGTGAAGGTTCAGTGGAAAAATAGAACCGGTTCTGAAATTACGTGGGAATCAGAAAATGAAATGAGAAAGTATTATCCTTTCCTTTTTGAGGTTTAATCGGTTTCGGGGACGAAACCTTCGTAAGGAGGGGAGATTTGTAACAACTGGTTTTTAATAATAAATGTATTGTAAATAATCGTTAATTAAACGATTGTGGTTGTTGTAATTTGAAAATATGTAAGAATTACGTCATTAATGGCAAGAGCACATTTGGTCGTGCTTGAAATCCACGAGAATTTAGTAACTTTTGTTATTGGGGATTGATAGTATGTGAAAAATGATGAACGTGGGCGAAAACCGTGCGCGAAACGGAGTTACGGATTGTCCGGAATCGCGAAAAGAAATTAAAAATTAAAAAAATTGCTGAAAACTCCCTGGGGCGGTACGCCCCACGCCAAACGCTGGGCTGGGGCGGTACGCCCCACGTCATATGTCGGTTTAAATTGTTTTAAACGATCAGATTGCATCGGAAATGTAATTTTCTTCATCCTTTCGACCTGTTTTTCTCCCAGACGAACATCCATCAACTTTTAAGACCAAAACCCTCAATTTAAAGGCTTCTGATCATCCAGATCGCGCATAGGATCGTGTTTTCAAGTCCCGATCGTTGTTTTAACCGTAGAAATCCGTCAGATCAGGTAACGGTTTGTTTTATCCTACTAGTTTAATATTGTGTGGATTAAATCTAGTTTTGATTGTAATAATATGATCATGGGTATTGATTATGGCCTAGTTGATAACTAGGGATTGTTAGAAACGAAGAACTTGAGATTTTGACGGTGAAATCTTCGTTTTGAAGCCGGGATAATGTCCGGTTGTTATGAAACCCATATCATGGTAGGATAACTAGCAGGATGGGTTGAATATGATTTCAAATAAATTATGGATTATAATCCATAGATTAAATGATGATTTTGATGAATTGATGCTACCATTATTAATAGTTATTGATCTAAAAATAAATATTGAATAATAAAAAGTGATTAAAGATCGTAACTAATATAATGAACATCAATTATTTGATAAATTGCCTGGGAAGGCATGAAATATGAATAAGTGTGATAATTGACTAAAACTTGCTAAATATAGTAAGATAGAGTCAGTTATGTGATGAATTGACTTTGAGAAAGTCAAATCAGTCACGTGTGTTGAACTTGATTATACGTGCTATACGTGTTGAAACTAGTTGTATATATGTATTTTGCAACTAGGTGGTGGTAGTGGAAATCAAACCACTAGTCATAGAGCAGGAAAGGAGCCTGCAGTTGCTAATCCCTTGTCTGATTAAGGTAAGTAATCCCACAACTATGACATCACATAATAAATATTGAATTTGTTGTTGAATGAATTATATGATAAATATGGCATTGGTAATAAGGAAATGTTGAACAATAAAAGTTCAACAACCTATGATAAATCCAATACCTTGGTAAATAATAGTGTGGCAATTGTCTTAGATGGAAGTACCGGTGGGTGAACATCTTAAGACTTGAATTATATATGACTCCACAATGGTGGATAGCCAGAGGTGCTGGCAATTGTCTTAGATGAAAGTACCGGTGGGTGAACATCTTAAGACTTGAATTATTTATGACTCCACAATGGTGGATAGCCAGAGGTGCTGGCAATTGGCTATGGTGGAAGCACAGGAATGTGAACCCCATAGTGTAATATTGATTAAACTATTGTGAGCAATAGTTGATGATTGGTAATGTGATATTTTATATTGTGAGAGTCAATTCGAATAGAAATGACTCAGTTTGAATGTTGATTGTGAAAAATGTATTTTTACATTTTATTGTTGAGAAACCACTGGGGTTTACTTACTTAGTTCTTATGAACTAATGGGAATTATTGTGTGATGTTTGTAGGTCAAAAATGACGTACACGGCTGTAATGATCAAGGTGGAGCGGGAATCGAACAAACAAACCTTGTTGCAAACGTTTGAAATTTTGGTTTAAACGTACTTATGTAAATAAGTATTGTAAAATGTGTGGCACGTTTACGTTTGCGTTAAACTTTGTTTAATATTATTAAATAAAGAGGGTCAGACAAGGTTTTAAAATTGAAAAAATTTGCTGGGACCAACTCTGATATTATTTTAAAATGTTGAATAGTAACCGGGGGTTACACACGCCGGTCGTCGCATCCAACTTCAGCATCCGCGTTCAGCTCCCATTTGTCCTGTCTGTGAGTGTCGTCCACGACCGTCGCATCCCATTTGGCAACATCGCTCAGCTCCCATTCTTCCAGGTTAATTTTGTTGTAGTGTCGATGAATCATTGATTTTGTTGCATGGATTTTGGCTGTGATTAAGTTTGGCTGTGAATTTGTTCAAATTACTTTGGTTGTGTACTCGAGGAAGGGTAGTGTCCAAACGGATAATCCTAGTTCAAAAGCTTATTAAATATCGAAAATTTTATCCTGCTCTAATTAAAGATTATGTCATTTTTATGGTGGTTTGTGTCAGATATTGGAGTATGTTTAAAGCATTTGATTACAAGACAAAATTGTTATGGTGATTCATTACATTTCACAACTGGATTTTCTTTACAGTTGGTTTGGTCCATTGATTTCATTGGGTATCAAAGGTGTCTAAATATCATATAAATTTGGGATTGTTTCATAGTTTTTGGGTTTAAGGGGGTAAAATCAAAAATAGTTATATAAAATCGATCTGCTTGAAAGTTCAAGTGTATTTAAATGTATATAAACTCATAAACTACTTAAAAATATATATAATTTATCATAATAAGAGCTAATATCATACAAATTTTGATGTTTTTTCTTACATTTTTAATTGTCAATCAATATATATTTCAACTTCAAAATCACATCAATTTTGGAGGTCTTTGAATGAGTTATCATATTTTGGAGCTAGACATTTAAACTTTTTATATATATGTTTCTAATTGATTAACAGGTTGTGAATGTTTGACCTTTGATCAGCTTGCTCTTCGAGCTCCTCTTGGACAGAACGAACACTGTATGTAGTCTCTTCTTGATGATATTATTTTGTGTTGTAATTGTTGCTTATTTCATCAATAGCTTTTTAACTAGTTTACTTGGCATTTTGTTTTGATAATTACCCTATTGTGTTCAGTTTTTGTTTTATTCATCTTTTTGGTTGTGGTACAGGTCTATTCTCCAACTCTTGTTGTTGAGAGAGATGGATCTAAAGCAAGGAATCACAAAAGCCGGAGAGTTAGTTTGGTTCCTTTTGTATGTTTTTTTTTCTTGTGTTTCATGAGGCTTTCAATTGCATAATTTTAATTTTTAAAATGAAAAATGATACTCAGATATTAAAGATGTTATATGATCCTAATCCAGGTGTAAGAGAAGTTGCTATTTTAAACATTGAGGTTAGTCAATTGTAAGAGAAGTTGCTATTTGGTTAGCAGTCATTGTTTCTTACTTTTAAGCATTTGATTGGGGTTGATTTCTGTAGTTGTGAATTTGATGCTTGAATTTGCTTAATTATTTCAGATTTGTTGCATCTTAATTAGTTCTACAACGTCATGATGAATTAGATTATCTTGAGGTTATTTGATCCATGAATGACAGATAACAATGTGCCACCTCTGCTGTTAGTTGGTCTGTCCATGTTCTTATTCCATGTTTATACTTGTCTTATTCTTTAGCCACGCATGCTTCCATTAACAGCTCCCCAATCCCTACGAAAAATAAATAAACACAACCACCTCTTTAACACCAACCATCTTTGGCCAATGTTGAGGAAAATATAAGGAATAGAGATGCTTAGTACTTGTATAGTTTATGTTTATGAGATGCTTAGTACTTGGTTTAACTTAATTTATAATTTATTTTATAGGTTCAAAGTGCAAGTTTGTTTAAAGATCCAGACTTTATAGAACAACTCTCCCACTTCGTTGATTTAAAAAACAAGAAAGCGAACACAAATGATGAAGATGATTCGGATGAAGCCGACGAATGATCTTAGTTGATGTACTTGATTCTCCGTGTTTTAAACTAGAAAGAAAACTATGGATTATTTGTTTTATGCGTATTGTAATCATGATTTGAATTTTTAAGTAGTTATTTGAATGGTTTGAATGCTTTGAATGCTACTTTTAGTTTTTGTATATGTAGGTGGTGCAAAACCAGGAAACACAAATATTAAAACAACACCTTTTAAAAGGTTTCGGTGCAAAACCAGGAAACACAAATATTAAAACAACACCTTTTAAAAGGTTTCGGTAGCAATAGCGGCGACAGGGACCTTTAGTGGCGATTTTTGTCGCCACTAATAATTGCATCAGATATGCTAAAAGTGACCATTAGTGGCGATTTTTAAAACACCTTTAGCGGCGATTTTGAGCATTAGCGGCGACCAGGTCAACAGCGGCGACATGGTCAGTAGCGGCGATTATCGACCATTACCGACGATTTAATAGCGGCGACCCTTTAGCGGCGATTTGTCGCCGCAAATACCTTTAGCGGCGATTTTCCGGACCTTTAGCGGCGATTTCTGTCGCCGCTATTGCTGCTTTTTCTTGCAGTGACCTGAGATTATCTCATAGCTTGTGTACGTTTCAACTTGTAAATTAAACGTGCTAATGCCTCCTAGGGAAAAAGTTGTATAATTAACTAAACATGCAATAAGCATATATACATTACATATAGCCAGCTTCTAGGGGATTTATGAGTCTCCTTGCACCAACCTTTATTCCTTTGCATATGTTATTCACTAAAAGCCATATTATTAAGCAAGCGATCGATCTATGCATCCATACGGATGACGCAACGAAGACTCTCTCCTTTAAGCATGTAGTCGAACGCTTTGTTGATCTCCGAGAAACCAATGTTGTGTGTTATAAACTTCTCAACTTCCAACTCCTACACCCACAAACATGCATTATTCTATGGTATCTTATAGGGTTGTGCACAAGATGGGAAAAAAAAAATTGAATAAAATAAAATAAATAAAACAAGCTCCAAGGAAGTGGTGTAGTAGTAAGAGTGAAAGAGAGACAAGTACAAATGTACAATCCTCACTAAGGCCGGTTTTTCTTTGAGGACAATGACCTGGCTACTTGCAGACATGCTTTACCCATTCCCTTTGATTAGTCGGGTATTGGGAGGGACCCGAAGGTTTACCACGCAAACAAGCTCCAAAAAAATGGAAAAAAAAATAAAAATTTTACTTTGTACATGTGTTTCTCAAATAGGTAACACAAGAAAGAAAAAAAATTACCTTGGTTCATGTTTATTTCAAGTTTGTTAATATAATGTTATGCACAAAATGTCAACAACTTTGATATACCTTGTTCATGTATTACCCACATATGTTATGCACAAATATGTTATGAACAGAAGAAAACCTCCAAGGAAGTGGTGTAGTGGTTAGAGTGAAAGAGACACAACCTAGAGGTCTCTAGTTCAATTCCCACTTGGAGCAATTTTTCTTAGAGGTCACCGACCCGTTACATGTTTCCCTCGATTAGTCAGGCATTGGAGGGACCTGAGGATTTACCACGCAAGTAAATTCACACGGTTTTAAAAAAAAAAATGAACACAAGAAGCAAAAAAAAAAGTTACCTGGTTCAGGTTTATCTCAAATATGTTATAATGTTATGCATAAGATGAAAACAAGAACTAAAAAAGACAAAATAATTTACCTTGTTCATGTATTTCTCAACAACACCAGGAATATCCGTACGTGGTTTATAGTTCCCAAAAAAGGTACCCTTCAGAGTCCTCTCGTTCAAAAAGTTTATTGGTAGAGTTTTAAATTCATCATCTTTATTTGGGACACCAACAAGAACAGCCACACCCCAGCCCTACAAAAAATTAATAAATAAATAAAAAAATAATTTCTAGTTTGGCAAAATATTCAACTCACAATTAGTATTAGAGGTGGCAAGATGAGCAGATCCGGAGGTAGGACAATAGGTCAAAAATAGTCAAAGGGTTCAAATAATTCTGGCTGGGTCAAGTTGACCTGCAAAACATATTTTGTACTTTCTTTCTATTAATAATAATTTTTTTTTATTATTATTAATTGTACCAAATCTTTGAATAAAAAGATTTGGGAGGATTTTGCATTAAGGATATGTATACTCATCACAAATCTATCATTTTACGTAGGCGTCACATAAGCAACCATTCCCATCACCCCCTCTTAACATACACATGTGTAACAATCACCTCCTTCTCACTCCATCACCCCCTCCTCGTTTTTCCCTTTTTTCCTCTCATGCCGTGACCGCCCTCACGCCATAGCCCACCACTTACGCGATCACACCCGATCTGTAGTGGGTGGAGGGCGCCATGGGGGCATGACCTATGCCTCTCACGCCCACTCACCTCCCCACTACACATAGTCTAAGCAACAGTTTTTAAGAATTTTTACAAGTTTAACAAATTCAATTCTTTTATGTTTACGTATATGGGTCAAAATTGCCACCTATATGAATAATAAACAAGATGGGTTTGGAAATATGATACATCATGGACACATTCAAAAGCTGAAATCATAGCCTTGACATTTCCGGTGCACTCAACACTTCTATCAACACCACCATCTGTCATTGCAGCAATAACCTAACAAAGCTTAAAGAAGGTCAAAGTCAAACCAGAGTTATATATGCACATATATGTGTGTATATGTTGTCATGTTAAGATTAAACCTGCTCAATTGGTTTATCGTGATCTTTTGGATTCACAAATTCAGTCACACCAAATTTCTTGGCTGTTACAAAACCAGAATACATGATTTTTAGAGAAATGAATATATATGTTTAGAAGCAAGCCATTCTATGCAAAAAGGTCAAACGTTGACCAACTCACCTTCTTCAGCCCTACTCGCGTTCAGATCGATACCAATGATTCTAGACGCCCCGGCAATATGAGCTCCTTCAGCTGCCTGAGAAACAAAAGAAAATCAAAAGTTACAAACATACCAATTTCCACAATTTAGTAAGGTCAAATATGTTCAAATGGATGTAAAAATAGTGAACTCACAGCAAGCCCTACAGCTCCTAGCCCAAATATAGCAACACTCATACCCTTTTTCGGTTTCGCGACATTTAGGGTTGCACCCATGCCTTCATGCCAAAAAAAAATACCAAATTATGTTAAATTGCACTTGTTGATTCATACTACAGGTGAGATAATTTTAACCCGTTTACTTATGAATAACAAAATTCAGTAAAAAGGGAAGCTTGTCAAACAACTTGCAACTCATCCAAAGTTTTTTCTTTAACACGCGGCCTTCTAAATCATTTTGCTCATTTTGAGATGAAATGGAGTACTATGTAAATACAATTATTTTTATAATCATAATATTAAGTTATTAACACAAATCTCCCAAAATATTGTTAGCATGTTGGGTTGGACCAACACTGCTGCTACTAAAAGAAGGCCCATCTCAATGAACCCTATTTTTGCCGGTTTCCAAACCCTCTTCCCATCTTGCCACTTCTTACATAATGAAATAAAAAATTAAAAATTAAAGCTTACTAACCAGTAGAAATTCCACAGCTAAGAACACAGACTTTATCAAGTGGAGCATCAGGATTGATCTTAGCAACACACCCGGAATGAACAACCGTGTACTCACTAAAGGTAGAGGTCCCAAGAAAATGGTAAATTGGCTCACCATCTTTTGAAAACCTTGATTTTCCATCATTAATCATAACACCCCTATCTGTGTTAATCCTAAGAAGATCACACATATTACTATCTTCTGACTTACAATGCCGGCACTCGCCACATTCTCCTGTGAATATTGGGAGGACTTTGTCCCCGGGCTTCAGATCAGTCACACCCTCACCTACACTCTCTACAATTCTATAAAAAATGCAAATAAGAGAAGTTCAACTACATTTCGATACGTAAAATAAATAACATGAATGGTGGTCACACAAGCTTTTCATCTTTTTTCTTTTCTAATTAAGATGTACATATTACTTTGAAGCAAACCAAGTATGTATGTAGTAACTTGTAGTTGATTTTGTAAGAATTGAAAAAAAATAAAAAAAATTGTTACAATTGTAAGGACATTTTTATCAACGTCATGTGTTTTTGTCAGATTAACAAAAAATATTCTTAGGTTGTCACTCACAAGTTACATGCTTAGGTGGTGTGTATATTGAAACTACTTTATATGTCACTGAGTGTAAAACTGATCTTGTTTAACATCCTGACATGTCAGGATGACGAAAATACCCACAAAATTTTTAAGAAGCTATAAATACCTTTGATGATGTGCACTTTCACCAATGTTGTGCTTTGTCTATAATTGTTATAATTGAAACTAGATAGATACCAAGGTGGTAAAGTCAATTTAACATCAACCCAAGCATGTATTTGATTTGTTTATATGTATTCCAACCAAAAACATTTACATGCTGGTGATGAAAATGCCCTCAATTATAAAGGTAAAAATCATTTAATGAGACTCGGTATATCCCCCATTATCATGCCGTTCAAAAAACATATATATTCTACCATTAGCAAAGCTAAGGTAGAGTCTGAGACGAGTAAGATGTACCCAACCTTACCTCTATCTCATAGAGTTGTTAACATATTAATGGTTAAAACTGTTTCTAACCAAAAAAGAAAAAATATATTAACGGTAATCCGCCAATCGACATGCTTTTGTCCATAATTTATATTGACCAATCACATATATAGTTGGAATTGAATGGCATGTTAGGTGGTTGCAGTATATATGTGATCTTAATAGAAAAACTTGAGTATTTTGATGTTCACATAAACTATCCTAAAACGAAAGGTTTAAAAATTTATAGTATACCCTCCAGCTTCATGACCTAATATGCGAGGAAACAAGGGGTTTTGTCCCTACAAAATATAAAAACATAGTCTTAGATCACAGAAGTATTGGCTGGGTCATCCAGCAAGTGATAATATGTTAAAAGATAAAATTGAAGCAAAGGGAAAATTTATAAATAATCAACATACTTTCAGTTTTTATTTACAAAAGTCACTCAAGACTTATTTGCACAAAAAAAAAAAAAATTATTTTTTATTTTTCACAAAAGTCCCTCAACAACTTTTGATTCATTAAAGTCCCTTTACATATTAAATTTGAACTAATTTATGAAAAAGATTTAAAAAACCTGAAAATGGTGCATCCGAGTCCCTACACATAACATTATATTTGAACGAATTTGGGGAAAAAAAGGTTAAAACAATTTGAAAATGGTACGTCCAATTGTTTTGAACACATGTACATTAATTCTTACCTGGCTCGATTAACTCACTGAGCTCAAACTTGACTAGGCCCAGCTCACTAGCTTCCAAGTTGTTATTGTATATTTTATTGATGTAACATAATCTTATCTCTAGGAAAAACTAGCCCCATTTTAATTTAATTATAATTTCTCTTAATGTAACGGAGCATGATTTTATCAAAAAAAAAAAAATCAAACTCAATTTAATATAATATATTTTTAAGAATTTTATATGATCAAGATTTCCTGATGAAAGCTTAATTATTATCTTAACATGGTCATAGCTAATGTAAAATTTTGAAAAGCTTATATTATTTGGTTTTGTGCAGCAAAATGGATTCCAAAAATTATCATAATATGGCGCAAAGCAACATTTTAATAATCTAAATATTCCATCTCATTCATTTGGTTTTGTGCAACAAAATGGATTCCAAAATTATCATAATATGGTGCAAAGCAACGTTTTAATAATCTAAATATTCCATCTCATTTTGTTTCTCTCATTGTCCCAAAACTAAACGATAAAAGAGAAGAAGTTTTTGAAGTCGTTTAAAAACAATCATATGCTCATTAACTGATTTATGTAATTCTTAATTAACAAATAATAAAGAAGCCAAACAAACTCAACCTTGAAAAACTACTCATGCACTGAGTTCGAGCTTCAAAAATAAAATTTGGAAAAGCTTTGCTCTGTTGTTAATCAAGGATGAAAATCAAAGAACAAGAAAACACTGATATTATATAAGATTTGATTACATACAAATGAATATTTACAAGGTTGTTTATAGGTGTATCCTGGCAGTTAACTACCAACCAAAAAACTAATTTTTGGCGGTTAATTAACTACCATAACCACCTAACGGTAACTACCAACATGGTTAGTTTAACTGACATAACTATTAATGGTGTGAATAGACGTGTATCTCTCTGAAAAAATGATCATTGATAAGAGTTTTTGGAGGCGTAGAATAAAAATAAGAGATTTCTAGATCGTTTAGGATATAGGTAAAGTTAGTGATCCTAATTTTTGGTAGGACCTTAGCTCTAGGGAATGCCAGTTTGATATGTTTGTATATTTGATATGTATGCTATTTGCTTGTTTACATGGTATGTGTGGTAGTTATTTCCGACTTTTGCTCTTCAATGGTTTTTTGGTATTCAACTTTAATCTGATTATTCTTCTTACTCTGTTTTTTGGCTTTATATGCACCGATTGCTCCATGTTGTTTCTCCATGCATTTATGTATATATGTTATGTGGTTTTGTGTTTGTGTGTTTGATTAACCATGTTTCGGTTAAGGTTTGTCTTCATCTCTCTTCTCCTAGACCCACTTAGAAATAAGAATTCACTGAGTATGTTTGTTTGTTTCGGGTGCATAACACACTAATTTTAATTGAATTAAAAATTGCATAAAGAAAACATACTAAAATAGACAAATAAAGGTTGGTGTGGAAGCTATCGTTTGGGCTGCATGGGTATTGTGTGGTTCATGGTAGAGGTGCACAAAATACCCGGTTTTGGAACCGGACCCGGTCGAATACCCGGACCCGATTCATACCCGAACCCGGTTGTACCCGGTTCCAACATGAAAAAACCCGGCGGTTCCTACCCGGGTACACAATTTTTTGAGAAAACCGGTTCCTACACAATTTTTCGGAATTTGACCTTTTTTTCAAAAAACTAGCCGTTTATGACCGTTTTTTTCGAATTTTTTGACCCTTTTACCCCTCCAAGCTTCTATATAAAGGGTTTTGATGAATTGGTTGATTCACAACTCTCAAACGCAAACCCGAACGCTCAAAACGCAAAAAACGCAAAAAGCTCTCGTGTTAACTTTGTTCACTCTCTTTTTAATCCTTCACATTCATCCGTTGGGCAAGAAGGTTTTTCATCTACCGACCTTCTCGTTGTTCGGGTTTTACCTAATAATAGGGCCCCGAAAGTTTGGTGCAATTGGGATTTATGTGAAATGAGTGACGGGTCTTCAAAGGCTCGTTGGGAAAATATTCTTTATATCACCGAATTTCTTGAAGTTTTTAGTAGCTCAACTACAAAATTATCCGGGGTTTATTATCCCACTAGTAGTTTAGTACTTTCAGAATTATATTTAATGGCTAATAATATACAAAATTTTGAAAATAAAACTGATTTGTTTACACAAATGGTAAAACCAATGAAAGAAAAATTTAAAAAATATTTTCAATCGCTACCCGGCGTTTTTACTTGTGTCGCGGCCTTTAATCCTCTTTTAAATGTTACGGGGTAGAAATTATAATTGACGAAATAAACTCCGATTTATGTTTGTACGAAGACGACCCAAATTTTGCTAACGAAACATAACGAATCTTCTTCAAAACCTTCAACAAATTTATGAAGTTTTTGCAATATGGGCCTAATATAAACCCATCTGGGTCAATGGCATCGGGTTCAAGTCGCACGAATAAGGATCTGGTGATTAATTTATTTAATACGTTACGAAACGAAACGGCTAAACGCCAAAGAGATAATACCCCAAGTACCGAGCTTGGGAGGTATAGTGGAACAAATTTTATATCCACTATGAGTGTCGAAGAATATATGCAATTTGATATTTTGGCTTGGTGGAAAGGAAAGGAATCCCAATTTCATATTCTATCCGCTATGGCCCGTGATTTACTAACTGTCCAAGCTTCTACGGTAGCTTCGGATTCAGCTTTTTCTATTAGTGGCAGGGTTTTATCTTTAAGAAGAACAAGACTCACCCTGACGTCCGTAGAAATGTGCATTTGTCTTAAAGATCACTTGGACGCGGTGGATCGTATACAAGACTCTACAAATCTCGAAGACGAAATAATAATTGAACCTCAAGTACACAAAGAGGAGGTTGCCGAAGGATTATCCACAGGTTTTTCAGACGAAGAACTCGCCTATTACGCATCGATTCGGTTGAACAATAGCTCTGGTGAAGATGAAATGTAAACTACGAGCGAATTTAGATAAATTTGTATGACTAGTTTTTTTTAGAATCATTGTATTTGTTTTTAGTTTTTTAAAAAATATAAAAATGAAATTTATGTTATTCAAATGTTTTTGTATTAGTTTGTAAATTGTTTAAAATAAATAAAATTGAGTTTTATGTTATTTAAATGTTTAGTTATAAGAAAAAAAAAGAAATTTATGTTATTTAAATATTTTTGTATTAGTTTGTAAATTGTTTAAAATAAATAAAATTGAATTTTACGTTATTTAAATGCTTAATTATAAGAAAATAAAATTTAAAAAATAAAATTTAACCCATACCCAGTTATACCCGGTTTAATACCTGACCCTAACCGGTTACCATAGGGTATTATTTTCGTCTTCTGGACCCGACCCGGAACCGGGTACACCTTGGAACCGGACCCGGACCCAGTGTCTCCAAAAACCCGAAATGCACACCTCTAGTTCATGGGGCCAAGCAGCAACTAAGGCTTTTGTTGTCTCCAATATGGTCAAGTATTTTTACCATAAAAAAATAAAGTATTTTAGTTTTTATTTGTAAAGAAAGTTGGTTTTTTATGATGTTCTTGTTTTAAATTATTTATAATTGCCACCAAGTTATTAAAACCTATCAACCTAATAACCGGTGAAGCGGCCGGTTTGACTATAGGGCTTGAATTGATAGAAGATTATATTTTGGATTGAATAACCACCCCAGCTAAAACCTTAATTTAATCTATTTGCCACACATGAACCAAAAATAAGGATAATAATCAGCAAATCAATCCTACAAACGAAAAACGAAGAAGCAACAAACAGCAACCAGTTATGAAGATACATAAATTACTAAATGTCACCTTCGCTTCCCAGAAGTAGACATCGGTGTGGCACAAGGAGGTGAACAGTATCTTCAACCGGACTTCCATTTTCTGCGGCGGCGCCACCTCCACTTCTTCAATCACCAGCGGCTTTCCGGCTTCCCGAGCCACCGCAGCTAATCACAATTCAAAATCTCTCAATCGATCCCCAAATTGATTTCAAAAACAAAACAAACGTATTCTCAATTCTACGGTAAAATACATTTAGAATCACCGATCATATTGTTAATTTCCATGTCTCGTGAACAATCACGATGATTTAAAACCGAAATTCGTGATTAGAAACGGAAATTAACAGCGAAAATGACGATTGAAATAAGATCCAATAACAGATTGAAAAAACGAAATTATTGATGATAATTACCTTTGCATCTAATTACTTCACCAGACATTGTCGTAATTTTTCGTTGAAGATGATGATTTGGTGATGGTGGATTTATATAAGTCGAAAATAGAAACGAACCGCCATGACTGGGAGGACAGATGGAAGCAGGATATTCAATCTGTAATGCTTTCATACGCCAATTCTTTTTTTTTTTCCCTTATACAATAACTGTGGTCTAGTTATCTGAACTTCTCATGAACCCCACAACAACCTCAGGAGTAAACCTCGCAGCAAAACCCTTTGACCTCCCACAAACCTCTTTTTCGCTGCGGAACCCATTTGGAAGAATATCGGTGTACCGCTGAGACACTACCTTGTTAGTAATTATGCTAGTCATGATAAATGCTGTCAAGATGTATAATAACTAGGGGGACTCGATGCGTTGCGACAGGAAGTCTGTCATGATTTCATATATAATAACATAGACAAAAAAAAAGTTGCAACAGTTGTCTTTTTTACATAAAACCTTAAAATATAGTAATCATAAACGTTCTGTCATATTATAACAAAAAAATGACATTTTTAGTTATAAAATCTAACATTAATAACCACCAACATTTGACGGCCAAATAAAACGGTAAAAATTTAATTATTATAATTAATTATTATTTAATAATTGCTATTGTTAATTAATTTTGAGCTTACCGTCCTGCCACGATAACAATATCACTAATATCATAACATGAACCAAAAACCGGTTGCAACACCTGTCAATACATCTTAAAACAATAGTCGGACTGTTTGCAAAAGTTTTGAGTGTTGGTTAATTAATTATTAGAGTTAATTACAATTCGCAACTTTCCTTTTTTTATTTTCGCAACTTGCAACCATGTGGTTCTAAAACACTTGTAACATGCACCCTTACAGTTAAATTTAACATAACTCTGTTTGTTTTTGAAGGATAAATTGTAATCTTTAAAAAGAGATTTAATTTTTTATACTCTTAAATCATTTGAAAGTTGAAGAACCTCTACGAAGAAAGTTGAAATCCTATTTGCGTTAATTCCAGACATTGGTATACTTTTTTTTGATAGGAGACATTCATTATCAATTTAAATTATCCATTTGTATGACACTAGTATACGATTTGGAGCCATTCAATAATACTCGTATACTTTTTTTATACTGGTATACTTTTTTTATAGGAACAATCTTAATTTGTTTGATAGCTTCCTCACATGACGGGTAGATTTTGGAGGATATATCTATAAGATTTGTTTGATAAGAATATCTTTAATATTACAATTTTACCCTTCAATAACAAACAGAGTTCTATTAATTTAACTGTAAAGGTGCATGTTGCAGGTGTTTTAGAACCACGTGGTTGCAAGTTGCAAAAATAGAAAAGGATGGTTGCAACATGCGACAAGAGTTAAACCACATGGTTGCAAGTCGCAATTAACTCTAATTATTATTATTATTTAATTATTATATAATAATTAGTATTAACATTATAAAATAATAGTAATTATTATCAATTATTATTATTATTATTAGGGACATGTTAAGGAGACGACAGGCTGGTTCAACAAACACCATCTGATTTTCACTACACATATTAATCAATTATTATTATTTAATTAATATTAATATTATATAAAAATTTATTATTTAATTAATATAACTATTTACTTATAAGTATATATAGAAATGAAAAGCAATTAACATTGTAGATCCAATGTTTATATAATGTTTATCTTGTTTACTGATAAAATTTTCAAACATAGAGCAATAAAAATGTATATAAAATATACGCAAAGAAATATTATCTTGTTCCGATTCATCGTCTAAAACTTGAATTTATACTGCAAATATATATAAAAGAAAACACATAAGAAATTAGTTTCTTTTTTAAATTAAGGAACAAAATAAATAAATAAATTAATTAATTAAACGGTTGTAGAGCTTATCTTGTTTTTTTATTTTAAGTTTATAGTAATACCTATAATTATTGTAAGCGAAATTTGACTCACGTGGTCAAACAATGTTGGGTTGAATCTCGCCAAATTATCCCGAGTTGCAATAACATAGAAGATCTTTTTTTTTTTGAACGGAGAAGGTCTCAATCGTGTGAACCCATTGTTTCCAGGCATGTCACCAAGGTCTAGTTACCTGGACCTCCCATGAGCCACCACAACCACCACAGGAGAAAACCTCACTGGGAAAACCCCCTGACCCCCTCATACCCTTATTTCACTGCGGGAAGGATTTGAACCCAAGACCTTCCATTTGAAAGAATTCTGGGGTACCATTAAAACAATGCATCGTTTGTAATAACATAGAAGATCTACGTCAAAGAGTCTAAGATGGTTAACCTTGAGAGTATTCATACGCTCAAGCCTAATTAAGTGTGTATAAAAGACAATAATTGATAGATAAAGGAAGAACACTTAGGAGCAAGTCTATTTTCCTTCAAATTTAGACAAAGATGGAAGTAAAGGAGTGATTTTCTTGATGGACAATAAAGCAGGTTCTTGTCTTTGATAAGCAAGGAATCCATGACCCTATAAAGAATTGGTAACTGTTACAAGTAGAGGTGTTCAAAATATCCGAAACTCGAAAAAATTTGAAATCCGAATTGTATCCGAAATCCGAAAAAACCGTATCCTAAATCTTTTTCGGGTCGGATAATATGATTTTAGATTCGGGTCGGGTTTCGGATATGCAAAAAGTGGTTTTTTCGGGTCAGATATCCGAAAAACAAAACAGGGTTGTTCGGGTTATTCGGATGAACGATTTCGGGTTTTTCGGGTCGGATAATATATTTTGGATTTCGGGTCGGGTTTCGGATAGATTAAAAAAATTTTCCAACCCGAATAACTTGTTATCCGACCCGATGAACACTCCTAGTTACAAGGTGTAATGATCTATCTTGAGAAATATTTATATAACAAATGTAATTGGTGAATAATGTAATTATGTTGGATGTATTGTGTGTTTTATAAGATTAAGAAATCTTACATAAGTCAAATATGGAGTTAGCTAACTTAATTAGGTTAGATTTAAATTAGTAAGATGTAACTAGGATGTAACTAGAAGTAAAGGGTCTCATAATGCAATTAACTGAAACAATTAAAATGGGTAAAAAGGGAATTATTGGTCAAAGCTGGTCAAAATCAACAAACCTATTTGTGGGAAAGGTTAGGCAACGAAGGGGAAGATTAACCACAGAAAAACTCTCAAAAATTTTGAATTTGAGTCAAATCTTGAATATGGTCATTGATACAATAGAGGATTCAAGTTCTTTTTGCATTCATACTATATATAAATTTGAGATTTTGTTAATTTTGATGGTAAATATGTGGGTCTCTCAGTAGGGTGTGGATAAGACGAGTGAAACCCGAAATTGGGATATTAAAAAGTGTTATACGTTGTTATTTAAAGTGTTTATCATCTAGGAACAACGTTTTGATCATTTCTTACATGTTGATATAATTTGATTAAAAAAAAAGGTTAATATATGATTATGTAGTTCAAGTGGAACATGCTAACAAGTTGAAATAGGGATGAAAAGGTGAGTTGCAAGATGATATGATGCATATTTACGTTGGAATGATTAATATGTGAATTTAGATGATTTGGAATTCAATTGGGATTAATGAAGGTTTATAAAGAGGCTAATCATATGCAAAATAATTTTATATATAAGGTGTTTGTAGAAATGTCAAAAACTTGGATTTTGACCTAAAAACAAATTAAAAGGAGTGAGGGTAGTCAATTAGATGTTATAAACATAAAAGGTGCAATTTATGATAACGAGTCATTTTGGGTGTGAATTAAGTAGAAATAGAGAAAACGGGTCAAATTGTTGTAATTTGAGTCGCTATAACACTTTTGTTAAACCTACTAGTTGAAATAACAGAGAGAGATAGTGAAGGCGTTGGTTGAATCAAACGACCCAAAAAGGAGTTTGTGGTAGTAAATAACCAATCTGTACAACGAAAGTCACCCAACTTGTAACCCCCTAAATTCACACACAATGTTACATGTGTTTCAAAACAACATTAGAGTTTGGGTCTCATATTTTTCAAAATAAACAAGCGTATGTTAACGCTTTGACAACAAACTTGCCTCAACATTTCAAAAAATTATGTTATAGTTAAACATTCAAAACAACCCAAATTACATTATCACTAATCACAAACATTTAGTTTTATCCAACAAAATAGTTCGATCCCAAACTTTACGAGCTATCCGTTCACATGTGCCATTACCTATTCCGTTCACCTGTAAAACACCACATGTAAATCACCGTTAGTTCATTAAAACTAAGTAGGAACACCCATATATATACTTTATGGAAGGTTTCCATCTCCTAAAACGCGATTTGAATGACCAAAATGACTATTTTCGGACATCCCCAGCCGTAACCTGCGGCTTGGCCGTAGGCTACGCGGTGACTCTATCGGAATCTATAAAACTCGACTGGCCATCCTGACAGAAATCTCCCACCGTAGGCTACGCCCAGGGCTAGTGATCACTCTGAATCGTTTTAACCATTCCATTACCCCAAAATGCATCCAATAACACCATAGGGACATAATAACCAAGTTCCAAACATACTAGGGGTGATATTATTAAGCTCAACACTAAAACAATTTATTAAACGGGTTATTTTCACCCAAACCACCAAAGACATCATATTACATCTAGGATTCTCAAGTTATTGACTTACTAAAATTTAGTTGACCAATTTAAGGGGTTCACACCATTTGTGAATCAATCTATTTTATGTTCATACCACTTGTGATTCATTCTCCAATTTAAACTCGAACTAACTTTGACAACTTCACGTCACTTGTGAATTTTTTCATAGCTTTCACACCATATGTAAAAAAACCACAATCCAAACACAGATAAGCAAATATATCTTCTATTACCTATCATTAATTGAACATCAAACACACCTACACACATCCACTCCAAAGCAAAATTTTCTAACTTTTTAAAGTTCACACCACATGTGAATCTTTCCATGGTTTTCATACCAAATATGAATCATATACAATTAGTTATAGATAAGCAATGTATCTACTATTTCATATCCTTAACAAACACCAAGCATACAACACCAATTTACTAAAGATCATTATTAAATGTAATTTCTATATACATCTCAAACACTCATACTCATATACATATACACTATAGCACATGATTAAGATGAGTTGGTGTTATTAAAATGACGAGTTTTAATTATATCACCAAGGATTCAAAATTTGAGATTTGATTGTGAGCTAAATATATAATATTTTTATATCTTTTTCTTTTTCTTGTTGGATTTAAACTTAATTTAACTAAGTCTAGTGTTGTGTGACATCCAGTACCAGATCGTCCGGCAAATATGTACGGTATGTGTACTTCCACTATTTACTGTGTGTAAATATATGTATGTGAACAGTGTTTGTGATTAATAGAAATCAAAATACAAGAAACAGTTGTACGTATTTATGTGTGGACTTAAATAATGTAAGTACAACACGCACGATAAACAATAGTTGTTAGTATTTAGGTGAAAACCTAAGTACAGTTAAAACAACGAATCAAGAGAAGCAACAGAGTTCAAGTAAATAACAAGAACAAGTCGGTTGCGATCTGATATCCACAGATGACAGGAATCAGATGGCCGAAAAATCAGTCCGAAAACAATGTGAAAACAGGAAGTTAGTTGAGTCCGTCAGTGAGGAAACACAATTCAAACACAAATGCAGTGTTATTTCAGAATAACAAACTAACAGTGTGTTTGCGTGGGTGACGATTCACACAAACATATCTGTGAGTTTGGAGTTCTGACATAATGACTGAAAAGTAGAAAACAAGAGTCGGAAAGCAAAACCATCGTCGTGTTCGTTCGGGTGACGATTCGAACAAATACGAGCGAAGGCGACGTGTTCTGACGAAACGATAACGAAACACGACACGAACGATTATAATTAAAGAAAATAAAACATTTTAGGTTTTACAATTTTGAAACTCATCAAAATAATTAAAAGAAAACATTTTATTTAAAACACGTAAAATACGCGCGTAACATTTCGGAAACGTGACGAATACGCGAACCGAGCAACAAAAAGGAACCCGAACTCCCACGGGGTATAAATACCCTACAAGAGTTCATCCTCTTCATTCTCCTCCCCACTTTCTCTCTCTTAAACCCTAATCCCGGTTCTCTCTCTCTCTACCATTTCCAAACTTCAAACCTCAAGAACATACTCATTTATCCACCAAATCACCCCATCTTTGGACCAAATCGAAGCTCTCATCACCCTCTACCCGAAAGTACAAAGGATCCGTTCTGAAATTCACTGAAACTTGAGGTATGATGCTATGAACAACTCGGAAATTAGGGTTTTTACACCCTTTTGTTTGAACTAACCCTAACCGGTTTTAAAGGCTCTTTGCTCGAACCCCTTAGCCACGATGACTAGCCTTAGCACCCCATCCTTGGAAACACCTTAGATACACGAGACAAAGAGGGGCTGAGCACCACCGCCGCTGCGGCCGAAGGAGTCCTCACAGGTGGCCGAATGGCTTGGGGGCCGAAGGAGGGCCGCATAGGCCGGCCGACCGAACCAACACCTTCGGCATACCACTCATTCGCCGAACCACCATGTCTCATTCGGACTAGATCATTCGATGGCCAACGTGATTCGGTCGGCTCCTCATTCGTGGGATCCTGGACATTCGACCATCACCCTTCGCCCTAGCCATTCTCCGAACCAGGCCACTCGCTCAGTCTTCTCATTCGGGAAAGCCCAGCCATTCGCCCACCCTCATGCTCTGGTCATCTACAGTCGTGGGTCGTTATTAGGCCAGTCACACCACCTCCATTCGACTCGGCCCTTCGATTGAACCATGAAGCCGGCAAACACTCATTCGGCCAATACAACCACACAATATATTACATCGGCCCACTGTATTTTTTTTGGCCCAACATGCCTTGATTGACCCAACATATGTTCCTTGGCCCATGACCAGCTTAAACGGCCCACACATACACACATCTGGCCCATGTAAATCAATTCGGCCCAAGGCTCCTTGTTTCGGCCGAATTGGGTAATTGGCCCACATGGGTAAATTTAAAGAGAAACAAGAAACCATAATTTAGAGATGTGACTACACATGGGATTAGGGGTCTAATACTACAAAGATGACATTATTTGGCCAACATTTATATGTAACAACTAAAACTCACTCTATGATTTCAAATAATTTCAAGTGACTATTGGAAACACAAGTTAGAGACATTCTAAACATGTTAAGGAATTGACATAACTAAAATGATTTTATCAATGAAACGATTAGGACATGAAGATAAGGTTTATAAATGTCTAAGAGAGAATTAAGGCTATACACACAACGTAAAGACACATAGTTACAATAATCTATGACACTTGAAACAAGGGCCGAACGACTACCGAGACCCACGAGTGTTAGCCAACTCTAAGGCTAACCCATACACGCACCCGAATTCTTACAACTGATGCTTACAAATTTCAAACGACGTGAAACCAATACAGGACCGTGAAAACAAACTCAAGTACGAACAAGAGCGTGTGCATTCTCGTTTAAGCTAAGTCAACTACAACCACCACAAGGTGAGTTCATATGCCCCTTTTACTTTAATCTTAACTGATTTTAAACTCTCGGGGCTGAGAAACATGCTTACTTTTATTTATTTAAAAGTTTTGCTTAACATATTGCTATTACATTGATTTTAGATAATACAAACTGTTTATTATCGCTTATCTTTGTATGCATGCTCGTATGATCATGGTGTGACAGGAATAATCAGATGAACAAGATAATATATCTTATTAATTCATCAATGCATTAGAATAACATAGTTGTAAGATCTTATCTTATAACACTTAGTTATTCTTACATAAATAAACATTGGAACGATCACAAGAAAACATATGAATGATATAAAGATACTATGTATCTTTGTAATATGTAACACCCAAACTTTCCACACGATTACACGTGTCCCATTTTTAGGTCCCAGATTAAACTTTCTCAAAAATTTTGTTCGGAAGCGTGAAAATAACATTTCATAAGTTAAACACACTCAATTTCAAATCATTTACATTTATGATTAATAAAACTAGTGTGTTTAAGTTTAATACCATCAGAGAATTTTACATAACATTTGGTTCTGCTTCATAACATGCCCGATCAGATCGCCCGATGCATATCTATCTTTGACCTGTAACATCACATATAAGTCACCATTAGTTCATACGAACTAAGTAAGTAACCCCTCCCAAAATTCCCAAAAACTTATTTAAACCCATCCACATACATATCATATGGATGTTAATCATGTTTAGATAATAATATATCATATTCAAACATCAACTTGCACCCAACACATATGGTGCATTTATTTCCCTTAGTGGGACATTTTCACAATATGAATATATTATCTAATTCAACTCTACCACCAGCACCTCTGGCTAAATTTAAAACACCAAATATATATATATATTTTATTGGCTTAACCAATTACCCACACATCTGTGGTTTCAATAATTTAATTTCCGGATTAACCGGTTATCCACACATTTGTGGTATCATATATATATATATATATATATATATATATTAAGTCTTAAGATGTTCACCCACCGATCCTTCCATCTAAGACAATTGCTAGCACCTCTAGCTATCCACCAATGTGGAGTCAAATATATCAAGTCTAAGATGTTCACCCACCGGTACTTCCATCTAGACAATTGCCAGCACCTCTGGCTATCCACCAATGTGGAGTCAAATATATCAAGTCTAAGATGTTCACCCACCGGTACTTCCATCTAGACAATTGCCAGCACCTCTGGCTATCCACCAATGTGGAGTCAAATATATCAAGTCTAAGATGTTCACCCACCGGTACTTACATCTATACAATTGCCAGCACCTCTGGCTATCCACCAATGTGGAGTCAAATATATCAAGTCTAAGATGTTCACCCACCGGTACTTCCATCTAGACAATTGCCAGCACCTCTGGCTATCCACCAATGTGGAGTCAAATATATCAAGTCTAAGATGTTCACCCACCGGTACTTCCATCTAGACAATTGCCAGCACCTCTGGCTATCCACCAATGTGGAGTCAAATATATCAAGTCTAAGATGTTCACCCACCGGTACTTCCATCTAGACAATTGCCAGCACCTCTGGCTATCCACCAATGTGGAGTCATAACAACAAAATGTAAAATACATTTTTCACAATAAGCATTCAACTGAGTCAATTCTATCCGAATTGGCTCTCACAATGTAATAATATCATATTACCAATCATCAACTATTAATCACAATAGTTTAACCAATATAATACTATGGTGTTCACATTCCTGTGCTTCCACCATAGCTATTTGTCAGCACCTCTGACTATTCACACATTTGTGATATCATACTCAAACACCGGCTCATCCGGCTATTCTTATGCAATCTATGTTGCATAATCAATTCAATCGTGACATAAACACATTGGAACTTAACATATATACATTAGAGTCTATTAACTCAATTAGTTCCAATCTAGTTATGCCCATTCATTCAAATCAACCAATATATATACATCACAATCAAGTAGACTCTTTCTACTACTTATATGTAATGTTACAGTAAGTTGGGTAACTTACCTGGTTCAAGCGGTTGTTCACTTCCTACAACCTCTTTTCCACTTCTGTGGCTTATCCCTTGACTTTCACCATCAATACCTAGTTGTATTCACATATATACAACTAATTTCAATACATATAGCACATACAATCAAGTTCAACGCACTTGACTGGTTTGACTTGATCAAAGTCAATTTATCACATAATTGATTTTATCTTGCTATATTTATCAAGTTCTAGTCAATTATCACAATTAATCATATTTCATGCCTCCCCAGGCATTTCATCAAATAATTGATGTTCATTACATTAGTTACGATCTCTAATCACTTTTATTATTAAATTTTTATTTAAGATCATAACTTGTTAATGATTTTTAACATCAATTCATCATTTAACCCATGGATCAT
The DNA here is from genome assembly GCA_009363875.1 of Mikania micrantha. NCBI lineage: Eukaryota > Viridiplantae > Streptophyta > Magnoliopsida > Asterales > Asteraceae > Mikania > Mikania micrantha. The sequence goes on from CM018687.1 coordinate 8,707,145, forward strand.
AATCCATAATTCATTTCAAAACCACAATTTACCCATCCTACTAGTTATCACATCATGATATGGGTTTCATAATAACCGGACATTATCCCGGCTTTAAAACGAAGATTTCACCATCAAAACAACAAGTTCTTCGTTTCTAACAATCCCTAGTTATCAACTAGGCAATAATCAATACCCATAATCATAGTATTACAATCAAAACTAGATTTAATTCACACAATATTAAACTAGTAGGATAAAACGAACCGTTACCTAATCTGACGGATATTCAGTTACAAAACAACGATCAGGGCTTGCAGATACGTTCCTGGGTGCGATCCGAATGATTAGAATCCTTCAAGATGAAGGTTTTAGGCTTAGAAATGATGAATATTTCGTTTAGGAGGAGAACAGGTCGAAAGAAGAAGAAAAACGCTTTCAAAAATGCGTTCTGATCCTTAAAACACATTTTTGCCGACATATGGTCCCAGGCGCATCGCCCCAGCTGATGCACCCAGTTGGGGCGTATCTCCCCACATCAGCTTTGTCAAATTTTGATCTTATCTTGTTTTCGCGATTCCGGGTAGGGGTGAGTATCGGGTAAGAACCGGACCGAACCGGACCGGAACCGGACCGACCCGGAACCGTAAGGACCATAAATCAAAAACCGAGAACCGGACCGAATGTATCCGGGTCGGTTTCGGTTATTTCACATTTTCGCGGGTCGGTTCCGGGTATACAAAAGTGTCCAACCAACAGCCACTTAGAATCTAACAATCTGCACTATTATTCATTTCATATCTAAATAAACCAAAATGCAATCCATTTAATTTTACACCTGCACTTTTAGGATGCAATCCACTGCATTTTTTCATTTATTTATTTATTCATTCAAACTATTCCACTTATTTATTCTTTAAACAAATGAAGAAGAAGCTGCATTATATACCAGACTTTGACTAAACAAATAAGACATGCAGCAAGAGATATGATCAGCAATATGAGTCGGCATACCTTATTTTCACATGTAAACAATTAAACCCTTAACCCCCTAAAAAACTAGGTATATTAAGAATGATAATAATAAGGGTTTCACGGGTTTGGTAATAACCGACGGGTCGGACCGGACCGACCCGAGAACCGAAAACATAAAAAATATAGAACCGAAAACCGAACCGTGAAAGCTATTATTCGGGTTTCGCGGGTTTCACGGGTCGGGTTCACGGGTTTCGCAGGTTTGGACCGTGAATTGCTCACCCCTAATTCCGGGAGCATACGAACTCCGTTTTGTGCACGGTTTTCGCCTACGTTCACGATTTTTCGAGCTCTTTCCAATGGTTATAATCTCAAGACCTAAAGAGTTCAAAATATTTGACCTCTTATCTATTGCTATATTCGATTCAGTGTATCTTGAAATCGGAGCCTCGTTTCGCGATTTTGCTTGCACTCATTTTCTTCATTTCCGAGTTATGATTCTCGACATGAAATCGGTTGGTCATCTATTTGAATAAGCATTAGGTAATGGATGTTTCTTTGCGATCTACTAACGCCATTTTTCACATACTATCAACCTGTAATAATAAAAATTGCTAAATCATCGTGGATTTCAAGCACGACCAAATGTGCTCTTGCCATAGATGACGTAATCTCACATATTTTCAAATCACAACAACCACAATTGTTTGATTAACAATTATTCACAATACATTCATTATTAAAAACTGGTTGTTACATAATATCATTCGATACAAGAGTTAAGTAAGTGTATTAGGACAAGTCCTTTAAACACTTAACTTTACAACTTATCACATATTACAAGAAAACATGGAACAAGGAATGATAATCATGATAATGTAACTTCATGATAACAACATCATTCACTTAAATAATTAACATAATGTAATAAGACAAGTTCTTATTTAACCTTGTTAATAACACGGAGAACATATGACATTGAGAACAATAACACGGATGAACGAAATTACAATTAGTTACTATTGACCTGTTGTATTATATCACTTCAATCATGTGCCATTGGTTCAAGTTGATCATGTAAGCCCCTATAATTCGCTGACCAGTTAGTTTGACGTGACTAAACCGACGATAGCATAGTGGTACCATAGGTTTGACAAACCTCTAGCTTGTAGGGCTAGTATGTTGATCGTATTGATTCATTGGCCGGTAACGTATGACCGGTGACAGGGCGACTTCAAGTCAGGTTCTGGAAAGCGACACATGGTGATATTAATCTGCAGTGATGAGTAATTAATCCATCGTTTCTTGTTGTCTAGTAGGCTGAGTAAATTATATTCTCATGTCATATTACTAGTAACTGTTTCGATGAGGTCATTGGGTATACAAAGTGGTAGAGGTAAATCGGATGCATTGAAATCTGATTACGTGAGGATTTCAATGGATTCCTTTTAGGCTCTATGCACTATAGTTCAAGAACAAATTACAAGTGGTTAACTATCACTCTTAACATTTAAAAGTGAAACAACAGTTAACCCCACAAGTAATGGAATAATATAAGGACCAGATTAAATTAATCTAAATTCCTTAACACATCGAGGGATTATCAATACTCCGGTTTGATAACTAAACCCCTCATATTATATTATTCTACCTATGCTATAACAGATGAATACATATCAGACATGTTGAACAATTGGGAAATGGATATCTTTAGTTGTATCGCAAGTAATGTGGAATTTGACTGAGCATGTGGTGGGATGGCGTCTGGGCTTGACCCTTTCGTATGCCCTATATATAAGCATGCTTGATCAGGTGATACCCTACTTGTACATATAACTAAGGAGAGGCTATTGGGTGGAACAGGTGAATCAATCATTTCAAGTATCCAGTATGACTTTGTGACTGTGTGTGAACAATTCAAGGTTTTCAATATTCATACTTATGAACTCACCAACCTAGTGTTGACTTTATTTAAATGCATGTTTTCTCAGGTGATGAACTGGTGTAGATACATACATGCAAGGATTAAGCTAGTGGACTTTTAGAAGACCTAGCTTTATTTTGTGTTGCATGCTTTTGGTGATAAGAACAATGAATCATCTTTTGTATATCTTGTACATATACAAGATATAGTTATATTGATTCTCTTGATAGATTTACTTGATTAAATTATGAACGGTACATTGTAATTTAATCTTGTAATTCTATATCATGGATGTGTTAGCATTTCTCATTTATATTATCATGTGCTATGTAAACAATCTGATCAATTGATTATCACTCAAGATATCGCGCCCCGGGAACCTTCCGCCCGACGGGAAAACACGATCCGTTCCCGCCGGCCCGAACGTGATCATGGGTACATTTCTCTTATCTGACTTCTATGCATCCATATTATTTGACCCTGGTGCGGATCAGAGTTTTATCTCATCCGACTTTGCATGCCATCTTAATTTTGCTGAGGAATTGTTAGACTCCCTTACACTATTGAGATAGCAAATGGCAAACAAATTACAACTGACACAGTATTTAGGAAATGCCCACTAACACTTGGTGATCACACATTTTCCATCGACTTAATACCGATGGAGCTGGGCAGTTTCGACATCATCATCGGAATGGATTGGTTATCTCTTAACTGAGTTGAGTTCATCTGTTCCGATAAACTATTACGCATTCCAATGGAGAACAATGAAATCTTGGAGATTCGTGGAGACCAAGCGAAACGCAGTGTCAAGATAATATCGTGCATGAAGGCTCGCAAGTACCTCAGAAAAAATGCGTTGCATTTTTAGCTCACGTGATCGAGAAAGAAAAGAAGAAAATCAAGATTCAAGACGTGCCAATTGTGAAAGATTTTGCGGACGTGTTTTCGGATGATTTACCGGGACTGCCACCCGAAAGATCGGTGCAGTTTCGAATCGATTTAATTCCGGGAGCCACTCCTGTAGCTAAGTCTCCTTACAGACTCGCACCATCAGAAATGCAGGAGTTTTCCAACCAACTACAAGAACTACTTGACAAAGGATTCATTCGACCGAGCTTTTCCCCGTGGGGAGCTCCTGTTCTTTTTGTTAAGAAGAAGGATGGATCGTTTAGGATGTGCATCGATTACAGAGAGCTTAACAAACTCACCATCAAGAATCGGTACACGTTAACGAGGATTGATGATTTGTTTGATCAGTTACAAGGAGCTCAATACTTCTCAAAGATAGACCTGCGTTCAGGTTATCACCAGCTCCGGATACAAGAGGAAGACATACCAAAGACGGCATTTCGTACCTGATATGGTCACTACGAGTTCATGGTGATGCCATTCGGATTGACGAACGCACCGGCTGTGTTCATGGATTTGATGAACCGGGTGTGCAAGCCGTATTTAGATCAGTTTGTTATCGTCTTCATCGATGATATACTGATTTATTCAAAGAATGAGAAGGAACATGAACAGCATCTCAAGACAGTCTTGGAACTCCTGAAGAAGGAACGACTCTATGCCAAATTCTCCTAGTGTGAATTCTGGTTCAGAGAAGTTCAGTTCTTGGGTCACGTGATTAACAGTGATGGTATTCACGTGGATCCAGCCAAGGTTGAAGCAATCAAGAACTGGGATGTGCCTACAACACCGACAGAGATACGATCATTCTTGGGATTGGCAGGTTATTACAGGAGATTCACCTCGAATTTCTCTAAGATAGCTTTGCCTCTCACCAAACTCACACAGAAGTCTGAACCTTTTGTGTGGACTCAGAAACAAGAAGAGGCATTCCAGACATTGAAGCAAAGATTGTGCAATGCTCCAATCTTAACACTCCTAGAAGGCAATGATGACTTTGTAGTTTATTGTGATGCTTCCTATCAGGGACTCGGATGTGTTTTGATGCAACGAGACAAAGTCATTGCTTATGCCTCTCGACAGCTGAAAATACATGAGAAGAATTACACGACACACGATCTCGAACTGGGAGCTGTTGTATTTGCTTTAAAGATTTGGAGACACTACCTTTATGTTACCAAATGCACTATCTTCACAGACCACAAGAGTTTACAGCATATATTTGATCAGAAGGAGCTTAACATGAGACAGAGACGTTGGGTTGAGCTCTTGAACGATTACGATTGTGTGATCAAATACCATCCGGGCAAAGCAAATGTTGTTGCAGATGTTTTGAGCCGGAAAGAAAGAGTCAAACCCTTACGCGTTCGCGCAATGGGAATGACTGTGAAAACAAGTTTGAAAGATCAAATCATACGAGCACAACAAGACGCAGTGGCAAGAGACAATTTGAAACAAGAGCTCGAATGTGGAGCAGAGAAACATTTTGTGGCAAAACAAGATGGAGTTATCTATTATCTGGATCGTGTTTGGATTCTAGCAGTAGATGAACTCCGAACACTCATTCTGGACGAGGCACACAAGACACGTTATTTAGTTCATCCTGGTGCTGATAAGATGTACCAAGATCTTGGGTCATTTTATTGGTGGCCGGGAATGAAGAAAGATGTTGCCACTTATGTTGGCAAATGCATCACATGTGCCAAGGTCAAAGCTGAACATCAGAAACCTTTGGGTTTGCTAGAGCAACCAGAAATACCACAATGGAAGTGGGAACAAATAGCTATGGATTTCATTACCAAGCTACCCCGCACTTCCAGCGGACACGATTCGATTTGGGTCATCATTGATCGATTGACCAAGTCCGCACACTTCTTGCCAATCAGAGAAACGTACAAGATGGAGAAACTAGCAAGACTATATGTTGATGAAATAGTAGTGAGGCACGGGGTGCCATTGTCTATTATTTCAGACCGGGACAATTGATTTACTTCGCGGTTCTGGCAATCATTGCAACAATCCTTAGGGACAAATGTTAACTTGAGCACCGCTTATCATCCACAAACGGATGGACAAAGCGAGCGCACTATTCAAACCCTAGAGGATATGTTGAGAACATGCATCCTAGACTTCGGTGGAAGTTGGGACACACACTTACCTCTCATTGAGTTCTCCTACAACAATAGCTACCACAGCAGCATCGGATGTGCTCCATTTGAAGCACTTTATGGTAGAAAATGTCGGTCTCCAATTTGTTGGACCGAAGTGGGAGACAACAGAATAACTGGGCCTGAACTTATTCAGGAAACTACTGATAAGATAGCCCAGATACAGCAGAGATTACAAGCAACACGTAGCCGCCAAAAGAGTTACGCAGACAAACGACGCAAGCCTTTGGAATTCGATGTGGGTGACCGAGTTATGTTGAAAGTGTCCCCATGGAAAGGCGTAGTTCGGTTTGGGGCTAAGGGCAAGCTAGCACCTAGGTATGTCGGACCGTTTGAGATTACTCAACGCATAGGTCCTGTGGCATACAGACTCAGACTCCCTGATGAGCTCAGCGGAGTACACGATGTGTTTCATGTATCAAATCTCAAGAGGTGCTTAGTCGACAAATCATTGATCATACCATTGGAAGAGATACAAATCGATGAACAACTACATTTCATTGAAGAACCTATATAGATTATGGAACGTGAAGTCAAGAGACTGAAACGAAGCCGTATCCCTATCGTAAAGGTTCGATGGAACTCCAAGCGTGGACCAGAATTTACCTGGGAGCGCGAGGACAACATGAAGACAAAGTATCCCCATCTGTTCGAGAATTAAAGCCCGACTTTGATACTTAAATTTTGGGACGAAATTTCTTTAACAAGGGGAGACTGTGACATCCAGTACCAGATCGTCCGGCAAATCCGTACGGTATGAGTACTTCCACTATTTACTGTGTGTAAATACATGTATGTGAACAATGTTTGTGATTAACAGAAATCAAAATACAAGAAACAGTTGTACGTATTTATGTGTGAACTTAAATACTGTAAGTACAACACGCACGATAAACAATAGCTGTTACTATTTAGGTGAAAACCTAAGTACAGTTAAAACAACGAATCAAGAGAAGCAACAGAGTTCAAGTAAATAACAAGAACAAGTCGGTTGCGATCTGATATCCACAGATGACAGGAATCAGATGGCCGACAAATCAGTACGAAAACAATGTGAAAACAGGAAGTTCGTTGAGTCTGTCAGTGAGGAAACACAATTCAAACACAAATGCAGTGTTATTTCAGAATAACAAACTAACAGTGTGTTTGCGTGGGTGACGATTCACACAAACATATCTGTGAGTTTGGAATTCTGACATAATGACCGAAAAGTAGAAAACAAGAGTCGGAAAGCAAAACCATCGTCATGTTCGTTCGGGTGACGATTCGAACGAATACGCGCGAAGGCGACGCGTTCTGACGAAACGATAACGAAACACGACACGAACGATTATAATTAAAGAAAATAAAACATTTTAGGTTTTACAATTTTGAAACTCATCAAAATAATTAAAAGAAAACATTTTATTTAAAACACGTAAAATACGCGCGTAACATTCCGGAAACGTGACGAATACGCGAACCGAGCAACAAAAACGAACCCGAACTCCCGCGGGGTATAAATACCCTACAAGAGTTCATCCTCTTCATTCTCCTCCCCACTTTCTCTCTCTTAAACCCTAATCCTGGTTCTCTCTCTCTACCATTTCCAAACTTCAAACCTCAAGAACACACTCATTTCTCCACCAAATCACCCCATCTTTGGACCAAATCGAAGCTCTCATCACCCTCTACCCGAAAGTACAAAGGATCCGTTCTGAAATTCACTGAAATCTGAGGTATGATGCTGTGAACAACTCGGAAATTAGGGTTTTTACACCCTTTTGTTTGAACTAACCCTAACCGGTTTTAAAGGCTCTTTGCTCGAACCCCTTAGCCACGATGACTAGCCTTAGCACCCCATCCTTGGAAACACCTTAGATACACGAGACAAAGAGGGGCTGAGCACCACTGCCGTTGCGGCCGAAGGAGTCCTCACAGGTGGCCGACAGGCTTGGGGGCCGAAGGAGGGCGGCATGGGCCGGCCGACCGAACCAACACCTTCGGCATACCACTCATTCGCCGAACCACCATGTCTCATTCGGACTAGATCATTCGATGGCCTACGTGATTCGGTCGGCTCCTCATTCGTGGGATCCTGGACATTCGACCATCACCCTTCGCCCTAGCCATTCTCCGAACCAGGCCACTCGCTCAGTCTTCTTGTAACATCCCAAATTTTTCTAAGATACAAGTTGTTTGAATTCTACGTACGTGTAACGGATAAGTAACTTGTGGGAAAATGGACGAAAAATGACCAAAACGGGGGCTTAGAAATCGTGTACTCGAAATAAGGTAGATTTCGAGTACACCCGGTTCGAGTACACCAAATTCGGGTACACGAGATTTCGTGTACACACGATATCGAGTACAGGGACACGCCTATAAATAGTAGTGCCTTGGGATATGTGCGAACCTTTGGTTGGAAGCACGGTCCCTCTCGAGTACACGAAGTTTAAGTCCAAGAATTTCAAGAATCAAACTTTAATCGACCAAACGAAGTAGGAAACGCACGGGATTTTACCAGGAGGATCAGCTACCTTCAAGTAAGTGATTCATGTATAGAAAGCTAGATTTTTATACGAAAGTTAGGATAGTCATACAAAAGGGGAACTTATGCATAAAGCTCACACCTTTATGCATAAAGTTCGGAACTTTGATGTTCCGGTGTGTTGATAACACCCTAAGGAACCTAGAACTAGCTCCCTAAAGTCTTAGACGAATTTCTGAGATGTTTAAATGATGAAATGATGAGTACACGAAATCATGAGTATAGGGTACTCGAAATTATACATGTTAATTCGAGTACATGGGAAAATTCGAGTACAAGGGGTAATTCGGGTACATGACTACTTCGAGTACAGGGACCATTTCGTGTACAAGGAGTAGTTCGAATACACTGAATGATTTCGAGTACTAAGTTATTTCGTGAACCAGGGAATTTCGTGTACATGGGAACTTAACGAATTTCAAGGGTTTCGAACACTTAGCTAAGTTTCGAGAACTTGGATTCAGAAAGGGGGGCTAGTAGACTATTGGGACTTAGAATATTTTCTAAGTCTAAGAACGTAATGTAACGTAATGAGGTGATGTAACGGATGTAGGTTCTTAAGGCTTAGCTAAGGAGTTCGGCTAAGAAGAACAAGAGTCCACTATCAGGTGAGTTCTAGACGCCCTAATTCATGTTAACTGTTTTGGGCTGACATACATGCTTATGGTTATGTTATGATGTTATGTGCTTATGATGATGAATGAATGATGGTATGCCCTGACTATGTATGCATGCGTATGTGCTAGTATGATCTATGCATGAAAGTATGTTAAGTATGATGAATGCATGAGAAATGAATTATGATGATGAATAACATGACATGAAAATGATGCTAGCATTTGATATGATGATGACTTTATGATAACATGCTTCTTGATGATAACTATGAGAATAGTTATAGGAGTATGACAAGGTCCTAGGTTGCTGGGATGGAAGTATGATATGTAGGCATGATGACATGATATTATGATATGCTGATGATGCTAGTATGTTATGATGAACTGTGCATGATGACAGTATGCTATGATGGTATGATGATACGATGCTAGTATAACATGTCTAAGATGCCATGATGACTGCTATGAACGATGTTATAATGCTAGCAGTAAATGTTATGATGATTATGGTAAAAGATGATATAATGCTAGCATATCATGTATGACGAACGAACGATGTTCCTATACGTGCCATAGGATGAGTATGAAAGATGTACCAGCTCTCGTGCTGGGTGGGTATGATAGTCAACCACGACTATAACTGGGTATGATAGTCAACCACGACTATAACTGGGTATGATAGTCAACCACGACTATAACTGGGTATGATAGTCAACCACGACTATAACTGGGTATGATAGTCAACCACGACTATAACTGGGTATGATAGTCAACCACGACTATAACTGGGTATGATAGTCAACCACGACTATAACTGGGTATGATAGTCAACCACGACTATAACTGGGTATGATAGTCAACCACGACTATAACTGGGTATGATAGTCAACCACGACTATAACTGGGTATGATAGTCAACCACGACTATAACTGGGTATGATAGTCAACCACGACTATAACTGGGTATGGAGCCTGGTGCAGGCATAAGCCCCCTGTTCGTATTGTAACAGTGGAACGTATGATGATGATGATGTAAGGATGTTATGTGCTAAGGTTATGGACTATGTGTATGAAATGATGTGTATGTTAAGTATGTTTAATGTTGTTTTATGAAAACTAGAACTCACCAGCGTAAGCTGACTTGATTTAGCATGTATGTCAGGTTGAAGGTACGATAAGAGAAGGCATGGAGCTCGGGCATCAAGTTAGACGATCCATTGGTTTTGGCAAATCCGATATGTTTTTGATACAGACACTTTATTGATTTTCTGTTTATCAAACTATGTTTACATTTCCGCTGCATGATTATGAAAGTTTTTAGTTTAAGAGCTATGTGTTATGATGAAAACCAACCTCTGTGAGGTGCCCGGTTTCGGGGCCTCACAAGTTGGTATCAGAGCCATAGTTTGAGAGATCTTAGCATCCCAAGTGCTAAGACTTAAACTGAGAATGGGATTAATGGATGCGGATTGCCAACCACGGATGACGGATGCCACGAGTTGAATGTTTATGTATGAGTTAAGGGTCAGATGTAATGTTATGAAAGTAGTTAGTGTCATGCACATTGAAGAGATGGGATGGGAAACGTTTAGAGCCTATGAGTTGGGTAAATGGTTAATAACACTTGATCAACGTCGTTAACGATTTACAAAACTTATTCCGTGCTAAACTGATTCCTATGCTGACTTATCAATTGTTGCATTATGTAGAAAGTTAAGATGGCCGGACAAAAGGGTAGACCGCGAAAGAAACCACAGGTAGCTGAAGAACCACATGTCGAGACTGAAGAACCCGTCAACGAAGACGACCACGGGCACAATGAACAACCTGAGAATGAAGACGAGTTCACTCTAGAGCCTATCGTGGTGAAGGCTATTTCTGATGAGGTCTGCAAGATCATGGATGAAAAGATGCCAGCAATGATTGCTAAGGCACTGAAGGATGCTCTAAAAGACAAGTCTGAAGGAACTAAAGAAAGCACCAAAGAAGACGAGGTGGTGATCATCGAGACGAAGAGCGGCGACTCTATGACTGGGAAACTGAAGGGCTGTGACTACAAGTCCTTCAAGGGATGTAACCCACCGACCTTCGATGGTAAGAAAGATGCTGTGGCCACCTGTCATTGGATATCTGCGATGGAGGCTGTTATCTCCATCAGTGAGTGCTGAATTGACCAAGCTGTCAAATTTGCAGCTCACTCTTTCGTTGAGGAGGCACTTCACTGGTGGAGCACCATTAAGCAGTCCAAGGCTGTAGCTGATGTAGAGAAGATGACTTGGGATGATCTAAAGGAACTGGTCACTAAACAGTTCTGTCCCAAGAATGAACTCGATAAGGTTGAAAGGGAGTTTCTGGTTCTGAAAGCTGGAAGTCTGAACCACCGCCAGTACACGTCAAGGTTTAATGAGATGGCTAGACTTGTTCCTCACCTGGTGTCTACTGAGGAACGTAGGGTGAAGTTGTACATGGAGGGTTTGCCTCCCAAGGTTCGGATACATGTGAAGGCGAATGCTCCCAAGACTTATGACTCCACTGTGGAGCTCAGTGGCATAGTTTGGGATGATGTTATGTCAGCCGAGCCAGTCAAAGAAGAAGCAAAGGTGAAAGAGTCCTCCGGGACTAAGAGGGGTCGAACAGACCAACGAAAGTTTTCAGGCAAGAAGATGAAGCGTGAGGATGCGAACCGATGCAACAAGTGTGGTAAAATTCACACCGGACAGTGCTTGGTGGGCACTAACTTATGCTTTCGATGCGGAAAGACGGGACATTTCTCCAGCAATTGTCCGAGTGCCACCAGATGCTACAACTGCAACGGGTTTGGACATCTGTCCAAGGATTGCAGACAACCACGGGCCGATGCTTCGGGCTCGGGTAAGAAAGAGGAGAAAGGAAAGGAGAAGCAGAAGGCTAAAGCACGAGCCTTTACGATGACGAAGGATGATGCGATTGTGGACCCGGACGTGGTCACAGGTACCTTTTCTATCAACAATATTCCTGCTTCTGTATTGTTTGATTCTGGTGCCAGTATGAGTTTTGTGTCTTCTACTTTCTGTGATGGGTTATCTGGGAAGGTTAAGAAGATAGATCGGGTATTTGATGTAGAGACGGCTATTGGTAAGATGACCAGGGTGACTGAGGCTATTGATGACTGTTATGTTGAGATAGAAGGTCATAGGTTCCCTGTCCGATTGTTTCTAATTACCTTAGGGGGATTCGATGTGGTTTTGGGTATGGACTGGTTAGCCAAATATGAGGCTAACATAGTATGTCGACGAAAGATGATATGTTTACGTGCGATGGATGGGAGCTCCGTGACGGTTTATGGTGATAAAGCGATGTATGCGCCAAAGATCATTTCGATGATCAAGGCTGATGTTATGATGCGGCGAGGGTGTGTAGCCTACTTGGTCTACGCGATTGAGGAACGTACGGTTACGAGGACGATTGATGATGTTCCCGTGGTGTGTAACTTCCCCGATGTATTCCCTGAGGAATTGCCTGGATTACCACCCGAACGGGAAATTGAGTTCCAGATCGACTTAGTGCCGGGGGCACAACCCGTTGCCAAAGCACCTTACCGTTTAGCTCCAACCGAGATGAAGGAAATGATGACCCAGCTACAAGAACTCCTTGATAAAGGTTTTATACGACCGAGTGTCTCTCCGTGGGGAGCACCGGTGCTGTTCGTTAAGAAGAAGGATGGAAGTATGCGTATGTGTATTGACTACAGGGAACTGAATAAGTTGACCGTAAAGAACAGGTATCCTCTACCCAGAATTGATGACTTGTTCGATCAATTGCAAGGTGCAAGCTGGTTCTCAAAGATAGATCTCCGATCCGGTTACCATCAGTTGAAAGTTCGAGAGCAGGATATTCCAAAGACTGCTTTCCGTACGCGTTATGGACATTACGAGTTTCTCGTTATGTCGTTTGGATTGACGAATGCTCCCGCAGCATTTATGGATTTGATGAACAGGGTATGTCGACCGATGCTGGACCGATCGGTGATAGTGTTTATTGATGATATTTTGATTTATTCAAAGAACGAGGGAGACCATGCTTGCCACGTACGTGAGGTATTGGAAATCCTGAGGAAAGAGAAACTTTATGCTAAGTTCTCCAAATGCGCTTTCTGGCTACGAGAGGTACAGTTTCTGGGTCACGTGGTGAACCCAGAAGGCATTATGGTAGATCCAGCTAAAGTTGAAACGATTATGAAATGGAGTCCTCCAAAGTCACCGACAGAAGTACGCAGTTTTCTTGGTTTGGCTGGCTATTATCGGAGATTTATTCAAGACTTCTCCAAGATAGCGACGCCACTGACGAAGCTCACGAAGAAAGACGTAAAGTACGAATGGGGTCCAAACCAAGAACAAGCGTTTTCAGTGCTGAAGGAGAAACTTACCCAAGCTCCTGTTCTAGCACTGCCGGATGGGAATGATGATCTTGTTGTGTATGCCGATGCGTCACGACAAGGGTTGGGATGTGTACTAATGCAAAGGGGAAGGGTGATAGCTTATGCTTCGCGCCAGCTAAAGATTCATGAGGCTAACTACCCGACCCACGATCTTGAACTCGCTGCAGTGGTGTTTGCATTGAAAATATGGAGGCACTATTTGTATGGAGTAAGGAGTACCATCTATACCGACCACAAGAGCTTGAAGTATTTCTTCGAGCAAAAGGATTTGAATATGAGGCAGAGACGATGGCTTGAGCTGTTAAAGGATTATGATTGTGATATTCTATATCACCCGGAAAGGCCAATGTGGTGGCGGATGCTCTGAGTCGCAAGACTGATCATCCTGCCATACGAGTAAAATCGTATAGTTTGGTGATAACGCCAGACTTTCTGAACGAGCTCAAGCAGGCGCAACAGGATGGATTGAAAGAAGAGAATGTGGGTTTTGAACGCGTCTTCGGACAAGTCAAGAACTTGGAAGACAATGACCATGGGATAAAGCTACGATTCGGTCGAATGTGGGTGCCCAGAAATGGGGACATTCGAGCGAGGATTTTAGATGAAGCCCACAAGTCACGATACTCGGTACACCCCGGTGCGACGAAGATGTATCAAGATCTTCGACAGGATTATTGGTGGCCGGGCATGAAGTTTAATGTGATGCAGTATGTGAACAGGTGTCTTACTTGTGCGCAAGTGAAGGCTGAACATCAGAAGCCCTACGGATATGTGCAACCTCTAGAGGTACCGGAGTGGAAATGGGAACACATCACCATGGATTTCATTACCAAGCTACCAAAGACAGCTAAGCGACATGATACCATTTGGGTGATTGTGGACCGACTGACGAAGAGTGCACACTTTCTTCCTATCAGGGAAACGTATACGTCCGAAAGGTTGTCTGAGTTGTTCGTAAAGGAGATTGTGGCCAGACATGGAGTTCCTGTCTCCATTGTGTCAGATCGAGATACGAGGTTTACTTCCAGATTCTGGAAGCAGTTTCATGATGCCATGGGAACGAGGTTAAATATCAGTACCGCCTATCACCCTCAGACTGATGGACAGTCAGAAAGGACTATCCAAACGTTGGAGGATATGCTCAGGGCGTGCATTATCGATTTTGGAGGGAACTGGGATGATCACTTGCCATTGGTGGAGTTTTCATACAACAACAGTTACCACTCCAGCATCGGAATGCCCCCATATGAGGCGTTGTACGGGAGACGATGTAGGACCCCGGTATGCTGGGGTGAAGTTGGACAGAAAGAAATGGGAAACAAGGCTGCTGTGATTGATATGGCAGAAAAGTTACGGGTGATAAAAGCACGTATGAAAGCTGCACAAGATCGCCAAAAGTCTTACGCTGACAAGCGCCGACGACCGATAGAGTTTAATGTTGGCGATCGAGTGTTGCTGAAAGTATCACCATGGAAGGGAATCATTCGATTCAGAAAGAGAGGAAAGTTGAGTCCGAGGTACATCGGACCGTTCCGGATAGAGGCGAGGGTAGGAAAAGTCGCGTACCGACTGGACCTACCAGAGGAGCTGAACGGGATTCACCCTACCTTCCACGTGTCACATCTTAGGAAGTGCTTGGCAGACGATCAGGCGCACGTTCCTTTGGATGACATTGAGGTAGATAATCGACTGAACTACATTGAAGAGCCAATTGCCATTGTGGACACGAAGGAAAAGCAGCTACGGAATAAAACGGTTCGTCAAGTAAGAGTTCAGTGGAAGCATCGGAAAGGTTCAGACACGACGTGGGAATTGGAAGACGAGATGAGGCATTTGTATCCTCATTTGTTCGATGTGTAACAAGGCAGGTTTCGGGACGAAACCTATTGTAAGGAGGGGAGACTTGTAACATCCCAAATTTTTCTAAGATACAAGTTGTTTGAATTCTACGTACGTGTAACGGATAAGTAACTTGTGGGAAAATGGACGAAAAATGACCAAAACGGGGGCTTAGAAATCGTGTACTCGAAATAAGGTAGATTTCGAGTACACCCGGTTCGAGTACACCAAATTCGGGTACACGAGATTTCGTGTACACACGATATCGAGTACAGGGACACGCCTATAAATAGTAGTGCCTTGGGATATGTGCGAACCTTTGGTTGGAAGCACGGTCCCTCTCGAGTACACGAAGTTTAAGTCCAAGAATTTCAAGAATCAAACTTTAATCGACCAAACGAAGTAGGAAACGCACGGGATTTTACCAGGAGGATCAGCTACCTTCAAGTAAGTGATTCATGTATAGAAAGCTAGATTTTTATACGAAAGTTAGGATAGTCATACAAAAGGGGAACTTATGCATAAAGCTCACACCTTTATGCATAAAGTTCGGAACTTTGATGTTCCGGTGTGTTGATAACACCCTAAGGAACCTAGAACTAGCTCCCTAAAGTCTTAGACGAATTTCTGAGATGTTTAAATGATGAAATGATGAGTACACGAAATCATGAGTATAGGGTACTCGAAATTATACATGTTAATTCGAGTACATGGGAAAATTCGAGTACAAGGGGTAATTCGGGTACATGACTACTTCGAGTACAGGGACCATTTCGTGTACAAGGAGTAGTTCGAATACACTGAATGATTTCGAGTACTAAGTTATTTCGTGAACCAGGGAATTTCGTGTACATGGGAACTTAACGAATTTCAAGGGTTTCGAACACTTAGCTAAGTTTCGAGAACTTGGATTCAGAAAGGGGGGCTAGTAGACTATTGGGACTTAGAATATTTTCTAAGTCTAAGAACGTAATGTAACGTAATGAGGTGATGTAACGGATGTAGGTTCTTAAGGCTTAGCTAAGGAGTTCGGCTAAGAAGAACAAGAGTCCACTATCAGGTGAGTTCTAGACGCCCTAATTCATGTTAACTGTTTTGGGCTGACATACATGCTTATGGTTATGTTATGATGTTATGTGCTTATGATGATGAATGAATGATGGTATGCCCTGACTATGTATGCATGCGTATGTGCTAGTATGATCTATGCATGAAAGTATGTTAAGTATGATGAATGCATGAGAAATGAATTATGATGATGAATAACATGACATGAAAATGATGCTAGCATTTGATATGATGATGACTTTATGATAACATGCTTCTTGATGATAACTATGAGAATAGTTATAGGAGTATGACAAGGTCCTAGGTTGCTGGGATGGAAGTATGATATGTAGGCATGATGACATGATATTATGATATGCTGATGATGCTAGTATGTTATGATGAACTGTGCATGATGACAGTATGCTATGATGGTATGATGATACGATGCTAGTATAACATGTCTAAGATGCCATGATGACTGCTATGAACGATGTTATAATGCTAGCAGTAAATGTTATGATGATTATGGTAAAAGATGATATAATGCTAGCATATCATGTATGACGAACGAACGATGTTCCTATACGTGCCATAGGATGAGTATGAAAGATGTACCAGCTCTCGTGCTGGGTGGGTATGATAGTCAACCACGACTATAACTGGGTATGATAGTCAACCACGACTATAACTGGGTATGATAGTCAACCACGACTATAACTGGGTATGATAGTCAACCACGACTATAACTGGGTATGATAGTCAACCACGACTATAACTGGGTATGATAGTCAACCACGACTATAACTGGGTATGATAGTCAACCACGACTATAACTGGGTATGATAGTCAACCACGACTATAACTGGGTATGATAGTCAACCACGACTATAACTGGGTATGATAGTCAACCACGACTATAACTGGGTATGATAGTCAACCACGACTATAACTGGGTATGGAGCCTGGTGCAGGCATAAGCCCCCTGTTCGTATTGTAACAGTGGAACGTATGATGATGATGATGTAAGGATGTTATGTGCTAAGGTTATGGACTATGTGTATGAAATGATGTGTATGTTAAGTATGTTTAATGTTGTTTTATGAAAACTAGAACTCACCAGCGTAAGCTGACTTGATTTAGCATGTATGTCAGGTTGAAGGTACGATAAGAGAAGGCATGGAGCTCGGGCATCAAGTTAGACGATCCATTGGTTTTGGCAAATCCGATATGTTTTTGATACAGACACTTTATTGATTTTCTGTTTATCAAACTATGTTTACATTTCCGCTGCATGATTATGAAAGTTTTTAGTTTAAGAGCTATGTGTTATGATGAAAACCAACCTCTGTGAGGTGCCCGGTTTCGGGGCCTCACACTTCTCATTCGGGAAAGCCCAGCCATTCGCCCACTCTCATGCTCTGGTCATCTTCAGTCGTGGGTCGTTATTCGGCCAGTCACACCACCTCCATTCGACCCGGCCCTTCGATTGAACCATGAAGCCGGCAAACACTCATTCGGCCAATACAACCACACAATATATTACATCGGCCCACTGTATTTTGTTTGGCCCAACATGCCTTGATTGGCCCAACAGATGTTCCTTGGCCCATGACCAGCTTAAACGACCCACACATACACACATCTGGCCCATGTAAATCAATTCGGCCCAAGGCTCCTTGTTTCGGCCCAATTGGGTAATTGGCCCACATGGGTAAATTTAAACAGAAACAAGAAACCATAATTTGGAGATGTGACTACACATGGGATTAGGGGTCTAATACTACAAAGATGACATTATTTGGCCAACATTTATATGTAACAACTAAAACTCACTCTATGATTTCAAATAATGTCAAGTGACTATTGGAAACACAAGTTAGAGACATTCTAAACATGTTAAGGAATTGACATAACTAAAAAGATTTTATCAATGAAACGATTAAGACATGAAGATAAGGTTTATAAATGTCTAAGAGTTAAGTAAGTGTATTAGGACAAATCCTTTAAACACTTAACTTTACAACTTATCACATATTACAAGAAAACATGGAACAAGGAATGATAATCATGATAATGTAACTTCATGATAACAACATCATTCACTCAAATAATTAACATAATGTAATAAGACAAGTTCTTATTTAACCTTGTTAATAACACGGAGAACATATGACATTGAGAACAATAACACGGATGAACGAAATTACAATTAGTTACTATTGACCTGTTGTATTATATCACTTCAATCATGTGCCATTGGTTCAAGTTGATCATGTAAGCCCCTATAATTCGCTGACCAGTTAGTTTGACGTGACTAAACCGACAATAGCATAGTGGTACCATAGGTTTGACAAACCTCTAGCTTGTAGGGCTAGTATGTTGATCGTATTGATTCATTGGCCGGTAACGTATGACCGGTGACAGGGCGACTTCAAGTCAGGTTATGGAAAGCGACACATGGTGATATTAATCTGCAGTGATGAGTAATTAATCCATCGTTTCTTGTTGTCTAGTAGGCTGAGTAAATTATATTCTCATGTTATATTACTAGTAACTGTTTCGATGAGGTCATTGGGTATACAAAGTGGTAGAGGTAAATCGGATGCATTGAAATCTGATTACGTGAGGATTTCAATGGATTCCTTTTAGGCTCTATGCACTATAGTTCAAGAACAAATTACAAGTGGTTAACTATCACTCTTAACATTTAAAAGTGAAACAACAGTTAACCCCACAAGTAATGGAATAATATAAGGACCAGATTAAATTAATCTAAATTCCTTAACACATCGAGGGATTATCAATACTCCGGTTTGATAACTAAACCCCTCATATTATATTATTCTACCTATGCTATAACAGATGAATACATATCAGACATGTTGAACAATTGGGAAATGGATATCTTTAGTTGTATCGCAAGTAATGTGGAATTTGACTGAGCATGTGGTAGGATGGCGTCTGGGCTTGACCCTTTCGTATGCCCTATATATAAGCATGCTTGATCAGGTGATACCCTACTTGTACATATAACTAAGGAGAGGCTATTGGGTGGAACAGGTGAATCAATCATTCAAGTATCCAGTATGACTTTGTGACTGTGTGTGAACAACTCAAGGTTTTCAATATTCAAACTTATGAACTCACCAACCTAGTGTTGACTTTGTTTAAATGCATGTTTTCTCAGGTGATGAACTGGTATAGACACATACATGCAAGGATTAAGCTAGTGGACTTTTAGAAGACCTAGCTTTATTTTGTGTTGCATGCTTTTGGTGATAAGAACAATGAATCATCTTTTGTATATCTTGTACATATACAAGATATAGTTATATTGATTCTCTTGATAGATTTACTTGATTAAATTATGAACGGTACATTGTAATTTAATCTTGTAATTCTATATCATGGATGTGTTAGCATTTCTCATTTATATTATCATGTGCTATGTAAACAATCTGATCAATTGATTATCACTCAAGATATCGCGCCCCGGGAACCTTCCGCCAGACGGGAAAACACGATCCGTTCCCGCCGGCCCGGGGTGTGACATGTTGACACATAAAATTAAAATTTGGTCGAGATTAAAACTATAAAAATTGACGGATATCACAACTATCGTGTCTCCACCCACATTGTCTTTTTCACATCCTCCTTGAACTAGGTTAACATTCTCATTATCTCTTTCAATTGCATCATTTTTATGCGATATCAGTGTTAGTTGACTATCACCTAGCAAATCAAAGTTTGGTCTCTTACCATACTAATGAATTT
The DNA here is from genome assembly GCA_009363875.1 of Mikania micrantha. Lineage (NCBI taxonomy): Eukaryota > Viridiplantae > Streptophyta > Magnoliopsida > Asterales > Asteraceae > Mikania > Mikania micrantha. The sequence goes on from CM018687.1 coordinate 8,727,330, forward strand.
TGATCTTTGGTTTAAGATTTTTCATTCTTGTTGCTTGTTTTTCCATTTCAATCAACTGTATCATTACACATTGACTCACTTCAGTTGGTGTGTTGCCGACATCATTATTATTGTTTATAGCTCCCTAATTGGCATTTCTTGTTTTTGGTTATATTTCTCGACCAATGATACCCATTATATTTATTTTTCTTTAATCACTTTATTTACTGGAAATCTTGAACTGCCTCTTCTAATAACAACTTCACTTTTTTTGTTAAAATTAGTGTGAAATGGTGTGTCACATTCTGCAAATATTTATTAAAATTAATGTCCAGACCATCCATTGTGTCATCTTCATACATTATAAATTATAAGTCAAAAATCATAGATTAAACACAATAATTAAAAAAAAACCTGCTTTTGTTTTTAGATTGTGTTACAAGCTAAACAGGAGAACTCAACCCAAAATCATAGATTAAACACAATAATTAAAAAAAAAACATGCTTTTGTTTTTAGATTGTGTTACAAGCTAAACAGGAGAACTCAACCAAAAAAACTAGTCTGATGGGTGAGAGAGCCTATTTGGCTTATAAAGCCCACATCAATTGCCCATACAATCAATGTGGGACAAGTCTCATACCTTGCAATGGTTTCGATCCGTAACAATCGACCCCTCTTAAGGGCCAACGTCCTCGTTGGTCACGGCTGGCTCCTTCCAGACCATCACTCCGTGGGCCACCACTCTGAGTTGACTCTGATACCATTGTTACAGGCCAAACATGAGAACTCAACCCAAAAGACTATGGTTGAGTTCTCCTGTTTGGCTTGTAACAGATTGTACCTTTATTTGAAGGTTTTTGATAAGTAGGAGAATTGACTTGGGTGAGTTTTCCTTTACTTTGTCGTTTCATTTTAATTCTCTTTCAAGCTTCCTGTGGCGTTTTTATCCCCATTCATTGAGTATTTTCCAATTATCATGTCAAGCTTCTCCTCCTACTCTTGAATGTTGTCTGCCCAACCCTCTCAAGCTTGTTCACCTGTTTTGACCATTTGCCCTTATACCTTTCTTTTTCATAATATATAAAACATGTTTTTATAAAAAAAATACAATAATATTAGTATATGCATAATGATATTGTTTCTGATAAACAATGATGTTGTGCATTAATGTAATAAAAAATTACACAATGCTTATTAGTTGATAACATAATACATATTACACACAATGATTTTAAAAACAATTAAAACACACAACAATGTGCATAAATCTACTATTTAGACATAATGATAGTAAACAACACAATACATGTTAAACACAATGATTTTAAAAACAATTAAAACACACAACAATATGTATAAACCTACTATTTAGACATAGTGACAATAGTAGATAATATAATACATATTAAACACAATGACTTTAAAAAACAATTAAAACAAACAACAATATGCATAAACATGCTATTTAGGCACATTGATTGTAGTATATAATACAATACATATCAAATACAATGATTTTAAAAACAATTAAAACAAACAACAATGTGCATAAACCAACTATTTAGACACATTGATAGTAGTTAATAACACAATAATAGAAACATTAAGAAAACACAGAATACATAAATTTAATATTAACAATTTTACTGCAAGTAATAGTACAGGGCCAGTGAACACATCTTCACCAATATCAAGTGTTGAGGAAAATCTCTAAAAGAAATTTTCTTTAGTATTTTTTTTCAACTAGCTTCTCCATTCCAATTCACAACCGGACCGGACGTCGAACCAGACGCCTTATTGGTTACTGGTATGACCGAATTTAAGAACCAGATAACATAATAAATATATAAAAAATTCCAAAAAAATTATAGAATTATAAACACATTTAAACAAACATAATTAATGTTCAAACACACATAGTCATGTTAAAAAAATTCAAGGTTTGATTTTATTGTTTAATTCTTTGGATTTTAGTTAAAAAAACTTGAAATCAGGTCCGACCGGTGAACCAGCCGGCTCCCTTGAGGGTGGTTCACATGTTATTTTTGGACCGGTCGACCTCCTGGTTCCCAGTCCGGCCGACCGGTCTGGTCCGTTTCGGTTCTGACAGCATTGCTCCATTCACTTACCACCTGATCGTTAAAATTGGGTTTGAACTTCACATAGAACTGTCATTTGACCATTTGATATTTCAAATACTTCATAGATCAAATCAAAAGTTATTTTGAAATATTTATTTCCAATGTTTATCATGTTCGTTACATGATTGAAGTTTTCAGCAACTAATATCCAAAACCAGTAGGTATTGTGTGCATCTTAAACACAAAGTTTCTCCAAAATTAATTTCCATAATTGCCTTTTTCTTATCTTCGTTTAGCTTTTTCAAAAAAGCTATGAGGCTTCCTAATTAGAGGTGGCAATTTTTACCCATATCAAAAGAAATGGGTTGGTTCGGGTAAACAATTATAGTATAATGGGTTGAAATAGGTAACATCATAATATTGAATGGGTTGAGATGAGTAGTACTTAAACACAATATGGGTCAAGATGGGTAGCCAAAAAACTAAGTAAATGTAATGGATCCAAACATTTAAGAATGATTAATAACATATTTAATGAGAAAATCACTAAAAATTATCCAAATGGACTATTTGTTTACTTATAACACATCTTAAGTTAAATTAAATTGATGTTATTTAAGAACAATCCATTTAAACCCGAACTGATTTTGCTTAAAACCCTTTCTGAGACTGACCCGCACTCATCCTGACCCGAACCGTTTTGACCTGTTACCCAACCCGTCTATATTGCCAGGCATATTCCTAATGAACACATCATGCATATTTTTTTGAAGCGTATAAGAAAAATATGGTGATTGATTTTCTTCATGATCTTCATTTATGTCTTTCATTTTTTTTTTCTCTTTCGACCTTTTGTTGTCGTTCTTCTTTCATAGATTTTTTGATAGGTTGATCTAACTTTTCTTTCTCCTCTTTTAACATTAAATCAAGAGTTGCATAACAATTAAATATTGTAACATCCCAAATTTTTCTAAGATACAAGTTATTTGAATTCTACGTACGTGTAACGGATAAGTAACTTGTGGGAAAATAGACAAAAAAATAACCAAGATGGGGCTTAGAAATCGTGTACTCGAAATAATGAAGATTTCGAATACATCACATTTCGAGTACACTACATTTTCGTGTACAGGGGTTTTCGAATACAGGAACCTTGTCTATAAATAGTCGTGCCTTGGGAAATGTGCGAACCTTTGGCTGGAAGCTCATCTGCTCTCGAGTACACGAAGTTTAAGTCCAAGAATTTCAAGAATCAAACTTTGATCGACCAAACGAAGTAGGAAACGCACGGGATTCTACCAGGAGGATCAGCTACCTTCAAGTAAGTGATTCATGTATAGAAAGCTGGATTTTTATACAAAAGTTAGGATGGTTAAACAAAGGGTGAACTTATGCATAAAGCTCACACCTTTATGCATAAAGTTCATAACTTTGAGGTTCCAATACGTTGGTAACAACATAAGGAACCTAGAACTAGCTCCCCAAGGCCTTAGATGAATTTCTGAGATGTTTAATGACGAAATGATGAGTACACGAAGCTATACACTAAGGGTACTCGAAATCATACTTAGAATTTCGTATACATGAGTATTTCGAGTACATGGGTAGTTCGAGTACAGGGCCATTTCGTGTACATGAGTATTTCGAGTACATGGGTATTTCGAATACATTGGCTATTTCGTGTACATGGAATTTCGAGTACATGGGTATTTCGAATACAATGGCTATTTCGTGTACATGGAATTTCGTGTACAGGGCATTTCGTGAACAAGGGATGTTTCGAGTACATGGCAATTCGTGTACATGGGAACTTAACGAATTTCAAGGGTTTCGAACACTTAGCTAAGTTTCGAGAACTTGGATTCAGAAAGGGGGACTAGTAGGCTATGAGGACTTAGAATAATTTCTAAGTCTAAGTATGTGATGTGATGGTATGTGATGATATGATGTAACTGATATAGGTCCTTAAGGCCCTAGCTAAGGAGTTCGGCTAAGGTTAACAGGAGTCTACTGTCAGGTGAGTTCTAGACGCCCTATTTTATGCTTAATGTTTTGGGCTGACATACATGCTTATTGTTATGTCTATGATGATATGTGCCTATGATGATAATGAATGAATGATGTTATGCCCTGACCATGTATGCATGTTAAGGTGATAGTATGATTATTGCATGAAAGTATGCTAAGAATGATGAATGCATGATAGTAAGTTATGATGATAAACTGAATGATAACATGCTATGATGATAATTAGGGATGTATGTTATGATGAAATCCTAGATACGCTATGACGGAAGTATGATGTTATGATGATTACATGCTAGCAAAATGTGTTTATGTTGCCATGATGAATGATATGATGACATGCGGCTAGCATGACATGTGCATGGTACTAGGATGTTATGACGACATGATACTAGCATACCCTGTATGAGAAATCCTATGTTATTAGGATAATGATACGATGTTATGATGAATGATGATATGGTGCTAGTGTATCATGTCATGATAAATGATGGTTGCTCCAGTACTTGTTACTGGGTAAGTATGGTTGCTCCAGTATTTGTACTGGGTAAGTATGATGTTGCTCCCGTACTCGTTACGGGGTAAGTATGATGTTGCTCCCGTACTCGTTACGGGGTAAGTATGATGTTGCTCCCGTACTCGTTACGGGGTAAGTATGATGTTGCTCCCGTACTCGTTACGGGGTAAGTATGATGTTGCTCCCGTACTCGTTACGGGGTAAGTATGACGTTGCTCCCATATTCATATGGGGTAAGTATGGTTATGGTTACTCCAGTACTTGCTACTGGGTAGGTATGGGTCTGCAGAACGCTTCGGCGGGACAGGCCAACGGTTATGGAGCCTTGTGCCGGCATAAGCCCACTGTTCAAATGGTAACAGTGGAACGTATGATGATGATGATGTAAGGATGTTATGTGCTAAGGTTATGGACTATGTGTATGAAATGATGTATATGTTAAGTATGTTTAATGTTGTTTTATGAAAACTAGAACTCACCAGCGTAAGCTGACTTGATTTAGCATGTATGTCAGGTTGAAGGTATGATAAGAAGAGGCATGGAGCTCGGGCATAGAGTCATACGATCCGGTGGTTTTGGCAATCCGATGTGATTTTGATACAGACATGTTATTGATTTCTGTTTATCAACTATGTTTACATTTCCGCTGCATGATTATGAAAGTTTTTAGTTTAAGAGCTATGTGTTATGATGAAAACCAACCTCTGTGAGGTGCCCGGTTTCGGGGCCTCACAAGTTGGTATCAGAGCCATAGTTTGAGAGATCTTGGCATCCCAAATGCCAAGACTTAAACTGAGAATGGGATTAATGGATGCGGATTGCCAACCACGGATGACGTATGCCACGAGCTGAATGTTTATGTATGAGTTAAGGGTTAGATGTAAGGTTATGTAAGTAGTGAGTGTCATGCACATTGAAGAGATGGGATGGGAAACGTTTAGAGCCTATGAGTTGGGTAAATGGTTAATAACACTTGATCAACGTCGTTAACGATTTACAAAACTTATTCTGTGCTAAACTGATTCCTATGCTGACTCATCAATTGTTGCATTATGTAGAAAGTTAAGATGGCCGGACAAAAGGGTAGACCGCGAAAGAAACCACAGGTAGCTGAAGAACCACATGTCGAGGCTGAAGAACCCGTCAACGAAGACGACCACGAGCACAACGAGCAACCTGAGAATGAAGACGAGTTCACTCTAGAGCCTATCGTGGTGAAGGCTATTTCTGATGAGGTCTGCAAGATCATGGATGAAAAGATGCCAGCAATGATTGCTAAGGCACTGAAGGATGCTCTAAAAGACAAGTCTGAAGGAACTAAAGAAAGCACCAAAGAAGATGAGGTGGTGATCATCGAGACGAAGAGCGGCGACTCTATGACAGGGAAACTGAAGGGCTGTGACTACAAGTCCTTCAAGGGATGCAACCCACCGACCTTCGATGGTAAGAAGGATGCTGTGACCACCTGCCACTGGGTATCCGCGATGGAGGCTGTTATCTCCATCAGTGAATGCCGAGTCGATCAAGCTGTTAAGTTTGCAGCTCACTCCTTTGTCGAGGAGGCACTTCACTGGTGGAACACCATTAAGCAGTCCAAGGCTGCAGCTGATGTAGAGAAGATGACTTGGGATGATCTAAAGGAACTGGTCACTAAGCAGTTTTGTCCCAAGAATGAGCTGGATAAGGTTGAAAGGGAGTTTCTGGTGCTGAAGGCGGGAAGCCTGAATCACAGGCAGTACACTTCGCGATTCAATGAGATGGCAAGACTTGTTCCTCACTTGGTTTCTACCGAGGAACGTAGGGTGAAGTTGTACATGGAGGGCTTGCCTCCGAAGGTTCGGATACATGTGAAAGCGAATGCTCCCAAGACTTATGACTCCACTGTGGAGCTCAGTGGCATAGTTTGGGATGATGTTATTTCAGCCGAGCCAGTCAAAGAAGAGGCAAAGGTGAAAGAGTCCTCCGGGACTAAGAGGGGTCGAACAGACCAACGAAAGTTCTCAAGCAAGAAGGCCAAGAGAGAGGAGATGGGCCGATGCAACAAGTGTGGGAAAAGCCACACGGGACAGTGCCTGGTGGGCACTAATTTATGTTTCAGGTGTGGAAAGACGGGGCACTTTTCTAGCAGTTGCCCGAATGCTACTCGATGCTTCAACTGCAATGGATTAGGGCATATGTCCAAGGATTGCAAGCTACCACGGGCCGATGCTTCGGGCTCGGGTAAGAAAGAGGAGAAAGGAAAGGAGAAGCAGAAGGCTAAAGCACGAGCCTTTACGATGACGAAGGATGATGCGATTGTGGACCCGGACGTGGTCACAGGTACCTTTTCTATCAACAATATTCCTGCTTCTGTATTGTTTGATTCTGGTGCCAGTATGAGTTTTGTGTCTTCTACTTTCTGTGATGGGTTATCTGGGAAGGTTAAGAAGATAGATCGGGTATTTGATGTAGAGACGGCTATTGGTAAGATGACCAGGGTGACTGAGGCTATTGATGACTGTTATGTTGAGATAGAAGGTCATAGGTTCCCTGTCCGATTGTTTCTTATTACCTTAGGGGGATTCGATGTGGTTTTGGGTATGGACTGGTTAGCCAAATATGAGGCTAACATTGTATGTCGACGAAAGATGATATGTTTACGTGCGATGGATGGGAGTTCTGTGACGGTTTATGGTGATAAAGCGATGTATGCGCCAAAGATCATTTCGATGATCAAGGCTGATGTTATGATGCGGCGAGGGTGTGTAGCCTACTTGGCCTACGCGATTGAGGAACGTATGGATACGAGGACGATTGATGATGTTCCCGTGGTGTGTAACTTCCCCGATGTATTCCCTGAGGAATTGCCTGGATTACCACCCGAACGGGAAATTGAGTTCCAGATCGACTTAGTGCCGGGGGCACAACCCGTTGCCAAAGCACCTTACCGTTTAGCTCCAACAGAGATGAAGGAAATGATGACCCAGCTACAAGAACTCCTTGATAAAGGTTTTATACGACCGAGTGTCTCTCCGTGGGGAGCACCGGTGCTGTTCGTTAAGAAGAAGGATGGAAGTATGCGTATGTGTATTGACTACAGGGAACTGAATAAGTTGACCGTAAAGAACAGGTATCCTCTACCTAGAATTGATGACTTGTTCGATCAATTGCAAGGTGCAAGCTGGTTCTCGAAGATAGATCTCCGATCCGGTTACCATCAGTTGAAAGTTCGAGAGCAGGATATTCCAAAGACTGCTTTCCGTACGCGTTATGGACATTACGAGTTTCTCGTTATGTCGTTTGGATTGACGAATGCTCCTGCAGCATTTATGGATTTGATGAACAGGGTATGTCGACCGATGCTGGACCGATCGGTGATAGTGTTTATTGACGATATTTTGATTTATTCAAAGAACGAGGGAGACCATGCTTGCCACGTACGCGAGGTATTGGAAATCCTGAGGAAAGAGGAACTTTATGCTAAGTTCTCCAAATGCGCTTTCTGGCTACGAGAGGTACAGTTTCTGGGTCACGTGGTGAACCCAGAAGGCATTATGGTAGATCCAGCTAAAGTTGAAACGATTATGAAATGGAGTCCTCCAAAGTCACCGACAGAAGTACGCAGTTTTCTTGGTTTGGCTGGCTATTATCGGAGATTTATTCAAGACTTCTCCAAGATAGCGACGCCACTGACGAAGCTCACGAAGAAAGACGTAAAGTACGAATGGGGTCCAAACCAAGAACAAGCGTTTTCAGTGCTGAAGGAGAAACTTACCCAAGCTCCTGTTCTAGCACTGCCGGATGGGAATGATGATCTTGTTGTGTATGCCGATGCGTCACGACAAGGGTTGGGATGTGTACTAATGCAAAGGGGAAGGGTGATAGCTTATGCTTCGCGCCAGCTAAAGATTCATGAGGCTAACTACCCGACCCACGATCTTGAACTCGCTGCAGTGGTGTTTGCATTGAAAATATGGAGGCACTATTTGTATGGAGTAAGGAGTACCATCTATACCGACCACAAGAGCTTGAAGTATTTCTTCGAGCAAAAGGATTTAAATATGAGGCAGAGACGATGGCTTGAGCTGTTAAAGGATTATGACTGTGATATTCTATATCACCCAGGAAAGGCCAATGTGGTGGCGGATGCTCTGAGTCGCAAGACTGATCATCCTGCCATACGAGTAAAATCGTATAGTTTGGTAATAACGCCAGACTTTCTGAACGAGCTCAAACAGGCGCAACAGGAGGGATTGAAAGAAGAGAATGTGGGTTTTGAACGCGTCTTCGGACAAGTCAAGAACTTGGAAGACAATGACCATGGGATAAAGCTACGATTCGGTCGAATGTGGGTGCCCAGAAATGGGGACATTCGAGCGAGGATTTTAGATGAAGCCCACAAGTCACGTTACTCGGTGCACCCCGGTGCAACGAAGATGTATCAAGATCTTCGACATGATTATTGGTGGCCGGGCATGAAGTTTAATGTGATGCAGTATGTGAACAGGTGCCTTACTTGTGCGCAAGTGAAGGCTGAACATCAGAAGCCCTACGGATATGTGCAACCTCTAGAGGTACCGGAATGGAAATGGGAACACATCACCATGGATTTCATTACCAAGCTACCAAAGACAGCTAAGCGACATGATACCATTTGGGTGATTGTGGACCGACTGACGAAGAGTGCACACTTTCTCCCTATCAGGGAAACGTATACGTCCGAAAAGTTGTCTGAGTTGTTCGTAAAAGAGATTGTGGCCAGACATGGAGTTCCTGTCTCCATTGTGTCAGATAGGGATACGAGGTTTACTTCCAGATTCTGGAAGCAGTTTCATGATGCTATGGGAACGAGGTTAAATATCAGTACCGCCTATCACCCTCAGACTGATGGACAGTCAGAAAGGACTATCCAAACGTTGGAGGATATGCTTAGGGCGTGCATTATCGATTTTGGAGGAAGCTGGGATGACCACTTGCCCTTGGTGGAGTTTTCATATAACAACAGCTATCACTCCAGTATCGGAATGCCCCCATATGAGGCGTTGTACGGACGACGATGTAGAACCCCGGTATGCTGGGGTGAAGTTGGACAGAAAGAAATGGGAAACAAGGCTGCTGTGATTGATATGGCAGAAAAGCTACGGGTGGTAAAAGCACGTATGAAGGCTGCACAAGATCGCCAAAAGTCCTACGCTGACAAGCGCCGGAGACCGATAGAGTTTGATGTTGGCGATCGAGTGTTGCTGAAAGTATCACCATGGAAGGGAATCATTCGATTCAGAAAGCGAGGCAAGTTGAGTCCGAGGTACATTGGACCATTTCCGATAAAGGCAAGGGTAGGGAAGGTCGCGTATCGACTGGACCTACCAGAGGAGCTGAACGGGATTCATCCTACCTTTCACGTGTCGCATCTTAGGAAGTGCTTGGCAGACGAGCAGGCGCATGTTCCTTTGGATGACATTGAGGTAGACGACCGACTGAACTACATTGAAGAACCAGTCGCCATTGTGGATACGAAGGAAAAGCAGTTAAGGAATAAAACGGTTCGTCAAGTAAGAGTTCAGTGGAAGCATCGGAAAGGTTCAGACACGACGTGGGAACTGGAAGACGAGATGAGGGAGTTGTATCCTCATTTGTTCGATGTGTAACAAGGCAGGTTTCGGGACGAAACCTATTGTAAGGAGGGGAGACTTGTAACATCCCAAATTTTTCTAAGATACAAGTTATTTGAATTCTACGTACGTGTAACGGATAAGTAACTTGTGGGAAAATAGACAAAAAAATAACCAAGATGGGGCTTAGAAATCGTGTACTCGAAATAATGAAGATTTCGAATACATCACATTTCGAGTACACTACATTTTCGTGTACAGGGGTTTTCGAATACAGGAACCTTGTCTATAAATAGTCGTGCCTTGGGAAATGTGCGAACCTTTGGCTGGAAGCTCATCTGCTCTCGAGTACACGAAGTTTAAGTCCAAGAATTTCAAGAATCAAACTTTGATCGACCAAACGAAGTAGGAAACGCACGGGATTCTACCAGGAGGATCAGCTACCTTCAAGTAAGTGATTCATGTATAGAAAGCTGGATTTTTATACAAAAGTTAGGATGGTTAAACAAAGGGTGAACTTATGCATAAAGCTCACACCTTTATGCATAAAGTTCATAACTTTGAGGTTCCAATACGTTGGTAACAACATAAGGAACCTAGAACTAGCTCCCCAAGGCCTTAGATGAATTTCTGAGATGTTTAATGACGAAATGATGAGTACACGAAGCTATACACTAAGGGTACTCGAAATCATACTTAGAATTTCGTATACATGAGTATTTCGAGTACATGGGTAGTTCGAGTACAGGGCCATTTCGTGTACATGAGTATTTCGAGTACATGGGTATTTCGAATACATTGGCTATTTCGTGTACATGGAATTTCGAGTACATGGGTATTTCGAATACAATGGCTATTTCGTGTACATGGAATTTCGTGTACAGGGCATTTCGTGAACAAGGGATGTTTCGAGTACATGGCAATTCGTGTACATGGGAACTTAACGAATTTCAAGGGTTTCGAACACTTAGCTAAGTTTCGAGAACTTGGATTCAGAAAGGGGGACTAGTAGGCTATGAGGACTTAGAATAATTTCTAAGTCTAAGTATGTGATGTGATGGTATGTGATGATATGATGTAACTGATATAGGTCCTTAAGGCCCTAGCTAAGGAGTTCGGCTAAGGTTAACAGGAGTCTACTGTCAGGTGAGTTCTAGACGCCCTATTTTATGCTTAATGTTTTGGGCTGACATACATGCTTATTGTTATGTCTATGATGATATGTGCCTATGATGATAATGAATGAATGATGTTATGCCCTGACCATGTATGCATGTTAAGGTGATAGTATGATTATTGCATGAAAGTATGCTAAGAATGATGAATGCATGATAGTAAGTTATGATGATAAACTGAATGATAACATGCTATGATGATAATTAGGGATGTATGTTATGATGAAATCCTAGATACGCTATGACGGAAGTATGATGTTATGATGATTACATGCTAGCAAAATGTGTTTATGTTGCCATGATGAATGATATGATGACATGCGGCTAGCATGACATGTGCATGGTACTAGGATGTTATGACGACATGATACTAGCATACCCTGTATGAGAAATCCTATGTTATTAGGATAATGATACGATGTTATGATGAATGATGATATGGTGCTAGTGTATCATGTCATGATAAATGATGGTTGCTCCAGTACTTGTTACTGGGTAAGTATGGTTGCTCCAGTATTTGTACTGGGTAAGTATGATGTTGCTCCCGTACTCGTTACGGGGTAAGTATGATGTTGCTCCCGTACTCGTTACGGGGTAAGTATGATGTTGCTCCCGTACTCGTTACGGGGTAAGTATGATGTTGCTCCCGTACTCGTTACGGGGTAAGTATGATGTTGCTCCCGTACTCGTTACGGGGTAAGTATGACGTTGCTCCCATATTCATATGGGGTAAGTATGGTTATGGTTACTCCAGTACTTGCTACTGGGTAGGTATGGGTCTGCAGAACGCTTCGGCGGGACAGGCCAACGGTTATGGAGCCTTGTGCCGGCATAAGCCCACTGTTCGAATGGTAACAGTGGAACGTATGATGATGATGATGTAAGGATGTTATGTGCTAAGGTTATGGACTATGTGTATGAAATGATGTATATGTTAAGTATGTTTAATGTTGTTTTATGAAAACTAGAACTCACCAGCGTAAGCTGACTTGATTTAGCATGTATGTCAGGTTGAAGGTATGATAAGAAGAGGCATGGAGCTCGGGCATAGAGTCATACGATCCGGTGGTTTTGGCAATCCGATGTGATTTTGATACAGACATGTTATTGATTTCTGTTTATCAACTATGTTTACATTTCCGCTGCATGATTATGAAAGTTTTTAGTTTAAGAGCTATGTGTTATGATGAAAACCAACCTCTGTGAGGTGCCCGGTTTCGGGGCCTCACAAATATTTAAATTATTACACAACTATAAGAAATATCTTCTAATTTAAGAAAAGTTGTGTACAGTTAGGGATGCACAAACCGGTTTTTTTTTCTCTAAACTGGTTCGGTTTGAGAACCGAATCGGTTTGGTCAATGAATGGTCAAAACCGGTTTGGGTGAAAACTGGTTCGGTTTGGAAACCGGTTTGGCGAGATGAGGATGTCAAACCTATAAAAACCGGTTTGGACCGGTTGAAACCGATTTGTAAACCGGTTTGGGTGATGAGGATGTTAAACCTATGCCAAACCGGCGGTTCAGACCAGTTTGGGAACAGGTTTGAGAATGTTAGAGTACCGGTTTGGAAACCGGTTGTAAACCCAAACCGGTTTTTTGCCCACCTCTATGTACACTAACATTGAGCATGAAGTTATCATTGTTCAAAATTATTGGGTTTCACTCCACATTAGTAAATCTATTAAAACACATCTTTTTTACTCTTTCGCTTTGTCTTTTGTGCCATAGCTACCCAAATAAATTTCCCTTTTTTTTGAACGGCGAAGGTCTCAATCGTGTGAATTCAATGTTTTCAGGCCATGTCACCAAGGTCTGGTTACCTGGACCTCCCATGAGCCACCACAACCACCCCAGGAGGAAACCCCACTGGGAAAACCCCCTGACCCCCCACAGACCCCTTTTTCGCTGCGGGAGGGATTTGAACCCAAGACCTTTCATTTGAAAGAATCTTGGGGTACCATTGAGGCAATGCCTCTATGGTAAATAAATTTTCGTTAGCACAATAGACAATACACAATAATTAAAACACACAACACAATAATTAAAAATATCACATCATTCATAACTTTAAGATTTAAAACACCTAAAATATATAATATTTTTGTGCCATATTCCAATTGTGTTTACTTTTTCTTTTTGTGTATTGTGTATTATGTTGTTGTGTATGCCAAAATTAAAAAAAAAAAAAAAAAGAAAGAAAAAAAAAGAAAAAGTAAACACAATTGGAATATGGCACAATTACATTTTAACACTATAAGCTTTTTTTAACATAATGATTAAAACCATTGTGTATAACCATAATATTTTGAATATCAAAAATACATAATGTTTTGTTGCGTACCGTGTATCATTCCACAAATGAAATATGACACAATAAGGTTACCAATACACAATACTAGTGTACTTTTTTGTGAGCATATGAACAATTATATTAATAGATAACATAGTACATTAAACAATGATTAAAAATATGATGTTGTTGTTTATATCTTATTACTTAAGATTTAAAACATTTTGAAATACACATAATTGTTTGCGTGCTATGTTTTTTTTTGTAACACTCACCAAAAAACAAGTGGACAATATTGAATATAATTATAAACAATAATATAATCATATGGGCATGTACACACAAAAATGTTTATAAACTCGCTATGTGAAAGACTAGAATCTATACTATATAATAAAAGAATAATACTATGTCACGTGGCGTAATTCTAACATATCCACATGTCATTTGCCATGTGGCGTCTTTCTAGACTATCCACGTGTCATATTTGACTCATGAATTAATTCCATTTAATACAATTAACTCAAACTTTCAAATTTAAAAGAAAAAGAAAATTCGTTTTCTTTAAATATTAATGATAATATAATAATTTTAAACTTTTCATTTTCAACCAATAATTTCAAAAATTCAAAATTTTAAATATCATTTGTATTGTTTAAAAAAGTATACAAATATTTATAAAATATAATTTTATTTATTTTTAAATTTTTATCTGTTATTTGTGTATTTATTTTTTATTATTGATTACTTTATAATATTTATTTTTATACAATTTTGTGTAACACACATGTTAATAAGCTAGTACATAATACATAAGTATTCTCGTCAATAAAAATAATAACATAATGATCATATATTAAACAGAGTGATGATTTAACCCTAGTTTTTTTTGTTAAATGTACGTGGAATTGATCTCTTATTTTGATTCTTTTGAATGTTTACGATTTAATTTTTTTTTTTTTTTTGGGGGTTGTTCAATTGGTTTTTCTTCCATCTATGTGATAGGAAGTAGGGATGACAATGGGTCGGGTTTGGGACGGGTTTTAGCAATCCCAGTCCTATACTCGTTTATAAAAGTATGTCACATACCCGTCCCAAAACCCATCGGGTATCTATCTGGTATTTACCCGTCGGATATCGGGTATCTCGACGGGTTTAGCTAAATATACTCGTTGAGAATAAATGGCTTAAATCGCTTCGGATATTGAGTAACTAATAATAAATTTATTTTTTTATAACCAAAAAGTATATGTTAAACATGACAAGAACAAACTATTAATATATCAAATAGCATGAAATTTCAAAATGTCATAAGTTGATTATCATCGTTCAATATAACCAAAACAATGATAATTACCAAAATGGTTCAAAAAAAATATTGTAGTTGCCACAAAAAAAACAAAACAAAAAAAGAAAAACAAATTCTATGAACAATTTCTAAAGTTCAAAAAGAATAAAAAGAAACAAATTATATCTACTTCAAATGTATATAAATGTGTATTTATAATCGGGTAAACGGGTATATATAATCGAGTAATTAGGCCAGGTAAAACGGGTATATGAACAAATCTCAAGCCCGTCCCATACTCGCGAAAATTTGAAAAATTGATCTCATACCCTGCACAATACCCATCGGGTTTGAGAATACCCGTCCCATATGTAGTGGATTTCGGGTAAACCCGTCGGGTGCGGGTTTTTTTGCCATCCCTAATAGGAAGCATCAGTGACACCTCGCAAATTCCAGGTCAGCATTTATATTATTTTAATAATAATGTGTATTATTATTTCATACGTGGCACTAGAATAATTGCATTTAGTGTGACACGTGGCACAACGGACCAAACACACCGATAATTCGAGGAATTATCGCACAAAACTCGCACGTGTCTTGAATGACGAACGTTGGTGAACGGATCAAATCACAGTACACTTTCACTACACATTAGGTTCCGAGGAACCTAATTTAGCTAGAACAACGCTTATGTGTCGAGAAACGATGTTTGTAGTCGATAAATTCGCTTTAAAACAATGAAATTGGGCTTAGTGGGCTCAACCGAGACCCATCGCGGTACGCGATGGGCACCCAATTGGGCCTTCGCGGTACGCGAAGCATGGGCGGGAGAATTTGAATTCTCCGAAAAGAGTCGCGGTACGCGACGACCGATCATCTTCCACCACCACGGTACGCGGCGTGTTTCGGGAACCGAATGATTATTATATTCATCGCACTACGCGGAGCTACTTTTTGGACAGTCTCCGTGGTACGCGACGACCCCAACACGCCAAATCTTTATTTAACCAAGATGTAATCATTTCTGTCGACTCCTACCTATTCTCTCGAACTCCAGACGACCAACCTTCGTCCCCATCACCTGCAAAACACCTTCTAGCCATTGGGAAGCCATTAGAAGCACTTGAAGACTCCATTGAAGACCTTTGGAAGCTTGGAGTGAGCTAGGAAACACCAACCATCACCTTGCACGAATTGTAGCTGCTGTGGAGGCGATTCCAGAGCTTCTGGAAGATAACTAAATCTGTTCCAACCTCATTTCAGCCTTCTTGAACTCTCTAAGGTAGTTATCTAGCATCATTTTGGGTTTTTAGCACTTGTACCCACACATGCAAGTAGAAATACTCACATGCAAGTAGAAATACTCACATGCAAGTCATCTCCAAGCACATACACGAATTTTAGATGATTTAGATCTGTGAATAATGTATTGATTCGTTGATTTGAGCATTTGGATTGATTATTTATGATTATTGATGTAAAAATGTGATGTTTGGGGCTTTTTGGCCTAGATGATGACTTTTAGTCACATGCATGAACGATCCATGTAATTTTTGATGATCTTGAATATGAATAGATGATTCATGATGATAGTTGAGGTTATTTGCAAGATCTATGGTGATTTTTATGGTCAAAATGATGATTTATAACATTATTTCCATATTTAGAAACTCTAATGTTATGAACATTGGGATTTATGATGAAATGGCCATGTGAATGATATTGGACTTAAGATTTATGCTTAAAAGTATATCCTATAATGTTATTTGATACATTGCAATGGTTAGAATTGCTAAAAGTATGATATTCGTGAATGTTACTATAAATAGTAAGTTTCCTCACGAAAGTGAACTTTGGTATCCGTACACATCACACAACACTAGTTCACACGTTACACGAACACTTGATCCAAAACCGTCACCAACGGGTCGTTAGGTCAAACACGGTCAACTCGACCCACATAACAACTCGGAGTTGTTGAACACTAACACGGTCATGTGAGACCCACATATATGAACACGAACTCATAGTACCTATGTGATATAGGTGACTACTAGCCGGCGAGCTACACTATTTCTGTTGAGCAAACGCTTTACTCAAACTCAGGTGAGTTTGCGGCCCCACTTTTACTTAACAACTGTTTTACTTAACTTTGGGGTGAGAATACTATGAAACTATTTTACATGTATGACTGGTATGTTGTGAAAACCATTTTCGAGTGTAACTATTATCGCTTAAAGTCCTCACTTTATCTTACCGTTAGTTGTGTATCAAACGAGTCGTAATTAGGTAGTACTACTGGGTTTGACTAACCCCACTCGGCACCAATGTTGACTGGAGGTCATAACGAGTGTAATTTTGATGGGAATGCGGGTTCAGCGATGACATGCGGAGGCAAACGGGAACAGTCTAGTTTCGGTAAGATGAACTGACACACTCCACGGATCGTAGATCCAACAACTAAACTTAACATACCCAGTATATGTCTGTTTACTTTTCAGTGTGTCTAAACCTGTGAACTCACCAACTTTTTAGTTGACTCTTTTCGCATGTATTCTCAGGTAACTAATGGAGCATACGCTAGGATGCTCACCTGGAAGCACTAAGGAATCTGACTGGCATATAGATTCGTGCTTTAGGCTTGTGTGCATGTGTTTTGCTTTAAAAATAATTTAAACTATGTATTGTTTGATACAATCTACTTTTCCGCTGTATTACTCTTTATTTCGCTGCTTATTTTGAAAACATGTTTGTCTTACAAATCTGTGTGATTGTGTAACTCATATAGAGTCGTTCTATATGACCATGAGCTGTGATCCTGGTCACGTCACACCCACGTGGACTGACACCACGAGTGGGAATTTGGGGGGTGTGACAACATCTTCGATGGAAGTATTTCTTCAGTAGGATGTATAATGCTTTTTTCGTTCCTTGATTGTTTAGTCGAAGACCCTAAAATCTTCGTTAGAGTAGCTCGACTATCTTTTGAGGACGCTATTGATGGTGGCATCTAGTTATGCAAACGACAATCAGTTTTCTTCTAAGGCGATGAAAAGACGCGAATTTGACACGTATACCATCAAGTCTATAATTAATATTACAGTTATTTGCAAAATTGTCACCATGTGGATATCAGATCACTTAATCTAAGGGCCAATAATACTTCTCACAATTTTTATTTTAAAAGCACTTTTTACTATAAGCATATCTTCTAGAAGCCTTGTTAAATTTTTTTATCATGTAAACCTTCCATAAGATTTATAATAATGTAAAATTCTAATAATAAAGTTACTTTAATTAGCATTTGAAATCATCTTAATTTATACCAAAAATTCAAAATCACAAAAAATTTAGAATACTATAGATCTAGAGATAATTTATATATTTTATTTTACAAATGACCACTACAAGAAAATAGATAAATAAATAAAACAATGGGTCTTTCTCTCTCTTTTTTTTTTCTTTTACCTTAAAAGGCTGGACCTGTGTCTTCTTTCATTTCCTCGGATCATGCAACTGTTTCCTTTCCGCCAAACCCTCCAAATCACAACAAACCCTAAAAAGTAGACAATGGTTACGACTTGAGAACTCTCTCTATCAAATCCTCCTAATCATAGTAAGAATCTAGAATAGGTTAGTGGTTCAACTCAAGGGTTACGACTTACTGCCCTTTGTCCTCCGATTTTTGCTGGAATATAGCCGAAAGTTGCCGAAATATTACATTCTTGTCAAAAACTTGTCAGATTTACGCCACCAGGCTCTTTTCTTGCACTGTATCGCGCCTAGATGCGCGTCTGGTGCACCTTTGACAAGTATGGGTGCCACCTCAACCCCTAAAGCATTTTTTCCTTTGCAAGCTCTCATGCAATGTTTTTAAACCCGACCAAACCGGCCGGTTGACTGGGTTCATATGCTCTAGCAGTCCGGTAATGGGTTCAGAACCGTTTTTGAAGTAACCCGACTGTTCGACAGTTGGCCGGTGGTCCTACCGCGAAATTGGTGTATGCTCTTGTGGAACAACACTGTATGTTTACTATTTTGCCCTTCTTGCTCAAAACCCTAAGTCCCTAAATATGTGTCGTATGCGATATACCAAATTACCATTTTACAAAATCACGCAAGCACAATCACATCTAATCCTTGTCCAAGAAACCAGTGACCGGCGACAGAAACTGCCGACGACCGACCGGTAAGATTCCGTCTTTATCTATCTCATAAGTGCTCGAGTTGTAATCGGCCATCACAATCGGTCCTTGTTGTTTTCATTGTAATGTTCCATTGTGTTCCATATCATCATCGTAATCGGTCCATATTTGGTTGTCTTTGTGCTAATTTGGGTGTGACTTGTTTAGTATTAGGATGTTAATTTTGAAGTTGTTTGGTGTTAATTTGGGTGGGATTTGTTCAGTCATTAGGTGTGCTATTTTGTTTATGTTTCATGTCAATTTGAGAGTACAAATCTGGTTGTTCAAAAAATTAACATCAATTGGTGACCCGTCTTGATTACGAAAAATTATGATAGTTTATGACTTAATCATTGGAAAAGGGCCCTGGATTTTTAGTTCATTTTGTGCCTCGAATATGGTTGGCCGCCCCTGCATTTTCCTGTTCGCCTAACGCGTAAGGGTTAACTTTAAAACAAAGGTTGCTTGCCAATCGATGCCCTTTTCTAGTTTAAGTTTGTTTATATAGCTGATCATTATTTAAAAAAGAATAGGGTTATTGGATTTAAATACTCTAAACTTTGACCTCCTGGCCGGTAATACTCCTAACTGAGGAAATGTTTATTGGCACTTCTAACTTTCAACATATTTTCCATTGGCACTCCATTATACTAAATTTTTGATGATGTCGCACCTGTGATGGAGTGCAAATGGAAAATGTGTTGAAAGTTGGGAGTGTCAACAAACATTTCCTCAGTTGGGAGTATTGTCGGCCAAGAGGTCAAAGTTGGAAGCATTTAAATCCAATAACCCAAAAGAATAAAAGGGTTGAATTGACGAATGGAGTAACATGGTAGCATCTGTTTCTGTAGGCCAAATTAAGCAAATGTGTTAATTACTGATATTGATGTTCAATTTTGATCTGATAACTGCTTTTATATGTTGCTATCTTGATTGCAGCCTTGAAAATTATACCTACCAAACAATGGGAGCTAAGAAAGGTGGAAAACCAGAAGATGCTGCAGAGGATATGCCACATGTCCCCTTGAAAGCCATTCTACTGGCCGATAGTTTTACCACAAAATTCTGGCCGATCACCCTCGAATGCCCAAAGGTACTTTTACCCTTAGTCAATACCCGAATGATTGACTACACGTTAGCATGGCTTGAATCTGCAAATGTTGAAGAAGTTTTCGTGTTTTGTTGTTCTCATTCGAAACAAATAATTAGTTATCTAGACAAGTCAAAGTGGGTCAAGCAACCAAATTTTTCAGTCACAACAATCGAGTCCCTCAATTGTATCAGTGCTGGCGATGCTTTACGTCTAATATACGAACGTAATGTGATAAATGGTGACTTTATACTCATTAGTGGTGATACTGTCAGCAACATGGTTCTTAAACAAGCACTTGATGAACACAAAGAAAGAAGACAGAAGGACAACAATGCTGTGATGACAATGGTGATCAAACAATCAAAGCCCTCTCAAATCACTCGCCAAACCCGGTTAGGAACTGATGAGTTGTTTATGGTAATCAATCCAACTACAAAGCAATTGTTATATTATGAAGATAAATCTGATAATCTCAAAGGAAATTTAACACTTGATAAATCATTTCTTGCTGAAAATACTTCTATTTCTGTGCACAATGATAAACAAGATTGTTATATTGACATTTGCTCTGAAGAAGTCCTTAGTTTATTCACAGACAACTTTGATTATCAGCATCTACGTCGTCACTTTGTTAAAGGTTTGCTTGTTGATGATATTATGGGGTATAAAATATTCACTCATGAAATTCATTCAGATTATGCTGCTAGAATTGATAATTTTCGAAGTTACGATTCAATAAGTAAGGATATTATACAGAGATGGACATACCCATTTGTGCCAGATGTACAGTTTTCAACGAGTAATTCCGCTAATCTTGAAAGACATGGGATTTATCGGGCCTCAGAAATATCACAATCCTATTCTGCTAACATTGGCCGGTTTACGTATATTGGGAAAGGAAGTAGCATTGGGGGTAGAACAATAATTTTAAATTCGGTTATTGGGGAGGGTTGTAAAATTGGAGATGATGTTTTTATTGAGGGTTGTTATATATGGAATAATGTTACCATAGAAGATGGATGCAAATTAAAGCATGCGATTTTATGTGACGGGGTGGTTATGAAATCTGAGTCGGTTCTTGAACCGGGGGTAATTTTGTCATATAATGTTGTTGTTGGTCAAGGATTCGTTGTCCCGCCATATTCAAAAGCTTCTTTACTCCCACAGCCTGTGCAACAAGACAGTGATGAGGAGCTTGAATATGCTGATAACAATAGTGGAATCATACCAATAACCGACACCCTTGAGAATGGGAATATAGGTTTAAAATTGGAACTATCTGATCTTGGTATAGGAGGGCGGGGTTTCATTTGGTCAATCAGTGAAGTTGACCATGAAGAAGAATGGCGCCATTCGGTTGCACCCATACCTGAATCAAAACTAATCGAGCTTACTCAAACAGCGTTTGATAATCTTGAAATTAATGTTCAAGAAGACAATGTTCTTCCTGTTCTTGATGAACAGGAATCAGGTGATGAATCTGATGATGAAATAAGAGATGAATATCAGATTTTTGAAAAAGAAATTGAGGCTACTTTTCTGAGGGGTGTTCATGAAAAAGTCAAAGAAGACCATATAATTCTAGAAGTCAACTCTCTTCGATTATCATACAACTTGGCACTTGAGAATTGTGCTAGTGCATTGTTTTATTCTATGATGAAATTAGCACTTGATACACCACATAATTCACCTGCAAATTTGGTAAAAAATGTAAATGACGTGGTTTCTTGTTGGGGGAAGTTATTAAAGCCGTATCTTCAAGGTATAGATGATGAAATTGAAGTTTTGATGAAATTTGAAGAAATGTGTTTGGAGAATGGAAACGAATATGCACCAGTTTTTGTTCAAATTTTGCATCTTTTATATGATAAAGACATTATTCAAGAAGAAGCTATTCTTAAGTGGGCTGATGAAAGAGAAGATGCAGATGAATCTGATAAAGTTTTTGTAAAACAATCCGAAAAGTTTATTCAGTGGTTGAATGAAGCATCTGAAGAAGAAGATTAAGAATTATGAAACAGGTCCTTTGATTTATCTAATGTGCATTTGACCCTTATATTTTATCAAATGTTGATGATATTTCTTTCATAGTTTGTGCAGAGACTGATTTGTCAAAGATGATTACAACCAAAGGATGTGAAAAAAGAGGTTATTTATTCTACATTACGATTACGGTTAGTGTTTCCAAAGTTTTAGCTGTCGAATCGTATGTTTTTGCTTACATTTTGGTTGGTTTCATGATGGTTTGATAATAGATTGAGATTTTGGTAGAGATTCAGGAAATTTTAATAGATTGTTGCAGTCAATGGGTCATTGGTTTCTTTTATGAAGCTCCACTTTGTTTATGCAGTTTGAAATGTTCATTTTTGCTATTAGAGGTGTGCAAACCTGGCTTTTTTGGAACCTGTTCCGGTCCTGGTTAACAATGTCAGAAAGGGGTTCTAGTTAGTTTGAGTTTTCGACTGGTTTTTGGCCGGTTCTGGTTTTGGTTGGGTAAAGGTGGAACCAATTTTGTAATTCCGGTTCTGGTTATGATATCTCTAAGAAACCGGAATTGACTGTACCTGCTGCTTCAGGTATGACCAGTTCCCGAACCAGTTATTTTCCCCACCTCTGTGGCTCTATTTGCTGGTATGTTGAGTTAATGACCCAATCTGTTAGATCAGTTTTAGCCCATTAGTCTTAACTGCTTCAAGGTTGGGCCTTTGGGCCTGATTTTGTTTTTTCAGGTTTAACTATTAATTAATTAATAATTTGTTATGTTTGTGATATCATAATTGCTCCATAACTCAATAACTAACGTCGGTGACAAAGCTATCCTTCAACTTTGAAACTTTTAATTCCCACCCTAACTTTATAAAATGTTATTATGATCCTTTTAGGTTTCTAAAATTTAGAGTTCGACATTGTAGTATATATAATCTTGGCCTACTCAATAACTTTCATTCGTTAATTAAAAAAAATTATGATCATAAATGAGTCATAAATTCAACGCATGCGATGAAGATCGTAAAAAATGAGGTTTTAAGCGGTTGAAAATGGGCCGATAAAACACCACTTGGTGAGTCAATCTTATAGATTGAGTTGATGACATGAGTACATGACTTCGCATGAATTTAAACGGTTAGTTATTGGGTTAATCAGTTTAGGTTAGAAATCGATGACATGTTAATGACATGATTGAAAATGTGTGAATGAGTTTGGGTCATATTAAACATACACCACCTCCCATTGTGAGACACAATCTAGCCGTCTTCTATACGACTGTATAGGGTCTATACGCCCGTATAAAGTAAGTAAGCCCAACAAAAGCTACTACTGCTGACGTATCAGGTATGAAGTGAAATTATACGACCGTATAGGCCCTATACGGGCATAGAGTTCATCTTTTATCCGACCATATAGGCCCTATACGAACATATAGTTCATCTCTATATGGGTATATAGTTTATCTGTATACTGCCATATAGACCCTATAAAAGCATATAGTTCATTTCTATATAGCCATATATATTTCTATAAGTTGTGTGGTTGTGTGTCACTTATTTGTTTCTTATTTGGTTATGTGTAATTTATGTGATTGTTATATGGTTGTGTATTTATTTGTGGTTCTTTAATAGTTTATATAATCAAACGTTTGTGAAATTACCGCTTATTTTAAAAAAAAAAAGACGGTAATACAATTTATTTTTACGTGAGTTTAGTCGTAACATTTTTTAAATAAATAACATATGCCATACAATTTATAAACAATTTTCGTAACGAAGCAAGTTTAAAAAAATATGCGTACAAACTTATATAAAAACGTATAATATCCGTTGTAATTTCGTACAAAAAAGTTAGCGTTAAAATTGATTTTCCTAAAGTAAAAAAAAAATTATATACGTCTGTATAGGGCCTACACGGCCGTATAAGTGGCCCTGGTGTATGAGTAGAGGAGAGTGGTGTATGGATAGTGGGAGGCATGAGTTTAACTTGTCTGACATATATGACAAATTTAACTCTAGGTTAATGACATGACAAGTTTAAAACTCGTTTATAACAATAACTTTGTTTTGTGTTTATATTTTGAGTAACTTTCACATTTGGTCATTTATGTTTATAAAATTTTAAAGATGACCCTTTATTTTTTAAAATGTCAAAATCAGTTCTTTATGTATTCAAATGTTGTAAACTCGGACATTTTTCCATTAACTTTATTAAGTATTAATTGAATAAATAACCATATTTGAAAATATATGTAAATATAAAGGATCAAAAGTGAAATTTACTCAATTATTTATATGTTTTTTTTGACATTTGTGTCTCCTATTATGTTAATAATTAATAAAGTTAATTAAAAAAAGACGGAGTTTATAACATTTGGAAACTTATAGAACTAATCTTGACATTGAAACATAAAGTAATAATCCTGAAATTTTATGTAAACATAAATTAACTAAAGTGAAATTTATGCTTATATTTAACTAGTGTGTGAAACATATTTGTCTGGTAAGACTATTCACAGTGGTCACCTTACTGAAATCCTTCCCTACTGGAATTTTCTGCCACATTATCATCCGGCTAAAAACTTAAAACCTCACAGTGGTCACCCTACTGAAAACCTTATCCAATATGCCACATTATCATCCCTATATAATTCTAATTATTATTTATTTTTAATACAAATAATTTATGGCCACGTAAAGTGAATTAAACATTTTCATTTTTAGTTAGTTAAAAATTAAAAAAATAACAATACATTAATTAAAGATAATTCAATATTTTACAAAAAACAAAAATTAAAAGTAAAAAAAAAACAATAGGATATAAAAAAAGATCACCAGTCGTCATGAATGCTACGAACAACAATGTCAGTGCGAACTCTTTTGATGTGTTCTACTACTTCTACCAAATTGTTTAAGGTGGTGTTTGTTTTTTAATAAGTAAAATGTCTGCAGTCTGCGGACCACATCTGCAGACATCTGCAGGAAAAAAGGTGGACAAAATGTCTGCATTCTACAAAAAAAAGATTGTTTTTTTTTAACGTCTGTTGAATCTTAAAATAAATTGGTGGTGGTGTACGGTGGGGGTGATGAGAGTGGCCGACTGTGGTGGAGGTGGTGGGGTGACCGGCGGTGGAGGGCGGCAGTGGTGGCCGGTGGTGGTTGCCGGCTGTGGTGGGTGGTGGGGGTGGGCGGCGGGGGTCGGCCGGCGGTGGTGGGTGGCAGCAGCGGTGGCCGGCGCGGGTGGCCGACGGCGGCAAGTGGCAGCGGTGCTGGCGGTGGTGGGCAACGGTGGTGGCCGGTGATGGTGGGTACTGGGTAGTTTCTGCAAACCTTAGAAGACCTAAAAGTGGTTGGTCCACATCTGCACCAAAAAGACCTCATGCAGACGTTTTTAAATGAAACGTCTTCGAAAGAAACAAACAGTCTGCAGATGTCAACATCTGCGCGCGGCAGCACAGACATAAGAGGTTGCGTAGACCTTTTGTTAAGAAACAAACAAGGCCTTAGTGTCTCATGAATGTTTTTGTTTCGCAACATCCTAAGTTTTTGTGGATATTTAGAGGGTAAAATATATTAGTTAATTTTTTTTTTTTTAATTTACCGTTGTCAAACAATAGTATTTTTTTGTGGGTCCATAAAAAAATATATCCACCGATCACAAAAGAGAGGGAGAAACGAAGAGCTCGCACCATTGGGATCAAGATTTGGAAGCTGCTAGGGGAGGGGAGTGGTGTCCCTGACTTCCAGCTCACCCCCGCCTAATTTTGGAACCCTACCGACCCTGCGACTCTACAATTACACACGATCTAACCCATCAATTCAACGTTTTTATTAGGGCTGTAATCGAGTCGATCTGAGCCAAGCCAGGCCTGGCTCCAGCTCGGCTCGTGAATGTTCGAGCCAAGCACGAGCCAAGCACGAGCCAAGTCGAAATTTCTTTCGAGCCAAAAATCATGGCTCCAGCTCGGCTCGTAAATAACCTTGAGCCACAGGCCAGCTCGTTTTTTTCCGTTTTTTTTCCTCCACTTTATATTATATATATAATCTAATATATTAAATCTAATATATATAAAATCCAATATATATGTATATATATAATTATATATAAAATATAATATATACATATATATTATACATGTATATACATACATATATATGTATGTGTGTAATATAATATATATGTATATGTATGTGTGTAATATAATATATATGTGTGTGTATATAATTATATATATATATGTATATATATATATATTTATTAAAAATCGAGCCGAGCCACGAGCCGAGCCATGAGCCGAGCTAACCCTGGCTCTGACTCGGCTCGTTTTTAACGAGCTTTTTTCGAGCCGAGCCTTTTTCGAGCCGGGCTTTTCGAGCTTTTTTCGAGCGAACTTCGAGCCGAGTCTCAAGCCGCGAGCTTTTTGAACAGCCCTAGTTTTTATGTCGCTTTTAGGAAATTGACACATTTAGGTAAAAGTGTTATGTGTTGGTTTATTAGTTAAGTTGAACTTGCATCTAAAACATGATCACTACCCTTTAAAAATGGCTTTATCAACAAGTTGGAAAACTGACTCAAATTATGCCATGAATCGAAGTCTTTAGAGAACACTAAATCACTTTAAATGAGATCTTTTGTTTTTTATAAAAATGGAAAAAATACCTAATAATATATAGATCAAACATGAAAATTGTGTTATATATATGAGGTAACCACTAGCACATTATACATAAACGTGTAATCAACCCAAATTTTATTTATTTATTTATTTATTTATCTTTCAATATTTTTTACAGCCTTACAATTAAAAAATCTAAATGTTCAAACAATAATTAGTTCCACGATACAAACTGACGCTATATTTTTTTTATCTTATAAATTTACTCTAAAGTACCAAATCAGTTTAAGTTATGCAAGCATAATTTTTAAAGTAATGTTAAAAATAAAATTTTTAAACGTGGAACATATGATTCACGGGTCGATCGGCTCAAGCATTTTGAAGGCCCAAAGTGACTAATAAAATTATACATTTTTAGTAAATAAATATTTTTCTTTCAATTCTAATAAATGTTGATAGCACACTTAACATAATATTATTTTGATAATAACATAACAAGTATCTAATTAGTTAATGTCAAACAGAAGCAACAAAATTGTATTGAACATACATAAAAAAATGTAACTATAAAAAGGATAATGTATTATTATCATATTAACTAACAATTGAAGATTCACGAACCGTGAAACACGTATCACCTGGCTGAATGTGTTCATGCATGACCTGAAACCGATGCATACCCATCAACAATAAGCCTAAACGTATGAATTTTAGGTCGTGTCAAAAATTCACACCATAGATGTAGCTCTAATTTTTCATGTACTTCAGTACTTGTAAGGTTTTACGATTTCATCCGAATTAATAAACATCACTTTATTCAATATTTATAACAAATTTCAATTTTTTGTGTTAAAATGATGTATTTTATACGTTAAAGAAATTATATTCTTATTTGAAAAAAATAAAACTAGTGGTTAAAATAGTCAAGAGTAGATCATGGATCTAGAAGTTTAAGATATGTATATATTTATGCGTTGACTAGTCAACACATCACACATGTAGGGAAGAAGACTTTTAGAATATTACAAGAAGCTTCCTTTTGTGTCGTGGGAGACCCAATCAAACCCGCGTAGACGGCATTTGTGGAACATCTTCAACACATCATTCAAGTAAAATTGTTTTTTTTAACGGCTTGGAACGACAACACTCGAGCGGAGATTTCAACCTTCTACTCGAATTTGATGCCCTAAAGCATACGTTCGAGCCCACCCAATGGAATCCCACAATTGGGTAAATCACTGACCTTGTCTCAGCAAATATGTTTCGGTTCGGATTGAAACCCATGACCTCCCATAAAGAAGTTAAGGGGGTAACGACTAGGCTGCAAGCCCTTAATTATTTAAGTAAAATTGTTAAGGCTAAATGTATCAATTGAGGTTAAAATGTTATCTTTTTAATAAAATGGTTACGGATTTAAATTCTACATGGTACTGTTTTGTTGTGATGATTGTATTTTTGAAAATTTTAGGTGTTTATACCTTTTTTTAAGTTTAGAAAATTTAGGTGGTGTTTATTTTTTTTTTATTTTAGAAATTTAGGTGTTAGTTTAAAAAAAATGTAACAAGTATTTTATAGTTGATAAATGATGTACTCTCAAATTATAAGTCTATAAATGATGAATAGACCCGTTGGCGATCGCTTGAGGAAGGTGGAATCCAAGACGCAATGATTTGTGGATAAATTGGTTTTAATTTTTTTTAACAGCAAACGCATGGTCACCCGGAATCACCCTGACAAATAAATCATTCTTCCGCAGCAGATAACAGAGTGCGATAACCTGATCCACTCGCCCAGAAGGAAACATTCAACTAGAAAAACCTCTGGTTCAACCCAAAGCAATATTTGCTTTAGGTGAGAGACTCCAACTTAAGACTTCTCATAAGAAAAGTTAATGAGATATTACTAGGATAGACGCCCTTTGGATAAACTGGTTTTATTAAAAACACTATTGATGAATCTTTCAGATAATCCTGATAAAATAGATGGATTTAGCTTGTAACTATTTAGAATATGTTCTTATCAGGATAAGTGCAAATTAGAATGGATTTTAATTAAGCAAAATCAATTTAGGTCTAAATGCGTTGTTTTAAAAAAAAACATTAATTTAATTCAACTAAAAACATTTACCCCAATGATATCTTAGATGTGCCATAGGTTATACCTCACTTTGATATTAAAGGTTCAAATCTTACCGTTGGTAGGCTATGTGGATTTAATAGTGGATTAGGTATCAGCAAAAAAAAAATATTTAGTTCAATAGTGTATTTCCATAATGTTTAGTATTTTATAAACAAATGTGTTATTTATTATTCTTACTTATTTACATCTATTATATTCTTATATTTTTATGTTAATGGTCTTTCATATTATGACAAAATATTATTGTTCTCAACCTGATTTATGTTATATTGTTACTCATTTTAACACAATACAATAACTGTTTACTCAAATTAACTAATATAATTAATATATAATCTTCGTAGCTCGGTAATCACTGATATTTTCCTTTACTGAATGCTTTTCTTTCTCTTAACGTGTTTTATTGGTAATTATCAACAAATTGACAGTTGATGTTAATTTTTATTTTTTTTATTTAGTTTTTTTTGTTGCTGTTTTTGGGTGGACGTTAAATCTAGCAATGGTATTCTTATGGTAACTATGTTTATTATACTAAAATTATTATATTTAAAAACATGAAGTCTGTAAACTTTTTCGTTTTACAAAGTTTATAACAAAGAGGACTACCGCTTATATGTTTAATTTCTTATTTTTATTTATATAATTAGCAGGTTAGAAACTCTTTCGTCATATAACTGAAATGATTAAAATAATAAAATTAATAAATTACTTGTATATTTTTTATCATTAGAATGAAAAGTAAGTTTTAATACAACTAAACTGTAATTAGATAAATAAGAATTATATATAACTATAGAAATAAAAACCAATTAAGAAGTAAAAAACAGCATGAAAACGAAAAAATATTCAAAAGATTGATATTTTGATTATTTGATACGTGTCCTAAAACATTTTTATGTATTATAATTACGATTTTTTATGCATAATAACTTAAAAATAAAACAATTAATGTCTCCACGACATTTTCAATAAATCAACACTTCTATATATTAAATTGTTACAATATGAATAATTTCAATTACAATACGTACCAAGTTCGTTACATTTTAATTTAAGTCACCATAATTTTCGTGTGTTAGGTTTACCATTTATAAAATATTAAAATTTCAGGTTTGATATATAAAAAGATAAAAACAATGAAATTAAGCATCAAACTCGATATATTTTATACATTTAAATATTTAATTGAGTTCGATACTATTTATTTATATTTTATAAAATTTAGTGTTGCAAGTTTTCTACATGTCATCATCATTATTTTGTATTATTATAGATATTATTTTTTTTGGAGAAAATAATGAGATGAAGTGGCATCTTGGTAATTACAATGAAATTGATGGGTGTATTGGGTTGTTGAAAAGTCAATTAAAAATCCTTGCATAATTATATAACCAATTGGATCATTTGCAATTCCACTTTCATTTTTCTCAAAACATGGATAGAGAACAAGAGGAAATGCAATTTCTTGGCTTCATTGGTATCTTCAAAGAAAGCTACAAAATTATATTCTCATGGAGAAAAATCTTCTCCCAAATTACAATAACCCTCATCCTCCCTCTAACCTTCATCTTCTTATCACATCTTGAGATATTGAATTTGTTGTTTAGAGACATCAGACATACCGAATTTGAGAAAGAAGTCACACGACCAGGTACTAAAAGGTACAACAATCTATCTGACACACTTTCATCTGAATTGATCACCTTATGGCTCTTCAAGATAGCATACTTCACCATCTTTTTAATCCTATCCCTTCTGTCGATAGCTGCAGTCGTCTACACGATTGCATCTATCTATACTGGACGCGAGTTGACTTTCAAGAAAGTCATCAGCGTCGTACCAAAAGTTTGGAAAAGACTTATGGTTACTTTCTTATGCATGTTTCTGGCATTTTTTGTCTACAACTTGTTAGCCTTGTTTGTTTTTGTTATTTGTTTTGTTATTTTACCTTATAACACATTCGGGGCCATTATTATATACGTGGTCGTGATCATATACTTGATGGGGTATGTGTACATGGCCGTGATTTGGCTACTAGCAAGCGTGGTATCGGTTCTAGAGAGTTCTTACGGGTTTAAAGCAATGACAAAGAGCAAGGATTTGATCAAGGGAAACCGAGTGGTTGCGATTTCGATTTTCGTTTTATTGTATTTGTCATTTGCACTCATACAATTTTTATTTGAAGCCTTGGTTGTGCACGGGAGCTCGTTAGCGACTTGGAAGCGTTTAGGGTTTGGTGTCTTGTGTTTCGTCTTGCTTTTGACTTTCTTTCTTTTTGGCCTCGTGATCGAAACGATACTCTATCTCATTTGCAAATCGTATCATCACGAAAACATCGATAAAGGCGATTTATCGAACCATCTCGAGAGTTATCTCGGCGAGTATGAACCTCTCAATGGGAAAGATGTTCAATTAGAGCAATATCATGTTTAATTTAAGTTCTAAGATAGTTTTCACCTCTTGTAATTAGCAAAAAAGAAAAAAAGGTATTATTGTACCGATTTTCATTAGCAGAAGTATAAAAATGTTTATTTATGGAATAAAATATTATAATTATTATATAATTGTTATACATATTCAAATGTATGTGAGTGGAATACAATATTTATTTTATTTTTCTAGTTGGTTTGGTTGGCCATCGTTGTCACCATTTGGTCATTTGTTAAATCAAGACGTCGACGTATTAATCGAGGTTCTCCACACAAAACTAACCGTCCTACGTTGACAATTGGCTTAATTATATATTAACGATTTAAAAGTTTCTGTTACTAAAGATAAAATAATAATTAATAATAACGGGTAATAAAAACCAAGTCGAGTTAAACCAAATCAATAAAAAAACAATTATATTAAATTCTAGTATGAGATATTTTTTTATGATAATATATTGGATTAACTTCAAATGAATTAGAACAAACTGACAGGTAAACTGGCAATATTTTATTCTAGTATGAAATATTCATATTTACCATGGGCTGTAAAGGTGGGCAAAAACCGGGTTTAAGAACCAGTTTGGGTTGAAATCAGTTTTAGTTTTGGTTAATAAAGTTAAAATCAGGCAGAGATGAAACCAAAATCTGTTGAGTTCAGGTTTTGACCGGTTTTGTTTTGAATATTGGCCGAGTAGAGCTCAAATTAATTTCGGTAATTTCGGTTTCAATTATAATTATAATTTCTCTGAAAAACTTAAACGGTCTGTACCCATCATTTCATGTAGGATCAATTTCGCTTTTAGGTAAGATAGTCGGGTCCGGTTTTGTAGCCGTTGTTTTCCACCTCGGCTTGGCTTAAAATTGAGTTGGACATACCCTATAAATCAAATAAATTATATTGAATTGTCAATTAATGAACATAATTTATTTGATTAATAGGAAAGAAGTATTATTATTGTATTAAATTTATTTGATTAATAAGATATTAACTATAAATCATATCTACAATTAATAATCCATATTTCAAAAGTATACAATAAATATTCATGATTAAGTAGGAGAGACGGAAAAAAAACATTAGATAGACTTAAAAGTGGTGAGAAGTATCACCAATTATTTTTATTTAAAGTAAATTTTCGTTTTGCTTAATGTGGTTTGAATGAATTTTACATTTTCATTCAAATTCTTAAATTTTGCCAATTTGATATTTATGTTTTTGTTTTGTTTTTATCATTTTACGCCACCCTGGTTAACTCCATTCAATTACCAAGTTAACTTTAAGGGTATTTGTCTCAATTACCCTAAACTCATAACAAAAATCACAAAATAATTTTGGTGAAAAAATAATTTTGGTGAAAAAATAATTTTATTATTTCAATAACCAAGATAAAAGTATATTACAATAACTCTTATATGATAGTGAAACATGTTCTATTATATAGGTTTTATATATTCTTAGTTTTAAAAAAATTACAACATCCAACATAAAAAAAATTGTAAAATATAAACACCTCCAACATAAAAAAGATCCAACATCAAACATCAAAAAAGATTGCAAAAAACATGCAAAAGTACATTAATCCGTCTAAATATAAATATATCCAACACCTACAACCAAAAATAACAAAACAAAAATGTGTTGCAATCTTTTTTGATGTTGGATATTACAATCTTTTTATTATTATTATTTTTTTTAACTAAGAATTCTAGAACCTATATAATAGAATATGATTCAATATATGTAGAAGTCATTGTAATATAATTTTTGTTGTTGGATATTGAAATTATATTTGTTATTTTTTCATCAAAATTATTTTGTTATTTTTTTGATTTTAGTGCAATTGACACAAATACTCTTAAAGTTAACTTGGTAATTGGATGGAGTTAACTATGAGGAGTACAATAGCAAAAAACAAAAACTATGACAAAATTTAAGAATTTGAATGAAAATGTCAAATTAATCCATACTACAAGGACAAAAACATAATTTACTCTTTTATTTATTACTATTAAGATTAGATTAATTAATATATGATTTTTTATCAAAATTTTCAATGTATTTATAATTTTATAAATAATATTGCAGTGAAAGTTCTAAATGGAATTACATTATATATGATAAGAAAAGGCAAAGTATGGTCACAAGAAAAAGAAAATAAATCTTTATAAACATAAAGACAATCATTACGAGTGAACAATATATTATTAGTTTAATATGCCTTTTTTATAGTTTATATTTTAGATTTGTAAAAGTTTTTCAAATGTTTTTACAGATGATTTGATCAGGGTTTTTGTATTTTTCAGAGAGGAGAGAGATTTGAAACTTGTTATAAACAACCAGTAAAGCAAGATGTATGAAAGATTTTAGTGTCACTGGTTACACTTTTTAACAATTACATTCTTGTTACACCTTGGCTTCTAACCTAACCTAATTAAAAGAATATCATTGAATACCCACATGTCATCATCATGTGAAACAAGTTTCTGAATTTCAAGTTGAACCTCCAATTCGCCTTAAATCAATTCCTAATTTCATAAACAAATTATATGAAATTGTATAATTAGGGTGTAAATCTTCATCAAATATGTCCATCTCGGTTTGAATAAAAAACCACCACAATTAAGCACAGGTGTCACATCCTCAAATTCTCACTCGTGGTGTCAGTCCACGTGGGTGTGACGTGGCCAGAATCACAGCTCAAGATCATATAGAACACCTCTATATGCGTTTACAAATACAACGTTTGACATACACTTAACAAAATAGTTTGCAGCGGAATAGTAAATTATAGCAGCGGAAAATATAATTGTCATAACATGCAGCGGAAAGTTAAAATGTTAAACATCACATTGTTTAATACATAGCTTGAATAAAATTGTTTTCAAAAGATAAACAAAAACATAAATGCATGAAGGTTCTAATGCTCGTTTCCTTAAGTGTGCATTCCTGGATATCCATCATCCTGTCAGTTACCTGAGAATACAAGTTTAAAAAGTGTCAACACAATGGTTGGTGAGTTCACAGGTTTTGATAGATACATATTATAATACCCGTTAAAACGTAATAATAATAATAATAATAATAATAATATATCAAATATAAAATACAATAATATTATTAATTTAGTTGAAACTCAATAAACGAAATCAAATGATAACTATGAATTAATAAGGTTCCAACAATTTTAACTATATGTTCCGACAAATTAACAACGAGCTAATTACCGAACATTAGAATTATTTATATAACCAACACATGACTGCGTTAATTTTCTGTTTAGTTTGTAACGAGAATATAATAAATTTATAATTTAAGAGCCAAACGACATTAATCTCACATTCTTTTGCTGAGTAGTCTCCTTATTTTAAAAACATATAGTCTGGTCATTCAACCGACATGTACTCGATTAAATTCACTCGTTTCATCATAACCAAGAAAAAAAAACTTCAAGTAAGGTTATACATAAATTTAAAACTGACTTATAAACTGACTTATACCTTAACCATATACTGATTTGATTTATTATATCCTATATATATATATATATATATAGTATTGAAAAAAAAAGAAAGAAATCTTCTTGGACAAGATATTAGACCGACTCAACAATTATATATATATATATATATATATATATTTTTATGATATTTCTACAAAGAAAACAAGCAATTCTTCGATCGTATCCACCGCCATACAACCTCACTGCCACCGGTTGTAACTAAAGAAGAAACTGAGACCGACGTGCGATCCGCCGTTACGGTTTTCAGTCCGTTCGTAATCGCTACCTGTAAGGTAAGGGTTAAATCACTTACAATCATGTCTTTTAATTATCTTTAGTTTCAATAATCCTCGGTTTTAAACGGAGCATGTTATACGTTCGGTTGGTTTATAAACGTATAACCAAATCAAATAAACAAGAAATGAAGCTCTAGGTCATAGTCGGGAATGGGTTTCGTTAACCGGAGGCCATGGGTAAAAAAAAAAAAGACGATCATAACCATCATAGTTCTACTGTGTTTAGATGGGTTAGATGGAGAAGATGAACCATGGACCAATAGGTTAAAATAATTAAATAGGAAACTTGTTAACAACTTGAATGGTAGTTCAAGTGGTCAAGGGCACACATGCTTGACTTGGAGGTCACGAGTTCTATTCTTTCCCAGCCCAAATTTTTGCTATAATGTCATAAGAACCTGATTTAACAAAATACATATTATATAAAGGAATTAACAAACAAAATTATTACAATTAGAACATTTGGTTCAAATGGTTAAAGCTTATAAAATACTAGGTTATAAACCCGTGTATTCACGGGTTTATAAAAAAAATTATGTGATTTTATAACTATTTCTTCATATATTCACATAATTACTAAAACTAATAATACTTGTTATACATTTTTATATTAAAAAACTTTAAAAATAAAAATTTATGAAAGAATGTTCTTAATATATATATATATATAACATAAGACATTGATGCTATTCATTATTATATTATTAATTTTTCCCTCTCTTTTTTTATATTATTCCTTAAGTCCCATAGGTTTGATCCCTTAGAATTGGACTCATTTTCTCATTGAGCGAGGGGTACGAAATCAATCAGATTGATTAAAAGCACTATGTGAAAGATTCGGTTTTTTCCTCTTCCTCTATCCCATAGGTACAGTGTTTGAATCAATCGAGAACCTTTATTAGTATTAATTTAGTTTATATATGTAAACAATGTATATTATTAATAACATTAATGGTGAGTTTTTATATTTAAAAAGAAAATTTATTTTTGAAATAATAAGAGAATGACATGTGTCATTTCTTGGAATCAATTATTATATAGGAAGATTTAAGAAGGTTGTGGGTTTAACCTTGCTAGAATCAGTTTTATTATTTTTTTCTAAAACCATTCTAAACAATTGTTAGAATCTAGGAACTATAAAAAAAAGTTTAAAAATAACTAAATAAACAATTGTAAACAACTTTATAAAATAAACCGATTCGATAGGTTAAACGTTAAAAAGGTCCAACTCACCAAAATATCACTATATTCGTATACGAATCATAATTCGGTTAAACTAATATGAAATCACACAAAAACACAGATTACTGAATCGATCGAGGTTTGGACTGCTTAGGAATTATCTGAAAGTGATTCGTTGATTATTTACTAAAGCTAAGGTACGGATTCCGTTTATTTAACTCAGAGTATAAATTTTGTTGTCCGTTGTACGGATTTTCTTTTTGTTACTTATAGTATATTTTGCCTCGTTTGTTCTATTCATGTCATTAAGTTAAACTGCTCGGTTTCAAGATCCGTTAGTTCTAATTTTGATTTGTTATGCATGCGATATAACTATTTAAATTGTGTTCATTATCGCGTGTTCCGTTAGATTGACGCATGAATTGTTTCATGCGATCTTTGTTTAGATATTTGGTTTGGTTGTTATGTATTTGCAATTTGTTTCGATTCCGATACCCGAGCAAAGCCTCCGGTAGGTGATTCTACCGGTGCGTCATTGGGGCATCAATGGCGTAGCACTTTCCGTGACGGTGTGACTGGTTCACGGCGTCTCCATTAGTACTCTGATAGTACATTGTGCACCTACTGAATTCTGAGGAGGCGTATGGATCGGTCCTAGGATAATTATTTTGTTTTGGGTGAGTGTTGGTGTGTGCCCACATACAGCTCACAATTTGGTACATTAGGCCGACGGGTCTGTGTACAACATTTGTTTTGTTTCGTGCTCAAATGGGTATCTCTTTACCATACGACTTAATTGATTATGTATTCGTTCTGATTAGTTGAAATTGCTTATTCGTATGGTTAGTTCGTTCAGAGATTCATTATCCAATGTTTGTAATTATCATTACAGTTGCTTCCGCTGACGTTGTTATTTTCATAATTGTTGTTCCCTTGCCACTTCTTTATTCATTTTCTTTTTCAGATTTCACCATCATTACTGTTGTTCTTTCGTTACTGAGCAAATTTTTGGCTCAGCTGTATTTCTTTTGTTGTTTTTTTTTGTTTCTATAACAGGTACTCGTGGGATTCAAGGGATGTGTGAAGAGAAGATAAAAAGATTAGAAAGCTGATTATGATAGTTAATGATGTAATTAGATATTTTGTATTTAACTAGTGTTAGTTCATTAAATACAGAAATATGCATTGTTCTGATTTCTGTAATAGCGACACGTCAGCCCTCGCCAGGTTGGGGTGACAAACATATAGTAATAGAAAACATGTGTCATGCTGTTTATTATATGTTAATACCGAGCCCTAGGCTCCATGTGTCAGTACGTCACTACCGAACTAGACTTGCTTGTCCTTGCTTCCGCTGTGTCTCGTATACACAACAAGTTAGGTCAGACTTTCACGGGTTATGAAACTCAGTCAATATTGTGCCCCGTGGGGTTCGTCACACCCAAACGGATCCATTCAAATCTACAACGTTGTTTGTACATTAACGGTAAGACTTTGTGATGGCTTGTTACGAGTTCAACACTTAATGTTTGTCTAATAAACCAGCATACACAGTAAAGTGTTTGTAATAGCATAATTGTTTGACTCGATGCAACTAGTATTCTCCCCCTATTTAAAACGTTTGAAAAGAGTAAAGAGGGGCTGTAAACTCACTTTAGTGCAAATAAGAGTATGTATGCGTAAGCTCCTGCGTCGTCTAGTAGTCGGTCACTGGCTACCTATATCATATACCATACGTGAGTTCGTGTAAGTGACCGTGCTCGTGTTTGTGTTAGTGCTCATGTTTGTGCTCAACAACCCTCGGTTGTTCATGTTTGTCCGTGTTGGTCCACAATGACCATGTTTGCTCGTGTTGGTCCACATTGACCGTGTTTGACCAAAGTTGGCCGTGTCAAGTCAACGACCCGTTGGTGAACCGTGTGTTGGTTGTGAATCATGTAGCAATCGTATAAGTGCTCGTCGTGTGCAAAACGCGTAAGTCGCGTCTATGGACAACTTACTATTTATAGTAAGTTTCCAATTATGGAAAGTTTCACAAAGCATATCGTTTTTAGAGTTCTAGCATGCTCGTTAGTCCTACGTGATCATGTTAACACATAACACATTATCATACGAAGTCACATAAGTCATTTATATCATGTTTGCACATAAAAGTTTCCTAAAATGGAAAGTTTCCATTTCTAGCATATGCGATATCGGAAACCATCTAACTTATCATTTCAATCATCATGTTAAAACATAATAAACCACTTAGCATGCTCAAATCATACGAAACATTCATAAGTTAACATTTCTAAAAATAAAGTTACTATAAATAGTAACTTTGTAGTTTTGCATAAAAATGACTACTCTAAATTTTCATATCACAAATCATTATAATAATCCATTTAGCACCATTTGATCATACAAACATAGCCCAAATCATCACTTATTATTATTTTGACCCGAAAAGTTATTAAATATAGAAACTATGTCAAAAATGATCATAACCACATTCGAATCACATTCCTAAGCTTCTTAATCATCATAATATCATTCAAATGACAAGTCCATGTACATGCATGTCACTAATATCATCCATAACACTATTTTGTAACTTAAAAGTTACTAAAAATAGTAAGTTTAGTATATAATCCCATTTTAACTATCAATATCATAAACTATTCTTGCAAGCACACTTATACATCATCAAGAATCATTCCAAAATAACTAAAATCATCTAGGATGCCTTAGATCATACATGCATGCTTATATCTCGACACTTTATGTACAAATCATGGGTTTTATCAACATCCAACATCATAGATCATCACAATATGTCACTGTCACACCCCCAAATTCCCACTCGTGGTGTCATTCCACGTGGGTGTGACGTGGCCAGAATCACAGCTCAAGGCCATATAGAACACCTCAATATGCGTTTACAAATCCCATGTTTGACACATACACTTAACAAAATAGTTTGCAGCGGAAATATAAATCATATTGCAGCGGAAAAATTATAGTTATCATCACATGCAGCGGAATGAAATAAGTTTAATACAACATTGTTTGACATAATAAAAGCTAAATTGTTTTCAAATGACACGACAGAATGCATGTAGATCCCTAATGCTCGTCCCTTAAAGTGTGCATTCCTGTCCTCATGCTAGCCACGCTAGTTACCTGAGAATACAAGTTAGAGAAAGTGTCAACACAATGGTTGGTGAGTTCACAGGTTTTGATATACATATAGTAATAGAAAGTGTGTCATGTTGTTTATCAAATGTTAGTACCGAGCCCTAGGCTCCAAGTGTCAGTGCGTCACTACCGAACTAGACCTGTTTGTACTTGCCTCCACTGTGTCTCGTACACACAGTAAATTAGGTCAGAGTTTGCACGGGTTATGACACCCAGTCAATATTGTGCTCCGTGGGGTTGGTCATACCCTAATGGATCCATCCAAATCTACCACGTTGTTCATACATTAACGGTAAGACTTTGTGAGGACTTGTTATGAGTTCAACACTTAATGTTTGTCCAAATAACCAGCATACACCAAAATGTTTGTACAGTAATAAATGTTTGACTCGATTGCAACTAGTATTCTCCCCCTATTTAAAAGCGTTTGAAAAGAGTAAAGAGGGGCCGTAAACTCACCTTAGTGATGAAAGTAGCAAGTAAGCGTAAGCTCCTCGAGAAAATAGCGCGTCGCTCACTGGCAACCTATATCGTACACCGTACGTGAGTTCGTGTAAGTGACCGTGCTAGTGCTCGTGTTTGTGTCCAACAACCCTTGGTTGTTCATGTTTGCCCGTGTCGGTCCACAATGACCGTGTTTGACTGTATTGGTCCATAATGACCGTGTTTGACCATGTTAAGTCAACGACCCGTTGGTGAACCGTGTGATGGTTGTGAATCGTGTAGCAAATGTGTAAGTGCTCGTCATGTGCAAAACGCGCAAGTCGCGTCTATGGACAACTTACTATTTATAGTAAGTTTCCATTTTTGGAAAGTTCACAAAGCATAACAGTTTTAAAGTTCTAGCATGCTCATTTTTCCTATGTGATCATGTTAACACATAACACATCATCATACGAATTCACATAAGTCGTTTTCATCATGTTAGTGCACAAAAGTTTCCTAAAATGGAAAGTTTCCATTCTTAACATATGTGACATCGGAAACCATCTAACTTAGCATTTAATCATCATATTACAACATAATAATTCATCTAGCATGCTCGAATCACACAACATGTTTACCAATCGGTTTTTGTAAAAATAAAGTTACTAAAAATAGTAACTTTGTAGTTTTAGCATGAAAATGACCATTTGAGCATTCCTAAACCATTCTTATGTCACAAATCATTATAATAGCAAATCTAACGTCATTTAAACATGCCAACACAATCCAAATCATCATCTATCAACATTTGACCCACAAAAGTTACTAAATATAGTAACCATGTTGAAAATGACCATAATAACATCAAATTCACATTCTTAGGTTCCTAATCATCATAATATCATCCAAATGGCATTTCCACATACATGCATGTTTACCATTTTAACCATAACATCAACTTGTAACTAAAAGTTACTATATTTAGCAAGTCTCATCAAAAATAGCTTTTTCAACCATTTCAACATCATCTAAACATGTAATCATCCTTCAATATCATCTATGAACATTTCGATATACTCAAAATCATCCTAAACATCATGGATCATACATGCATGGCAATATATTGTCACAAATCATCATTTTAAGCACCAAGGCTTAAACCCATCATCTTAGATCATCATAAAACATCATCTAATCATCTTAGATCATCAAGAAACATAGTAGATTCATCTAACCCAGAAAGGAAATTCGTGCATGTGCACTATAGGTTCTTGCATGTGTGTTTTAACACATGCATGTGTGTGTGTGTCTAGAGAGTGTTTTAGCCATAGAAACTACCTTAGAAAGCTTTAGAGGTTTGAGCTAGATCCTTGACAGCTCTTAGATGCTCCTAGAAGGTTAGAAAACAGCTCCAAGGTAGGTGCAAGTGGGTGTTGGTGCTTGGAAGTCCTCCTTGGTCTTCTTAGATATTCAAAAGTTCAAGTCTTGAGCTTCAAGAGGCTCAACAATGGTGGAAAATCACTGAAAACTGGTGGCGAAGACAAAGTTGGTCGAGGGGTGGCGTATAGAACCGGAGATATGATGAGAAAGGATAGGCTAGGCATGATGTTCTTGGTTTTATAAAGATTTTGTCGACTGGGCGGCTTCGCGTACCGCGATGGGGCTTCCAAATCATCTCCGCGTACCGCGGTGGATTTCGGGAGTCAACTCTCCGCGATGTAGGTCGCGCACCGCGACGATGCTCCTTGTTGGGCCATCGCGTACCGCGATGGGCCCCTGGAGAGCCCAATAGGCCTATTTTAATGGATTTGATCCGTTCGTCGCCGTTTTCACCTCTACGAACTATCGTTTGGCTTCGTTTGAACTTCCAAGTTCAATGTGTGAGTGTTTCGTGAAGTTTCGAGTGTTGTGCTACACAATGTGCTAGACGTTCACCAACGTTCGCGTGTTTCGACACGTGTGTGCTGTTTGTTGATAATTCTTCTAATTATCTAGTCGTGTGTTGGTGTTCGTACTGTCGTGCCACGTGTCACACTAAATTAATCTAATTCTAGTGCCACGTGTACACAAAGCATTTAAATAAACATTTAAATAAAATCAAAGCTGACCTGGAAATTACGGGGTGTCACAGTCACTAAATCACTTTAAATCATTAAGAAACATGTTAAAATCAACAAACCCAGATCTAAAACAAAGAGAAATTTCGTGCATGTGGGTCTAGTGGGATTGCATGTGGGTTTTACCCATTGCATGTGAGTGTAGAAGTAAGAAATGGGCATTTTAGCCATGAGAGATGTAAGGACTACCTTCTAAGCCTCTTGAACCCCCGAGATGATCCTTCTACAGCTCCTGGAACTCTTGATTCGTTGGTCTCGACAAGAACAAGTAGGTGGTGATGAGGGGTGGTGGTTTAGAAGGCTTGCTTCAATGTTCTTGAGCTTCAATCCCACCTCAATGGCTTCCAAGCAAGAAGATGGAGTGTAACAGAGGTTTTGGAATCGAAAATTGCGAGTTATGATGGCTAGGCTCCGGAAAAAGAGTGTAGAGGTGGTTTGAAATGATTTCATCTTGGTTTTATAAAGATTTGGCGTCTGGATGTCTCCGCGTACCACGGAGAGGGGGGCCAAAAAGATGTTTCGCGTACCGCGAAGGAATTCGGGATTCAAATTCTCCCGAATCTCGTTGTGTACCGCTACAGGGCTTCTAATGAGCTATTGCGTATCGCGATGGGCCCCTGAAGAGCCCAATAAGCCTAGTTTCAATGGGTTTGATCCGTTCGTCGTCGTTTTCACGTTTACGAACTATCGTTTGGCCTCGTTTGAACTTCCAAGTTCAATGTTTGAGCGTTTCGTGAGGTTTCGTGTGTTGTGTTACATGATGTGCTAAACGTTCACCAACGTTCGTGTGTTTTGACACGTGTGTGCGGTTTCTCGATAATTCCCCGAATTATCTTGTTATGTGCCAGTGTTTGTACTGTCGTGCCACGTGTCACACTAAATTAAACTAATTCTAGTGCCACGTGTACAAAATCATTTAAATAAACATTTAAATAAAATACAATGCTGACCTGGAAATTACGGAGTGTCACAACAAGAACGGAGGATAGAAGGGACCGGGGGTGCTTTTCGCTCGAAAGGTTCGATATAATAGTATTTCGTCGGAAAATCCTTCGGTTCCCTTCGTTTTCTTCCTAAAAATCATTTGGCCCCCTCCGTTTTCATCCTAAAAATCCTTCGGTCTCCTCTGTTTTTTTCTTAAAAATCCTTCGGCCCCCTCTAAGCTTTTTTCCATGCTCCGTCACTGATTAAGCAGGTTCATCTCTTTTCTGCATGTTCATGAATGTTTCATTGATCAATGTAGCAATGTTTCGTTTTGATTCTCCATTATAAGATAATGTTGTTTAGGGTTTCCTTTTATATTTGATGTTCTATAATTTCAAGAATCTTGAGTTTTTTTATTTGTTTTGTATGTTTCTATCGAACTAGGTTTTTTCCTGCCGTGTGTTGTGACGAGTTATATCATAGTACACTCCAGATAACAGATATTATAT
The DNA here is from genome assembly GCA_009363875.1 of Mikania micrantha. Classification (NCBI taxonomy): domain Eukaryota; kingdom Viridiplantae; phylum Streptophyta; class Magnoliopsida; order Asterales; family Asteraceae; genus Mikania; species Mikania micrantha. Next base: position 8,770,868 of record CM018687.1, read on the forward strand.
ATCATTTGCAGAAGCATAAGTTACTTAGCAAAATCAAATTTCTTATCACGAACTCTATGTTAGTTTCTTATAAAAACATAAAATCATACAAAATCCATATAAATATGTTATGAAATTAATTGAAAAAATTACTCATAAAATCCTTCACACAGGCTACCAATTGATTGGATTAAAAAAAAAACTCAAATCTCTAAGCAGACATCGATTCCCTCTAAGTACATATAAGCCACCAAAACCTTAGAAAAGACCACGTTTTTTTCACTATTTATATATAGGGATGTTCAAATAAGAACCATTGTTACTTGAAAACTAAAGGAACAATTTCTAGCCATAAGTTTGAAGGGCATAAAAGTAAATTCCCTTATTTTAAAGAAAAAAAATACTTTTATATCCCTTAAATCATGTTACTATAAATGTGTTTTTCCTTTAATTCTTTACAACTTGTTGGTTCTTAATAGAATGAATCCCTATATATATATATAGGGGAATGTTCCATTGGTAACCCACTCCAAATGTGGTAACCATTTAACTACATTTGATTGGTTCTTTAAATAATGTGTTTTAAAATGAGTGTTCCATATTAAATCTGGAAAAAACAAGTAGATGAGATTTGTTTAAGGGTATTTTTGACATTTGGTGGGGTGTGCTTGATTTCTTTTTTAAAAAAAGTTTACCCCCCAATTTTTTAAACACTCATAACTTTTATATACATTATTAATTTTTTATAAAAATTTCACCATTAAATTTGTCACTTTTTTTATCTTTAATTCAAGTATAATTTTGTCAAATTTTTTTAAAATTTTCGTAATTTGCACTGATGCAGCGACGTTTTACACTGATGCATCGACGTTTTACATTGATGCAACGACGTTTTGCACTGACGTAACGAAATGAATTTTTTTACACTGATGTAACGAGCTGAATTTTTACAAAGTTTTCGTAATTACACTGAAGTAAGGAGTTGGATTTTTTCAAAGTGTTCTTAATTTTTTAAAATATTAATGAACTAATTTTTGTAATAAAAAATAATTTGTAACGAGATGGAAAGATTTTACGTTGGTGTAACTGTAAACGCTCGAAAAAAATGAGAGAAAATTACGAACGCTCAAGATAATTTGTAAAACATTTTAAAGATGGAAAGATTTTTTGAAAAAAATGAGAGAAAATTATTGTATTTATTGTTCGTTACGTTAGTGTAATTACGAACGCTCGGAAAAAAATTCAAAAAAAAATTGGCATGACTATTATGGAATTAACGAGAAAAATATAACGAGTTTAATGGTGTAATTTTTATAAAAAAATAACATAGTATAAAAAAGTTATAATTGTATAAAAATGAAGGGGGAAACTTTGATTTAAAAAAAAGAAAATAGATATATTTTTAGGAGTGTGACACTTGTCACTCTCTTATTAAATCTGAGTTTTTTATACTAAGTGAAATGACTTGGATACCCTTTTTAATTTAATAGGGTAGTGACACTTGGCAAAATCTTATTAAATCTAGAAATTTAAAACCAATGGATTTGAGTTATTTGGGTAACACAATTATGGTGGGTTTTTATTTGAACTAAATCTTATATATATATATATAGATAGGGCAAGGTATAAAAAATAACCCTCTTTTTTTGCTACAACTACATAACCCATTTAAACCAATCACAAACTTACACATAAGCATTATATTAAAATATTAAAAATGGCATCATAGTCATTTTAACCCTTATAAGTTTTCCCCCCTCTTTTTTAAACATTAATAACTTTTTTGTAATATATTATTTTTAAAAAAAAATTGCACCATTATATTCGTCTCATTTTTCTCTTTAATTCCGTTATAGTCTCGACTAATTTTTTTTACTTTTTTTTAATGCCCTATATTTACATCATTGTAACGAGGTTAAATATAACAAATTTATTTGAAATTTTTTTAAAAATAATAAATTACAGTGATGTAATTTACATTGACGTAATTTATCGTGATGTAATTTACATTGACGTAAAATTCGGTTTCGGTTTTTTTCGGTGAATTTGGTTTAAATTACAGTGATGTAATTTACATTGACAACAAATTAGTTTAAATTTTTTTCGAACAATGATAAATTACATCACTATAATTATCATTGTGAGAGAAAAAAAATCAAAATAATGTGTTATATTACATCACTGTAATTTATCATTGTAATTATCATTGACGTAAAATTCGGTTTCGGTTTTTTCGGTGAATTTGGTTTAAATTACAGTGATGTAATTTACATTGACAACAAATTAGTTTAAATTTTTTTTCTAACAATGATAAATTACATCACTATAATTATCATTGTGAGAGAAAAAAATCAAAATAATGTGTTCTATTACATCACTGTAATTTATCATTGTTAGAGAAAAAAAATAAAATAATGTGTTACGTCACCGTTAATTATGTCATTGTAAATTACTTCATTTTGTGTTACATTACTTCATTTTTTGTTACATTACTGTAATTTACCATTGTTAGAAAAAATTTTCTAATTAATTTGCTATCTTTAAGCTCGTTACAATGATGTAAATACATGACATCAAAAAAAAAACTAGTCGAGACTATAACGAAATTAAAGAGAAAAATGAGACGAGTATAATGGTGCAATTTTTTTAAAAAAAATAATATCGTATAAAAAAGTTATGAATGTTTAAAAAAATGGGTAAACTTTACTTAAATAACAAATGTCTTAAATGCCCTTTACATTAAAAAAAAAGAAAAAAAAGGAATCTGACACGTGTCACCATCCTATACACTTACATTTTTAAAGTAACCATTGGATGATGGTTAATGGGTTGTAACAAAAGATGAGGGTTATCAAAAATTCCATTCCCTATATAGATATATATATATATATATATATATATATATATATATATATATATATATATAGGGGAAGGTTCCATTGTTAACCCTCCCTTATAGCGTTAACCGCTTAACCCTAGCGTTTTTTGCCCGAATCTTAAAATTTTTTTTTTCATGGTTTTTATTTTGCAAAAATAAGGGGGGTTTCTTTTTTGTGTTTTTGCTAATTCATCACCGTTTAGAAGTTATTGTAAGTGTAAGTTACTTACACTTACTTACAAAACCGTATCTGATGCAGTAAATGTAAGTAAGTGTAAGTAACTTACACTTACAATAACTTCTAAACGGTGATGAATTAGCAAAAACACAAAAAAGAAACCCCCCCTATTTTTACATAATAAAAACCATGAAAAAAAAATTTTAAGATTCGGGCAAAAAACGCTAGGGTTAAGCGGTTAACGCTATAAGGGAGGGTTAACATTTGAACCTCTCCCTATATATATATATATATATATATATTATTTACCATTCAAGAATACACACACAATATTTTCAATATAATTAAAAAAAGAATACTTTAGAATATTATAATATATTTATAATAAAAGATTCTAAATTATGTGGCCAAACTCTAAACTCACATAGTATGCTATTCATAACCCATTTTTTTAATATATATATATATATATAGGGGAAGGTTAAAAATATAACCCACTAAATGTGTACTAACCCAAATAACTTTGGCAAGATGAAGCCGAATCTTAGATTTTTTTTTGAACATCATTGTAACACATTTTAAACACCATGTTCTTTTATGAGTTTGGGCTAATTCATCACCGTTCAAAAACTTACAGTACTGTAAGTTGTAAAATATTTAAAACTTACAGTACTGTAGCACAAAACTTACAACGATGATATTTTTTAAACGGTGATGAATTTCCACAAACCCATAAAAGAACATGGTGTTCAAAATGTGTTATAATGATGTTCAAAAAAAATCCAAGATTCGGTTTCATCTTGACAAAGTTATTTGGGTTAGTACACATTTAGTGGGTTATTAAAAATTCCACACCCTATATATATATATATATATATATATAGGGAATGGTTCAAATACTAACCCTCCTTACGGCGCTAACCCATTAACTTTGGCAAAAAATGGCCGAATCTTGAATTTTTTTTTTAAACATCATTGTAACACAATTTGAACACCATGTTCAGTTTTGAGTTTTGGCTAATTCATCACCGTTTGAGCTCTTACAGTACTGTAGGTGTTTAAATATTTAAAACTTACAGTACTGTAGCAAAAACCTTACAACGATGATATTTTTTAAACGGTGATGAATTAGCCAAAACTCAAAACTGAACATGGGGTTCAAATTGTGTTACAATGATGTTTAAAAAAAAATTCAAGATTCGGCCATTTTTTTGCCAAAGTTAATGGGTTAGCGCCGTAAGAGAGGGTTAGTATTTGAACCCAATCCTATATATATATATATATATAGGGGATGGTTCCTTTGTTAACCCTCCCTTATAGCGTTAACCGCTTAACCCTAGCGTTTTTTGCCCGAATCTTAATTTTTTTTTTTCATGGTTTTTATTTTGCAAAAATAAGGGGGGTTTCTTTTTTGTGTTTTTGCTAATTCATCACCATTTAGAAGTTATTGTAAGTGTAAGTTACTTACACTTACTTACATTTCCGTATCTGATGCAGTAAATGTAAGTAAGTGTAAGTAACTTACACTTACAATAACTTCTAAACGGTGATGAATTAGCAAAAACACAAAAAAGAAACCCCCCCTATTTTTACATAATAAAAACCATGAAAAAAAAAATTTAAGATTCGGGCAAAAAACGCTAGGGTTAAGCGGTTAACGCTATAAGGGAGGGTTAACATTTGAACCTCTCCCTATATATATATATATATATATATATATATATATATATATATATATATATATATATATAGGGGATGAAATTTTTAATAACCCTCATCTTTTGCTACAACCCATTAACCATCATCCAATGGTTACTTGAAAAAGGTAAGTGAGTAGGATCGTGCCACGTGTCAATTCCTTTGTCTTTAGTATGAAGGGCATTTAGGACATTTGTCATTTATGTAAAGTTTACCCCTTTTTTTAAACATTCATAACTTTTTTATACTATATTATTTTGAAAAAAAATTGCACCATTATACTCGTCTCATTTTTCTCTTTAATTTCGTTATAGTCTCGACTAGTTTTTTTTTTTTTTTTTTAATGTCATGTATTTACATCATTGTAACGAGCTTAACGATAGCAAATTAATTAGAAATTTTTTCTAACAATGGTAAATTACAGTAATGTAACTCAAAATGAAGTAATGTAACACAAAATGAAGTAATTTACAATGACATAATTAACGGTGACGTAACACATTATTTACAGTGATGTAATTTTCTCTTTAATTCCCGTTATAATGTTGACTAGTTTTTTTTAATTTTTTTCTCATTGTCCATTATTAAACATCGATATAACGAATATAAATATAACACATTATTTTGAATTTTTTTCTAACAATGATAAATTACAGTAATGTAATATAACACATTATTTTATTTTTTCTTTAACAATGATAATTACAATGATAAATTACAATGATGTAATATAACACATTATTTTGATTTTTTTCTCTAACAATGATGATTATAGTGATGTAATTTATCATTGTATGAAAAAAATTCAAACTAATTTGTTGTATTTAGGCTCGTTACAAATTAGAGATGAACAAAAAGCCAAAAAAAAACGAACCGAAACCGAATTAACCGACAAAACCGAACCGGAGCCAAATTTACCGAAAAAACCGAAACCGAATTTTACGTCAATGTAAATTACATCACAATAAATTACGTCAATGTAAATTATATCACTGTAATTTATCATTTTTAAAAAAATTTCAAATAAATTTGTTATATTTAAACTCGTTACAATAATGTAAATATATGGCATCTAAAAAAAGTAAAAAAAATTAGTCGAGACTATAACGGAATTAAAGAGAAAAATGAGACGAATATAATGGTGCAATTTTTTAAAAAAAATAATATATTATAAAAAAGTTATTAATGTTTAAAAAAGAGAGGGGGAAAACTTATAAAGGTAAAATGACTATGATGCCCTTTTTAATATTTTAATGAAATGTTTATGTGTAAGTTTATGATTGGTTGAAATGAGTTATGTAGTTGTAGCAAAAGATGATGATTATTTTTTATACCTTGCCCTATATATATATATATATATATATATATATGATTTCATTTTTCAATCAAATTTCAGGATGAATTGAAATTTTGGGTTTTAACATGTTTTCTTGTTTATGAAATTATCTTTGGTTGGATGGTAAATAATTTTGATTTGATAATATTGTTGATAATTCATGATTTATATGGAACATCCATTTTATGTGGGAATAATATTTGAACGTATTTGGTGAAACCATCTTAAAAGTAAACAAATCAAGCCGGCTAATGAACTACTTGATATCAGATCAGTAAAAAATTTGAACGAGCTGAACCGAAACGAGCTGAGCCCTAAAACATGACTCGTTTAAATATTGAGTTCGAGCTTCACTCAAAACTGCTCGTGAGCCTAAACGAAATGTGTGTGTGTGTGTGTGTATATATATATATATATAGGATTCACATCTTATAATAACCCTCTTAAATTGTGTTAACTGATTAACTCTTTTCCACCAATAATAGGATGCCATGTGTTATTTTTTAGTAGCAACCCAGAAGGGTATTTGAGTCATTTCTATTATAGCATTTAATGTCTTGTCCTTTCTTTCTTATTCTCGTCATCATTTTTTGAGTCTTATTCTCGAAAAAGCCACTTTACTTCATTTGTACCAGAGAACAGAAGAAGTGAAAATACACATATTCTTATGGCTAATTTCATTTCTTTTGTAAACGAGTTTGGGAAACACGAAGAGAAAAGATGCATACCCGTCGGATCTGAACTATCGAATGACATTCTCCAGCTCAATAAACGAGAAGGGTTTCACGTTTGAAGATGATAATGCTTCCCCTTCACCCAGAAGACCGCCGGATATGATGTTTTCGGGTGACATTCTTCATCTCCATAAACAAGAAGGGTTTGAAATTTGAAGATGATAATACTTCCCCTTCTGATCTTGGTGTACCTAATCCACAAGAATTCATACTCGTTTTTTTGTGATAAAATCAGGTAATGTCTTCATCCTAACTAACGTAAGTTTCTTATTTTTTTTGTTGTCATGTGAGGTATGACTTGTGTTTGTAATCTAGCAACAAAGAAGAAGTCAAACATGTTTGCTTCTTAGCTCTTGCGGTTATCCAAACTCTTCCAGAATCTCCCGATGATGTTAAATTTTCTTGGTTTAATTTCCTTCTCATATGTTAACACTTGCTTATATATTAATGTGTTACACATATGTGATTTTTTTCTTTTTCTCATATTAGACCCAACATCTATGTAGAATAATTTCATGGTTCTGATCGAATAATCAGGTATAATTTGATTTCAACTGGGATTCCAACATAAACGAAGCAGATGCAAACACAAACACGGACTCTGCTGTGTGCAAGACACATTTAGGTTATATTTCTATTTTTTTTGTAAACATGGTAGCTTAATTTGAAATACTAATAGATCTACTCAAAGCTGGAATCTTGTTGTCACCATGATTTAATTTTCTAAAACTATTAGTCATTTTGTGTCTAAAATTGGGCTGATTGGTTAAAAAGGTAAAAAATTTGGTCTGGATTTGGTTTTGAAACTAACTTTCCTGTCACTCTCCAACATAGTGCCTGATGGTATAGTGTTTGGACACACTGGTGCAGTTAAGTGTGATTGTGTCAAGTAGGCATGCTTCGATCTAGTATGATTCAGGCTTATCAGAGTTTTTATTGAGCCTGTATATCCTGATGGTCTGCTTATTCTTTTGATTTTAAACAAATGAACACATGTTGATATAATGGTGGGGTTCCAACATTGCATAAGTTTTGTTTGTAATCTTTTGTTGTTACACCAATGTAATTTATTGGTTACACATTTCCTATTGTAGCGAAATCATTTTTTAATCTGGTTTTAGAGTTTCCTATATAAATTATTTTTTATTATATGATTATATCTTTTTGAGATATGTTAACCTTCGTTCAAGTAAGGTTTATAAATGTTTATTTGATTGATTTTGTTATTATCTAACATTTGATAATATCTTTTACTAACTTACACTATTGTAAAATATACCAAGAAACTTAAATTACATGTGGGGTGGTGAGACATAAATTTGCTGTCAGATGTATGTGAAGTTGTCTATTGCAATAGGGTGTGATGATATACCTATGAAATGTTCATTAGAAATTTGTTTTGTTACACCAATGTAATTGTATTTGGTTAGAAGTTTGTTATTAATTGTTGAAGCAATGTAATATACCTAGAAAATTAAATGATATGTGAGATGGTGATCTATAAGAATGGGATCAATTGTGTGCGGCTGAAGATGACCAAGAAGATTAACATTACGGTAAGTATGTTCTCTTACTGCATTACGGTAAGTACGAATTAAAATAATGTAATTGTTAAGGTAATGTTGTAATTGTAATGTTTCATTACAGTAAACTAAATATATTTACTGTATGGTAATTTATATTCGATTATTATAAGAAGCATGTTCAAATTCGTTGTTATAATAATAATGTTAATTGACACTTTGCATTATATAAAAGCAATTAGTATTTTGCGAGTTGCCACACACTAAATATGATTACAATAAATAACATAAACCCTACATTACTGTAAGTATATTGATTGAGTACAATACTCATTTCTTTACGTAATGAAATATATATTTAGTGCAGGGTACCTTCATAGTTTTGTAGTCGTCAACCTTTTTGTTATGGATAGGATGTTGTTCAGTATCACTAATGTAACCTATGTTTCGTTATACCAATGTAATTGTTCGGTTAAAAATTTCTTACATGGATATAATCTTTGTTTCAAAAAAAAATATATTCCTCCTTTTATTGTAATAGCAAAATATATGACTAATGTAAGTAGCATGTTTAGATGTAATTATAAATTAACACAACATTAAATTTGATAGATAAGTTATAGATATTACAACTTTAAATTAAGGTAAACACATTTACACAAACTTGAGTGAAATGTTAAATCTTTTAAATTCATCTTTCCATATTGCAAAGGGTCCAAATCAATGTCACTAGCATGTGCCCCTTTTTATAACCGGTCTCATTTATTTTTTATTTGTTATATGTATATATTGTTTCATGGGGCAAACATTAACGTAATATATTATTATTTTTGTAATGTTTTTTAATGAACAAAGCCCATTAATCTTAGTTTGTGTGGTAAGTATATTACACATATTACAGCGATGTAATGGAATATTACATACATATTACAATAATGCATTGGTGCCCTGTAAGATTTTTTCTACACATGTACACTAATGTAAGTAGCATGTTTACATATAATTAACTCAAAATATATATAAAGCCTAGAGAATGCAAGATTGGAATTATGCATGGTTACATTCACAGACCAACTGCCTGGGTACTGTCAAGCCTAGAGAATGCAAGATTGGAATTATGCATGGTTACATTCACACACCAGGACATATTTGTTACATCAATGTAACATGTATTATTATTTTGAATAATAGTTCTATTTTTTATTTATTTCAATGCAACACATAGTAGATCTACTGTAATTTTTTATTACGTACTTGTAATTGCTCGTTACATTGGTGTAACATACTAATAAGTAATTGTTAACGTTTTGATCAAAAAAACAAAATTTGAGCGCATTGATATTACACTATCAAATTTGAGTACATTGATATTAATGTAATCAACATATCAAATTATTTGAGCACATTGTAAACGATGCATCACATTAATTAATATGCATTACGATAATTATTATTACCGTAGGAAAGCAATTGAATGAAAGTAATGTAATTACAACGATGTAACTGTTACTGCAATGATCACAATTACAGTAACTTAAGTGTGTTACTACAGTGATCACAAGTTACCCACCGGTCAACATTTCAAACTTCTTTTTTTATCATAACCCTAATTTTGCTAACACCTTTTGTAATAGATTATTACACTAACTTTGTTCACGTAAAACCTACATTAGCATAATGTAATTGTAATGTCACTGGTGTAATTGATATATTTCATTACATTATGGTAAGTATGCTTTTTAAGCATGTTACAAATAAATTAAGGATGCTATTACATGGATTCCAATGTTGTAATTGATATCTTTGATTACATTACGGAAACTATGCCTTATAATACACTGCCGTAAGTAACAAATTACATTAATGTAATTAATATGATGTAATTGAATTACAGTAAGTATGTTTTAAATTAACGTAATTGTAATTACAGTGATGTAAATGAATTACAGTAATGTATGGTAATTTGTAATAGATTATTACACTAAATTAGTATTCGATATTACACTAAATTTGTTCACATAAAACCTACATTAGCGTAATGTAATTGTAATGTCAGTGGTGTAATTGATATATTTCATTACATTATGGTAAGTATGGTTTTTAATACACTGCAGTAAGTATGGTGTAATTGGATATCATACCGTAGTGTAATTTGTAGATTTACTTTACATAATTTAAGTGTGTTACAAATAAAATTAAGGATGAAATTACATTGATATCTTTGAATACATTACTAGAACTATGTTTTATAATACACTGCAGTAAGTAAAGAATTACATTAATGTAATGACGGTGATGTAATTGAATTACAGTATGTTTTACACTACCGTAATTGTAATTACATTGACGTAAATGAATTACAGTAGTGTATGCTAATTTGTATTCGAGAATAGGAAAAAAAATTGCTCTCGAGAATGCAGCCAGGTCATATGGCTTTAAATCACTCAATTCATGCACTTTGCCTACTGCTATAAATATTGCTCTTGAGAATGCAGTCAATCTTATATAGCATCGTTCATTTTTTTCATTTGAAAACATCCAATCAACCTGTTAAATGATAAACAAAGTAACTATTAACTTTACATAATGGTTATTATGAATGATAATAATTTAAGATTTGACATTTTTGTATTAATTCACTTACAAACACATGGTGTCCAAAAAAAACCGATATGGTGAACCTGGAGCACGTAGCTTTTCTTCCTCATTCAACACCGATGCCCAACAATTTATGATACCTCCATGTATGTCACTTCCGGGCGATAAAGATTTGAAATATCTGAGTTTCAGTGCAGTTGTTGTGCTTTCAAATACAAGCAGGGAGCTCTCTGCTTGTTAATTTAATATTATGAAATATATGTAGGAGCATTTTAGCTCAACTATGTGCGTTGCACTTAGGTATGAATTACATTAATGTAATTGTCACTGTAGTGCTGTAAATGATAACTTTTACATTACGGTAAGTACACTTTTTTAATACATTGCCAGTAAGTATGAAATTACATTAATGTAAGTGTCACGACTGTGCAAAAATTAATAAGTTTCGCTACTTTAAGCTAAGTATGGTTTTTACAGCGCTGCAATACGTACGGATTACATTAATGTAATTGCCACGGTAGTAATGTAATTGACTACAAACCATTTTACTGTATGTAAATTGTATTTAATTATTACACTAGCTATGTTCAGCAAGATTGTTACAATGATGGTAATCGTTACCCATTTCTTAGCATAATACCATAAAATCATAATGGCAATTGATTTGATAAAAAATAATACTTACTATGATGCTGAAAAAATCATATTTACTGTCATACAGTTGCCAATTTTACGTCGATGCAAATATATTTAACAACCGAAAATAATACCATAACAAGTTGCTTTTTGTTACATTACATTAGTTGCTTTTTGTTACATTACGAGAAGTGCAGTTCCTAGGTCATGTTATTAGCCCAGAAGGCATAATGGTGGACCCAGCTAAAATAGAAGCAGTAATGAAATGGAATCCTCCGAAAACACCAACGGAAGTTCGTAGCTTTCTCGGTTTAGCAGGTTATTACAGAAGATTTATTCAGGATTTTTCTAGGATTGCTACACCGTTGACAAAATTGACGAGGAAAGAAGTAAAATATGATTGGGGTCCAACTCAGGTCCAAGCTTTTGAAGAACTAAAGAAGAGGTTAACTGAAGCTCCTATTTTAACATTGCCGGATGGTAATGAAGACATATGCGTCTTATTTGGGCTTGGGTTGTGTCCTTATGCAAAGGGGAAAGGTAATAGCATATGCCTCAAGACAACTGAAAAACCACGAGGCTAATTATCCAACTCATGATTTGGAATTGGCTGCGGTGGTATTTGCTTTAAAAATTTGGAGGCATTATCTATACGGAGTGAAATGTACAATCTACACAGATCACAAAAGTTTAAAATACTTCTTTGAACAGAAGGACTTGAATATGAGACAAAGAAGATGGCTTGAACTGCTCAAAGATTATGACTGTGAGATTTTGTATCACCCGGGCAAGGCCAATGTTGTGGCTGATGCTCTAAGTCGCAAGACGGAACACCCTGCTATACGAGTTAAGTCTTATAGTTTGGTGATAATTCCAGATTTTCTGAATGAACTCAAAGATGCACAGAAGGAAGGATTAAAGGAAGAAAATGTTGGATTTGAAAGAATTTTTGGTCAAGTTAAGAATTTAGAAGAAAATGAACTTGGTGTTAAGATTCGATTTGGACGAATGTGGGTTCCACGAAACAGGGACATCAGGTCAAGGATTCTAGACGAAGCACATAAGTCACGTTACTCTATTCATCCTGGTGCAACGAAAATGGATCAAGACCTCCGAAAGGATTACTGGTGGCCATGTATGAAGTTTAATGTGATCAAGTACGTAAACAAATGTTTGACATGTGCGCAAGTAAAAGCTGAACATCAGAAACCTTATGGTTATGTGCAACCTCTAGAAGTCCCAGAATGGAAGTGGGAACATATCACCATGGATTTTATTACCAAGTTGCCTCTCACAGCGAAACGTCATGATACTATTTGGGTGATTGTAGACCGATTAACGAAAAGTGCTCATTTCTTGCCTATACGTGAGACTTATACATCAGAGAAACTGTCCGAATTATTCGTGAAAGAAATAATTACAAGACATGGAGTTCCAGTTTCTATAGTGTCAGATCGTGACACGCGATTCGTTTCAAGATTCTGGAAACAGTTTCATGAATCAATGGGCACAAGACTCAATATCAGCACTGCGTATCATCCTCAGACCGACGGACAGTCTGAAAGGACTATCCAAACTTTAGAGGATATGCTCAGAGCCTGTATTATTGATTTTGGTGGTAGCTGGGATGATCATTTACCATTAGTGGAATTCTCATACAACAACAGCTATCATGCTAGTATTGGCATGCCACCATATGAGGCGTTGTACGGACGGCATTGTAGGACACCGGTGTGTTGGGGAGGAGTAGGACAGAAAGAAGTGGGAAGTAAAGCTGCAGTAATTGATTTGACTGAAAAGCTCCGGTTAGTTAGAGCACGAATGAAAGCTGCACAGGATCGACAGAAGTCCTATGCTGATAAAAGACGGAGACCAATAGAGTTTGAAGTAGGTGATCAAGTACTGTTAAAATTTTCACCGTGGAAGGGAGTTATTCGATTCAGAAAAAGAGGAAAGCTGAGTCCGAGATTTATTGGACCTTTTCGAATAATAGCGCGAGTCGGTAAGGTAGCCTACCGACTAGATCTGCCAGATGAACTGAGTGGAATTCATCCGACATTTCACGTTTCACATCTGAGAAAATGTCTAGCAGATGATGTAGCATACGTGCCTTTAAATGATATTGAAGTTGATGAAAGGTTGAACTACATAGAAGAACCAGTTGCAATCGTTGATACGAAAGAGAAACAATTACGTAACAAGATGATTAGACTAGTTAAGGTTCAATGGAAACACCGAAAAGAATCCGAGGCTACATGGGAGGTTGAAGACGAGATGAAACGACTCTACCCACATTTGTTTGAAACGTAATAGGTTTCGAGGACGAAACCTATTGTAAGGAGGTAGATTTGTAACAACCGAAGACTTAGCACATTTGAACGTGCTTGAAATCCATGTGGATTTGATAAACGAATTATTACAGGATGATAGTATGTGAGAAATGGTGAACGTGGGTGAAAACCGTGCGCGAAACGGAGTTACGGATTGTCCGGAATCGCGAAACGAAGATAAATTCGAAAAGTGGAAAAATCTGGCCGCCCTACCCAATCCGCGCGGTACGCCCCACTTCGCTGTCTGGTGTGGGGCGATGCGCCCCGTGTCAGCAGATCGCAAAAATGGCTTAAAAAGTCAAGTTTCTTCTAGATATCACATTTCTTCTTCTTATCTTCGATGATCAGCCACCTCACCCACGAAAATCACCTTCCAATCCATAAACACCTCAATTTTGAAGCCTCTTAATCACATGGATCGCACCAAGGATCGTTAATACAAGTCCGGATCGTCTTTTTACGCACAGAACTTCGTTTGAAGAGGTAACGGTTCATTTTAACCTTCTAGATTGATTATGATTGATTAAATCTTGTTTCTGGATGTGATGATATAGTTAGGGTTGTTGATTATTGCCTAGACGATGGCTAGGATTGATTAGAAATGACAAACTTGAACTGTTAATGGGTAAATCCTTGTTTTGAGCCGTTGTAATGCCCGGTTTGCATGGAATCATAATAATGGTCATAATGATTTAAACCATTTGATTATGACAACGTAGGTGATTAGTTTGATTAATCCTTGACATACAACTAGAAACCCAGGTGTTTCAAATTAATCACAACCATTAACATACTCATTGGAACGATTATCTGAGGTTTGTGATAACAGGCAGATTAGTATGTTAAACATGGTTGTTAAACCTATTCTCATGCTACGTTGTGATATTTCATGATATCTGGGTAATCAATAACAAGGATTGATCATTTCTAAGCCATTAATATGTCTAGGAACCTGTTTTAGCGGTTCAATCAACAACATTAACTATTTGATTAATCCAAGATTTATTCTGACTAATCAAGTGTGTTATCAATCTAATATCGGTTTGATGACTATCAAAGCAATGTCATTGACATTGAACGTTCAGAAAGATTTAATCTGTAAGTTAAAGTATAGATAGTTAATTAAACGTAAACCAATGCAGAGTTATACTGTTAGTACCAGTTACGAGGGATCTTGATACAGTAAGACATCAGGTGAGTTCTTATAGCCCTGTTTTAAATGTTTTATCATTTTGGGCTGATATACATGTCATAAAGTTATTTTATGAAAATGATTGTTTTACCTGACTACGGTCGGATAAAAGAATATGTATGTTATAAAGTTATGGTATGAGAGTGATTTTAACCTGATTATGATCAGGTAAAGAAGGTTTTTAGATAAAGTATGTTTTCAGATAAAGAATGTTCGGAAATGAATAATGTTTTAAGTCCCGACTGCGGTTGAGAAGTAAATGACTTAAATAATATCAGCTGAGATGTAAAAAATGTTTTAAGACTCAACTACGGTTGAGAAGTTAATGATTTTAAGAGTCTCAGCTGAGATGTAAAGAATGTTTGAAGTCTCAACTGTGGTTGAGAAGAAAATGATTATTTTTGAAAGACATCGACTGAGGTCGAGAAGGAAATGGGGTTTTGAAATGCCAGCTGCGGTTGGGCAAAACCTGAGCACTGCGGTGCGAATCTGTTATGATTATGATGGTCTAAATGTTTTAAACCATGTTATGTATGAATGATGTATGTTAAGAAGTCTTGTAACGGTATGAGCCGTCAATTTCGGTTGATGGTTTAAGAAGTCCTGTGAAAGAACAAGCCTGTCGACTATGTGTCGCCAGTTGAGGAAGTCTTATACATGTATGAGCCTGTCAACTTCGGGTTGGCAGTTGAGATGTCTTGTATTTATACAAGCCTGTCGACTTCGGGTCGTCAGTTGAGGTGTCTTGTGTTGCACAAGCCTGTTGACTTCGGGTCAACAGTTGAGGCTAAGTTTCCTGTACAGGGAGATTGATGATATGAATATGTGTATGAAATGCAATTATGTTTGATGCAATGTATGTTATGTGTGGAATTATGTTATGTGATGATATAAATGAATAAAGATTTGTCTAAAAATGTAACTTAGAACTCACCAGCATAAAGCTGACTTGTTTTACGTGCATATCAGGTTAAATGGTATTGAGGAAAGAATAGCAGGAAGGCTCGAGGCATACCCTGAGAACTACCCTGGCATAATGTATGAATGTTTGTTTAGATATGTATAATATGTTATGTAATCACCTTAAATTCCGCTGATGTAATAAAGTAAATATGTTTTAAGGACTATGGGTTTGCTGGGTACCAACCGAGGGGACTCCCGGGATTCGGGGCCTCACACCCAAGCTTTTTGTTAACATCATTTTTGCATAATATAATGTAGATAAAACAACAAACAAATTTTTATTCACCACTAGAATCTAATATATAACTCTTCATCTTTAGTATATGTTTCCACTGTATATTTCTGTAACAAATTGCATACAACTACATTTATGGATTTATATGAACACTACAAACTTAGAACAAAAATGATGTAACATTGCAAATGCAAATGTTACATTACAGTACACGTAAAAAAAATAATACATGAAATTAAGTATTAAATTCATGTAATAAGCATGTTACATTGCTGTAAATGTGAAAAAAAGAATTAAACACTATGAATGTGAAACATAGGTTACATTGCAAAATTTAATAAAACTAAATCACATGCAAAATCAGTGAAAAATCTTCAACCATTGCAGTAACCTCATATTCTCGAATAGGCACAAAGTTCTAGTTTATTGGGTGATAATAGCTCCAGATTGGACACTTTACTCACCTTAACTAAGTAGTACATTGTTCTAATGTACATTTTACATTGCTGTGAATGAAAAAAAAATATTACATTGATGTGAATGAAACTATAATTTTACATTGATGTAACATGGTCATGACTTTAAATTAGAAGAAATTAAATAAAGCTATAAAAATTATGTACAAACAAACATTCTTATACTTAATTAACAGTTTAAACCATGTTCAATGTTTTTAATATGCATTTCCACAACAGTATTACATTAATGCAAGTGTTAATAAAACCATACTTTGAATCTTTTTCAACTTACAACTAGTTACATTCGTGTAACCATAAATACAAACTAGAAAGAATTTTTATTTTTGAAAACCTATTTTTAAATGGTCTAGAATTTTACCACTCATTTCCAACTTTGTGCATGTTCTCTTTCCTTTAAATTTATGGTTTTAACAAAAATTCTAGTTCAAATAAAAGAAACAACTAAAGAAGATAGTTGGAGGAAATAATCTTAGATCTTCTAACAAAATTTAAAGAAAAATAAAATATCAGTGATCAAGAAAAGGAAAAACATACCTTATTAATGGAGTAATCAAACCTTGGTTTCCCGAATAGATGATAATCGCTAATCGGAATGATCAAACGAGCAAGGTAGCAAATCTGAATAATCGAAAGACCATTGCCAACCGGAATAATCACTAATCATAATAATCAAACGAGCATGTAAGTAAACGAAATAATCGTTAATCAGAATGTAGATCTTCGTTACCAACATGGAAGCAAAGCCAATGGATCGAGCAAAAAGTGAATAGAATTCTTGCAACTATACATTGAAATTTTGAAAGATGAAGCAAAGTTCTTGGATTGAATTTGAAATGTGAATTTAGTAACCAGTGTTCTAAAATTTGAAGATTTTTGGTTAAAAAATTGGGAAAGGTGATTTGGTCAGGTGATTTGATGTGTGCTATTGAAACAAAAAGACTGAAATGCCCTTATTGTACCATAGTCTTTTTAAAACCCCATTTGTTTATTCTAGTTAAATCCCCACCATTAGATCAATTAGATAAAGTTGATCAAACGTCTCAGATTTAGTTAAACGGTTAACACATTAACATAGGGTTAACAAAGGATCTTTCCCCTATATATATATATATATATATATATATATATATATATATATATGGGATTGAATTTTTTATAACCATCATCTTTTGCTACAACTACATAACTATCATTCAATGGTTACTTTAAAAAGGTAAGTGTATAGGATCGTGCCATGTGTCAATTTATTTATCTTTAGTATGAAGGGTATTTAAAACATTTGTCATTTATGTAAAGTTTACCACCTTTTTTTAAACATTCATAACTTTTTTATAATATATTATTTTTTTAAAAAAATTGCACCATTATACTCGTCTCATTTTTCTCTTTAATTTCGTTATAGTCTCGACTAGTTTTTATTTTTTGATGTCATGTATTTACATCATTGTAACGAGCTTAACGATATCAAATTAATTAGAAATTTTTTCTAACAATGGTTAATTACAGTAATGTAACACAAAATGAAGTAATGTAACACAAAATGAAGTAATTTACAATTGCATAATTAACGGTGACATAACACATTATTTACAGTGATGTAATTTTCTCTTTAATTCCCGTTATAATGTTGACTACTTTTTTTAATTTTTTTTCTCATTGTCCATTATTAACGTCGATATAACGAGCATAAATATAACACATTATTTTGAATGTTTTTCTAACAATGATAAATTACAGTGATGTAATATAACATATTATTTTATTTTTCTCTAACAATGATAATTGTAATGATAAATTACAGTGATGTAATATAACACATTATTTTGATTTTTTTTCTAACAATGATAATTATAGTGATGTAATTTATCATTGTTCGAAAAACATTCAAACTAGTTTGTTGTATTTAGGCTCGTTACAAATTAGGGATGAGTAAAAAGCCAAAAAAACCGAACCGAAACCGAATTAACCGAAAAAACCGAACCGGAACCAAATTAACCGAAAAAACCGAACCGGAACCAAATTAACCGAAAAAACCGAAACCGAATTTTACGTCAATGTAAATTACATCACGATAAATTACGTCAATGCAAAATACATCACTGTAATTTATCATTTTTTAAAAAATTTCAAATAAATTTATTATATTTAAGCTCGTTACAATGATGTAAATATAGGACATCTAAAAAAAGTAAAAAAAATCAGTCGAGACTATAACGGAATTAAAGAAAAAAATGAGACGAATATTATGGTGCGATTTTTAAAAAAAATAATATATTATAAAAAAGTTATTAATGTTTAAAAAAAGGGGGGGAAAACTTATAAAGGTAAAATGACTATGATGCCCTTTTGAATATTTTAATGAAAAACTTATGTGTAAGTTTATGATTGGTTGAAATGTGTTATGTAGTTGTAACAAAAGATGAGGGTTATAAAAAATTCCATTCCCTATATATATATAGGGTGTAACATCTGTGCCGGAATCGTTACCAGAACAGTAATCTGTACAGCAACTTGTACAGTAACTCAGGTACGCTTCACGTGAAAACTAGATTATGCTATTGATACATTTTGATTTAACATGAAACTATTAAACGATTGTCTGAATCTGATTGAAACCTTAGGGTTTAACAGTTAGAAACATGTCAGACAACACAGTGTTGAAACACAGATACTTGATATGATACTATTGTGTATAAACGTATGTGAGGTTAACAAAACAAAACTTTAACGGTTATTGTTATGGAATGCTAAACAGACGAATTATTCGTATAGGTGACGATCTGTACGAATGATTCTGATAGTTTAACGATCTGAAATAATGACTGAACAATAGAAAACAAAAATCAGAAAGTGAAACGTAATAATAATATTTAAAACATTTCTATAAATAATCACCCTCTTAATATTTAAAATAAAGTTCTTCCTAATTAATTTCGTAGAAACACGCGTTTCAATCCGGAAACGCAACGGAGACGAAAACCGAGCAACCGAAACGAACCCGAATACCCTCAGGGTATTTAAAGTCTCAAATGAGACTTTCATCTCATTTTCACACAATCCTTTCTCTCTCTAACTCTCATTCCCGTCACCTTCCTCTCACTAGAAGATCAAGACTTCAAACCTTCGTATCTCACTCGTTTGGAGACGAAATCGCGCATTCTTGGTGTCCACGCGTAGCTAGGAACGAGATCTACACAAAAGTACAACCGATCTATGAGTTCGTCCAGCCGATTTTGAGGTAATGATGCTTAAAGATTCGGATTTATAGGGTTTTGTGTGTTTGTGTGTTCGACCCAAGCTTAAAAACCGGCCGTAGATCCTACCCTTCTAACCCACAACCTTTCAAGGACTTGTTTACATCTAACTCCAGCATAAGAATGGTCAAATCGAGGGATAGAGGCTGCGTAATAGTGATGAGAATGTTCAGGTTCGTGGGAAACCATAACCGGTCGAACCACATCCACTTTGGCCGAACCATTTTTACTCAGCCGAACCCTATGGCTGGCGAACCATGCAGCCTAGGGACGAACCTTCTTCCCTTTTTGGCGAACTTGCTGTGCCCTTGGCGAACCCTGTTCTGTTCATGCCACAGCCGAACCCTTCGCCCAGGTAGCAACCGAACCCTTGTGACATGAACGAACCTCCCATGCACGAACCATGTATGAAGGAGGCGAACCCCCAGCGAAACTACAGGTCACGAGCCATCCCCATCAGCCGAACCCTAAGGACAAGGCCGGCGAACCTTTGCTATTAGGTTCGCTGGATATTGGGCCAGCATCTTCGACGGATGTAACTCAAAAGAATTAGGGACCATAATGTTCAATTAGGCCACAAACCATGTAACCCACGTGACCCTAACCGGCCCCACTCTATATTTATGGCCCACATTTTACTAAGCTTAGCCCAATAGTAGGCCCAAACAGAAGGCCATAAGCCATTTATCAGGCCCAATGATTTTCGGCCCATACATGTGCAGATGGCCCATAACCTTAGACGAAGCCCATAAATTTCACACATGGTCCAGTCACATTCGGCCCAGGTGGTGATCTCAGCCCACAACACGTGAACTAGTAGAATAAAACTATCATGGCCCAACATCATCATTTCGGCCCATTACCAATACACCTAGTCGGCCCAATCTATTAGTAAACCAGCCCAAATCGTTTGTTCTTTGTCTCAAGTTAGATAACTTATTTCTCGATTGGATCAAGTCATAAAGCCCATTTGTTATGGTCCAACTCAATTATCTTCCGGCCCATGACAATAAAATAAAAGACATAACACATTGACAATTTAACTTTGATAACATGTATGGAGTTTGAGCAATTTACTATAAGGATGGTTATGGATTTAGAAACCAAAGCTCTTGAACAAGAATGTGACATAATCTATGTGTCACTAAAATCTTTAATAAACAAAAGGAGGCCGAAAGACGATATAGACTTATAGTGTTAGCCAAATTCAGGGCTAACACTAATACTTACACACGCGCGCGTTAATTACAAACTTATACTCATAAACTACAACATTATGAAATCAATACAGGATAGTGAACATTACAACAAGTACAAACAAAGAGCGCGTGCATTCTTGTTTTGAACTTAGTCAACCGCTACAAACACAAGGTGAGTTCATTTGTCCCTTTTTTAAATGTATTTGTTTTACTTCGGGACTGAGAAGCATGTTAAACATTTTCACAAAATCATTGAAATGTTATCTAATGCTTTAAACATAAACTTGATACTTATGTTGAAACTTATTTGTGAAACTTAGTAATCATTGAAAAGCAATAGACTTGAAACATATACACTGAACTTGATGCTTATAATTGGGGGAAAACTTAATACCTTAAACATGAGACTTGAGGTCTATACTTGTGAAACGTTATACTTTAAACATGAGACTTGAGGTCTATACTTGTGAAACGTTATACTTAAAATATGAGACTTGAGGTCTTTACGTGTGAAACTTTATACTTTAAACATGAGACTGGAGGTCTATACTTGCGAATCTTTAGACTTTAAACATGAGACTGGAGGTCTATACTTGTGAATCTTTATACTTTAAACATGAGACTTGAGGTCTTTACGTGTGAAACTTTATACTTTAAACATGAGACTGGAGGTCTATACTTGCGAATCTTTAGACTTTAAACATGAGATTGGAGGTCTATACTTGTGAATCTTTATACTTTAAACACGAGACTTGAGGTCAATACTTGTGAACCTTTATACTCTAAACATGTGACTAGAGGTTTATACTTGTGAAACTTTATACTTTAAACATGAGATTTGATGCAACTTATGGGATTTATGATGAAACAATGTGTGAACACTAGAAACTATATACTTGAGGCTTACATTATAGATTTGAAGCCTAAACTTTATAAACCCTTATGATATAAACTCAATACTTAAACTTTGAGCCACATACTTATGTTATAAGTTATGTGCTTAAACTATGCAATTGTGGTGTAACTTATAAACTCTATGTTTAACTATATACAAAATCCTAAGGCTTTGACAATGCTTTTAATAAACACTAATGCTTTATACAATTATTTTACAAAGTTAATGTTCTACACCTTTAATAAAGTATCAATTACTTTACACTTACAATGATTTGCTTAAACTTAACTGGAAACATATATTATTAGAAATACTTCTATACTTGAGATGCCTGCAACCCTTGGATGCTTAATACACTTAGAATACTTGAAACATGTGGACGCTTGATACTTGGGGGATACTTGAATGCTTGAATGCATGATATACTTTGGATACATGAACATTTGAAATGCTTGATACATTTGGATGCTTGAACACTTGAATGCTCAAAGCATTGGAATGCTTAAACAAAGGACTGATTGACCGACGCGTGTTGACCTGTGTGTCAACCCCTACTAGTCATCAGTGAAACTATATGAATGCTTGAGACTTGCATGCATAAACTTTTGGACATTGTAAGACAGACTGTTGGCCGCCGCGTGTTGACCTGTGTGTCAACCCCTACTAGTCATCAGTGTTCTTATTTGTCAGAGTCATGTAAGACAGACTGATTGGCCGCCGCGTGTTGACCTGTGTGTCAACCCCTACTAGTCATTCAGTGTTCTTATTGATTCAGCCATGGTTATGATAAGTGACTAGAATGATTGGGTTCTTCTAGTTGACTTTGTGTTAACTTGAAGGTTCCTTTATCAGAACATGTCACAAGTCATATTTAGGATCATTATGGACGGATGTTGAACTCCTAAGGGTTTTCAACTGTCCATAATGGTGCCTCTCAAACTTGATACTCAGATGCTATTTTGTGCGTGTTGAAGGGTAGGTAAGACGCTTAATTATCATTAACATCAATGTCCTATGCGGCTTAGTATGTGGTGGGACGGCGTCTGGGCGGGTTGTAGGCTCGACTCAGGGGTATGCCCTATATATAAGCATACCGAGTTGGATGATACAAGTGGTGTTAATGAGATTAAGGTCGTTACCTAGGGGGAAACATGAATGTTTTTGGATCAATACATAATCTTTTAAACACGATGCTTTTAGACTAATATTGAAGCTAATACATACAAATGCTATAGACTTGAAAACTTTGAAACAGAAAACTAAAGCTAGGATGAAGGAGGAATCAAATGGTAGGTGGAATGCTTAATTATCATTAATAACAATGTCCTATGCGACTTAGTATGTGGTGGGACGGCGTCTGGGCGGGTTGTAGGCTCGACTCAAGGGTATGCCCTATATATAAGCATACCGAGTTGGATGATACATGTGTTATTAATGAGGTTAAGGTTTTACTAAAGAGGTTTGCAAAAGCTATTTTACAATTATCAAAACTATATGAACTCACCAACCATTGTGTTGACTTTGTTTTCTTACGTGCTTTCTCAGGTGACGCACTGGATTAAGCTAAGAATCAAGATTGCATACTAGGATGACCAGACATAGATCCTAGTTGACTTTTGAAGAAGCACATCTTTTGAGATCAATACAAATATCTCTTGATATCATTTACAGATACAAGATAAATATATTTGATTCTTTTGGATAGGTTTACTTAGTTAAATTACTAAACATTGACATTTGTAATTTAACTTTGTAATCCTAGTTTATATGTTATTGTGCTAAATTATTCTTAACATTGATGCTATGTAAACAATCTGATCATCTTGATTATCACTCACGATATCACGCCCCGGGAACCTTCCGCCCGACGGGGACTCCGATCCAACCCCGCCGGCTCGGGGTGTGACATAGGGGAAGAATATTTTGGAAACCCACTTAAGTTGAAGAAACTTTGGAATCTTTGAAAAAAATAATGTAAACAAACCCAAAAAAAAAAAATTTTATAGTTTTGTAACATCATTAGGGTCATTTTTATAAAAAAATGAAAAAAGCGCCGAGCCATTTTTTTTAAAAAATTAATTTGTCGACGATGTAACAAAGACGTAACACAGCTGTAACACAGAGGTAACACGATGTACACAGTTGTACAGCTGTGTTACGTCTTTGTTACATCGTCGACAAATTATTTTTTTTTAAAAAATGGCTTGGCGCTTTTTTCATTTTTTTTTATAAAATTGACCCTAATTATGTTATAAAACTATAAAAAAAATAAAAATTTTTTGGGTTTGTTTACATTGTTTTTTTCAAAGTTTTCAAAGTTTCTACAACTCAAGTGGGTTTCCAATTTATACATGCCCTATATATATATATATATATATATATATATATATATCATTTAATTAAATAAGTGTTTATTTATATTTATAATTATCTTTATATATGAAATTATGAAAAATATAATAAAAATTACATATATTATGTTATATACAAAAAATATAGTTATAATATATTCAAAATTAATAATAAAATTAAATTAATTATTTAACTAAATTCTGAACGAGCAGAGCTCGAGCTAGTAAATTTTCTAATAATTCGAGCTCAAGCTTTAGAAATAAAACTTTAAACAAGCAGAGCTCAAGCTCTCTTAAATATTAACATGCCTAGCGCGCTCAAGCCTTGACAAGCTTGGGCTCGACTCGTTCACCCCTAGTTAGAAGGCATTGGTTGAAGGTGATGATGGTTGAAAAAGAAAATGATCAATTGGATTATTTAGGTACACATATATATGATATGTATAATAGTCTAAAAATTGAGAATTTCTTTCTAAAGTTAACATAATTTGACAAAGATCATTTTCAAGAATTATTGACTGATATTATCTGACTATATAAACAAATGTTGAAGTGGTAGAAAATGAGCCAGCAAATTGCAACAATGATCATCTTAGGAAATGTTTGGTTTATTAAGTATACAATGATCAATTTAAGAAATTTTTGGTACATTAAGTAGAGTAGTACATTTGAATTATTCGGACTCTATTTAAAGATTAATTGTTAAGAAATTGTTTAATTCAAATTGTTCTTTTCTTTAAACAAACAGTGAAAGCCATAAATATAAAAAACAAATAATATAATAGAAATCCTTATTTAAAAAATTAAAAAAATAATAATTATTAAACTTATATTTATAGTGACAACATGTCATCGGCAAAAGAAAAATAAAAAATATGATATAACATTATAAAGACGAAATGTTGTCGTTATATGCAAACTTAATTATATAACTTATTTTAGTTTTATATATTATATTTTCTTATTTAATTAGTTATTGATACAATATATATTTCTTTCTAAAGATAATCAAAAAAATAATTTTTTGATAGATAGAAAAATATATAAAATATGAAAAGTTAAAATTTAATTTCGTTATATGCACACTTAATTAAATAACTTATTTTAAGTTTATATATTATGCTTTCTTATTTAATTAATTATTGATACAATATATATTTCTTTCTAAAGATAATCAAAAAAATGTATTTTTGATACATAGAAAAATATATAAAATATGAAAAGTTAAAATTTAATTTCGCTATAACGACGACATGTCGTCGCTACAGGTGTGTAGATCATAATTAATATATACAAATTTCTACAATTATGAAAAAGTCAATTTAACAATGACAATATGATATGTTGCCATAAGTTTCATTATTTTTAAAATTCTGAATTTTTTTGGCTTGATAAATATGCAGGAAGAATTGAAACTTTAAGCAACGATGTAACTTCACAATAAATAAAATGGATTTTTTTTCCTCATGCATTATATATTTGCTGGTTAAAAAAAATCAAAAAATTATTATATTTTTTCTGTAGCGACGACATGTCATCACAATCAATAAAACGGATTTTTTTTCCTCTCTTGCATTAAATATCACTAATTAAAAAAATAAAAAACTAAATATATTTTTATTGTAGAGATGGTCTTTTTCTCGGTTGACCTACTTATTATATATTTACACGTGTCAAGAAAAATAAAAAAATAATCAATTTATAGCGACGATTTTTGTAGTCTTTGTCGGTGTTGTCACTCCAAACATGTTTTCTTGTAGTTGGATTTTAGCAACATCAACGTGCTCATCTCACTTCTCTTCATACTGCCAACATAGACGTATAATTAAGAAAATGATGTGATACAAAATAAGAAAGAATTATAAGTAGTTGTTGGAGGGATCAGATCACAATGCAACTGTGTAGATGCAAAGTATTATAAGTAGTGGTGGGTCTAGGAATTTTTTTTAGTATGTTCATTATTTTAAGAAAGGTCAATTAAATAAAAGTATAAAACCAAACAAAAAAAATATCCAGATCGGATAATATGAATAAAACCCTAAGTCCCGCCTTTGTATTTTAAGCAACTTAACAAAAAACCTGGAAAAAAAAACGTATACAAGACTCGAACCCATGATCTATTGGTTGAAATCCTGATTCTATACCACTAGACTACTTGTAAAATTATACATTCAAGATTCACCTCTAAAATATATGAGTTCACCCTATTGTTTTACACTTTCGAATTTTTTTTCCTACTAAGGATCCGAACCACGGTGGGTTTCGGTGAACCCACATGCATGCATATAGATCCGCCCATGATTATAAGTAGTTGTTGGAGGGATCATATCAGATGTGTTCTTTTATTTGATATTTTCCTATACACACACAAAGGATAATTTAAAAACTGTGTAAAATTCAAATTTTTTTCTTTTTTGTTTAGTTATTTAATATATGTTATTATAAAAAAATAAAAATAAAAAATAAGTATGAGTATTTGGTACACTCGTATTAATGAATGACGTTTTTACAATGTCTAACAATAAAATTAAATATGTAACAAGCACATATAATTTTTTTTATTTTTTTATTTTCTTATATATAACAATATATTATATACCTAAACAAAAAAAAATGAATGTTACACTGTGTTTTCACTGGTTTTCTCAACTCAATCGAGTGAGTTTTCAATTTATCCTTCCAACATATATAGTGTTATCCAAAATGCTTGTCGCTCGCTTGGAAATCGCTTGAAAAAAGCTCATTCGAATTTCGCTTGGTTTAAAACGAGCCGAGCACGAGCCAAGGTAAGCTCGCTCGCCACTCGCTCAGATATCCTTATTTGGTTCGTTCGGTTGGCTCGCTTGTTTTGGCTTGTTTAAGTATAATTAAATTATATATATTGAGTAATATTAAAAAAATTATTAACACTAAAATGTTACACGTTTCAACAATGAATGATAATGTTGTTATATTCGAACTAATTAATAATAATGTTGATAATTTATTCAAATATTTTGAACCTTTTTATGTTTTCATTATTCGTACTATGACAATTTGTAATTTATGAAATTTACTTTTGTTTTGGATTTGTATATTAATAAACTTATTGTTTTTTAATTATTGAATTTAGAATTGATATAAATCTTTTAAATTTGCATTAAATTTTATTTTGAAACCGAGTCAAAGCAAATCAAGCCGAGCCGCTCAGTTTGTAAACGAGCCGAGCACTAGCATACCCTCGCTCAGTTTGGTTCGGATCGGCTCGTGAACAACCTAAACATATACACACACTCAAATCACTACAAATCATGTGTTTTTTGTCTATAAATCTATTGCTTTAAATTAATTAAATTTGAAATGGGTGACGGGTCAAAACAACTTGTGTATGTATATATAGTTGTTCACATGGGAAATTAATATTCGTTTATTTGATAGGTGACATTGCTATGTGATTAAAGTTTTTTGAAAGTTTAATATGCAAGTTTAAGTTCTTTCATTGAATTTACTATTTAGTGCACACCTAACATTGTTAATTTAATGTGTAAATAATTAGTTTTTTTCGCATTTTCATCTCTTATTGACCTTTTCCAACTCATTTTTTATCTTATGATTTGTGACATTTGTTATCTAACATTAGGTGCAGTCATGAGAATTAAGATGCTCAGGACGAACTGAAAAAAAAGGCCTCTAGCAAATACAAATATTATAGCAGGGGTGTTCAAAAAAAGGGAAACCGGACGGTGTTCGTAACTGAAAAAACTGAATTATGTTCCTAACTATATCCAAATTCAAATTTAAATTTCTTATTTTATTAATAATATATAAGCTAGACTTCGATTTGGTTTTTAACCGGTTTATTTGGTTGAATTCGGTTCCTACCTATTAATTTGGTTTTTAATCAGCTTATTCGATTTGTTCGGTATTAACCAAAACCAAACCGTACCACTTCCCGAATTCGGTTAGGTTTTCATATAGGGAAAAAAATGGAAAACGGATTAAACCGAACCAATGAACACCCTTATGTTAAAGGGCATGATTTTCTATACTTAAAAATGAATTGTTTTTTGTACCTATTAAATCACGTGTATATAAATAGTTCTTTTAGTTATCTGTAACTTGCTGGTTCTCGTTTGAATGAATTTCTATATATAGGTATATTTCCAAAAAATTATGTCCCCAAAAAATGGACCCGAGACGGAGGTCGGGTTTGTCCCTCCTGAAGCCACCCCTGTCTAACATGTTTTGATTTTAAACCTTATGACTTTGACTTTACTAAAATTTTATAGCTTTTTGACTTTACCGATCGAACCTGAATTTTCATTAAAGATTACACATAATTTCGAGACTTGGCAGTTATTATAATTAAAACATAGGTTTCTCTAATACAGGTGGTTACTAAAAGTTGATATTTTATTATAACTAGGTTTATTCCCCGGCACGTTGCGGCAGGTTATCACACACACACTCTCGAGAACGGGTATTATATATCATTTGCAGAAGCATAAGTTGCATAGCAAAATCAAATCTTTTATCACGAACTAAACCCTAAACCCCAAATTTAAAACTTAAACCAACAAAAACCCAAATCTCTAAGCAAGTATCTCAAATTTAATGAAAACCCAAATATATAAGCAAATATCTCAAATTTAATACACTCATGTCTATTTACTAATTTTCAAAGTTAAAAAAACCTTCTGGTAAGCCAAGTCTAAATTTTCAAAACGTCGCAACATGGATCAGACACATATACACTATGCATTACTCTATATATAGGGATTGTATCCTATGAAATCCGATCCTAAAGAGAAAACCCTTAACCCTATCTGGGTGTATATTTGGAGTTTTAAAAAATAAATATGTGGTCCACATTAAACCACATTTGTTTATTCAAACTCAATTTTTTATTCAGGTTTAACGTGAACCACATATTTTTTTTCAAGATTCCAAATAAATGGATTCGATAAGGTTTAATGGTTTTCTCTTTAAAATCGGGTTTTACACGATACAAACCATATATATAGTATTCAATATTATACATACATACATACATACACACATACATACATACATACATACATACATACATACATACATACATACATACATACATACATACATACATACATACATACATACATACATACATACATACATACATACAAACATACACACACACACACACATACATATATATATATGAGCATGGGACCCACACAATATTATATATATATATTAATTATTTGTTTTTCATGCCTTATAATACTATATAAACACACACATTAATTTTTAAAACATTTAAGCATGAAGTAATAATATAAACACATTAAAGTTTACGTACTATTCCTTTTGTTTACATTTACATTTTAATATATATAGTAATTAAAAATTATTTTATGCTGATCATTTAAAATAATAAAAATACGTTTTTTTATAATGACAGATGATCTCAACGTGTGAACAACCGTTATCGGGCCAGGACACCAAGGTCTGGTTACCTGATCGTCATAAGATCATACCCACTAGATAAACGAGAACCGGATAAACCTGTAAACTCACTAGATCAACTTTACATTCGTTGTTTAATAAATCATTTGGTTAACCCATGTAATACATAAACAACGTTTAGGATTTTAAACATTCTCACCGATGAAAAATATACCTTACTGGCAATTGAGACTTTCATGAGGTAATTTTGTATCATAATTTATTTAACTTTTTTGCTCTTTTTTTTAACTTTTTGCTATTTTATTTAACACGTGTAATAAATTGGTTTCTAGTATAGTCTTTAAATATATCATGTTAACTCCTATAATTCATAATATATTGTTCCTGAATCAATATGATGTTATTCATGACATCACATTGCTATTGTTCTTGTTTTCTTTTATTACTTTTAGAATATGAGTTTTATATAAAAATCCTAGATGTAAATTTGTGACAGTACACATTCTTATATGTATTTGTAAGTAAATTATATCAAACCGAGTTGGCGTGATGTTGTACAAGCAGTGACGAAGCTTAAACATTTTGAAAGAAGGGCGGAAATTTACAGGGCCGATAATACATGATATTTTTTTAAACGAGGGGGCAAAACCAATATTTATAACAAAAAATAACATTTCGGCCGAAAAATTAACATTGCAGACGGAAAAAGAGAGGGCGACACTCCTCGACAACCGGAAATCATGACCAAGTGTTCCTCGGCAAAACCCGAACCCGGTTTTCCTTTCCATGACAACATGAAGCGACCACGATCTGTCGGCAACTCCCAACATCTAATTCCCTATGCTTAGCAACAATTATGAATCCCTCGGTAATTAGCTTAGTTGATCAACAACAACTAAGAGTTCACCGTCGTTGATGAAGCTTTATTAGGACCGGGGAGCGATTACCCCCTCTTTTTCCATTTGTAATGTTAATTTTTCAGCCGAAAGATTAATTTTAGTTAAATATAGTTGTTTTACCCCCCCCCCCCCCCCCCCCCCCAACTTCAAAAAACTAACATATATTCTATGGCCGGAAATTTCTGCCCCCTTTTCAAAACGTTCAAGCTCCGCAACTGTTCGCGGTAACCTTCCAAGCATTTGATGCCTTGACCCTCAATCCTCATAACAATGGCATATGACCAAATCCTCTCGGGATCGGGGCACCTCCTTCGGCTAGGGGTGTAGCTTTCTTAAGACTTTGACCCCCTGTTTTTTCGTATATTAGTGTAAATTCCCCGATACGTGGTGTAAAATTTTTTAAAAACCTTTATTTTGCCCCTTGAAAAAAAAATTATTTCGCCCCTCCTGGGATTATGGTCAAACTTCGCCACTGCCTTCGGCCACTCGTCTCGCCCACCACCGATCACGATCAAACTTGCCCAAACACTTCTCGGCACCTCACACCCGTTCCTCGGTCACTTGGCAGTCGTGACCCAAACTCCCTGACACTTGATTTGGTCATTCGACTAGCCAGGCCACCCGCATCATGACACCCAACTAGCCTCCTAGCCCCCCTAAATTTTTTTAATTTCATATTTGCTTAACTATTATTCATTAGTTATTACTTTTTTTAACTAAATAAACAAGATCTACATTTTATTTTATTTACATGAAATGGTTTGTTAAACATAACCATTTATTAAGCAACTGTAGCTGAGGATTCCTTGATGCCTTCTGTTTCGCTGCACACCATTCTGGCGTGGTCGTGGCCCTCATTTCTTGTAAGTTGTTGAATTGTGAGACACACACAATCGAATTTGATTTTATGCGAATTGTTGGAATACTTTTACAGGCTCAATAACACACATATATAAGCAGGGCCGGCCATGAGAAAGGGCGAGGTGGATGACCGCCCCGCGCCTGGCGTTTTTAGGGCCCAAAATTTTTAGAAAAGTTATATGTTATTAAAAAAAATTATAAAACCTTGGGCCAACAAGTTTGATATAATGAAAATAGTTTAATTGGTAATGGATTACAATTAAAAAAAGCCTCACATATTTAAAAATATATTCGGTTTTATTAACTTTCTCACAAATTGGTTTTACTTTTCACTCTTCCAATTCACTGCAGACGTGCTCCAACAGCCGGACAACTCCGCCCCTCCAGTCCCACCTTCCAAATTCAACAAAGCGGATCCACTTCAGCCTCCACTGCTTCAATTGTACAGCTACGAGCCACTAAGCACAACCTCGATTGCAGTCTCTAACGAGCCATGCATTGAAGTATGGAGAACAATCAGATATTGATGCAGATGAATTTTATTTGGATTTGAAATTGTTTGAGATATTTTTGTGTGATAAAATTATCACCCTTTTTAACGCTATAAAAAGTTGAACCAGCTTGGGTTTTTTCCTAATGCATTAATTGCTTATAAAGTTTTGTTGAATATTCCGGTAATTGTGGCATTAGTAGAAATAAGATTTTCTAAGTTGAAGTTGAAGTCTTATTTACGATCGTCAATGTCACAAGACCGACTTAATGGATTGGCAATTATTTCTATTGAGAACGACATCTTAGACAACGTGGATACCAAATAAATGAATGAGACTTTTGTTTCAAAAAATGCTCGGAGAGCCTCACGGTTTACTTAAGTATTTAAATATATTATTATGCTACAACATGGTTTTGTTAATTTTTTTAACAAATATATTCATATTATTAACTTTTTATATATAAATTACCAAGTTAATTTTTTTAAGAGGGGCCCATTTTTTCTCGCCCCAGGCCACCGGATTTTTTTTATTCTTGGGGCCGGCCCTGTATATAAGCTTCGGATTTGGCGGTGTTTCTTAAGTATCATTAGACATTTTATTAACTGTAAATACAATGAATTAACTTAGGGCTTTTTTATTTGGACACCCCACTTTTTTATTTTAACACCCATGCGGGCCAAGACAGGTCGTACTGGGCAGTACGGCTCGTATTGAGTACAGACAAACATTCCAGGGAATTCCTTGGAATCAGTGAAACATTCTGTTGAACGGGCCGTACTGACCAGTATGGCCCGTCTTGGCCTTGAGTTATTTTTCCAAGCCATTTTGGGTTTCAAGCAGTTTTGATATCACTTGATACGGCACGTACTGGTCAGTACGGGCCGTCTTGACGTTTTTTATTTTATTTAAACTTAATTTACGTATTTAAATAATTTTTAACGATATACGTTTAGTACGTGAATTATTTGAATGATATAAGTTATTTATTTTATTTAAACTTAATTTACGTATTTAAATAATTTTTAACGATATACGTTTAGTACGTGAATTATTTGAACGATATACGGCTATTATGTTAATTAAACGTCATAATGTTGTTACGTTATAATTTTTAACGATATTGATTATTTACGAAATCGTTTTAACTAAATATTTCATTTTATAATTAGTTTGTTTACGTTAATTTAAATAATTTAAACGATATAAGTTTGTCGCGCAAATATTAAACAACACAAATAGAAACAATACAAATGCAGAAAGAAACATACTTATATACACATCATAAGTTTATATACAAGGAAACAAAATACAAAAATACAAAACTAACTACGATCAGGATGGTCCAGCGGACGATCTGTCGTCTGCGTAGACGCGTGGCTCCGGGAACAGTGGAAGCTGTGACCCGTCCCGTCGCGCATGCTCTGACGCAGCCGTCCACTGGACCAAATCCTCATAACGATCGAGCTGTCGCTCGACGCGTGCCTCCCAGGCGGCCCGACGACGATCGGCCTCAGCCATCTGCTGAGCCGTCTCGTCGCACCGGGCGGCAATCTGGTGCAACAACGCCTCGAGTGGCTCAGTCAGGCGCACCGCACGGTAAACGTGCGGTGGATGCTGCGGCGGCTCCTCCTCGCTCGCCGGTGATTGAACCGGCTCCTCCCAAATCGGCTCGGGGTTCGGGATCGCACCACCTTCCTGCTGCTCCGGCACGACGACGACCTGGACGGGCTGAAACGGTCGGCCGTTCGATCCAATAAACCGCAATCCCAGACCCGGGATGTCGGCGGCAAGTTTCATGCTTATGATCGTCCGACGATCGAGCTTACGAGGCTCGATCGCCGGCAGATCATCAAGCATGTCAACCATGCCTCTGCTGCGAGCGATGTGGGTGACAAAGGCGCCACCCCAAAATGTACCGCACTCCTGTCGGTGGTAGAAGGAGGCGTAGTATAACGCAAAACACCGTGCCAGGTTGCACGGCCTGCCAGCAATGAGTGAGTGAAGATAAAACAGATCGATCGTCGTCACCCACTCCTGGCTCTGGCCACGACCTGAGATGGTCGTCACGATGCAGCAGTGGATGTAACGAATCAAAGGATCTCTGATCATCGTCGCCCGTACTCGGTGGCCGGTGAACGACGTATCAGATATCTGGGCCCACCAGGCCTTCATAACCCCATCCTCCCCCTGCGTCAACCCCTGTGTGAAGACGTCACGAACGGTCTCCGGCTCATAATAGATGCTTAAGTGCACGGCAAACCGCTCGATCGGCATCTCGAAGTGTTGTCCACCTAAGAAGAACTCAATATCTGGAGGAAGCTCCTCGTCATCCTCCTCCCGAACTGCTGCCTGGTGAGCTCTATATCTAAATATGGATAGAAACTCCACAGTGATCAGCCGGTAGGTGGGCAGCTCCACGAGCCCGAATAGGCGAGTCCACGGCGTGTCCTCGCCGAGGATGGCTCTCGCACGCACTGCATCCCCGGCATCTGCAAGAACATTCCAATCTATACAACGTGGGGTCGCCACGCTCATCCAAAGAATCCGACGGCACCTCATCGCTGCCGCCGACGCTAGCTCGAACTGTTCTAACTTTATTTTTTTTTTAAAAAAAATTCACAAAAAATTCATTTCTATTACATTTCGTTAAATAATTTGTTTTTTTACATTTACACGTCTATGTAGTCGACCAACTTATTTTCATCTATAAATCTTCGATATTCTTGCAGCCTGTCATGATATACGAACTCCCAGTCGGATGCGGCATCATTTCGGTAACGTTTCCAAATAGGATTTACCGTTGGCATTGGATAATATCCTTGTAAGGTAACATTAATGAAATGGACGCCAAGATGAACTACTAATACAACGTTATGTCGCAGCAAACTATTAGCAGATGTCCACAAAGGAAAAATGGTTTGGGGACCTCGATTGCTGAAAAGGTGAACGATTACGCCAAATCTTTAAGCAATTACTAAACTTGTGTGAGGCATAAACATCCAATGTTCGGCAGGAGCAGGTGCAATTTGTTGCCAATTTATTGTGTTGCGTAGTACATCATAAGATCCTGGGTCGTAGGAGTTAAACAAATATCTGTACAGATCTGCGTTGAAATCCAACTCATGCAAGAGTTGTTGTCGAATAAATTGTCACACCCCCACCTCTCGTCACCTGAGAATGATATCATCAAATGGGTAGCGGAAGCATAGTGGTGATGTCTCAGAGCATGAGGGGTGACTTACTTGATCCGGTATCATCATAGCACACAAATTACGAAAAGTAAAACTTACATTACAAGGTTCGTGGTTACAAATATTATTACAGTTTATACATTTTACAATTTATTTAATTACAGTTGTTGCTAGTGCTGTGAGTGCATCCTCACCGTTGTCCTTGATTGCCTGCAAAAGTTTTAGTTTCGAAAACATCAGCACAAAGCTGGTGAGTTCATACAGTTTAGTTAAATCATATGATATGACAGTTAAGTTCAAATACATGTTCACAGTTCCGGATAACCATGGGACCCGTATCTAGTTCCTTTCGGACGATATGTTCAGTTCTCGATATTACCCGTCGGTAAATATCTTATTGCCTCATTATCTTAATGTCTATCACACCATTAAGAAGTTCAGGAAACAGATAACAAACATTCACACCAGGGGAGATGCAATCCTCCCAGTGAATGGGGTGTCAACCGATAGTACTATCAATGTTTTCTGCTCGGCCACACATGGGTTCACTAGATACAGTTCAAGAATGAGGACTTTGATATCATGATAGAGATACTAACGGCAACAATCCCATGAAATCCACAAATTCAGTTAATCACATGAAATCACGCAGATAACAGTGACACATATCATATGATCGAGAAAAGTTTAGCAGTTATACCCCGATGTTTATAAAACATTAAAAGAACAGGGGTGATACGAAACTCACCTGATGATATAAGGTAGCAAAATCTCTCCAATCTAACAACAAAGAGATGATTCTGCATTTAATTATATTTAATAAGTTATTTTTGTTCTAGTTTACTGATTAGATCTTTCTGAACGTTCAATGTCAAAGACATTTCTTAATAAATCATCAACTCGATATTAATTATATCATTAACCAATTTAAGGTTATATCATACAATGTATGATAATGTAGGAATTTACATTGCATTAGATTCCTGATATAAAGTTGATAACTCTCCTGATTAATCTAAATAATCTCGGATTAATCAAATAGTTAATATTGTTGATTATAATATTAAGACAATTTTTAGATGATTTAATGGCTTAGAAATGATTAATCCTTGTTATTGATTACCCAAATATCATGAAATATCACAATGTAGCATCAGAATAGGTGAAATAACCAGATTTAACATACTAATCTGACTGTTATCACAAACATCAGATAATCATTCCAATGAGTATGTTAATGATTATGATTAGTTTGAAACACTTGGATTTAACCTTTGCATTTCAAAGATTAATCAAACTAATCACCTACATTGTCATAATCAAATGGTTTAAACCATTATAATCATATGTATGATTTCATGCAAACCGGGCATTACAACAGATCAAAACAAGGATTTAACCGTTAGAACTTCGTGTTCTTCGTTTATAATCAATCCTAGCCATCATCTAGGCAATAATCAACAATCCTAACTATCTCATTACGTTCAAAATCAAGATCTAATCAATCAAAATCAAACTAGAAGGTTAAAACGGATCATTACCTGATCTGACGTATTCCTGCGGGTAAAACTACGATCGGGACTTGTATATACGATCCTTGGGATGATCCGGATGTTTGAGGAGCTTAGATTTGAAGTTTGGAAGTGTTTGCTGGCTGGTTTTTCGTTTAGGAACGAAGCAGGGACGAAAAAACGAAGTTCTACAAGTTTCTATGCGATCTGATCTTAAAATTATATTTTTTTGCCGACATAGTCGCCAGGCGTATCGCCTGGGTTGGTACACCCACGCCAGGCGTACCGCCTGACCCGATTTTCATCCCATTTTTGATTTAAACTTCGTTTCGCGATTCCGGGAGCATACGAACTCCGTTTTGCGCACGGTTTTCGCCCACGTTCATCATTTTTCACATTCTAACAATCCCCATTAACAAAAATTGTTAATTCCTCGTGGATTTCAAACACGATCAAATGTGCTTACGTCATAAATGCCAAATTCTTCGTACGCAACTGTCACAGTCTCCTCCTGTTAAAGGAATTTCGTCCCGAAATTTAATGAAAACTTACTTTATAACAGTCGTTTATGTGAATAGATGTGGGTACTTTGATTTCATTTGATCTTCTCGTTCCCAGGTATATTCAGGTCCTCGTTGAGAGTTCCAGCGAACTTTAACGATTGGTATGCGACTGCGTTTAAGTACCTTAACTTCTCGATCCATTACTTCTACCGGTTCTTCGGTAAACTGAAGTTTATCATCGATCTGAAGTTCTTCGAGAGGTACGATCAAAGATTCATCGTTTAAACACTTTTTCAGATTTGATACGTGAAAAACGTCATGTATGTTACTGAGTTCTAGAGGTAATTCGAGTCTGTAGGCTACAGATCCAATTCGTTCAAGAATTTTAAATGGCCCTACAAACCTCGGTGAGAGTTTACCTCGTTTACCAAATCTGAAAATGCCCTTCCAGGGTGATACTTTCAACATTACACGATCACCAACTTGGAATTCTAGTGGTCTACGACGGTTATCAGCATAACTCTTTTGACGATCGCGAGCAGCTTTAATTCGTTCTTGAATCAGTGCGATCTTGTCAGTGGTTTCTTGGATGAATTCTGGGCCAATGATTTGATTTTCTCCTATTTCCGACCAGCAAATAGGAGATCTGCACTTGCGCCCATACAGTGCCTCGAATGGAGCGCATTGTATGCTGGTATGGTAGCTGTTATTGTACGAGAATTCCACAAGTGGAAGATGAATATCCCAGCTACCTCCAAAATCAATCACACAACTTCTAAGCATGTCTTCTAACGTTTGATTTGTTCGCTCCGTCTGCCCGTCTGTTTGAGGATGATAAGCTGTGCTCATATTGATTTGCGTGCCCAGAGCATTCTGAAGAGTTTGCCAAAATCGTGACATAAATCGACTATCTCTGTCAGAAATGATAGAGATCGGTACTCCATGTCGAGATACAATCTCATTAACATAGAGTTTAGCCAGTCGATCCATAGAGTAATCTTCTCGGATGGGTAAGAAATGCGCAGATTTAGTAAGGCGATCAACGATAACCCATATCGAGTCATGGTTACGTGACGTTCTGGGTAGTTTTGTAATGAAATCCATAGAGATCTGATCCCATTTCCACATGGGAATCTCAGGTTGTTGGAGTAACCCAGAAGGTCGTTGATGTTCAGCCTTCACTTTAAGACACATTAAACATCGGTCCACGTATTCTAATACGTTTCTCTTCATCCCAGGCCACCAGTAAAAATCTCTAAGATCTTTATACATTTTATCGGCACCTGGATGAATAGAATACCTGGATTTGTGCGCCTCATCCAAGATAGTTGTTCGAGAGTTACCGAACAGAGGAATCCAAATTCTGTTCTTGAAATACAACAGTCCATCAGCCTTAGTATCGAGTAATTTGTCTAATCCTCTTAGGTTCTCAGCTGGATAATTCGTTGTTTGTAAAGCTTGTTGCTGAGCATTTCTAATCTGAGGAATTAGACTGGTTTGGATAGTCAAACCTAACGCTCTCACACGTAGGGGTTTGACCCGTTCCTTGCGACTCAAGGCATCAGCCACAACATTTGCCTTGCCTGGGTGATAACGGATTTCACAATCATAATCGTTCAAGAGTTCAACCCATCGCCTTTGTCGCATGTTCAACATTTTCTGATCTAGAATATGTTGGAGACTTTTGTGATCCGTGTACACAATACACTTGGTTCCGTACAGATAATGTCTCCAAA
This sequence comes from Mikania micrantha, assembly GCA_009363875.1. Lineage (NCBI taxonomy): Eukaryota > Viridiplantae > Streptophyta > Magnoliopsida > Asterales > Asteraceae > Mikania > Mikania micrantha. The sequence continues at coordinate 8,809,948 of CM018687.1, forward strand.
TCTTGAGTGCAAACACAACTGCACCAAGTTCTAGATCGTGAGTGGTATAGTTCTTCTCGTGTACTTTCAACTGCCGAGAAGCGTAAGCGATCACCTTATCGTTCTGCATTAGAACACACCCAAGTCCCTGACGGGAAGCATCACAATAAACCGTGAAGTTATCTGTACCTTCCGGTAGTGCTAAGATAGGTGCATTGCAGAGTTTATGTTTCAACAGTTGGAAAGCCTCCTCCTGTTGGGAACCCCATATAAACGGTTGGTTCTTCTGAGTCAAAATGGTAAGTGGGAGAGCGATTTTTGAAAAGTTCTTGATAAATCGACGATAATAACCTGCCAACCCCAAGAATTGACGTATTTCAGTCGGGGTTCGGGGTATCTCCCATTGTTCTACCGCTTTGATCTTACTGGGATCCACTTGAATACCATTCTCATTCACAACATGCCCCAGAAACTGAACTTCTCGTAACCAAAATTCACACTTGGAAAATTTGGCATATAGCTGTTCACGTGCTAGAAGTTCTAAGATGAGTTTCAGATGTTGGGCATGTTCCTGCTGGTTCCGGGAATAAATGAGAATATCATCAATAAATACAATCACAAACTTATCCAGATAAGGTCTACATACTCGGTTCATCAGATCCATAAAAACTGCAGGTGCATTGGTTAAACCAAACGGCATTACTAAAAACTCGTAATGTCCGTACCGGGTTCGGAAAGCAGTTTTTGGAACATCATTGTCATGGATTCGTAACTGATGATATCCGGACCTCAAATCAATTTTTGAGAAATATGTAGCACCTTGCAACTGATCAAACAGATCATCAATACGAGGTAATGGATAACGGTTCTTGATTGTCAGTTTGTTGAGTTCCCTGTAGTCGATACACATCCTGAATGATCCATCTTTCTTTTTCACAAAAAGAATTGGTGCTCCCCAGGGTGAAAAACTGGGTCGAATGAAACCTTTATCAAGAAGTTCCTGTAATTGACCTGAAAGTTCTTGCATTTCAGATGGCGCAAGCCGATACGGGGCTTTAGCAACAGGTGCAGCGCCAGGAATCAAGTCAATACGAAATTCAACCTGTCTTGTTGGGGGTAATCCTGATATATCTTCAGGAAAAACTTCAGGAAAATCTTTGACTACTGGGATATCAGTGATACGTGTAGGTGAAGAATTGTGCTCGGTCACGTGTGCCAGGAAAGCATAACAGCCTTTCCTTAAAAATTTCTGAGCCCGCATACAAGATATGAGACCAAGTTTTCTACCGGCTCGTTCTCCTTGAACTACCAGTGTATTACTGTTAGGTAATGGAATACGGATCACCTTAGTTTGACATACAACTTCCGCTTGGTTATCAGAAAGCCAATTCATGCCTACCACGACATCAAAGCTACCAAGCTCAATAGGAAGTAAGTCGATACAGAAAAGGTGATCATTCAGATTCAAGGAACATCCTTGAATAACACTGCTAGTTTTGATCATCTTGCCATTTGCAAGTTCAATGACATAAGGAGTTTCTAGTTCTACCGTAGGCAATGAAAGTAATGATGCAAATTCAGGAGAAATAAAACTCTTATCTGCTCCTGTGTCAAATAAAACTGATGCATAAAGATTATTGAGAAGGAACGTACCAGTGACAATGTTTGCATCATGTCTTGCCTCGGCTGCACCAATCTGAAAAGCTCTGCCCCTAGCTTGATTCCCTGGATTGGTGTTATTGGTTGGACAATTGCGCATGAGGTGATCAGGGCTTCCACAAGTGTAACATGACCGGTTCGTTTGAGCAGTGGGTCGTGGAGCTTGGTTTGGTTGACGAGCAGGAAAGTTGCAGTATTTAGCATAGTGTCCTACCCGATTACATTTTGCACAAACAGGACATTGTCCTGTGTGATGGTAGGGACACCTATCACATTTGGGCGCCGGCCCAGTGTAAACTTTCCTCTCCGGTACCGCCGCTCCATAGTTTTTCACGGTTGGTTTGTTCTGACTGGTTTCAGCTGGAGCTTTGGCCTTGGACTTGCCAAACCATTTACGTTTGGTACCTTTAGAAACGTTCGAGGTACCAGCTTCACTACGGCCCACGGCCGTCTGAGATTTTGAGATCAATGTACCACTTCTTACCGCCTCATCGGTAAGCTTAGTGGTCAACAGAATGGTTCTTTTGAGGGTTGTGGGTTCAGCAGCAGTTACATTTCCCCGAATCTGGGGAACCAACCCTTTGATATACTTCTCAATCAATGCTGCCTCAGTTGGAAACATATTGGGAAGTAGACAAGTAAGTTCATGAAAACGATCGGTGTAGGCTAAAGAATCGGCACCGACCATTGAGTGACTCCAGAATTCCTCCTGAAGTTTTTGGATTTCAGTGATTGGGCAGTACTCTGACATAATCAGAGTTTTGAATTCATTCCAGCCCATAGAATCAACTGTAACAGAACCCAAAGTTTTTGCCTGGGTATTCCACCAGGTAAGAGCTGATTCTTTCAAAGAGCAGGCAGCATAAGACACCTTATGCTCCTCCAGACACTGGCTGATTTTCAGTTTTGTTTCCATCTCCTCGATCCACCTAAGGAGTCCAGCCGCTCCTTCCCTACCTGTGAAAGTAGGTGGGTTACAGGAAGCAAAGTATTTATACGTACATCCCTGTCGTGGTGGATCAGGAGCAGTAGTAGTTGTGCCTGTGGTATGAACAGTTTCAACATGTCCACCTGTGGCATTATGTTCCACATGACCAGACCCAGATGTGACATGTGGCTGTGGTGGTATTACAATGCCAGCAGCCGATAGCTGTTCCTTTACGATTCGGGCTATAGCTGCTTCATTCAATACCGACCCACTAGGAGCTGTCGTTGGTGTCGGGTTTGGGTCCTGGTTCACCAGAGGAACGGTATTTGTTTCAGAAACAGGTGGTGGAACTGGATTCGGTTCAGGGGAAGTAATATTCTCAGTAGCTTTCTTAGCTGGACGACCTCTTTTCGGAGCCATAGTTCTGCTCACATGCAGACAAACTCAGGTCAGTTCAAGAATATTAAAGATATAACCCTTTTTTTTTTTTTTTTTTTTTAATCACATAACTCAACCATGTTCAGACATGCTGATAATTTCATGTTGAAATGTGATCATTTAAGTATTCAAGTATAACTACATTGAAAAGATCCAGATACGTTCTCAGTTCACACTAGTCATTCAGATATTCGTAGTTATACTTAGTCCTGTTATTTCAAAACATGTGTAGAGTATAACCCAACTCATTGCCTCGCAATACATGTTTTTAGAGATATGTTCATACAGGACTAGGATATGTTCTCACACAACAACAAATATGTTCACATGTTCTCGTACAGTATGGCTCTCGTACTGTACTTTAGTTACAGATATGTTCTCATTAGATATGTTCTTGTTCACATTACAGATACGTTCTCGTTCAGATATGTTCTCGTTCACATTACAGATACGTTCTCGTTTAGATATGTTCTCGTTCACATTACAGATACGTTCTCGTTTAGATATGTTCTCGTACAGTATGGCTCTCGTACTGTACTTTTAGTAACTGATATGTTCTCGTATAGTATGGCTCTCGTACTATACTTTAGTTACTGATATGTTCTCGTTCACATTACAGATACGTTCTCGTTCAGATATGTTCTCGTACAGTATGGCTCTCGTACTGTACTTTTAGTTAATATATTCGCATACAGTATGGCTCTCGTACTGTATTTTCGCGCAATATATGTTTTTAGTTAAATATATTCGCATACAGTATGGCTCTCGTACTGTATATCAGCGCAATATATTTTCAGTTAGATATATTTGCATACAGTATTGCTCTCGTACTGTATTTTCGCACAATATATATATTTTTAGTTCGACATATTCGCATACAGTATGGCTCTCGTACTGTATATCAGCGCAATATGTTTTCAGTTAGATACGTTCTCATACTGATATGTTCATAGATACGTTCTCATACTGATATGTTCATAGATATGTTCTCATACTGATATGTTCATAGATACGTTCTCATACTGATATGTTCATAGATATGTTCTCATACTGATATGTTCTTAGATACGTTCTCATACTGATATGTTCATAGATACGTTCTCATACTGATATGTTCATAGATACGTTCTCATACTGATATGTTCATAGATACGTTCTCATACTGATATAGATATAGTGTTCACATAACATACAACAGATATACAGAAACAAACGTTTGATTAAAACAACACTGTTATTATAGAACCATAAAGTTTATGATACAAAGAGTGCCCTCATAATACATTCATACAAACAACCTATCCGTCTATGAGATGTACAATGAAAATCCCAAAAATGTGGGTCAACTGATCTGACTTACCGTAAGAAATACGGTAAACAGGCTAGCACTATAGCTATAGTAGCAAGTACTATAGCTAACCAGATAAGTCTAGCCTCGGTGCTCAGCGTACCGAGCATCCAGATCAGTCCCTGCAGCCTTTCCCCAAAGGCTGCCACCCGCTGCTTACATGCAGCAATCATCTCCCTCCACCAGGTCCTCCGAAGGCGATCCTCAATGGTCGCCCTCCAGGCTAGGGTGTCCGCACCCTGAGTAGTCACATGCTCCATAAGAGCCAGGTGAGACGTGAGAATCTCCAACACCGTGTTACGGGTGTCCTCCATCGTGGCATGGTGCTGCTGCAAATCCTGTCGGAGGCCCAGCAGGTCCTGAGATACCTGCTGTACCTGAGCCCGAAGCTTAGCCTGGTGGGAGGATTCTCCCACCTCGTGTACTGGTGCTGGCTCGTCCCGTGGAGCCATAGGGCGTCGTGGAGGTAGTCCCGTAGTCTTGCGGGCCTGGCCCCGCATACGCCTGAGCCCGTCCCATGCCGGGGCTCTGTGTGGTGAGGAGCTCTGCCTCCTCATGGCCGAAGCGTCGGCCAGCGGTGAGTGGGGTGGACTGTGCACCGGTGGGGATCCCGGTGGTGGTGGTGGTATGAACGGAGATCCGGGCGGTAGTGGTGGTACAAAAGGAGATCCGGGTGGTGTAGCTGGTAGCTGTGGTCCCACCTGAGATGATACAGAAGACGCATGAGATGGTACTGCACCCGAGCTCGATCCCGAGCTGTCACTGGGTGTGTCGTCAAGGATGATGTAAGGGAATCTCTGGTAAATATAGTTTTCTCCCGGGTTCGCCATTGCTGAATAAACAAAGTTCTAGATCAGTATCATGAAATAAACATTGAATAATAATATTCAATACAAACATGATATGATATCTCTTCCTATCTCAAAGCAACTATTAGTCTTTAGAATTGTTAATGTTTTGCTTGAATTAAATCAAACTAGAATGCACACGTGTTGCAAATTTCAGTTATGCTGGCCACTCATAACTGGAATTTGTACCACCTGATTATCCTGGTTTAATTCAAAACAAGTTTTGTTCAATATTAATGTTCGGTGCTCTCTGTGTCATTATACGAGCCTATGGTTATAGTCTAGGCCTCTATGTCCACCTAGTTCTCTATAACCTGTGGCTCTGATACCACCCTGTCACACCCCCACCTCTCGTCACCTGAGAATGATATCATCAAATGGGTAGCGGAAGCATAGTGGTGATGTCTCAGAGCATGAGGGGTGACTTACTTGATCCGGTATCATCATAGCACACAAATTACGAAAAGTAAAACTTACATTACAAGGTTCGTGGTTACAAATATTATTACAGTTTATACATTTTACAATTTATTTAATTACAGTTGTTGCTAGTGCTGTGAGTGCATCCTCACCGTTGTCCTTGATTGCCTGCAAAAGTTTTAGTTTCGAAAACATCAGCACAAAGCTGGTGAGTTCATACAGTTTAGTTAAATCATATGATATGACAGTTAAGTTCAAGTACATGTTCACAGTTCCGGATAACCATGGGACCCGTATCTAGTTCCTTTCGGACGATATGTTCAGTTCTCGATATTACCCGTCGGTAAATATCTTATTGCCTCATTATCTTAATGTCTATCACACCATTAAGAAGTTCAGGAAACAGATAACAAACATTCACACCAGGGGAGATGCAATCCTCCCAGTGAATGGGGTGTCAACCGATAGTACTATCAATGTTTTCTGCTCGGCCACACATGGGTTCACTAGATACAGTTCAAGAATGAGGACTTTGATATCATGATAGAGATACTAACGGCAACAATCCCATGAAATCCACAAATTCAGTTAATCACATGAAATCACGCAGATAACAGTGACACATATCATATGATCGAGAAAAGTTTAGCAGTTATACCCCGATGTTTATAAAACATTAAAAGAACAGGGGTGATACGAAACTCACCTGATGATATAAGGTAGCAAAATCTCTCCAATCTAACAACAAAGAGATGATTCTGCATTTAATTATATTTAATAAGTTATTTTTGTTCTAGTTTACTGATTAGATCTTTCTGAACGTTCAATGTCAAAGACATTTCTTAATAAATCATCAACTCGATATTAATTATATCATTAACCAATTTAAGGTTATATCATACAATGTATGATAATGTAGGAATTTACATTGCATTAGATTCCTGATATAAAGTTGATAACTCTCCTGATTAATCTAAATAATCTCGGATTAATCAAATAGTTAATATTGTTGATTATAATATTAAGACAATTTTTAGATGATTTAATGGCTTAGAAATGATTAATCCTTGTTATTGATTACCCAAATATCATGAAATATCACAATGTAGCATCAGAATAGGTGAAATAACCAGATTTAACATACTAATCTGACTGTTATCACAAACATCAGATAATCATTCCAATGAGTATGTTAATGATTATGATTAGTTTGAAACACTTGGATTTAACCTTTGCATTTCAAAGATTAATCAAACTAATCACCTACATTGTCATAATCAAATGGTTTAAACCATTATAATCATATGTATGATTTCATGCAAACCGGGCATTACAACAGATCAAAACAAGGATTTAACCGTTAGAACTTCGTGTTCTTCGTTTATAATCAATCCTAGCCATCATCTAGGCAATAATCAACAATCCTAACTATCTCATTACGTTCAAAATCAAGATCTAATCAATCAAAATCAAACTAGAAGGTTAAAACGGATCATTACCTGATCTGACGTATTCCTGCGGGTAAAACTACGATCGGGACTTGTATATACGATCCTTGGGATGATCCGGATGTTTGAGGAGCTTAGATTTGAAGTTTGGAAGTGTTTGCTGGCTGGTTTTTCGTTTAGGAACGAAGCAGGGACGAAAAAACGAAGTTCTACAAGTTTCTATGCGATCTGATCTTAAAATTATATTTTTTTGCCGACATAGTCGCCAGGCGTATCGCCTGGGTTGGTACACCCACGCCAGGCGTACCGCCTGACCCGATTTTCATCCCATTTTTGATTTAAACTTCGTTTCGCGATTCCGGGAGCATACGAACTCCGTTTTGCGCACGGTTTTCGCCCACGTTCATCATTTTTCACATTCTAACAATCCCCATTAACAAAAATTGTTAATTCCTCGTGGATTTCAAACACGATCAAATGTGCTTACGTCATAAATGCCAAATTCTTCGTACGCAACTGTCACATAAATGCCCAATGACTTTCATCGAATCCTAAACTCACGGCTGCAGAACGAAAACCATAGTTACCATCTGGCTCGACATCTTGTATGTTTATCACGTAAGGTTGAAGCAGAGGAAGGATGTGACGACCGAAGCGATAAACATTGTTTAATCCTTCTGGCTTCATGTTACGTGGAAAACGGAATTCGTTTTGACTTAGCGAGTCCGATGGTGGCATTGCTTTTGATACCGATGTGGAACGACTGCGCCGAAATACGAGTTTCTGACTTTTCTCGGTCACAGCTGTAAACGAACTATGCCTTGAAGGTTCAAATGTACTTTCTTGGGACGCTAAATTATCTTTAACAACGTCTTGCTCTTTTTGTTTCTGTGCCTTTAAAGTTGGACGACCACGTGTATCTTTTTGGACTGAAGGCGCATTTTTGTCGCTTTTATTTGGAAATACCTGTGACAAGACCTTCTTTATTAGACTATTTTTTATTTCAGGAGGTTTGGAATTTATTTCTTCTGTAACCAAACTCATTTGTCCTATAACATCTATTTCTTCTTCTTCTAACAGTGTTGGGTTAGCTGTGTTAAGTTTTGTCCAAAAAAATATCTATATCTGAAAGTGGTATCTTCTTATCTGCATAATTTATCATTAAAATTAATATAATAGTAACTACGTGCGAAACATCTAAGATTTACATTTAATATTACGAACCTGTGTTTAAATATTTTGATATATTACAAGCGCACGGCAACCCACTACTCGTCCAAAGATGGTGGCCACACGTCATATTTGAGTCGCGCATGACTCTTATTTTGTCTTTTTCCTCGACCAACAAATTAAGAGCTTTATGGGACACCTTTCCTCGAAGGTTATCAATTATTGCTAATTTAAGATGACCCATAGTTTTAATCAAGCTCGTTTCAAAATCGTGTTTCATTTTTACCTCCTATGCTTGCACGATTTCATTTACGAAACCGACAAGCGAGGCAAGCGTGCTGATTGTTGATCTGAGGAATCGTTTCAGGTTTGAGTGCTGACTTTCCACCCGGTTTGTTGTACGTTGACCAAAGTTGCGCGTTCTATTGGTCCATGCTGTTACAAACATATCTCTGTAACTGTTTAACCAGTTGTGCGTCAGATACTCCAGAACCCCTGAAATGAAACAAAAACCAAAGATGATATGATGATAATAATGATGGTATATGATGCTTACTTTTTTTGTTGTCTTTGATAAGTCTTTCGTACAGACGGTTGTAGTTGTAGTGGTATAACTCTGTTGTCGGAGAGTTACACAAATTCGCCCATCGACCTTTGAATTTCTTCCAGTCTGCATCCGAAAAGCTTGCCTAGCAGTGTTTGGCAATATTTTCATCTATGTGTCATCTGCAGATATATTTTGCAGCTTCTGGAAACACCTTACGGCACGCACTCATAACAGCAATGTCTAGATCTGTTATGATCACACGTGGCTCCATACATTTATTCAACATACTCTTAGCCATTTCCAAGACCCCAAACGTAGTTTTCCTCACGCTCTTTGCTTACGAACGTGTGAGCAATACTAAACGCCTAGTGTGTGGAAGTCACGCCAACAATTTGAATAAATGGAAGCCTGTACTGGTTCGTTTTGTACGTCGCGTCCATCATCAGTACGTGCGGAAATGCACGCCACCAGTAATACGATTTTGGATGACAGAAGAAAATGTCTTCCACGACGTTTGTTTCAGGATCCTCCCGGGTATTGTAAACGTACCACTGACTGTGAAGCACGTTTTCCAAGACCTACATCGGAGTATCACCGAATTTCTTCTTTTTTTTTATTTTCTGCTGTAAATTGTATACATCTCTAGAGATGGATACATTTGCAGGGTTATGTTTCTTTATGTTCAAAAGAATGTTACGAGGATCCATGTGTCGCTCAGTCAGATTCTCAACCATATCTTCTTCCTCCTGAGTAAATCTTCTAACATATGGATGACCCTCTAGATTCTGAGCAGGTTCGTGATTGTGATTGTCGTTTATCACCTGTAATTTCCAGGATTCACGAACTTCGTTGTATAACCCTATGAGTTGAAACGGATAACCGATTTTCTTGCTGCCTGACCGTCTAAGGATTGCGATGCTATTATGCTCGCCACCACGGTCACAAATGAGCCAGACTTTAATTACACTGCCTGTTGTCTTTGATTTCTTCGTTCTTCTTTTGACTACAATGTAACCATTGTCTAGTGCTCTACTTTTCACCCACCCTACCAGCGCTTCCTCGGACATAATCTCCTGACATATAAATACAATAATAAATACAGTAAACGGGTAGCGATAATATACAATCATCAACATTTATGTTTCATTTAAGTTGCCTCTTTGGTTTCCCAGTTAATGTTTGAAGCCACCGGCTTTTCTTCATAAGCCTCCTCCAGGTTACTTTGTTTACTGTCGTCATACACGAACCCATACGATGCTTGGCTGTCAAAACCGACATCAGCGTTAGGTTCAGCATTCAGATCTATCGTGCCATATAAATACTCAACAGGAGGCTCTTAGTTCAAATCTGGCACGGAATAGTTGAAAAAACTCCTGTGACAAATTGCAGGTAAACATTACGTCATCAATAACACGAGCACGTTTGGTCGTTTTAGGAATCTGTGTTAAATTGATGATTTTAATCATTACAGGTTTAAAGTGTGCGAGAAATTGGGAACATGGGAGAAAACCGTGCGTGAAACCGAGTTACGGATTGTCCGGAATCGAAAAACGAAGAAAAAATTCTAAGTAATGGTCGAATGGACTCACCGCGGTACGCGGAGGTGGGCTTAGAATTCTCCGCGGTACGCGATGCACGATAGAAATCTGAGATCTCCGGATTTCTTCGCGGTACGCGAAGCCTTTTTGGGCTTCTGGTCGCGGTACGCGACGGATGTGGCGGTGCAGAAGTCTGATCTATTTCATCAGAATTCATGCAAGAAGAAATTATTTTCTTCTTCTTGCTTCTGTTTCGCAAACCAGACGAAGAACCTCAGTTTTTCACCATCAAAACTCATATCTTAAGCCTTTTGAAGCTAAGGATCGCACCAGGGATTATCATAACAAGTTCTGATCGTTATTTTGAAGTCAGAAATCCGTCTGATTAGGTAATGATCCGTTTAAACCTTCTAGTTTGATTTTGATTGATTAGATCTTGGTTTTGAACGTAATGACATAGTTAGGATTGTTGATTATTGCCTAGATGATGGCTAGGATTGATTATAAACAAAGAACAGGAAGTTCTAACGGTTAAATCCTTGTTTTGATCCGTTGTAATGCCCGATTTGCAGGAAATCATACCCATGATTATAATGGTTTAATCCATTTGATTATAACAATGTAGGTGATTAGTTGGATTAATCATTGAAATGCAAGGTTAAATCCAAGTGTTTCAAACTAATCACAATCATTAACATACTCGTTGGAACGATTATCTGATGTTTATGATAACAGTCAGATTAGTATGTTAAACATGGTTATTATACCTATTATAATACTACATTGTGATATCTCATAATAATTGGGTAATCAATAACAAGGATTGATCATTTCTAAGCCATTAAATTATCTAGAAACTGTTACAGTATCATAATCAACAACATTAACTATCTGGTTAATCAGAGATTATTCTGATTAATCAAGAGTGTCATCAACTTTGTATTAGGAATCTAATGCAATGTAGGTTCCTACATTATCATACATTGTATGATATAATACTAAACTAAACAATTAAACATTTAACATCGAGTTGATGATTTACTAAGCAATGTCTTTGACATTGAACGTTCAGGAAGATCTAATCAGTAAACTGGAACATAAATAACCTATTAAATATAACTAAATGCAGAATCACCCTTTACTATCAAGTCTTGTGATATTCTGCTACATTTGTATTATCAGGTGAGTTTCATACAACCCCTTTTCTTTTACTGTTTTCTTAACATCGGGGTGACTATTATGAAATCTTTATCAAACGTGTGATATGTTTAGTAACAATTGCAATACCGGCTTGCATGTGGGTGTCATGGGATTATGACTATTTTCTGTGTACAACAAAAGTCCTCAAAACCAACTGTATCTGGTTAACCCATGTGGGGCCGAATGTGTGGACAAAGATAGTACTATCGGGCTGACAACCCCATTCATGGATAGATAGCGTCTACCCTTGTGTGAATGCTTGTCACCATTCCTGGTATCGACTTGATGTAGTGAGACATTGAGTTAGAGGCACGGAGTTTAACTTCGGTTATTTTCTAGACTGGACTGTCAGAAAGGATCTGGATACGGGTCACATGATTATTCACTTATGTTAATGTGTACCATTGACTTTACTATCATATCATATTGTATCGAGTCTTATTTATGAACTCACCAGTTTTATACTGATATTTTAAACTTTAAATCTTTTACAGGTAATCAGTACCAACGGTGAGGAAACAACTGTGCACGCACCATGTAATTAGGACTTGGGATGTAATAGAAGGAACTTAAGTTGTGAACGGATATTCAGGACATGTAATAAATAATTGTCGTGATTGTAATTAGTGCTTTTCTTAACTATGTGTGTTATGATACCGGATCAAGTAAGTCACCCCTCACCTTCGAGACTTCGCCGCTATGCTTCCGCTACCTTTACAAATGACGTCGTCTGGTGACGCGGAGGTGGGGGTGTGACAGGGTGGTATCAGAGCCACTGGTTATAGAATTTAGGCGGACTTAGAAACCTAGATTATAACCATAGGCTCGAATAGTTACACTGAGAGCACCGAACATAGTTAACAATTATAAACACTCAAATAAATGTTGTTGTTATTTATTTATTTTATGTTACTAATACGAACTTGTGTGTCGATACAGCAATGTCAGACTCAGAAAGTGATTCATTTGGCACGGAAACAAGTTCAGGATCAACACAGACAGTGCCGTCATCTCAAATGTCCCACCAGACTTTACCATCAATACCACCTACACCACCTATACCTCAGCATCTGTTAGATGCTGACTCACCAGCTATCAGGAGGGCACAAAGCCCTACACCACCACAGCAAGTACCAGTATTTACAGGGTTTGGAGGAAGGCGGGGACGAGCCCGCATCTCGACAGGTCCTGTTCCGAGGGGACCACTAGCACCTCGGGATGTACCTCATTCTATACATGAGGAAGGCGAGTCATCTCAGCAAGCTGAGATGAGAGTTCAGCTGCGACAGGTTACATTGGATCTTCAGTTATCGCGTGTTTCATTGCAGGAAACACGTGACACTCTGTGGGAAACTCGCACGGCCTATGAGAGTTTAGCTGAACATGTTGCTGTCCTGGAGGCAGGTGCCAGGGCATGGAGGGAGGTGATTGAGGGTAGACTTCAGTGGACTTTAGGTGGTATGTGTAGGAGTGGGGTAGAGAGAGTTAGGGGATGGATGGTAGGGTTAGGCAATATGAGAATGGAGCTACGACTGTTGGACGTAGCAATAGTGATGGCAGCGGTGGCCATCATTATCACATGTTTACTGTATTTACTACGGTAAAGGAATCGAATAGGCTGGACTGTACTACTCCGAGGAAGTTTTGACTTGTAAAATAGGCCTCGGACGGTTAGGTTGTAATAGTGGGTACAACTGCATTAGGATATTTTCTTGTATATGTACTAATCCTAATGTACAACTGTGACAGTTATAATAAAAATTTTCTTTTAACATTGTATGTGCAACATTGTGTCTTTACATTATAGCCGGTGCTAACTTTTCAAGTCATATAAAAAGAAAACTTGTGCGAAAACATAACAATATCGGTGTTACATTGCGGTAAAGTAATGTAATACTAGTACATAACAAGACTCGTGGAGTCATAACAATATCGGTGTTACATTGCGGTGAAGTAATGTAATACTAGTACGTAACAAAATTTGTGATAAGGTCATATCAATATCGGTGTTACATTATAGTGAAATAATGTAATACTAGTACATAACAAACACGTGTAGAAACATATTAATATCGGTACTACATTATAGTGAAATAATGTAATACTAGTACATATCAGTGTAGTAACATGTCTAAATCGGTGTCATTTTGGTAGACTATAAAATGATACTAGTATACGCTTGGCAAGACAAACAGATGTACTAGTATAACTGCAACTATGAACATGACTTAGTGGTGTACAATATAACTGTGAAAAACTCGAAGTAGTTATACAACATTTGTCTTTATTACGACTATGGATTCTTGTTTTGACTTTACTTTATCTGTGTGTGATCAGACTATGGCCCCTAGAAGAGGTCGTTCTGCTAAAAATCCTCAAACTCAAGAATCCATTCCGGATCCACCTGTGAGTGGACCCAGTCTAAATGAAGCGGACGTTGCTCGTATAGCAGGTGATCAATTATCCGCTGTTCTTACGGGCATGTTGGCCCAATATCAAACAAATCGTGCTCCTGGCTCGGGTAGAGTCCATACGGAGCATAATGCTACAGGCGGACATGTTGAAACCCGCCATACGACTAGTACCAACACAATCAATCCGGATCCTCCACAACGAGGATGCACTTATAAGTACTTCGCTTCTTGCAATCCCCCTACTTTTACGGGGAAGGAAGGAGCGTCAGGACTTTTGAAATGGATTGAGAGCATGGAGACTAAGCTCAAGATCAGCCAGTGTTTGGCTGAACACAAAGTGTCTTATGCAGCTTGTTCACTGACAGACTCAGCATTGACCTGGTGGAATACCCAGGCAAAAACCTTGACCACGGCTGTTGTGGATGCTATGACTTGGGACGAGTTTAAAACTTTGATTCTGTCAGAATATTGTCCCATCACTGAAATCCAAAAGCTCCAAGAGGAATTTTGGAACCATTCTATGATCGGTGCTGATTGTTTGAAATATACCGATCGATTTCACGAATTAACATGTCTGCTGCCAAACATGTTTCCAACTGAGCAGGCTTTGATAGAAAAATATATCAAAGGTCTGGTACCTCAAATCAAGGGAATGGTCACGGCAGCTGAACCACGTACTTTGAAACATGCTATCACCTTAACCACCAGGCTTACCGATGTTGCAGTAAGAAGTGGTACCTTGACAATGAAAGGTGAGTCAAGCAGCAGTCTGGTAACCCCTATCCCCAGCAGTGTGAAGGGGGTGAAACGGAAATGGGTTGGGAAAGGCAAACCAGGAGCTCCGGTAGAACCCAGCCGGAATGTGCAAATGGCAAAGGGATACATTGCCACAACTTTGGAGAGAAAAGCCTATGTAGGGCAAGCACCTAAATGTCCTAAGTGCCCATTTCATCATGTGGGACCCTGCCCTGTTTGTAACAATTGTAATAAGGTCGGGCATTTCTCCAAATATTGCAATCTCCCTGTTCGCCGACCAAACCAGGGAACTCAACAACAACAACAACCACAACAAATCAACCGGTCGTGTTTCAGATGTGGAAGCCCGGATCACTACATGAAAAACTGCCCTACCAACAACACCAACCAGAGCAATGAAGCAAGAGGAAGAGCCTTCCAGATAGGGGCGGAAGAGGCTCGACGTGATAACAACACCGTTACTGGTACGTTTCTTCTTAACAATCACTATGTATCTGTTCTTTTTGATACCGGAGCAGACAAAAGTTTTGTTTCCTCTGATTTTGCTTCACTACTCGGATTGGCCGTTGATAACCTAACAAACCCTTACGTCATTGAACTTGCTAATGGCAAGTCAATTATGACTAACAATGTGATTCAAGGGTGTTTATTGAATCTAAACGATCATCTTTTCAATATTGATCTTCTTCCTATTGAATTGGGAAGCTTTGATGTTGTTATTGGTATGGACTGGCTTTCAGAAAATCGAGTGGAAGTCATATGTCAAAATAAGATGATTCGTATTTCATTACCAAATGGTGATACACTTATGATACAAGGTGAAAGGGCTGGCAGGAAACTGAGTATCATATCATGTATGCAAGCTCGAAAGTGCTTAAGAAAGGGCTGTCAAGCCTTTTTAGCTCACGTGACTGAAAACAAACCACATCAAAAACGTATTGAAGACATTCCTGTAGTTCGAGAATATCCTGAAGTTTTTCCTGACGATATATCAGGATTACCCCCAGTGAGACAAGTTGAGTTTCGTATTGACTTAGTACCAGGAGCAGCACCTATAGCTAAAGCTCCTTACCGATTGGCTCCATCGGAAATGCAAGAACTATCGAGTCAATTACAGGAACTTTTAGACAAAGGTTTCATTAGACCGAGTTACTCACCTTGGGGCGCACCTATCCTTTTTGTGAAAAAGAAGGACGGTACTCTCAGGATGTGTATCGACTATCGGGAACTCAATAAATTGACAATCAAAAATCGTTATCCACTACCCCGTATAGATGATCTATTCGATCAATTGCAAGGTGCTATCTATTTTTCAAAAATCGATCTCAGATCTGGATATCATCAACTACGAATCCATGATGATGATGTTTCTAAAACAGCTTTTCGAACTCGATACGGGCATTATGAGTTTTTAGTGATGCCCTTTGGGCTGACTAATGCGCCTGCAGTGTTTATGGATCTGATGAATCGTGTGTGTAGACCTTACTTGGATAAATTCGTGATTGTTTTTATTGATGACATTCTCATTTACTCCCGCAGCCAACAAGAACATGGGCAACACTTAAAACTGATCTTGGAACTTTTAGCACATGAGAAACTTTATGCCAAATTTTCCAAATGTGAGTTCTGGTTACGGGAAGTCCAGTTTCTTGGGCATGTAGTAAATGAAAATGGTATACAAGTGGATCCCAGCAAGATTGAAGCGGTAAAGCAATGGGAGACACCGAAAACCCCAACAGAGATTCGTCAATTCTTAGGGTTAGCGGGCTATTACAGAAGATTC
The DNA here is from genome assembly GCA_009363875.1 of Mikania micrantha. Taxonomy (NCBI): domain Eukaryota; kingdom Viridiplantae; phylum Streptophyta; class Magnoliopsida; order Asterales; family Asteraceae; genus Mikania; species Mikania micrantha. Next base: position 8,826,424 of record CM018687.1, read on the forward strand.
ATCAAAAACTTTTCAAAGATAGCCTTGCCTTTAACTATTCTAACCCAGAAAGATCAAAAGTTCATATGGGACTTTCAACAGGAGGAGGCATTTCAACTGTTGAAGCATAAACTCTGCAATGCACCTATTCTGGCACTACCAGAAGGCACAGAGAATTTCATAGTTTTCTGTGATGCCTCACGTCAAGGACTTGGGTGTGTGCTGATGCAGAACAACAAGGTGATTGCCTATGCTTCTCGGCAGCTAAAAGTGCACGAGAAGAATTACACCACTCATGATCTAGAACTTGGTGCAGTAGTGTTTGCACTCAAGATATGGAGACATTACTTGTACGGGACGAAGTGTACGGTCTATACAGATCACAAAAGTCTTCAACACATTCTAGATCAGAAAATACTAAATATGCGACAAAGGCGATGGGTGGAACTTCTGAACGACTATGACTGCGAAATCCGTTACCACCCAGGTAAAGCAAATGTCGTAGCCGATGCTTTAAGTCGCAAAGAGAGAGTCAAACCCATACGTGTGAAAGCGCTGGAAATGACGATTCAAACTAGTCTAAACCCACAAATACGTGAAACTCAACGGCAGGCCTTGCAAACAACAAATTACACCGATGAGAAATTACGAGGGTTAGATAAACAACTTAAAACCAAAACGGATGGAATATTATATTTCAAAAACCGAGCATGGATCCCAGTACTTGGTAATATCAGACCAATTATCTTGGACGAAGCTCACAAATCCAAATATTCTATTCATCCAGGTGCTGATAAGATGTATAAAGATCTCAAAGACTTCTACTGGTGGCCTGGTATGAAGAAACAAATAGCAGAATATGTGAATAAATGCTTAACGTGCCTTAAGGTTAAGGCAGAACATCAAATACCATCTGGGCTATTGCAACAACCAGAAATCCCTATGTGGAAATGGGAACAAATTTCCATGGATTTCATCACTAAATTACCCAGAACGGCGCATAACCATGATACTATTTGGGTCATCGTAGATCGCCTTACCAAATCAGCACATTTCTTACCAATTCGGGAAGACTATTCCATGGACCGTCTAGCTAAACTCTACATCAACGAAATTGTAATGCGACATGGAGTACCAATCTCTATTATATCTGATAGAGATAGTCGATTTATGTCACGTTTTTGGCAAACTCTTCAACATGCCTTGGGTACGCAGATCAACATGAGCACAGCTTATCATCCACAAACGGATGGGCAGACTGAACGTACAAATCAAACATTAGAAGACATGCTTCGAAGCTGTGTAATTGATTTTGGAGGTAGCTGGGATACTCATCTGCCATTGGTTGAATTTTCTTATAATAACAGCTATCATACTAGTATCCAATGTGCTCCATTTGAAGCTTTGTACGGGCGCAAATGTCGATCTCCTGTGTGTTGGTCAGAAGTAGGGGAAAGTCAGATTATTGGCCCGGAACTGATCCAGGAAACGACTGATAAGATCGCGCTCATTCAGGAACGAATTAAAGCAGCATGCGATCGACAGAAGAGTTATGCTGATAATCGACGTAGACCACTCGAATTCCAGATTGGTGATAAAGTGATGCTAAAAGTCTCTCCCTGGAAAGGTATGTTCAGATTCGGAAAACGAGGAAAACTCTCACCAAGATTTGTAGGACCATTTACAATTCTTGAAAGGATTGGAATGGTAGCATACAGATTAGAGTTACCCTCAGAACTTAGTAACATACATGATGTGTTTCATGTTTCGAATCTGAAAAAGTGCCTATTGGACGAGTCACTAGTCATACCTCTTGATGAGATACATCTTGCCGAAAACCTACAGTTCACGGAAGAACCAGTCGAAATAATGGATCGAGATGAAAAGACCCTCAAACGAAGTCGAATACCAATTGTAAAAGTCAAATGGAATTCTAAACGAGGGCCAGAGTACACTTGGGAACGTGAAGATCGCATGAAACAGAAGTATCCTCATTTGTTTACATAGGCGATCAAACTGTAGGAGTTAAAGCAAATTTCGGGACGAAATTTCTGTAACAGGAGGAGACTGTGACAAATTGCAGGTAAACATTACGTCATCAATAACACGAGCACGTTTGGTCGTTTTAGGAATCTGTGTTAAATTGATGATTTTAATCATTACAGGTTTAAAGTGTGCGAGAAATTGGGAACATGGGAGAAAACCGTGCGTGAAACCGAGTTACGGATTGCCCGGAATCGAAAAACGAAGAAAAAATTCTAAGTAATGGTCGAATGGACTCACCGCGGTACGCGGAGGTGGGCTTAGAATTCTCCGCGGTACGCGATGCACGATAGAAATCTGAGATCTCCGGATTTCTTCGCGGTACGCGAAGCCTTTTTGGGCTTCTGGTCGCGGTACGCGACGGATGTGGCGGTGCAGAAGTCTGATCTATTTCATCAGAATTCATGCAAGAAGAAATTATTTTCTTCTTCTTGCTTCTGTTTCGCAAACCAGACGAAGAACCTCAGTTTTTCACCATCAAAACTCATATCTTAAGCCTTTTGAAGCTAAGGATCGCACCAGGGATTATCATAACAAGTTCTGATCGTTATTTTGAAGTCAGAAATCCGTCTGATTAGGTAATGATCCGTTTAAACCTTCTAGTTTGATTTTGATTGATTAGATCTTGGTTTTGAACGTAATGACATAGTTAGGATTGTTGATTATTGCCTAGATGATGGCTAGGATTGATTATAAACAAAGAACAGGAAGTTCTAACGGTTAAATCCTTGTTTTGATCCGTTGTAATGCCCGATTTGCAGGAAATCATACCCATGATTATAATGGTTTAATCCATTTGATTATAACAATGTAGGTGATTAGTTGGATTAATCATTGAAATGCAAGGTTAAATCCAAGTGTTTCAAACTAATCACAATCATTAACATACTCGTTGGAACGATTATCTGATGTTTATGATAACAGTCAGATTAGTATGTTAAACATGGTTATTATACCTATTATAATACTACTGTCACACCCCCAAATTCCCACTCGTGGTGTCAGTCCACCTGGGTGTGACGTGGCCAGGATCACAGCTCATGGTCATATAGAACGACTCTATATGAGTTACACATTCACACAAATTGTAAAACAATACAAGTTTCATTCAATAAGCAGCGGAAAGTGTTAAACATCAGAAATACATGAGTTTGCAGCGGAAAGTAATTGTTTGCAACAGACACTACAAATGTTTAAATTGATTTCAAAACAGAACACATGCATGCAAGCCTAGGACACGAGTCTATATGCAAGCCAGACTCCTTAAGGCTTTCTTGTGCGCATCCTAGCGTGTGCTCCATTAGTTACCTGAGAATACATGCTAAAGTGTGTCAACATAAAGTTGGTGAGTTCACAGGTTTAAGTAATGGAAAACAGTAAAACAGTTATATATACCGGGTATGCTAAATAGTTTTGTTGGATCTACGATCCGTAGAGTGTGTCATGTCATCTTACCGAAACTCGACTGTTTCCATTTGCCTCTGCGGGTCATCGCGGAACCCGACATCAACATCGATATTACACTCGTTATGACCGCAGTCAACGTTGTTGCCGAGTGGGGCTAGTCAAACCCAGTAGTACTACGTAATAACGACTCGTTTGTACACAACTAACGGTAAGGGTAGAGAGGACTTGTTGCGATAATAGTACACTCAAAATAGTTTTGTAACATACCAGTCATATATCTAAAGCAGTTGCATAGCATTCTCACCCCAAAAGATTGGTAAAACATTTAATGAGTAAAAGTGGGGCTGTAAACTCACCTGAGTCTGCTTGAGTGCGTTCTTACGAGAACGGAGTAGCTCGCTGGCTAGTAGTTACCTATATCACATAAGTGTTATAAGTTTGCGATCATATTTGTGTTGGTCTCACAGGACCGTATTCGTGTCTAAACAACTCCTGGTTGTTATGCGGGTCGCGTTGACCGTGGTTGACCGTGTTGGTCGTGTTGACCGTGTTTGACCTACGACCCGTTGGTGAACCGTGTGTTGGTTGTGAATCGTGTAGCAAATGTGTAAGTGCTCGTCGTGTGCAAAACGCGCAAGTCGCGTTTATGGACAACTTACTATTTATAGTAAGTTTCCAGTTTTGGAAAGTTCACAAAGCATAACAGTTTTAAAGTTCTAGCATGCTCATTAGTCCTACGTGATCATGTTAACACATAGCACATCATCATACAAAATCATATAAGTTGTTTACAACATGTTTGAACATAAAAGTTTCCTAAAATGGAAAGTTTTCCATTTATGGCATACAAGACATCGGAAACTATCTAACTTAGCATCTAATCATCACATTATAACATAATAAGTCATTTAGCATGTCCAAATCATTCAACACGTTGATAAATCGGTTTTTGTAGAAATAAAGTTACTAAATATAGTAACTTTATGGTTTTTCATGAAAACGATCATTTTAACATTTCTAATCCTATTTTCTCATCACCAATCATCATAATAATCTATCTAGCATCATTCAATCATGTAAATATACCCAAATTTATCATCTAGCAACATTTTAACTAGAAAAGTTTCTAAAAATAGTAACCATGCCAAAAATGATCATATTCAACATCAAGATCACATTCTAAGTATCAATATCCTCTTAATAACATCCTAGTAGTAGATCCACATACATGCATGTTGCTAATACCAACCATAACATCATTTTATAAATAAAAAGTTACTATAAATAGAAAGTTTCATCAAAAATCATAGTTTTAACCATTCTAACACAATCTAACCATGAGTTATCCTTCTAATATCATCAATAATCATCTACCATCATTCAAAATCATCTCAATACTCATGGATCGTACATGCATGCATCAATAACATCATAAATCATCATTTTAAGCATCAAGACATATATTCAACATCTTGGATCATCATAAAACTCCATATAATCATCATGGATCATCAAGAAACGCATCTAAATCGACAAACCCAGAGGCAAACTTCGTGCATGTGCATCAAAGGTGCTTGCATGTGTGTTTCATGCCTTGCATGTGTGTGTAGAAGTGACAAATGACCATTTTAGCCATGAGGGGTGTAAGAACTACCTTCTAAAGCTTCGGGATCCCTGAGATGATGACTTCACAGCCTCTAGTTCCTCTGGACAGCTTGCTCTTAGCAGAAATGAAGTGGTGATGGTGGTGGTTTGTGCTCCAATGTGTCCTCCAAGCTTTCAAAGCTCAAAAATGGCTTCCAGAGGTTCTAAGGGTGAGTTGCAGGTGAAGAAGACGAGTATGGAGGGTCTAGAACTCGAGAAAAGGGTTATAGGCCGGCTAGAAACGATTTCCTCTTGGTTTTATAAAGATTTGCCGTCTGACACCCGTCGCGTACCGCGACACTAGGCCAGAAAGATGCTTCGCGCTACGCGAAGGAATCCGGGAGTCAACTCTTCGCGATGTCTGTCGCGTACCGCGACAGGAACTCCTGTTGGGCCATCGCGTACCGCGATGGGTTCCTGAGTAGCCCAATAAGCTTAGTTTTGTTGTTTCGAACCGATTTTCGCGTATTTCTCGAATACGATCATCGTTGCTCGACACTTAAGCGTTGTTCTACTAAACTAGATTCTCCGGAACCTAATTGTGCAGTGTATGTGTACTGTGGTTCGATCCGTTCACCAACGTTCGTCATTCAAGACACGTGCAAGTTCTGTGCGATAATTTCTCGAATTATCGGTGTGTTTGGTCTGTTGTGCCACGTGTCACACTAAATACAATTATTCTAGTGCCACGTATGAAATAATAATACACATTATTATTAAAATAAAATAAATGCTGACCTGGAATTTATGGGGTGTCACATCATCCCCCAGTTAATAGGAATTTCGTCCCGAAATTCAGTTCGTGTTGCCGGTGTTAGTCGGGTCGGAGAATAAGTGAGGGTATTTCTGTTTCATTTGGTCCTCTAGTTCCCAGGTGTATTCCGGTCCTCGTCGCGAATTCCATCGTACCTTTACGTTCGGTATCTTGCTAAGCTTCAACTTCTTGATTTCCCGGTCCATGATTTCCACCGGTTCCTCAACGAAGTGTAGTTGTTCGTCTATCTGGATTTCCTCTAAAGGAATTGCGAGCGTTTCGTTTGATAAACATTTCTTGAGATTTGAAACGTGAAACACGTTGTGTACACTACTCAATTCTTGCGGTAGCTGTAGTTCGTAGGTCACGGGGCTTATTCGTTTTGTGATCTCGAATGGACCAATGTAACGAGGGTTTAGTTTTCCCAGTTTCCCGAATCGAATCACCCCTTTCCAAGGCGAGACTTTAAGAAGTACTCGGTCTCCCATTTGGAATTCCAAAGGTTTGCGTCTCTTGTCGGCGTAGCTCTTTTGTCGGTCTCGAGCTGCTGCCATTCTGTAATGTAATTGCGCGATTTTCTTGGTCGTTTTGTACCCAAGTTCGAGGCTTGTCAGTTGGCTTTCACAACTTCCGCCCAACAAATGAATGATCGACACTTACGTCCCTAGAGTGCTTCGAACGTTGCAGCTTGTATACTCGTGTGATAAGTATTGTTGTACGAGGACTTAACTAACGGTAAGCGAGTCTCCCAGCTATTGTCATAGTCATTGACACATGCTCGAAGTGCTTTTTCCAATCTCTGTATAGTTCGTTCGCTCTGCCCATCAGTTTGCGGATGTTAACGGTTCTCATACCCAAATCTTGTGCCCAATGTCTGATGTTAGGATTTCCATAAATGTGACGTAAATCCGTTGTCGCGGTTAGAGATGATCAAGGTTGGCACTTCACGTCGAGTGGCCACTTCCTTCAAGTAAATTCGATCCTGTTCTTCTAGTTAGTCGGTCTCTTTAATGGGTAGTAAGTGTGCAGGCTTCGTTAGTCGTTCAACGATTATTCAAACAGTATCGCAACCACCTTTCGTCCTTGGCAGTTTAGTTATTAAGTCCATAGGAATCTACTCCCATTTCCACATTGTTATCTTGGGTTGTTGAAATAGCCCTGATGGCTTTTGGTATTCAATCTTGATCTTTGGGCACGTTAAACACTCACCCACGTAAGTTGTTAATTCTGCCTTCACCCTCGGCCGCCGATGGGTCGTCTTTAGGTCACGGTATATTGTGTCAGGGACCGGGTGTAAAGAATGTTGGCTCCTTTGAGCTTCATCCATCACTACGCCTCTCAGTCCTCCGTAGTGTGGAATCCAGTTCCGATCCATAAGATAGTAGGTTACGTCGGCCTTCACCTTCATCTGTTTATCCGTGCCACGTAGGGATAAATGAGTGAGGTCCTCGACCTTCAGAGCTTCCTGTTGTGCGGTTCAGATTCTGATTGGGTAGCCTTGAGTGAATCGTATGTTGTAGTGCACGTACGCCCTAGGTTGTTTGTTTCCGGCTCATCGCGTCGGCTACTACGTTAGTTTTTCCAGTGTGGTACTTGATAGCACAATCACAATTGCCTATCAGCTAGTCCCATCTGAGTTGTCTCATGTTCAGTCCCTTCTGGTCGAAGGTGTGTTACAGTCTCTTATGATTGATGAATATCGTGCATTTCGTGTCGGATAGGTAGTGTCGCTAGATCTTCCGTGCGAACACTACGGCTCCCAATTCCAAGTCATGAGACGTGTAGTTCTTTTCGTGCACTTTCAATTGTCGTGACTCATAAGCTATCACCTTCTCGCGTTGCTTCAATACACAACCGAGTCCTTGTTTTGACGCGTCGCAATAAACTACAAAGTCTTCGCACCCGTCCGGTAGTGATAGAATAGGTGCACTGCACAATTTCTGCTTCAACAAGTCGAAAGCAGCTTCTTGTTTCTCTCCCCATTCGAATTTCTTGTCCTTGTGTGTAAGGGAAGTCAATGATGGTGCGATCTTCGAGGATCCCTCAATAGATCGCCTGTAGTTCCCGGCCAATCCCAGAAACTGTCGCACCTCAGTCGAAGTCTTTGGTGCTGTCCAGTTCTTAATGGCCTCGACCTTGGCTGGATCTACGTGTATTCCTTTTGCGTTTACTACGTGTCCAAGAAACTGGACTTTGCGAATTCAAATATCGCATTTGGAAACTCCGCGTATGTTGTTCCCTCTTCAGTAGTTCCAAGACACGCTTTAAGTGGTCGGCATGTTCTTCTTGGGTCTTGGAGTATATCAGGGTATCATCTAGGAACACAGTTACGAATTTGTCCAGAGACGGCTTACACACCCGATTCATGAGATCCATGAATACTGCCGGTGCGTTGGTCAGTCCGAAGGGCATGACCAAACATTCGTAATGTCAATCTCGTGTCCTAAAGGTTGTCTTGGGTTTGTCCTCTTCCTGTATCCCCCTTTGATGGTAATCGGTTCTCAAGGCGATTTTTGGGTAATAGCTTGACTCTTACAACTAGTCTAACAGCGCGCCCATTCGTGGTAATGGTATCGATTCCCGTTTGTCACCATGCTTAATTCCCGGTAGTCGATACACATTCGGAAAGACCTTTCTCTCTCACAAGCAGGACTGGTGCTCCTCATGTTGATAATCTTGGTCTGGTTAACTCTTTGCCTAACAACTCTTGCAATTGATTAGTCAGTTTCTTGTATCTTAGTTGGGCCAAGTGGTATGGCGCTTTGACGGTTAGTGCGACTCACGGTGTGAGTTCTACCTGAAACTCCACTTGTCGCTTTGGGGTAGTCCAGGTAGATCTTTGGGATAATTACAAACAACTTCAATATCTTCCATTTTTATTTCCTTCTATGTTTGTTTCGTGATACGAACTAATATCGTTGAGTATCCTTTCTGTAGGTGCTTGCCAGCCTATGACAGGGTGTTTTGCGTTATCCTCCGTCGTTCTCTCTGAATAGGGATCTGATTTCCATTTGACAACGTAACATTGATCTATCTTCTTATTGCACACACTCTCTGCTTGGTCTGTAGTTACTAGTATGTCCCCACCACTGCATCAAAGTTTCCGGGAGATACTGAGATTAGGCCGACCTCAAATCCGTGACCCGTCAATACCAAGACGCTTCCTTTGAAAATGTGTCATGTCTCAATCAGCTTACAGTTGGCTAACTCTACGGTGTACGTATAGTCTAGTGACGTCGGGGTAATGTTAAGCATTTTGCTAAATTCGCTAAGCATCAGGCTACTCTTAGCACCAATATCACATTACATACTAGCATAGGCATTATGTAAAAGGAACGTACCAGTCACAATGATAGGATCATCTTTTGCTTCTTTGGAGTCATTTACAAATGCAGGACCCATTGTCACGCTTTCTTTTTCCTTCGGCTGTGGGCAATCCCTGCGCCAATGCCCAGGCTTGCCACATTTATAACACCCTTTAACGACTTTCTGGTTGTCTTTGCTACCAACTGGCTTGCTTCTACACTCCTTGGCCATGTGACCGTTTCTTCCGCATTTCCGACATCGATAGCGTTCACATTGGCCGTTGTGATGATATGGGCATCTTTTGCACTTAGGGTATTTCCCCTGGTAGGCATTCTTGCCCTTGGTACTGGATGGTGTAGCAGTAGAGTCGTTAGTTGTTGTTGACTGGTTATGGAGTTGCATTTGTTGGGAAGAGGGCGTCTGGCTGTGACTAGCCTCCCGTTTGCGCTTGTAATCCTGAGACTTCAGGTGTTCACCCCTCTTGGGTAGCTTACCCTGCGCTACCGCTTGGTTAGTCGGATGATAAGCCAAACAAATAGTGGGTTGAATGAGAGTGGGGTCTGTCGTGGTAATCAGGCTTTGGATTTGTTTAGGTAATCCACTAACGTATGGATCGATCTTCCTGTAGTCTGGGGTCACCATTTCTGGGCATTGTTTACACCATTCGTGAAATCGAGTGGTGTATTGTTCGATTTCAGATCCTTCCATTTTGTAATTCCAGAACCCCTCCAGCTTCTGGATTTCGTTCTGTGGACAGTATTCTTCCTTCAACATTTTGACGAAATTTTCCCAGGGAATTGAGTTAGCAGTCTTCAGACTCAGTTTCTGGACATGCGAGTTCCACCAAGTGAGGGCTTGTCCATCTAGAGTCCCGGTAGCAAATTTCACTTTGTCTTCTTCAGAACACTTGCACATATGGAAGATTGATTCGGCCCTTTTAACCCATTGGAGCAGCCCTACTGCTCCTTCTGATCCCGTGTATGGTTGAGGATGGTAGCTGAGGAAAGTTTTGAAGGTGCATCCTCTTGAGCTGTTGTTGTGAGTCTCACTTCCTGTCTCACTGTTTAAGCATGCAGCCTCGTAATCCGTATTGGCTTTGTTAACCAGTTGTTCTACCATGGCCTCGACAGTCGCAGAATCGATTGACGGGTTGTCAGTGCGCACATACGTTCCTTGACCATCCATTTGTTGGTATCTATATACAATAGGTATTGTATTACTCACTGTTAGAATTATTGCGTGTAAGCATGTGTAGAGAGGAAATATATCATAAGCTTAAGATATCATTTCAAAAGTAAAATCATAGATTTGACAAGGTTACTGCTACCAAAATAATTTGTATGAGCACAACTTGCTCATATTGGTTCTAAAAATAGTACAATACTATATATGATAAGGAAATAAACTACTCGATGGAAATAGTGGAGCTCGAATCTCCCCTTTCAGAGGTGTACTATACAGTTTCCCTGATGGTTATAGCTTATCAATTGAACTTGCCAGAATTTGTATGTACCTATAAATTCACGATTACGTTGGCCACCATAATCGTCAATTTATCTTACACAGTCATTCTAGTTCATTCAATCTCAGGCTACTTAACAATCTCGGGTTAGAAGTCTTGCTTCCTGAGTGTCGATTCTAAGGTTACAATCCATAAACATGCGTCATTTGACTGGGTTTACCCTCAAGAGAGAGGTTGGAAAAGGCGTTCGTTTCGAGTTGGATTGTGCTATAGGAGTCTTCTTCATAGCATAGAAGAGGTTCCCTTTGGTCTTGAGTTCGCCTTTTCTCTAATTCCCTTGCACAGGCCGCATGTGTAGTTGAGTGTTAACGCCCACTAAGGGTGCCAGATGCATGTTCGTAAGAGTTAGATCAAGTCACAAAGCATATTGTTTAAGTTAAGCACATGATGTGTTGTGTGAAACTAGTGTAGTGTCTAATGTAGAGCAGTGGCTATAGTCTAAGTTCACTACATGCAAACCTAGTTCCCTATAACCAAAGCTCTGATACCAGTCTGTCACACCCCCAAATTCCCACTCGTGGTGTCAGTCCACCTGGGTGTGACGTGGCCAGGATCACAGCTCATGGTCATATAGAACGACTCTATATGAGTTACACATTCACACAAATTGTAAAACAATACAAGTTTCATTCAATAAGCAGCGGAAAGTGTTAAACATCAGAAATACATGAGTTTGCAGCGGAAAGTAATTGTTTGCAACAGACACTACAAATGTTTAAATTGATTTCAAAACAGAACACATGCATGCAAGCCTAGGACACGAGTCTATATGCAAGCCAGACTCCTTAAGGCTTTCTTGTGCGCATCCTAGCGTGTGCTCCATTAGTTACCTGAGAATACATGCTAAAGTGTGTCAACATAAAGTTGGTGAGTTCACAGGTTTAAGTAATGGAAAACAGTAAAACAGTTATATATACCGGGTATGCTAAATAGTTTTGTTGGATCTACGATCCGTAGAGTGTGTCATGTCATCTTACCGAAACTCGACTGTTTCCATTTGCCTCTGCGGGTCATCGCGGAACCCGACATCAACATCGATATTACACTCGTTATGACCGCAGTCAACGTTGTTGCCGAGTGGGGCTAGTCAAACCCAGTAGTACTACGTAATAACGACTCGTTTGTACACAACTAACGGTAAGGGTAGAGAGGACTTGTTGCGATAATAGTACACTCAAAATAGTTTTGTAACATACCAGTCATATATCTAAAGCAGTTGCATAGCATTCTCACCCCAAAAGATTGGTAAAACATTTAATGAGTAAAAGTGGGGCTGTAAACTCACCTGAGTCTGCTTGAGTGCGTTCTTACGAGAACGGAGTAGCTCGCTGGCTAGTAGTTACCTATATCACATAAGTGTTATAAGTTTGCGATCATATTTGTGTTGGTCTCACAGGACCGTATTCGTGTCTAAACAACTCCTGGTTGTTATGCGGGTCGCGTTGACCGTGGTTGACCGTGTTGGTCGTGTTGACCGTGTTTGACCTACGACCCGTTGGTGAACCGTGTGTTGGTTGTGAATCGTGTAGCAAATGTGTAAGTGCTCGTCGTGTGCAAAACGCGCAAGTCGCGTTTATGGACAACTTACTATTTATAGTAAGTTTCCAGTTTTGGAAAGTTCACAAAGCATAACAGTTTTAAAGTTCTAGCATGCTCATTAGTCCTACGTGATCATGTTAACACATAGCACATCATCATACAAAATCATATAAGTTGTTTACAACATGTTTGAACATAAAAGTTTCCTAAAATGGAAAGTTTTCCATTTATGGCATACAAGACATCGGAAACTATCTAACTTAGCATCTAATCATCACATTATAACATAATAAGTCATTTAGCATGTCCAAATCATTCAACACGTTGATAAATCGGTTTTTGTAGAAATAAAGTTACTAAATATAGTAACTTTATGGTTTTTCATGAAAACGATCATTTTAACATTTCTAATCCTATTTTCTCATCACCAATCATCATAATAATCTATCTAGCATCATTCAATCATGTAAATATACCCAAATTTATCATCTAGCAACATTTTAACTAGAAAAGTTTCTAAAAATAGTAACCATGCCAAAAATGATCATATTCAACATCAAGATCACATTCTAAGTATCAATATCCTCTTAATAACATCCTAGTAGTAGATCCACATACATGCATGTTGCTAATACCAACCATAACATCATTTTATAAATAAAAAGTTACTATAAATAGAAAGTTTCATCAAAAATCATAGTTTTAACCATTCTAACACAATCTAACCATGAGTTATCCTTCTAATATCATCAATAATCATCTACCATCATTCAAAATCATCTCAATACTCATGGATCGTACATGCATGCATCAATAACATCATAAATCATCATTTTAAGCATCAAGACATATATTCAACATCTTGGATCATCATAAAACTCCATATAATCATCATGGATCATCAAGAAACGCATCTAAATCGACAAACCCAGAGGCAAACTTCGTGCATGTGCATCAAAGGTGCTTGCATGTGTGTTTCATGCCTTGCATGTGTGTGTAGAAGTGACAAATGACCATTTTAGCCATGAGGGGTGTAAGAACTACCTTCTAAAGCTTCGGGATCCCTGAGATGATGACTTCACAGCCTCTAGTTCCTCTGGACAGCTTGCTCTTAGCAGAAATGAAGTGGTGATGGTGGTGGTTTGTGCTCCAATGTGTCCTCCAAGCTTTCAAAGCTCAAAAATGGCTTCCAGAGGTTCTAAGGGTGAGTTGCAGGTGAAGAAGACGAGTATGGAGGGTCTAGAACTCGAGAAAAGGGTTATAGGCCGGCTAGAAACGATTTCCTCTTGGTTTTATAAAGATTTGCCGTCTGACACCCGTCGCGTACCGCGACACTAGGCCAGAAAGATGCTTCGCGCTACGCGAAGGAATCCGGGAGTCAACTCTTCGCGATGTCTGTCGCGTACCGCGACAGGAACTCCTGTTGGGCCATCGCGTACCGCGATGGGTTCCTGAGTAGCCCAATAAGCTTAGTTTTGTTGTTTCGAACCGATTTTCGCGTATTTCTCGAATACGATCATCGTTGCTCGACACTTAAGCGTTGTTCTACTAAACTAGATTCTCCGGAACCTAATTGTGCAGTGTATGTGTACTGTGGTTCGATCCGTTCACCAACGTTCGTCATTCAAGACACGTGCAAGTTCTGTGCGATAATTTCTCGAATTATCGGTGTGTTTGGTCTGTTGTGCCACGTGTCACACTAAATACAATTATTCTAGTGCCACGTATGAAATAATAATACACATTATTATTAAAATAAAATAAATGCTGACCTGGAATTTATGGGGTGTCACAACTACATTGTGATATCTCATAATAATTGGGTAATCAATAACAAGGATTGATCATTTCTAAGCCATTAAATTATCTAGAAACTGTTACAGTATCATAATCAACAACATTAACTATCTGGTTAATCAGAGATTATTCTGATTAATCAAGAGTGTCATCAACTTTGTATTAGGAATCTAATGCAATGTAGGTTCCTACATTATCATACATTGTATGATATAATACTAAACTAAACAATTAAACATTTAACATCGAGTTGATGATTTACTAAGCAATGTCTTTGACATTGAACGTTCAGGAAGATCTAATCAGTAAACTGGAACATAAATAACCTATTAAATATAACTAAATGCAGAATCACCCTTTACTATCAAGTCTTGTGATATTCTGCTACATTTGTATTATCAGGTGAGTTTCATACAACCCCTTTTCTTTTACTGTTTTCTTAACATCGGGGTGACTATTATGAAATCTTTATCAAACGTGTGATATGTTTAGTAACAATTGCAATACCGGCTTGCATGTGGGTGTCATGGGATTATGACTATTTTCTGTGTACAACAAAAGTCCTCAAAACCAACTGTATCTGGTTAACCCATGTGGGGCCGAATGTGTGGACAAAGATAGTACTATCGGGCTGACAACCCCATTCATGGATAGATAGCGTCTACCCTTGTGTGAATGCTTGTCACCATTCCTGGTATCGACTTGATGTAGTGAGACATTGAGTTAGAGGCACGGAGTTTAACTTCGGTTATTTTCTAGACTGGACTGTCAGAAAGGATCTGGATACGGGTCACATGATTATTCACTTATGTTAATGTGTACCATTGACTTTACTATCATATCATATTGTATCGAGTCTTATTTATGAACTCACCAGTTTTATACTGATATTTTAAACTTTAAATCTTTTACAGGTAATCAGTACCAACGGTGAGGAAACAACTGTGCACGCACCATGTAATTAGGACTTGGGATGTAATAGAAGGAACTTAAGTTGTGAACGGATATTTAGGACATGTAATAAATAATTGTCGTGATTGTAATTAGTGCTTTTCTTAACTATGTGTGTTATGATACCGGATCAAGTAAGTCACCCCTCACCTTCGAGACTTCGCCGCTATGCTTCCGCTACCTTTACAAATGACGTCGTCTGGTGATCAGGAGGTGGGGGTGTGACAACTCCCATCCCAGAACGACATCGTTACAAATATGAATTATCTTGAAATATATTCGCGAATTTGAAAACTTACGCGTTCGTTTGAAACGATTCAAGCTTATATACAAATTTGGAGATGGTTCAATACGGCCCGTACCGGCCTATACGGCCCGTACTGGGTCAAATCAATGTCCTTACATGTCAGCATTGTCAGAATTAAAAAAGCAAGACGGGCCGTACTAGCCAGTACGGGCCGTCTTGATTTCAAATCATTGTCCTATGTTGCAGGGAATGTCTGTACGATGAATGAGACGGGCCGTACTGGCCAGTACGGCCCGTCGTGCTCCCAATCATTGGCACAGGTTTTCAGGAGGGAATGTTTGACCAAGTACTGAGACGGGCCGTACTGGGCAGTACGGGCCATCTCAGGGGTGTATTTTTAAAAAAAGTGGGTGTAAGAATAACAGCACCCTTAACTTAACCAATATGTTGACTTTGACCAATATACCCTTGGCGGGTTATTAACAACCAGCAGTGTCTAAACAATTTATTAAGCAACTGTAGCTGATATGATCAAGTAAGGCCAAATGGGTCAAGTATGTATTAAACAAACGTCAGTGTCTAAACAATTGCTAAACATCATAATAATTCAAAATGGACGACAATTATGTGTGTGTGTGTGTGTTAATTCACAATCGTTTAAGACTTACTAAAAGTGTAAGTTTACATTACACTGACAATATATATTTAACGTGATAACAACTTACACTTGTGTAAGATCTTAAACAAAAAAAAATCACAAACACATAAAAGAACATAATCGTGTACATACATACATACGTACATACATACATTTGAATAAAAAATATGGTTTAATATGAACCATATATTTATTTGCAAGATTCCAAATGCACGACACAGATAGGGTTGAAGAGTTTTATCTCTCTAAGATCGGGTTTTCACATGATACAATCCTTGTATATATAAATTAAAAGAGAATTTGGGAAATAGTGATAAGTAAGTATTTAGTGAGTTTTTTTTTTTTCATTCATGCTTTTACGAATGGAAACGTCTTCAAGTATTATTATAATCCACTAGTTTTCTACTTAGACATGATTTTGTGCCAATCATCATACGACAAAATCAGCCTGATACAACATTTATATTTAAAAAAAAGTTGCATTAATTGTAGTTGCATTAGATTTAATACAATCTTTTTGTTACATAATGCAAATTTTTTTCAAATGCAACATTTTTAAATGCAAATATTTAAAAAAAGGTTGTATTATGTAATAAAAAGACTACTTTAAGCTAATGCAATTTCAGATAATACAACATATTTGCAACCTTTTGTGACAAAAAAATGTTGTATTAGACTTGTTTTTTTGGCAGTATGTTTTAGGGATGTGTTAATCTCACACCCAATTCTATATTTTCACACCCTTTGTACGTGTCATATAGACCTCTACTCCATGTATATGTATCTATACGTCACGTAGAGATCCCTACACCACGTACAACAACATTTGCACTGACATTCTACACAATGATTGGGTGTTGTACGCCACGTATAGCACTATACGCCACGTAGAAAACATCATACAACCAGTACTGACACATTTGCACAATGATGGGATGTTGTAAGCCACACAGAGGCCTTTACGTGGCGTATAAAAGACAATTATATGAGAGGAACAGTCTGGGACCTGACATGCTGAAAAAGTTATACGCCACGTAGAGTACTGTACGTGGCGTATAAAGGACAATAATTTGTTTCGAAATCTGTTGAATGTACTTAACATGGCTATATACGCCACATATAGGCCTATACGACACGTAAACAAATTTTGAAATTGAAATCTCGTACAACCAAAGAAATGACGTAAGATTCCATAAATTATATATATATATATATATATATATATCTAACGAACGAACGTTTCGAATTCATTCGCGTTTTTCTTACGCATTCTCTATTTGAATTTATTCGGTTGTTTATTGTAGATGACAAGATAGAATAGGATTATGTCGGTCGATCTTAACATGGTGGCAGTAGATCTCCGTCACAGCGAGCCGGTGTGCGAAGTTCCGCACCATGAAGATCGGCCAGCAGAAGGCCGTCGACTGGGATATCCTAACGGAGGTCGGCGAGCGAGCGCGCGCCGAGAGATGGATAGGCGAGGAGACGCCGTGGAGACGACTCTTCGACATGGCGTTCCATCCTTCCTACAGGGATGTCGTCGTGGAGTTCCTCTCCACATTCACATACCGTCCGGCTGCCATGCCGGATGTAGCGTTCTCGATGCTTTGCCAGCTACACGAGATGTCACTGGTCGAGTTCGCTGTAGTCTCTGGCTTATACTGGGAGCCAAAGACCGTTACCTCGTTGTACACAGCGGGGATTACTGAGATTGATTATGCCACCTTGCGTGCATGGTGGCCTCATATTGCCGAGGATGCCTTTTTAGGCACCAAGGCGAGAGTCAGTCGCATCCGCGACCCTCTCATACGATATTTGCACTGGCTGATTGCCACGTCGATAGCTGGACGTGGCTGAAGCCGCGAGTGGTGCACATTACAGGATCTTTTTTATTTGTACTGGTTGATCACCGGGCGTACATGCCAGCTTGCGCGCTGCCTTGCCGGGTACTTCGCGACATATTACCACCGGCAGCAGCGCGGAGCCATATATGGTTGTGCCTACATCACCATTATAGGTTGCGCCCTGGGTCATCTGCACCAGGACACTCTCGAGGAGCTGTCTGATTCTGTGGATACAACCAGACTCGATCGTCGGACGCTCTTCGGTATGAAGATCGTCCGAGATTTTCTTGGTGTAGGTCTTAGGTTCTCTCTAGTATGGGGAGTGATATGGGTCCCTCCCCCGCTACAAATGATGGACGTAGACGAGGGCCAAGGAGTTGGACTGGCGGGTGAGGGTGCTGGTGATGAGGGGGACCACGATGGTGTGGCTGGTAGTGGTGAGGGTCGCGGGGGCGAAGGGGTATGTAACATCACTGTACTTCAGGTCGTCCGTACATCCGTACGATTGTACTGTTACGACCTGATATAACAATTATTAATGAAAATGAATTATTGGATACATTATTTGATGATTATCACTGTTATTGGTATACATACTTAGAACATATTATTATACGCGTAAACCATGGGAAGTTTAGTTGTAACTCAACTAAACAGAACCAGAGAGTTTATCGCAGATGATTACACAGATTGTGGATTATTGTTTTGGAATGAAAGGAATTAGGAGTTTGTTATGGTTGGATTGCTAAACATAGTCAAGGACACATGGTCATGGTTTATCGAAATAGCGGTGGGACGGTGTAGGGGAGGTTGCGATCTACCTCAGCATATGCCCTATGCATATGCATATTTCGGTCTATCATGGATGTGTCAGTGACTCGGGTTTAGCGGGTTTTGGATTGGGAATTATAATATTCAAGATAATAAAATAATGAAGGTATAATTGGAATTATGTATGCGTTGGTGAGGTTACGAACATAATTTAAACGCGAATATTAATTCAGATATATTAACTTGATAATGTATTCGCGTGAGTGACGATTCACACGAATATAATTGTTGAGAGTAACTTGATTTAACGAAAATAAACGGAAACCTTTTATTTAAACGATTTAAAAAAATGAAAACTATTTATTTAAAATGTTTTAAGCTTTAAATATGTTTTATGATAAAACCCGAGAAATTTTATTGGTTAATCGCGAAAAAAACGAGACTAAGCACGCGGTGGATGACACGTGATATAAGGAAGAGGATTCCCCTCCTCTTCCCATAACTCACAAACCCTTTCTCTCACTAAGTTCAAATTCGTCACCCACAAAACCTCCCCACTTCTCTCTAGCTTTTTTTGATCATCACTCAACGAAATCGAAAGATCTTGGTCTCCATGCGTTCGTGTGATCGAGAGGAACAAGAGGATACTAAGGAAGCTAGCTTTGGATCAACAATTTCAGGTAAATCTAAAGTTGCTTTTCGGTTTTGTTAGAAACAAGATGGGTATATGGTTAACAACTTATAATCGAGTTTAGGGTTCTTGTAACTTGTTAAACGAGTTAGTGCAGCCCACGAACCAGAGAGGTTCGTCTAGGGCAAGTTTGGGCCGAACCCTTTTCGTTTGAGGCGAACCTTGTTGAGCCGCATGAACCTTCGAGGGACTCCCGAACCATTTCACCAACGAACCTTGCTTCTTTACCGAACCTTCAGCCATCACCGAACCATTTGCATGGGCTTTCACGAACCTGTTAACCTTAAAACCGCGAACCTTTGTAGGCGAACCTGGTACAAGGACCGAACCTTCCTAGGTGTCTAGCGAACCCTCCTTAAGCGAACCCTTGGGGTGGCCGAACCATTGGAACCTGAACGAACCTCGGCCATGTTGAGAGCCGAACCCTCCTAGTCACCGAACCCTAGCCTACATAGGACCATGGGCACCGAACCTTAGTGATGAAGCTGAACCTATGGGTTTAACCTATAGGTTCGCTGCTATAACATGGAATAAACGGAAGAATTCGTTCAATCATAGTTGGGAGACCTAAAATTTGCAAACTTGAAGATAATTAAGAGTTACGCATGCATGAAGGTTTAAAAGTCACCACCTTTCCTTACTAAAATAAGTTTGGAAATTATAAGATTTTATATGATAAAAATGATTGATGGAATAAATTTAACATGATTCTTTAAACTGGATATTTGAGTTTTTATAACTTAAATTGTAGTAAAGATAAGTAATCATGCATGCATACACTATGAATGCATCTATAAGGGTTTATAAGCGCATTATTTTTACAACTATTATGACCTTAATGCATTGATTAAAAGATCATCATATGTAAGATAATTCACACTAATGAAATTGAATTATTCTTAAGGGATGATAAATAATAAAATATCAAGGGAAACAACTTAACTTAGATTAAACTAATTAAGTTAATGAATACTTGAGACTTCAAAAATGAACATGTATAGATGCCTAATGATCATGAAATACATATACTCATGAACACAAGTACACGATGAATACAGGTTATTGAGTTGCTTTTGAGTTCTCTTATGTGAGCGCGCATCATACGAAAACACAAATTCTAAGGACTCAGGTGAGTTCTCATAACCTCTTTTTTTAAACTATTTTGTTTTTAAACTCGGAGGTGGAACATGTATACCAATAGTTAAATTATTATTTTGATAACACATGGGTGACACCTGGTTTATCATTATGATGATCAGATTATTGAATTATCATTGATTATTGATTGAGATGGATTATTATTTATCCGTGAGTCATTGTTGATTGAGTTGACTTAGGTCCTCCGCGATGATTGAGTTACTGTTGGTGAGTTGACTAACGTCCTCCTCAGATACTCCACTGTTGATTGAATTGACTGCGGTCCTCCGCGGTGCACGTATTGACACTTATAGGAATATCGTTGATTGAGTTGACTGAGGTCCTCCGCGATGATTCCGCCGTTGATTGAGTTGACTGAGGTCCTCCGCGGTAACTTATATTGATATGATTGTGATGATTGATGATTATTGGAATGATGAGATTAGTTGAATATATGTGGTTAAATATTTGTGATGATTGATGATTATTGAAATGATGAGATTAGTTGAATATACGTGGTTAAATATTTGTGATGATAGTATATGTGATTACTTGGATTGTTTGGATGTTGTGTTATGTTGGGATTTGGCAGAACTGGACTAACTTACAGGTGCACATGTGGATTTTCTCGAGGAAACCATAAACTTTTATAAACCTACTTATCAACTTTCTTAAACGTTTTATAAACATTCTTAATACATAAAAACTTATGATTTCTCACCAGCTACCTTGTAGTTGACACTTGATTTTCTACATGTTTCAGGTAATGAAGCCAAGTAGGTTGAGGAGGATGATCTCTTCCATTTTGGACATCATCACATAGGATTCTTGGACTTAGCTAATTAACTGAAATTCTGGCGATTAGAGTTTAGTTAGTTTAGCTAAATCTTTTGTGTAATTGA
The DNA here is from genome assembly GCA_009363875.1 of Mikania micrantha. Lineage (NCBI taxonomy): Eukaryota > Viridiplantae > Streptophyta > Magnoliopsida > Asterales > Asteraceae > Mikania > Mikania micrantha. Next base: position 8,847,616 of record CM018687.1, read on the forward strand.
TGTATTTAATTCATGATGAACATGATTTTTGTGTAAACATTTATTTGGTTTGATTGATATGTGATGGTATATATTAGATGCCCACGAGCTTTTGAACAATCTACACATCCCTCGTGGCATCCCGGCGTTTCCGCCATCGGTCGGGGTGTTACAGATTGGTATCAGAGCCTGGGTTATAGAGAATTAGGTTTCTAGAAATGGTTGACCTAGTCTATAACCGTAGGATACCCTAGTATGAAATTACTTCATACACTAGTTAGTATATTCAGGATATCATGCTTATGTGTTTATTACATGTTAACTGAACTCCTGTTATACATCTTATCTATATATGCTGCTTACTAATTATTTTCTTACTTGTGCCCAAGTGACTCGATAAGGACATACTCGTGGTGTATTGTAAAGGTGGTGGGACGGTGGTTTGGGCGGTTGCGACCTACCCTTATCATATGCCCTATATATATACCATTTACAATACGTCAGGTGGATGTCAGTATTGAGGAATAAGGGAACTACCCGTTTGGGACAACTATCTGTTTAAGAAATTAACTGCTTAGGAATTTATTTGCTTTAGAAATTATCTGTTAGATTTTTTGATCACCAGATAAGGACACACTCGTGGTATACTACAAAGGTGGTGGGACGGTGTAAGGGAGGTTGCGATCTACCCTTGCATATGCCCTATACATATACCATTTGTAGTATATTGGGGGTCTGTCAGTGTCAGGAATTTAGGATATTACTAGGAACTGTTGTAAAGTTGAGATTGATGAGATATGGATGTTGATGGTATGTTTATTGGAATGGTTTGGATTGACTCATGGATGATCACACTTGATGAAAACTTATAAATTCACTTGTGAAACACACTGATTGGACACGTAGGGTGCATAGGAATAATGAACGATATGAGCGAATAGTGATGGAATATGGACTTGGGTGATGATATGGACACTTGATGAGAATAAATTATAGGGTGAATATGAACACTTAGTGACAATAAGAGCACTCAGTGATGATATGAACCCTCATTGATGATTATGGACATTGGAATTAGTATGGACTTTTAGTGAACTTAGGCATTAGGAGAAACTTTAATGTCAGGTGAACTTAGACATTAGGTGAACTTAGAAATAGGCAAACCTACATGTCAGGTGAACTTAGACATTAGGTGAACCTAATTGTCCAAGGGAACTAGAAACCACTTCACTCAAAATTATCCTACCTAGGATAAGGTTTGTGAAGTGAGACTGTGGTAAGATACATGATACATCCTAAATGCTAACAAGGGCATAATCGTGGTGCAATGAAACGGTGGTGGGACGGTGTAGGGGAGATTGCGATCTACCTCTGCATATGCCCTATATATAAGCTTGTTGCATTGCATCGGGAGGTTGTCAGTGTTGGTATAGGGTGGGGAATGTATGGAACTTAGGAATATTTAGCTAATATTAGTTATGACCAACTAGGAAACTTAGTATAATGTTAGGAAATTTACAAATGTTATGAGTTTGATAACAGATAGGAGAAAAATATAGTTCCTATATGTAATCCTAACTGTTTAAAATGAACTCATTCGACCATAGTTTGTATAACTTACGTTGTAAACAGTAGTAACATGTTTCTATTTCCTCAGAGACATGCCGCCACGCCGTCACAACGGAGACGATACAAACTCAGAAGATGCTAACGGTAATGCCAACTCCGGCATACAAGAGTTAGCAAACCTTATTTCTGGATTGGTGAACCAGTTAACTCAGGCCAATCAGAATATCAATCAGAACAGAGGTGGTGCGAACCCGCCAGTTTGCACATTCAAGCACTTCAACTCCTGTAACCCACTGAAGTTTACAGGCTCTGAAACTGCCACTGGTCTACTGCAGTGGTTCGAGAGTATGGAGAACACTTTCATCAACATCGACTGCCCCGGTAATCTGAAAGTTCGTTATGCCACTAGTCTTTTCCAAAAGAGAGCACTAACGTGGTGGAATGGGGAGAAACGAACTAGGGGAGTGGATGCTGCCCTTATACTGACATGGACAGAGGTCAAGAACCTGATGACCACTGAATTCTGTCCGCGTAGCAAGATGAGGAAGCTTGAGACTGAGTTCTAGGAACTCAAGCAGGATAGCGGAGAGAATGTCATCTACAATACTCAGTTTCATGAATATAGCCTGCTGGTGCCTCATCTTGTGACACCTTTGGAAAGAGCAATTGAGAAGTATATCGGCGGGCTGCCGATGCAGATTCATGATACTGTATACGGAAGCAACCCCAAAACACTGGAGGCTGCCATCCATTTATCTGCAACTCTGATTGATAATCACGTGAAAGCTGGAACACTCACAAGGAAAGGGACAAAGAAAACCGAGGTGAAGACTGCAGCGAAGGAAACAAAGACTGAAGTCAAGACTGAAGCTGCTAGTTCATCAAAAAGCAGCAACAGGAAGCGGAAGACTAGGAGTTATGTTGTTACCACTCCGGTCACTCATCAGTCCTCCAATAATTCCAACACTAGGAATTTTGGAGTTGTTCCGCAATGCAACACTTGCCGATATCATCACGCGCCTAACTTGCCTTGTCGCGTCTGCAACAATTGTGGCAAATATGGCCATTTTGCAAATGTCTGTCGGAGTGCACCGCAAGAACAAAGGATGCAACCTGCTCCGCTTGCACTACCTGCTCCGCAAGTACAACCGATACAAGCTGCACCTGTTTACCAGGCACCTGCACAGGCAAGAGCCTGTTATGAGTGTGGCGAAGTGGGTCATTTCAGGAATCAATGCCCGAGACTGACAGGAAACAATCAACGGGTGGCAAGAGGCAGAGCATTTCAACTGAATGCTCCAGCTGCTCAAGCCAACCAGGACGTGGTCAACGGTACATTTCTGATCAACAACTCTTATGCATCTGTCTTATTTGATTCTGGTGCCGATAAGAGTTTCGTTTCATATGATTTTGAATGCTTGCTTGGTAGAACACGTACATATTTAGATAAACCGTTTAACGTGGAGGTGGCTGATGGAAACACTATTGATATTGACACTGTTATTATCGGATGTACTGTGAACTTAAATGATCACGTTTTCCCGATTGACCTTATACCTATGCATCTTGGTAGCTTCGATGTTATCATAGGCATGGATTGGCTAGCCACCCACAAAGCGGAGATTGTATGCCATGAAAAATATATTCGTATTCCCTTACCTTCGGGTGAAACTTTAGGAGTTTTTGGGGAAACTTCTAGTAAAGGTCTTAAGCTGATGTCATGCACTAAAGCGCACAAGTACCTTAGGAAGAAGTGTATAGCATTTTTAGCTCATATTGTGGAGAAAAAGGAGAAAGGAAAGAGCATTGAAGACGTTCCAGTGATAAGAGATTTTCCTGAAGTATTTCCAGATGACTTACCGGGTCTTCCACCAGAACGTCAAGTAGAGTTTCGAATTGACTTAGTACCTGGTGCGAACCCTGTCGCCAAGGCTCCCTACAGACTTGCGCCTTCGGAGTTGCAAGAGTTGGCGAGCCAATTGCAAGAGCTAACTGATAAAGGATTTATTCGCCCGAGCCATTCGCCATGGGGTGCACCGGTCTTGTTTGTCAAGAAGAAGGACGGGTCATTCCGAATGTGTATCGACTATCGCGAATTAAACAAACTCACAATCAAGAATCGATACCCACTGCCGTGCATCGATGATCTCTTCGATCAACTTCAAGGCTCGGCATGTTTTTCAAAGATCGATCTTAGGTCTGGGTATCATCAACTTCGTGTATATGATGACGATATTCCCAAGACGGCTTTCAGAACGAGATATGGCCACTATGAATTTCTGGTAATGCCTTTCGGCCTTACCAACGCACCAGCGGTTTTCATGGATCTCATGAACCGTGTTTGCAGGCCATACTTGGATAAGTTTGTGATTGTATTCATTGATGACATTTTGATATACTCCAAGAGCAAAGAAGAACACGAGCAACACCTTAATTTGATTTTGGAGGTTCTGAGAAAAGAACAACTGTATGCCAAATTCTCCAAATGTGAATTTTGGCTTAAGGAAGTTCAGTTCTTGGGACATATAGTCAATGAAAATGGTGTTCACGTGGACCCTGCGAAGATTGATGCGGTAAAGAATTGGAGTACACCGAAGACACCAACGGAGATTCGATCGTTTCTCGGACTTGCCGGGTACTATAGGCGGTTCATATCGAATTTCTCCAGGATTGTTGTCCCTCTCACTTCTCTGACCCAGAAGAATAAACCTTATGAGTGGGGACCGAAGCAGGAAGAGGCGTTTCAGACTTTAAAGCAGAAACTCTGTGATGCTCCTGCCTTGACACTGCCTGATGGAAATGATGATTTTGTGGTCTATTGTGATGCATCCAACCTGGGTCTCGATTGTGTTCTCATGCAACGGGGAAAGGTTATGGCCTATGCATCAAGGCAGCTGAAAATTCATGAAAAGAACTACACCACACACGACTTGGAACTTGGTGCAGTCGTGTTTGCCTTGAAGATATGGAGACATTATCTTTATGGCACTAAGTGTGTAGTGTTCACTGACCATAAGAGTTTACAACATATTTTAAATCAGAAAGAACTTAATATGAGACAGCGGAGATGGGTTGAATTGTTAAACGATTACGACTGTGAAATTCGCTACCATCCTGGTAAAGCGAATGTAGTAGCAGATGCGCTTAGTCGCAAAAGTCAAGTTCAGATTCATAGTGTGCGAGTGCACACTAGTCTCCGAAATAATGTTCTCACAGCCCAACAACACTCATTGACTCAAGATAACTTGAAAAATGAGATGTCTTGCGGAGCTAAGATTTTATTGGAAACTAAGGATAATAGGCTGATGTACTATTTGAATCGGTTGTGGATACCGAACAGGGGTGATCTTAGGATGGTGATTATGGATGAAGCTCATAAGTCTCGTTATTCAATCCATCCGGGTGCTGATAAGATGTATCAAGACCTTCGTGACTTGTACTGGTGGCCTGGAATGAAGAAGGATATTGCTAAGTATGTGTCCAAGTGCATTAATTGTGCCAAAGTCAAGGCAGAACACCAGCGGCCTTCGGGATTGTTGTTACAACCAGAAATACCCATGTGGAAGTGGGAGAATATCTCTATGGATTTCATTACTAAGCTCCCACGAACCACGAACGGTAAAGATAGCATTTGGGTAATTGTTGATAGATTGACCAAGTCGGCTCATTTCCTACCGATACGCGAAACGTACCCTGTGCGGAAGTTAGCTCGTATCTACACTGATGAAATCATTAGCCGACATGGTATTCCTTTAAGCATAATATCGGATCGTGATGCTTGTTTCACGGCACGATTTTGGGAATCACTTCACGAAGCATTTGGAACAAAACTGGATCTTAGCACCGCCTATCATCCTCAAACGGATGGACAGACAGAGCGAACGATTCAGACATAGGAAGACATGTTAAGAGCTTGTGTCATCGACTTTGGTGGCAATTGGGATAGCCATTTACCATTGATTGAGTTCTCGTATAACAACAGTTATCACGCGAGCATTGGTATGGCACCGTTTGAAGCTCTTTATGGCAGGAAATGTCGGTCACCTATTTGTTGGACCGAGGTCGGCGAATCGCAGATCACTGGTCCTGAGATTATTCAAGAAACGACTGACAAGATTCGCCAGATCCGCGACAATCTATTAGCTGCACGCATTCGACAGAAGAGTTATGCAGATAAACGACGAAAACCTTTAGAATTTGAAGTGGGAGATATGGTATTGCTTAAAGTGTCGCCTTGGAAAGGCATTGTACGATTTGGGAAGAAGGGTAAACTTGCCCCACGTTATGTTGGCCCTTTCAAGATCCTTGAACGGATCGGGAAGGTCGCCTACAAGTTGGAACTCCCTCCTGAACTTAGTAACGTGCACCCGACGTTTCACGTGTCCAATCTAAGAAAGTGCTTAGCTGATCAGGATCTTCAGGTACCACTCGATGACATACGCGTCGATGATGCCATGCATTTTGTTGAAAGACCAGTCTAGATAATGGATTGTGAGGTTAAAAAGCTCAAACGTAGTAGAATCCCAATTGTCAAAGTACGTTGGGAATCGAAGCGGGGTCCAGAATTCACCTGGGAGCGAGAAGATCAGATGCAGCTTAAGTACCCACATTTATTTACTACGGTCACTCCAAGTTGAATTTCGGGACGAAATTCCCTTAACTAGGGGAGACTGTAACATCACTGTACTTTAGGTCGTCCGTACATCCGTACGATTGTATTGTTACGACCTGATATAATAATTATTAATGAAAATGAATTATTGGATACATTATTTGATGATTATCACTGTTATTGGTATACATACTTAGAACATATTATTATACGCGTAAACCATGGAAAGTTTAGTTGTAACTCAACTAAACAGAACCAGAGAGTTTATCGCAGATGATTACACGGATTATGGATTATTGTTTTGGAATGAAAGGAATTAGGAGTTTGTTATGGTTGGATTGCTAATCATAGTCAAGGACACATGGTCATGGTTTATCGAAATAGCGGTGGGACGGTGTAGGGGAGGTTGCGATCTACCTCTGCATATGCCCTATACATATGCATATTTCGGTCTATCATGGATGTGTCAATGACTCGGGTTTAGCAGGTTTTGGATTGGGAATTATAATATTCAAGATAATAAAATAATGAAGGTATAATTGGAATTATGTATGCGTTGGTGAGGTTACGAACATAATTTAAACGCGAATATTAATTCAGAGATATTAACTTGATAATGTATTCGTGTGAGTGACGATTCACACGAATATAATTGTTGAGAGTAATATTCTGAGACGATATTCCATAAATTATAAATCAAATCGAAATACGATACTAGCGTCGGATTCGCACCGGTGACGATCTTTACGAATATGTACGCGAGTAACGTGTTTCGACGAGATAACAAATAATATCTAACGATGATAAATTAATAAGTGAAAATTAAAAACGTTTATTAGGAATCACAACCTAAAACGAATCCGAATAAATTAATCTATTAAATAATTGATTTAACGAAAATAAACGGAAACCTTTTATTTAAACGATTTAAAAAAAATGAAAACTATTTATTTAAAATGTTTTAAGCTTTAAATATGTTTTATGATAAAACCCGAGAAATTTTATTGGTTAATCTCGATAAAAACGAGACCAAGCACGCGGTGGATGACACGCGATATAAGGAAGAGGATTCCCTATTCTTTCCCATAACTCACAAACCCTTTCTCTCACTAAGTTCAAATTCGTCACCCACAAAACCTCCCCACTTCTCTCTAGCTTTTCTTGATCATCACTCAACGAAATCGAAAGATCTTGGTCTCCACGCGTTCGTGTGATCGAGAGGAACAAGAGGATACTTAGGAAGCTAGCTTTGGATCAACGATTTCAGGTAAATCTAAAGTTGCTTTTCGGTTTTGTTAGAAACAAGATGGGTAAATGGTTAACAACTTATAATCGAGTTTAGGGTTCTTGTAACTTGTTAAACGAGTTGGTAGTAACATGTAGAAGATATGTATAGTTGCGGATTTACAGAAAACTCGAGGATGATGAAGATGTTGAACAGGTTCGGTCGTGGGTAGGGGTACAGGTCGATGAACCTGCAAGGCAGCCCACGAACCAGAGAGGTTCGTCTAGGGCAAGTTTGGGCCGAACCCTTTTCTTTTAAGGCGAACCTTGTTGAGCCGCACGAACCTTCGAGGGACTCCCGAACCATTTCACCCACGAACCTTGCTTCTTTACCGAACCTTCAGCCATCACCGAACCATTTGCATGGGCTTTCACGAACCTGCTAACCTTAAAACCGCGAACCTTTGTAGGCGAACCTGGTACAAGGACCGAACCTTCCTAGGTTTCTAGCAAACCCTCTTTAAGCGAACCCTTGGGGTGGCCGAACCCTTAGGGTGGCCGAACCATTGGAACCTGAACGAACCTCGGCCATGTTGAGAGCCGAACCCTCCTAGTCACCGAACCCTAGCCTACATAGGACCATGGGCACCGAACCTTAGTGATGAAGCTGAACCTATGGGTTTAACCTATAGGTTCGCTGCTATAACATGGAATAAACGGAAGAATTCGTTCAATCATAGTTGGGAGACCTAAAATTTGCAAACTTGAAGATAATTAAGAGTTACGCATGCATGAAGGTTTAAAAGTCACCACCTTTCCTTACTAAAATAAGTTTGGAAATTATAAGATTTTATATGATAAAAATGATTGATGGAATAAATTTAACATGATTCTTTAAACTGGATATTTGAGTTTTTATAACTTAAATTGTAGTAAAGATAAGTAATCATGCATGCATACACTATGAATGCATCTATAAGGGTTTATAAGCGCATTATTTTTACAACTATTATGACCTTAATGCATTGATTAAAAGATCATCATATGTAAGATAATTCACACTAATGAAATTGAATTATTCTTAAGGGATGATAAATAATAAAATATCAAGGGAAACAACTTAACTTAGATTAAACTAATTAAGTTAATGAATACTTGAGACTTCAAAAATGAACATGTATAGATGCCTAATGATCATGAAATACATATACTCATGAACACAAGTACACGATGAATACAGGTTATTGAGTTGCTTTTGAGTTCTCTTATGTGAGCGCGCATCATACGAAAACACAAATTCTAAGGACTCAGGTGAGTTCTCATAACCTCTTTTTTTAAACTATTTTGTTTTTAAACTCGGAGGTGGAACATGTATACCAATAGTTAAATTATTATTTTGATAACACATGGGTGACACCTGGTTTATCATTATGATGATCAGATTATTGAATTATCATTGATTATTGATTGAGATGGATTATTATTTATCCGTGAGTCATTGTTGATTGAGTTGACTTAGGTCCTCCGCGATGATTGAGTTACTGTTGGTGAGTTGACTAACGTCCTCCTCAGATACTCCACTGTTGATTGAATTGACTGCGGTCCTCCGCGGTGCACGTATTGACACTTATAGGAATATCGTTGATTGAGTTGACTGAGGTCCTCCGCGATGATTCCGCCGTTGATTGAGTTGACTGAGGTCCTCCGCGGTAACTTATATTGATATGATTGTGATGATTGATGATTATTGGAATGATGAGATTAGTTGAATATATGTGGTTAAATATTTGTGATGATTGATGATTATTGAAATGATGAGATTAGTTGAATATACGTGGTTAAATATTTGTGATGATAGTATATGTGATTACTTGGATTGTTTGGATGTTGTGTTATGTTGGGATTTGGCAGAACTGGACTAACTTACAGGTGCACATGTGGATTTTCTCGAGGAAACCATAAACTTTTATAAACCTACTTATCAACTTTCTTAAACGTTTTATAAACATTCTTAATACATAAAAACTTATGATTTCTCACCAGCTACCTTGTAGTTGACACTTGATTTTCTACATGTTTCAGGTAATGAAGCCAAGTAGGTTGAGGAGGATGATCTCTTCCATTTTGGACATCATCACATAGGATTCTTGGACTTAGCTAATTAACTGAAATTCTGGCGATTAGAGTTTAGTTAGTTTAGCTAAATCTTTTGTGTAATTGATGTATTTAATTCATGATGAACATGATTTTTGTGTAAACATTTATTTGGTTTGATTGATATGTGATGGTATATATTAGATGCCCACGAGCTTTTGAACAATCTACACATCCCTCGTGGCATCCCGGCATTTCCGCCATCGGTCGGGGTGTTGCAGGGCAGGGGTGATGAGGAGGGTGGAGGAGAGGCCGGAGGCGCTCACTACGTCCCGCAACATCCGTAGCGGAGGTAGCAGACTCTGAGGCTTCCGGCACGCCTCGATGCGATATTGCAGGATATTTCTGCACGATCCAGGGAGCATGATCGCATCTTGGCTCGGCAGAATGAGATGCTGCACTGCCTGATCGATCGCGAGATCAAGAGGTCGAGGCAGGCTGGTATTGAGCCTCCTCCCTTTCCGTCATCACCTACCCAGGATCCGTAGTTTTATTTCTTTTCATTGTATTGTACAGACACTGTTTATGTATATATTATGTGATTTGTTTTGATTGGTTGTTTATTTTTTTAATTTGTATGTATATTGTGTTTGTTTCATACGTGTATTTGTTTAAACAAAAATAAAATTAAATTAACAAAATTAATGATGAACACGAAAAACGTTAAAAATGTTTAAATTTATAAAACTAAATTTATAACATTACCAATTTTATTCTAATTTAAAGTTTGAAAAAATATATATTAACTTTTTTAGGCTTATACGTGTCATATAGCATCATACTATACGTATAAGAATTCAATGTTGAGATAGGCTAAGAACAAGTCATTTTAATCAGAAAACATATACGGCACGTACAGAACCATATGTGGCGCATAACATAGAATTTAACCAGTCACATCTGGGAATTTAAGGTTGCGGGTGTTAGATGTCGTACGCCACATATGGACCTGTACGCGGCGTACGACACGCAGAAAACAAGGTTGCAGGGGTTGTTATACGTGTCGTAGAGACATATACGACACGTATGGAAAAAGGTGGGGTGTTGAATTAAAAAAGTAGGGTGTGTGAATAACCACTCCCATGTTTTATACGCGTACAACCAAAATATGACAAAGTGAACATTGGATACAACAACAATGCCGTGTCTTGCGCGTTACTTACGATGACATACGAAAGAAAAGCAACAGATGGTGAAAAGTACTTGACGTACGTTGTTATACAAAGATTCTAACGACATTATTTATTGTTATTTTGTTTTTTAATACACGAAAATTACATTGATATCAACTAATAATATCATTAAAATTTGTAGAATATTAATAGGAATAATATAAAATTAAAATAATTAATAGAAATAGAAACTCACTTGCATGATTTTTGTCGATAAATAAAACAAGAATATATTGTTTTGCCATGGTTTATTATTTTTTTTTATCAACAATGGTATAAAAGGGCGGCTTAAAGTCTTAGGTGGTGTTTGTTTTTTCAGAGGTAAAACGTCTGCGGTCTGCGGACCACATCTGCAAACCTCTTTTGCAGAAGAGGTGGACCAAACCCCTACAAGAAGAGTTTTTGAGGGTGTTTGTTTTCCAAAAACCTCTTCAAACAAAACCCGATCATCTGCTCAACCCCACCGTCTTCCAACCTCCGATCACCATCACCGATCACCATCACCGATCACCATCACCTCCGATCATCTGCTCAACCCCACCGATCACCATCACCTCCGATCATCTGCTCAACCCCACCGTCTTCCACTACCATTGAACCCTCCGATCGTCCACCACCGTCACCATCTCGAACCCTAACCTGCAATCGAACGAACCCTAACCTGCAATCGAACGAAGGAACCCTAACCTGCAATCGATCTAACCTGCAATCGAACGAAGGAACCGTCGGTGGTTCGAAGGGATGGCGGTGGAGCGAGCGGCGACGGCGAAGGAACCCTCGGTGGGGTACGGTCGAAGGAATCCTCGGTGGGGTACGGTCGAAGGAAGCCTCGGTGGGTACGGTCGAAGGGATGGCGGTGGAGCAGGGCGGCGACGTCGAGGGCGGTGGAGCAGTGCGGCGACGGCGAGGGCGGTGGAGCAGGGGGGCGACGGCGACGACGGTGGAGGAGTTCGGTCGAAGTGGCTGGCGATGGGGGAGTAAATGAGGAGAAGAGGTTGGAAGAGGTTAGAAGAGTTTGGTCCATGTCTGCGCCAAGAAGAGGTCGCGCAGACCTTTTTTAATGAAATGTCTTCGAAAAAACAAACAGTCTAACCTCTTCCCTCGTCTGCGCGGCGCAGACATAAGAGGTTAGAAGAGGTTAGAAGATGTTTTTTCAAAAAAACAAACACCCCCTTAAACATGGATATTTTATTTTAATTGTAAGTTGTGTTAATAACTCATGTATTACACTAGTTAATATAAAACAATAATAAATAGTTATTAATAAAAATTTAGAGTATATAAGATAATATTTTAATATAAAATATAATTAAAATTTCATACAATTTAATATTATAAGTAATAAAATAATTGTATTATATGCTTAAACACTAATTTTTTTAAAGTTTGTTTGTTTATTTGAATTTTGTTTTAAAAAATGCCTTTGAATATTTCATATTTTCTAATAATTTGGTTTTTGAAAAAAATATATAATTTTATTATGGTTAAATATTTTGTAATGTCTTGTAAACACTTTTTAATTTACAAAATGCATAAAAATATATTCAAAATTTAATATTATTATTTAATATGAAATACTTTTAATAGGAGAAATAACTGTGAAAATTATTATAAAGATAGTCTAAAATAGTGACATATGTCCTATTTAATTTTTACTTATTAAGTATAGAAGATTAGATTAAAATACGTGTATTACATAAATTAATTAAATGTTTTTAAAATGATTATTTTACATAAACTATCATATATATAATAATAATAATATTTAATAAAAAATTAAAGAAAAAATAATTATGTAATCATATTATTACAAATTACAAAAAGTTTTTAATAGAAGAGAGATACAAAAAAATCAAAATCTTTATATATCATTAAAATTCTACACGTGGTATCCGATATTTAATAGTAGAAAAAGACATTAATCAACTTTTTGACGGTCTATGTAACCCTTATTATTTTTATTTATTAAATATAGATAATATAAGAATTTAAAAACAAAGAAGTATTTTAATATAACTAAAAACGGGGTTTAATTGTATGTCTTATAAATTGATCAAATACAAAAAGTTTTTTTTTTCTTTTACAAAAATGATATAAATGCTTTTAAGTCATTGATCAAGTTAATTAAAGGTTAATATCCATTGGTCTCCATTTAAAGTTTTAGAGGTAAATCAAAATCCACCAATTTTTATAAGTTAAATAACTTTATACGTTTTATTGTTCTTTTAATCATATAAAATTATAAGCTAATGTTAACATAAAATGTTGTTTTTTCTGTCAAGAGCTATGTCCATGCATTTAACATTTTGTTTCATGATGGATATTATAATATTCTATAGTCATTTACAAATTAAGAGTCCTTTGAAGGGATGATTTTGTTTTATAAATTCAGCTCCTAATACTTACATTCACCTCCAAGTCTGTTCACTCAATTCCAACTCTTTGGAGGCATAATCCATGGATATAGATCAAGGAGAGATGCACAAGATAGGCTTCTTTGGCCTATACAAAGAATCTATCAAAACCATCTTCTCATTAAAGAAAATTTTCTCTCAAATCACCTTAACTTTCATCCTACCACTCTCCATCATCTTCCTTGCTCACATAATCATCGCTGACATACTTGATTGGCGTATTGAGCGCTATGAAAATAATGAAAATCATTACTACTATCGTCGTGAATCGTCTGCATGGATTAGTTATTGGATTTTTAAATTTGTTTATCTAACCTTCCTCTTTCTCTTCTCTCTTCTCTCCACATCTGCCATCGTGTACACCATTGCCATGGTGTACACTGGTGGTGATGTGGCATTCAAGAAAGTATTGAAAATTGTGCCTAGGGTTTGGAAAAGACTTACTTTGACCTTCTTGTGGACTTACTTTGGTTTCTTTATCTACAACGTGGTGGCTGGTATTGTGGCTGCCATTTGGGCAACCACCATATCAGACACAACGTTTGGTAATGTCATATTTTGGGTGTTGTTTTCTCTATATTGCATTGGTTTTGTTTATATAACAACTATTTGGCAATTGGCTAGTGTGGTTACTGTTTTGGAAAGTGCATATGGATTGAAAGCAATGATGAAAGGAAATGAACTTATTAAAGGAAAGAAGTTGTTATCATGGTTTGTATTCTTTGTTTTATATTGCGTTTTTGCGGGTCTATTGTTCTTATTCTATGTTTTTGTGTGGAACTACACATTTTTTACCATAATCATTGGACTTGTGTGTCTTTTTCTACTTATGAACCTGTTTTTGCTGGGTTATGTGGCTCAAACGATGCTTTACCTTGTTTGCAAGTCGTATCATTGTGAATACATTGATAAGGTCGGATTGTCGACACAACTAGGAGATTATCTGGACCAGTTTGAGCATGATAAGCCAAACAAGGATGTTGAGCTAGGACAAAGTCAGTCTCCTCCACAAGTTCAAGTTTGATATATCTCTCTATTTTCTCTTGCATGCTTTCTTTATGTTTTAAACAATGATGAAAATGTATTTGTACAATGTAAGATAAATCACTAATATATTTGGTTGAATACTTCTAGAAGTGAGATAAACTTTTTGCCAACATGATATCCTAAGTTAAGAATAATTAATGGATCCAATATGTTACACTTTGGTCCTCAACTTATTAATAATATCAATTGTCCCTAAAGTATAGTTATAACAATTATTCTACAAAATATGCATCAATATAATAATCTGACTAGTATAGATCCCTAAACATGTATACATGATTATGTTGAATAGAAAATAAACCTAATTATTCCAAAACATGATCACTTTGTTTCTAAACTCGTTTTAATTTTTTAATCCAACCATACATCATAAAAAAAAAAAAGTTTTAAGGCGAGCACATGACTATCCCATACATCATAAAAGAAAGTTTTAAGGCAAGCACATGACTATCCCATACATCACAAACGAAAGTTTTAAGGTAAGTAGCACATGGGTATCCCATACTTAAGTTGAAGAATAATATGAAGCAAATTCATGAATTAACAAACTCATTTAGTTTGTTATGCACTTTTGTGTATGTGTGTTTTATATTCTATATGTTTCGTAAAAATAAAAAAAAAAATAAAAAACGATCCGGGGGTCTCTTACAAGGCAACATTGAGGTAAGGATAATGTATGTCTTCATCTTTTCCTCAATACCCTATAAAGTAGGATTTCATTGAATATGTTTGTTTGTGTATGAAACAATGAAATTGCGACAAGGGTTAAAAAGATGGCCGATTTAACAGTACCAGTGATGTAAGGAAAAAGCAGCACTGGTTATGTAAGCAAAAAGCACGTGATGAATGATGGTGAACAATCTTTAGCAGCTTGGCCAAACTTGAAAAATATATATATTAAAGATTTGATTTTGAATTTCCATCTAGTAGAAGAATTCGAGTTATTTTGTTATCTAATTTGTTATATATTATCTTCTACTTATAATAAATAACTCAAATGTCACTTGTCAAGTTTTTAAACCATTCATACCACTTGTCAAAATTTTAAACCACTTTTGACATGATGTGTCGTATTCTTACTATGATACTCAATTTCTTTCCCATTAAATACACATATATTATGTTTATTAAATTTTACATAATTAAATTAAATGCTAATTACTAATGATTTTAGTCATGCATTTTATATTAATAATAAATTTTTAATAAATTAAAAATCATTTTTTGATAAACATAGATTTTGAAAATAAAAATTATACAAAACAATCTTTCTTAAAGAGTTAAAGTAAACAAAAACCATAAGTTTAAACAACAAGATTTCTATAAATAAAATTATGTTTTTTAAACAATTTCAAAAATGAAATGATAAAAAATAAATTTAAAAAAAAACAAAAAGTTAAAAAATTGTATTATTGTTTTGTTATTTAAAATATGTATATATTCATAAATTCAATCATGTATATTTTATATCAAAAATTGTTTTTAAAATCCTATATTTTTATTAGTTACTATATAATATATTTTTTACATAATCCGTGTAATACACGGGTTATTAACCTAGTATATCATATGAAATTTAAATTTCATCTAATTTCTCAATTTCTTTACGTTTTATTTCTATTGTTGTTATCTAATTTTTAAATTAACCTAAACCTATAAGGTTTAGATTTATACCTCTAAGCATAAGTGCATTAAGCTATATACCAAGTATGATGTAAGAGCAGTAGCAGATTCAGGAAGTTTTTTCAGTGGATTCACTATTTTCAGATGTTTCAATTAAATGAACCGGTCAAAAAAAAATTCGGTTCGGATTGATTATTTGAGTCTTGTAATGTTCATCACATAATAACAGTGCGATATATTAAGTCAATGATTAAAATTAGAAAATATCGTCATTACAGAGTTCGAAGGTACAAAGTGCACTTTCGTTTAAGATTTCTGAGCTCTGGATCAAACGAGAGTTAAGGGGGTCACATGCCCTTGTGGGTCCAAGGTGGCAGTCTTGTTGGTTAGTCAGCAAGCATGAGTCAAGGAGGCAGCTTCCATTGTAGTGTTCGGGGCAATGTCCTGAAACCTAAACGAATTTTGCTAAGATCATATGACCAAAATTAACTTGACCCAAGGGTTTAACCACCAATAACTACCATTTTTCTTGCTAAGTTTATACGACCAGAAAATGATTTTAACACGATCATACAGAAATCTAAGCATTGATTATCGACATTTCTCTAACAAATAACACTTACCTTAATCAAGTTAACAAATTGCTGTGAAAATTACATTAATGACTCACTCTTAAAAATCTTTAAAGGTTCACCTTACCTTTGGAGCAAAATCGTACTCAGGATTCACACCTAAAATATTAATGTGTTCACTTTATTATTTAACTCATTTGAAAAATTGTTTTCCTACTAACGAGTCGAAATACGGCGGGTTTCTGTGAACCCACTACCTTCTACCTAGATCCGCCCATGTGTAAGAGCAAGAAACTTACATATAAAATAAATCCATTTTCACCCTAGGTTATGTTTGCCACTAGTTCTTTTACACTGTGTAATGCAACGATGTCATACGATGATACTAACATAGTAAATGACGCATTTGTTAACTTCCTAATCAAATTAAAATGTTGCCATGAGCCATGTTATGATGTTGAAGTTGACATCATTAAGTACATAAAGAAAACCATAAGTCACATGCTGTAAAAATGATTGCTATGAAGCAAGAACCCTTATATTTTACTTGTATGTTATATATGGCCTAATAAATTAAGTAGGGGTGTTTATCGGGTCGGATAACGAGTTATTCGGGTTTTTCGGGTTTGAAAATTTTTTTGGTCTATCCGAAATCCGACCCGAAAAACCAAATAACAAAAAAAACCAGAATTCATCCATCCGAACAACCCTGTTTTTTTCGGGTTATTCGGATATCCGACCCGAAAAAACTAGTTTTTGCATGTCCGAAACCGACCCGATCCGAATCTAAAATCGTATTATCCGACCCGAAAAACCCGAAATAGATTTCGGATAAGGTTTTTTCGGGTTTCGGATACGATTCGGATTTCGAATTTTTTCGAGTTTCGGATATTTTGAACACCCATAAAATTAAGTAAATTAACTTAAGAGAAAATACAAACAAAAAGTGTTGAATGCCGCAAGAAGCAAAACCCATGACCCCCAACTTGATATCAAGAGGTGGTATCAACTTCAAAAAAAAAAACAAATTTTTTGATTCTAAATAAAGAAACAAAATACCAAACAAATAAATCCAAAGTAAAAATCCATAAAAAAGGAGGAAAAAAAATTGAAGGTCATGAGAATCAAACCTGTAGCCTCCCAACTAAAAAACAAATTTATTTATGTTAAAGATTTAGATTTAGATTTAGATTTAGATTTTAGGTTTTAGGGCTTGGTTTTTAGCTTTTAAGTTTTATCTTTATGTTAAAGATTTGTTTTTAAAGTTTTGGTTTTAGTATTAGGGTTTATTGTTTATGATTTAATGCTTGGGCTTTAGGTTTTGACAAGCCGTATTCAATGATGCAAAAATGAATTTAATCGGGGTTTGTTTGAGTCGGTTTTCGAGTTTTTAAAAATCTTTCTTAGCCTTATTAGGCAAAATAGACTTTTTAGAAGAACTTTACCTTATATATATATATATAGAGAGAGAGAAAGATTCCCTTAAAAAGTCTTTTTTGCCTAAAAAGACTAATTAAGAAAGATTTTTAAAAACTCGAAAACTGACTCAAACAAATTCCGATTGAATTCATTTTTACATCATTGGAACCAACTTTTAATTCCCTAAAACGTAAACCTTAAATCATAAACAATAAACCCTAATAATTAAACCAAATTTATAAAAATAAATTATAAACCTAAAGATAATAATAAAACTTAAAAGCTAAAAAAAATGCCATAAAATCCAAACTCTAAAACTAGTTGTTAAAGCTAAAACCAAAAAGCAAATATCGTAGGGTTCGATGAGACAGTTCCAATGCCATCGAAATAAGTTCAATCGGAGTTCGTTTGAGTTGGTTTTAGAGATTTTTAAAATCTTTCTTAGCCTTCTTAGACAAAATAGAATTTTTATTTGATCATCTATATATAGATATATATATATATATATCTATATATATACGTGTATATCTGTATATACAAGGGTTTTACTGGACTCAACAAAATTGAACCTTTCTTAACATTTTTATCACAAAACCTAACCCTCTTAACTCTTAAGTGAACACCATAAGACTGCCCACAGCCGTTAAGCCGCCGGGCTAGCGGCCATCCTCCCCGCGGCGGGGTGTAGCGGGAACACCGCCCCCTTGCCCCACGGTGCCCGCCCGGTCGAGCTCCACGGCCGCCGCTCCCCGTTGGGTATCCTTCCACCCTATTGGTTGATTCAAATTGAAGTCCCCCCCCCCAAAAAAAAAAAAAAAACTCTTGAACGGCTAGTTTTTAAATAATAATAATAATAATAATAATAATAAAATCAAACTTTATATAAACCTCTCATTTCAACCATTTTACACACTCATTTTCATTTAAACTATCTTAATTTTTATACAATTTATTTTTTTATAAAAATGTCATCATCCTCTCCGGTGTTTTCATCATCCTCTTCATCTTCTGATAGCGAGGGTATGGAGGTTTTTATCTCGTTGTTGTCTACGATGGCTCAAGAAAACGCGTCTCAGATTCCTCGGCCTATTATTAGAAGAATTCAAATTAATCGAGACAGGGAAGCGAGGCATGATCTTTTGATGCGTCATTATTTTGGAAACGAACCATTGTATAATGAGACGTTGTTCAAGAGGCGTTTCCGAATGCAACAACCTTTATTTGAACATATCGTGAATGACCTAGATGGTGCGGATACTTATTTTCAATTGAGATAGGATACTCGAGGCAAGCGAGGATTTACACCTTTACAAAAGTGTACGTCGGCTATTCGAAAATTGGCATGCGGGAGTACGGCAGACATAATGGACGACTATTTACAGATGTCAGAAAGCACTTTCAGAGAATGCCTTTATAATTTCTGTAAGAATATCCGTCGACTCTATGGTCCTAAATATTTGCGCAAACCAAATTATAATGATGTTATGAATTTGTATGAACACCATGAAAATTATCATGGGTTTCCCGGTATGCTTGGTAGTATTGATTGTATGCACTGGGATTGGGAAAATTGTCTGGTTGCATGGAGAGGACAATTCATGAGAGGCGATCATGGATGCCCCTCGATTATTCTTGAAGTAGTTGCTTCACAAGATTTATGGATTTGGCATGCATATTTTGGTATGCTCGGTGCGAATAACGACCTAAACGTTCTAAACTCGTCACCGTTACTCAATGATATGGAAAACGGTGTGTTTCCACAATCATCATTTTTTGTAACGATAACGATTACGCTCACGGTTACTATCTTGCTGAGAGGATTTACCCAGAATGGCCGGTTTTTATGCAAACAATAACACGTCCAACAACCTTTAAACGGAAAAGGTTTCAAGTAGCTCAAGAGGGTGCAAAGAAGGTTGTTGAGCGGGCTTTTGGTGTTCTTAAAAAAAGATTTTAAATGATAAAAAATCCGGCTAGAGCATGGCATCCCAAAAAAATTAGATCAGTTATGTATGCCTGTATCATAATACACAATATGATACTTGAATGTGAGGGCAAGTCGATTAGCCCGTTTGTACCTGATGAAGACGAACCACCATCTTCTTTTGACATTGATGACCCGCACAGAGATAACCAAATTTTGGCATTGCGAAACAAAAGCATTCACGAGTCATTAAAAGCCGATTTGGTCGAACATATCGGAAGGGTTCGCACCGATATTGTTGTTCGTAGCATCTAAGGCGACTAGTAGATTTTTAATATATATTTTTTTTAATGTAATGTGTGTTTTTTTGTTAAATATTGAATTATTTTAATTTAGTGTAATGTTTTTTATTTATTTTTAATTGTTGATGATGTGGAATAGTGGGGAAGGGTTCAGTGGGGTGACCACTGTTGGGTTTTGTGGTTTTCAGTGGGGTGATGACGTGGCAGGACTATTGGGTTTTGTGGTTTTCAGTGGGGTGATGACGTGGCAGGAAATTTCAGTGGGAAAGGATTTTCAGTGGGGTGACCGCTGTGGATGGTTTAACGGCCCAACCCATATAATTCACCTATGAATACACACAGTTGCATCTATTATTAATACTAGTTTTATACATATTCGAGTGTTTTGATGTCATAAGGATATAATCGTATTTTTATGCATTTAAAAAATCAATGTTTGTTTAATATGAAAATACAGTGTAAGGTAAAATATAACAAAACCGACTTTATCAAAATCAAAAGCTATGCCTAACAAATATGAACGTCAATTCCGAACTGCTTGACAACTACAAGCATCTCTTTTTCATAACATAGCATGGCACCCTTGACAACTATGACCATCTCTTTCACCTAATTTCCTTTGTGTCCGAAAAGCCGGTTTTGGAACATCCTCCTTACATACTCGGATTTGGTGGTATCCAGAATGTAGATCCAACTTTGAGTAAATATTAGAGCCAAATAGTTCATCTAAGAGATCAATAATCATAGGAATAGGATTTTTAATTTAATTCAAGATCCTATAATCGACACAGAACCGTAAAAACCCATCTGTTTTCCTGACAAACAAAATGAGTGACGATAACAAGCTGGGACCATGTCATATCAGTCACAACCCAATTTTAAACAATGTCGTCTGCCCAGCATCATGAAAGCTAGTGATCATGTAGAGCAGTGAATTCAGAAGCTTTCAAACCTTGACTGATTTGGTGCATACTAAGAGCTTGATATTCAATTTGCACCTGGCCTAAAGTCTTATGCCATTGGATGGATGCCTATGATGACTAGACACGCGAACGACATAAAAAATGTGGTACATGAATTCCCACCAAAGAATCACAATAGTAAAGTCTCTAACTTGTCCAAAACAAACCAGTCACTCATGATTAGTGACGGTAACTTCAAACACAAGATCTTGGTCCATAGAGATACCAGATCTTTGAACCAAGAACTTGTCGATGAAGGTTAGGCGATTGGAGGGACCCTTGAATTTGGTGAGCCACCGGTGCCATTGCAAGGAAATTCTGTCCAAGTTAAAGGAATCAAGTTGCACATGATCATCAACATCCTCCGCTTTCTAGTGATCAAAGTGTTGCTCGGTTTGATATAGCCACTTGGTAGGGTCTTCGCCAATGAAGCATGGGAAGTAAAGCTTGAGGTAAGGTTTGTGATGTTGGTTAGGGGTGGTGAAATTGGTAGAGGAATCGATGTGGTGGGATGAAACCACAATGGAAGGCTTAGATGGCTTGCAGCTCAATGAAGAACAAAACAAACAAACTTACCTAGTATATTCCTACTTTTCAATAGGGTCTGGAGAGAAATGATGGACACAAACCTTACCCGTATCCCAGTTGGGATAGAAATGTTGCTCCGAAGAAGCCCCCGGCTCATAGTTATCTTTTGAAGTTAATCATCCAAACATTTTTAACGTTATTTTCACATAATAAGTAAAATAACGTTAAAATTAATGTTATTTTACTTTGACCCACTGATGGCCCACACATAATAACGTTAAAATTAATGCAGCTCAATGAGGAACATTCAAACTAAATGTTATGGCGATTGACGATTTCTTGTGTTTCTTGTTGGACCTTTATAGTAGTTTTTTTCAAGTTTTGATGGATCAACAAGACTCGTAACAAATATGGTTCGATTGAATAATAAAACGGCAAAGCAAATAGAGAGAACCAACCTCATATACTTCTATTGGCATGATTAACTACATCAATGTCACCACCATAACACGGGTCATTACCACCTAGGAGGCAAGTTAAATAATAAAACTAGAATACAAGTTATTCTTACTTTCATATTGACAACTAGAAATTCGCAAGTTTGGAAATAACTTAAACTTGTGTTTATGCTTGTAAGCAAATAAACCACCTTTTTCCTGTAAGAATAAGCTTTTAATCCAAATCTACCAATAATAATAATCACCATCATACTCTGTATATCTCACCATTATCAAAACTAATATAGAGACTAAGAGGCTAAGATATAGACAATCTTACCTCTACCACATAGGAATAGAGAAAATGCTTCCAATGAGACCCCGGCTTATGATGTCTGATTAACAGACCAACCGAACGCTTTTTAACGTTATTTTCACAAAACAAGTAAAATAACGTTAAATTAGTATAATTTTACTTTTGCTTCTTTAGGACCGACACATATACATTATATGCGCGCACCGCAAACAGTTTGTCTCAAATAGTGTTAAATATTAAAGATCAAATATAACTGCGCAAACATAGAATCTAACAGGAGAACAGAAGAAATTTAATAAAGCATAACACCTTAAATCATCTGAAAATACATCATAGTAAAACATGTTTGAAGCATTCAAAGCCAAATTCCTACCATGATCCCTCAGCACCAACTGTTGGGTTCTGAAAAGCAGCAAAATTCCAAAAAGTCTTCAAAGAGTACGGTTCAGAAATCGTCAGCCCTTCCTCTGTGATCTTTGCTATCTGTAATTTTAAATTTTAATGTCAAAAGTGCTTCAACTGTTTTAGAAAATATAAATGAAGGGTATATTGATTAAATAAACAATATTTTTTTCCTAATAAACTAACTTTTAAATAAAAAACCAAGTTAGGATGTTGTATGCATTAAAACTATATTTCAAATTATGTGAAACCCACAACACGTTCCTCTTTTGTCTTACCTGTTTAAAAATAACACTATCCAAACGGAGACCCATTCAAAATGGGTCATGTTTATTCTCAAACAACTAAACAAGTACAGAAGGTTTTTGACAATTAGATCCATTTGAGATAGAACACGACCCAAACAGGTTTTAATGGGCCGCGTTTGATCTTAAACTAGTTTGAATCGAAACAGGCCACGTATGCATTCATACCTGAAGCTTGTTGACAGCAGACCTGTCCCGATACAAAAGGTTACGCATGCATTTCTCCAGTAGTTTGACTCCTTCCTCAAATGTCAAATCCTCCCTCCATTCTTCACGAAGAATTGGGCGGGCGAGATGGTTACCAAACCCGGTGGCAACATGATCGTCCTCAAAGTGTACACCAATCATGCTAACCTACACACAATTACCAAAAGATATGAAATTTAAGCAATATTTAATGTGTCCAAGGAGCCACGGTTTCTTTAAAAGCAATCTGTACATCTTATTAGGATAGAGGTAAGGTTTGTCTTCATCTCACCCTTCCCCAAAGACCCTATTGATTAGTGAGATTTTACTAGATATGTTTGTTTGTTTAATATTCCACGATGATAAAAATCAGTTTTTGTGAAAACATAAATACACAAAAAAAGAAACCAAAAATGTGACAAGTAATACAGATATGGTATGGATCAGATAGTGCTCATAAATTTTGTTAGATATTATGAAAATTTTTAGAAATAATCAGAGTGTTATAGATATGTTTTTAAATGTAGTATGATAAATACACGATAATAAACTAATTTCAGAAAATATTTTCTTTATAAAATTATAATAAAAAAGTAATAAACTAGCGAGAAGAATCGGTCCATCTTAATTTATCTATAAATCTGAAATAATGAAACCAAATAAGAAAAGCCCAATAGCAACCAGTCATTTTTTGTAAAGGTCAGGCCAATCTGGATCAAATTGTCCAACATTTTTCAAAATATTTTTACAAATAAAATGTGTTCCAATCTTTTCTTAAGAATATTACACGAAAAAACTAATTTTTTTATAAAGTGATTTAGTAGGTTGTTTAATTAACAACATGCTTTGGGCATTGGCTCGTTTCTTTTTTACCATTTAAACAAAACGTAAACGTGTCAAAATCAGTTTGTTGGGTGTGGTTTCTCATATCCTTCCACTAGAATAATTAATTAAAAAAAAGAACAAGAGATCAAACATGGTCCAAGAACCTACAGATCCGAGATACTTCTGCCCATTCTTTACTCCACCAAGTACAAGTGAATTCCATAATGGGTCAAACTTGTTGCGCCGATTGTACATCACGCGAGTTAGATAATTGTGCACCTCTTTAGGACCAAGTGAGTTCCCATCATCCCACATATTGTCATGCAAACTGCGTGAAGGAGCATTAGGTGGTAACAAAAGTTTGCTAACTTGAAAAGATTTAAACACACTAACCAACATTGTAAGTAGGCCATTTCAATGTATAGTTTCAGGAAACGTAAAAAATGCTTACATAAGTTCGTCAAGGTAACGTAGAATCTCTTGAAAATCACTGATTTCTCCACTTGCACCAATGAGAGAGTGTTTGCCCACTTGCTTCAACCGCTCCACACTCTTATAGCGTATGGTGGATCCATAGGACCCTAATAAAGGCAAAGATCAAATAAAAAATGATTTAATTTTAGGATAAGTTGATTTAGTATGATCAACGACCTTATCCTTATGAACTTAATGTTAATGTCATATGAAATTATTTTTGGTTATATGTTTTACACAATACATATGTTGATACAGCTGAAAATATGTTATACGTGTATCATATTAGAAATCCTAGGTTCGTTTATTTATCAAGTACTTATCTTTAAAGTCAGTGAATTCAATTGATTAATAATTGAATATCTAACCTCCCATGTCAGCAGCCATGAGAATACCATCCTTGTATTTGATCCCAATCACAGATGTGCCTGTGACATATGGATACCTGTTTCAAAAGAAAAATAAATTAAACTTTTCAACTCTTTTCTCTCAACACAAAACCCCAACCCCCAGCCGGCTGACTAGTGTACCATCAAAACCATCACCTTCTTCCCACTTCCTCCCACCTCTCTTTCTTGCTGAGTCAAACCACCGAAACCTCCAACAGAAGCGCTGAAACCGATGGTTAGAGCATTGTCAGAAGACCATCACCGGCCAAAACCCCCTACTCACTTGAGAAGTAATTGCTACTTACTCACAGCAGACACGGTCATATACTATCTGTTGGGTTTTCTGATTATAGGTAATTAGATCCATGTCAAGAGCACCAGATCCAGTCAGCCATTCTCCTGAATAAAACTAACACGAGACCGATCCAAAACTCCAGCAATACACAGAAAGCAAACGAGACATACAAACCAGTGTTTTCTATCCTAGTATAAGTTTTGATTTAACCTACTTGATTGCTTACTTTTACTTGTGGGTGTGTTCTCTTTTGACTCATTCTGTGCTAATGAGTACATTGTCACCTTGAGTAGTGTGATTGACTGCTTGGTTCGCTCAATGTTTTTTCTAGTTGGCCATCGTTATTGTGGACTGCTGGTTGGTCATTGTATATTGTATATTGTGTATTGCTAACTGGTTAGTGTGTTTGCACAACAATATGATTATGGTGTTTAGACACATGATAGGATTATGGTGTTGAGATTAGTACTAGGTGCGGAAGTACCGATAGCAATTAGCGCATACGCTCCCCAAACGGGACAAGTAGGAAAAAAGAAAGAGAGTTTTGATATAGTCTTGATGCAATAGTCAGGGCCATATCTAAAATTGCCCATGATAGTCTGGTAAAATTCTCACGATTGGGTATGCTAACTTTTTCTTAACTTCTTTTATTTGACTTTGGACTATCTTGTTTTGTTTCAATGATGTTTTTTAATTCCAAAATTGTAGATAATTGTTATGGAAACCCATCTGTATAAGATATATCTACTTTAATATGTTCAAATATCTAGTTTTTTTTTTACAACGGGTTAAAAATTTAGTAATTTTTTGATAATTAGCGCATTTCTTACATGATGTGCTCGCATCGCACAACGGATTTTTGAATCATTCGCATCGGATCACATCACGCAATTTAAAAGCAAGGTCACACACATTAGCAAAGTGATGGCTTTCATCTGCTTAAGAGGAATTTTGGTTTTGGTGATACGAACAAGGATGATAGAGGCCTTCTAGACTTTGCGGTGTGTACCCATGATCTATATTGAATCACATCTGATTTACTTTTAGCAGCGAGAGACATAACACGCAGATTGTTATTGATGAGACAAAAATATCAACAAAACTAGGACTATATGGTTATCTCAAGAAAGAAAACAGTGACTCAACATCATTGTTTCTGGGTGGTAGATATAATCAAGAGACATAAGTTGAATTGGGGAAAGGGGGAGAAGGAAATGACATCTAGAATATATGGGAACCTAAAAAGCAACAAGATTACAATGTTTACAGATAAAGCGGCTTGACAACATTGTTACAACTAGGTAAGGACACAAAACAAGATATGGGAGGCTATGGTGATTACCATTACTCATGTAGCGAAGGAGACTCTCGGGTTTTAAACAGAAAAGTCAAGTGGGCATAAGGAATAATGGTGGTGGAATAAGAACACATGGTGGTGGAATAAGAACACGCAAATCAAAATAAAGGATTAGCAATGAAGGGGACATTAAGAATGTTGGGCATGTAAAGAGAACAAAAAATGACATCACTAGTTAGAGTAGTGGAAACCCTCACTGTGGAATGTGGATAGAAGGAGAAGGCAGACCAATATTGACTTTAGATGAGCTGATTAGACTAGATTTACTAGAGTTGTACCTTTCTAAGGAAATGAACTAGGATAATAATTCGTGGAGACGTAGGATTAGGGTCAATAGCTTTTTAGGGAAAGGAGCAGATATAGCTCAAGTTTGTATTAGGGCTTAAATTTGTTATACTTTTAGTGGGCTTTGTGTACCATGGTCTTACTATAGTCTTGTCTATGTGTCATTGTATGATAGTATATTTGTGCTACTTAGTCTTTCACCATTGCTTTGTTATGAGTAGCTTTTTATTTTAGTATGTTCAGTACTTGTTTGTTTAATATTATTTGTTTGCCTATTGTTTATTTTTTGAACTTAGGGGTCTTTCTCGATGCAGTTTCTCTTTGTCTAAAGATAAAGGTAATGCTTTCCTACATCCCACCCTCCTTAAACCCTACTAATAGCTTTGTATGAGTGGGATTTACTAGGTACGGTTGCTATTATTTGCATAAAACAACAGAGATAGAGGAGTATACTTACTGAGTCCTTTGAGAATCTCCTTCTGAACCCAATAAACTATTTTCATTTTGAGAAGAAACCATAACTTCAAACACTACACGTATACAGAGCACGAAAATTCATCAATAAAATAACAAAAATGAAGAGATTGCAATTAACTAAAGCACTCACTATTACTCTCAAATTGATTTCTTGACAGGAAATCATTGTGACTTGGATCTTTTCATTTTACTGTTTTATCCCAAATAACACGTTCACACATTGTATGGTTTTGAAAATTGGCAGATTTATTGACAGGAAATCATTTATGTGTCTCTCCCATCCCTCAATATTTTAGTTAGTACACTGCGCTTAGGAAGTTGTACATAATGCATAGTTTCCACATAGAACCCTTGGCAAGTTTACGCTACCCATTCCACCCCATCCCTATTTCTTGCCATAATGCATGGGATCGTTGTCGCATCCTACTTCCTTTCCCATTCCCACTTCCATACACACCCACTACCCTAAGAGATGCCTAAAGAATAACAAAAACTTTTGAAAATAAAAAACCTAGTTTAATAACAGAGAGTTAAAAGTAAATGAAGCTAAACAATCAAAATGAATTTCAATATCAAACAAAACCAAAAAATTTGATTATTAATCTTATTCCCAAACACGTCTTTTCTGGTTAAAATAATATCAAATTAAAAACCTAGAAATCAAAAACGCAGGCAAGAAACTTTGAGGATCAACTACAAAGTCTTCCAATCAAGCATATTCATTTATATCAAAAGACATTTGTCCCAATGGTACCAAGGTGTATTAAGGTGTTCCTCCCTAAAAATAGGATGAGGGTTCTAGTCCCATTGTGGACATAAAAGGTGAACAAAATTACTGTTCAAAAAAAAAACATATACATTTATCAAATTCAGCTCATATGTCTGGAAACTTCACACAACAACAATGAACGAAAGAATAACATGAAAATAACAAATATTAGGGCAAAATATGAAGAGAATGATTACATACAATTCGCTACGGATTTTAAATTTGCAACTTAGTTTAGTAACAAATAATCAATCAAAATGATATTTTAATTTGAAAAAAAAAACGAAATCTCTATTCTGAATCCCAGTTACTTGTTTTGTGGTTAAACAAGTATAAACCTACAAATCAAGGACGAAGGCAAATAAAACTATAAAGATCGACCAGAAATTCATACATTAAATCATATTCATCTATCAAATTCAACTCATATCTCGCAAAACATCGCACAACAACGGCGATATTAATCAACAACAATGAACGACTGAATAGCATGATAAAATGGCAAGCATTAGGGCAAAAAACTGAAGAAGATGATGACATAAAATTAGGGATTTTGAAGGTTTCCTTGAGAGAGAAGACAGTGTTACCTGATGTAATAATGTCGGATCCAAGCTTTTGGTGGGATGGCTGAAAATTTAAGAAGTTATGTGCAGGTTTAATTCTTCTTCAAGAAACTAGAAAGTAAGGGATCCTGGTTTTAATTTTCAATTTGACCCCATAAGTTTCAGCTTTTAGATTTATATTTTTTGCAATTTGACACCATACAATTTTTTGAGTTTTTTGAATTAAGGTTCAATTAGGGCTGTAAACGAACCGAACGTTCAGCGAACTGTTAGTGAACCGTTCAGCGGGAAGTTCGTTTATGTTCGTTCGTTTAATAAACGAACGAACACGAACAAGAAATTCCGTTCGTTTAGTTAAATGAACGAACATGAACAGAGGTCGTGTTCGTTCATTTGTGTCCGTGAACGTTCGGTAACATGTTCGTTTATGTTCGGTTAAGTTCATTTATATTTATTTATTAAATGTGTTGTTTATTTTTAATTTTTAGTTTAATACCATAATACTTAAAGTTATTTTTAGTTTAATACTATAATATCTTAATTTAGTTTAATACCATAAATGTTGATTTTTATTGTTTAAATAATATGTATTCATTAGCGTTCGTGAACCGTTCGTGAACAAGCTAAATCCTTAGTGAACGAACACGAACAAGAATTTTAGTTCGGTAAGTGTTCGTGAACAAGTAAAAAGTTAAACGAACGAACACGAACAAAGGCTCGTTCGTGTTCGTTCGGTTCGTTTACAGCCCTAGGTTCAATGAGTAAATTTATCCGTGTGTTGTGGTGGGACGGTAGGATTAAACTCGCATATGTGACACCCCAGTCACTTACATGTCCCCTCAGGACATTTTACAGCATTATTTAATAAATTACGTTAGGTCCCAGTCAAAACAAAAACGACTTTTGTGTTTTACAAATTTTTAAACATACTATTACCAACACCTATTAAAAACAAGTTTAAGTTTAAGTATGTTTACAAACTCTACCAAACATTTATTACACAAAAGGTTCACGCATGTTTGATTATTTATATATTAAACCACCACACGAGCCTCCACGTTCGATTCCCGATCACCATCACCGCTCACCCTACTCCCGTGTACATGTAAACACCACATTTAAATTCACCATTAGTTCGTTAGAACTAAGTAAGATTACCTCGTCATTCACCGCGTGTACTCCATAACACCATATGGATACACTAATGAGGTTTCAAATAAAATGTTGATGACAACATTTAACCACATACAAAACGATTTACTAACGGTTCGTTTCAACCAAAAACCTCAATACATCCCCCATTCATGCACAATTATTATAACGTAATATAACACATATATATAAACACACAATACACCAATTGTGCATCATATTTCACAAAATTCACAATTTGACATTTGAATTTCAAATGTCTACACCAAAACATGCACATTTCAAATCCAGCATTTGTTCACACACCTTGTGAATCTTTTACTTTGGAAGTGCAAGTTATACGTTCACACACCTTGTGAATCTAAACATGCACATTACCAATTCAACATCTACGCATTCGTAGATCACCACATGTTCACACACCTTGTGAATCTTTTACATTGGAATGGCAAGTTATACGTTCACACACCTTGTGAATCTAAACATGCACATTACCAATTCAACATCTACGCATTCGTAGATCACCACATGTTCACACACCTTGTGAATCTTTTACATTGGAATGTGCAAGTTATACGTTCACACACCTTGTGAATCTAAACATGCACATTACCAATTCAACATCTACGCATTCGTAGATCACCACATGTTCACACACCTTGTGAATCTTTTACGTTGGAATGGCAAGTTATACGTTCACACACCTTGTGAATCTAAACATGCACATTGCCAATTCAACATCTACGCATTCATAGATCACCACATGTTCACACACCTTGTGAATCATGCAACAACAATAACCACAATCACGTATAACACAATCACTTGTAGTATGGACTCACCCAGTCCTTTACCACAAATTCAATCAAATAGGTAACTTACCTTAATTTGAAGAGTTGTCAACAATCTCCAACTCTTTTCCAGGCCTTCCAGAACTAGATTCACCTCCTCTTCCTATTATATATTCACATATAACAGAATTTAACAACATAATCACACAACTTGTGTTATTTATGTAATCTAATTCATTTGACATGTTTCCCTCTTCCCTTTTCAGTCAAAACCTCGTTGAGGCTTTTATCAACAACCCATGTGTAGAAATTAAACTACACATGTAAATCATATTTAAATTATCACAACCTCATATTTCAACATTTAATCAACCTTGGAATTGGGGTTTACCCTTCCAAAGGATGATCTAAAACCACCATAAACATGATTTAATCTTATCACTAGTTATAATACTCAACAACATGAGTTTCTCGACAACCGGACATTATAACAGATCCAAATCAAAATCTCACCGTTAAAACATCTAGTTATTCGTTTCTAATCATCCCAGATCATTATATAATATTCAAAACTATATTTAATCCGCATATTATCAAAATAAATGAGATAAAACGAATCGTTACCCTCAAAACGGATTTTTGAATGAAATACAACGATCTGAACGTGTAGAAACGATCCACAGCTCAATCCGAACGTCTGGATAGCTTAAAAAGTGAGTTTTGATGGTAAAATTTTGAATTGAGTGAGTATGTGTGCGTGTAAGATCGAGAGAGAGATAGATATGTGTGTTTGAGTGAATTCCTTAGAAGATAAGCTTTCTGCCAAGCCGCCCCACCCGTCGCGTACCGCGAAGAAATTCGGGATCCTCAGATATTTTATGTTCTTCGCGTACCGCGAAGGTGGCTCACGAAGCCTTCGCGTACCGCGAGGAAATTCCAAACCACATTATCTTTGTTTCGCGATTCCGGACAATCCGTAACTCCGTTTCGCGAACAGTTTTCTTCCACGTTCATAATTTCTCACATACTTTCAATTTTTAATAATCACAATCGTTCTAGTGGCGATTATTTCAAACGTGCTCATATTATTATTAAAAAAACGGGTCGTTACAGCATATTGCGGCGGGATGATTAAAACGTAGATAAAAGTCATTGTTATGTCTCGTATGTCATGTTGCAAGATGTGACATGTTTAAAAACTTCATCATGTGTGTTGTGTCAGTGACATTAATGTGATTAAACAAATAAAAGAAACGTACGAGCAATGTGATGGGTTGTACGTAGAAACCAGTGTTTTCAAGACCAGGATTCGGTACCAAGGATGGCCCAGTTATGCGCTCAGAACTATTTTTGAAGGAACCGGATGGTCGAACAGGTTTTTTAAAAATACTTTTTATATTTTTTATTATATATATAATATAAATATATTATATGTATTTATATAATATTTATGATGTCATCCGGTTGCTAAATCCAGTCTGACCGGTCCAACCGATGACCAGTAAAAAGAGTGGTTCCACGTCCGGTCCGGTTTTAAAAACATTAATATAAACTGTCTAATAAATAATTATTTAATTAAGACACGAGAGAAGGCGCCTAAACAGATGTAATATCACTAGTGGGGTTTCCGCGCGCTGCCGCGGGTATTCAGTCACGATTTTGTATATTAAAACGTGAATATGTGTTGTCATTCTGACGTAAAGCCCTAAAGGGTAGTTGTTATAAATGTGTTCGCTCGGCCGACACAAGTATTCGATCATGATAGCATACTTAGGTATACGAATTCAAACATAAGCACACATTGCTAAAACATAAAACTAAACCAAAAAAATACTTTACGTTTTCTAATTCTTATTATTATCTGAATATTGTCATTTAACTATTTCGGAATATTTAACTATTAATATTATCTTATTATGAATATTATTATTAAATTTAAACAGTTTGTGAAGTAACTACGACGATACAAATAGTCGATAATGTACGGACACCTGATAAACCTTTGAATAGCGCTAAATTTTTGCGACCGTTTGGGTTTGAAATTTACATAAACGTTCGTGAGGTCATTGTGATCAAGCTAATATAAGCATGACTATTATCCGATAACGTAAGAACTTGTTAAAAACATGTGCATATTAGAAATATGTGAGTAAAATAGAAGAGAAATTTAAAAATAAGAGTTCAAAATTCAGGGTTTTAAACGAAAGTTTGAAATAGATTATAGTTTTGTACTCTTGTGAAAGATTCGACTTGAGGCGGTTACTGAATTAGTCCATCTTTATGCACATTAAGTTGTACATAATGCATCAATATATGTAAATTATGAACAGTAAATGGATTTTGTATTATAGATAATTATACATTGTGGCTTGTTGATCGCGTAATTGTGTTATCCTATGTAGAAATAGGCTAGTCCATAATTGGTCTGATTGTTAACATTTTAGTGCTTAATTAAAACGGGATGTGATATTGGTACACCGGTGTACCAATAACAATACTTTTTGACTACTGATTTTGTAATTCCCGATCACTTATGTCCTATAGCCCAACGAATTATTTATGTTAAATGAGCTTCACATATCCATCAAAGTTAGTGTAGTGCTTAATTGAAATGGGTTGCTATTTTGACTACTGATTTTGTAATTCCCGATCACTTATGTTGTATAGCCCAACGAATTATTTATGTTAAATGAGCTTCACATATCCAGCAAAGTTAGTCTAGTGGTTAAGGTTTGGTAATTTCTCCTTGGAGATCAGGATTCAAGTCTCACTAATGACACTTTAATGGATACTATGTGAGGAGAGAGATCTTGAGCTTGATCTCGGGTTCTTAACCAATGGGGGGCGATGGTTTACCTATTCAACGGGGTTCCCGCGCATCATGGGGTATGGTCTCACGGTCGACGATCAAGGAATCGATCTTCGTTACCAACCGCCAGAATAACTGAAGGTAGCACGATATTACCATCCGACGTTTAAAAAAATGAGCTTCAGATGCCATGCACGCAGGGGCGTACCTATTAAGGTTCCATAGGGTTCGACCGACCCCCATGAACTTTTAATTTTTAATGTTATATATATGATCCGATCTCGACCGACCCCCAAGAAATTTTGTCTCCGACCCCCATGAAAATTTGACAAACTAGGCAAAGCTCAATTTAAAATTATTTTAAAGCCAACAATAAAAAAAATGATACCCATATAACGCAATATCCATGACTAATGTTGAAACTCAATTAACAATTAATAATTTAATTAAATATTTAATCAGCCATAGTTCATTTAAAAAAGTAATAAGACCCAATTTATATATTAAGTGATTGAATTTGATGTTTAGAATTTATGTTCGGTTCGCTACTAACAATAGATTAAAGTAATAACTTACTAATATGCATTGTTTTCCCCCACATCACAACAACTGCAATTTATATATTTAGTGATTATTGTGTAAGTTAAAACTTATTAACATAATGAGCAAATTAGTTGATTTGTGTATAATTTGTTTATTTAGGTAATATGAAACAATTTTTTAATAGAAAATTTAAACATTCACCAATTTATTATTATATATATATATCAATTATCAAATTATACTCCCCTCACATTATTACTGTTTACTTTTTGCATCTAATACTCCAAGATGTACAACTAAACTATGTGGTGTGTATACACACATATACACGACTAGATTACATAGCAGACACCATCTCTCTCTTTCTCTCTCTCTGCCATTGAAGAACACCACCATCGTCTTCTCTTCTATGCCTTCGATGAACACCCCTCCGCCGATCTCCTTCTTTACTGTCATCGTCGGACAACACTACCACAACCCCTCCATACTTCATCTCTGTTCCTCTTCGTGTTCTCCCAAACGCCACACCTAAAATCACACCGTTCGGCCACCCTTACTGCTCCTCCACCATCCGGCCGACGTAGCCCCGCCAAACCCTCACACTCCTCTGACAACCGCCGCCTCTGTGTTCTACTTTTCTCCCATGGATCTAGGGTTTTCTGTTCTTCAAAAAGTGATCAACGGTGGGGGTGATGACATACGATGGCCATGGTGACTAGCAGGAGGTACAGGAGCGGGGGTGTTGAAGGGTTGTTGGTTGACGCTGAGGGTGACTCTCTGCACTTTCAATCGGCTCTTTCTCTCATCGGTGAGGATTTCAGCCGGAGGGTAAAGGTGATATTTTCCGTCACCAATATCACCACAAACAAAGATGGTTGGTATTTTGAAATTAACTTGATTTGGTTTGTATCAATTGTTAATGACTCTGATTTGAGACTCAAATATTAGTGTATAGTCGGAAATTAGTAGATTTTATTATTTGTTATTGTGATATTATTCTCATATAAATAAAAATCAATAAAAAAAACTTATATAGCAGTTCATAAAAAAAAATTTAGATTGTTTTATTTGAGGTTTTGATTCTGATGGAGATTAGATGATGGTTTGTTAATAACTGAGGTTGAATTGGTTGTCAACGGTAAGGAATTCTTATCAATCAAACAAACCAACCTATTAATATTCGTGCAACTCTTACCTCTACTTTACTATTGATGTTGCTTCACTGTTGATTCTTTAATTGTTTTTCTGTAGAAAGAAACATTGATCATATGTGCCCTATCATAGCTCCTCATCTGCTTATGAGAATTAAAGCCATCAACTGACGATTTGGATGTTTAGAACCTTTTAGATATTAAATGCTCAGTTGGTAGCTTAATACATAAGAATAGACAGAATACATGTGATTATGGATTTTAGTCTGGTTGTAGATCCTTAGAAATGAGTTTTTATAACTTTGATCATGGTTTAAGTTAATGCGAGTGAGTTACATTGCTGCTGTAGAAAACTGTATATGACCCAACATGTTAATACCCATGCATATACTTGCAGTAAGGAATTAAGGATGTTCAAATTTATGTGTAAACCATCATAGTTTGTATAACTTCTTGATAGTTGGTTACAAGATCAATTGTATAAAGGTATATTTATAAACATTGTCATCACATCTTTTTTCTGATATAACCATAGTTTATCCAAAGCGCACTATGCATTTACCAAGGTTCCCAGGTGAGGCTTTTGCGCCTGATGTAGCCATGTCTTCGAAACACCCACAGCAGGAGTGTCTCTGTCCAGGATGCAAGCCTGCAAGGCGATATTAGGCTATTGCTTCTAATTCTGAATACTCTGTAAGAGTAGGGTCGAGCAATGATTTGATGTTTTGCATCTTGGCACGGCAACATGTTTCAACCATGGCGAAACACTTTATTTGTTCCTTCTTAGAGATCTGAGCCGTTTCTAGGATAAATATTATTTTTCTATACTTGAATATCAAGTCAGACACATGAACCAACAAGTATCCAACATTTGACACACTTACGGTACGTTTAACAAACTTTCTTTTTAATAATCATCCTTTGTAAATGTATGCTTAATTTTTCATGTTGCCTTTAAATGTGTATTATTCAATGCGCAGGTTGAGGTCGAAAAACTTAGTCGAAGATATGTTCTAAAAGAC
This sequence comes from Mikania micrantha, assembly GCA_009363875.1. Taxonomy (NCBI): domain Eukaryota; kingdom Viridiplantae; phylum Streptophyta; class Magnoliopsida; order Asterales; family Asteraceae; genus Mikania; species Mikania micrantha. The sequence continues at coordinate 8,883,665 of CM018687.1, forward strand.
CTCTCAAGAATGCCTGGTAATTATGATATTATTCAATGCTCAAGTTGATTCTATTTTTTAGGCTATGATGACTACCCATTAAAAGTAGGGTCGAGTAATGATTTGAACCATACATGGACAAGGTATCCAACATTTGACACACATATGGTATGTTTAACAAAATATCCTTTTTAAAGCCTTTTTTGATTGCATAGATATACATTGAGATATATTTGTTCAGAAAGTCGGACCCGCCGCAACGCGCGGGTCCTAAATCCTAGTTATCTTTAATTTATAAATTTAAACAGTATACTTTTGAATCATGTTGAAAACAATCAATTTTATCATATCATCCTAATAAATGAGATGATAATTTAGCGTATTTTTATTATGTATTTATGATTTAGTTTAGTTTTATCATTTTTTTGGTGATCCGACCCGATTCCATTTGAATTTGTCAAAAAAAATAAAATAATTAACAACAAATAATTATTAAAAAAAATTCCCGACCCCCATAAAAAAATTATCTAGGTCCGCCACTGCAAGCACGTGAAGACTTTTGTTCATTTACATTACAAATTTTTTTTTAAAAAAAAAAACCATCATTCCTTCTTGAGTTAAACTTTATAGTTCATAATCAATTGAGCTTAGCACTAATTCATGACTCATATTTTATGTCAATATCATTTGGTAATGGGTGGTTCGTGGTTCCAATCCATGTGATCACTTGAATTCATTTAAGCAGGACTGTAGGAGTGTTCATCAGGCCGGGTAACAGTTTATTCAGATTATTCGAATCGGGTTATTCAGGTTGAAAATTTTGAGGCTCTATCCGAAATACGACTCAACCCAAATAAAAATATGTTTATTCGATCCGAATAATCCGAAAAAACTTGAGTTTTACACCCGAAAAACATGGTTTTTTCGGTTTATTCGCATATCTGATCCAAATTAGCAAGATTTTGGATATCTGATATCCGATCCGATCCGAACAAGAAAAATGGATATCCGACCGGAATCTATCTAAACAACTCGAAAAAGAATTCACATCGGTTTTTTTGATTTTCGGATACGATTCGAATTTCGGATTTTTAAGATAAGATATAATTGTACATTTTTTTATAATTTATTAAGTTTTAGTAAATTATTATAATTAGAAGAATTATATTTTTTATAAATAGTTATATAGTATACTTTTTTAACATCATTAGTATTTAAGAAAGATATATTAGTGCTAATAAGAGAGCACAGGAAAACAAATCTCATACATCACGAGAATATTACACATGCCTCTTTTAGATACTTATTTATTGAAATAGAAAAGATTAATAAATTTTATAATAAGTTACATAATAAAAATGAGGATCTGAATACAAGAAAAAAAAATAGAAATGTAAACGAAAATTAATTTAAGAAAATAATAAAAAGTTTAGATTTGATCATATATATATCTATATATATATATATATATATATATATATAGATAATGATATAATAATTGTCTAAAAAGTAACTGATGTAATATTGATAAAAAATATATTAATCATGTTTATTTGAATTTAAAGGAAAAGGCATACAGCCTTAAGTAAATATTAAAAAAAAAATGTAATTTTGTCTTTTAGATTAGTAAAATATAAAAATCTCTCTCTTTTAAAAACACCGATATTCTTTTGTATATAATAATAACTAGGAATAACGATCCGCGCGTTACGGCGGTTATATAGATATAGAGGTTGCATATATTATGTAATTTACATTAGTATTTGTTTCCATTCTTTAATGAATTGTTACAAAATATGTGCTTTTAAGCATCTTGTTGTTGTGAAATGTCAATTCAGCGGAAATAAGTAATCTTGATCCAAATAAATGCAAGTTGTAGTGTTTCATGATTATGGTTGAGTGTATTGCAAACGAAGAAATTAAAAACTGTGTGATAAGAATGCCAAAAATGTCTTAGAGTAAAAAAATAAGAAACTTAATTTTTTTTTCATATTCTAAATTACAAAATATATATATATATATATATATATATATATATCATGCGTAATGAAAACATTTAGTAGAAGTGTGTAGTCCTCTGTCCTCGTGTAATGTGTTGGGGTATTGATATGTAAAAAAGTGTCACGATCTTGGTTGTTTTAAATTGTGGCAGTTATAAGCAATATACAAAGCCCAAAACTAAATAAGAAGCTTAGTTGAGTTATTTTCAAAACTAACATGTTTTATTATAATCCTATAGTTTACTTGAGTAAAGATAATGAAAGTATTTGTTACAAATACACACATAGGTCAGGTTGCAGTACATAAACAACAAAGCATCAAGAACAACATACACCTACAATACCGAGATATTGTCAACAAAAAGTGTTTCCAAAATAGAAATTATAATAAAAAAAATCACAAAATGCCACTTTTCTAAGGCTGAAGCAAAGTTGACTTTAAAAGCCAAATTGGTTGTGTTTTTTGAAACTGTACAAAAAAAATGAAAAAAAATTAAACATTTTTTAGTTTTCACTTTTAGAGAGAACCATATTCGTGTTTGACTTAATTTTTACTCGAAACTTTTTACTAACTTGTACCACTAAAGATGAAATCTAGTGTACTTGTTCAGTAGAATTGGAGGTGCCCCCTTTTTTGTGTCTAGGGGATACATTTTTTTTTGAACGGCTTGGTACAACGACACTCAAGACGGGATTTCAACCATCCCCTCGGATTTAACGCTCTGGGGCGTATGCCCGAGCCCACCCCAGGAGGAACCCCATAACTGGGTAAACCTCCCGACCTTGCTTCAGCAAATATGCCTCAGCCCGGATTCGAACCAAGACCTCTCATAGAGAAGTCAATGGGGTAACCATTAGGATAGAAGCCCTTGGTTGTCTAGGGGATACATATTATCAAGAAAGCTAGATACGCATCATAGGCTTGTACCACACGCATCTATGTTCGTACCAGAATGAAGACAAAAGCTAGAAATGAAACCAAAATGAAAGGAAGATGGCGGAGCCCCCTTTTTTTGTGTCTAGGGGATACATATTATCAAGAAAGGTAGATACGCATCATAGGGTTGTACCACACGCATATATGTTCGTACCAAGAGGAATAGTATTCTTAAGACACAAACTAACATTTGCCTTTTAATATATATACTAATAACATGCATTATTATAGACAGTATTACAAGGTCCTTATAGTCTTATATACAACTCATTGTTATCAGAAACGGAAAGGACTAGTCGGTTGGATTAGAAATTGGTAAGGACCAGCCAAGCTTACTTCTTGGTGGAACCACTATTTAAGTGACCTGCGAGCACTGGCGGAGCTTGAAAACTTTGTCCGAGGGGGCCGAAAGTCATGGGGCAAAATTTTTTTCATATCGCTATGTTTCGGGCTAAAATTCGGGTCGACACATGATTATTCTGGTCGGGTCAAACAATTTAGAGTTTTAAATATCAAATATTTGTTCCATTCAAAAAACATGTATGTATTTGTATCAAACGGGACATAAAATGTTTGAAACGAAAAGGAGAGTACTCAGAAGAAAAATCACAATTCAACGCGACGACCTTTAAGCTCTTTGAACTCATTGATTATACACTTCGAATCAAACTTCTCAGCAATTTCCTTTGCGAAGACGATTATTGAGATATGTAATGTTCAATAGTTAAGAACCATTTTAAATTTTAAGGCCCAAAACAAGATATAAATTCAATATTGGCTAATGAACAAGATAACAACTGATACTGTGAACATTTAAAGGTTATGTTAAAACTTACAATATTGGTTCAACTTTATTATTTTTTAAAATCCAAGGGGAGCCAATGAATTTTATGAAGAAAAACCGAAGTGGCCGGGCTTAATACCTATAAAATTTTTCGACCAGAAACTACTATATCGAGACTTCTAGTTAGAAAAACGGGAGGAGCCGGGGCACCCCCGGCCCCTTAAAACCTCCGTCAATGCCTGCGAGTCAAATGGTCGGACCGATAAACCATGAGACGGTGAACTGCAAAGATCAAACCAAATTTTATTTTTTTATATTAAATTACATATATAAAATTTATAATATTTATTCGTTCGTAAATCAAATTTGACTGATTTGATCAATAAATTAGTGAAAGATCCGATTTTACTATCATTTTAAAAACATGAATACACAACCAAAGGACTTCTCTTGTGAAAAGGTTTTGGGTTGGAATTTAGCTTCTTGATGCCTATCATATCTAACCATATAATACGACCCAAATCGATTTTTTTTATCTAGAGTTTGTGACTCATCTAGAGCAAATATTGCTAGTTGAGCCATGAGTTTTTCTTAGTTGTGGGTTTCCTTCTAGACAGTTGAGTCAAGTCACCACGTTTATTTTTCGAGTGCAATGTGATCTATTAGTAGGGTGATCCCGAGTGACGAGCGTTTGATGTTAAAAAAAAAGAACATGAGAATTTGAGACTCAACATCATATTCATTCCACAAAAAACACCAGGTGAAGGGTCAGTTTGGGGTTTATCTCATGTTCGATTCCGATGGGGAGCGAATGTTTACCCATTCCACGGGTTATGTTCTGGTAACTATCCTGGTTATTATTTTATCGTTTTGAATTTGGAAAATTAAAGAGTTCACTAGTATTTTTTTAAAAAGAAAGTCTCTTTAAGGTTCTCTATTTTTCCAAATAGTTACATCATCTATGTTTTTTGTTGCATATTTACTTGACGTTAGAATAATTTTTTCATCAATGGAACGAGTAAAGATTTAGACAAACTTTCTGGTGGTAAATGGCATAATAGAGTGATTAAAAAATTGAGGCATAATTATAAAATATAACCTCTAAGTATTGTAATTTCTATCATTCTTCGTTTACATGGATGAAGCTTCCATAGGGTTCTCCGTCTGTGGTGTTAACTATTCGGCCGAAAGGTTATTTTTATTCAAGATATTAGTTTCACTCTCACTCGCTTCAAGAAATTAACATGTATTATGGATCCCGTAAATTTCCGTCCCCCTCAAAACATTCAAGCTCCTTCACTGTTTTTTTGTATCACAAAAAAAATACATATTTACGGAAAGGGCCACAATTTTTTTTGTTCGCCTTGAGCCCCAAAAACCTTGAGCCGGCCATGTGCTTCGGATGTGGTTGTAGATTCACACGGAAGTCGAGTAGTCAACCTTCCTTACAGACTCCATATACGTGAGAATAAACATGTTACAAAAAACATGATATCCATTAGGCCATGCGTAGTGGTGAGATACTCATCACTTCACGTATGCGTTACATGAACAACCAACACCATCACTCACTCATCATCCACATCATCATCATTACATGTGTGATTATCGTTCCACTATCACTTCACGTCATCACCCCTTTCTTTCTTCTTTCTTCTTCCTTTATCCTCCTCACGCCTGTACGGGTAGCACCCCGGCCACGTCCCGGTCTGGTAAGGAGAAGGCGTCACGAGGGTGTAACCGACCCCTCTCACGCCTCTATCACTCATCCGGATTGATCTTATGGAATGATTTTTTGAAAAAAGATGAGAGGGAGCAGCCCCTTGGGAGTTGAGCAAATGCTTTATTCTTTTGTAGTTCCCCATAAAGCAAATCAAGATGAAATCATTGAATCTCTTCTCTCGATCCACGAATCAATCATCCTCTTCACACTTCACTCGATCCATTATACACTGCCTAATTTAACTTTAATGGATGCAACCAAATCAAATGACAAAAGATCAACGCCGCCGATACCGTTGTCGCCGTTGACGGAGTGGCCGGTGTATCTTCATACGAGTCGGTATCATCAGTTGCCGGAGGTCAAAAGAAGAGGCCGTCGGAAGCTGTTAGGGCTCGGAAAAGCATCAAAATCTGGCAGATTTCATGATTCTGATAATGATTCTGATACCTGTGATGATCGAAGGGATTTATTGCTTCGAGTATTGGGATGCCCGCTTGCTCCGATTTCAGTCGATCAGACTTGCAGCAGCAATGATTTTCTGCACAACATTAAACACATACCACTTGTATATTCTCTCTCTATCTCTCTGTCAATCACCACCGCTATTACGGCCTTGTTTGGTATTTATTTCGGAAAGTTATTTAAGCAATCTATTTTTTTTTAATTCAACACCCTCATCACATTATACGTCTTGTATACGTCTTGTATAAGAGCACAATCATTGACACTGACACCCAATGATTGATCACGTATAAAGTTGTGTATAGAACCTATACGACACTTATAGGTCTATATGTATTGCCACTGACAAATTCGGACACCCGATGATTGAACACCTATACGCCTCGTATAGACCTATACGAAACATATAAGGGGTGTGGGGTGGGTGTGTGTGAATCACTTATTGATTTATTGACTTTTTTAAAAAGCCAATAAGTTAATAAGTTGTTTGTCAAACTTAAAAGGATTTTTGAAAATTAGTTTTTGTAAAAGGGTATTCTAACTTTTCAAAATGACTTATGATTTATTAACATAAAATTACAAATCTACGTCACTCTTTACTCTTTGTCCAATAACCTTAAAATTGTGTCAATAAAAAAAACGTCCATTTTGGTCATTTTAAAAATTCATTTTGGAAAAGCTAATATAAACACATTTTAAAAAACTTTGCAGTTGACAGAGTAACTAACTCTAAACCTAATCTGTACACGCAAACTCATCTTGTTTTTGAATATAATTTATGAGTTGCACACATGACCATCTTCTAGATTTTAAGAAGCATGTGTGAATGTTAATAATAGGATATAGATCTAAAAGAATTCCTAAATCGAGGATAACTAAGGTACAAATAAGTTAATAAACATAATACAATAAAATAATTGTCACAAAATGATGTTTTTACGTGACAAAATTACGTTTTGATTAAACATAATTATATATTTAAAATACACATAAAAAAGTTTGAAATTTTGGTACATAAAAAGTCAGGCCTTGTACGGTCGCATCTAGTTATTGGTTTTAAGATGGATTCTAACCAAATTGTTTACATGGTATGTCAAGACTTGTTTTATTATAAATGTTAACTTAAACATAGGGGTGTAAACAAGCCGAATCGAACCTGAGCTCGTCATGGCGTGAGCTCGTCTCATTTTGACTAAATAGGGCTCGAGCTCGATTCATTAAAAAATTTTCATGCTCGTTCTCAACTTGGCTTATTTATTTTTCAATTATTCAATTTATTTATTTTAATAACAATTTAATATATATTTATAATTATTCTTTCCAAATTGAACATAATATATATGCTTTATGAATATATTTATCATACTTTTATTTATAAAAATAATTAATTTTATAAATATACACTTAGTAGAATAAATAAAATACATATAAACAAAAAGCTAGTTTAGTCTCACGAGCTGGCTCGAGCTTGATATGTGAAGCTTGGGCTCATACTCGATAATCGGGCTCTTTTAGGCTCACAACTCGTTAGAGCTTTTTGTTTGTCCAGTCCCGAGTAGTTCACGAGCTGGCTTGATTCATGTTTGATAAACTGTATATAGGTGAGGTCTACTGCACAATACATAATACAACAGTACTTGGCAGCAACAGGCTGCTTAAAGATGATGTCGACAGGCGCGCATTATCAGCAACCGCAGCAGGGTTACTTTAAAAACATGTACACAACTGGGACTGTGAAAATGAAGTGTTGTGAAACCGAGGTTTCATCGATACGAGGACAGAGTATCAGTAACAGTAACAGTAACAGTGGCGGTCGGTCACATGAAACAGACAATGTTAATGGTTGTTTTGTTCTCTGGCAAATGGTGCCTGGAATGTGGTCTCTTGAGCTGGTACTTTCTTCAGGCAATAAGGTCTTGGCTGGCAGTGATGGAGATACTGTCTGGAGTCACACTCCTTCCCTCGGAAAACAGATCGCGAAAGGACCAAAACGCCCCTTACGACGTGGTATTCAGGTCTATGTCTCCACTTTAGTTTACACAATTGAGATTATATTGTTATCCTAGATGCAGGTATGTGGTTTGGGTTTAGTTTAAACCTGTTTGGGTCAGTGGGTTGACCTTGCAGGTTTGCAAGTTTACCTATTTAGTTTTATAAATTATAGAAAAATATGTTTTATGTCCCTCTTTAAATTAAACACACTTGATACCATGTGTCAAGATTTAAAAGATTAGATGGAAAAAGCATTAAGCTTTTAGGTTAAACATCATTATTTTGTATGCATCTATGTTTATGTTATAAATTTGTAATTTTAGAGTACTAGTATTCATAAAAATAAAACAAAATCCTCTGTTAAATAAGTCATGTTTGTGTCAATCTTTGAAAACTTATTTGTGTTCAAATTAAGTTGTATGAGACAATTTTTTGATTCATTTCGTCTTCAAGTTTGTGTGAAGTTCAACCAACACACTAACACAATTCATTTTTATTTTTGTAAGCTTGCCAAAACTAGCTTTTTTTCATGAAAGAACCTTCCTTGGATATTGTATGTTTATAATTTTGATTGTGCTTGCATTAGTGTAGAAAAAAAAACATAATAATAGATAAATAAAAGTTTTGAAATATCTATAAATTGAAGGTCTTATCAAAAGCAACATCTTTATTTCATTAGGATAAAGTAAGTTTGTGTATCTATCTTTAGCAACCATTTTTGTGAGCTAGCCAAAACTAGCCCTCCTTCATGAAAGAGCCTTTCGTGTATATTGTATGATTAAAATTTTGTTTGTGTGTGTGTGTTTTTGTAGACAAAAATCATAATAATAGATTAATAATAACTTTATGGCATCTATAAGTTGCGTGTCTATTCAGAAAGAGTCTCTTTATCTCATTAGGATAATGGTAAGGTTTACCTTCATCCTAATCCCCCCTAAACACACACACACAAAGTCCCTGCGAAATTGTGAAACTTTACTGGATATATTAGCTAGTTTGTTTATTTAACCTTCCTTGTATACCAAAACCTTTCGGTCGTGTAGATTACTATAAAATCGCTAAAAAGTAAATTTGCAATGACAAATCATTGTAGGGATTGGATCCAAAGAGCACAGCGATGTTGTTTGCAAAGGCAGAACACATAGGGGACAAGAAAATAGGCGAAGAGGAATGTTTCGTGTTAAAAGTTTGTGCAACAGCAGAGGATCTAATTGCACGAAGCTATGGACCGATTCCGAGCTCAAGCCCGGGCCTAGTCCTGGTTGAAGTGTTAAGGCATGTACTTTATGGCTATTTTAGCCAGAAAAGCGGTCTTCTAGTATACATGGAGGACTCACAACTCACTAGAGCCATAGTGGGACATGATCATATCAACAATGCTAATTCTTTGTCTGACGATCAAACACTCGAAGATGTAATGTATTGGGAAACAAGTATTGGTAGTAGTATCGGGGATTATAAGGAAGTCGAGGGGTTGATGGTGGCTCATCAGGGGCGATCGGTGGCTACAGTGTTCGGGTTCCCTGACTTTTGCTTACAAGCCGAACAACCATATGTGTATAGGACTCGGTTTGAAGAGGTGTGGAACATTGATGATATTGCCTTTAACATCCATGGTCTATCCCCACATTCATTTCTCCCTCCCTCCCAGTGAGATTAGTTATTATGCGTTTTGTTAGTATAAAACTCGAGATTTTAATCGTTTTGAGTGTCGTATAAGAAAAATGATTACTGAATGTAACCAACTTTACATTTATTGTTAGTGTAGTTAATGGATTTTAGAACTTACATCTTTTATGCATAACGTATATAAAGTTGTGAACTTGGATACATAGTTACATAAATATAGAAATTCATACTTAGCCTCTAAAGTTGTAAACCAATGGATCTAGTGAAAACTATAGAATATTTAGGCAATTCATGTCATACGCTCTATTTGCGGTACACACATATAATGTATACATGTATGGGCTCTTAACGGGCAAAAGTAAAAGTGCACTAATTTTAACGTTATTCTAATTATTTTGTGAAAATAACGTTAAAATCATTGGGATGATCAACTTCAAACTATAACTTTGAGCCGGGGACTATTTCGGAGCAGCCTCTCTATCCCAATTGGGATAGGGGTAAGGTTTGTATCTATTCTTCCCCCCAAGACCCTACTGAAAAGTGAGAATATGCTGGGTAATGTTGTTGTTGATGTTATTCATTCATAGAGTTGTAAACGAACTAAACGAACACGAAAAATAAACCTTTTTTCACTTTTTTTAACCGCTTAAACAGTTTTCGAAAGGTACAACACCTAACCCTCCAACGCATTGCGACCAAATACACCTTTTTGGATGAATTTATCAACCGCTCAAACAGTTTTCCCACGAACAAATGACGTATTTACAGTTAAAGAAATCTATGATTCACCCATATGGGTGCTTAATTATTCACAAATATGTTAGACTAGATATTAATAGTGTTTTCTATAAGACAAAGAAATGATCATCCCATTGCTTCTTCAATGCTTCTGATAATTACACTTAGACTACCCCCATTTTCTAAAGCTTTAACAGCAGCTGTATGAGCATGTTTATGCCATTTCAGCAGATTATAAGACTGTAAAACCGACCACCTTGCTTGATTTGACATCTATTCAACATAATAACAATAACCATTATCATCATCATCATTAAAAAAAGCATAAACAATGATATGTGGGGGTGTAAATGAATCAAGCCGGCTCGTAAAATACTCGGGATCAGATCGGTAAAAAGCTCGAACAAGCCGAGCCTAAACGAGTCCAAGCCCAAAAAGATGGCTCGTTTAGTTATCGAGCCCGAGCTCGAGCTTTACATATCGAGCTCGAGCCGGCTCGCGAGCCTAAACGACCTTTTTGTTTTTATAAATTTTATTTATTATATTAAGTGTATATTTATAAAATTAATTTTTTTCTATATAAAATTATGATAAATATATTTAAATCAAATATTTTATATAAAATTTGGAAAGTAAAATTATGAATACATATTAAATTAGTAATTAAAGTAATAAATTAAATAATTAAAATATAAACGAGCCGAGCCGAGCTCGAGCCTTAACGAGCTCGGGATGGGATCGGCTCGGCTCGTTTACACCTTAATAATGATATGTTACCTGAGCAACAGATAATGGTGGTTCCAAAAGCAAACAAATGCTCCTAAATAAGTTTTCATCATTTTCTCCACCCTCAGCTTCACCATAAACAAGAGCTTCTGCTGCTATTCCACCAAACAACACCATACAGTATCTGAATAAAATAGCCAAATGATTTCATCTACTTTTAAGATAATTTTCCAAACATTTTTATAAATGAATGAATGTTAATTTAGGGTATCATATAATTTCATGACTTCATAGATAGGTCACCTTGAATTGCACCAAGTAGAAACGAACTATACATTTTTTTGTGCATATTTTAGCAACCATCTTTAGATTAGGCGCAAAAAAAAAAACAAATTACATTTTTTTAATCGGTTTGAGAAACCATGTTACAATGTTATTACCGGCTGAAGCAAGGATGACCAGATTTGTCGCTTATTTAGTTATTTTTCAAAACTGCTAGGTATTATCAATCATCTTAGTGTACATGATATATCCTTCTTGAAAAGATCATTTTTTCAGACTTAGAAATAGATTTATTCAAGTTATTTCATATAAGCATATTGTGCATATGTGGAATTACAGGTAAAATGAGGCTGGTTGCTAAAATTGGCACAAGATTGCAATTTTTTCTTTTTTGTTCCTAACTGAAAGTTGGCTGCTAAAACCCTTAAAAAAGTTGTGAGGATTGATTCTATTTCATGCAGTTTGTAGTTTTGCACACACACATAGTAACCCGTGTAATAAAATTATATAATAAATAGGTCTATACGACACGTATCATCATTAAAATGTTTCTAACATGCAAAACGTTTGAATCAATTGCCAAGACACTTGATTCTTTAAAATTTAATAAATAGGTTTGTTTAAATTCACTTGGGAAAGAAGAGAGCTTTCCTTCATTTTGTTTGAATTCAAACGAAAATTGGCTAGTATTCATTCAAATCAAACGAAAATTGAACAGAAAACCTCGTTCAAATCTAGTAATTTTGCTCAACTTTGAGTGTGAGACTATTGCACTCCAGTCTCCTCCTTTAACAACGTTATACTTTATAGTTTCTATGACTCGTGAAACATCAGAACATTGCTCAAAAAAAGTGTCCTAAAATAAATTGTTTGAATTGAATGAATACTAGCCAAATAATACAATTTTCATTTGATTCAAACGAAATGAATGAAAACTCTCTTCTTTGTGGAATAAATCGTATATGAACCTGCTTACTAAATTTTAAAGAATCAAATGTCATGTCAATTAATTCAATTATTTTGCATTTTGTTGATAATAAGAGTCGTATATGTCTATACAACACGTATAGGGTTTTCCTATACGATATGAGTCTTACACTCTTACCACTTTACTTTCAGTCACACTAGACTGTAGGCTGTTAGGACCTCGTATTAATACGGCCATGTATAGCCAATACGAAGCATATAGGACAAATCATTGTCCTTTTACTTTGCAGAGCATTATACACCCATGCTTCATATAACCCTATACGAGGCGTATTAGAGGTGTTTTTTTGAGTGTAAGGATAAGACCATCCTTATAAAAAAATAATGTTTGTAATAAATTAAAATGAATATTAAAAGAAAAAACTTCAAGTAAAAAAAATGCATTATCAAAACACAACAAACTTTAATTTTTCAAAAAGCTATACATGACGTATTGGCCTTAACAACCTGTATAGAATCTTCGATCTTGAAACCAGAAGACCCCAAAATAATTCTTTGCCTCGCATTGGTGGCATACAGGTCAATACACCCCGCCCCATATACGCGCCATCAACCAAACAAATGTCAACGGAAGTTAAGGTTGTCAACCTATACACTTCTTATTGCCGATATGAGGCGTATAGGTGGCGGCTAAGGTGTTAAAAATATGTTTTTTTTTGTGTATAGATATCCCCATTCCCCACCCTAATTTAATTTAATTGTGTGACTATATATTGTTTTTAACTTTTTATAGTTTTTTAATAAAATATTGATTTTTAATTTAACATCCCTCTATGTGGGGATGCATTCAAATGAAAGCCAAAAAAACGTTGAGAATCAAACGTATCTTTATAGACCACATGATTTAAGAAAGACTTAAATACCCTCAAGAGTTAAAAATAATTTAATTAAAATGGGTGGCTATTGATGGTTACTATAGTTCTTAACAAAATATTAGTTCTCAATTGAACTACTCTTTTCACTGCATTTGTATAACTGTATATATCCTACAACCAGTCATGCTACGAGTGAAATTTATTGGGTGTAGTTGCATGTGTATATATGCATAGACTTGTATGTGTGTGTCAATGTTGAAACATTAGTCACATAAATATATAGAAAAAAACTTAAAAAAAAAAAAAAAAAAAAACCTGTCAAAGGCAACACCAGTGAGTCGGCCCTCAGCAAGCTCATTTTGAAGGTTCTCATCCCAAAATTGTGTTCCTGCCTGCACAAATAAAATTGCCATAAAGCATTAAAGCTCTCTAACTAGCTAATTGCAAAACAATAGCAGGTAAAATTCCAAGATCAGAATTACCTGCCCTTGAATCCCCATCTGCATTGCAACAATTGGATCCAAAATTACTCCTCGAATAGGGCATCCCATGAGATAAGCTGCAATTTTCATAAGGGGAAATAAAACATCAACATAACACAATCTTATTACATAAAAAATAATGATTTTGTAGATCAATATGTAGCAGAAATACCAAGATGACTCACCAACAAGAAGATGTCCCGCTTCATGCACAAGTATACGCCGCTTGTATGGTGGCCAATAACTTGATATTTGGGCTAAACATGAACCGCCAAGAAATATGGAATCCACCATTGATAAACCCAATATCACCGCCAGCTGTGGCCTGAGGTCAACTCCATGGTCAACAAGAAATGATAAGCCAGCAAAAAATGCAACCAGAACAACACTAGAACTTGTAGAAAGGCCCCATTTCTTTGGTGAAAGTTTGGAAACTGTGAAAAAAAATTGGAAGAAATAAGAAACACAACTTAACAGGAAAATGCACAATATATACATGAATTTTACAAGTCTCCTTCTTGGTTTTTGCAACCAAATTCAAATTAAACATGATTAGAAAGCTAGTAACTGATTTTAGCAACTCACCTCATTATAACTTTTTTTGTCTGTGAATTGCTGATGTGGTGTTGATTGAAGCCATGCAAGCCACCACATCAGATGCCACATTCGCAAAAACTGGATATATGAATACATAAAGTAACTATAGTGTGAAAAAATGTTCTATTTATCAAATTTCACATTTAAAAATAATTGTTAAATAAAATCAGATACCATATCTCAATAGAAATAGAATAGCAATGTAACAAGAAAATGACATGACACGCATAAAACAGATCATTCATAGCTAAGGATCTACAATAGATGATAGAGTGCAACTTAGTTGCTAAAATTGATAATAAAGTTTAAGTTGGTTCTTAGTTATATTTCTTCAATAACAAGCAAGATCACACAAGTTTCAAATGGAATGCATACCTTCTAAACCAGTTGAAGACTTCAAAACAGTTGGAGTAACATCTCTTGGTCCATCAAGAACTGCAAATTAGAAACAATGATTCTCTTAGTTCTTTAAAAAAAATTATCAGTACAGCACTAGAAACAAGTATTGGAATAGTTATGTCTAATAATTAATATAATTGATAATAAAGTAGAGAAATACAATATGAGTGAGCATAAATTTGTTGTTATCTTGATAAAAAGTAATGAAAACTTCTACCGATGAATGGTACAAGAGTTGTAAAATGGGATTTTATTTAGGAACATTATTGCTAGACTAATTTATTTAACTCAATCTAATTCTGGTATCAGTTGTAATAATATGTAGATAATATTTTCATTTGTTTATACTATAACAAGACACAAGTTTATAGCCACAAGTTTTTAAAATTAAAGTAGAAGTATGTTATTTTTATGCCCTTTAAATCATGTGGTATATAATGGCTATCTTTTTTTATCAACAGTTTATTGGTTCTTATTTGTATGCATCACTACATGGCTATACACACACACAAATATATAAATCATAAATAAAAATAATGAGAAACATCAAACACGTGTCAGCTTTGTAGGTCAGTTAAAAGTTGGTTTTCTCACCTCTCTTTGTTGTTAAACATCATATGCCACTTATCGACTGTTATGATGCATAAATTTTCAAATTTTGGCTCTCTTTTTTATTAAATAATAAATATTTTCTTTAGTTTGGTAAATAATATGATTACATCATAATTTTTTCTTTAGTAATTTATGAAATTTTTTGAAAAATATATGATATTTTATCTAAAATAAATATTTTTTAGAAGACAATTATTTTACCTTTGTAATAAATGTGTTTTAACCTAGTATATAAATGTGTGTGTGTGAAAGAAATTTGAATATGAAACTCCCAGATTTTATATTTAATAATGCTAATTTCCCGGCAGCCAACCTGTCCACGATTAGGCGTGCCAAACCATATGTTTAATGTAACGTGTGAGGATGAAGGATGGCAAGCTCACTTTGAATAGTGGTTTAAGACCATAAATGAGACAGTTTTGGAGTATCTCAGGTGATAAACCAACAACCCGGTTGGTGAGGGGTTCAAACTCAGTTTGATACGCGGTAATGGTGGTAGTTTGCTTAAGCTCGAAGAGGGTGGCGTGATGGTTTTCATACGTGGATGGACCGAACAAAGCTTCAAAGCCCGCTTGACGGCTTGAAATATGGCCATGTCCCTAACAAATTGTTGTTGGTTAGGTGCTTATACCAACTAAAGGCATCCTTTGTGAATTAGAAGACAACTAAGCTTAGGCGTTGGGGCACCGGAATTTGGAAAGGTAAAGCAATTCACAACTTGGAGCGTGCATTCATGCTTCTAGATCATGGGTTCACTACCCTACTCTCCTAACTAAACAAAATAATACAAATATACTTAAAGGAAATGTGAGCCTAAAATGCAAGAATGGTGACATGGAGCTTTTGGACGGGTTACGGGAGATGGATTAGGGTGGATCAACCGTATCAGCACTAGTATGTAGCGATGGGTGGGATATAGTGGAAGGGAGAAAAGTCGGTTATGTAGTTACATAACAACACCATGCATCTTAGTTAAAGCAACTGGTTCATTTTTTATGCAGTTATCACAGTTCTTCTATGCTAAACGCCCTTTCAATAAGTATATGATCATATTCTTAATTTCATACACAGTATGCTGATAATGAAACACCCAAAATTATTTACATGTTGTATCAGCATTTTAAAAAGCAATCCCAAACAACTTCTGAAACATGTAATTTTGCCCAAACATTCATACAAAAAAAGCAAAAGACTGGCTCGTTCATCAACAAAAGAAATTCTTTATCGTAATTTCATAAAATGACCATGAGTTATAATCCACCCATTACGTCAGCAATTGCATTTTTTTTTTTACTTTTACATGGAATATGAAGATTTAAGTGATTAGTTGTGAGAAGTTGTAACATATTTTAGCTCCTTTGATGGTGTAAAACTATGAATGTTTATTTCGTTGCTATTTTGGATGATTAAAAATATTTATTGAGTTTTTATATTATTTTATCGCTAAACACGAAACCGCTATTCCATATTGATAAATGATAACTATGAGTCAGTCAACTTTTATAACTAATTGTAATCATACCAGATTTCTAAAATTAAGCATGAGTCTTTGTTACAATTTAGCTATTAACCAATTTAACATGAGAAGAACAGTATTCCATTTCTAAATTATAAAATTAGGCATTTCCCCATGTTTAACTTCAATTAAAAGATTAAAAAACTTGGTTATTATTTATTTATTTATTTATTTCATTGTTACCTCCCCTCAAGTTAAATATAAAAATATATATATAAATCGCTAACAGATATGAATATCAACAATTTGTATCAAATTTAGACAATGAAGTGATGATTAGCTGAAATCTTACGAACTATTACCGATGCTGCGGTACTTTCCGAACTGATTCAAGAACCCCTTATCCTTGAG
This sequence comes from Mikania micrantha, assembly GCA_009363875.1. NCBI lineage: Eukaryota > Viridiplantae > Streptophyta > Magnoliopsida > Asterales > Asteraceae > Mikania > Mikania micrantha. The sequence goes on from CM018687.1 coordinate 8,900,676, forward strand.
AAAAGTATAAGCAGCAGCAACAAGCCTCATATCATCGGCGTTCAAACACGTATCCAACACTTCCCAATCTCTCTGCAACTCCAGCAATCCAAACCGGTTCTCAATTCGTGAATCGGTCGAATAATCATCAGTTTGTGGGATTTCCTGCAGAAAACGAAGAGCTGTAGCGAGATCTATGTCTTTTACAGCTTGTTCGTACTCTCGCCATTCTGTTAGCGCTCGCGGTGTGATTCGCCGGGAATGTTGCCGGAATTTGAACGGATAGTATGGAAATTGGTTCGATTGGAAGTTGTGTAGGTGTGATGGGATAAAAAGCACAGGTTGAGTGCATCTGAGAGAAATCGCCATTGGATGTGTGGGATGCTTGGTTGAAGCATTGGGGAAAAAATTGAAGCTATATAGCCTATATGTGGTTCGGGCACCAAAGATACAAAGATTCTATGTTAAATATGATCGGGTGATGCTGCGAGTATAAAAAGATACTCTATTAATTGGTTAATGATCAAAAAATTAGTCGTTCAAACAAATATGTGGTTCGGGTCACTAGAGTTGTAGAGGTGCACAAAATTGGTTTGTTTTCAAGTTCGGGTCGAAAAGTGTTAAATCCATAAAACTTTAGTCGTGCTCGTTCAACTTTACGTAAACTAAGTTTGGTATATATTACTTGGTTTGTTTATAAACTGAATTTAATAGAAAGTCGAGTGAGTTTTGAAGTTTATATAAAAAAAGTGACAGTATTAATATCCAGATTATATTGTAATTTTCGTTAGTAAATTTTTTAACACTTTTAGCCACTTACGTTTCCAATTTTAATAATTTTTGTCCAAAACGCAATAACAAACCAACAATATGGTTGTTAACTTTTGCAAACTTGCTAAAATATACTTTGTGATGATCCGACTTAACACTTATTGAGACATAGTTGTGCTGTCAGTAAGAAGGTAGCATGCGCCTTCTTCTCATTTATTTATATCTTTATAAATCACTTACATTTATAGACAACATGCTTCAAGATTCGCATGTAGAAAACCAAACTATGAAATTAAAAGGTTTTTTATCTTTCATTTTACTTTAATTTTTAATCAAGGTTATTTTATATTTAATTGAATTTTATTAGACCACCCAACATTAATATGAATAGGGTTTCTAACCTACTATATCAAAAGGTTATTGATATTGTTACACTGGTGTATCAATAACACAATTTTTTTGTACTTTATCATGTTGAAAAATATTTAAAAAATATGTACAAGTAAAAGTTATGTGAGTATGATATTATTGATTTGTCTTAAGTATGATGTATAAATGATTGGGTGGTGTATGAATTAACAGTTTGAATTTTATATAAAGATATGGGTGTAAATTGTGAGAATTGAACAGGGGCGGCCCTGAGATTTGGCGTGCCCAAGACGAACCGAAAAAAAAAGTCCCCTAAAGAATTCAAATATTAAAGTGGAGGTGCTCAAAAAACCAAAAAACCGTTTAAACCGAAAACCGAAACGTATTCGTAACTGAAAAATCGAACCGAATTCTGAATTCGGTTTTCATTTTGGTTCTAGTTGTATCAAAATTCCGAATTCGGTTTTCGGTTCGGTACCTAACCATATCCGAATTTCGGTATTTGATTCCAATTTTTTTATAAATTTGGTTTGTTTGGTTAACCGATTATACCGAATTCAACTTTAAATTTATTATCTTATTAATAATATATAAGATTGAATTCGGTTTACTCGGTTGAATTCTGTTTATTCAGATCGGTTTATTCGGTTTTTAATTGGTTTATTTGGTTTTAATCGGTTTATTCGATTGAATTCGGTTTATTTGGATCAGTGTATTTGACTTTTAAGCGGTTTATTTGGCTTTCAATCTGTTTATTTGGTTTTAACCGAAATTAGAACCAAATCACTTCTCGGATTCGGTTCGGTTTTTTGATAGGGGGAAAAATTGAAAACCGATTAAACCAGACCGATTAAACCAGACCGAATAAACCGTTAACCGAACTAATTGACATGTTTAGTTTAAAGGGCATGAAAGTAACTTAATATACTTTAAGAAAAATTATTTTTTGCATCATTAAATAATGTGTTTATAAATATTTCTTTTTAGTTCGATTCGCCTTATTAATTCTCATTTGAATGAATCTGTATATGTTGGAATTTTGAGTGAAAAGAAAAGGATAAAGAAAATGATAAACTTTTCATTTGCTTGTTAGTGGGTATAATGGCAACCTTTGAAATGCCATGACTACAAATATAAATAGAGGCATTTGGCCTTTTGTAGAAAATGCTAGTTTTTGAGATCTATACACCACTTGAGATATACACACACAATCATAGACTTTGTTGAGTTCTCAACAACCTACAACGATCGGTTCCTTGTGTGAAACACTCTTGTTTCAGGCGAAGTTTCGGGTTTTCGGTTAACTCCGGCAGTACACACTGCTTCGGCTGTTGTACCCTGGGAAACAGTCGGGTTCACCTGGGTGGCCCGAAATCTGTTTTAAGGGACCTCTGTTGAACAGAAATCCTCAGCCACCGAACTCATTTCAATTCGTTTCGTCTTGTTTTATACTTCTTCTTGTAACTTCAATTTTAGCATTTTTATATTTCTTGTATTACTTTATTTTAGATTTTGTATTTCTCTGAATTGTAATTCGAGTAATTGAATAATAAAAATATTTGTTTATTTTGTGAACGGCGTTCCTACAGTATATATACGTATATATAAAAAATTTTGTGCCCCTCTAAAAAATGGGCCCGGGACGGGGGTCGGGTTTGCCCCTCCGCCGGGCCGCCCTTGGAATTGAAAATGTGGGTGAAATGACCCGCTTGCATGATTTGCCTCGTATATGCGATTGTATTCATAATTGATGTTAGTTTATAGCTTGAATGGTTCACAAGAGTGTGAACATTTCTAGTAGATCAATCAAAAACAAATGATTCACACAAGTGTGAACACTAGATGTTAATAATAATACATGTGAATTACATATGTGTGATCACCGTTGATGTATTCTTGGATGAAATTATATGATTCACAATTGTGTGAACATATAGTTAGAAATGTTATTAAATGAATCAAATGTGTGCGAATCGTGCGATCATTTACAAAAGATAAGTGTATAGAAAGAATTTGCTTATTTTTGATCTGTTAGCATAGTTATCCTTGAGTTATTTGTATTTAATGTCAAAATTCAATTGAGCTATTATGGTTGATGTTATAATGTTATTGTATGTTATAAGGCCAAATGTATATGCCTTGGGTTTGTTTGGGTGAAAGCAAGAAAGAATAAAAATCTCATAAATGGTTAAAACGGTTAAACAACAGAAGGTTATTTTCATATTCATATATTGCTACTTGGAGCAAGTTTTTATTTTCTCAATTTGGTTAATGCAGAATCTTTGTACACCAAGAACCTTCTTTGATCACACAGACCCTTCCTTGTTCGCTCATAAACCACTCACAGATCACACAGAAAATTCTTCTGATCACACATACCCCTTCCTCTATATTCTGTCGGCTCACTCAGAGCCTCCTTCGGTTTCAATACAGAGACAGAGTTGCGACTTCTTCGTTGATCAACCCCACATAATAGATATGTTGTCGTATTTTTCCTTTTGGATCAAGCCTTCAACTAGTTCAAATATATAGAAATTTCACTAAAACTATAAACCTGAAAGCTGTGAACACAATAAACTATGAAAAACCCACGAATCAATTATGTATTTACTCTAAATAGTTGGTATAATGAACACAAAGACTCCGATCCCTATTTACAATATAACCAAACATTAATCATACTATAAATCAAAGATTAAAACTAATTCAAATTCTAAACCTAACTTCCAACCGACTCAAATAAAGCATAAACAAACTGGCAAATCAAAATAATTAAATAACCTTTCTAATTTTATTCTTTTTACTTCATAACTATTAACTATTTACAAGATTAGTCTAATAATGTGGTTGCACCATGGTCACTATGTGAGGTGTGGGGTGGGGTGAGGGGGGGGTGATACGGTCAACAGCTGCACCCCATTTCCTTTTAACACACTCATAAATGTAAACATGTTGAGTCTACCTTCCATTAATTAGTTAGGCTCAAAGTTGAGAAATTGGCACCTTATGATGATGAGGTAACTTAAATTAACACAGTTGGTATTTTGAAATGCACTTTTTTAAATATGCATTAAACTTACATAATTTAAGTTTTAAAGAAGTGGTGTGGTGGTTAATGTGGAGGAGAAACAATCTAGAGGTTTCAAATCCAATCTCCACTTAAAGAAATTTTCCTGGGAGACCACCAACTCGATTGTTTGCGGTTGTGTTTTACATGTTCCTCTCTGTTAGTCAGGTATTGAGAGGGACCCGGAGGTTTTTTATGTCAGTGGGTTCTCATGGTCTTAAAAAAAATTGTAGGGGCCGTTTGGTTGTGTCTGAATCATTAAGATCTGAATGGTTAAGATGTCTGAATGGTTAAGAGGGTCTGAACCATTAAGTGGTGTTGTTTGTTTTAACATCTGAATGAAAAATACCCTTTTAATTGAAAAACCCTAAAAAAAATCAAAGCCATCCCGTCGGTCGCACCCACCCGAGCATCGCCGCCTCCCGCCTCCCGTCGCCGCCTTCGCAACCTGTCGTCGACCTCCCGCCTCCCATCGCCCTTACCTCCGGTCGCACACTCCGAGCATCGGTCGAGCATTGAACGGTCGCCGCACCCTCCGTCAAGCATCTGAACTTCTGAACTTCTCGTCGGTCGAGCATTGAACCATGTGAATTATCCCGTTGGTCGAGCATCAAAACATCTGAACTTCTGAACCACCGATGGTGGGATGCTTTGATGCAGTTGGCAGTGGGGTCGAGTCGCGGTCCGGTAGGCGGTGGGGTCGAGCGGCGGTGCAGTAGGCGGTGGGGTCGAGCGGCGCCTAGATAGGGGTGGGGGAGGAGGAAGACGAGAAAAGCATGCGTTTTTCTCCATTTTCTCCATTCAGGCCCATTCAGACTTGGTTCAAGGTCTGAACCATTCAGACAAGTTTTTTTTTTTCGTTCAGACGTCCCAAACAAACGATCTAAATCTGAATGGTTCAGATTCAAACTCATTCAGACCCATTAAATGGCTACCAAACAGCCCGTACATATTTGTCTTTTATTGAATATTTGAACCTCGTAAAAAAGAGATACTGCATACCCTTTAGTGACTACATAAATTATTGCCCATATTCTTTGCTAATGTATCATTCCCATTTCTACGTGTGACATATAGACAGCATGTTTCTACATACTCTATACATACACATTACGAACAAAATTATGGAAGGACCATGCTTTTTATAAAATAAATTGAAGGTTTTAAGTTTTCTAATATAAACCGGCTCGATTCAAATTCAATATATTATGAGTGTTCAAGATTGCATTAAAAGTAAATACTCATCTTATTTCATAAATTCTTCCTATAAATAAACTTGTAATTTTAAATCAATCAAGAAACCAGTCCAAATCAACAAGCAGTTTATGCTTGGGGTGTACATTCTGGGGACAAAGCTTATGAAGGGCATGGGGTGCCTGACCCTGTCGTCTTTAGGCCTTCTCAAACTGTTTTCTAAGCTTTGTCACTATATATAACTCGATCTGATTGTTACATATCACATAATTTACCTTCAAAAAACCAAAACAAAACACCCCTTTAAACTAGGGGTGTGCATGTGTCGGTTTGCGTCAGTTTGCGTCGGTTTGCGTCAGTTTGCGTCGGTTTACTGCTTAGTCCAAACCTAAAACCGAAATTTTGAATTTTTATCTTTTTAAAACCCATTTAGGTTTGGTTTGGGTTTCGGTTGGTTTTTCTACTTAGGCCTAAATTATGTTTGTAAAAAATAAACAAATATATTGTATTTGTACCAAAAAAATATTTAAAGAACTACACTAATTAAAATTTAGAATTATATATATAAATATGACTTTTGATATTAAGAACTAATAAATAAAGTTAGACAGTTTATAAATTATTGAAATTTTTGAAAGTTAATATATGTATAACATACATATGTTCGCATTCGGTTTTTTCGGCTTTTATTTTAGGTAAAACCAAACCCAAACTTTTGGTTTTTTAAAAAACTTATACCAAACACGTCGGTATATATTTGAGTTCTATTATTTCGGTTTGAATTTTTCGGTTTCATGCACCTCCTTACTTTAAACACGAAAACACCGATGTTATCAGAAGCAATTTGTAGTTGATTAACAAACCCAAAACTAACAAAAAAAACAGATTTTGGTTTATTAACTATTTTCAAGATGCTTTCAAGTATATAATTGTTTAGATAAAACACAAAAGCTCTCGTAGCTCAGTTGGTTAGAGCACCCGTTTAGTAAGCGGGAGGTCTTGAGTTCGACTCTCAACGAGAGCAGTTTTTTAACTTTTTTTTTTTTTTCATTTATTAATGCAAACTTAACCTTCTTTATGCAAACCAAAACGTAGCTTTAACTCAACCTTTGTGTGCGTCATCCATTCACTCCAATTCCAGCATTCTTACTTTACTATATCTAACAAAATTCATATATATGAATAGTGTTTATCTCGATAAATTCATTTTATCGCGATTTATCGGGATAAATTCATTCTACCGCGATAAATTTATTTTTATTGATTTTGAGATTTTCCATTTATCGTGACAAATTCATTTTATCGCGATTTATAGTGACAAATTAACTCTATCGTGATAAATTCTTTTTTATTGATTTTTTTCGTGAGATTTTCCGTTAGAAATACAATTTTCGTGATTTTTTTCGTGAGAAACTCTTTTAAATCATCTCACACGCGGGCAGTTTAATTTTAATTTTAGTTTCTTTTTGTTTTTTCTTAACCTGTAATAAATTTATTTTATAATTACAAATGTTTCTTTTGTATTACATCTTGACTCATAATATATTTGTTTTATAGTCATGACTTTTTGTACGCTAATGTTTTTTTCATTCCCGAGTCAAAACAATTACATCTTGACTCATAATATATTTGTTTTATAGTTATGACTTTTTGTACGTTAATGTTTTTTTCATTCCCGAGTCAAAACAAGAGTGTTAAATTTGCGCGGCAACGCAATATTATAGTAATTACGAATATGGTCCTTGTGGTTCGCTAATACTTCATCCTTGGTTTCTAAGTTTCATAAATTACCCAAATAATCCTAAACTTTAAATATTTGTAACATGTATAGTGATTAGGTAACCAAATTACCCTCACATAATTGACCAAATTACTCTCACATAAGGATTATATGTGTTACAAATATGTAAAGTTTAGGACCATATGAGTAATTTATAAAACTTAAGGACCAAAAGTGAAATAATAGCAAACCAGTAGATCATCTTGGTAATTTCCTCACAATATTAAAATACATAATAGACATACAATAAATCTCTACGGATTTTGTGGATTTTTAGTCGTTTGTCATTGGATTCACGTGACGGGCTATGCGTGAAAATGTTATACGCAAATTTTATACTACTCATAATCTCATCTCAGTAGTGAAAATATTCTTACTACTTCCTTTATTTATAAAACTAGTTTTTACAAGCCGTACGTTGCGATGGTAAATCCGCGTACTGTTTCAATGATGACACGATTACAAATATAAAAAAGTTTATGAAAAACACGTTACAATAACTAACAGTCCGTTCGTAAAACATAAAGTATATTGTGTTTTAAAAGCAAAGGTCACTCTACTTTATAATCTGAAAGAGTACCTACGAATAAAAAAAAAGAAAACGAAAAAAAAAGGGTAAGCATAAACACATAAAATCAAAATATTGAAAAAAACACCATAAAAATCATTAATTTACTTTGCAAAGTTTTGAGGTTAGAATAAAATATATAAAATTTTAGTGGTTAAAATAAATAAATATAATCTTTTTTTAATATATATATATAATAATGGTTTGTTTTTCTTTTAAAATAATTAACTATTATTTATATCAATAAATGGAATAGAAGATTAGAAGGCGCATAAATGCTAGAGGCTTATATTTTTTTTAACAACAATTTTTTTCAGCATTGTCCACTATAGGACTAGAACCCTCAACATATTTTAGAGAGAAACACTTTAACACACATTGGTACTATTGGGACAAATGCCCTTTGGTGCTAGAGGCTTATATAAACCTAGGTACCTTTCATATATCCAAAAAAACAAATGACCAAATTCATAATTAAAAAATTTCTTATTTCTTACTTATCTTTTAATATATAGTATATAATATGTTAGGATATTATTTTGTAAAGTAATGTATCATGCAAGTTAAATGAAAAGAATGAGACAACAAATAGTAAAATATAACGTTGAATATGAAATTAACATATATTAGATAGATAAGAAATACAATAAATTACTGATTATGTCCTTTAAAAATATAGCAATTTGCTGGTTTCGTCCTTTGACTTCGAAAATTACTAGGGGTGTCCTTATTTTGAAAATTTTGCACGGGTTACGTCCTTTGTCATTAACCCCATTAATTACTTCCGTTAAAACCCCCATATGCCTGTCACATGAGGGGTAAAATGGTCAATTTCTCACCCTTCTTCTTCCCCACTCCACCACCGCCATTTTGTTTCCACCACCAATCTTTCCCCCCATTGTTTCTTACCAGATTTCTGATCATCAGTGATGACGGGAGTAGGTACATCCCTTTAGCCGAACTAAAAGTATACCACGGCTGACATTTAGTTTGGATAACAAACAGCCCGGACAAACCTTATCCGAGATACCAACATCACTGAGATGATGTAAGATGCCTAACCAGGCTGGCCTGGCCAACCTTAGCAGAGCTTGCCCAGTCATGACCTGGCTAACCTTAGCAGGGATACAACTACTTGAGGTGAAGTCTATTTTCCCTCTATAAATAGAGGGGAATACTTCACATTGAGGACATCTCGTTTGCAAGTGGAAAACCCACACTTAGCATCATATCTCTCTCTTTCTCTATCTATATAGACAACAAGTTTGTGTATGATCTCCCTGCTTATCTCAAGCAAGACTTGAAGATCATAGCATGTTGAGTTATCAGTTACTTATACTACTAGGAATATATTTCTTACTATACTCTCTCATTATTAACTTTGGTAAGCATCAAACACATATTCTTAATAGACTCTCATGGGTCTCATCCTTGATTCTTATATGCTTTTTCATATTGTTCATATGTTATACATATTACTATTTTGTATTACTGACTTGAGCGTCGGAGTGTCCTCGGGGATAACCCCCTTGGGCCCTCTAACGTAGGTTTTCTATGTTGTTGCAGCTAGGATCCGCGCTCGGGATAACAAGGCACGAGTTAGCCCGACACAAACCCGACCCGGATTCGGATACGTCAACATTGGCGCCCACCGTGGGGCACGAAAATTTCAGCCTGCATGAATGCCTTGTGCTCCTTGATCTAGAAATATGGTTGAACCTATGAGATATTCATAGATCTTTCCCAACATGTGTGATATTTATTGCCTTTTTACTCACACAGTAGGGTTTTCCTTAACAAGATACCCAATCCCACATTTAGTGTTTCTTGCAAGGTACGTATATTTTTCCCATCGTGACATCTTTAAATAGATTTGGGAAATTTATAGTTAGAAATAAAAATATATATAGATATATATATAGAATATCGTTAGTCACCATTTTGAAACACGTGCATATAGAATCTATGCAAAGATTAAATATACTTTCATAAATGAGGTATATGTATTCTTGATCTTTTGTTGCATGCATACAAAATAACATCACGTATTGATGAGGAAAATGCAACTAATAATCATTATATATATAATAAAAATAAATAAAAGAAGAAGAATATGTAAAAAAAATATTCTCTTTTGATTTAATACCTTATGTTTGTACACAAAACTTGATAAGGTAAAGTGATTTACGAATCTTAAATAATCCTTCACAAATTTTGGTTTTATTTTTGCTATAAAAAGACTTTAGTCTTGCTTTTATTATTATTATTTTTCTTTAAAAATTAAAGAAAGAAAATCAAAAGAAAAAGTTTTGACCGTTCTAAAAAAAAAATCTGATGCGAGCGGTCAGTATACTAAAAACAGAACTAAATCTAATCTAATTAACCTAAGCTAAAGACACCAAATCTAATCCTAGACCTATACTTAACCTAAACACTTAGTAATAATCGGAAAACCTAAACTAGACCGCTCCTAAGGCAAGTGTACCTGTCGGTGGCAGAATAGCTGACGGAAGTCCGGATATCGAACCACGGACACTAGTGTAGCAAACTAAACCTAGACTGTAAACTAAACTAAGGTAAAGAGGGGGGGTTTGGTGCAACTGACAACTTAATCAGACTGAATTTGAATAATGAACTAAACTAACAACTATACTAAGAAAAGCAACACTAAAACTGACAATGAATCTGGAATCTAAATCTGATGAGGAAAACCGGTGTACCTAGGCTGGGAATCAAAAGTGTGACAGATTGCTGATCTGGACTGATTTACTAAGGATGAAGACTAGGATCTTAATGAACAGACCTAGAAATACCTAAAGGGGACCCAGATCAGATACCAGGCAACTCCAATAGAATTCCTAAGACTGTAATATATGCACTAGTCAGTCGGGTATCCTCCCGGACTCCCCGACATGCATTTGCACTCTAACTGGTGGATCACCTCCCGGATTTCTCCACCAGTTTGCATCCTAAGATACTAGAGAGTCATAAAGTTGACAACTTTAACATGGATTGACACTAACACTAAGTAGATCTAAGACAACGCCCTCCTGGGTCGTTTAACTCAAATTTCCTAAGTGTAAGAGACCAACCATCTAACCTATCACCTCCCGGATTTCTAGGTTAGGTTACACATGCAAATAACTATATTTAATGAAGTCTAATCCTATGGAATGTGATCAACAACCCATAAACTAACCTAAAACACAAAGTAGTAGGCCTAACATGCATCTATGTGTGGAAAGACCTTCCTAAACACATGTGGATCAAACATACACCAAATATAATCATTCAACATCTGTAATAATCATCAAAGTTTCAAGCTTTACAACTGATTACAAAGCATTCATCATCTTTAAGCATAAATCAAGTCCAAAATCATCAAAGTTCACAACTTTATCATCCCAAACCTAGATACAACCATAGATCTAGCCACAAATCATGACAACAGTAGCTAAACAAGTCTGAACAAAGTCTAGAAACATTAAAAATCAAAGCTTTAAACTAAGAACATGAAAAGTAAAGGAAAATACTCAAGATCAAGGTCCTTCTTCACTCCAACAAGCCCTAATCAAGCCAAATACTCCATGGTTAAGCTCCAGCAGCTCCTAGGCTCGATTAGGGTTCCAAAGACGCAAAAGAAGACCCCTAAAACGGCTGGAATGCGATCCATTTATAGAGGGCTTGAAATTAGGGTTTTAGTGTTGAAATCCATCTCAGGCGCATCGCCAGGCGGGAGAGTGTGCGGCCAGGCGATGCGCGCGGATGAAAGGGGGCTGGCGGCTGATGATGCCAGGCGCATCGCCTGGCCCGAAGTGCCCACGCTAGGCGTACCGCCTAGGGTTAATTTTCTTGATTTCTTCGCTTGGTCATCCGCTCTTGATTCCAACGCCCGTTTACCTTCATTCCCGCTCCTCCGGGACACATTCCTGCACAAAAACACTAAAAATGTAAAAAGGAACTAGAATCGACTCAAAATATAAACAAAACAAACAAAAACCGACTCGAATATGTACGAAAATGGATGTGTTAAACTAACACATCAAAAATACCCACACTTAAACCTTTTTCGTCCTCGAAAAAGCTAACAAAATGGAATCATAGATCAGGGCTAGGTTTCTAATATGCAAGGACTTAATATTTCTTAAATCCTTGTGTATCAATCGCGATTGTTGGTATAATGGTCCAATCTAAACCCAAACACCAATTTCAAGTTCCCTATTCATGATTTATTTATGTTCAAATTTAATCAATCATCTTATGGATCCCATCCCTTGGTCAAAACGAGTTATCTTAATCCTAAACAACAGCTTTCAAGGCACAGGATTAAATCAAGAGACTTAAACCCACCTCTGTATGCAAACTACCTAGATAAAGTTAAAATTTTAACCGAATGATGGAGATGGATGAAGGTGTGAGCATTTTGCCTTTTTATTCACTCATTTTTACCTCACTTGAGCATATTACAGCACTGTTTCACTCGGTTATGAGCCGGGGTATGACAACTGCTTTTTAGCTCTTATTCTCTCTTTCTTTTATTTGCACAGGCTCAGCTCACTTAGTGGATTGTGAAATTTCTTTTATTTAGCGGGCGCCATAAGTCTCGGATTTATTTTCATAAAAAGAGAACATATGTGCCATGTTTAAATTTTAAGAAATCTAGGTTGTTAGTTTACAGAGGTTCCTTTATTCACTATTACTTAGTTTCAGATTTCCCGAATTTTCCAAGTCTTAAACCCGCAAGAATCCTGAATATAAGTTTATTCTATCAAATCTTAAGGAACTTTCTATCGGCTGGGCCTACCAACAAATCCCAAATCAATACACAAGTTAGCCTCTAAAAGCCTAAGCCCTAATCATAGTCCGATCATCTTCCATTTATAAAATGCAAGCCAGAACAAGGACATTTTTCAAGACTCTAGATATATACATCCTAAAACTCTAGACTCAATCAGAAAATGCAAAATGAATAAATAAACAAACAAATATTTACAGAAAGATAAAAATAAGGTAAAAAGTGGAAAAGACTTAGCTGATAACGTAGAGTCAGCAAACGTGAGTCTAATCCAAAAAGAAGTCAATCACTGCCGGTCGTTTGGAACTGAAATAGTCTAAGTAGTCGCCACCCGAATGTAATTGAGCACGAGCGGTTAGAACCAGACTGCAAATAAGATCTCAAACAATCAACTAGATTAACTGAAAATAAAAAGACTCATAACTGACTTGAAAAATATTTACATTGACTCAATTGAAAGAAAAATCTTTTTGTGAATTTTTTCAATTTTTTTAATTTTTTTGTGTTTTTAACTTAAAATATTTACAAATTGAGTTATTTAATTACAAGTTTTTATTTATTTACAAAAATTTCAAAAATTTTATTCAAAATTTGACTTCAACTATACAATGACCTAATTTACAAAAATTAAAATTAAAATTAAAAGGCGCCAGCCTGTCATACCCACACTTAGAACAACACATTGTCCTCAATGTGGATTTAGAACTGGCGAAAGATAATAAAAACTAGAATACAACAAAGTAAAGAGGCGGACTCCCTGATAATTTACAATCGTGCCGTGAGTGAGCCGCGCGCCTTTCTATATACAATCATAACTCATATACAATTGTAAATACAACAACAAATGAGTTACAATAATACAAACAACATTAGAACAAAGTTACAACATAAACAATAATATACAATTTGAAACAATCATACAACAACAACAACAACAAAATATTACAACAACATTTGATATAAATATACAACTTTTATTTAGTATACAATTTATTTAATAAGTTACAAAATATTACAACACATTACCTTTTTCTGACAACACTTATATTCTGGATGATTGTGACTTGTCAAATTTTCACTTTTTATTTTGGATAAAGATATACAATATCTTTTTCTTGCAAGCATATAACAGGGATATCATTAGGCAGAGCCTTTACCACTACTTAACTCAGCAAGTACCCGGCTAGGCCTTAGCTGAAGCATAAGTAACTATGTTTAGCAAGAGCTCAAGAGGCTAAGCCAAGCCACCCTTCATGAAAAATGCTACAGTTATTTTGCTTGTGAAGACAATATCTCCTTACTTTGAAATGTATCAAGTTCCCTTTCTTAGAAAGACATCAAAGTCACCTATCATGATGGCAAGGTCACATTGTCATGAATTCAATCAAGTTATTCAGTTTTGAAAAAACTCAAGACACCATGCTTATAAAACAACATAATTAATTGCCTTGCCTGATGATAGACATGACTTCCATGTTGTAAAGGAGCTCAATTTATTTTGCTTCACAAAAACTAAAGTCGCTTTGCTTGCTCAACGCAATGCTACATTGTCTTGACTAGAGTCACTCTACTTTACAGAAGGCAGTGCCATATTCTCCTCAAAGAGCTAAAGTCAACTTACTCGCCAAAGAACACAAAAACCTTTTATCCTTGACATGGATAAGCTCAAAATATGCATGTTTAGTAGGAACTCAAGTTCTCTCGCCTAATGGAAGTCAAAATTATATTTCCTTGAAAGAAGTTGAGTCATCATACATGACAAGACTAGACACATCAACATTCAGATCGCCTAGTCTTGCTAATGGCAAGTTGTCTATTGAGCCATGGCTTTCTCATAAACATATCACATAAACGTGATGAAAAAACTTCCATGTCCGTGCTAAACTTACCAAGGCAGAATTGTTAATAAAGGAAGGCAAAGTCCTTCCAAACTAAGAATAGCAAAGACACATAATGGCTAAATCGCGTCTCAACCTTGGCTAAGCATACCAAATTAGCCTGGTTAAATATACCCATGCCGTAGGGGTTAATACCCATGTCTCGACTAAGCATACCAAGTCAGCTCGGCTAAGAATATTTATTACTGGGAACAGAATATTTTTATCCCGGATAAAGCGCAACAAGGAGACCTGGCTATAACACAGTTAATCCGAAATACGACCATGCAAAAGCACTTGACGGCGTGTTACTTTTGTTGAACAAGAAGATCAAATAATAAGGCAAAGCCTAAGTCATCTAACTTGAAATTACTCCAAACTTCCTTACTTTTAAAAAGTACCAAGGCTGTTCCGTCTGACAAAAGGCAACTTGCTTTGACAAAAGAAAGTCACTTTCACCTTGACTTGCAAATAGCATGGGGCAGTTTGGCTACTAAACACCAACGCCGGTTACCTGGCACGGCGGAATCCGACCTAGATTAGAAAACACTCATGCTATATTGTTTAATAAAATCTTGAGTCACTTTGCCTAGAACAAGGCAAAGATATCTTAAAATTTTGACATTCCCATCTTACATGGAGGTGAAGAAGACATACATAACTTATATCTACCTTGAAATTATTTTTTATAAGCAATTGTTCATAATCTTCATAATTACCTTGCTACAACATTTCAACCAAGGTTGATATTCAGGCAAGGACCAACGATCCTACTTATGAGTATTGGGTATAGGAACTTCCAGATCTATCTTCCTTACCTAAAAAAGTTCATAAAAATAAACTCATGATAAGTTCAACACTACTAATGCTTTTTTAGTAGTATTGAACTGGGGGCTAGCATGGTATAATACCGCTAAAGTCAAACTGATTACATTGACAAATTTTTCATGATCTAAAAGAAACATCATCATGGCAATACAATACATTACATTTATTCTTAATGAGTTACAGGCTTGTCCTTCTCATGTAAAGGGTGAGCACCTCATAATGAAGCTCCATGGGGTTCAACCTTGACCTACCCATGTAAAGGGTGAGCACCTGTTACAATACTGCTCCGTGGGATTCGCCATGACCTACTCACGTAAAATAACGCGCGTAAATACAAAACTGTCAAAATTAGACAAACTATAGCATAATCAAATGCTTGGCAACAATCTCTAGCTAAGAGTGCCTCTTATCAAAGGTAGTTCGTGAGTACTCCAACATACCGAAGTATCCGGTTAAATAAATGTCATTTTCTCCAGTTGACGAGGCGCTATGGAAAACTTGCCATTTTACTTGGGCGCATATAGAAAGAATTGTATATATAGATACGTCAATTAAATATTGCTTTCAATGTCAAGAAAGCCTTATGCTAGGGGAAGTTTTGTCAAAAAACTTTCCTTCCATAGCTTTAAATAGCTACCCATTGTCATGGGATTTTCGAGACAAGATATAATCATAAGGTCAAACAATGGCGTGTAGTAAAACTAACCTTGTGTCATGCCTTTAATCATTTTTCATATCCTTGGTTACTACGGATATGATGAGGACCGGTTGATAAAACACATATACCACGCATCGACCAAACTGGTCAATACCAAACGCGTCACGGCCAAAAATATCACAGTCAAAATGTGTCAGGGCCAAACGTGTCACAGCCAAAACGTGTCACGACCAAAACGTGTCACGGTCAAAACTTGTCACGACCAAACGTGCCACGGTCAAAACTTGTCACGGCCAAACGTGTCACAACCAAAACGTGTCACAGTCAAAACTTGTCACGACCAAAACGTGTCACGGTCAAAACTTGTCACGACCAAACGTGTCACGGTCAAAACTTGTCACGGCCAAACGTGTCACGGCCTAAATTTTCTTGGCCTGTATGTGTCACGACCAAACGCGTCATGGCCAAATTTGTCTTGGCTAAAAAGTTATGATCATATTTGATCTAACCAAGCCTTGCTAGGAAAAACCAGTCCTAGACTAAGAGACATCATGTGAAAAGACAAAAGCTTCACCTAATGATGTATCATGAGGTCTAGCTTAACTTCCTTTTTTGCCGAAGGGACAAAAACCTTGCCTATAACAAGGCTTGCATTTAAATCCGTCAAGGAAGTGTTTCTTGCTTAATTCAACAGTACAAGGATGTGATTGACTACCTAGTCTCATAAGGCAATATTCTATCACCAAGCTCAATGTCTTACAATAAGCATGCGCATAATCTGAAGATTACAGTGCATTTACATGAGGGAAGAGACAAATATGCAATTCAATTTACACACAATACCTCCCAAGGTGATTGGTGACAGGTAAAAATAATCTTTATATTATGTTCTATGAATGATACTTCAACTTTGTACTATATCCAACGTTTGTATGTGGAGTTGGAAGACACACATATGCATTAGGAAACCTTGTCTAAACTCACTTCAGTAACTTTCATAATGCACCTTCTCATCATGTCACCTTGCTTTCCTTTACCAAGGAAGCCTTGCCCCAGCTAGGCTGCCTAGCACATTCTTACTCAGGCTGTAACACCCCGACCGGCGGCGGAATCGTCGGGATGCCACGAGGGATGTGTAGATTGTTCAAAAGCTCGTGGGCATCTAAATCAAATCATCATATATCATTTAATCAACCAAATTAATTACACAAAAATCATGTTCATCATGAATCAAATACATCAGTTACACAAAAGAATTAATTAAACTAACTAAACTCTAGTCGCCAGAAATTTAGTTAATTAACTAAGTCCAAGATCCTATATGATGATGTCCAAAATAGAAGAGATCATCTCTTCATTCCTACTTGTCTCCATCACCTGAAACATGTAAGAAATCAAGTGTCAACTACAAAAGTAGTTGGTGAGTAATCATAAGTTTTTATAATATAAAGTGTTTTAGTAAAATGAGTTTAAAGGTTTATGATTAAAATGGTTTTATAAATATGCTTTGTTTAAAACGAGTATAAAACTTATGATCTTCAAGAAAGATTCCATATGAATTCCTGCATGAGATAATCCAACCACATCCACCAATTCACTAACCAAGCAAATACACAATCACAATATCACATAATCAATCAGTTATAATCAATCTCAAATAATCAATATCAACATAGCTAATCAATCCACACACAATCAACCAATCATATCATTTATATTCTCCAATAATGTTCGTGACTATACATGATCATGTTGTAATTAACATAAGTTAAATACATGATTCATGGAGTGGTCGCTAACCACGTGACAATACATGAAGTCAAAGCAATTAACCGAAGTCAAAGGCAATACTTCACGGATGTGGAAATCATCCACGTGACAATACATGAAGTCAAAACAATTAACCGAAGTTAAGAGTAATGATTCACGGATGTGGAAATCATCCACGTGACAATTCAAGTAATCTTTGTTGTTGACCTAAGTCAATAACAATGTTTACACGGATCTAAGATAATAAAAGATAATCCATAATAATCAATAAAATTTTAAGTTGTAATTATCATATTGATAAACAGGTATAAACCTTGTGTTATCAAAATAATAATCAATCTGGTATACATGTTTCACCTCCGAGTTTTAAAACTAAAAACGGTTTAAAGAAAGGGAGGTTATGAGAACTCACCTGAAGTCCTTAGATTCAGTGTTTTAGTACTATGCGCGCTCGCGTAAGTAAATCAACCCACTCAACAACCTGTATTTATAAGTATGTTTGTGTTTATAAGTTTAAGTATGACATTGTCATTAGATGGTTAAACTTATTTAGTTTTCCACTCTTAAGCTTTCATTAACTTGGTTAACTCGATCTAAGTTAACATGTTACACTTAAGATTTTATCTTCTATTATCACATAAGGATAATTCAATTTTATTAATACTGATTATCTTATATCTATGATAATCTTTTAATTCAATATGTCAAGATTATGTAAGTTGTAAGGCTTTATCCTTAACTTATGTATATTCATTCTTAGTGCATGCATGCATAATCATCCCCCTCCACCATGATTAGAATTATAATTAAAATTCTAACTTAAGTTTAATACACCGATCTTGGGATAATGTTCAATATTATGTTTAAAAAGGATAATAACTATGTTCTCCTTATAAAATGTTTCAAGTCATGTGAATTCATACCCAAATTTCCATTCTCATTATAAAAGGTGGTAGCTTTAACTCAATTTATGCATGCATGGCTATATCAATGTGTATATATATATATGTTCTTGCTTCCTATTATCCTTAACCTACTATATTAAAAGATTTTAGTTTGACTCCCCATGTTGGCAGCGAACCTTCTAGCCCAATGAACATAGGCTCGGCCAAGTAGAGAAAAAGGGTCCGGTGTATGGCTCGCCACTTAGCAATGGTTCGTGGCTAGTCGAAGGGAATAAAGTTCATGACCAAGGTTCGGCTAGGGAATCCTCATGCATGGCTAAGGTTCGCTGGTTGGTATATGGTTCGGCTAGCCAAGGCTTGTCCAGGAGGGTTCGTGACCCATGCAGCCTCCACGAACCATTGTGGTTCGGTGCATGAAGGTTCGCTGTTCTCAACAGATTCGGCTGAAACAATATGGTGCAGGGTTCGGCTAGGAAACCTGCAAATGGCCAGGGTTCGTTGCAGGGTTAGCCAACCAAGGTTCGCTTGAATGTGGAGGGTTCGGTGGCCTTGCATGGTTCGTGACTGAAACCAGGGTTCGGCACCCCTTTTCCCGCCCATGAGGTTCGCGAATGTGTAGGGTTCGGCCCCTATCAACCCCACGAACCCTGTGTATCCATGGCTGCCCTTCGAGACCTTCTTCAAGCTACAACCTGTATAAAATCAACCATGTCCTTCCCAATACCTATTCTAGTTCGTTTTAGTGCTATCACATTAGATTTTTATTGGTTTTATCAACAACAATTCAAGACCCACGACTAAACAACAAAACCGTAAAGAACATCCTAGTTTTACCTCCAAATCGCGAACCAACTCTAGATCTTCTTGTACTTTCTCGTACTCCTTGCTCTTGTGGTCGTTTAGGGCCAAGAATCACGTGATTCCGTCAACAAACGAAAAAGTTAGGCTAGAGAGAAGTTGGGTGATTTGGTTGGTGACGAAAAGTGATTGTAGAGAGAGAGAGATGAAGATGGAAATGAGGAGGAAAGATGATGATCTTTCTTCTTATACGCGTACAGTTACTATCCGTCCGGTCTTGTCTTTATCGCGATATATTATGAAATACGCCCGGTTTTTCATAGAACATATTTAAAACAATAAATCATTCTAAATAAATTAGTTTTGTTTAAATAAAATAAGTTTAAAATAAATTGTTTCGTAAATCGCTTTCGTTTTATTATCGTTAAATAATTGTTTAATAAATTAAATTATTTCAATTTAATTTAAGTTGTGATTCCTAATAAATATTTTTAGTTTTAATTTATTAAATTAATATCGTTTGATATTATTTAATTATCTCGTCGAAACGCGTTACTCGCGTACGTATTCGTAAAGATCGTCACCTTTGCGAATTCGATGCTCGTACCGTATTTCGATTTGATCTATGATTTATGGAATATCGTTTTAGAACATTATTCTTAATAATCATATTCGTGTGAATCGTCACCCACGCGAATACATTATTAAGTTAATGTTTCTGAATCAATACTCGTGTTTAATTAATGTCCGTAACCTCACATCGCGTAATTTATTCTCATTATTTAATAACTTTAATATTATTATTTTCCGAACCAAAACCCACTAAACCCTTGTCACTGACACATCCATGATAGCCCGAAATATGCATATATATAGGGCATATGTAAGGGTCAGTCGCAACCGCCCTAGCCACCGTCCCACCGCTATTTCGATAAACCATGTCCATGGGTCCTTGACTATGTTTAGTAACCAAACTCAACCAAACTCCCAGTTCCATCCCAAATCCATTCTCAAACAATACTCCTTCATCATCAGTAATAAGTAACTGCGATAAACACTACGGGTCTGTTTGATTGTATAACAACTAAACTTCCCGTGGTTTACGCGTATAATAAATGTGTTTTAACATGCATACCAGTACAGTGATAATATCAGTAATATAAGTCAATAATTTACATAATCATTATTAATTATAAATCTCTGGTCGTAACAGTACATTCGTACAGATGTACGGACGTACGGACAACCGAAAGTACAGTGATGTTACAGTCTCCCCTAGTTAAAGGAATTTCGTCCCGAAATTCAACTTGGAGCGACCGTAGTAAATAAATGTGGGTACTTAAGCTTCATCTGATCTTCCCGCTCCCATGTGAATTCTGGACCCCGCTTCGATTCCCAACGTACTTTGACAATTGGAATTCTACTGCGTTTGAGCTGTTTAACCTCACGATCCATTATCTCCACTGGTTTTTCAACAAAGTGCATGGTATCATCGATGCGAATGTCATCGAGTGGTACTTGAAGATCTTGATCAGCTAAGCACTTTCTTAGATTGGACACGTGAAACGTCGGATGCACATTACTAAGTTCAGGAGGAAGTTCCAATTTGTAGGCAACCTTCCCAATTCGTTCAAGAATCTTAAAAGGGCCAACGTATCGTGGAGCAAGCTTCCCCTTCTTTCCGAATCGAACAACGCCCTTCCAAGGCGATACTTTGAGCAATACCATATCTCCCACTTCAAACTCTAAAGGTTTTCTTCGTTTATCCGCGTAGCTCTTCTGTCGACTGCGAGTAGCTAACAGATTGTCGCGGATTTGGCGGATCTTGTCAGTCGTTTCCTGAATGATCTCGGGACCAGTGATCTGCGAATCTCCGACTTCGGTCCAACAAATAGGTGACCGACATTTCCTGCCATAAAGAGCTTCAAACGGTGCCATACCAATGCTCGCGTGATAACTGTTGTTATACGAGAACTCAATCAATGGTAGATGACTATCCCAGTTGCCACCGAAATCGATGACACAAGCTCTTAACATGTCTTCCAATGTCTGAATCGTTCGCTCCGTTTGACCATCCGTTTGAGGATGATAAGCAGTGCTAAGATCCAGTCTTGTTCCAAAGGCTTCATGAAGTGATTCCCAAAATCGTGCCGTAAAACGAGCATCACGGTCCGATATTATGCTTAAGGGAATACCATGTCGGCTAATGATCTCATCAATGTAGATACTAGCTAACTTCCGCACAGGGTAAGTTTCGCGTATCGGTAAGAAATGTGCCGACTTGGTCAATCTATCAACAATCACCCATATGCTATCTTTACCGTTTGTGGTTCGTGGGAGTTTAGTAATGAAATCCATAGAGATATTCTCCCACTTCCACATCGGTATTTCTGGTTGTAATAACAATCCTGAAGGTCGCTGATGTTCGGCCTAGACTTTGGCACAGTTAAGGCACTTAGACACATACTCAGCAATATCCTTCTTCATTCCAGGCCACCAGTACAAGCCCCTAAGGTCTTGATACATCTTATCAGAGCCCGGATGGATTGAGTAACGAGATTTATGAGCTTCATCCATAATTACCATCCTAAGATCACCCCTGTTCGGTATCCACAACCGATTCAAATAATACATCAAACCGTCATCCTTAGTTTCCAATAAGATTTCAGCCCCGCAAGACATCTCATTCTTCAAATTATCTTGAGCTAATGAGTGTTGTTGGGCTGTGAGAACATCATTACGGAGATTAGTGTGCACTCGAACACTATGGATCTGAACTTAACTTTTGCGACTAAGCGCATCTGCTACTACATTCGCTTTACCAGGATGGTAGCGGATTTCACAGTCATAATCATTTAACAGTTCAACCCATCTCTGTTGTCTCATATTGAGCTCTTTCTGATTCAAAATATGTTGCAAACTTTTGTGATCAGTAAAGACTACACACTTCGTGCCATAAAGATAATGTCTCCATATCTTCAAAGCAAACACGACTGCACCAAGTTCCAAGTCGTGTGTAGTGTAGTTCTTCTCATGAATCTTCAATTGTCTTGATGCATAAGCCACAACCTTTCCCCGTTGCATGAGAACACAACCGAGACCTAGGTTGGATGCATCACAATAAACTACAAAATCATCATTTCCTTCAGGCAGTGTCAAGACAGGAGCATCACAAAGTTTCTGCTTCAAAGTCTGAAATGCCTTTTCTTGCTTTGGTCCCCACTCGTATGGCCTATTCTTCTGAGTCAAAGCAGTGAGAGGGACAGCAATCCTGGAGAAATTCGATATGAACCGCCGATAATAACCGGCAAGTCCAAGGAACGATCGAATTTCCGTCGGTGTCTTCGGTGTACTCCAATTCTTTACAGCATCAATCTTTGCAGGATCCACGTGAACACCGTATTCGTTGACTATGTGTCCCAAGAATTGAACTTCCTTAAGCCAAAATTCACATTTAGAGAATTTGGCATACAGTCGCTCCTCCCTTAGGATCTCCAAAACCAACTTAAGGTGTTTCTCGTGTTCTTCCTTAGTCTTTGAGTAAATCAGAATATCATCAATGAATACAATCACAAATTTATCCAAGTATGGCCTGCAAACACGGTTCATGAGGTCCATGAAAACCGCAGGTGCATTGGTAAGGCCGAAAGGCATTACCAGAAATTCATAGTGGCCATATCTTGTTCTGAAAGCTGTCTTGGGAATATCATCATCGTGTACGCGAAGCTGATGATACCCAGACCTAAGATCGATATTTGAAAACCATGCCGAGCCTTGAAGCTGATCGAAGAGATCATCGATGCGCGGCAGTGGATATCGATTCTTAATTGTGAGTTTGTTTAATTCGCGGTAATCGATGCACATTCGGAATGACCCGTCCTTTTTCTTGACAAACAAGACCGGTGCACCCCATGGTGAATGGCTCGGGCGAATAAATCCTTTATCAGTAAGTTCTTGCAGCTGGCTCGCCAATTCTTGTAACTCCGAAGGCGCAAGTCTGTAGGGAGCTTTGGCGACTGGGTTCGCACCAGGGACTAAGTCTATTCGGAACTCAACTTGACGTTCTGGTGGAAGACCCGGCAAATCATCTGGAAATATTTCTGAAAAATCTCGTATAACTGGAACATCTTCAATCTTCTTTCCTTTCTCTTTCTTCTCCACAATATGGGCTAAAAATGCTATACATTTCTTCCTAAGGTACTTGTGTGCTTTAGTGCATGACATTAGCTTAAGACCTTTACTAGCAGTTTCTCCAAATATTCTCAAAGTTTCACCCGAAGGTAAGGGAATACGAATATACTTTTCATGGCATACAATCTCCGCTTTGTGAGTGGCTAACCAATCCATGCCTATGATAACATCAAAGCTACCAAGATGCATAGGTATAAGATCAATTGGGAAAACGTGATCATTTAAGTTCACTGTACATCCAACGATAATAGTGTCAATATCAATAGTGTTTCCGTCAGCCACTTCCACATTGAACGGTTTATCTAAATATGTACGTGTTCTACCAAGCAAGCATTCAAAATCATATGAAACGAAACTCCTATCGGCACCAGAATCAAATAAGACAGATGCATAAGAGTTGTTGATCAGAAATGTACCGTTGACGACGTCCTGGTTGGCTTGAGCAGCTGGAGCATTCAATTGAAAAGCCCGGCCTCTTGCCACCCTTTGATTATTCCCGGTCAACTTTGGGCATTGATTCCTGAAGTGACCCACTTCACGACACTCATAACAGGCTCTTGCCTGTGCCTGAGGTACCTGGCGAACAGGTACATCTGGTATAGGTTGTGCATGAGGAGCTGGCAGTGCAAGCGGTGCATGTTGCAACCTTTGTGTTTGCGGTGCACTCCGACAAACATTAGCAAAGTGACCAAACTTGCCGCAGTTTTTGCAGACGCGACATGGCAAATTTGGTGCGTGATGATAACGGCAGGTGTTACACTGAGGAGTGTTCCCAGTGAAATTCCTGGCAGTTGAATTGTTTGATGATTGCTGCGCAGACTTAGCAGCAGGAGTAGTGACCATGAAGTTTCTGGTCTTTCTCTTCTTGTTATTGCTTTTGGATGAACTAGCAGCTTCAGACTTGACTTCAGTTTTGACTTCCTTTGCAGCAGTCTTGGTGTCAGTCTTCTTGTATCCTTTCCTAGTGAGTGTTCCATTCCTCACATGATTGTCAGTAAGAGTTGCAGATAATCGGATTGCAGCCTCAAGTGTTTTGGGATTGCTCCCGTAGACTGTATCCTGAATCTGTACCGGCAGTCCACCGATGTACTTCTCAATTGCTCTCTCCAAAGGTGTCACCAGATGAGGTACTAGTAAGCTGTACTCATGAAACTGAGTATTATAGATGACGTTCTCGCCACTATCTTGTTTGAGTTCCCAGAACTCAGTCTCCAGTTTCCTCATCTCGCTTCTAGGACAGAATTCAGTGGTCATCAGAGTCTTGACCTCTGTCCATGTCAGTGCTAAGGCAGCATCTACTCCCCTAGTTCGCTTTTCCCCATTCCACCAAGTTAGTGCTCTCTTTTGGAAAACACTGGTGGCATAGCGAACTTTCAGATTCTCGGGACATTCGCTGTTGATGAAGGTGTTCTCCATACTTTCGAACCACTGCAGCAGGCCAGTGGCCGACTCAGCACCCATGAATTTCAGGGGGTTGCAGGAATTGAAGTGTTTGAATGTGCAAGTTGTCTGGTTTGCACCACCTCTGTTCTGGTTAGCATTCTGGTTAGCCTGAGTCAGTTGGCTCACCAATCCAGAAATAAGTGTGGCTAACTCTTGTATGCCGGAGTTGGCATTACTGTTGCTAGCTTCCCCATTGTTCGAGTCATCTTCGTTGTGACGGCGAGGCGGCATGTTTCTGAGAAATTAGAAACATGTTATTACCGTTTACAACGTGATTCGTACAAACAATGGTCAAATGAGTTCATTTAAGCAGTTAGGATTTCATATAGGAACTATATTTATCTCCTATCTGTCATTAAACTCATATTGTTTTTAAATTTTCCTAGTATTATTCTAAGTGTCCTAGTTGGTCATAACTAATATTAGCTAACTATTCCTAAGTCCAATACATTTCCCACCCTATACCAACACTGACAACCTCCCGATGCAATGCAACAAGCTTATATATAGGGCATATGCAGAGGTAGATCGCAATCTCCCCTACACCGTCCCACCACCGTTCCATTGCACCACGATTATGTCCTTGATAGCATGTAGAGTGTGTTATGTATCTTACCATCATCTCACTTCACAAACCTTATCCTAGGTAGGATAATTTTGAGTGAAGTGGTCTCTAGTTCCCTTGGGCAATTAGGTTCGCCTAATGTCTAAGTTCACCTGACATGTAGGTTTACCTATTCCTAAGTTCACCTAATGTCTAAGTTCACCTAACATTAAGTTTCCCCTAATCGTCTAAGTTCACTAAAATCCATGCTAATCCCAATGTCAATAATTATCAATGAGGGTTCATATCATCACTGAGTGCTCTTATTGTCACTAAGTGTTCATATCATCCCTATAATTTATTCTCATTAAGTGTTCATACTATCACTAAGTGTTAGTATCATCACTATGCGTTCATATTATCACCAAGTGTCTATATTATCATCCAAATCCATACCCCATCACTAATCGCTCATTATCGTTCGTTAATCCTATGCACCCTACGTGTCCAATCTGTGTGTTTCATAAGTGAGTTTATAAAGATTTATCAAGTATGATCATTCATGAGTCAATCCCAGTCAATCCATCAAACATATCATCAACATCTATATCTCATCAATCTCAACTTCACAACACTCCTAATGTTATCCTAGTAATATCCTAAGTTCCTGACACTGACAGACTCCTAATATACTACAAATGGTATATATATAGGGCATATGTAAGGGTCAGTCGCAACTGCCCTAGCCAACATCCCACCACCTTTGTAGTATACCACGAGTGTGTCCTTGTCTGGTGTTTACAGAATAAACAGATAATTCCTAAAGCAAGCAATTTCTAAGCAATTAATTTCCTAAGCAAACAATTTCCCAAACGGTTAGTTCCCTCATTCTTCAATACTGACATCCACCTAATGTACCGTAAATGGTATATATATAGGGCATATGTAAGGGTCAGTCGCAACTGCCCTAGCCAACGTCCCACCACCTTTACGATACACCACGTGCATGTCCTTATCGAATCATTAGGGCACACGTAAGCAAGAAATTAATAAGCAACATATATATCAGATGTATAACAGGAGTTCAATTAACATGTAATAAACACATAAGCATGAAATCCTGAATATACTAACTAGTGTATGAATTTATTCATACTAGGGTATCCTACGGTTATAGACTAGGTCAACCATTTCTAGTAACCTAATTCCCTATAACCCAGGCTCTGATACCAATCTGTAACACCCCGACCGGCGGCGGAATCGTCGGGATGCCACGAGGGATGTGTAGATTGTTCAAAAGCTCGTGGGCATCTAAATCAAATCATCATATATCATTTAATCAACCAAATTAATTACACAAAAATCATGTTCATCATGAATCAAATACATCAGTTACACAAAAGAATTAATTAAACTAACTAAACTCTAGTCGCCAGAAATTTAGTTAATTAACTAAGTCCAAGATCCTATATGATGATGTCCAAAATAGAAGAGATCATCTCTTCATTCCTACTTGTCTCCATCACCTGAAACATGTAAGAAATCAAGTGTCAACTACAAAAGTAGTTGGTGAGTAATCATAAGTTTTTATAATATAAAGTGTTTTAGTAAAATGAGTTTAAAGGTTTATGATTAAAATGGTTTTATAAATATGCTTTGTTTAAAACGAGTATAAAACTTATGATCTTCAAGAAAGATTCCATATGAATTCCTGCATGAGATAATCCAACCACATCCACCAATTCACTAACCAAGCAAATACACAATCACAATATCACATAATCAATCAGTTATAATCAATCTCAAATAATCAATATCAACATAGCTAATCAATCCACACACAATCAACCAATCATATCATTTATATTCTCCAATAATGTTCGTGACTATACATGATCATGTTGTAATTAACATAAGTTAAATACATGATTCATGGAGTGGTCGCTAACCACGTGACAATACATGAAGTCAAAGCAATTAACCAAAGTCAAAGGCAATACTTCACGGATGTGGAAATCATCCACGTGACAATACATGAAGTCAAAACAATTAACCGAAGTTAAGAGTAATGATTCACGGATGTGGAAATCATCCACGTGACAATTCAAGTAATCTTTGTTGTTGACCTAAGTCAATAACAATGTTTACACGGATCTAAGATAATAAAAGATAATCCATAATAATCAATAAAATTTTAAGTTGTAATTATCATATTGATAAACAGGTATAAACCTTGTGTTATCAAAATAATAATCAATCTGGTATACATGTTTCACCTCCGAGTTTTAAAACTAAAAACGGTTTAAAGAAAGGGAGGTTATGAGAACTCACCTGAAGTCCTTAGATTCAGTGTTTTAGTACTATGCGCGCTCGCGTAAGTAAATCAACCCACTCAACAACCTGTATTTATAAGTATGTTTGTGTTTATAAGTTTAAGTATGACATTGTCATTAGATGGTTAAACTTATTTAGTTTTCCACTCTTAAGCTTTCATTAACTTGGTTAACTCGATCTAAGTTAACATGTTACACTTAAGATTTTATCTTCTATTATCACATAAGGATAATTCAATTTTATTAATACTGATTATCTTATATCTATGATAATCTTTTAATTCAATATGTCAAGATTATGTAAGTTGTAAGGCTTTATCCTTAACTTATGTATATTCATTCTTAGTGCATGCATGCATAATCATCCCCCTCCACCATGATTAGAATTATAATTAAAATTCTAACTTAAGTTTAATACACCGATCTTGGGATAATGTTCAATATTATGTTTAAAAAGGATAATAACTATGTTCTCCTTATAAAATGTTTCAAGTCATGTGAATTCATACCCAAATTTCCATTCTCATTATAAAAGGTGGTAGCTTTAACTCAATTTATGCATGCATGGCTATATCAATGTGTGTATATATATATGTTCTTGCTTCCTATTATCCTTAACCTACTATATTAAAAGATTTTAGTTTGACTCCCCATGTTGGCAGCGAACCTTCTAGCCCAATGAACATAGGCTCGGCCAAGTAGAGAAAAAGGGTCCGGTGTATGGTTCGCCACTTAGCAATGGTTCGTGGCTAGTCGAAGGGAATAAAGTTCATGACCAAGGTTCGGCTAGGGAATCCTCATGCATGGCTAAGGTTCGCTGGTTGGTATATGGTTCGGCTAGCCAAGGCTTGTCCAGGAGGGTTCGTGACCCATGCAGCCTCCACGAACCATTGTGGTTCGGTGCATGAAGGTTCGCTGTTCTCAACAGATTCGGCTGAAACAATATGGTGCAGGGTTCGGCTAGGAAACCTGCAAATGGCCAGGGTTCGTTGCAGGGTTAGCCAACCAAGGTTCGCTTGAATGTGGAGGGTTCGGTGGCCTTGCATGGTTCGTGACTGAAACCAGGGTTCGGCACCCCTTTTCCCGCCCATGAGGTTCGCGAATGTGTAGGGTTCGGCCCCTATCAACCCCACGAACCCTGTGTATCCATGGCTGCCCTTCGAGACCTTCTTCAAGCTACAACCTGTATAAAATCAACCATGTCCTTCCCAATAACTATTCTAGTTCGTTTTAGTGCTATCACATTAGATTTTTATTGGTTTTATCAACAACAATTCAAGACCCACGACTAAACAACAAAACCGTAAAGAACATCCTAGTTTTACCTCCAAATCGCGAACCAACTCTAGATCTTCTTGTACTTTCTCGTACTCCTTGCTCTTGTGGTCGTTTAGGGCCAAGAATAACGTGATTCCGTCAACAAACGAAAAAGTTAGGCTAGAGAGAAGTTGGGTGATTTGGTTGGTGACGAAAATTGATTGTAGAGAGAGAGAGATGAAGATGGAAATGAGGAGGAAAGATGATGATCTTTCTTCTTATACGCGTACAGTTACTATCCGTCCGGTCTCGTCTTTATCGCGATATATTATGAAATACGCCCGGTTTTTCATAGAACATATTTAAAACAATAAATCATTCTAAATAAATTAGTTTTGTTTAAATAAAATAAGTTTAAAATAAATTGTTTCGTAAATCGCTTTCGTTTTATTATCGTTAAATAATTGTTTAATAAATTAAATTATTTCAATTTAATTTAAGTTGTGATTCCTAATAAATATTTTTAGTTTTAATTTATTAAATTAATATCGTTTGATATTATTTAATTATCTCGTCGAAACGCGTTACTCGCGTACGTATTCGTAAAGATCGTCACCTTTGCGAATTCGATGCTCGTACCGTATTTCGATTTGATCTATGATTTATGGAATATCGTTTTAGAACATTATTCTTAATAATCATATTCGTGTGAATCGTCACCCACGCGAATACATTATTAAGTTAATGTTTCTGAATCAATACTCGTGTTTAATTAATGTCCGTAACCTCACATCGCGTAATTTATTCTCATTATTTAATAACTTTAATATTATTATTTTCCGAACCAAAACCCACTAAACCCTTGTCACTGACACATCCATGATAGCCCGAAATATGCATATATATAGGGCATATGTAAGGGTCAGTCGCAACCGCCCTAGCCACCGTCCCACCGCTATTTCGATAAACCATGTCCATGGGTCCTTGACTATGTTTAGTAACCAAACTCAACCAAACTCCCAGTTCCATCCCAAATCCATTCTCAAACAATACTCCTTCATCATCAGTAATAAGTAACTGCGATAAACACTACGGGTCTGTTTGATTGTATAACAACTAAACTTCCCGTGGTTTACGCGTATAATAAATGTGTTTTAACATGCATACCAGTACAGTGATAATATCAGTAATATAAGTCAATAATTTACATAATCATTATTAATTATAAATCTCTGGTCGTAACAGTACATTCGTACAGATGTACGGACGTACGGACAACCGAAAGTACAGTGATGTTACACAGGCTGTCTTACTCATGGAGCAGTGTCTCGTCAGTTGTCAATCATCCATGTCTACTTTTGCCAAGAAAGCATTGTCTCAACAAGTTGCCTTGCTTGATCTCACTTAGGCAACTTGACCTTACCTTGAAGCTTGTTTAAGCACAACAAGAATAGTGCTCAAAGCCATGTGTATCCTTATAGCCAAGGATCAAGTTACCACGCTAATATCAAAATAAATGAAGGTATATATCAATAATGCTGGAATCAATTATGGTAAACTCATCATGTCAAAACTCGGAAAGTTTAGATTTGGCTAACCAAATCTTGCAAGGTTGAAGTTAATATTTTCAAAGTTGAGATCCTGTGTAGCAAAGAACAAAAACACTAAAGAAATAAAAAGTATGAGCTGAGTCTAGTATAATGTAGTTAAAACTACATCACACTAGACTGGGGGGCTGATGACGGGAGTAGGAACATCCCTTTAGCCGAACTAAAAGTATACCACGGCTGACATTTAGCTTGGATAACAAATAGCCCGAACAAACCTTATCCAAGATACCAACATCACTGAGATGATGTAAGATGCCTAACCAGGCTGGCCTGGCCAACCTTAGCAGAGCTTGCCCAGTCATGACCTGGCTAACCTTAGCAGGGATACAACTACTTGAGGTGAAGTCTATTTTCCCTCTATAAATAGAGGGGAATACTTCACATTGAGGACATCTCGTTTGCAAGTGGAAAACCCACACTTAGCATCATATCTCTCTCTTTCTCTATCTATATAGACAACAAGTTTGTGTATGATCTCCCTGCTTATCTCAAGCAAGACTTGAAGATCATAGCATGTTGAGTTATCAGTTACTTATACTACTAGGAATATATTTCTTACTATACTCTCTCATTATTAACTTTGGTAAGCATCAAACACATATTCTTAATAGACTCTCATGGGTCTCATCCTTGATTCTTATATGCTTCTTCATATTGTTCATATGTTATACATATTACTATTTTGTATTACTGACTTGAGCGTCGTAGTGTTCTCGGGGATAACCCCCTTGGGCCCTCTAACGTAGGTTTTCTATGTTGTTTCAGCTAGGATCCGCGCTCGGGATAACAAGCACGAGTTAGCCCGACACAAACCCGACCCGGATTCGGATACGTCAACAATCAGCACGATTATAATTTGTTTCGTTAACGTGATTATTATCGAAATTATTACTAGAATCACTCATAATTCGTGAATTTGTTGCAAATCGGAAGATCCTTTCCTTTTTCGTTGTTGAACCCTAATCCTTTCAGATGATTACAAGATGATCGGAGGGTGATGGTGCGTTTTGCTGCCGTTGCTGCGGTGGACCACCATAAGAGTCAACTGTGCAGCCCCAATTTGAAAAGATGCGACAATCAAAGAGTTAGAATCTGAGCTGATATAATCAAGATCTTCTAAAAAGATTGACGTAAAAACAAGAATTTATAAAATTAACAACATTTGGTGGTGTAATTGTGTAAAGTACCGACCTTTAGTTGGTGGTGGAACATAATATCCCACCGGAGCTTGATTTCGTTTTCTTTTCTTCTTACAGCAAATAAACAAGATGTTGAGCACAACAATAATCAAAACCCCACCAATTGCGATTCCTACAACAACCTAGTTGGAATCCCAGTAGAATTATCCGACGATGTCGCAGGCGGACCGGATGAAACACGTCTTGGTGGCGGTGGCGACGGCGTAGATCGGGCCGGGGGAGACGGAGGATTGTTTCCTGAAATGGGTGGCCCTGGTTGGGAAGGGGTGGTGGTGGTTGACGGCGGTGGGGTGGTGGTGGATGTGGGTGGCGCCGGTGGAGAGGTTGACAGAGCTGGAGTGTCCGACGGCGAAGGCGGAGAAGAAGCAGGGGACACAGGAGCTGGAGGAGAAGTGGTGTCGTGGGGATTGAATTGACAAATTTGCCCATCACTTGGATGAGGCGTGACCATTTTAACGGAAGTAATTAACGGGGTTAATGACAAAGGACGTAACCCGTGCAAAATTTTCAAAATAAGGACACCTCTAGTAATTTTCGAAGTCAAAGGACGAAACCAGCAAATTGTTATATTTTTAAAGGACATATTCAGTAATTTACTCTAAGAAATATATAATATGAATTGATGAAATTAAAGAAACATAACATTCAAAATTATTTATTTATATAGACCTAAAAAACAAATGTCTTAAATCATTATTGTTGTTTAAAGTTTCATATGATGCCTTGCTAATAATAGACCATTTATGATCCTATCATTTCGTTAATTTCTATAATTTTTTTAATAATTATGTATTTTTTATATACGTATGTTTGTGCATGTTCTTGTTAAACTCTTTGTGATTTAACAAGAGTCTCTCTAAGGCCTTGTTTGTTTTTTTTAAAACGTCTGCGAAACCTCTTATGTCTGCGCCGCGCGGACCACGCGTGGACGTTGGCATCTGCAGACCGTTTGTTTTTCGAAGACGTTTCATTAAAAAACGTCTGTGCGAGGTCTTCTTGCTGAAGATGTGGACCAACCACTTCTAGGGTCTTCTAAGGTATGCAGAGACTACCGGCCACCACCTCCCGCCATCAACACCGCCCATCCCCGCCCGCCACTGTCGGCCACCACCTCCCGCCACCACCGGCCACCAACACCGCCGCCGCCCACCACCCCCACCTCCGGCCACCCCCGCCGCCGGTCACCACGTCGGCCACCCCCATCACCCCCACCATACACCATCACCAATTTATTTTAAGAGTCAACAGACGTTAAAAAACAAACACTCTTCTTCTTGCAGACTGCAGACATTTGGTCCACCTCTTCTCCTACAGATGTCTGCAGATGTGGTCCGCAGACTGCAGACATTTTACCTCTTATAAAACAAACTCCACCTAAAAGTAGTTTGTTTTTATTTAAAGATAGATGTACAATTGTCTATATCTAATCACCTGAATGCTTTATAGATAAAAACACTATAAGTAAGATTTACTCGTTATTATTATGGTTCTGGTCAGGGCCATCTCTGAGAGATTAGGTACTCTGTGCGAATGCTAAAAATGAGCTCATGTGTGTGTGTGTGATAATTAGTTTGTAACTAAATGTGAAGTCAGTTAATTTTTTTTTGACCTAAATTATAAATTGTAATGAGTTATTGGGTAAAATGTTTAAAGAAAAAAAATTTCTTTTAACTTTTATAATATTCGTAACTGTGTTAAATGTATTTAAAAATTTGGAATGTAAATTATATGTGTTTGTTGTAAAATAAATATATATAACATATACAATTTTTATAAAAAAAATTAGGACCCCCTAAAAAATGGGTCATGTGTGATCACACCTCACGCACTTGCTGTAAGATCCGTACAACTGGTATAAGTCTTGTTTTCTAGTATGTTTCACATTTAAGGTACTACAAAGTGTATAACTAATCCCCACATTCTTGCTTTACATGCAGTCATGCACCATGAAATAGGGAGAAACCTATGTCACTTTGTGAGTAGGTAGCTATTATATAAATAGTTTAATTATATTTTTAATTTAATTGATTTTATTTAAGGGATGTACAATCGAACTATGATTTATAACTTTTATAAATTACATATATAAATATGGTCTAAGTCTATATAACTAACATGAGGAGGAATCCTAATCATTTGAAATAACTGAGATTAAATCTCACCTGAATAAATTTAATTTTTACTGCAGTTTTCATTACTATTTTTTGTTTGAACAACTTTAGTAAATTGATAACATTATAATACCCGTTCATCAGACGGATATAAAACTAGTCATGATTAGTTTTTGACAAAGAGACCACTGTTGTTAGAGTTGTGTTTTTTTGAATAAATCCCAATAAAAATCTCTTTATGACTTACTTGTATTAATCTTTTTGTAAAAATAATAACACTTTATTGCCAAAGAAAAAAAAAACTTTGTCTGATATTTTTAATTTATTACATATAATATATGTAATAGATAGAAAAAAGCTGTTACAACACGATAAATCAATTTGTTTGAAGTATTTGATAAATGTGAAATATATATGAATAAACTATAAAATAAATAAGTTGATTAACTAATTAGTAAGACTTTTAAATAAAAATGCTAAATGGAGTAAAACTAAAGTAATAAAAAAACTACATTTGTAAGTTAACTTAGAAACGAGATTTATAACGAAGTTCACGATCATAATTAAGAAAGTGCGTTCTTAACCAATTTATATCTTGTAACATAACGTTGTATATAGTCATGTAGATAGATTTACATGCTATTATATATATATATATATATATATATATATATATATATATATTTACATTTGTAATATTATTAAAGTTGCTTTTTTAAAATAATTTGTTTGATACATTAAATATTAAACATGTGCGCTCGAATGAAGCTGTCACAAGCCTTTTTTGAAGCAACTAATGGGGCCTTTGCGCAATGCAAGTGAATTTGACTCGTAAAAAAAATCAAGACATATCATGTTTTGTTCAAAAAACTATTTTGATTTAACTTTAATATTTAAGTAAAACTAACTATTAGATACAAAATTTCAATTTAAAAGACTAAAAGTGCTAAAAGAGATCAATGTAAATGTGTCAAAAGTATTAAGAATTAAGAGGGTTTCTCTTTTATAGTTATACTATATCCTTATTTTTTAAAAGCACCAATGTGTGGCACTAAAAAGTTAAAAACAAAAAACAAAACTTTCGTTCAGCGTTTTCAAAACTTTGTGAGTTATACTACATGTTATAAGAGTTATGAAATCTTAATTTTATAAAATTTTGTTAAATAATCATTCTATCATTTCAATATGTATTATAATATGTCATAAGTAAATTAAACTCTGTAAAACTTATTTTAGATCATCTTTACATTATTTTCCGTATTTTTTTAACATTGGTACCTAAAGTCCATATAAATTAATTTGTAATATTATCGTATACTTAAGTTATTAAAATGTTAGAAAACCAAAATGCCAAAATCTTAATTTTAAAAAATTTTGTTAAACAATCATTCTATCATTTCAATATGTATTATAATATGTCATCAGTGAATTAAACTCTGTAAAACTTATTTTAGATCATCTTTATATTATTTTCTGTATTTTTTAACATTGGTACCTAAAGTCCATATAAATCAACTTGTAATATTATCATATACTTAAGTTATTAAAATGTTAGAAAACCATAGTGCCAAAATCTTTGCACAAAATTTCTATTTCCACCACAACTCACATGACTCACCCTCCCAACCGTCCATGCTTCTCACCTTCAACCTCCTCTCCTTTTTCCCAACTCTTATTACCTTTTTAATAATAAAGTTAAATCATGTTTTAAATGCAATCATATAAAACATTTTTTTAACATACATGTTGCTTAGGTTCAACATGGGTTGGTTCAGTTTTGAACTAAAACTAAAGTTGTAACCCATGTTTCGCTTTTTAATTTTAGTCAAGAATAGATTTGGTCATACCTAATAATTTTTTCTCTAATTTAGTTTATTGGAAAATACATTTAGGTCAATCTACTTTAAGTAGGTGAGTGTTCAATGACGGAACTTGAACGTTTTGAAAGGAGAGACGGGAAGAGAGCGGGAAATTCGTGAGTGTTGTTCCATGAATGAGTGGGAAGAGTGAGTGTGGGTCGTTCAATGTGATTTAAGCATTGTACAATAATGTATGAGTGAAATCGTTTAAATTAGAGGTGTTTTCACTTTTAAATGAGGCTTGAATGAGCAAAAAGGAAGAGTCGTATGACGATTATGCGAACGGAACATAATCCGAATATCTTAAGTAATTCGTACTCCTTTATATTTTAGTGGATTCAAGGAAATTCAATTAATAAATATATCCAATTGTGCCTAACATAAAAAAATGTAATAATTTTTTTTGACATGCAACATGTTGTTTAAAAATAAAAATAAAACTCATAAATGATGTATTTAAGATTGATTTAGTTTGGTTAATTCATTTTCTTATACGTATATAACTAAAACCACAACATAAAAATGGTTACAACTATTTCATAACCATACCTTTGGTCTAAAGACAAGGTCGCCATAGTTTTCCCTGGATTTGCTTTTATTATTCCACTATTACACGAGATTGTTCCAATGAAATCTTAAATAGTTGGTGTAAGTTAAAAAATTAATAAAAATATTTGAAAAATAAATATTATAAAATGAAATATTTAAAAAGTATATGTTAACAATATAAACAGTAACAAATATTTAATTTACAAAAATATGATTTTTAATATTATAAGATAAATTATCCTACTATAATAAATATATACATAAAGACATGTCATGCCTTCAATTTTTGCGTTTTTTCCACTCTTTTCATTGTATTTTATTTTTTATCAATTGATAATTTGATATACCCAAATAATCGCATCTTTTTAATCTAATTACTATTTCTTTTATTTTTGCTTTGATAATTTATGGGTTGAAATAAAATATAATGAGAATTATTAATTATATTTTTTTTCTTATTTAACCCATGTAATACATTGACTTCTAAGTAAGTCATTTAATATAGTTATATAATACCAGTAAGACCCGAAAATAAAGTAAAAAATCACAATAGAGTAATATTTGTCTAATATTATTTTTATTTATTACGAACAATTCATTTATGTTTGTTCCATCAACTCAAGTGCTTAATTAATTCTAGCTAGCCTGTCGAACCTTGTTTTAGTAAAGATGATAAAAAAACTACTTATTGTAATTTTTTTTAACGGTTTAGTACGACGACATCAAAGAAAGGATTTTGACGGTCCTCTTAGATTTGATGCTCTGAGACATACGCTTGAGCCCAACCCAGGAGAAACCCCACACCTGGGGTAAACCACCTGACATTGCCTTAGTTAATATTCTTCGGCCCAGATTCGAACCAAAGACCTCTTTTAGAAAAGTCAAGACGGTGGTAATTGAAAATACAATCAAACTGTTATTCAAAGGGTAAACCCCAAAACATCCTTTATATAATTAAAAATTCAAACTTGCCATCAACATAAACACAAGAAAATAACTAATTAATATACAACTTAATTAAGTCACGTACGATCAAGAACCATGATCAATGTGCCTGTTGTGACAGAATGTCATACGAAGCTTCTTCACCAACACGTAACGCCTCCATGACCCGCCTGAAAACCACGACGTGACAGGGGATCCGGAGGACGCCTTTGTGTTGGTACCCGTATTCCTGAGCCGACTTGTTTAGCAGGTTTATGAAAAGCGGGTGGTTGAGTAAATCAGCGCTGACGATGAACCTTTCCATGTCGTCTCCGACATATACGGGAAGGTGGCCCGCAGGTACGGACGCGCCAAGACCCGTGGAGCAGTAGCGTTTGATGAACCGGCAGATGAGTTTGTTCATGGTATGAACGATAATGATAATGATAACGAGAGGTTAGTGACTAATTTATAGTAGTAAGTAGTTAAATAATATGAGGAAAGGTAAAGAGAAACGCAAAGAAAGAGGGTTAAAGTACGAGAGGTGTACTTGGCAGGTACAGGTATCCCTCCTACTTAATATGTGCAGAAACACATTTTTCAACTTAAATTGTTTAATATTCTTGTTTTTTTTTTTCTTTTAAATAAAATCAACTTTTTTTTAATGGTATAGGTCTCCACGTACTAATATGTTGTCTTAATGGATCTATTTAGCAGAGGTGCAGACTTATCCTTCAATGCTTGAGAACCCCGTGGAATACGTAAATACTCGCTCTCAATGAAGTCACACCTCAGTACTCCATCTCCGGTAAGTTTTTATCTGTTTTGGGTTAACTTTAGTTACATTTCATCGTTTTTGGTACGAACGTAGTGTTAAGAATTTAAGATATGTATGGATGTTTCATCGCTTTGATAAGATCCTGATTTTATTGGGGTTGGTTTATGCCTACTGATCATGCCCATCAGATTATTAATTTTAGATAATAAACTAGGTTATTAAGTTTTTCTTATTTAAAATTTATGCAGTAGAGATATATATTTTGTAGTACGCGGTTTTGTATATATGCAGTATATTGTATGCATTTGTGTGTGCCTATATGCAGTCCAATTATATTGTGTGCATTAGTAAATTATATATATATGCTAAATTGTGTAGGTTTATGTATATAAGCATAATTTTGTATGTAGTTATGACATCACCATATGCAAAACTAAAGGGTAATAAAAAAAAGTGTTGATGATTCGCCAAACGTTACTGGTTACCCATTTTGTATGTTATGTATGTACACTTGTATTATAACAGTATAGATTATTTATTGGCTACTATTGAATTTCACTATTTTTGTTGTTATTAGTTAAGTTATAACATTAAGTGGAATTATAATTTTAGAAAAGAAAAATGACATCTAATAGAGAATGGATGTACACTATGAGGACCAATAAAGATGGTTCTTTCAATCTTTGATTTCAACAAGTCATCACTTATTTCCTAGATTTTGCATATGAAAATGCAACAAACATTGAAAATGGAAAAATTAGGTGTTCGTGTAGCAAATGCAAAAACCGTTGCTACAAAGCAAGGGATGAAAGGTTTTATGTATATGTCAAAGATGTTCGATCGGAATTAGAAAAAGAAATGGAGGCCCGACAAAACTTAGAAAACCGCTTGGTACAAATGGAAAGAGAAGCGTAAAAAGAGCGGGTCAAACGCGAGAAACTACAAAAGCAAATGGAAAGAGAAGCGCAAAATAAACGGGCCGAACGCGAGAAACTCCAAAAACAAATGGAAGAACTTATAAAAATTTTTGCTAATAAGTAGTTTTTTTTTTGTATTTTGAGATCTTAAAACATGTGTTAGATTGTTTATTTGGATAATTAGTTGTAATGTCTAATATAGAATGTTTAAACATTTTTATTTTTGAATTTTCTGTTTTTTTTTTTGGGATTTTTATGTAATTTTTTAGTATAAAAACTGAATGCTATTAATTTTTTTAGGATTCTTGACAAAACATATATTAATATTTGTCGGAATTTTGTCGGAAAAAGAGAGTTGGATATTGTCGGTATTTCGTCGGAAGTAGAGAAAATTAATTTTTTTTTTCAGATTGCCGGTATACAATATTAATAATATAAATAATTTAAATATTTTTTGTCGGAAATTTGTCCGTAACTAACTAAATAAAAAATTTATGAATAAAGGGCTTTGTCGTAAATTTGTCGGTGGAGTTTACTTTATCAAAGTTAAAAAATATCTTTGTCGATAAGTTGTCGGTAAGTTTAATTTATTTGAGAATTAGTAAAATCATTTGTCGGAAAATCGTCGGAAAATTTAAATGATTCATTGTTATCAAAATTTACTATTATTACTAGTAATAATTAAAAAATAAATAAAAAATAGTGTTTTGTCACAAGTTTGTCGCTAATCCGTCGGAGGTTCTTCAAATTTGTATTGTCGGTATTTTGTCGGAAATTTACCGACAAACATGTTTTGTCGCTATATCGTCGGAAAATTGTCGGAAATATTTTTCCTACGAGTTTTTTTCTGACAAACGTATTTTGTCGGTATGTTGTCGTTATTCATCAATTTCCGACGAATATTTTGTCGGAAAAATTTCTGTTTTTTGGTAGTGAAAGTTAATTAACTAGTAGTTTACAACAACCTTACCCAGTATATTCTACTTTTTAGTAGAGTCTAGGAGTGAATGATAGATACAAACCTTACCCCTGTCCTAATTAACTAGTAGTTTAATAAAGTTAAATGTTATAACAACGTAAGGGGTTAAAGCTGCCAACTTTCTATAGATATCTCAAGGAAATGAATGGTTGACTAGTCAAACTTCATCTTCTTCCTTCTCATTCTATATCATCGACGAACACAAGTCAAAAGAGAGTAACAGAAAAGAGGTTTTAAATTTTGCTCAAAATTATCACAATGTTAGGCTTGGATTTTTAATGTAAAAGATTCATTTTTCTAAAAATCAACTCATAAATAAAATTATGTTCTACAAATCAGTTTTCATGAATAAAAATATTAATTTCTTCACATAATTTAATTTTGTTGATTCATGTCAAAATTACGTATGACATGAATGTAAAGTGATAACCAAAAGGAATATTATTTAATTTGACATCAAGGTTTAAAACTATCATTTTATGCAATTATGTGTGTTGTTTAATAATGAATCAAAATACCAGGTGTTTTATATTACACATTATGTAATAATACATTCTAAATTGCATAAAATTTCATTCCTGACAAAAGAAAGATAAGTTGTTTTATATGCCTTAATATATACTTTAACTATGTTCACCGCACTTGAATTTTGATCATAGCAAAACCAAACACAATCTTCAATTAGAACCTCACTTTAGTCTGTTATTGGTGTTTAATAAGACTATTTCAATAATGTATTAATTGTGTATGCTTTATCTGGTTACCCCATAATCAACTCACTTCAATTCTTCTTAACTTCTCATTTGTTTCTATTTAGCATCCACCTTAAACCCTGACTTTGGAATTGAACTATCACACCCTGCCTTTGGCGAAAACACGGAAATGCGACCAATCATATATCACAACACATCAGTTAAATAAAATATTTCAATAAATGCGCTAAGACATGCGTTCGACAAATTGTCTAAGTATTATGTCACATAGGTTCTACTATTAAGTAAAGTTATTTATACAAGCAGATACAAAAAAAGAAACAAATAGAACGACACAAGTTACAACATGACAAAACAACAACCAACGATTGTCTAATAGTAGTAAAACATATATCAAGTTATCAACAATCTTCACACAAACTTGTTTTGGTGTACTAATATATCATTTTAATTTTAACGACTTTAAAAAATGCTTAAATAATTTACATTTTGAGCACTTAATACACCTCCTAAGACTATGTTTAGTGATCACCGCACTGAAATCTCACCCCACTGAAATTTTACGTCCTTAAAACCTCATAATGATCACTTCACTGAAAAATGTTCCACACTGTGCCAAACGGTTTTCTTTATGGGTTTCCCTTTTTTCAGGGAGAATGGGAAGAACCACGGGGCGCGGGTAATGTTATAAACCTAAATATAACGGGAAGAGGTACCTGATCTGGTCCAGGTCGAATAGGTACACGAGCAGCTGCGGTTCGTTTGAAGCACTTGTTCTAATGGGTCGCAAGCAAGATCAATCTCCTGAAAGTAAGTCATTTCTAAAACTTCTCTTCGATTCTATGGGATGCTCAATCAGCTTCTTGATTGCAATTTAAAGGGGAAAAATCACTGCTACTGGTTGAATTTCTTGAAGTTGCAATAACATCAATCGTCTTCCTCAAAGGAATATACCCAATCGGTTCGCAATTTCTTTCCAATTTCTCAGTTTTCAAATTAGGGTTTGTGTTCTTGATGCTTGAATTGTTTGAGTTTGATTTACGATCAAATCAGGTGCTTTTGAAAGACGACGTTATATGAATTTGGTGGTTCATAGTGCTCGACATCCGCAGCTTCATCGTTACATTCACGATTCCCTCAATGCACTGATTCCATACTTCCAACAGGTGGTTTGTTTTTCGGTTTTTATCGAACGAGTGAAGCTGTTATTAATGGCGGTGTTTATCAGGGAATGATTGAGAGAGTTGCGGTTATCTTCTTCAAGAATGATGATAAGATTCCAATCGAGAAATTCGTGTTGAAGATCAATGTTAACCAGTCTAATATAGAAGAAGATGCAGATCTGGAAGCTTCTCTGAGATCATTCTTGATCAAGCTTTCTCAATC
This sequence comes from Mikania micrantha, assembly GCA_009363875.1. Taxonomy (NCBI): domain Eukaryota; kingdom Viridiplantae; phylum Streptophyta; class Magnoliopsida; order Asterales; family Asteraceae; genus Mikania; species Mikania micrantha. The sequence continues at coordinate 8,942,828 of CM018687.1, forward strand.
AGAATCTGTTTCCAAGACTTCGTCTCAAGGTAAAATACGCATGGGTGGGGTGTGAATTTGTCATACTTTCACAAATCTAACATAATTCTGACGGTAGGTTCACGGGTACACGCGTAAATGAATCAAGTCGGCTCGTAAATTACTCGGGATCGGATCAGTTAAAAGCTCGAATGAGCCAAGCCTAAACGAGCCTGATCCCAAAAGTATGGCTCGTTTAGTTATCGAACCCGAGCCTTGCATAACAAGCTCGAGCCGGCTCGCGAGCCTAAACAAGTTTTTTATTTACATAACTTTTATTTATTATATTAAGTGTAACAGATATAGTCTTAAGTCTCCAAATTATCCTCATATAATTGATCAAATTCCATCACATAAGGACTATATGTGTTACGTATGTTTAAAATTTTAGACCATATGAGTAATTGATAAGATCTAAGGGCTAAAAGTGAAATACTAGCAAACCGCAGGAAGCCATCTCAGTAATTTACTCTTTATTTTATGTTAAAATAGGGAAGTATAATTATAAATATATATTAAATTAGTAATTAAAATATATAAATTGAATAATTAAAAAATAAACGAGCTGAGCTCGAGCCTTGTAAATAAAACTCGTGCCTTATTTAGTCAAAACAAGCCTAGCTCGAGCCTTAATGAGTCAGGATCGGTTTGGGTTGACCATTAACAGACTGGTAAATAAACTCATGTAATACATCGATTAAATTAAAACAAATTAAATAAAGATTAATAGATATTTGGTTAAAAAATATAATAATTATTTATACTTAAATTAATTTAAATTAGGGTAAATTTTTTACTCACTCTTGGTCCAACAAGTGTTTTTTTTTGTTATTGTTAAATTATTATAGATTAATTAGTGGCGGAGCTTGGCTTTATATATAAAGGGGCCGGGGGCAAACTGTAACACATATTAAATTTTCAGGCGAAAACCGCATAAAATTACACTATCGAGCGAAAGTTGGCCGTCTCACCCTAAAGTATCCTTCGGTAATGAGATTAAAAAGCATCTAATTATTGTATATACATTTGTGTTTTAGGTTGCAAATTTGGTAATTTTAGATCTTTAACATGCCAAAAAGTAAATTAAAATTAAAAATATAATTTGTAGTTAAACGGTTGATGTTTATGTCAGCCTACAAAAAAATTCGTGTTGTTCGGTTCACGAGGTTGTGTCAGGTTTGACCCGCCGAACCACTTATTTAACACCTCCAGTGCTCATACATACATACATAACCCTGAGTAGGGCTGTAATCGAGCCGAGCCGAGCCGAGCAGAGGCGAGCTAGCTAGATATATTTATATGTTTGTGTGTAATATAACATATGTGTGTATATAATTTAATATATATATATATGAATTGAATCCACGAGCCGAGCCAAGCCAACCCTGGCTCGGGCTCGGCTCGTTTTTATCGAGCTTTTTTCGAGCGAGCCTCGAGCCGCGAACTTTTTGAACAGTTTAACTCTGAGTATATTGCAGATTGGAGGTGGGAGATAACAGCTTACTTTTGCTCACTACCAAGTGACTATGGAGATTGGTGGATTCGAACACAGGCACTCCAATGGCAACAACCTCCTTTGATAACACCAATCAAGTCTATTAATACTGACGCAATGTCTCTTCAACTGTATGTAGAACATCCAAGTCTTTTGGAACCCATGTAACTAATCTAGCTCGAATTGATCAAAATTAAGCTATATAAAATTTATGATTTTATGTGATAGCTTCTTGACTTCTCTTATGATTGATCTTGAGTTGGGTCTCACCCAGAACAAATATTGTTTTGGGTTGATCGAGGGGGTTTTCCAAGTTGTAGGTTTCCTTCTGGACGGGTGGGTAAGATCATGTCATCACATTATGTTCTTCGGGCGAAAGGATGATCTATTTGACAGGGTGGTTACCAATGATGTCTTGTCCTAGTAGTAAGATGGAGGTATGGGGAAGTGATAGAAGACCCAGGTCATGGGTTCGATTCTCGATCCCACCCGGTTTTACCGGTCTTTCATCGTCGTGTCTTTGGGCGGGTACTTGGGCCGGGTTTTTCCCGGGAATTGGTGGCTGGTGGGCTAGGGGTTCTGTCCGTCTGGATTAGTGGCCAGCTTGGGCATCTTTTAGCCATTGGAGGCCACGTACGGAGTATTCGGCAGTTGGTTAGTTGGTCGTTCAAAAAAAAATTGGCAGGGTGATCCCTTGTGTCCGGACATTTGTTGTTTAAAAAAAACTAATCTAGCTTGAAATTGATCAAAATTAAGCTAAATAAAACTTATGATATTATGTTATCACACTTATTGTAGTACTATTTCATTTAAATTAGTAGCGCTTTATCTTTATAGGAATAAATTTTGCTTGATAATGTTTGTATTTGATCTACGGTCTTTCTGGAAGCAGTTATTTTTTTTTTCTTTATGAATAGAGTTAACAAACTTAAATAGTATATTCTCAATATTCGGTAGGGTCTAGGGGGAAGGATGGACACAAATTTTACTCCTATCCCAGTTGGTATAGAAAGACTGTTTTGAAGGAGCCCCCGGCTTAAAATTATCGTTTGAAGCTGATCATCTCAACGCTTTTAATGTTATTTTCACAAAATAACATTGAAATTAATCCAATTTTACTTTTATCACTTGAGAGCCCACAGATATCTACATTACATATATGCACTACAAATAGGGCGTGTATGAATAGAGGTAAGAACGGCCTAAATCTCACAATTTCTGTATGTTACAAATAAATATTTTTTGGTATAACTGATTAATTCAATAACTTTGTCCTTGATCACATGCTCATACATTTTATCCAACAAATATAACTACATGGGTGAGTTTTGTAAAATGTTAATGGTCCCCAACTAACCAACAATGTTCAATAGTTAACTCACCCGTCAGTCAACGCATGAGCCAACTAACCACCAGCCAACCCCCATTCTTCGGACCATGATCACCTTTAAAGTTTAAACCTACATACCCAGCCGGTGCGTAATCAACAAACGGCCTGAAAATGGAAGTCACCGGCACCGTAAAAAACAAACATGTTGCAGTGTTCACATTCCCTTATTCCTCACACCCTGCACTCCTGCTAACCCTCACCCGTAAACTCGCTTCCGCGGCCCCTACCGTCGTGTTCTCGTTCTTTAACATTGAAAAATCTAACCGTGTTCTGTTCTCCGGGCTCAGTGGTTGCACCAACATATTGCGGTATGATGTATCGGACGGCATACCTGATGATTATGTTTTTGTGGGGAAGCCTCAGGAGGATGTTAACTTGTTTCTTGCAGTGGCGGAGGACGAATTTAGAAGGGCGGTTCGAGTGGCGGAGATAGATACTGGGTTGAAGATCAGTTGTCTGGTGGTGGATGGTTTTTTCTGGTTTGCCGGTGATATGGCGACGGAGATGAATATTCCGTGGGTGGCGTTTTGGACTGCCGGAGCTTGTTCTTTGTCCGCTCATCTGTATACTGATCTCATTAGAGAGAAAACTGCTCAACTCATAGGTACGTCACACAACAACCAAACAAAGAAACAAACAAACATATTCAGTAAAGTCTCATTATTTAATAAGATCTCGGGAAGGTGGGACGAAGATAAATTTTAGCCTCTATCATGATGAAATAAAAAGACTTTTTCTATAAAGATCTCCTGCTCAAATATGCCACATTTATATGTATATGTGTGTGTAAGGATTGTATCATATGAAAACTCAATTTTAGAGAGAAAATCCTTAAACCCTATCTGGGCCGTCCAGTTGGAATCTTGAAATAAATATGTGATACACATTAAAGTTAAATAAAAATTGAGATTTAAATAAACAAATGTTGTTTAATGTCAAAGATGCGCTATATTAAAGATAAGATATACTTAATACTAAGATCATATTTAAAACTACAACTATCTATAATACATAAAACAAACAGTGGTTTTATATTTTATGACCATTTTGCAACTAAATCTCAAATGTAGCAAAACTAGGTGTCTCAAAAGAGAGATGCACAGACGGGTTTTTTTTTAAAAAAACTGGTATCGGGTCCAAACCGGTTTCGATTTTTGTCAACAAAGTCAAGAATAGGTCCCGGTTAGGTTCTGGTTTTTATCGGTTTTTGTTTGGTTTCGATTCCGGTTTTGGCCAGGTAAATATAGAACCGGTTATGGTAATTCCGGTTCTGATTACGATTTTTTTGAGAAACTGGAACCACTTGCGCATGTTGGTTCAGGTAGGACCTGTTTCGGTTCTGGGTTTTTTGCCCAAGCTCTAGCTCACAAACCGGTTACAAAATATGTCTTCCCAGGCTGAATTGGGACCGCAAAAAAGGTTACAATCCGACCAAATATGAACACTCACAAACCAGTCGCAAAACATGCTTTCCTAGAATTTGCGACTTGGAATGAGATCGGTACTGTAGCGGCATCGTATCAAAAGTACCGGTACCGAATTTTTGAAAGGTGGGTACCAAATACCGTACCGAATTTATCGATACGGTACTGATTTGGTACTGGTATTTATTACAAAATAATCATCTAAAACGGTATTTGTACCGTACTGGTACCGGTACCTAATTTGTGAAATAGTGGTTACTGAATTCCGTACCGAATTTACCGGTTCGGTTTCGGTATTCTGTACCAAATAAACAGTAGCTAATCTGTTGCTTGATGGCAAAATAGGGTCGGTAGTATATTTTTTTACTACCGCATTTTATGCGCAATTCAATCATAAAGAATTACGTCACAAATACACATTTTTTCTAGCAACGTCTTTGGATTAACGAATTGGTCTCAAGTTAGGGGTGTTCATCGGATCGGATAACGGTTTATTTAGGTTATTCGGATTGGATTGTTCGGATTTGAAAATTTTAAGACCTTATCCGAAACCCGACCCGAATTTGAAAATTTTCTATTCGATCCGAATCTATCCGAATAACCCGAATAAACCTATTTTTTCATCTGAATAATCCGAACAGCCCGAATAAATAGGGTTTATTCGGATTGAATTCGGATATCCGATCCGAATTCGGGAAAACGGATATCCGATCCGAATCTATCCGAATCTTTAATTCGGATCGGTTTTTCGGGTTTCGAATACGATTCAGATATCGGATTTTTTCGTATTTCAGATTTTTTGAACACCCCTAGACTCTCAAGGCTAAAGAGAAACATCCTTTAAAAAAACTTAACATTTGCCTAGTAGGCTAGTTGGATTTGTACTGGTAGTGCTGCCAAAATTCTAAATCGAAATACTGCTTGTTACTATGACGTAAAACCTTAAGATATTAAGAAACTCAATTACAAACCCATTTCATAACAAATTAAAAAATATATTAAAACCCGAATATTTCATATAACCAAGACATTAAATAAAACCCCACCACACACCATATAAAAACCAAAAATAAAACACCAATACAATAACATGTCATAACACCTATCACTCCAATGACTATAAAACTTTAAAGTGTCTCACGAGTCACGTCGTGAGAATGGAAGTTGAAATTGTGTAATTATTTGTTTAAAAATTACACAAAGTAAATTTCAATCTTAGCTATTTGTTTAACAATAGAAGTAAACAATAATAAATAACAAAAAAATAAAATTGTGAAAGAAAAACTTAATATTATGAAAAAAATAATATAAAAAAAGACTAGGGACCGATCTTATAAAAACACCAAATTAGGTTGTCAAAATAAATTAACCTAAAGAAATTTGGTGGTCAAATTATAAGACACAAACTTTGATTGCAGCAGACAAACTTTGTTTTTTTATATGAATATATAAATAAGAATCTAAAGTTTCGTTATAATGTTGCTATTCTTGCTGGTTTTACTTGTTTGCATGACCAAAAAAATCATATTTTTATTGACATTCATGTTTACAGGTTCTGCTGGACCGGATGAAGAAATTGTCGACTTGATCCCCGGACTCGAATCGGTTCGACTGGGTGACTTACCAAGCGGAGTCGTCATGGGTAACCTCGAATCACCGTTTGCAACCATGCTACATAAAATGGGAAGAACCTTAGCCAGAGCAAATGCAGTGCCCATAAATTCTTTCCAAGAACTAGACCCTGATCTGACCAAAAACCTCTCTTCAAACTTGAACAAGTTCCTCAATATCGGTCCCTTCAATCTCACAACAAAAGAAAAAACATCAGAACATGATGAATATGCATGCATTTCATGGTTAGATAATCAAAAAACAAGAACGGTTGCCTACATTTGCTTCGGGACGGTTTTCACGCCTCCGGCTCATGAGCTAGTCGAGCTGGCTGAAGCCCTTGAAGAAACCGAAACCTCGTTTCTTTGGTCGATAAACAAAGATTCTTATAAGCATTTCCCTAAAGGTTTCTTGGAGAGAACAAGTGCCAATGAGACTGGAAAAGTTGTTCCCTGGGTGCCACAGGATCAAGTATTGAACCATGTGGCGATTAGGGTGTTTGTGACACATGGTGGATGGAACTCGGTGTTGGAGAGTGTGGGAGCCGGGGTCCCGATGATATGTAGGCCGTTTATCGGGGATCAACATATGAATTCTTGGATGGTTGAGAGAGTTTGGGAAATCGGGTTGAGAATCCAGGGTGGGAATTTCACAAAGCGCGCAACTTGTCGCGCTTTGGAACATGTTTTCTCGCACTCGTACAAGAGAATTGAAGCTTTGAAAGATCTTGCTCACAAGGCTGTCGCATCGAATGGTAGTTCGTCTCAAAATTTCAAGACTTTGTTAGAGGTGGTCACCGGATCCACACCCTGAATCAAAATTCTAATCTTAAAGGTTGTTTGATAACCTCTGAGTCATTAAGGGCTGAATCAATAAGCTATCTGAATGATTAAGAGACTCTTAATCAGTAAGTGCTGAGCCAATTAATATTGTTTGGTTTAACCTCTAATAGACTATGCAAAATAATTATTTTACCCTTCTGAAATATTTCCGTTTAAGTAATAGTATATGTTTGGTTATAACTCTGAATAATTACAAATAATGAATAGTTATGAAGAAAATTACAAAACATGAATGAAAAAAAAATCTAAATTACACATTAATCTTTCAAAATCCATAAAAACATTGTTTAATTCGAAACATTAATTTACACTACATATATAGTCAAGCAAGTTGACTAGCTATATGGTCATGCAAACTATTCATATACTCAGCGTCTTGTGAACCTCATTCTATGTCATGAATGGATTCGCTATCACTTATTTCTCCTCGTGATTTAGCAAACACAATGTTCTCGTCGTATTTCATAAACAAATGATCATGAATGTTGGATCGTCTTATAAAATTATTGACAACGAAAAGCAATCATTATGTATCTTTGTATTGAAAAAGAAATGGGAGCCATTTGTTTTAGGACTAGGAATCTTGCTTTCGAAACACCAAATGAATGCACGATAACATTTTTAAGTTGTGCTTGAACATGATGTCATGATTGAATTTTTCTTCCTTAGTTAACGCACGTTGTCGTCGAAAATTGGCTAACCAATACCTCGTATTACGGTTGGGAGTCATAAGTCTACGAGTGTTCACAAAAGTAATATTTAACTATAAGCGTTATTATCAAAACAATTAAACAAAAAGTTTTAATTTTACATTTGATAATCAACTTTAAAGAACGAGTAAAAACCTGGTGGAGGAAAGGAAAACCGTAAGTGGGGTTAAATGCAACTTCTTTTAAAACTCTTGAATCATGTCTAATGCCCTCCCATCCTGCCCATACGAACATTAATATCATATTAAAATCACAAATTGCTAAGACATTTTGATAACATTCACATTTTTCCTCTTCCTCTATAACGAGTATGTTGATCAGAAGGCACAATAACATGTACAATAGTTCCATCTAATGCACAAATTAGTTTGAGTTTCCTATATTGTGTTGAGGTATTTGTGATTGCATTAGAAGATAATGGAGCTATAACTTCTCTTGCATAGTTCATCATTGACTTTGATACCTCATGAAAACGTCTATGAATCGTTTATGTCGTGTTGAATATGTTTAACCATTCAAAATGTTCATTATGTCCTATAATAATCAAAAGCATAACCAAATTTTCTTCAAGTGTTATTGACCTACTACTTTGCAAGCAATTTTTTTGTTCTAAAATGGTTGCACAATAGTCCAAACCCTTCATGCGAAAGACACATCATCTCATGACATTGTGTAGAAGTTCCATGCAACAATTCTTGTGTGTATACATGAATAGTATGAGCACAATTCAGATATTATATTCTTTAACTCTTATTGAGGCTAGTTATAGCCAATACCAACAAAGCAAAATGAAAATTACTGAATGCATAGCCTACGTTAACTTGTAAAAAAATATTACCAAAAAGGCAAAAACATTCGTAATGTATAATAAAAAATAACATTCTTTCAAAAAAATGCATATAGATTTAACATCCAAAAAAATCAATGACATGCTGCCACACACCCAAATTCCCACGTGCGGTGTCAGACCGCTAAGTGTGACGTGGCCATAATCATAGCTCTCGGTCATATAGAACGACTCTATATGAGTTATACAATCACACAGTTTTGTAAATAAAACCAAGTTTCATTAACTAAACAGCGGTAATAGTTTAATAGTTATGCAGCGGAAATTTAAAATGTTGCAGCGGAAAGTAAATTGTTTTCAGACACTACAAAGTTTAAGATGTCAATATCAATCATAATAAACACAAGCCTAGGTTTAAAGTCTATATGCATGCATACTCTCCTATGCATCTCCATGTGCATCCTAGCTCGTGCTGATCAATTACCTGAGAATACATGCGAAAACGTGTCAACATAAAGTTGGTGAGTTCGTAGGTTTAAGTAATTAAAACAGTAAACAGACATATACTGGGTATGTTAGGTTTTGTTGGATCTACGATCCCGAGTGTGTCAGTTCATCTTACCGAAACTAGACCATTGTTTGCCTCCCCGGGTTATCGCGGAACCTAGCAATAGCTCGATATTACACTCGTCTTGACCTCTAGTCATAAGTTGTTGTCGAGTGGGGTTTTTCAGACCCAGTAGTACTACGTAATAATGACTCGTTTGTTACACAACTAACGGTAAGGGTAATTAGGACTTTGTTGCGATAATAGTTACACTCGAAAATAGTTTTACAACATACCAGTCATACATCTAAAACCATTGCATAATATTCTCACCCCAAAGTTTAACAAAACAGTTAAGAGGATAAGTGGGGCTGTAAACTCACCTGAGTTTGCAGTGCTGTCGTTCTCGTGAACGGTTTGTGTGTTCGCCCTTAGCGGTTACCTATATCACATAGGTGTTAGGTTTGTGTTCACATTCGTGTTGGTCTCACTAGACCGTGTTCGTGTCCAAACAACTTAAAGTTTTTACGTTGGTCGTGTTGACCGTGTTTGACTTAACGACCCGTTGGTGACGTGTTTAGTTTAAGTGATCGATTGACGTGTTCTTAGTGGTGTGATACGTGTAAGTGCATAAATTACGTTCGTGAGATAACTTACTATTTATAGCAAGTTTCCATTTTAGGAAAGTTTCTATTTTTAGCAAATCCACATAAAACCACGTTTTGTTTATTCTAACATGCTTGTTTATCCTATATGATCATGTTATCACATAGCACATAGTCACACTTAGACATATAAATGCATTTCTTGTTTAAAGTTACTAAATATAATAAGTTGGTAAATAACTTATGTTACTAAGATCAAATCACACAAACTTGTTCATAATATTATTAAAAACAACAATAAATCATAGCGTGTCTCATACTCAACATGCAAGTAAGTAGTTTGTCATAAAAGTTTCTATTTTTAGAAGCATGTGACAAACATACCGATTTTAGCATTTCTAACTAACCAAATGTATCAAATATCATCATATTGTTTCCAAATATTCCTTACAACATGATAACCAAATCAAGTTCATTTCTCCTTAGCAACTTGTAACTTAAAAGTTGCAATTTTTAGAAATAATGGTGTAAATCACATTTTATAACCATTTTATCAAATCAATATCTCAAAAATCCTCATTTTGATTATATATTACATCTTTAAACACATGCATCACTTATCATCATTTTGTAACATAAAAGTTACTAAATTAGTAATATCTTCAAATACCCATTTCTTGACATGAATAACTATACTACATCATACAAAACATCCCAAATATCATTCATAACCATGTTTTAACATCAAAAACTACCTATAACCACATAGATCATACATGCATGCAACTACACATGGCCATTTCCAACGTTATGACCAAAATGACCACTTTTTGACATAAACATCCCCATAGATCATCATCAAATCAGTAAACAAAACATAAAATCACAGATTCTAATGGTTTAAAATTCGTGCCGTCATCAAGGTGTTTGCACGTGGGTGTTTTGATATGCATGTGGGTTATCTTCATTGCATGCGTGTGTATGAGTGTTATATGAGTGAAATAACTTGTAGGACTACCTTAGATGCTTCAAGAACTCAAGAATGGCAGCCCACCACTTCTGGAAATCCCTGGACAATGATTGTTAGCAGCTACAAGCTTGGTGATGGTGGTGAGTGGCTTCTTCAAGCTTTCTCCCTAGCTCCAAGCTTTCACCAATGGCTTCAAAAATGGAGTTCTTTGGTTCCAGAGCTGCTAGCATGAGGTCTAGAGAGGATTATGACGAGTAGAAGGCGTCTGGGCTGAGTAAAAATGATGATGGTAGCTTTGCAATGATTTTTGAGATGTTTAAGAAGATTTTTGCGATTATGGTCTGCCAGGTGTACCGCCAAGCGGCCTCCTCTGAGTCTTGGCGTAGCGCGTGGATTAAAATAATCCAGTTATCATTCATTCCATCCGCATGCATCGCCCAGAGTGGGTGTGACACCCCAGGCGTACCGCCTGACGTTTTGGGGAAATTTGAATTCTTCCCGCCCATGCCTGGCGTACCGCCTAGCCTGTGGGATGATCCCAATTGGCCCAGTTTTGTCGTTTAAGCTCGTCTTTCGCGTAATTCTCGTTTACGATCATCGTTTTGAGACTTATGGACGTTGTTTAACTTGCTTTGGGTTCCATAAAGTTTAATTGTTGTTAAATTCATTTGTTGATTGTTTATTTCACCAACGTTCGTTAGACAAGACATGTGCGTGTGTTTTCCGATAATTTCTCGAATTATCGCTTTGTTGTGTGTTACTGTTGTGCCACGTGTCACACTAAATTAACTAATTTTAGTGCCAAGTAAGTAATAATAATAAAAATTATTATTAAAATAAATAAAATGCTGACCTGCAAATTACGAGGTGTCACACATACATCCAAAAAACATCCAACTAGATTCATAGCATCTAAAGTATCACATCAAAGAAGAAAAATCCATAAAATGATGAAACTGATTTGCATAACATGGATCAACAAGAACCATATAAGCGATGTATACTTTAAATGGAAATGTAATTTTTCTGCATGATCTACACGCATGTAAATGAATATAAGAAAATATATTACCAATCGTGTTTCCACCTTTGTAGTGAATGCTGTATGGTATCTTCATCAACCTTAGTAGGTCATCTTAAAGTTGGAATTGCCAACATGTTTAAACCCTCCCACCCCCACCCCCACCCCCCCCCCCCACACTCATAGATTTGACGTACATCACTTTAACAGTGTAACTGTTTTAGACCCAAACTTATAATGATGTTACCTTTTAAATAGTGATAAATTTACCCAAATTCATAGAAGAAGAAAACGTTTTAAATGTGTTACAATGTTGTTTAAAAAATCCAAAATTTGGCTTGATCTTAACAGAATTATTTGAGTTAGTACAAAAATGTGGGTTATTATTATTTTTATTAGGATTGTGAACAAATAATAACCCACTCTTAAAGCATTAACCCGAAATATCCCTTCAATATGAAGCCAAATCTTAGATTTTTTTGAACATTATTGTAAGACATCTATAACACTTTCTTCTTTTATGAGTTTGTGAAAATTCATCACTGTTTGAGACAGTGTTGTAAAAATCGCTAATCGCTAGTCGGTCGGTGAGGTAGGGACTAGGGATTAATCGGATTGGAATTTTATATGTAATTTTCAAAATTATATACATATATACAATTTTTTTATATATAAATTTTTAAATACCTACATATTTTAACCAACTAATTCATGAAAGCCCATAAATAATAAAAGTTTCAACACAAAAAAATATAAAAGCCCATAAATAAGAAACCCAACATAGCCCATAAGCAATAAATCATATCCCGATCGTTCTTCACTTCTTCGTGCCGCATTCCCGTTCTCGGTTAGGGCAAACACAGGCGACGATGATGCTCGATCTTGAGATTGTGTGCAGCGATTGTGAGCAGCAGGGGCGAATCGCGATGGAATCTGCGTGCAGATGAGTTTTCTTGGTCAATTGTGTGGTCGATCGTCGTTAGTAGGCGTGATTTTGGAGTCTGGATCGTTGAAAACCCCAATTTTGTTGTGCTTTGACCCATTTTTTACATTAAAAACGATTAATTTGATCGGCCGACTAGAGCCGATTAAGCTGACTAGGTCCGATTTTGACCGGCTAGGACCGACTACCGATTAATGGAGCGACTAGGCTAAAATTAATCGGCTAAGGGCCGATTACCGATTAATCCCGATTAATCGGCCGCCTAATCGCGATTTTTACAACACTGGTTTGAGACGTAACATCGTTGTGAGTTTTTCACTTACAACACTGTAACTGTTTTAGGCCTAAAACTTACAACGATGTTACGTATCAAACGGTGATGAATTTTTGCAAACTCGTAAAAGAAGAAAGTTTTGTACATGTCTTACAATGATATTAAAAAAAACTCCAAAATTTGGCTTCATCTTGACGGGTTATTTTCAGGTTAATGCATGAAGAGTGAGTTATTATTTGAACACTTCCATATATATATATAGAGAGAGAGTGAGAGGATGGTTCGAATGTTAACATTTTCTTATTGCGATAATTGAATAACTACATCTTATTACTTTGGGGTCCACATTAAAGTAAATCTAAAGGTGTATGTTTTTTCTTATTTTTTATCAATATAAGTGGGCCTTACATTAATTAAAAAAAGAAAAAACATACACCTTTAAATTTACTTTAGTGTGAGCACCAAAGTAATAATATTTAGTTATTCGGTTAACGACGTAATAAACATGGGTTAATATTTAATCCTCTTCCTATATATATATGTAAACATTGCTGATCAACCAAGGTCTTCCAACCTTCACTGAAGTGATATATATCATTCTCATAAAAAGTGTGAATAGTCCAATATATTCCAGACGTTGTTGTAATCGTTAGCAATTCGTCTGGAATATTGTTTTGATATTGATAAAAAAATTTAGGTAGCAGTTTTAACAATATAGATGTCTAACATAAACAAATAAAATTAAATATTTAAATATAAATAAAACTTTGATGTATAAGGAGTACCATTTGATGTTCTGCTTGATCTCTTAAGACCTAAAAAAAAATTAGACACTATCACACACTCGGATTGTTTGCACGTTGTATGCAAAGATACCTTATATAGGTAGCACCTCATTTTACCACGACTTAATTTTTTAGTGAATATATCGTCAGACCATGTTTTTTAATCTACATTTCAATATTTGAAAATGAGCTGATGTAATTTCATACGCTTCTATTTACGTACTTAACCTATATAATATGCGAGGACACATGGACTCCAAGAATAGTTGAGTTCTAAAAGTTATCATGTAACATGTAATATAAAATAGTCAAATATATTGATTTGTTTCTTTTAAAATTACTAAAATACTAATTGATCACACTTTTAAACAATAGATTTGTATCAACTACAGTTTCCAACCGTCTTTTTTGATTTTCATGATATCACTTAGGGGACTCGGAGTGGGGCTTCGGGATGAGCCGGGGAGCCATTTCCCGGTCCGGGAGAAAATGGGAACACCACCCCCCCGGAAGTGGGGTGGGGTGAAACGGGAGCACATCACCGATTGAAGCCGAGCTGGGAAGGAGAGGGTTTTTAAAAAAAATCCAATTTTTTTTATTTATACAACTCCAAAACAATCACAAATCTCACACTTTTCTCTCATCTTCTACAATCTATACACTAAATTTATAAAATTTTCGAGTAAAATGGAAGGAGGTTCATCACGTGGTGGGTCGTCAACCAAAAAATATAGAAAACCATGACAAAAAATTGTTTAAATGGCTCAAATGAACTCGTTCAACACACGGCTATCATCCACAAATGTCATCTCCGAATCAACCAACATTTAATGAATTTTCTTTTTTTATTGGTTGTATTCTTTTTTTTTATTTTAAATTTAATGAATCTTTTTTTATTTTATTGTTGTTATTATTATTATTATTATTATTATTTATTGTTAAAATAATTAATTAAAAATAAGATTTGAAAATGGGGAAAAGTGGGAAAAGTGGGACGACACCGTGCAAAATGGGGAAAAGTGGGGAAAGCTGATGTGGCGCTGATGTGGCAACGGGGAAAAGTGGGGAAATGTGGTACCACTCCTTGTGGCCTAAGGCCACTCGGAGTGGGTGATCGGCAACAATCGGGGAGGCATTTCCCGAACCGGGAGAACATGGGAACACCACCCCCCCGGAAGTGGGGTGGGGTGAATCGGGAACCCTTTACCGAATTGCACCGAATGTGGGGGAAAAAAATCAAACCGTTGTCAAACGGTTACTTTTTTTTTAAAAAAAAAAAAAAAAAAACCAATTTTTTTCTATTTAAACAACTCCATAACAATCACAACTCACACTCTTTATCATTTTATTCTTTCATTCTTCACTCAAATTTTATAAAGTTTAAAGCAATGGATCCATTTATGTTGGAGCTTCCCACATTTGAAAGTAAATCGTCAAGTTCAGAAGAAGAGGAGATAAATATCAAAAAACGAAACTTTGAGTTTTTGTCAACCATCGTCGCCACGAGTTTAAACGAGTCTGCATCCACCGCATCCTCTTCGAGAAGGTATACACAATTTATTTAGTATAGTTGTTTTTTTATATTTTTTTTATTATATGTGTTTTACAATATATAAGTTACAATGTTTTTAAAAGGTATATATGTCGGGACGATCGTGCCGAATCACACAAGAGGCTTGTCGATCATTATTTTAACACCGAAACCAACCCAACATTCACCAATGAATTATTTGAAAGAAGATTTCGTTTGCCTAGAGATTTATTTTTGCGTATCGTAGACGATATTGAAATGAATTATCAATACTTTCAAATATCGTTTGATGCAAGAGGTCATCAAAGTTTTACTGCACTTCAAAAGTGCACGTCCGCGATACGACAATTAGCATACGGTAACGCTCCAGATGCTCTTGATGAGTATTTACAAATGTCTGAAAGAACGTCGCGTGAAAGCCTCGATCATTTTTGTGACGGTGTTATTTCTTTGTATGCAAAAGAATTTCTTCGAAAACCCACTTACAATGATGTTCAGTTGCTATACCAAGCGCATTCTGAAAGACACAAATTCCCGGGGATGTTGGGAAGTATAGATTGTACGCATTGGGTTTGGAAGAATTGTCCGATTGAATGGCGCGGACAATACACACGGGGTGATTACAAGGTTCCGACGGTGATGCTTGAAGCGGTGGCATCACAAGACACTTGGTTTTGGCATGCTTTCTTTGGACCTCCCGGCTCGAACAATGACCTCAACGTTCTTGATCGTTCGTATGTTTTCAGCAACATACTTGATGGATCAGCTCCAAAGTGCCCGTTTATAGTTAACGGCGTCGAATACAAGCTTGGATATTATCTTGGTGATGGGATTTATCCTAGTTGGGCAACTATAGTGAAATCGTTCCAGCATCCTCCCGAAAATGATTTAAAACGTCGTCGATTCAAGAGAGCACAAGAAGCTGCACGAAAAGATGTTGAAAAAGCTTTCGGTGTTTTGAAGGGAAGGTGGAATATATTGCATCGTCCCGCAAAGCAAATGCATCCACGAAGTTTACGAAAAATTATGTATGCTTGTATCATTCTACACAATATGATTTTAAAATGGAATGGGTCAGCAATATCACCAGAACACATAGAGGACCCTCCTAGCGATGAACAGCCTGAAGAAGACATTCTTTATCAGCTACGATCAAGAACAACGCACGAAAATCTTCGAGCCGACCTTATCGAGCATTTGGAGCATTTATCGCAACAATATCACGCCAATAACCCTAATAATTAGTATTTTCATTTAATGTAATATCTTTTTAATTTAATGTAATATCTTTTTAAATTTTAATGTAATTTTATATTTTATTTTTAATGAATCTATTTAATTATTATTATTATTTATTGTTAAAATAATTAATTAAAAATAAGATTTGAAAATGGGGAAAAGTGGGGAAAAGTGGGACGACACCGTGCAAAATAGGGAAAAGTGGGGAAAAGTGGGGAAAGCTGATGTGGCGCTGATGTGGCAACGGGGAAAAGTGGGGAAAAGTGGTACCACTCCTTGTGGCCTTATAAATCGTCAACATCAAACCATATAAAATGAGTGAAACTCTAAATTAAATATCAAATTGATTTTGTCTGTGAAGTATGAATTGACGCTAATAATAAAAAAACAAAAAACTTGGAAAACACCAATACCAAATATATAAACATACTAGTAGTATAAATAAAAATAATGCTTAATCATATCAATTTGGTATGATACTCTCTCAATTTCATCATAAAAACTTGTACTTACTTAAATATAAAAAAATATTTATTACTATAACAAAATGAACAAACATATAAATAACTTTATTAAACCTAACACCAAACTTCCCCAAATACATGTGTGATCTATAATTTGAATCACACTCTCTCCCACATTCCACAGAACCCGACGGTATTTCGAGCTTTTTGAGGGCTTTTTCACGAGAAATTAGGGTTCCGTCACGGATAAAGATCAAACCCCTCTTTTCCCACCAACTCCATCAACCCCTTATCAAATTCTTCATTTTTTTTACAATTTGGAAGATTCAATTGGTGGATTCAGTGGCTATCTATCATCTGCAGAAGAACTCCATGTAAAAATAGTGGAACACCAACTGAAAAAGCAAAACAGTGAAAGACAAGAGTGTGTTTTCTTTTGGAAAACGTGCTTGTGAAGTTAATTCCTGTTCATCACAAGCTATTTCACACTTCGTCTTCATCAAATTTTTGTCAAATTTTCATCGAAGTTTCTTGGTTTAACCATGTGAAAGATGAAATCTGATTCGTTTATGGATGGATACCCATGAATCTAAGGTTTATTTAGTAGATGGGATTTAGTTAATGAATATTTATTACTGATGGAAGATATTGGGTTGTTTAATCAAGGCTGGAAATGGTTAGAATCTGAGAGCAGCTGTTGCTCCACCGTAGCTATGAAAACTGCTAGTGGTCTGATTCACAGATTTGAATATTTTGTTGAACGGCATTGGCCTAATGTTTGCTATGGGTGTGGTAAACTTTGTAAATTGTTCTATTTCTTGTTGTTTCAGTGGAAAAATTGTGTAGTTAGGGGATTTGAATCGGTTTTTGGTTTGGGTACTGTCGTGCTGCTTATCATCATCTGGAGCTGCTTTCTTAGTTTGACATCAGTTTCTTGTCTGCTTTATGTTCTTGTTAGTATGGTAAGCTTATGAATTTTTATATTGATTGATTTCCTGAATCTTGACTTTTATATTGATGTTATGTTGTTATATCCAGATTACTGCGTTGTCATTATTGAATTTAATGAAATGATTGATATTATGTTGTAATAATTACATAATCATAAGTAAGCTTATTAATCATTTCATTGAATGATATTTTTATTGAATTTTGACTTCCTTACTGGTATTATGTTTAATAATTATATAATTGGATGTAATGTTACTGACTGAAACCATTGATAGGTATGAGACTTGTGCCGCATTGGTTGTATGGTCAACAGATGTGGGTTTATAGATCAAATAGGGGTTAGCATGGTTCTGTTCGGTGTGGTCATGGCCATTTCCATAACCAAAACCGATTAATAGGTTAATTCGAAATCTTTATCCATAACAATAACCAATTGGGTGATTAACCATGAATCGGTTGACCACATGTTATGGTTTGGTTTCGGATAAATTTGGTTGATGTTGAAATTGTTGAAAAGCTAAGAAAAACTTGTAAATAAACTCGTGGACTAGAGATATATTGATGATGAAAATCTTAGTGAAGCTCGTAGAACTTTGGAGTGATTGAGATTGAGTGAACAAAGAGTGAAAGACCATGTGAGCCCTATCTTACTTCTTGATATATTTAGTTCCTCATGTGACCATACAAATATTCTTCCAATAAAAAACTTTGGCACGCCTTCTATACTTTACTTACAACATAACTTCTTGAAAAAAACACACATACAAATATTGAAATATTTAAATAAAAGCAATTATACAATAATAAGTTGAGTTTGGTTAAAGTCGGTTAATGGCTTGGATTAAGCATAACCATAACCGAATGGGTCTATTAACGACTTTGCTAAACCATAACCGTTGGTTAAAATCAGTTATGATTTAGGGTGGTTATCGGTTATTTTTCGGCTATGGTTATACAATGCTCACCCCTAGACTCCCTAGATCAAATAAAATTCCTCATTCACCAAACTAGTCTTTTGGAATGAGTTCTCATGTTTTGGCTATAATAGTGTTATAAACCCCATATTTGTTACTGATTTAAACTATTGCAAGGTATGGGATTTGTCTCATATTTGTTGAACAGGTAACAAATATAGATCAAATGAGCTCCCTCACCTGCCAAACTAGTCTTTTGGCATGATTTCTTCTGTTTGGGCTGTAAGATGTTAACTTATGAGTCATTTTATTGATCAATACTTTTCCTGAATATATTGATATTGTTTCATTATACACAAGTTACCATATCTCTTTATACATTGGCATTTTTTTAATTAATCTGATATTTAAATCTATATTTGTGGTTGTTTCGTCATATAACATTTTAAGTTGTCTTATTAATATTTCTGTTATGGTGTAAGGTATTTTCTTCTAACTTCTTTGCCAAATATCTTGATTGACAGCAATTTGGTTCAGTTTTTGGTAACAAACTAACAATTTGAAATTCCTCTTTTCAGGGAGCTGCTGGTTGTGCTGTTCACTTCCTGGGATACACACCTGGTCTATTTATTGTAGGGTTGTTTGCCATTTTGATACTATGGATGTATGCCAACTTTTGGACCACTGGTTTATTATTTATCATTGGAGGTAACTCTTGTTTTTCTTCTTAGTTTTGCTGTTTTACATAGATGATACGTAACCACTTTGACTCGTTAGATATATGACCCAACCTAAGTGACCGTTTCTTGTCTATTGTGCATTGCAGGTTATGTGTTCTCCCTAAACCGTGCAAGATTGGTGATTTTAATGGCAACAATATACGCACTTTATTTTGTAAAAAATCAAGCTGGTTGGTCTGGAGTTTTTGTATCAATTAACCTTGCTTTTCTCTCAAATGATGCATTAAATTGCATGATTCAGTGGAGTGATAATATGAGTGAAAAAACACATGTTGAAGAACCAAAAATACCCGAATCATTTGTTGATGATGACTTTGTGTCAGAGAACGAGTTTTCACCTCCTAATGACGAACCTGAAAAGGTGCACTCGTGTAAATCTTCAAGCAAACCAGCTGCTACTGCAACTGTTGAAAGTAAACAAAAAGAACCTTTGACTATCCCTGTGGTCAAAGAGGACGGTGAGGCAATTAAAGAGATGAAAAGAATTCTTGGATGTTTGGATCATTATGAAGCTTTGGATTTTTCTCGTTACAAGAAAATAGACGCTATGTTGTTGAAGAAGGAATATAGGAAAAAGGTATTCTGATTCTGATTGTTTTGATTATTTAACGTCAAAAAATGAGTTTCATACCAGTTGCACAAAACCGATTCTCTGATTGTGAACTAGGATTACTTATGTAGCCTTTATTTTGACATAATTTAAGATACTTTTGCTCTAATTTTCTTTTTCATGAAAATGTCACGTTATGGTCTTTTTATTTGACTCATTAAGTTCAAAAGAATTTTATCAAACACCCAAACTTCTTTTTATGTATATGTTACAGCTTTCATATAATGGATGCACATCCCAACACTTTTTGCTATAAACTGGCTTCTGATCAATTTAGGTGTTTGGATTTGCATTTTTGAATTGATTAAGATGATTGTGACATCACAGTGATCAATTTTTATGGGAGGATAAACTTCGAGGCCAAATGAGAGTTTCATACTAGCTGCAATGAAATTGATTATGAGTTGTAAATTTCAGAACTTATAGTATTCCATACTACGGATTACAGAAGCATTTACAAAAACCTTTTGCTAAATTATGTTTTGTTTTAGCTAATTATGTAATTTTGATTATCCAATATTGCGTAAGAAGTTAAGAACTTTTAAAACCCACACCCACACATTCTTTTAATCCCATTTTTTTCACAAAAAATTCCAATATTACCCCTTCTTTATTGGTTCCAGTTTTCTTATATCTTATCCCTCTTCCTAGGCTATGCTTGTGCACCCTGATAAAAACATGGGAAGTCCTCTTGCAAGTGAATGCTTTAAAAAGATTCAATGTGCATATGAGGTAAGTATCATCAATTTCAGTTCATGAATTTGATACTTGTTATATTATCATTATTGTTGTTGTTGTTGTTGTTATTATCATTATTTTATTGTTATTGTTATCGGTATCGGTATCGGTATTGGTTATTGTTATTGTTATTTTTATTCTGGTATATACTTTTTATTATACTTATTTGGCATTACGATTAGGTTCTATCTGATTCTTTGAAGAAAAGAGATTATGATGACCAACTGAGAAAGGAAGAATCTAAGAGTGTGTCTCACAAGTCTCCAAGTACTTCCCATCAGGTACATGTTAAAACCATGTGCCCATGTAGAATTGCATATAGGCTTTATCGCACAATTAGGTGTTTATATAGTTTATGCAATTAAGTTAATGAAATTGTCAAAATATATCCTATGGGCTTTCACGTAATTTGCACATAAGTCGATTGGCTTTATTTATGAATTAAAAATCATTTAAATTAGTATCATTTATTGTAATGTCCTTTTTACCACAATTTTTCACCAACCGCTGCTACTTTTCTATGTTAGCCAAAAATTGTCCTTGTGTTGTCCACGTCATTATGAAAAGATATTATTGGTAAAATGGCTTTTTTTGATGTGCCTATTTCTTAAGTTTTTAAATTTTAACTTCACTATTTACACATTTATGGTTTTCTTGTGCCAAGTTATTGGATTTATATCTGATTTATACAAAAACATTTTATATATTTGTTAATGTGGTCAAATAACTGTTTACCTTCACTATATAGCATGCAAGCCCTGAATATTGCTCTGAGGAATCAAGACGTATACATTGCACAAAATGTGGTCATTCACATATATGGATATGTACTAAAAGGACCAAGTCTAAGGCAAGATGGTGTCAGGTGGGTCCTTGAAAAATAATAAACTTTTTTATTATAATAATTTATTTACAGTGTTTGTTTTAGGATTGCTATCAATATCATCAAGCCAAGGACGGTGATGGGTGGGTAGAATACAAAGGCTCACTTGTATTTGATGGACCTCAAAAGGTTTGGTGATCTTTGTTTGTTTTATTGCCCAAAATTATTTTCCTTTTTTTTCCTCTGTCACAAACTTTTTGTCTACATTACTTTATTAGCTTGTTTCAAATAGTTATTTATTTTTAGAAATGGGTGGTTATGGTTGAAAACTTTCATTTAGGTGGAAATCCCGCGTGCATTTGTTTGTGCTGAGAGCAGGATATTTGATGTTTCAGAATGGGCCATTTGTCAGGTCTGCACTTTCAGTTTTTTATATTTTTGCATTTAACACTTAAATACATTTATAGGGATATAAATGAGCTGAGCCGGGCCCGAGCTTGGCTTTGTCAACATGAGAGAGCTCAAGCTCCCCCCTGCGGTTGCCTTTTTCAGGGAGAGAGCTCAAGCTCGGCTCTTAAGTATGTTTTCAAGCTCGAATTTGGATTAGACATGGCCTGTTAGGCAATCTTAAAGTTGTTTTTACTGCTTCTCTCTCCTATTAAATGCTAAATAACTCGCGTCAATTTTTGGTGAAATTTAGATTTTTTCGCCACTTTTTCTTATTAAATAATATTAAATTTCTTTAATTTGGTAAATAATTGGATTATACTGCATGTCTCATTCTTTACTTTTTTTATAGAAGTTTAAGAAATCTATGATAATTTATTTAAAATAAATATTTTTAAAAAACATTTATTTAATTAACATGTGTAATACACGTGATTTTAACCTAGTTTATTTTATAGTTTTTTTATTAATTATTTATTTGCATTTATAATTGCTTTTTATATATTAATAAATATAACGCTTGCGTATGACATAATTATATAATAGTTATTTCTATCATATATACTAATAGTAGTTATATGTAAATATGTCAGATATTAAATAATGATTGTACAAATATTAAGTTCATTTAGGCTTGGGAGCCCTTTCAAGTTCGATATGCGAAACTTGGCCCAACAACGTGTTCCATATAGCATAGCTAGTCGAACTATAATTATATAACATTTCCCCATTAGCTTGTTTAGGAAGCTATTGTCATATAGTACCCCCTAAAGCTGCCCTCCACCTTCATTAGCATGCTTTACTAGATGTGTGATATCACCATTTAGTCCCCATCACTCTACTGCCTAGATACTTAAACTTAGTTGACTGTAGGATGAGTTGTCCTTAAATGGTGATTTGAGTGTTATCATCATTGCATATACCACTGAAGCCACAATAGAGGTACTTGGTCCTAGAGTGATTTAACCTCATACCTTTGCTCTCCATTATTTCTCGCCCTTCCTCTAAACACGTTCTTGGGCTCTCTTACTCTCCACAAGTAATACGATAGCATCCACAAAAAACTTGCACCACGTAATTGTCCGTTGTATCAACTTTGTCAACTCGTCCATGAAAACTATGAAAAGAAACGGACTAAGCACGAATCATTGGTGAAGGCCTACCTCCACAGAAAAAGAGTTGGTATCCTAAACCGGCACATGAACCCTAGTTTCACTCCCTTTATGCATATTCCTAATTATGTCTATATACTTCTCTGGGATCCCATTAGCCTTCAAACTATCCCATATCATTCAACGTGACACGTTTTCGTATGTCTTTTCAAGGTCGATGGGTACGATATGCTAATCACGCTTCTTTTTGCTAGACTTTGCGATCGTTCTTCGTGGGATGTGTATTGCTTCCGTAGTTGACCAATACGGCATGAAACTAAATTGGTTTACCATCACCTTTGTTTCTCTTTTAATCCAAGTTTTAATTACTCTTTTTCATAGCTTCAAAGTATGTTCTAATAGCTTAATTCCTCTGTAGTTTTTGTAACATTGGGTTCTTTTTTTCTTATAGATAGTTACTACCACATTAGTCCTCTATGATCTCACATTTTACTGGATATGAGAATGTGGTTGAACAAAGTCGTTAGTCTTTGGACTCGTTTCTTTCCCAGACACTTTCATACTTCAATAGGTATCTTAGCTGGATCAGTGCCCTGTCCTTCCTATCTTCCAAAGATTTGTCTCCACCTCTTCGTGTGTTACACACTTGCACTTTCAACTTGATGTCTGCTTCCTTGACTAACACACATGACATGTATGCTTGCTATCTTCCCTTCCTTTATTTCCAAACGTTCATACCTCTATTCATACAATGTGTTCTTTGCCTATATTATTGCTTTTTTCCCTCCCTTTTAGCCTTTTTGTAGTTTTCTCAATCTCACTCGCTCTTTCTCGTCCGTGCTCCTCAAAAGCTCCCTAAAACTGCATCTTTTCTCATCTATCTTATTTTGCACCTTCTTGTTCCACCACTAGGATTCCTTGTGCCCACATGTCTTGTTTGAATCCCTAGATTTTTCTTCGCCACCTGTTTAATGGTTCTTGCAATCGCCTTCCACATCTGGTTTGTGTCCCCATTATGTTGAGATGATTTTATCACTAAACATTATGTTTCTACCACCTTTTAGATTTCTCCATCGAATTCTAGGTGGTGGGACTTGCCTCTTCCTATCTCTCCAGCTAGCTTTTGCCTCGTATATCTATTATATGCTATAAGTAAACATGTTGACTCCTTGTTGTATCTTCTAGTAATACCTTGCAGTCTCTCTATCTTTGTTGCTTTCCTTGTCTCATCAATAGATAGTCAATCTGTATGTTGCATCCCCTTTTGCTAAAAGTAATCATATGTGTTTCAATGTTCCTAAAAAACGAGTTTATAATGCTTAAGTCGTGTGTGATAACAAAATCTAAAAGGTTCCCTACCAGTCTCGTTCCTATCCCAAAAACCAAAGCCTCCCATGGACCGTCTTGAATCCATCGTAATCTTTGCCTATGTTGCCATTAAAATCACCTTTTATATCAACTCTATTCTCTCTAGGTATATCCCTAACCATGTCGTCTACACAATCCTAATACTCTCTCTTGTTTCTCTAGTCCTACACTCCTACTTGTGTATAAGGACTAACAATTGTCACTACTTCTTCATCTATTACTAGCCCTAATACCACAATCCTATCATTGTGTCTAATTATCTCAATCACATTTTTGTGTACTTTTATATCTGCTAAAAATGGTATACTTTTTTTTTTTTTTTTGTTGTTACATCTAACACCATGTATAACATGTCCACTATATGTTCCTTCCACATAGTCTTGAAAAGGCGTACTATCTCTACTCTTTGCCTTTTAAGCACAAGCTTACAATAAAAGCAATCCAGAAGCACTGAAGCACAAACTAAACAACAACAAACACACAATATACAATACATGATAAACAAGGAGCCCAAACCCCTATATCATACAATACACTAATCGACAAGAAGCACCCATTAAGTAACCCACACAATGAACGTTAATAAAAGTGTCAATGCACACAAGCGCTCACAAAATAGATCAAGAACAAACACCCACAAGATAACAGACACGAATCAAAGACAATTTTTGCAAGAAAGCAAAGACAGCACGTGTAACCAGAATTGTGAAATAGTTCAAATAGGAAAACAAGAAATAGTGTATGGTAATGCATACAAGTGCTCACAAAATAAATCAAGAACATGCACAGGTCATTGATGCAAGAAAACAAATGCAATACGTGTAACCGGAGGTGTGGAATAGTACAAAAAGGAAAATGTGAGACAGTTCAAGAAGGAGAAGCTAATTATAAGTTGATTTACATGTAAACCAACGTCTAAATTATCAATTTATCACTCCAAGGAAGTCGTTTTTAAATTGGAGAAGAGACAACTTAGAGGTCTTAAGTTTAATCCTCACTTGAAGCAATTTTCCTTAAAGGCCACCGACCCAGTTGCCTGCGGCCGCCCTTTGCCTGTTTCTCTTGGTTAGTTGGGTGCTATGGGGGCATGGGGGTTTATCACGTAAGTGGGTTTCCACGGTAAAAAAATATATCAATTTATCAAAATTAGTTCTGTTGCAATGTTAAAATCGAATAACATAAACTAATTATTTGACCCTTGAATGATCAGAATAGGTTTTGCTATATTCAAATACTAGAATCTGATTAACTGGAGCTTGAAAAGCCTCAAACCACACACCCTTAAATTTATTTATATTTAATAAGTAAGTAACTGATCTCGCCGTATGTCAGAATTTTGTAAACTTAGGATTTCTTTTTCTCGCTTCTATTATTCATCCGTTCATTGATACATGAAATTTACTTTATTCAACTCTATTCATCTTATGTCACCCTTTCGCTATTTAATATTTTGATTTATTCAACTCAGCATGTAATATATAAGTTTTTAACCTACTTGGTAATATAAGAAGCTAAAAGTTTTGTATACAGGGTATGGCATGTAGGCCAAACACGCATCGTCCAAGTTTTCATGTAAACATGGTGGGATTGGAGAAAAGTCAACGGGCAAACTCGAGCAGATATCCAGGGGATTTAGACGCAGAAATGACTGATGAAGAAGAAGAATTTGAGCTATGGCTACAACAAGCGTTAGCTTCGGGTTTATTTTGTGAAACGTCGAAACGTAGGAAAAGCTGGAGCCCGTTTAAGTTACCTCAGAAAAAAGGAGCCAAAAAACAATGGAATCGAATGTCTCAATGATACCAAGTAATAATATTTTTAGATGTAGATAACTTGTAGTTTTGAAGTTTGTATGCAGCAGCTATAAAGTTAAGTTGGCAAAAATTAGGGGGAAGATGTGTATATTATTGATGAAGATGCCACTTTGTTGAATGCTGATTGAAAAAAAAAAGAAAAAAAAAAGATTAAGTGGCTTGTAATCATCACGGAAAATGATGTCCTTGGTTATTTAGTTCTTGAATTTGGGTCAATTCGGGAAGAAGTATTTGGTATTTCATACACACACACATATACATACACACACATATACATATACATATACATATATATATCAATGTTGTAGAAATCGCTAGTCGGAGGTGGGGTGGGGACTAGGGATTAATCGGCCAACTAATCGGATAGTCGGGCCTAGTCGGTCTTAGGGAACTAACGATTAATCGGCCTAGTTGGGGATTTTTACAACCATGATATTTATTTATTTATTTATTCATGAAAAAAATAGGAAAAAGGTTGGTTTTACTAAACATCAATCACCACAAATTTCAGTCATAGCATGATTGTTTATAGAGTCTGAGGAGAATAAGATGTCAGACTGTTTATCATTTTGAGAAAAGTATGTTATTTTTAGAGAAATCTTCTGCTCAAGTGTATATATACATAAAAACTCAAATAGAGATGATCAAACAAAATTTATACATATAAAGATAAAAAGCCATCAATATAAGCAACAATGATGGTATGATAAATGATAACATACGAAGTAACGTAATATGAAAAACATAATATTACAAAGAGTTAACTGCTAAAATAGTCCCTGTGTTTATATCAAAAATGTCATTTTAGTTCTTATATAAAATTTGTTGTCATTTTAATCATTGTCTTTGAATTTAGTTGCTAATATATTCCTTTGTCTAAATTTTTGTTTTCATTTTAATATGTGTTTGAAATTTAGTTGCCAATATAGTCCCTAAAATGACACTAAAATTTAAACGGAGAATTATATTGGCAACTAAATTAAAACACAAGGATTAAAATGTGAACAAAAATTATTTAAAGACTAAAATGACATTTTTAATATAAAAACAGGGACCTTTGGCATTTAACTCTATTATAAAACAAACACATAACATATGTAGATGAATTGTTTAAACTTGTTAACAACATTTTTAAATTTATCTAAACACTTTGCTAAATACTTGATAACATGTATATATTTTTTGAATTTTTAAAATAAATAAATATGTGATTTTTATTATTAAACATGTCTTAAAGTGTGACATGTTTTCAAACAGAAAAAATGACATGATTAGCTAACATGTCGTGTTAATGTCTAGAACATATTGTGTTCATGTTATATTTAACTCGTTATGTCAACCTTATCTTAATCAACCCTTCCTGGTGACCTCCAAACATATGTTTAAAAGAGTAAAATAGCAATTTTAACATAAAAAAAGTAAATTAGAAAACATGTGAATACTAATTTTAACATAAAAAAAGTAAAATAGCAAACAAATCTCGATACGATTACAAAGCAAATAACACTTACATAAAAAAAATCCACAATAAGTCTCAAATGCAAGTGTTTAGTCAAATCTTCACTTTCTAATGCTTCATTGTTCACTTGGAAAAGTATATTAGAAAACATGTCAACAATATAATAGTTGATGAATTACATAGATTTAAAGAAATAAGGGTGTGCTGTAATCACAAGATTAGTTATAATATTCTATTGTCATGAGCAGGGGCGATCATGAGAATTTAAGTACTTCGAACATACTGAGAAAAAAAGGCCCCTAGTGAATTATAAACTTGTGTTTTTTTCGGTTTTGTATTTGGAGACATAAGTAAATATATATAATATAAAAACAATTTTTAAAACTTTTGTGCCCTTACGATAAATGAGCCCTGGACGGAGGTCGGGTTTGCCCCTCCCCTGGGCCTCCCATGGTCATGAGTTTCTCAATCAAACCTAACTCACCAAGATGAGCCCTAGATAACATCACAATTGACGTAAAAAAAGCTGTAACAGATAATGTGATATATTCACTCCAGTGCTGCTATATGGCATGTGTTGACTTTAGCTAGCAAGATCAACATGCAAGAGTGATGTTAATCTAAATAATACTATCCAATACGCACCCACCGGTTCAAACCACCATAGAGTTTACGGTTAAGTCAACTCAGGCTCTGTTTGGTAGTCTCTTAATCCTATTCAGAGGCTACCTCTTAATAGTTCATAGCATCTGAATGGTTAAAAAGTGTTCTTAAGTCTGAATGATTAAGAGGCTGGTAATGGTTCCTAACCTCTGAATGGTTAAGAGGAAACCCTAAGTCTAAATGGTTAAGAGGTTATGAACCATTCAGAAGTAACCTCTTAATACCATTCAGATGCAAACAAACAACCCCTCACACTATACACATTTAGTTTACTTGGTAACCATAACAGTCATAATTTCGGCAAAACAAAATATAGTTTTAGCAAAGAAAACAATCTAACATACTCTTATTCATGCTAAAACAAGCAAAAATAGGGGTCACAAAACTCAGATTGATTTATTGAATAATGGATTTCTCTTTATAAACTGATGTAACATAGTCAAGTTAGTGTTTCTGTATGTTTCAATCGGTTAGGATGCTTTGATTACAAAATAATCATTAAATTGGAAATAGGTAGTTTTTCTAAACCTTTTATGTAACCATTTAGGGTTTTTCTTTTATTTATCAGTGTCAACTAATAAATCGTTTAGTTTATCATATTTTATAATATATACTTTATAATATTTTATGTTAGATGCTGTTAAATATTATAAAAATAATAATATACATATATGCATATATATATATGTGCGATACATATTTAATTAAGATTACTCTATATACATACGTCCGTCTAAAATTTATCAAATAGAGATAAATGTCGTCCTGTCTTCTTTTTGAGACTGATTTTTAAATATTCTATCTAATTCAAGATGTGTATACATATAAAGTGTTGATATTTAAGAAAAATCAGTAGCTGTTCTCTCATTACTAGGGCTGTCCAAAATACTCGTCACTCGACGCTCGCTCGGAAAAAGCTTGAAAAAAGCTCGTTCGAATTTCACTCGGTTTTAAACGAGCCGAGCATGCTCGGTTCGGTGGGTTAGGATCGATCGCCTAAGAATACTGATTTACATCATATGCTTACATGTATTTATTTGTTTTGATTTTCATATGGATCTTAAGGGTTGGATGTCCAGTGTTCAACGTAACTAGCTTAACATAGACTTGTACATAAAAAACCTGGTTTGGTTTCCAAACCGGTTCAGGAACTGGCCCGATATCGAAACAAAACTGGTTTCACCCAAACTAGCCCAGAAATCGATCTGAACCACCGGTTTGACAACCGTTTGGGATTTTTACGTTAATACCAGTTTGTAAACTGACCCGAACCGGTTCGGTACCTAAACCGATTTCCCAAACCGGTTTAACAACTACCTGCGCATTTGACTTTTTTTTTTTTTAAAAAAAAGGGTCAATTACATATATCCCCTTGCTAAAACCATTTATTACATATTTACCCAATCACAAAACTAAATTACATATTTCCCCTTTCTAAACCAAGTATATTACATACTTATCCATTTCATTAAAAAACAAATTATGTATTTCCTATTTTACCTTTAATGAACTAACTAAAAACAATTTACATATTTCCCCTTACTAAGGGGCAATTTTGGAAAATGGGGATATTTATAATTTTAGTTTAACATTGGGGATATATGTAATTTTGATGTTTAATAAGGGGATATATGATATTATCCAAAAAAAAAATAGTCGTTGGAGG
Organism: Mikania micrantha; assembly: GCA_009363875.1. NCBI lineage: Eukaryota > Viridiplantae > Streptophyta > Magnoliopsida > Asterales > Asteraceae > Mikania > Mikania micrantha. Next base: position 8,972,789 of record CM018687.1, read on the forward strand.
CTACATTTGATAGTTTTCTTTTTTTTTTTTTTTTTTTTTTTTTTTTTTGTTTTGCATTTTGGCCCTCAAATGTTTAGTATAAATAGGTAGTGGTTGTTTAGGTTCAATCACACATTTCAACAACACTCTCTAAACTCTCAAAACACTCTCTAAACTCTCAAAACACAAAACCGCTCTCAAACGGCTTCATCAAGTGCTTAATATTTGGTTTGTTGTGGTACTTTAACTCTTCAAGTTGTTGAAGTTATTTCTATAAAGATGAATCCAGGATCATGGAAAAATTATGACTTGTGTAAAACGTAGAGCGGACCGAACAAAGCTCGGTGCAAGCTAATGAGCTATTTGGTAATTTTTTCAAACACGATGCTAATAGTATTTTGAAAACCACAACGAGCACAAATATTACAAAGATTTGAAGAACGAAGCTTTAGCTACGGTGTCAACACATTACTTAATTAAAATAGCAAAATCATAGTATTTAAATGACATAATGGAATATCTAACATGTGATTTGTGAAGCTCGTATAGTTTTTTTGGTAGCAAATTCTTTGATCATCTTTTCGCTGTTTATAATATCTAAAATATCGTTTTAGATAGCTATCATCGTCAACACAATACTGAATTAAAATAGCAAAATCATAGTATTTAAATGACATAATGGAATATCTAACATGTGATTTGTGAAGCTCGTATAGTTTTTTTGGTAGCAAATTCTTTGATCATCTTTTCGCAATATATAATATCTAAAATATCTTTTTAAATAGCTATCATCGTCAGTTTGCTAAGTCTTTCTTGGGAATTGTATATGAAATTAAAAATCATTGCAACTTGCAAGCAAATAGTCATAGGTTTTTCAAATTCTATTAAATATGGGTCATAAGCTGAATGTATTATTCAAGTAAATGAGCATGCATTTGATTTCAAAAATATTAGTACTCAACCAATGGGCTTAATTTTTTGAACTTAGATATTAGACTGATTTAAACTTAACGGGTATAATTTTTTTTTCATATAAAATATAAAAATATAAAAATTTAGGCGTCTCAAAAAATTGGGCCCAAGGCGGTGGCTGAGCTTACCCTCGCTAAAAGATGCCAAACTCATGAAAATTTTAAAACATTCTTTTACAAAAGGAAAAAACGAACATCGCTACTCATTTAACTGTATATGCATACCTACTTTCTATATATATATTTTTGTTTTGTATTCTATGGAAGCATCAAATATGGGCTCAATACATTGCATGGTATTGAAAATGAAAGCAAAATCTCAAAGAAGACTTCCAAAGTAAAAAGTTTCAATGTGTCATGGCTCACTTAGGCTTGTTGGTTTGAGACTATTAGCTTTGTGTAAAACTATTGGGTCCAGAGAATTGAAAACTAACAATTGATTTGGATAGATGAAATATAAACATGATCGAAGCATAGGTATTTGTCTATTAGAGAGCAACAAGTTAGCACACGAGTCACTGAAGCCTCAAGATTACAAAGACATCCAACGACTAGATAACTAGAAAGTCACGACTAGATAACTAGAAAGTTACAGCAAAAGGTAGATCTTAATTTAACATATATTTATAATTTATTATTATTATTTTGTTGTATTTATTGTGTTTACAATTTTGGGTTGTAGGGCACAATAAATAGATGGTATGCTTTACTTTGTAATAAAAAAACTAGGCAAGAGATCGAGTGGGTGAGGGTGTGTTCTTCAAATACAGTCTTGATAACTCTTTCCTATAAATTCTGTGAATTTATTATCCATGGAGCAAGGCCGGTCCTATAATTTAAGTATTCGAGACGGGAAGTAAAAAAAAACTCCTAGGCTCAAACAAATTATCAATTATATAAATTCTTTGTTTTAAAAGATGATTAATGTAACTGAAATAAAAGTAGCGAAATCATAATATTAAAATGACATACTTGAATATCTAACATGTGATTTGTGAAGCTCGTCTAGTAGTTTTGGTAGCAAATTCTTTGATCATCATTTTGTAGTTTACAACATCTAAAATTTCGTTTTAGATAGCCATCATCGCTAATTCATTAAGTTTTTCTTGGGACTTGTAAATGAAATTAAAAATTGTTGCAACTTGCAAGCAAATAGTCAAATAGGTTCTTCAGTTTCTTTAGAATATGGGTCATAGGCTGAATGTATTATTCAAGTAAATGAGCCGACGTTTGATTTCAAAAATATTAGTACTCAACCAATGGATTTAATTTTTTAACTTAAATATTAGACTTATTTAAACTTAACGGGTATAATTCTTTTTATAGAAAATATAAAAAATTAAAAATTTTGGGCCAATCAAAAAATTAGTCGCAGGGCGGTGGCCCGATTTACCCCTGCTTTGGCCCTATAATGTAATAACCAAAGACTTCTAGCGTAATGGTTACCCTCTTGGCTTCCCTATGGGACGTCACAGGTTCAAATCATTCCCAAGGCGAAATAGGGGTCCTTAGGAGGTCAGGGGGTTTTCCGGTGCGGTTTCCTCCTAGGGTGGTGGTGGGGTCTCAACGGAGGTGATGATAATTAGACCTTGGTGACATGACCTGAAAATAAATGGTTCACACGTTGAGATCAAATGTCGTTAAAAAAAAAAGATAATGTAATGTTATTAAATATTGAACTTCATAGTTTACATGTTACATTATCTTACAAACATCATTAAGACATTCATTTTTTTTTTTTTTATATTCTTAATTTTCACAAAACGGATAAATCTATTCTGCAATCGTTTTTACAAATACTAATATTAAATTGCAAGTAAGTTACTTTTATTAATGAAAGAGTCAAAAAAATCTTTTTACTTGAAGTATTTTAAAAATTTATGCATTTTCTTCTACTTATTTGAACAACATGAGGTTCTCGGTTCAAAGTACGATTTTACAGACAATGTAGAATCAGTTTGATATATATTATTTTTATTTTTGAATTTTAATTGTTTACATAAATCTCCAAGTGTTGTATAAGATTTGTGCCAAAAAACTTGTGATGCAGCAATTACTTCACATATATTTGACGAAAATCAAAGAAAAGCTTGTGCTCTCAAAAACACTTTAGTATACCATCGTTGTTATGTTTTTGTTTTATTTTTGTTTGATTGGTGTTTTGCTTGCATGACAACCTTCAAAAATAATATATATGTTCAAAGGGAACTTGACGAGCTTGACTTGAGGCCAAGTTTTTTTTTTTTTGATAGAAGTGTTGGAGAAATTCGGTAACAAACACTTGGAAATCTATGGATTGTGTATTAAATTACTATCCGAAAATTAATATTTTTAACCTTTTGAGTTCAAGAAATTTGATTAAAAGATAATAAAATAGAGAGATTTAAATGTGATATGAATTTCGTGTGTTTCTTCTGTGCACCAAAAAACCATGTTTTCAACCGAAGAAGATGGTAGTTATTTGTAGTTAATTACAGTGGGTAACTTCCATAACACGGGTCAAAATTTCGGGTCACGGGTCAATCCAATCATATAAGATTTAGCAAATCCCATCAGCGGGACCGCCACCAGGGGCATGAGCTATGCCTCTGACCCCGTGAGAGGCGCGACCCCCTTAACCTCCGCTTAGTCAAGACCTCAGTATTAATTATCCATTTATATACTAAAATATACAACACCAACCACTAAACCGGCCACACACTTTTTCAAGTATGTTTACCTAGAAGTATTTATAAACTACCACCACTTAAATGAAGAAATAGTTTTAGCATGTTATTAATATACCTAACCTTAGTGTTGATTAACATGTTCATGTTTAGTAGTATGACATTGGCTCTTAAAGAACAAAAATAAAATTACACTAAGTTTAATATTATTTTACGAAAATAACGTTAAAAACGTTGTGATGATTAATTTCAAACGAATAACTTTGAGCTGGAGATTCATACGTATCAACCTCTTTTTCCCAACTGTGATAGAGGGTAACATTTGTTTATATCATTCTCTCCCAGGCCCTACTAAAAATAAAAATATACTGAGTAAGTTTGTTTGTTATATTTGGTAATTAGTAGTATGACATGTTTCCACGGTTTGCTAGTTCTGTAAAGACTAATAAAGGCTGATGCTCACCAAACTTCTTGTTTTGTCCAAGTATAGGAGTCTCTTTGAATAAACACCTTCGGAAGGAAGAAGTGATTCTTCGGAAGCAGCATTGCTTCCGAAGGATAACTGGTTCCTGCCGAAGGTTGTACAAGACAACTGCTTCCGAGGAATCTTTTTATGCACTAAAGACAAAGACTTCCGAGGTTTATCCTCTGACAAAGACTGTAGCAGATTACACTTATGGTACAAAAGGTACTGACACAAGACATGTTGGTCTGAATAAAGATAGAGACAACATGTAATGAGTCAGATAAAGCACCTTACCTCTCCCATGCTACATTAAATGCAAAAGATCATCTGAAGCCTTGAAGATCAATAACATTAAATGTCTTTTGTATTTAGTAGTCTTTTGTAAAGTCAATGTCTATTAATGTAATGATTATGAAAGAGTGTCTTAGCCTGTTAAGACACTCAACATACTAGAATAAGCTTTACTTTATGTACTTGTCTAGTATACCCAACTTGTATTCCTAAGTGTATACGGTTGTAGCCTCGGCTATATAACCTCCCAATGTATGGTTGCTTGACAGGTGCTTGCTTGTATACTTCCACTTTGAGAGAAATATATCCTTGAGCTTGAATTATTCCTGTGTTCTTATTATTGTTCAAAGATTATTACTGTGTCATTTTGAGTGAAATTGTGAGATCATTCTAACAGAACATTCCGCATCTGTTAGAGTTAAGTAAGAAATACTTGTGAAGTGTTGTTTAGAGATAACAACCCGATCCTACAAGTGGTATCAGAGCCATTGGCTCTTGAACTTGACTGACTAATCATCATCAAGTTACCAGTTCTATTTCTTATAAAATCTCATAGTATTAACACTCATATTTTCTGTGTCTGTCTAAGATGGCTGCTCTAAACAAACATGATACAGAAAATGGCACTCTCAACAAGCCACCAATGTTCACACCTGAAGACTTCGATACCTGGAAAGTCAGAATGGAAGGGTTCATCAGGAACCAAGACTTCAAACTTTGGAAGTCTGTTCTTGAAGGTCCCTACATTCCTACAGTTGCTGCTGCTGGTGCTGGAGTTGCTGCAGTACCAAAAGATCCATCTATGTACTCAGACGAAGATTACAAGAAGATGGAAGTTGATTCTAAAGCTCTTTGGCTCATTCAGATGTCAATACCGAACTCCATTATACATGCATTCAAGAAATGCAAGTCTGCTCAAGAACTGTGGAATTCCTTGAAGCAGATGTATGAAGGGTCAGAAGATGTCAAAGAAAACAAGAAGGATATGCTGAAACAGAAGTTTGAAAACTTTTGTCAACAAAACAATGAGAATATGTCTTCTCAGTACCTAAGGTATGTCCAACTTGTGGATGAATTAACTACTGCAGGTGTAACTCTTGATAATCAAGATGTGCTCAGAAAATTTCTGAGGTCTCTTCCAAAGGCATGGAATATTTATTCTGTAACAATCAGAAGAACAGAAAACCTGAAAACTCTAACTTTAGGAGAATTGTTTGGTATTCTCAGTGCATATCAGATGGAATTAGATGCCCAAGAATCTAAAGTCTCCCACTCACCATCTGGTTCAGCTGCTCTTTATGCACCCATCAATAATCCTCCATACCAAAGCTATCAACCCCGCTACCATTCTACCTCCACACCCACTGTCACATTTCCTGAAACTCCAAATTCATCAAACCTTGTCTCTAACCCAACCCCACTACTAACCTCTGGGCAAGGAGCTTTTATGGCTGAGGAGACCAATTACTTTCATCTGTGTCAAGAAGACTTGGATGGTATTCCTGCAGATGATCTTGAGGAGATGGATATAAACTATCAAATGGCTATGATTTCATACAGGGCAAAGAAGTTTTACCAAAGAACCGGCAGACAGTTCAAAAAGCACAATATGAAGACTGGGTTTGGACTTGACAAATCTAAACTCAAATGCTTTAACTGTCAACAGTTAGGCCACTTTGCCAGAGAATGCAAGTCCACAGGAACTCAGCCGACAACTTCTGGGCAACCACAACAAAGACCATCAAGCTCATCTAACAATGCAAACATTGCTGAACAAGATTTTGCAGACTGGAGCTTTCAAGCTGAGGACGCCTCCATCTCCAACAGTGCTTTGATGGCAAATGACTCATCTTCCTCAAGCAAGGTAACTGATAGCATGTGCTCACCTGAATGCTTAGAAACATTAACTATTTATAAGAAAATAAATTCTCAACTCTGTAATGAGCTTGAGTCTCTACAAGTAGTCAAGGCAAATTTCTTTGAGGTTGAAAGAAATTACAAAGAAAAGATTGAAGAAATGGAAAAGACCATTTCAAGTTTAAAACATGAAGATACTAACAAACAGTGTCAGATTAAAAATCTTTTAGAAAGACTAACCACTGCCAAGACTGAACTTGTATTGGCTGAGTCTTACAGAGACAAATTTCTAAGCCAAGGTGAAAAATATGAAAAACTTTTTAGAATGAGCAGCACAACTGAACTTGTGAATAAAAGGGGAGCTGGTTTGGGATATAACAAAGTGGAACCTCCATCTGCTTATACTTCCATAACAGATGTTAGGTGTAAATCACTAGTTGACCTTGTGTATAATGAGGAGTTGGATATACACAAGGTGGTTCAAAAGGATAATCTCTCTAATCCAAGTACCTCAACATGCTCAGATGAGGATGATGTTCCTATTAAATCAGTAAAAGGAAAACAAGCTTTGAAATTTAAGAAACAAAATAAGAAAACTAAGAAACATTCAACAGTTTTTATCAAAGCTAAAACCACAGAAAATATCTCCTCAGATGAGTATGTGACTTGCCCATCTGACAAGTCAAAACGAGGTAGATCAATGGAGAGAAAAGTCAATTCTCCAGGAAAACAGGCAAAGTCTAAGACTAACAAGTATGCTGGAACATCCGAATCATCACTCTCTGAGGATCAAAGATCAGACTTCGTTAAAAGGGATAAGCAGCAACACTCTCCCAACAGTCAAACTCTATGTCTGATGTGCGGTGAAAAGAATCATTTTGCTGCTGATTGCTTCTATAATCCAAGAAGCAGAATTTCCTCAAGCAAGGGAAGAGGAAGAAAGAATAGTTGGAGTCAGTCATCTACTTCTTCTGAAGAACAGAGAAGAAATTTGGTCAAGAGGGCATCGGAAGCAAGTACCTCCAATAATAGGAAGAAACAAAATAAAAATGCTTCTGAAAAGAAAGCATCGGAAGCAAAGAAAAAGGAAGCTTCCGAAAGAAAAGGAACCTCGGAAGCTCATCAAAGGAATGCTTTCAACAAACAAAAGAGATCATCTGTCTTCGGAAGAAGATCATCGGAAGGAAAAAGAAAAACAGCTTCCGATGACCATCAAAAGAAACCAAGTCTTCCGACAACTCAAAAGGCACAACAAGTATGGAAGAAGAAGGAATCAACTGATAAGCCATCACCCACCTCAGAAGCAGCCACATCATCTGTCCCACCTAGAATGATGTCAAAGAAATTTACTTACAATGATGCAAATGGTAAACCCAAGACCACATGGGCTTGGGTTCCCATCAGAAACTAACTCACTTCTGGTCATGTGCAGGGACAGCAGGAATCAAAAGGGAACTTGTGGATAGTTGACAGTGGCTGCTCCAGGCACATGACAGGCAACAAGACCCTCTTGCACAAATATGAACCATTCTTTGGCGGGTCTGTTGCTTTTGGAAGTGATCCAGTAGGAGGTTACATAACAGGTAGAGGTACAATCACAAATGGTAAGGTAAGCTTTGAGAATGTACATTTTGTAAAAGAACTTAACTACAATTTACTAAGTGTATCACAGGTGTGTGATCAAAAGCATAACATGTTGTTTATTGAGCATGAATGCATTGTTCTGAAACCAGGATTTGTGATACCAAATGATCAAATTCTACTCAGAGCTCCAAGAAGAAGTAACATATATATGCTAGATATGAGCACAGCTGCACCTCTTAGTAATATAAGCTGCTTTGTTTCAAAAGCTTCACTTGATGAATCATCACTTTGGCATAGAAGACTTTGTCATGTAAACCTCAAAAATATGAATAAACTGGTCAAAAATAAGTTAGTAACTGGTTTACCAACAAAAGAATTCATATGTGTGGATAAATGTGTTGCATGCTTAAAGGGTAAGCAACACAAGTCATCTCATTATGCCAAAGAGATAAATTCAATTACCACAGTCCTTCATTTACTACATATGGACTTGTTTGGTCCCACAAGTGTTAAAAGTCTTGGTAGAAAATCATACTGCTTGGTGGTTACTGATGATTTCTCTCGGTATACCTGGGTGTTTTTCTTAAATACCAAGGATGAAACTGCCGAAATCCTAAAGTCATTTATACTCAGGGTGGAGAATGAAAGTGACCATCATGTAAAAATAATCAGATCAGATCAAGGAACAGAATTCAAGAATCATGTTTTAAATTCTTTTTGTGAATCTAAAGGTATCACAAGACAATTTAGTGCTCCTAGAACTCCACAACAAAATGGTGTCGCTGAGAGAAGGAATAGGACACTAATTGAGGCTGCAAGAACCATGTTGTCTGATGCCAAACTTCCAATAACTTTTTGGGCAGAAGCAGTCAACACTGCCTGTTATGTCCAAAATAGAATATTGGTAGTTAAGTCACATGGCATGACTCCTTATGAAATTTGGCATAAGAGAAAGCCATTCATTGGATTTCTCAAACCATTTGGATGTCATTGCACCATCTTGAATACTAAAGATTACTTAGCCAAGTTTGCTGAGAAATCAGCAGAGGGCTACTTTGTTGGGTACTCTTCAAATGCTAAAGCGTATAGAGTATACATCAAAGCATCCAGAGTTATTGAAGAGTCTGCAAATGTTCAGTTCAATGAACATACTCTCAATAAACCTGGAACCGGCCCTGATTGGTTGTTTGATCTTGATAGTTTTACATCTGCATTTAATCTGGTGAAAGAGTATGTTCCAGTTTCACAGTCAGCTACCACAGACACCTCCAAAGGCTCAAGAGAAGATGACTTTCGTGTTGAACTGCCAATAGCTTCAAGACAAAACTTGGCAGAATCCACTTCAACACAAAATGATGTGTCACAGTCTGAGACAATCAACACATCTCAGGCAGGTCCCTCAATTGAAGCTGCTTCTAATTCACAACATCAAGAAGAAGTAGGAAGTCCTTCAGCAGAGGAAAATTCTCTGGAAACCACTACTCCCAGAGAAAACCAACCCACAACAGTTCAAACGTTGAATCCACATGATCTGCCAGAAATCCAGCTTGAGGTAGTTCTTCCTAACCTTGAGTCACTCAACGTGGATGAATCTTCTCAACTGGATGTGATTCCAAGGACTCGAATTCACAGCACTCATCCAGTTGAAAACATCATTGGCAATGTAGAAGAAGGTGTCAGAACTAGAAGCTCCATGCATGAAGCAAATGTCTGCTTGTTTTCTTGCTTTCTATCCCAAATAGAGCCTAAGAAGGTTGCAGAGGCTTTAAAAGATAACAGTTGGGTAGAAGCTATGCAAGAAGAGCTTCTTCAGTTTCAAAGACAAGGAGTTTGGAAAACTTGCCCTTTGCCTAAAGGAAAGTATGCCATTGGAACCAAATGGGTGTTCAGAAACAAGAAAGATGACAAAGGTGTTGTCATCAAAAACAAAGCAAGATTGGTTGTTCAGGGATACACTCAAGAGGAAGGCATTGACTATGATGAAGTCTTTGCACCTGTTGCCAGAATTGAAGCTATTAGAATATTTTTAGCATTTGCAGCTGCAAAAGATTTCAAAGTGTTTCAGATGGATGTTAAAAGTGCCTTTCTTTATGGAAAAATTGATGAAGAAGTATATGTGTGCCAACCTCCAGGATTTGAAGATCCAAAGTTTCCTGATCATGTCTGTAAGCTTGATAAGGCTCTTTATGGGTTGCATCAAGCTCCCAGAAAATGGTATGAAACTTTATCTTCTTTTCTGTTGGCAAACAAATTCAAGAGAGGAACAATTGATAAAACTCTCTTTTTCAAGAAGTCTAATCAACATATCATGCTAGTTCAAATCTATGTTGATGACATTATCTTTGGTTCTACTAATGAATCTCTCTGCAAGGAGTTTGAATCACTAATGAAATCCAAATTTGAGATGAGTTCAATGGGAGAACTCACCTTCTTTCTTGGATTACAAGTGAAACAAACTCCTACAGGGATTTTCATTAGTCAATCAAAATATGTCAAGGACATTCTTGAAAGATTCAAGCTTTCTGATTGCAAAGCTCTGGGAACTCCTATGTCCAAAACAACATCACTTAGCCCTGATCTTGAGGGGGAGGATGTTGATCAGCACCAGTACAGAGCAATGATAGGTTCTTTGATGTATCTCACAGCAAGCAGGCCAGATATCATGTTTGCAACTTGTGTGTGTGCAAGATTTCAGGCTAATCCCAAAGTCTCTCATATGCTGTCTGTAAAAAGAATCTTTAGATACCTCAAAGGAGCACCAAGTCTAGGATTGTGGTATCCTAGAAATGAAGACTTCCAGTTCATGGCTTATACAGACAGTGATTATGGGGGTTGCAACATCAGCAAGAAATCCACATCAGGGGGATGTCAATTTCTTGGATCCAGGATTGTGTCTTGGCAATGCAAGAAACAGTCATGTGTTTCTACTTCCACTGCAGAGGCTGAATATATAGCTGCTTCTAGCTGCTGTGCACAAGTCATCTGGATCCAGAATCAGATGAAGGATTATGGAGTAGATCTGTTCAATACTCCTATTCAGATAGACAATTCCAGTGCAATCTCCATCACCAATAATCCTGTCAAGCATTCCAAGACCAAGCACATTGACATCAGATACCATTTCATCAGAGATTGTGCAGAAAAGAAGTTGATTCATTTGGTCAAAGTTGATTCAGAAAACAATTTGGCAGATCTCTTCACAAAGGCGTTTGATGAAGGAAGATTCAGGTACTTAATAACATCCATTGGGATGATCAACTTTGAATAAATGTACTGACAAGGAATAAATAATTTCTTCGGAAGATAAACTTAACTTATCCTCCGATGAGTAACTACTCAGCAGAAGATAGGTTAAGTCTTCGGAAGCATTATTTCTTCCTTAGTCGGAAGATCTCACACTTCAGAAGCTAACTTACCTTCTGAAGTAATACTCTTCCGATACATTATTTTCGGAAGCATAGACTTCTCAAGGTACTCTTCAGAAGAAAGTGTCTTCCGAAGAACATTTTGCCTAATGAATTTTCTAACACTTCAGAAGCAGTGCTTCCGACAATATAAATTTTATACTTCGGAAGCACATCCCTTCTGAACACTTTTGGTCTAATAAATTCCCTGCTTCCGAAAGTCACTTCTTCGGAAGCACCTCAGTCAGAGAAAATTAATTGTGAAACCAGCTGTAATCAGAAGACCTTTTTCTGACATCCGGATCTCAAATTTAATATGTCTATATATTAAATGCTAAAATCCGAAGGTATATAAAGGTCTCCCGCTCATTCAAATTCTCACAAACTGTTTCACTTTGAACTCTTCTTTTCTTTGATCTCTCAAATTGTGCCCTAAAATCACCAACTGTCATGGCTCTTCTTGCTTTCAAACCTGCTCACAACGTACCAGCGGAGTTATTAGCAGAACATGATGCTGAATTCGCCCCAATAATCTCCTTTCTTCAAAGGAGCAGGTATTTCTTTGCACTAACCGTTCAGCCCTTGGTGTATGAATCTCATCACCAACAGTTTTGGGCATCTTGTTCTGTTTCTTCGTCTCCCAATGGTCGGTCTCTTGAAGCCACCATTGATGCTCATCCCATTGCTATCACTGTGGAAACCATCTGTCGGTATCTTAAATTCAATGACGCCGGTGGAAGGGTCTCTTTCACTAAGGATGAGGTAGCATCGACATTTAAGTCGATGGGGTACGAAGGTCCTCTCCCTTCAACAACCTATTTGAAGGGTAGAGTGTCCTATAATTACAAGTACCTCATACATGTGTTTTTACATTGTCTTTCAAATAAATCTGGTGGTTGGGACCAAGTTCCATCTGATTTAGCTTCGGCTATTCATGGCTTGGTTTCTAATCAACTGTTTAATTTTTCTGCTTTTATTTTTAATAATTTGGTTGACAACATCACGTCACCAAAGAAGTTTTGTATGTATCCCAGGTTCTTGCAACACCTTTTTAATGAAGAGTTGGGAGCTTCCCTTTCTCTAACTAGGAATACTTACAAAATGCCCTTGGTCTCTTCCAAGATTTTTGTGCAACTCAAGAAGAAGAGTGCTCAGTTCTCTGGGACATTCACTCCTCTTCTTTCCTCTATGGAGTCCCCTGCTCCAGAAGGTGACAGCTCTGTTTACCCCACAGATGCTGAACCCACACCTTCCACTTCTGTTCCTCACCCCATAAAAATCACTTACAAACGCAAACGAAACCCTGTGCAACTTTCTACAGTTGTTCAGGCTCCTTCTACTGAACCCAAACAGAAAAAGGTTAAAAGAACTGCTCAGGGCACAGTTCTACCTAAGGTGAAAGCCACACCCCTTGTTTCTCCACAGGTTCTTCCTTTGAAACCTGTGGTTGCCCTTAACCAGCCTGAAAGCCCTCAGCTTATGTCACAAAACATAACTGAGAATATTCAAAGGGATGCACCCATCATTGAGTTTGCTTCTCATAAAGCAACTTCATTAGATAAGAGACTGTCTCCCAAGTCTCCAGGTTCGTATCATCCAGAAATGCCCCCCTCCCATCCCATCACCCAGGCTCAAGGAACCTCTGCACTAACTATGGAGGAACCACTCTCTCCCACTTCCCAAACTTTAATGAGAGTGGTGACACAGTTACAAGCTCGGTTCCCTGACCCAGAGCCTATTCAGTCAGAGGTTGGTCCCAGTAGTTCTGAAGGGGTCAATGCAGGTGAGGCTGCCACTACTGTTGATCTTAATAAAGATCCACAGGACAGTGGTACAGGCAATAGGACCTCACCTGCGGCAACCTATGTTGGGGAGGACTTCTTTGAGGTTCTTCTCAATGAAGGGAATCCAGGGTGCCAAGAACCCACATCTGGTGGTGGAGGTGCAGGAGCTAGGCTCAAGACTCCATCGCCCCATGATTCTACTCTGGTAGAGGAGGGCATATCCACACAGGAATTGACGGCTACAATCACTTCCCTCCAAGCCAGGGTAGCTCAGTTGGAAGCTGAGGTGGCTACCCTGCGGTTTGAGATCCAGACCAAAGAAGCAACCATTCTGGATCTCAGGAGGCGTCCACCTGTTCTTTTGCATCCGTTTCATCCTGATCCTGCTACTACCACTTTTACCTCCCCTGATGCTACCAAAAAGGGGGAGAATATACCAACTGCAGGGTCAGGATCAGAAGCAAGAGAAGAGGAGGGTGCACAGGAAGTTAATCCATCCTTAGTCACTTTGACTGCTGAATGGGATGACTTCTTGGGTACTTATTTTCAAGATTCTTCTTCTACTTCTTCTTCTTCTGCTTCTGAGGATACAAGGGAGGTTGCCAAAGAGACTGAACAACAAACATCAAATGTCTCTTTGGAACCTCAGTCCCCTCTTGGGACTAAGTCTCCTTCTGAGACTGCAGCCCAGGTTGTCATGGAAGACACCACACAAGAAGAACCAATTTCCATGAAATCTGTGTCCCCTTCTGGGACAGAAGCTGCTGAAGCTCTCTCTTCCTCTCCTGAGCCCTTTGTGGAATCTAATAAGGAATCATCTAAGGGGATTGGTCAACTGGAGGAGACAGTGAATGCTGAGGTTAACTCCGAAACTGCAGCTGCCTCCGAAGGCCCAGTCATCCTGGATGTTTCCTCCACAGAGGAGCTACATGCCAATGAACCAGCTGGTGAGGCAACAGAAGAAATCTCCTCTGGGGCAAAAATAACTGCTGATGACAAAGGAAAAAGTAAGCTAACCCCAGAGGAGGAAGCAGAACAGGAGGAGATGAGACCAAAGAAAACAAAGGGCCGACCAAATACCTCTCTAGATGAAGAGCGAGCTAGACTCTCTGCTTTGCTCGAAGAAAGAGGTTATGACTTTGATGAAGTCATTAACTGGTCGGTACCTAGAATGGCTGCCGAGCTGGACAAGGTGCAGCAGCAAGAACAAGCTGTTGCTGCATCAAAGGCTCTGAGTGTACTTACAAAGGAGCAAAAAGAAAAGGCCTACAGAGACAAGAACAAGGCCTTTCTCTTGGAATATGGCTTCCATGCTCGGCAGCTAGGCCCAATGAAGAACTCAACCATGGATATGCATATCAGAGATATAAAAGCCAAAGTTGCCAGAGGTGAGTTACCTTCAATTGAACAAATAAGGGCAAGAAAGGAAAGCCTAATGAGAGGCTTAGGTTTAGGGGGAGGAGCTACAATAGAATTTCCCCTCTCTGGTGCAGGGATCAGAGAGGGAGAAGAAGTCATGTGTGGGGAAGTAACAAAAGCAATGTTCCCCAACATGTTCCCCCTAAATCCTAAAGAAGAACCAATATCTCCTCCTTCAAGTCCAAGTATGGATAACATGCCAATCTCCTCAGTCTACAAAAAGGGTAAGAAGAATACAAGGAAACAATCAACTGTGGAAGCCCAACAGGCCAGAGTTCTGAGAAGTCATGCCACTGCTCAAGACAAACCAAGATTCACAAGAAGAAAGAGCATGGCTAAAAGGAAAAAGAAAACAAAAACTATCCCCTTCGACTCTGAGCCTGATACAACACTCTCAGTACTTGAAGCCACATCTGAAGCAACTCCCGAAACTACACAAACCCGAGAAAACATGAGGGATATCAGCAGACTAATGCATGAGCATTCATACATCCCCTTGGTAAATTGGAGCTTCAATGCACAAGAAAGGATATTCATCCTTACCGACTACAATGGAGAAATAAAACTGGTGGATCTTTTGCATCTGATGATGTTGGCAAAACCCTATATATTTGATCTAGATATGCTCCCTCTCAATAATCCTGACAATGGAGCAGATGGGAGGTCAGCAATCAGATTGATTAGAAAAAGGGCACAGGTACTGAGGGGTACATGGAAGCCAAGGTTTATTCCTTAGAAGTTTTGGTAGCATCAGCCTAGGGGGAGACTGTAAAGACTAATAAAGGCTGATGCTCACCAAACTTCTTGTTTTGTCCAAGTATAGGAGTCTCTTTGAATAAACACCTTCGGAAGGAAGAAGTGATTCTTCGGAAGCAGCATTGCTTCCGAAGGATAACTGGTTCCTGCCGAAGGTTGTACAAGACAACTGCTTCCGAGGAATCTTTTTATGCACTAAAGACAAAGACTTCCGAGGTTTATCCTCTGACAAAGACTGTAGCAGATTACACTTATGGTACAAAAGGTACTGACACAAGACATGTTGGTCTGAATAAAGATAGAGACAACATGTAATGAGTCAGATAAAGCACCTTACCTCTCCCATGCTACATTAAATGCAAAAGATCATCTGAAGCCTTGAAGATCAATAACATTAAATGTCTTTTGTATTTAGTAGTCTTTTGTAAAGTCAATGTCTATTAATGTAATGATTATGAAAGAGTGTCTTAGCCTGTTAAGACACTCAACATACTAGAATAAGCTTTACTTTATGTACTTGTCTAGTATACCCAACTTGTATTCCTAAGTGTATACGGTTGTAGCCTCGGCTATATAACCTCCCAATGTATGGTTGCTTGACAGGTGCTTGCTTGTATACTTCCACTTTGAGAGAAATATATCCTTGAGCTTGAATTATTCCTGTGTTCTTATTATTGTTCAAAGATTATTACTGTGTCATTTTGAGTGAAATTGTGAGATCATTCTAACAGAACATTCCGCATCTGTTAGAGTTAAGTAAGAAATACTTGTGAAGTGTTGTTTAGAGATAACAACCCGATCCTACAAGTTCATTATTTATTGGTTTTTTATTGCTTGGTGTTTTCTTTTAGTAAAATCAGATTTCGTTTAGAATGCAAAGGATTACAAATTGTTATTACGACATTAAATTATTCAGCAATCAGATGAGTATAGTATGCATAAAACTAGCTATTGATCATTACTAACCAATAATTTATAAATTAAAGTTTTAAAATATAATTTATTATTATTATTTTTTTTTTATAAAATTACATCCCAGAATTTTGGGACTAAAGGTGTATGCACTTTGATACTACAAGGATAGGCGAGCCTACGTCAGATACGTTTATATATGTAGCATACGGTGTTGTATACTTGTTACTTTCATGTCTTATTTAACGTGATTTTTTTTTGAATAATCAGTAGGTGTGTGTGAAACTAAAGGCTTAAAAAGGCTTTTAGTATATATGATGGGATTGAATCCACTATTAAAATAATTTTCTCTAAGAAGAATATAAAGCAATATGAATTTGACATGTGACATGTTGAAACAAAACATACGAACAAAAATCAAAATCCATTACAATGAACAAAATCTAGTAAAAAAATATCCAGTGCAAAAAATTAAAAATCCAATACAAAAATATAAATTCAGTACACAAAACCAAAATCCAGTACAAAAAAAATGTTATACAAAAAAATAAAAATCTAGTATAAAAAAAAGATGTTATTCCTAAATTATCATTCATTTATTTTTTAACATTTTACGTTTAAAACTTAAATTGGTTTACACTTCTTTGTCAAAATCTCCTCTTATTCGATCATTACTTACAGTATAATTGTTACTTCTTTAACTTTTATATGAAAGGTCTAGAATACATATTTATAGAGTCAAAGTTAGGGGTTTACTTAGTTGTTAGGTTTCTTTTCTGATGAGCATATATACATATGTCATAAAACATCAAATTTAAGAAGACGGTTGAAATCATGTCTTAAATATCTACGTTTCAAAGCGTTAAAACAGATTAGCTAGATGTGTGTGTGGATGTTGTTATTCATTCATAAATGCATTTCTAGGATAACACGCAGGCTCATGATTTTCCTTCAGGTGTTTTGGTTACAAGCATCTCACTGTGTAAGAATGCAAGAATTTTAGGGTTCTACAGTTGAAACCATATATATATAAATTTAATTAACAACCCATCAAACAACTGTTTCTTAATTCCTTCCAAATGTTGGGTTCATCCTCTCACTCTTCACATCATCAAGACCAAAATGATGATTTACAACCACCACCACCTCCTCCGCCACCACCACCACCACACCTCCGGTCACCCACCGTCATATTCCACCGCCAGATCCACCATCAAGAACCGCCGGACTTTCAAACCAACCACACACCATCCTCTATCCACTTAAGACATCTTCTCTTCAACGCCGCCCAAATGATTTCCCGGTCTGATCTCGCCGGAGCCCACCGCCTCATCTCCTTACTCTACGGCAACTCCTCCGCCTACGGCGACTCCTCCCACCGGTTAATCCATTCTTTCGCCAAAGCCCTTTCCCTCCGCCTACATCTCCACCGCCACCCGCCGCCGCTTCCGGTTGTCTTCAACATCCATCCACCACCACCGACGACGACCACCGGTTGTAACAGCTTCTTTATGTCCCAATATGGTGACCCGATTCTTCAATCGTCGTACTTATCCCTAAATCAAATCACGCCATTCATCAGATTCTGTCAGCTCACTGCTAATCAAGCAATCTTGGAAGCCATTGATCAATCTCATCACCATCACCATCCACTAGAACCACTGAACATTCATATCCTCGATTTCAACATCATGCACGGTGTTCAATGGCCGCCATTAATGCAAGCTATTGCAGATCGCCACCCTCCTCCCACCCTTCGCATTACCGCCACAGGAACAAACCTCAACTTCCTCCGGCGAACCGGTGACCGTCTGTCCATATTCGCGCACTCACTTGGCCTCCGGTTCCGTTTCTACCCGCTTTTACTACCAAACACCGACACCGAACCCGACCGTCTAATCGACCAGCTATCCACCGTCATCATCAACCCTAATGAAACCCTAGCTGTTAATTGTGTCCTCTATCTCCACCGGCATTTGAAAAACCGTGATAAACTGTGTTTATTACTCAGAAAGATCAAATCTTTGAACCCTAAAGTGGTAACCCTAGCTGAACAAGAAGCCAACCACAACCACCCGATATTCATCCAAAGATTCTCAGAAGCTATAAGCTACTACACCGCGGTGTTTGAGTCGCTAGAAGCGACTCAACCACCGAACAGCCAAGAGCGGTTCGAGGTGGAGCAAGTGTGGTTCGGGCGGGAGATCGTCGACATAGTGGCGGAAGAGGGTGATCATCGGATCGAACGACACGAACGGTTTCGATCTTGGGAGGTGATGATGAGAAGCTCGGGTTTTCGGAATGTTCCGCTCAGCCCGTATGCACTTTCACAGGCTAAATTGCTGTTAAGACTCCATTATCCTTCTGAAGGCTATAATCTTGAGGTTGTTAATGATTCTTTCTTCTTAGGTTGGCAGAATCAACCTCTTTTCTCTGTTTCTTCTTGGCATTGATTGTTTATGTTGTTAGAATTGATTAGTATACATTAATTAATATAAGTAATAAACATTATATTGTATATATGTATGTATACAGACAAACAAACAGTATATTCTCACTTTTTCAGTAGGATTTCAGAAAAACGATTTCGGAAAAGATTGAAAACAAACTTACCCATGTCTCAGTTGGAATAAAGACGCTGCTTTTAATATATATATATGTATGTATACCTAGCTAGGTATTATAGTCTTCTTATTTAGTTCTAGCTTGGATGAAACTAAAAACCCTAATACCCAAATTAAAGTCCAAATCATATTCCTGATTCTCTCTAGCAGAAGTCTGATCTTGGATCTTGAATCTTCCAATTAAAGATGTTGATGGTAAAAAATGAAACCCTAATCTTGCATGGGGATGAACAAGAGTTAGACATTATTCTTGTTCCAAGATGGCAGAGTTTAGATATCACAATTGCATGCAGTTAATGGGGAGATTCTGTAAACCTCGTCCCCTAAATAAAATTTAGCCAAAATTTCAATTAGCAAGGCAACAAGTGCTTTTTTATGAGTGATTTTATTATTATTTTAATTAAAGAATATTTTTTTTCGGTGATGTTGGAGTATATTCCTTGTTAAATATGTATGCTGTACATCATATCACCCACCATTATATATATATATATATATATATATATATATATATATAGGGAGATGATCAAATGTTAATCTATTTTATTGCGTTAATCAAATAACTACAGTAAATATAAAAGTGTATGTTTTTTTTTCTTTTTTACTTAATGTAAGACCCACTTAATTATTAAAAAAAGAAGAAAAAACCTAAATCTTTAGATTTACTTTAATGTGGGCTCAAAGTAATAAGATGTAGTTATTCGGTTAACACAATAAGGAAGGGTTAACATTTGAACCATCCCCTCTATTTATATATATAAGAGATTTTAGTTCTGCCATATGCAAAACTGGCTAAAGTTTTTCAGAAGTTTAAGATAAATACAAAAGTTGAAGCTTTTTTTGTACATAACTTTTTGTATGCGATAAAAAATTGTTTGCAAATTCTAAAAAACAAAAAAAATATGTTTATTTGTCTTTGTCTGCATAAGTTTATCTATAATTATAGTTAACATATGATATTTTTAATTATTTTTGTATGAGTGGGTTAGGTTAATTAGTTCATGTATTATATACATAATGACATGCTTCTTGTTTTAATTTTTTTTTGAACACCAAATTTTTTCCACCTTTGTCCACTATGAGACTAGAATCTTCAACCTATTTTAGGAAGGACACATTTAACACACCTTGATACCATTGAGACAAATGCCCTTTGGTGCTTCCTGTTTTAATGATATTAATGTTTGATCTATCATAGACTATTACTCATATAATTCTTTTAAATTTATACATAGCACATTATTCCTTAATTAATTAAGATTTTGGTCATTTATGTTTCCAACATAAAGAACTAATTTTAGTAATCAAACTATCCTCCAATTGAAGGAGAGGAAATTATACTATAAGTTTTGTTCAAGTTTTTCATGTTTAATTAATGCCATGTGGTCAGTGTGTTAATTGTTGGTGGAGAAAAGACTTATGCATTAGGGTCATTTAGGAAATTAGGTTAAACCATCCTTTCATATGATTTTTTTTGGTCACATATATGGAAAATTAATCAAATGATCAATTGAGTAAAATGGTTCACTTTTTACATATATGAAATCATGGTGTATCAGATATATAAGGGATAGCTACGTTAATTTATGATTTATTTAGACTATATATTAATTCATATTGTAAGGACATTAAAGTAATTGTATTCGTAATTTTCTTATTTTTGTTAAAATACTATTTTTAAATAATTATGAATAACCTTTTAAGTTAAACCAAATGCTTTTTTTTTGTTAAGTTTTTAATTAGTTTGTTCAAAATCGATGTTTTTAATAAATAAAGAGGGATCGGATAGATGACTATAAAAGAAAAAAAAACGTCAAGACAAATAATCAGCTTCTTAATGTTTTCTAATAATACTTGGATATTTTATGGTATTTGATAT
Source organism: Mikania micrantha (assembly GCA_009363875.1). Lineage (NCBI taxonomy): Eukaryota > Viridiplantae > Streptophyta > Magnoliopsida > Asterales > Asteraceae > Mikania > Mikania micrantha. Next base: position 8,993,381 of record CM018687.1, read on the forward strand.
TTTAAATTGAAATTTATAGCATAAGAATCATTTTTAGTTAAATATTAAAATTAAACAAAAATAATTAAGTTGGCTTGGCGAGTTGGATTGAGCTTTCTACATGTTAAAAAATATTCATACAATTTATATTTTCGTTCTAGAACTTTAGAATTTCTTCTAATGAACTACTTGTGATTCTGTTTAGTATTCATAATCATTTATAAAAAAAAACTTAAATTTATAAACTAAACACATTTTAATATGTTAAATAAAAAAATATTTTCTTTAAATCACATTTATAAATGAACTAGGGGATATAAGTATAGGATTCATTTATTCAGTTTTGTTTTATAAATCAAATTATAAAACTTTTATGTATAAATCAAATTATTAAAGAATAACTGGAAAATAAAAAAAAAACAATCATATTATCAATTTATTTAAAATTTGTTAAACTAGTTATAATATTAATCATTTAAAACATAATTTAAAACAGAAAATTCTTTATAAACCATTAAATTTGGTTCAGTCTTAATTTCCAATGAACCCGACGACTAACAAAAAAATATCTTGTAGCGTACAAAAAGTTTTATGTTGTGCAATATTTTTCATTTGTATAAAAATCGAAAACATTAAAATAGTTTGGTATTTATTTTGTTTATGGCTCATAAAATAACCATGTCCACACTTAAAATCAACAACCTAAACGCTGTGTACACTCTTGTATTTGTTAATGTATGTCCTCTAAAGAAAGCACTAAAAAAGGTAGTTACCACAAGATTGAGCTTTCTACAAATTTCTGCATGTTAATTATTTTTGTGAAAATAACGTTAAAAATGTTATAATGATCATCTTTAAACGACAACTTCGAGTCGTTTTTGGGGCAGTCTCTCTATCCCAACAGGGATAGGGCTAAGGTTTGTGTTCATGCTTCCTCCAAACTCTACTGAAAAGTAAGAATATACTACGTAATATGTGTTAGATCCAAAAATACAAAGGGATCACTAGCGGTAGTATCGTCATAGGTATTACTCTTTTTTAGCATTGGTTGAAAGGTTGAGGCTTTTGAGATAAATAACAATGTTAGTTTATTTTTCACTTGTCTCATTGATTACGCCCATTTGCAGTGCACGCATATAATATACATACGTGTGGTCACTCAAAGTAGGGGTGTGTTTTTTACCCGAACCCGAAGAACCAACCCGAAAAACACATACCCGAACCCGAAAATACCCAACCCGAAAAGGCCTATTACCCGAACCAAAAAACTTAGAATGATTCAATCCTTGGGTACCCATGAGGTTTGTTCGGGTAAACCCGAATAACCCGAACTAGGGTTCTAAGGGGCGGTAAAATTTTTTGATTTTCAAATCCTCTATATGTTTTGACATTATTGAAGAAATATATTTTTTGGTTAAACAAGTTTTAGTTATGTTATGGTTAAACATTTGAAATTTTTAAGGAAATGTATGTTTTGGTTAAACATGTTTTAATTTTATTTGTTTGAAAAATAGAATATTGGTTTTTCAAGTATTACCCGAGAACCGTTTAACCCAACCCGATTAAACCGGAGAACCGAAACCCGAGAACCAATTAAACCGAAGTTAAATGGTTCGGTTCTCGGTTCCAATTTCATATTACAAAAACCCGAATAATCCGACCCGAGCAACCCGAAACCCGAATAACCAACCCGAACGACACCCCTAACTCAAAGAGGAAAAGTAAAATTGCACTACTTTTAATGTTATTTTACTTGTGAAAATAACATTAAAAGCTTTGGGATATTAACTTCAAATGATAATTTTGAGACAATGACTTTTTTAGAGCAGTCTCTATTCTAGCTGTGATAGGGGTAAGATTTGTGTCAATCCTTCTCCTAGAATCTATTGAAAAGTGAGAATATACTGAGTAAATTTATTTGTTTGTTTTGTCTCGATCATTGATTATACTCGTAGCGAATACTCAAATACGTCTCCTCCAAACTCAAACACGCATCTGAAAATCAAACAAACGTTCGACAAAAATCTCAAGTGACCATTTGATGATGAAAAACTCAAATGGTCGTTTAAAGATGGGGAGAGGTTGGAAGGGGCATAACACAAGTCCTAACCTATGAACGACTATTTGGTAACCTCAAACCGTTGTTTAAAACTATTATAAATTAAATTGTTGTTAATATTGGTGTGTATATATATTTTTTGAATGAATAAATTTTGGATTATTGCAGTATAATCGTGTCACCAGCAGTACCAACCGATCATAACCACCATCAAATTAATTACCAGTTCTGGTAGGGAATCTCAATACTTTGAGAAAATCCCCTTGTGGTACTCGAACCTAAGACCATTTGGTTCCTGAGCATTATTTTACCATCAAAATATCGCTAGGCTGTAATGTATTTGGTTGGTGTGTATATATAGGCTTGCCTCTTTGGTTACACTCTTAATTAGCGCATACTCCAATATCTCATCCCAAACTTCAACACGTGTCATGTGAATTCAGTTTACTGGTTGAGGTTTCATTATGTGACTGAGAGGTCATGGGTTCAAGTTCTGTCAAGGGTGATTTGAATAACATTCAGGTGAGGAAATGAATCTTGACCTTAATCTCGGTTTTTAGACCAATGAGGGCGAGGGTTTACCCTCTGAGAGGGTTCTTGCGCATTTGGTGTTGTCGTGTTTTACCTCTACCTAATAGGCCTTGTTAATACAACATACGTGGTATGTAGTATCGTCGCCGTTTAAAAAACCTTCAACACTCATCCCAAAACTCAAATTTACCATTTTAGAGAGGGAGAGAGCAAATATCATCACTTCTCATTGTTAGTGGACGTTTTAACTCTATATAGGGTGTAGAGTGTCAAAGTTTACTTCATACTATTATAAATTCTGTTTATTAAACATCACATACGGTCGACAGCTAATACGCAAGTCTTCATCGTTAGCACAAAATCCTAGAGCAGCAGAAGCCGACAAAAAGCATATTATAGATACACAATACTTACACCCCCTATAAATTTATGTAGTTATTCCTTTTAGCGCCCCATTTGCAGTGCACACATATAATGTATACATGTGTGAGCCTTTAAGGGACAAAGTAAAATTAAAATTACACTAATTTTAACGTTATTTTACTTATTTTGTGAAAATAATGTTAAAAGTGTTGACATGATTAATTTCAACGATAACTTTGAGCCGGTGACTTTTTCGGAACAGCAACTCTATCCCAACTGGGATAGGGGTAATGTTTGTGTCCATCCTTTTCCTCAGAATCTACTGAAACGTGGGAATATACTGGGTAAGTTTGTTTGTATTCTTTTTACCATACATTACAACATAAATTCATTTATTGTAAAACCATGCAATTGTTTACAAAATTACGTGTAATGGTTATTTGTGAGGATGCTTAATAATGTGTTAAATGTGATGAAAGTAAAGTGTTGGTAGTAGACAAAAAGGTGGATGGTAATGTATATTAATTTATTAATTTGAAAATTTAAAAATAAAAAGGAAAAAAAAAGATTAATTAGTTGTTTTGTGATGAAACAAGTAACAATGGTAAATTGTTTTCTTCGTTTGATATATAGTTACACAGCTGGTTCAATTTGTTAAGCAATCCTAATAGTTATATAGGGCTTATAATCCCTAAAAATATAAAGTCTTCAATTGTTTTAATATATTTTGTATATAATTTTGTTTCTTTGGTCCGTGGTCTTTTTTATAGTTTGTGGGTTCTATAAGAAATAATAATACAAGTAATGCATAAATAAAATTTCTTTTTATTTTCTAATATTCACATGTTTGAGGAATGTGATTTGATTATAAATCTATGAAAAAACTTGTAAACTTGATTTAATTGGAAATTTAAAACTACACACTTTATAAATTCATGAAGAAACTTTTGGTTTATTATTGGCGTTTCAAACTATGATAAGAAAGAAATGTTTTTAACTTAATAATTAGTAAAAGGCTTTGCATTTTTATTTTGTTTATGACCCTACCTTACATAGTAAAGCCTGTATAAAAAAATAATAAAAGAGATTGACAAAAGTTTGAATCAAAACTCAACTTACATGATAACTTCATGATCAAGCCTCATAAACATAGCTAACATAGCTTATATTCCAAGCATTAAATGTAAATTACATGAATGGGTAATGAAATATATATAAACGTTGCATCGTTTGTAAAGAAAAGGTATGTTGCAAGCATTGGTACCAAAACTCGAGTAAGTTGACTTCAATTCCTTTATTTTATTTTGTTTTTTTTTTCTTTTCCACTGAAATTTGCAAGATTTTTACTTCATCCTTTAAGTCTTTGCTGTTGATCCACAAATTTCTTCTTTCTTTAAACAACCAAAACCATCACCCCTTTTCACATATGCATTATCATCACCCTTCAACTCCCTCAGTACTTCACACTGCAGGCTTCTTTCCCATGACCCCCTTCATGCTCACGCATGGTAACGCCGGGTTGTAGTGGGGCTCGGGATTCAGGGGCTTCATCGAGGCCTCTCACACCTCAGTCATCCAGTTACATATAGCCTTATTGCAGTGGTACTCTATACATTATTGTAAAGGTATATATATATATTCCTATTAATAATTCCAAAATGCTAAATCACTTTTTTCTAACCGTGGAAACTCACTTGCGTAGTACACTCTCGGGTCTCTTCAATACCCGACTAACCGAGAGAAACATGTAAAGCGCAGTCGTAAGCAACCGGGTCAGTGGTTTACAAAGAAAATTGCGTTAATTAAGGATTAAACTTAATACCTATAGGTTGTATATCGTGTGCTCTAATCACTACGTCACTTTTTTATGATAGTGTGTAGAAGTATAATATCATATCTATCCAAAATATTTGTAACTCTATCTATTTGTCTATTTAATAACACTATCTGTCTAATCAATTGTTTCCATCAAAGTACAGAGACTTCTCTATGATTCGAACATCGCAAATATGAGTTTTAGTGTTAGAAGTGACACTACCACATTATGAAATTCTAAAACATATATAATATTTAATTATACATGTACGTAGATGCATATAAATATACAAAATTAAGGTGATTAAAGTACAAAGTGTGTTTTACCTAGGTACCGTAGGATGCTTACAAATAACAACATTCTTATTTATTTATATATATGTATAGTACACAAAATCTTTCATTAAATTTGTCTCTTTTATTAAAAACATATATATATTTATATATTGATATTATACTAATATTAAAGATAATAAAAGTCTAGATTTTATGGTATATATATATTTTTAATATTTCATTTATAAAATTAATTTAGATGCATAACAAAAATTGGGAAAAAAAATATATTTAACATAAATTCTCTCTTTCTATTCATATATCTCAGCAGAAAAATTTCAGTTATGTCTTAACCAAAAATATATAGCTATATCAAAGACTCAAAATTAATACTTACTATGGCTAAAACTTAGAATGAATAACATATTTATATTTGATCCCCTATACATATACATTTATGTACATACAGATACACATAAAGGATCAAATTAGAGGTGGGCAAAAAACCCGGAACCGAATCAGTTGTTGACCAGATGCTGAACCATCTGGAACCGGAACCAGTTAAAAAAAAACCGGTTTGCCCACCTCTAGTTCAAATGCTATAATACACACACACTACTACAAAAAAACAGGTTTTCCTTAATGCAACGTTTTTAAATGTAACTATGTAACTCTTTAAAAAAAGTTGCATTATGCAAGAAAAAATATTGCATTAGGCTTATGGAACTTCGGCTAATGCAACGTATTTGCAACCTTTTGTGACAAAAAAGGTTGCATTAATTAGTCTTATTTTGTAATAAAGGTTGCATTAGTCTTATTTTGTAATAATGATATAAATTGCTACTTCTTTGTTTAGGCTTCATTATGAATCCCATGCAATTTTTTAGACAGTCCTCTATTATAAATACACCCAAAAGTTATTCGAACGTCAAGATGACGTGTGGTATAATACGACCCTAAATAACAGAACTATAATGTTATACGACCTATATAAAATTTAGATAAACGACAAAAGTTGTAACATGTTACATCAATCTTACTACTCTAATAAACAAAAATCATTTTTGCCATTTGTCATGTTTTTAGCTAACTAATGTCACATGTCATCTTATTGTTATTTCATTTAATTATATTTCTTAGTAAATACTTATATCATCTCTCCTATTAACTAATCATAATATTAATCATATTATTTAACTTTTTCATATTAATAATTAAAAATAGTTTTAAATAAATTAAAATTTGATTTTTGTTAAAAAAATATGTACTTTTTTCAAAAAAAAATAATTTTCTTATAAATTAGAAATATTTAAAATCGTTATTTTTAGGAAATTAACAGTTTTCTAAAAAAACAAGTTTTCTTAAAAGATGATTTTTTTATAAATGAAATTAACATTAAAACTAAGTTTTAAACAATATGATTTTATAAATAAATGACATTATATTAAAAAAAATATTTAAAAATGAGTTTTTAAAAAAAAACCATAAGTTTTAAAAAAATGATAGGAAAAACTATACTTTTGACATAAAAAATATATGAGTTCTTAACGTTATAGTTTAAAAATATTAGTTGTTATAAATTAAGAAGATCAAATAATAATTATTTAGTTATTAGAGTTTTTAATTGTTAGTCTATTACATAAAATATTTGTCTATACTTACTTTAATATTTCTATACCAAAATATTGTTTTATAATTCTTAAGTTTTTATTAATAACTACCTAATATTTTATGATTAATCCGTGTAATACACGGGTAAATAAACTAGTTGTTAATATATGCGGGTCGTATTAATTCCTTGGTGGAATCTTGATAACCCTAATATATAGGTGTATGCATGTATAACCTACAACTACAATTGAACGATCAATGTTATTTTAAAAAATGTGAGATCGAGCTAGTAATTAATGGTGTATAAAAAAATAAAATAATAAGTAAGAGTTCGTGTGGGTGGGCATAAAGTATAATTAATGTCATCGGCAAATGGAAAGAAAACTTGAAAACCCTAAAAGTAAGCATATTTTGTCTGGTAAACTACAAGACTATGAAAATAAGGACTCTTTGCTCCCCATTTGAACTCTACTTAGCAAGCGGGTATCACCCTCGTGTCTTGTGTTGCTTATTCTTCCCCAATTTATTTTTCTTGTTTTTTTTTTTTAATTTTTAAAATAATATTAAATTAATTAAAATATATATTCATGTTGTTGTTTGATTCTTTCATGAAAACCCTAATTTCAGTGAAAAGAAACATGCATATATATATATATATATATATTGTTTCTCTCTCAACTGTGGTTGGGTCTGAGTATAGAGAGAGAGATGTGTTATTGTATGTATGATTGAGTGTGGGCAGATATATTTGGTGATAAGTGCTGACAAGTGACACGATGGTTACTAGCAAATGTTAGATCCTGCACGCAAAGGCATACAGTCATGCACGTCACCCCACTCCACTACCAATTATCATACCCATCTACACTCACACACACAATCTCCTCACACACAAACACATAACATAACATATCATCATATTATATATATATATATATATATATATATATATATATATATATATATATATATATATATATATGATTGTGAACAAAGCAATAACCGAATAACTTTGCCAAGATGAAGCCAAATCTTGGATTTTTTAAACATCATTGTAACACATTTAAAACAGTATGTTCTTTTTTGAGTTTGCGAAAATTCATCACCATTTAAGAGTTTACATCGTTGTAATTTTTGGGCTTAAAACAGTTACAGTGATGTAAATAAAAAACTTACAACGATGATATCTCTTAAACGGTGATGAATTTACACAAACTCATAAAAGAACATAGTGTTTTAAATGTGTTACAATGATGTTTAAAAAAAAAAATCCAAGATTTGGCTTCATCTTGACGGGTTATTTCGGGTTATTGCTTTAAGAGTGAGTTATTATTTGGACACTTCCCTATATATGTGTGTGTGTAATATAACATACTGGCCAGGTTGATGCTAGCTAGTACATATACATATGTGAATTTTCATCTTTTATCTTTTGTGTACATATATATTACCTTTTATATGTGTGTGTATATATAGCTTTCATGCGTACATGTGGATTATTTTTTAAATTATGTAAAAGCGTTTGGATTATGTTAAAGTTTTTTTTTTTTTTTTTTAATTTTAAACCGATAAATGAATAAACTTTAATATAAAATTATAAATCATATATTTTTGAGATTAATTAAAAATGAGTATGTAAAACAATTGTGGAATAAGAATAGAGAAAGTCTTGAAGATAATGAAGAACACACACAAGAATCTGAGATTCAATGTAAACTGAAGAACAAATAAATGATGTGTAATAATAATAGTTCAACATTCAATAAAATTATATTATCTACCTCTCACATGCTCAAACCCAATGGATAAAGAATTCATAAAGTTCATGTGAAAGAACTCGATCTCAAGACTTCATTGAAGGACACACTCACCACTCTCTTGTCTGCAGGTGTCTTGCTTACAAAACAGAGAATATTCTCTATTATTAGTGATACATGACTAAACCCTAAAAACAATAAATACAACAAAATGATAGTAAATATTAAATATTAAATTAAGTTCTATCATTTGTTGTAATCTCTGGGTCTTCTAGTCGTCAAGTGTCTTCATAATCTTGAATCTTTAGTGGCTAGTGCGGTAACTTGTTGCTCCCTAATCAACCAATACATAATACTTATTGTTTACATTCTATCTATCCAAATTAGCCATTGGTCTTGATTTTTCTAGACCTAAGAGAGTAATTTTATTCCAAAAATAAATTTTAAGATTTACTCTTTACTATGATATGTTCTCTTTGTTTGAGGTATACATCTAACATGTGATATCCTAGATGTGCAAGAAAGATGACTCTTGGGGAGTTTTAGTGACGGTATTATCCATTCTAATTCAAAAAAAAAATTGAAAAGCATTGTTGTTCTAAGTGGATTTCCCTAAATTAAAGTCAATAGCTTGGGATTGTGGCCAGCTCTAAAACAGATTCCTGCTAAAGAGGGATTAATTAGTAAGGCACTTTCACTACATGCAACAGTGGCTAAGAGAACAAAAGTCAAAAACACAAAGTTTTAGCGACACATGCTGTCGCTATAGCTCTTTAATAGCTATAGTGACGATTTGTGATAGCTACTTGTATCGTCGCTACTGTTTCGTTTCTTTAGCTTCACTATGTCGTTGCTATACAGGTTGTCTGTATAGATTTACTTTTTACGACGGCATGTCGTCGCTATATGTATAAAGAAAAAAACTTTTTATAAAATTGAAATTCATTTTCAGAAAATAAAAATAAAATAATAATTAATAAATTTATATCTATAGCAATGACATTTCGTTGTCAAAAGAAAATTAAAAACTATTAGCTTTGAATATCTAGATATAAGATGTCATCGTCATAACTTAATTAAAAAAATAATTAAATAATTTAGAAAATATCTATAGCAATGACAAGCGGTTGTTATGGGTTAAGTTCATAAATTTTCGTGGTCACTTTTAGAGACAACTTATTGTTGCTATATGGTACATCTGCAGATTTTCAGAATCTGCTTTATTTTTTTCTTATTTTTCCTATTTTTTTCACTTATTTTTACTTTTTTTTCATTTATTTGTTGTTGGACTTTTTAGTGAACTTGTTGCCTCATTTGTTCCCAGTTTTGTTGTCATTTTGTAAATGAGTGGGATATGAACTTAATATTTCAGCAAGCACACTTTTCTCAACTCGACCAATACCATGTATGTGTCCATGCCTTTCACCTAAAGCCTCTTTCATGACATCAAACTCATCAATACATTCTAAACTAGGGTTTTCCATCATTCTAGCCTCATTTTAAATCTCTTCCTACATTAAACAATACAATAGTAACAAGTAAATATTTTAACTATATCATATCAAACTGATTCATTTAAACTAAACATTGATATTTTAATCTTATTAAACCAAGCTAGATTGGGTTATTTTGACACATTTACACTAAAACTTTGATATTTTAACCTTATTAAAGCTAGCTTTGGTCAAATTGACCCATTTAAACTAAACTTTTAATTTAAACCATATTAAAGTTTGCTTTGGTTATTTTGACCCATTTAAACTAACTTTGATATTCTAACCTTATAAATGCTAGCTTTGGTTATTTTAACCCATTTAAACTAAACTTTGATATAATAACCATATTAAAGCAAGATTGAGTTATTTTAACCCGTATAAATTAAAATTTGATATTGTAACCTTTAAAAAAAAAGAATGGGCTACTTCGACCCATTTAAACTAAACTTTGATGCTTTAGCCTTATTAAATCATGATTGGGTTATTTTGACCCATTTAAAATAAATTTTGATATTTTAACCTTATTAAATAAAAAATAGGTTATTTTGACCCATTTAAACTAAACTTTGATATTTTAACCTTACTAAATAAAAGTTAGGTTAATTTGATCTATTTAAACAAAAATTTGACATTTTAACCTTATTAAATCAGCTTCGGTTATTTTGACCCATTCAAACTAAACTTTTACATTTTAACCTTATTAAAGCTACCTTCGATTATTTTGATGATCAATTTAAACTAAAACTTTGATATTTTAAACTTATCAAATCAAAATAGGGTTAAAATATCAAATTAAGCATAAACAATATATCCTAAAATGCCTAAATGCACATAAAGACAACCAGAAATGCCTAAAATGCAATAACTATATAATTGTATATTAAAGAGACTTAACCTACATATAATAAAAACAATCTATAATACAAATTAATTTTTTTACTAGCTCAGTCTTGCTTTGCCAAATTGTTTGCCTAACCTAAGCTTGCTTTATAATGCAACTTTTATCAACCTTGAACAATGCTTGAGGTTTCATGCTTCTTCGTCTGTAAATAATAAAAAATTTAGTTTCATTCTAACATTTTTGTTAATACATAACATTCTTAACTCATTCCATCGCTTTGCTAATATGATTATCTCCCATGTTAACTTGGATACAATTTTTTTGGCCTATTTGCCTTATTTTTTTCAGAGCGTTTCATATAAACATCAGATTTAAACAACCAGTCAATGAGCTTAACCCGAACTCCTTGGTCAACAAACTCTGGGGGGGGGGATTTTTGGCCCTTTCATTGTTTTCATTACCTCCATTTGATAGATAATGCCTTTTAGCCTTTAGTTCTACTTCTTCTTCATCTAAATGGTATGTGTCACATCTCAACTGATGGCCGAATACGTCGAAGTACGAGCTCGACTGTTCATTAGCTAATGGTACTATTAATATGTTTGAATAATTAAAGCGTTCATTATTAACAATAAACCAAACGTTCATTAAATACAATACATCATTACAAACAACTAAAGAAATACAATGAATAATCTACCATTACAGCTGAAAATCTAACATTGTTTAAAATTAAACTAAATCCACTAAGCTTGTCATATGTCTTCACCATATTTTTCACCTTATCCTGTTATATATGTAAAATAATATTGGGTCAACTATATGAATAGTTGGTTAGTTACCCATGCATTTATATAGATATATATGAATTAAAAACTTTTAGTCCAAATGGATATGACCTAAAGCAAGTACACTACAAATTAAACATGTATTTTTCGGCCCTTTCACCTTTACTAACTTAATTACATAAGTCGTTAATGAAATATTTACTAGTTACAACAATTGAATATCGACTATTCCACCTTTGCATTATACAATAACCTAAGTTATTTTGCAAATGCTACTATTACATTGATTATCAGTTTTTTCACCTTTACAATATGTGTATATATATATGTATATATATATATAATAACAACCTAAGTTATATTGCAAGTGCTACTAGTTACTAGATATACATGGCACAACAAGATAATATAAAATATAAACAAGTAGGCATACCATAGCACATAAGTCAAACAAATTAGACTAATAGTTTGCATCTAATTTGATTTTTGACTCTAGAATTGTAACAACCCATTTTGGGGAAATATTATAAATAAACATAATTGGTGTATGAATTGTGTTTATTTTAATATAAGGGTGTTTTATAAGATTTAATTATCTTAAATATTATTTGGTGGGTGTTCTAATAATAATTGTTAGCTACAATTATATGGTGAGTGTTTACTAACTTAACTTAGTTAGTTATAACTAGTTTGATTTAACTAGTAATTGAGGGGCTAGAATTGACAATAGGTGAAACTTGAATTACAAGAGGGGTTTAATGTTGACTTGGTCAACATTTCACATTCATGTGTGTGTGTTTTGGCTGGAAACGTGAACCAAGGGAAGGGAGGAGGAGAAAACTCAAGAAACTTCAAAGTTTGATCAAATTGGTGCTTGGGTTTTGGTCTAAACTCTAATGCAACCATAAATTGGAGTTCTTCTTGCATCAAGCTACATCTAGGTATGAAATTTTGGGGGTTTTGATGGGATTTTCGTGGGTCACCATGGGGGGTGTGAGTTTGATGGGTAAAACTCTCAAATTTGGTGTTTTGAGAGTGTTAAATGTTGTTAATGATGTTGATAATCATGTAGGAACAACTTTTAATTGTTTTCTTTCATGATTTACATGTTATGAAAATGAGGGAAATGGGGTTTTCATGGAGTTGATGACTATGGTGTGTAAAGTTAGTGTTTAAAGGTGGGGATTTGATGATTATAACTATATTGTTGTAGTTTGTGGTGAAAATGTTGAGATTGATCATTTTTAAACAAAATAATGGGTGTTACATGGATGTGTTAATGATGAATGATCATTAGGAGAAGAAATTGTGCATACATGGTGTTTGATGAAATGCCAAGTAGGGTAATTAACTTAAAAATTAGTTTAAAACCTATGGTGATATGAAATAGGTGGGTGTATGAACTTAACAAAGGTGAATTGTTATGGTTAAGGGTCAATTGGAAGTAATTAAGTTAAAATGGTGACATTGGGGTGAATTGGTGTATTTTGACTAATTATGGTCAAACTTTATATTAAACCTATTAGTTGTGATAATAGGAATTGATAGTGAAGGTGTAAGTGGCACCAAACGACCCGGGAAGGAAGTTGTTATAGAGGATAGCGCGTTGGAACAAGGTAAGTCACCTAAATCTTCTATTTATTATGTGTAATGGTGTTATGCATAAATGAATATGTTGTAGAAGATTGACTTTATGATGAATTGATGATATTGGTGTTTGTTGATATACAATAATAAGCAATAGGTGATATATGTTGCTTGATTGTTGTTGGTATGGTGCTTTAATGCTAGTCCATGATTGACTTAGTGTTTATTTGTGTGTGTGGTGATTGAATGAAAATAGTTCACAAGGTGTGTGAACTTATAGTTGAAATTGACTTAATTTGGTGTTTTGAATCACAAGTGGTGTGATCATGACATTGGATTATTCACATGGTGTGTGAATGTCCTTTGTTGGGTGTAATCAAGTTAGTAAAACACAAGTGGTGTGGTTTACTTAACTTGAGAAATCTTGTGGAATAAGATTTCAAAGGAGTTTTGGGTGCAAACGACCCGTTAGTAAATCGTTTGATATTATGACCATGATGGTTATAATTTGGTGAATTAAGGTGTTTATTATGATTATATGGTGTTATATAATGTTTATGGGGGTATTGGAATGGTCGTATTTGAGTGGAATAGGTCGAGATGGCGAAAAACAGAAAAATTGGTCGTTCAGGTGGTGCTGGAGTATCATACGCCGGGGGATACGCCTATGGATACGCCCACCACACAAATTTTCTGTGATACGCCTCAAATACGCCCAAACCATACGCCCAGTGTAGAATTTGACCAAAATTGACTTTTTGGGTCATGTAAGCTCGTGGGGGCGGGCATGGTGATCTTACTTAGTTCTAATGAACTAATGGTGACTTAATTAACATGTTTTCAGGTGATCGGAAGGGTTAACAACGGTCGTGATCGGATTGCCTTGCAAGGATTCGGATTAAACACGTTTTGGGTTATTTCTTTGTTGGTGTTAAACAAAGGTTTTTGGTGATAACTCAAATGTAATTTTTGTTATTGAATGTTTAATTAACATCAATTATTTTGTAAAGTCGTATGTAAATGGGATGTTATGGTGTTAATTACAATTGTCGGTTTGAAAAATCTGGGACCTAAACTTTGATGTCGTTTTAAAACACGTGTCATGTGTTGGTGGGTTTTGGGGCTTACAAGAATAAATGTTTTTGTATAAATTTATTTAACATCCCTAAATACAAAGGTAAAACAGGAGTATGAGTGAAACTCAATTGGTGTCTTAGCTTAGTCCAAGTGGTAATGGACAGTGAATGAAATCAAAGATAGTGTTTCACCTAAATTTTAAAGGCATAATAAACTTAATACTATTTAGAGTTCAAGTTTTGACTGTCTTAGAACTATGGCATACTATGGAAGTACTAAAATAATATATGTCTAAGTTTGAATGGTATAAATTTGGAATAAATATTCCTATTTTGATTTGAATAAAACCTAGCATTTGAATGCCCATTTATCATCGATTAGTTTTTGATTAACATATTTTATTGTTTAATGATAAAAGTTTAAGAATTTTTTTTAAAGGAATTCATTATTTCAAATAATTTATGTACTTTTATTTAAGTAATTGATTTAGATATTTGTTATAGAAAACGAATATTTGTTTATTTAACAATCCTTTACAATTATTCTAAGTAAACTTTAATAGATTTTTATTTTAAGAAATGATTTATTATAATAAAGATCATAATTATTATTTTTTAAATAAAATTTAAAATGATTATGCGTTTTGTTTATAAAAAAAACTTTGTTTTAGAATAAAATTTATGAATGATAGACGATTTACATAAAAATTTATAATAGTTAAATATAAAGACTTGATATAAATATTTAAATAAGGTTCACAGTATTTAAATATTTAAATAAAACTATGATAAAAATATATAAATAAAAATGTGATAATAAGATTTAGAGTATTTATATTAGATTATGAATAATCAATATGGTAGAAATATCTAAATATGATAAAAATATTTAAATAATGTACTAAAATTTTTAAATATTTAAATAGGAATATGATTAAATAAAAATTATGATAACAGTATTTTAATATTTAAATAAGTTTTATAATACTTAAATTTTTAAATAAGGAATATGTTTTTAAATTTCAATATGATTTTTAAATCATTATTTTATGAATAAAGTATTTAAATAAATAGAATTTTTTTGGAAAATAATAAATCTTTAATAGGTTAGGATTTTACAAAATAAAATTTTCTTTTAAATGGTTTAAAATCATTTAATATGTTTTTTTTATGAAATAAACATTTTTAATAAGAAAATAAATTAAATAATTTTCTAAAAATAATAACTTTTAGCATACTAATTTTTTTAAAGAATTTGGAATTATTTTTATGAATTTTAATAGTTTAAAATGGATGGAAAAGGAAAAAAAACCCAAAAACCGGTTAGGGGCACCACTCCCGCGTTATGAGCCCGGGTCCCCCGAGACCTATACTCATCTTATCGGTGAGTTGACTGGGGGATTCGCTAAACAACTTTGTTTCACCTAATCTTATACACAAACTCAAATCAGCCCTAAAAACCCAAGAACCCTATTATGAATGGTTTCAAATTCGATCGAGGAACGGATTGTGGGAGCCCCTCATGTTAGGGCTTTTGATCCTTGGTTAAACACAATTGGAATGGTATAATAATTACCTGTTTAGAAGTCTAATTAAGAGGTTTCAATTGCAGAACAAGGTGCGGCTGGTCTCGGGTTCGATTTGAACTATGAATGGTTTGTTTGTGTGTTATTATTGCTCGGATTGATTCGTTATGTATCAAGGAACGTTATAGTTTCTTTACAACTTGTTGGTTTTTAATAGAGTGAATACATACACACAGATATATATATATATATATATATCTTTATATATGTATGTATGTGTGCGTGTGTTTATGAATACGAATGTTCACAGAATGCCAATAACTTTGTTTGAACAATATTGTTCAAATTTAGGGCATAAAAACCCCCGGGATTACAGTATGCATCTTCATTTAACTCACCACTATTAATTAACCTTTCATCATCCTAAATCAAGGCTATAGGAATTGGGTCACCAACTTCTCCATGACTTGTGCTCATAGGCAAGTAATATATTTCTACAACCAAGTTACAATGATCTGATTGAGTCTCCTGTAAGACACATGTCTCATCATCATTGAATCGTTCACTTGACTCGCTAACTTCACAAAGTGAGTCGACAATAAAATTATAGTCAACTGATTGAGTGTCATGCAATATATCTATCTCTTTAGCAACACTCATACTTGGATGATCCCAAAGTTTTCTAAGATGCACGTCTTTCACAAATCTCCAAAGGATGTTGGAGATAAAACACTTATTTAGCTTGTGTAATAAAAATATATTGTTTGGTGTCATACCATGCAATACCAACTTACCATTCACGACTGAAGTCAATATGTATGATTTTTTTTTCTTAATTAATCTCTAATATGATATGTCGAGCCATTTAAAACAAAATAATACAACCGATTGATTATCTATATAACTCAACTCTATGATACCCTCTAATTGATCATAATATGAAGTACCATCTTCTCCAATTGTGTGACACCTCATATTTTCCAGGTCAGCATTTTCATTATTTTAATAATAATTTGTATTATTACTACATACGTGGCACTAGAATTAGTGGTATTTAGTGTGACACGTGGCACAACATTCCAAACACACACAGTAAGACGATAGTTCGAGGAGTTATCAGAAAACATACGCACGTGTCTTGAATAACGAACATTGGTGAACTAAATGAACAACAACCTAATTTCACAACACTTCGGCTTTATGGAACCTAAAACAAGTGAAACAATGCTTACAAGTCTCAAAACAATGATCGTAGACGAGAAATATGCGAAAAACGAGCCAAAACATGAAAATGGGCCAAATTGGGCCTGACCGGGGGACCAGGCGGTACGCCTAGGCCCAACATCCCACCCCTGGCTGTACGCGCGAGGTAGGAATGGCGCCTCAGAGTCTGCCTTTCCGCGCGCTACGCCCGGCCATAGTGACGCCCGCCAGGCGATGCGCCTGCCAGCCCAGAATCGTATAATATCTTCTTGGGCACCCCAAAACCATCATTAACCTACCATAATCATTTTGTTCGAACTCAGACGCTATCCACACGGTTTATCCTCCCCAAAACCTCTTCTAACATCCTAAATCCACCCTTGGAAGCCATTGGAGCACCACCATTGAAGTTTTGAAGCTTAGAGCCATTGGAGATTTGAAGAAGAAGGATAGTTGGAGCTTGGAGATCATCACCATCATCTTTGTTTCTGCAATCCAGGACCTTTAGGAGCTGCTACATCACCCTCTAAGTCCTTTGGAGCTTTGTGAGGTAACTTATGAGCTTCTATGCACACTACTCACCTCAAAACACACCTTCAAGTCTTGAAAACCCACATGCAAGCCAAGATGCTTGCATGCACGCACTAGATCTTCATATGCACAAATTCTTAACTATTTAGATCTGTGATTTATGAATGATATGAGTTATTTGATGATTTGGGATGATCCATAATGATGTTGTCATGATAAGTGGTCACATTGTTCTTAAAGATGACTTTTTGCCACATGCATGTAAGATCTACAAGGATCTAAATGATTTTGGTTATGAATACATGATTGTAAATGTTATTTAAGATGATTTACATGATTTAGAATAGTTGATATTGTCAAAAATGGGTTATTTGAGATTGTTACCATTTTTAGTAACTTTGTTACTACAAAATAATGATAAGATGATGAAATGGTCATGTGCATGTGTTTATAATGTTAACTTGTGATTAAAATAATGAAAGTTGGAGTTTTGATTAGTTAAAATTGGTGTGAAATGTGATTTGCATCATTATTACTATAAATAGTAACTTTTGAGATGCAAATGGTTAAAGGATGATGAACATGATATTATTTGTATAATTAACATGATTAATTGGATTGATATGTTAATAATAGGTGTTATTGATGCAATAGAAGCTTTAAAATAAAGGCCTTGACATAAGTTACTATAAATAGTAACTTTATTCTAAGGAATAGGTGAACAACGATATGTTAGTCATATCAAGCACGTATAAACGATTATTTGAAACTAGGATATTGATATTTGATGAGCATGATTATTAGTTTTGGTGAAATATGCTTATTATTACAACTTGTTATAAATAGAAACGTGATTAATTGACTAAGTGTGACTATGTGGTATGTGATAACATGATCATATAGATTAATTATGCATGTTAGAATAAATGGAAAGTGATTTCTTGTATGACTTGCTATAATTAGAAACTTTCCTAAAATGGAAACTTACTATAAATAGTAAGTTATCCCATGAATGCAATCTATGTGCTCACACACATCACACGACACTAATCGCACGCTAAACGATCACTTGAACTAAACTCGTCACCAACGGGTCGTTAGGTCAAACACGGTCAATGCGACCCACATAACAACTAGGAGTTGTTTGGACATGAACACGGTCCTGAGAGACCAACACAAATGTGAACACGAACTCATAACACCTATGTGATATAGGTAACAGCTAAGGGCGAACATACAAACCGTTCACGAGAACGACAACACTGCTAAACTCAGGTGAGTTTACAGCCCCATTTTTATGTACTTAACTGTTTTGTTAAACTCTTGGGGTGAGAATACTATGCAACTGTTTTAGATATATGATTGG
Organism: Mikania micrantha; assembly: GCA_009363875.1. Taxonomy (NCBI): domain Eukaryota; kingdom Viridiplantae; phylum Streptophyta; class Magnoliopsida; order Asterales; family Asteraceae; genus Mikania; species Mikania micrantha. Next base: position 9,012,186 of record CM018687.1, read on the forward strand.
TATGTTGTAACTACTTTTGAGTGTAACTGTATCGCAACAAAGTCCTCACATATCCTTACCGTTAATTGTGTAACAAACGAGTCGTTATTATGTAGTACTACTGGTCTGACAACCCCACTCGACAACAACTTTATGACTGGAAGGTCAAGACGAGTGTAATATCGAGCTACTGCTGGGTTCCGCGATAACCCGGGGAGGCAAAACAATGGTCTAGTTTCGGTAATATGAACTGACACACTCGGGATCGTAGATCCAACAACACTTAACATACCCAATATATGTTTGTTTACTGCTTTTAACTATTTAAACATGTGAACTCACCAACTTTATGCTGACACGTTTTCGCATTGTATTCTCAGGTAACTCATCAGCACAAGCTAGGACGCACATGGTGACGCATAAGAGATTCTGCATGCATTTAGACTCTAGTCCTATGCTTTCGTTTTGCTTGTTGGGTTTTGAAACAATATTAAACATGTAGTGTCTAATACATTACTTTCCACTGCAACATATTTATATTTCCGCTGCTTTATTATTAAGCTTTTCCGTTGCTTGACTTATGAAACTAGTCTTATTTATAAAACTGTGTGGTTGTGTAACTCATATAGAGTCGTTCTATATGACCAAGAGCTAAGATCCTGGCCATGTCACACCCGCGCGGTCTGACACCGCACGTGAGAATTTGGGGTGTGACAAATTGTAACCACACTACTATTCTGAGTAGTGCGTTAAACGTCACGGTTGTTTATTACAAATCTAACACCATTAACTATGCATGCACTATAATAATATGCATCCAAAGAACCATGTGCCAATGCCTTTAAATCGTTGTTACACTCTCATGACATATATGATGATGAAGATGTATTTGCTTTATATTTAAACCATGAAGCAAATTTTGTTTTCGTATCACCGTTAGGAGATTGTCATAGAAATTCGCTGGATGAGTAACAAAAAGTTCAAATTAGTTTTTGATAATAGAAAAAATGAATAGTAAAAATCTTACAATTTGTAGCCTTATAAATTTCATGACGGTTATTCAGTATAAACCATTCTAATGATTTCAAATTTCATAAAAATTTGTGCTCAAATTTCAAATAAACAAAATACATATACATATACATATACATATACATATACATATACATATATTAATGCATATAAAAATAAATACACACACATATATAACACAAATCGTCAATAGAACTCAATTAATAAATTTAATTTAAATATTAAATATTAAAACACTAAAAATTTCAATAAGACTCTTATGAGATTCAATTTCATATATAAACATACGTACATCAATATGTATATAAAAAGATCTGCTTAATAGTAATGTTAATAACATTAATTGTTTTAGATATATATTAACTAGATTTTATTAGAACAAAACATTTTAAGGGTTTCATATAAAATATATATAAAGTTTTATAAATGTATTAAGTAAAAAAATACCTAATAAGAAGGAAAAACTTCTCTTTTGCTCACTCTGGTTTGACAGTTTTAACCCTTTTGCTCCAAACTTTTCAAAATGACCATTATGCTCCCTTGGTTTGACAGTTTAACCATTTTGCTCCATGTGGTTTAATAGTTATAACCTTTTGCTCCCTATGGTTTCAAAAAAATGGAGTATAATGAAGACATATTGGAAAAGTTTGGAGCAAAATGGTAAAACTGTCAAAACACATGGAACATAATGACCATTTTTAAAAGTTTGGAGCAAAAGGGTTAAAACTGTCAAACCACAAGTAACAAAAGAGAAGTTTTTCCTAATAAAAATTTATATGAACTTTTATATGAACAATAGACTTTAGAAAATCTTTTATAAAAAAAATTGAGGGACTAAATAGGTCAAAAAAAAGTGGTAATAGGAGGCTGGAAGTCTATGGACCGAATCTGCCATATGCTCAAACTTCATTTCTTTTTCTTCCTTTTTTACCTGATCCTAACCTGGATCTAGTAACGAGACCCGTCTTTGGCTCGAGCTAGTTTTTATACGCGTTCCAACTAAATTGGATATGTTATTCAACAGTTTTGGATCGAGGGAATCATTCCAAATCACAAATCTAGGACATGAGTGAGTTGTAATGATATAAATTATTCCTAAAATATCGAGGTCAAACCGGAAACTTGAAATCGGCCGTAATTTGCTTAAAAATGCAAATTGGTCAAACAATTATTTCATATACCATATTTGAACTGCTCTGTGCACACTAAACACACCCACCTACTCTCAAACCGAGAATTGAAGACTCAACTGATGCGACTTACGACTCATGGCTCCCTATCAGACTTATCAAAACACAACGATTGTAAGTGTTTTATATATCAAATCAAACGTTTTACAGACTCAAACAAAATACCTATGTTAATTTTTACAAATGGGTGGTGAATCGAACAAATTCGATCAAATTAAATCAAGGGTTCTTAGGTTTAAATGAGTTTGGGGGAAAAGCCAAGCGAATTTATACTAAACATTCCTGGTCCGGCTTTGCATCAGATTATAAGACATAGGGTGACATGTGATCTTTTGACTCATAAGCAAGCTCCTTTGGCAAAGCTATGCAATCAGGTGAGTTTCTCATACTCCCTCTTTACATATTTTGTTTTTAGGGATGTTACACTCGTACCTATTCAAACTTGTTCAATTCTCGCAATTATCCAAACTATGATGGAAGCTTTAGACCTAGTTAGTTTATGTGTTAGATGTTTTTCTAAATATAATGTGTTGACTCTATGTGTTTTGCCAGTCAAGTAAGCTAGTACTTAGTAGCCTAAGATGTGTTAGATTCCTTCTTAGCATTGGCTTGTGCTATTGTGTTTAAAAGGTGAAAAGTACACCTAGCAAACTTGTTAAATTACAAATGTTAATATATAGTATGGTCATACTTGAAGTAACATGTTGTATGGATTCTTGTTTTGACACTATTGGTTATTCATCCATTCATTCCTATTTGTCAATCTTGTATTCATGCTATGCTTTTGATACATTGTTTAACTAGGCTATAGTTTGCATCTTTTTCTATATATTATTAAATTAAGTTTTTGATCTCACCAACCATGCAAATAGTTGACAAACTCTTATTTTACGTGTGTAACAGGCTAACGAAGCTTGGTGAAGACATAAGATAGGCCTCGTGACCTGGTTTAAATTCTGAAACAATTGTATAGACTTTTCATTATAGTGTTTTGGTGTATTTGGAATTCATGCAATGACAAATTTGAATGCTTGGTTGAATGAATGGTTCATTATTATTATATGGTTGTTTAAATTATTTAAACTTTAACATAGCACCATGAGCTTATGAACAGTCAAACTCACGCTCAACGTATTCCACCGTTGGTTGGAGTGTAACAATAACTCATTGTTCAACTCTTTAAACAATGCGTCAAATTCAAGGTCTAAATCAATTTCATCTTTATTTGTATTTTCTTCATTTGTATTGTGTTATGCCATAACATCATCAATTACATCAAACATTTCATGACTTGTTGTAGCATGTGCATTTGTTCTAGAATAAAAGAGGGCTTCTATTTCATTAGCATTAGAATATCTTTCACCATTATAATTTCATGTATGATAAGATTGTGGAAACCTATGACTATATACGTAGGTAAAAACCGTATTCAAATCATGTCGAATCAAATTAGCACAACATCTACACAGGCAAAACGTTTTGCCTTGGCTATCTACATTCTTTGCAATCTCTATAAAGTTGAGAAGGCCTTCTTTGAAAGTTGTAGAATTTCGATTTACCAATGCAATCTAACTCTTATCGATTACCGTTACTAATTTATTATTAAGAATTAGATTAAGTGCTCTAAGATAATGAATCCTAACCCACTTTTCTAATAACATATTCAAATTACATGCATAAAATAACACATTCAAACTACATACAAACATGTAAAACTAATTGGTCATAGATTCGAATCCTACTTGAGGAGATTTGAAAATCATCGTCAATACCCCCGGTGTTGGATTGGGTTGTGATCTACACAACACTTTCTCAAGGTATTTTCTACTAAGTTGATAGATGCAGAAAGTTCTATCAACTTGATTTAAAAAACAGATTGCAAAATACACAAGAAGAATTTTAATTCAAGGTTAAAGTAAATTGCATTCAACTGTAAAGTATTACACAACTCTTAGCTCAAGAACAAGCACACTTGCTAACTTACAGATGAAAGTATTTATACTAAAACCTATAGTTGTATCCTTGTAGGGATACAAGGCTGGACAAAATACTAAAAACAAACTAATGCTAAAACTAGTATACTGTTATGGCTTGACAGACCAAGTCATATTAATTACAATTAATACAATTGACTTCATTGACTTTTACAATAAATACCTAAACTGCAAAAAGCATTAATTGTATGGTATCTCTGTAAGTCTGACAGATCCTCTTTTTTGCTGACTATCATTGGAATGTATTCTGTATTGGTCTTGATGACAGAAAGCTACTCTGATTATTTCTTTAAGTGTCTTGGATCTTGTCAGAGGAAAGTCTTCAGAAGCTCTTGTATTCAGAAGCTGCTGAGCATTTGTTCGAAAGCACTTGTTATTCGGAAAACTTTATCTTCCTTGGATGATTCTGAAGAACAAGGTTATCTTCCGAAGGTATTTAGTTCTTCTAAGGAACTTAAATTCCTTCCGAAGACTAATTACTTCCGAAAGATAACTTTGTTCTTTCGAAGCTTGATTGGACTTCTGGGAGTGGAGCCAAGGACTTAGAATATTTGGAAAGCATCAGCCTTTATGATCTTACACCCAGTGTAGGTCCGGGATACTCCTTTATTCCATAGCCCTAGGGATATTTAAAACTATCCAATTAAAAATTCTTAGATGTACTAGTACTCGCCATGCATCAAATATACAATCATCAATTCTACCAAGTGTGACATCCTAGGCAATCCCACATCGACCTTGAACAAGAGAGATTCCTGTCTCATAAGTAACGATCCTCCTCCTACATCACCAATGCGTTTTCGGCTTAGCTGGTTGTGGAGCACATGAAAACTCCACAGTTAAGCGTGCTCCGGCTGCGGCAATTCAGGGATGGGTGACCTCCCCGGGAAGTTTTCACACGGGAAACCGAAGGCAAAACTGATAGATCCAAGTGGGCAAAGCGGACAATTTTGGTGGTAGACGGGGCCAGATGTTAGAGAATGGTGTCAGAGACACTCCTGTTTTACACGGGATGGTGTGGCAAAACTCATCGAAGACGATGAGTCCTTAAGGGGTGTATGTAACATCCTAGGCAATCCCACATCAGCCTTGAACATGAGAGATTCATGTCTCATTAGTAAAGATCCGCCTCTTACATCACCAACGCGTGTTCGACATAGCTGGCTGTGGAGCACATGAAAACTCCACAGTTAAGCGTGCTCGGGTTGCAGCAATTTAGGGATGGGTGACCTCCCTAGGAAGTTTTCACCTGGGCAACCGAAGGCATAAAAAAAGAGCTCCAAGTGGGCAAAGCGGACAATATTGGTGGTAGATGGGGCCAGATGTTACACTGAGAGGCGACAATTTCCGCAAGGAAACAAATTAACGATGAGGAACACGTTTTTGTTATGCTATTAATACTTGTACTAGCTCTGCTATTCTGCCCCATTATCGCTAAGGAAGAGTTGCTGGTGCGTAAAACACAAAAGAATTGAACCACCATCTTTTCATAGAGTTTTCTTGTTCCATATTTGTATAAAAAGCCTTCTTGGTGGACTTTATTAAGAATAAGAAAGAAGAACCTCATGTAAATATCATGACATAAGATTTGATCCTATTCATGGAGATTCCATAACTATCTCATTCCAAAAAGACAGTACATGTGTGCATTGGGTTACTTGCATATAACATGGATATTTACAGATCATGGACAGCTAGAAAAAATGAAAAATTAATATGTGAACTAATATCTACATACAAACATGCATATATAAGATACAAAAACATACATATAAACATACATCCTACAGATCTGGGCAATGTTTACACCATTCGTCAAATCAAGCGGTGTACTGTTCAATTTCAGATCCTTCCATCTTGTGAATCCAGAACCCCTCAAATTTCTTGATTTCGTTTTGGGGACCGTATTCTTCCTTCAACATCTTGAGGAAATTTTCCCGTGGAATTGAGTTGGCAGTCTCAAGGCTTAGTGTCTAGACGTGTGAATTCCACCAAGTGAGGGCTTGTCCCTCCAGAGTCCCGGTAGTGAATTTCACTTTGTCCTCTTCGGAACACTTGCACATGCAGAAGACCGACTCGACCTTCTTAGTCCATCGGAGTAGTCCCGCTATTCCTTCTGATCCCTTGAATGTTAGAGGATGGTGGATAAGGAAAGTTTTGAAGGAGCATCCTCTTGATTTGTTGTTGCGGAGCCCATTGCTTGTTTCACTGTTTAAGCGTGTGATTCCGTATTCCGCAATGGCTTCGTTAACCCGTTGCTCTATCATGGCCTCGATTACAGCAGTATCGATTGGTTGGTTGTTGGTACGCACATACGTTCCTTGTCCGGCCATTTGTTAGTATCTATATACAATAGATATTGTATCACTTACTGTTAGGGTTTGTTGTGTGTTAGCATCTACAGAGAGAATAAGTTCTATACGATTACTTTTACCAAGGTGATTTGTATGAGCACAACTTGCTCATATAGATTCTAACAATACTAAATACAATGAGAGAATAAACTATTCAGTGGAACTAGTGGAGTTCGAATCTCCACTAGCAGTGGTGTACTACACAGTTTCCCTGGTGGGTGTAGCTTATTCTTTGAATTTGCCAGAATTCATGTGTACCTATAAATTCACGATTACGTTGGCCACCATAATCGTCAATTTATCTTACACAGTGATTCTAGTTCATTCAATCTCAAGCTACTAAACACTTTAGGGTTCAAAGTTTGCTTCCTGAGTGTCGGTACTAAGGTTACAGTCCACAAACATGCGTCATTTGGCTGGGTTTACACTCAAGAAGGAGGTTGGGGAAAGCGTTCGATTCGAGTTAGATCGTGCTAGAGGAGTCTTCTTCAGAGCATAGAGAAGTTCCCTTCGGTCTTGAGTTTTCCTTTTCGCTAATCCCCTTGCACAGGTCACATGTGTAGTAGTATATGAACACCTGCTAAGGGTGTTGGAGGCATGTTCGTAGGTGTCTCATAAAGTCACAAGGCATATTGCTAAACTTTGCACATAAGGTGTTGTGTGAAACTAGTGTAGTGTCTAGGTGTAGAGCTATGGCTATAGTCTAAGTTTACTACATGCAAACCTAGTTCTCTATAACCAAGGCTCTGATACCAGTCTGTCACACCCCCAAATTCCCACGTGCTGAGTCATACCGCGCGGGTGTGACGTGGCCAGGATCACAGCTCATGGTCATATAGAACGCCTCTATATGAGTTACACAAACATACAGTTTTGTAAAATAACACAGGTTTCAATAATATGTAGCGGAAAATGTTTAGAATATATATAGCAGCGGAGTGTTTAAATTGTTTGCAGCGGAAAAGTAGTTCGTATCCGACACTACATGTTTAACATTGTTTAAAACACATAAATAAAAACATAAGCCTAGAATTAGAGTCTATATGCATGCAGACTCTCTTGTGCATCTCCATGTGCGTCCTAGCTCGTGCTGTTCAGTTACCTGAGAATACATGCTAAAATGTGTCAACATAAAGTTGGTGAGTTCACAGGTTTAAGTATTTGAAAGCAGTAAAACAGTTATATAGTGGATATGTTAAATAGTTTTGTTGGATCTACGATCCGTGGAGTGTGTCATGTCATCTTAGCGAAACTCGACTGTTTCCATTTGCCTCCGCGGGTTATCGCTGAACCCGACATCAACATCGATATTACACTCGTTATGACATCCAGTCAACGTTGTTGCCGAGTGGGGTTGGTCAAACCCAGTAGTACTACGTAATAACGACTCGTTTGTTACACAACTAACGGTAAGGGTAATGAGGACTTGTAGCGATAATAGTACACTCAGAATAGTTTTTACAACATACCAGTCATATATCTAAAACAGTTGCAATGTAATTCTCACCCCAAGAGTTTAGAAAAAATAGAAAATAGTAAAGAGTAAAAGTGGGGCTGTAAACTCACCTGAGTCTGATTGAGTGCGTTCTTACGAGAACGGACTAGCTCACCGGCTAGCAGTTACCTATATCACATAGGTGTTATAAGTTTGTGTTCATATTCGTGTGGGTCTCACAGGACCGTATTCGTGTCTAAACAACTCCTGGTTGTTATGTGGGTCGCGTTGACCGTGCTGACCGTGTTTGACCTAACGACCCGTTGGTGATGGTTTTGGTTCAAGTGTTCGTGTAACGTGCGATTTTAGCGTCGGTGATGTGTACGGATACCAAAGTCACTTTCGTGAGGAACTTACTATTTATAGTAAGTTCTATTTCAGGAAAGTTTCCAATTTAGGCAAGTCGTGCGAGAAATCATATTCCGATTATTCTAACGTGCATATTTATCCTAAGTGAACATGTTATCACATAGCACATAATTACACATAGCCGATTAAGAGCGTTTCGCGTGTAAAAGTTACTAAATATGGAAAGTGATAAAATAGACATGTTTAGCTAAGTTTAATAACCAATATCATCCAAATATCAATACTTTAGTCCCAAGTAGTCATTTAGTCACATTTGTTACAACTATCACATCATCATTTATAGACTTTGTAAAATAAGGTTACTAATTATAGTAACCTATGGCAAATGCACATATTTCATTCATTCAAAGACAATACACTCATAATATCATCATTTTAACATCAAATAAGTATACTAGGCATCCCACATTATCAAACTCATCATTTTAACACAAACTTATGATAAAAAGTTACTATATTTAGTGACATTCATAAAATCATGCTTTTATCAATTCTAACCATTCTAATATCTCCATAACCATCATATTAGTTTCTAATCATCATTTTTAAACATAACTTATAGATCTAAACATACAAAGTAGCCATTTCATCAAAAATACACACTTTGAAACATTAAAGTTACTATTTTTAGCAATAATCACCAAATAACCATTTCTTGATATAACCAATCATCATAACTATGTAGAACATCCCAAATATCATTTATAACAACATTTCTCTATTAAAAATTACATATAACATCATGGATCATACATGCATGTGATCTAAAGTACCCATTTCATGATAAAATCGACAAATCATCAACATATGCACTTTGACATTATCATGGATCGTCATAAAAATTCATTTAATCAATCTAGATCATCATTATTCATAGAAACATCATCAAACCCAGATTCAAACTAAGAGAAATTCGTGCATGTGAAGATCTAGTGTGTGTATGCAAGCCTTGAATCTTGCATGTGGGCTTGTGTGTGTTGAAAGTGTGTTTCGTGCTACATAGGTTCGAGATCTACCTTCCAATGACTTGTGGAAGTCGTGAATCAACTGGGTCAGCTCCTTAGCAGCTTCAAGATCTCCTAGGCATGGCTCCTTGATGCTTGTAAACGTTGGAAGAGATGTTAGCAAGCTCAAAACCTTCTTCTTCAAGCTATTATGGACCTTCAAGCTCTCAAGAATGCTCAACAATGGTTTCTAGATGTGTTTAGTGAAGTGAAATGATGTTTATAGCCGAGATTAGGTTTCTGGAACACGAAATATGGCTTATAGAGTGGCTTAGTAATGATTATTCTTGGTTTAAGCAAAAACTTTGCGTGTTGGACTCATCGCGTACCGCGATGGTGAGTATCTGAAAGTCTCCGCGTATCGCGGCGCGTTTCGGGAATCTATTTCCCCCCCATCCGTCGCGTACCGCCAAGGATTAACCAATAGCCCATAGCGTACCGCGGCGGATCCCAGATGAGCCCAATAAGCCTAATTTAGTTGTTTCGATCCGATTTTCGCGTATTTCTCGAACACGATCATCGTTTCTCGACATATAAGCATTGTTCAACCTATTCTAGGTCTCCTAGGACCTAAGTGTAGTGAAAGTGTAATGTGGTTTGATCCGTTCACAAACGTTCGTTATTCAAGACACGTGCGAGTGTTGTGCGATAATTCCTCGAATTATCGGTGCGTTTGAACTGTTGTGCCACGTGTCACACTAAATATTAACTATTCTAGTGCCACGTATGCAATAGTAATACATATTATTATTTAAAATAAAGTAATGGTGACCTAGAAATTGCGAGGTGTCACATCATCCCCCAGTTATTAGGAATTTCGTCCCGAAATTCAGTTCGTGTTGCTGGTGTTAGTCTGGTCGGGGAATAAGTGAGGGTATTTCTTTTTCATCTGGTCCTCTCGTTTCGAGGTGTATTCCGGTCCACGCCGTGAGTTCCATCGCACCTTAACTATCGGTATGCGACTAAGTTTTAACTTCTTGATTTCCTGGTCCATTATTTCCACCGGTTACTCAACGAAGTGTAGTTGTTCATCAATCTGAATTTCCTCCAATGGAATTGCGAGCATTTCGTCTGATAAGCATTTCTTAAGGTTTGACACGTGAAACACATTATGCACGCTGCTCAATTCCTGTGGTAGCTGTAGTTCGTAGGCCACGGGGCCTATTCGTTTTGTGATTTCGAATGGTCCGATGTAACGAGGATTTAACTTTCCCCGCTTCCCGAATCGGATCACTCCCTTCCAAGGCGAGACTTTAAGAAGTACACAGTCTCCCACTTGGAATTCTAAAGGTTTGCGTCTCTTGTCGGCATAGCTCTTTTGTCGATCCCGAGCTGCTGCCATTCTGTTTCGTATTTGCACGATCTTTTCCGTCGTTTCGTGTACGAGTTCAGGTCCGGTCAGTTGGCTTTCACCAACTTCTGCCCAACATAGTGGTGATCTGCACTTTCATCCGTAAAGTGCTTCAAAAGGTGCAGCTCCAATGCTGGTGTGGTAACTGTTATTATACGAGAACTCCACCAAAGGTAGGTGAGTCTCCCAATTGTTACCGAAGTCTATTACACATGCTCGAAGCATGTCCTCCAAAGTCTGGATGGTTCGTTCACTTTGTCCATCCATCTGTGGGTGATAAGCAGTACTCATATCTAGTCTTGTCCCTAGTGCCTTATGCAAGGACTTCCAGAAATGTGTCGTAAGTCGGCTGTCTCGATCGAATATGATGGAGTTTGGAACTCCATGACTGGAACTAATTCCTTTAGGTAAATTCGAGGCAGTTTGTCCAAATTGTAAGTTTGATTTGGCAGGAGATGCGTTGATTCCGGGAGTCGGTATACGATCACCCAGATGGTATCGCAACCATTCATCGTCTTTGGCAATTTCGTGATGAAATTTACAAAAATCTGCTCCCATTTCCATAATTGGATTGCGGGTTGTTGTAGTAGTCCAGGTGGCTTCTGATATTCGACTTTTACCTTAGAGCGAGTCAGACACTTGTTCACATAAGTCGCGATTTTCTGATTTCATGTCAGGCTACCAATAAATCATCTTCAGATTGTGGTACATCTTATCAGAACCTGGATGTGTACAGAGTATCGGCTTTTGTGTGCTTCATCCATCACTATGCTTCGCAGTTCTCCGTAGTGTGGAGTTCATATTCGATCCATGAAGTAGTATGCTCCGTGGGTCTTACCTCTAATTGTTTGCCCATGCCGCGCAAGGATTCGTGTGTGAGGTTTTTGACTTTCAGAGCTTCTTGTTGCGCGATTCGGATCTGTTTAGGTAACTCTGAGTGGATTGTGAGCTGTAACGTACGTACGCGTTTAGTTTCCTCCGGGCTTGACGCGTCGACCATTATGTTAGCTTTTCCTGGATGGTATTTGACAACACAATCATAACTGTCTATTAGTTCGACCCATCTACGTAGTCTCATGTTTAGTTCCTTCCGATCGGAGATGTGCTATAGGCTCTTATGATCGGTGAATATCGTGCACATGGTGCCGTATAGATAATGTCGCCAGATTTTCAGCATGAACACCACGGCTTCCAAATCCAAACCTTGAGTAGTGTAGCTCTTCTCGTGTACCTTTAGTTGTCGTGACGCATGGGCTATAACTTTATCGCATTGTATTCTCACATAACCGAGTCCTTGTTTCGGTGCGTCACAATAGACTATGAAGTTATCACATCCCTCCGGTAAGGATAAGATTGGTTTACTGCACGAATTATGTTTTAACAAATTGAAAGCATATTCTTGTTTCTCTCCTCATTCGAATTTCCTGTCTTTATGCGTAAGAGGTGTCAGTGATTCTGCGATCTTTGAGAATCCCTCGATATCCTTCCGGTAGTACCCTGCCAGTCCTAGGGATAGTCGCACCTCGGTTGGAGTCTTGGGTGCTTCCCAGTTCTTAATAGTCTCGATCTTGGCTAGGTCTACATGTATCCCTTTCTCATTAGCTACCTGTCCAAGAAAATTGGATTTCACGAATCCAAAAGTTACATTTGGTAAACTTCCTGTACAGTTGCTCGTTCTTCAACAATTCCAGGACAAGCCTTAAGTGCTCGGCATGCTCTTCTTGACTTCTGAATATCGTTACTGAACACTATCACAAATTTATCAAGGTAAGGTTTGCACCCGTGATTTATGAGGTCCATGTGTACGGCCGGTGCATTGGTCAGTCCGAGGGGTATGACCCAAAAATTTGTAGTGTCTGTATCGTGTCCTGAAGGCTGTCTTCGGGCTATCATCCTCTTGTATCCTTAGTTGATGGTAGCCGGTTCTCAAGTCGATCTTTGAATAGTCGCTTGACCTTTGGTCAAACGGGTCGTCCATTCGTAGTAGAGGGTATTGACTCTTGATCGTCACCCCGTTCCGCTCCCGGTAGTCGATATACATACGGAAAGATTCGTCTTTGTTCTTTACAAACAGAACCGTTGCTTCCCAGGGTTAGAAGCTCGGTCTGATGAATCTCTTATCCAGCAGCTCCTGCAATCGGTTTAGACAATTCTTACATCTTGGTTGGAGCCAATCGGTAAGGTGCTTTAGCAAATCGGTGCAGCTCCTGGTGTGAGGTGTATCCGGACTCGACTTGTCACTTTGGTGGCAGTTCCGGTAGATCCTTGGGAAAGACTTCGGGAAATTCCCGGACAACATACATGTATTCAATCTTTCCTTGCTTCTTTAGTTGTTCAACGATGAGAGTTAGTATTGTCGGGTATCCCTTTGGCAGACACTTACTAATCCTTATACATGACGTGATGTTTACAGGTATTCCTTGTCGTCCTTCCTGAATAGGGATCTGGTTTCTATTTGACAACGTAACTCGTTACACAAGATCTCGGCTTGGTTAGCAGATACCAGTATGTTCCCAACACTATATCAAGTTCCCGAGAGTTACCGGTCTTAGGTAGATTTCAAATTCGTGATTCGCAAATACCATGACGCATCCGTTGAAGTATGTGTTGCACTTTCTATTTAGTTTTCCGTCAGCAAATTCTACGGTATACTTACAATCTAGTGGTGTTGGGGATATGTTAAGCATTTTACTAAATTCACTAGGTATAAAGCTCCTATTGGCACTGGTATCAAATAACGTACTAGCGTAAACATTATTGAAGAGAGACGTACCGGTTATGAAGTTAGGATCATCTTTAGCTTCTTTGGAGTCAATCGCAAATGCATGGTCCATTGTCACGCTTCCTTCCACTTTCTTTAGCTGTGGGCAATCCCTGCGCCAATGCCCAGGCTTGCCACACATATAACACCCTTTAATGATGTTCTGGTTGTCTTTGCTACCGACTGGCTTGCGCCTACACTCCTTGGCCATGTGACCGTTTCTCCCGCATTTCCGACATCGATAGCGCTCACACTGGCCGTAGTGATGATATGGGCATCTGTTGCACTTATGGTATTTCCCCTGGTAGACATTCTTGCCCTTGGTGCTGGATTGTGTAGCAGTAGATTCGCTAGTCGTTGTTGATTGGTTATGGAATTGCAATTGTTGGGAAGAGGGAGTTTCGTTGTGACTAGGCTCCCACTTGCGCTTGCGGTCTTGAGGCTTTAGGTGTTCACCTCTCTTGGGTAACTTACCCTGTGCTACCGCTTGGTTAGTCAGATGGTGAGCCAAGCAAATAGCGGGTTGAATGAGAGTGGGGTCTGCCGCAGTAACCAAGCTTCGGATCTGTTCAGGTAATCCACTGATATATGGCTCGATCTTTTTGTATTCTGGGGTCACCATTTCTGGGCACTGTTTACACCATTCGTCAAATCGAGCGGTGTACTGTTCAATTTCAGATCCTTCCATCTTGTGAATCCAAAACCCCTCAAATTTCTTGATTTCGTTTTGGGGACCGTATTCTTCCTTCAACATCTTGACGAAGTTTTCCCGTGGAATTGAGTTGGCAGTTTCAAGGCTTAGTGTCTAGACGTGTGAATTCCACCAAGTGAGGGCTTGTCCCTCCAGAGTCCCGGTAGTGAATTTCACTTTGTCCTCTTCGGAACACTTGCACATGCAGAAGACCGACTCGACCTTCTTAGTCCATCAGAGTAGTCCCTCTGTTCCTTCTGATCCCTTGAATGTTAGAGGATGGTGGATAAGGAAAGTTTTGAAGGAGCATCCTCTTGATTTGTTGTTGCGGAGCCCATTGCTTGTTTCACTGTTTAAGCGTGTGATTCCGTATTCCGCAATGGCTTCGTTAACCCGTTGCTCTATCATGCCTCGATTACAGCAGTATCGATTGGTTGGTTGATGGTACGCACATACGTTCCTTGTCCGGCCATTTGTTAGTATCTATATACAATAGATATTGTATCACTTACTGTTAGGGTTTGTTGTGTGTTAGCATGTACAGAGAGAATAAGTTCTATACGATTACTTTTACCAAGGTGATTTGTATGAGCACAACTTGCTCGTATAGGTTCTAACAATACTAAATACAATGAGAGAATAAACTATTCGGTGGAACTAGTGGAGTTCGAATCTCCACTAGCAGTGGTGTACTACACAGTTTCCCTGGTGGGTGTAGCTTATTCTTTGAATTTGCCAGAATTCATGTGTACCTATAAATTCACGATTACGTTGGCCACCATAATCGTCAATTTATCTTACACAGTCATTCTAGTTCATTCAATCTCAAGCTACTAAACACTTTAGGGTTCAAAGTTTGCTTCCTGAGTGTCGGTACTAAGGTTACAGTCCACAAACATGCATCATTTGGCTGGGTTTACACTCAAGAAGGAGGTTGGGGAAAGCGTTCGATTCGAGTTAGATCGTGCTAGAGGAGTCTTCTTCAGAGCATAGAGAAGTTCCCTTCGGTCTTGAGTTTGCCTCTTCGCTAATCCCCTTGCACAGGTCACATGTGTAGTAGTATATGAACACCTGCTAAGGGTGTTGGAGGCATGTTCGTAGGTGTCTCATAAAGTCACAAGGCATATTGCTAAACTTTGCACATAAGGTGTTGTGTGAAACTAGTGTAGAGCTATGGCTATAGTCTAAGTTAACTACATGCAAACCTAGTTCTCTATAACCAAGGCTCTGATACCAGTCTGTCACACCCCCAAATTCCCACGTGCTGAGTCATACCGCGCGGGTGTGACGTGGCCAGGATCACAGCTCATGGTCATATAGAACGACTCTATATGAGTTACACAAACATACAGTTTTGTAAAATAACACAGGTTTCAATAATATGTAGCGGAAAATGTTTAGAATATATATAGCAGCGGAGTATTTAAATTGTTTGCAGCGGAAAAGTAGTTCGTATCCGACACTACATGTTTAACATTGTTTAAAACACATAAATAAAAACATAAGCCTAGAATTAGAGTCTATATACATGCAGACTCTCTTGTGCATCTCCATATGCGTCCTAGCTCGTGCTGTTCAGTTACCTGAGAATACATGCTAAAATGTGTCAACATAAAGTTGGTGAGTTCACAGGTTTAAGTATTTGAAAGCAGTAAAACAGTTATATACTGGATATGTTAAATAGTTTTGTTGGATCTACGATCCGTGGAGTGTGTCATGTCATCTTAGCGAAACTCGACTGTTTCCATTTGCCTCCGCGGGTCATCGCTGAACCCGACATCAACATCGATATTACACTCGTTATGACATCCAGTCAACGTTGTTGCCGAGTGGGGTTGGTCAAACCCAGTAGTACTACGTAATAACGACTCGTTTGTTACACAACTAACGGTAAGGGTAATGAGGACTTGTAGCGATAATAGTACACTCAGAATAGTTTTTACAACATACCAGTCATATATCTAAAACAGTTGCAATGTAATTCTCACCCCAAGAGTTTAGAAAAAATAGAAAATAGTAAAGAGTAAAAGTGGGGCTGTAAACTCACCTGAGTCTGATTGAGTGCGTTCTTACGAGAACGGACTAGCTCACCGGCTAGCAGTTACCTATATCACATAGGTGTTATAAGTTTGTGTTCATATTCGTGTGGGTCTCACAGGACCGTATTCGTGTCTAAACAACTCCTGGTTGTTATGTGGGTCGCGTTGACCGTGCTGACCGTGTTTGACCTAACGACCCGTTGGTGATGGTTTTGGTTCAAGTGTTCGTGTAACGTGCGGTTTTAGTGTCGGTGATGTGTACGGATACCAAAGTCACTTTCGTGAGGAACTTACTATTTATAGTAAGTTCTATTTCAGGAAAGTTTCCAATTTAGGCAAGTCGTGCGAGAAATCATATTCCGATTATTCTAACGTGCATATTTATCCTAAGTGAACATGTTATCACATAGCACATAATTACACATAGCCGATTAAGAGCGTTTCGCGTGTAAAAGTTACTAAATATGGAAAGTGATAAAATAGACATGTTTAGCTAAGTTTAATAACCAATATCATCCAAATATCAATACTTTAGTCCCAAGTAGTCATTTAGTCACATTTGTTACAACTATCACATCATCATTTATAGACTTTGTAAAATAAGGTTACTAATTATAGTAACCTATGGCAAATGCACATATTTCATTCATTCAAAGACAATACACTCATAATATCATCATTTTAACATCAAATAAGTATACTAGGCATCCCACATTATCAAACTCATCATTTTAACACAAACTTATGATAAAAAGTT
This sequence comes from Mikania micrantha, assembly GCA_009363875.1. Classification (NCBI taxonomy): domain Eukaryota; kingdom Viridiplantae; phylum Streptophyta; class Magnoliopsida; order Asterales; family Asteraceae; genus Mikania; species Mikania micrantha. Next base: position 9,029,202 of record CM018687.1, read on the forward strand.
ACTATATTTAGTGACATTCATAAAATCATGCTTTTATCAATTCTAACCATTCTAATATCTCCATAACCATCATATTAGTTTCTAATCATCATTTTTAAACATAACTTATAGATCTAAACATACAAAGTAGCCATTTCATCAAAAATACACACTTTGAAACATTAAAGTTACTATTTTTAGCAATAATCACCAAATAACCATTTCTTGATATAACCAATCATCCTAACTATGTAGAACATCCCAAATATCATTTATAACAACATTTCTCTATTAAAAATTACATATAACATCATGGATCATACATGCATGTGATCTAAAGTACCCATTTCATGATAAAATCGACAAATCATCAACATATGCACTTTGACATTATCATGGATCGTCATAAAAATTCATTTAATCAATCTAGATCATCATTATTCATAGAAACATCATCAAACCCAGATTCAAACTAAGAGAAATTCGTGCATGTGAAGATTTAGTGTGTGCATGCAAGCCTTGAATCTTGCATGTGGGCTTGTGTGTGTTGAAAGTGTGTTTCGTGTTACATAGGTTCGAGATCTACCTTCCAATGACTTGTGGAAGTCGTGAATCAACTGGGTCAGCTCCTTAGCAGCTTCAAGATCTCCTAGGCATGGCTCCTTGATGCTTGTAAACGTTGGAAGAGATGTTAGCAAGCTCAAAACCTTCTTCTTCAAGCTATTATGGACCTTCAAGCTCTCAAGAATGCTCAACAATGGTTTCTAGATGTGTTTAGTGAAGTGAAATGATGTTTATAGCCGAGATTAGGTTTCTGGAACACGAAATATGGCTTATAGAGTGGCTTAGTAATGATTATTCTTGGTTTAAGCAAAAACTTTGCGTGTTGGACTCATCGCGTACCGCGATGGTGAGTATCCGAAAGTCTCCGCGCATCGCGGCGCGTTACTAAAAACTTACACATGGCGCCATTATTTGCAAATCATCCTGCCAAGAAAATTTTTCCCTCTTTCACCTATAGCAACGATATGCTGTCACTATATAGATGTCCAGATAAGTTAATAATCCCTCCCTGGTATTTTCATCATAGACACATCGGCACATCCAACTATCCACACACTTGTGGTTAAATTCAACAATCATAATTTTGATGCTCTCCCTTAGTAGTTTCATTATAGACACACCAACACCTTTATATATTTATGGTTAAAGATAAGGTCTTGTTTTCATATGGTTAAACATGTTTGACTATCTTGAATAGAAACAAGACTATTTAAATAGTACGACACTCAAAACTCTTTGAAACCAGAAGAAAACTCATTCAATTTCGGTTTGAGTGGCTAGGTTCAATTTGAAAACAAACTTAGAAGGAACAAAGGTTAGATAGCTTGGTTTGGTTTCTTAAGATATATAATGTATTTATATATACAAAATACAAATACAAGCATGCACACGTTAATGATCACTTAATTTATGTTATAATCACTACAAGAAAACACACTATTAGTGGCGACACCTTTAGTGGTGACAAACTCTTTAGCGGCGACATGCACCGGATCCGGTCCAGTAACACTTCTAACCGTTGATGATCTACTGCATCCAATGGCTTAGGTTTGATCGTACACTCTGATCAATAGCAGCAACACCTTTAGCGGGTGCCATATTTTCATCCCTAATCTCATTTCCCTCACTATTGTACGTCTCAGCTTTCCTTCGATAGATCCGGCCAACACCATGACAACCAATCTCTGAGCCGCAGATCACCATAATTGCAGCCACACTAACTGCCGCTGTGACCACTGTAACTGCTATGGAGACCACCGTCTCTGCCGTTTGTTTCAAGATTACTTTTAGACAAGTTTGTTATATTTTGACTATTTGGTAAGTTTTAGCAAACTTTGTTACATGTGGATTCATTTGATATAGTTTTAAACAACTTTGGTTTAACTTAATTTATAATTTGTTTTATCGGCTCAAATTGCAAGTTTGTTTTCAAGATGCAAATTTTATATAACAACTCTCACACTTTTTTACTTCACAAAAGAAGCCACCAAATACAAGTGACGAAGATGATTCGGATGAGGGAGACAAATGATGCCAATTATTTGATTTATGTACTCTTGCATGTTTAAAACTAGATAAAACTATTGATTATTTGCTTTATGTATATTGTAAACAAGATTTGAATGCTTTATTTGACATTTGAATGATTTGAATGCATTATTTGACATTTGAATGATTTGCATGCAATTTTTACTTTTAGCATATCTTATATGGTGGTATGAAACCAGAAAACGCGTATTTTAAATCAGCACCTTTTATTTAAAAGGGTTCTGGACCTTTAGCAGCGACATTAGAGTATTAGTGGCGACAGAAGTCACTGCTAATGATCACCCCATTACCGGCGACACAATAGCGGCGACTTTTGGGCTTTAGCGACGTTTTTTTAGTGGCGACCGGTCGCCACTAATACCTTTAGTGGCGATTTTTCCTATCTTTAGTGACGAGTTTTGTTGCCGCTAAAGGTCACTTTTCTTGCAGTGAATTTGCATTTTCGTAAATTTATTTTGTTTTGCAATTTTTGGTTAATTTTTTGGGTTAGATATAGAAACTTTATTTTTATTATAATTTGGGGTTTTTACTAAACTTTAATTTTAAATCGAGCAGACGATAGGCTTAGTTATAAACGGAACCAAGTTTGAAAAATAAACCGAGTTCGAGCAAGCCTATGTACAAGAGTCCGGCTCGGCCACATAAATAACAGAATTTAACATATCACTAAAAATTAAAATTGTTTTAAACTAAAGCTTGAATCAAGTTTTATTGATAATATGTTTGACCATGCCTTTCGAGGTTCACTTTAGGTGATGATTTTAGTTATAATTATACTATATGTAAAAATACAACTGGAATAGTGTAGTTTTGAATTTTAGTGTTTGGCCTCCAAATTATTGTTTTATATCGATATATATTATTACTAGGTTAGTCGCCCGCGTACTACACGGGCATGATCAAAAAAATATATTAAATAATACGAATTAATAACTAAGATTTAATAATTATAAAATGATTATGTGAGATAAATTTTTGTTTGTTAAGTTATAAAATGAGGTTAATTGAGAAATTAATAAATTTGATCCAAATGCCAAATTAATTTTTTCATGTAAAAGTGGAAATACATATACACATTAGGGTATTTGGATAGAAAAATACAATGGTAAAAATAGAAAAAATATTTTAAAATTTGAGACAATTTAATAATTTCAAACAACTCTTTAATTAAGTGAATGAGATAAACATGAAATTAAATAAAATAGAAAACTTTAAAATTTGTGTTCTTGCATTTAAGAACAACATGATATCCCTAGCTAGAAAAATAAAAAGAAGGTTGATTCTTACTTTAGTTGCAAAACTAAACAGAAATGAAACTTTCAAAATTAAAATGAAACGCATAATCATTAATTTGAATTGATGATAAAAAAGGAAAATCATTGATAGAATTTAAAGAAACAATCAATTATAGAGAATTGATTAATATAAACCTTACTTAAGATGGGAAAAAATTTGGGCGGAAAAATATTGCACCACAAGAGGACACGTGTATAAAATTATTTTTATTTATTATATTAGATAGATTATATAATGAGTGGACACAATTCTTAATATATATTATATATTATATATTATATTATTTAAGTGTCCGATCCATATACCAACGTTTTGAAATTTTAGACTTGGACCACCAGAAAATTTTTTTAAATTTGAAAAGTAGTAAACAAAGATAACGATATTAAATTTGAGAGATTTGTTCAGATCTTTGGGTTTTCCTTTTAATTCAAACAAATGGTTGCCGATGAGACGAATTTGTGAGTAATTGTTTCTATTATTTTTATAACATATTTGTAAGGATTTTGTATGATTTTATATTTTTATGAAATATTTGTATAGAGTTCGTGACTAGAACTTAGGTTTTTGCAAATGATATATAATACTCATTCTTGGTAGTGTACTGTGATAAACCGCCGCAACATGCGGGATGAATAAACCTAGTTATAATAATAAAAAAGTTTCATATTGTATTATTATTGTCTTTGTTATGTCAATACTAAGTATTCCGATCCGGTTATTATTATTTTTTTGAATAGCGGGGATTTTATTACAACAAGAACTAGCAAGCAACTAGCATATTACAAACACCAAATAAGAGAAAACATCAAACAACAATAAACTTAAGCCTTCAATGAATCAATCTGAAGGACCTCCAAGCCTCCCAAGTAATGAACTCTTTAGTCACCGTATTATTTATCCACAAAAAGCTTAATCTCTTAACTTCTTCAACCAAAACACTTATATTTGGCTGAACATTGTTGAACACCATTTGGTTTCTTGTGCTCCAAAGATCCGGTTATTTAAATCCTCTTATTAAGAGTCTTTATTACATATTTACCGAACCCTTAAATTTAATTACATATTTCCCCTTGAAAGGATGAAATATGCAATTAACTAGTTTATTTAAAAGATGAAATATGTAATTGATTTTTTTACATAAGTAAATATGTAATAAATGATTTTAAGGAGAAAAATATGTAAATGCCTCTAATTCAAAAACTAAAATCGGTTTGAAATACAAAAATGGAAATTCGATTCTAAAACTAAATCGAAATTATGTTTGTATGATAACCCGATTCGTCAATTCGAATTCATAATGCAAATTCAGTTCGATTTGAGGTTATTAGCATTTTCGAGTCGGATTCAAATAACGAACAACCATCATTTCATTTATATTTATGCACTTATTTGATAAAACAAAAGAATGAAAATTTATGAAATTAATGTGAAAAGATTGAAGTTTGGTTAAATGGCATATCAAGATTGAAGGAAGTCAACCTAATGTGGATGGGAAAAAACACTCAAAGACTAATCAACTTTTACAAAAAGAGAATAAGACAATGCCACCTTTTTGTTGCATAGTAAGTATCTTTCATAAACATGGTTTGGTATACAAATTGAAGAAACCATATCCAACCAACTGAATCACCATTGCTTTCAATGGTTAAAGCATGTGTTGTGTATACAGGAGATCTAGTGGCCACTGGCTGTCTTTCTTAATTCCTTTTCATCTTCCATCACAAGTTCAATCAGCCTGAAAAACCTATCTCTTTTCAATAATCGTGGGACCTTACTTACGTGATAGACTCTTAGGTCCCTCCCAATACTTGACTAACCGAGAGAAACATGAAAAGTGCGACCACAAGCAACCGAATCAGTGGCCTCCAAGGAAAATCGCCGTAAGCAAGAATTAAACTTGTGATGTTGGTTGTCTCTCTTTCACTTTAATCACTACTAGTGATGAAAGATAGTCACCCCCTCTTTTTCCGCCAGTAGTGTTAATTTTTCGACCGAAAGGTTATTTTTTGTTTTAAGAATCGATTTCGCCTCCGCTCGCTTCAAAAAATTAACATGTTTTGTGGGTTACGTAAATTTTTGGCCTCTCTTTCAAAACTTTCAAGCTTCGTTACTGACCACTGCACTAGTTGTTTTAAGGTTTGAAAAACCTATATTAGTCTTAGGTTGTTCTGAAAGTCCCAACTAATGATAATACAATGAATTTAAGAAATAAAAGTAAAGTCATGTTCTAGAAGTCCTATATCTTGATAATGTAAAAGGTTAAAAGAAATTCACAGTCGAGTATTCTTGCTGGTTCGATTCAGACTTGAATTGATGAACAAAACATATAGAATCTTGATTGAATTTGATAAACTTGTTTGAACTTTGTGAATATTACATGCAAAACATCGACATTCTAAATGCGTACATGTCTTGGGTTTTATAACCCTAATTTTGATGACAGTTATTTAACTAACCCATTTTGACATAATTACATATAGACCTCTACACTATTTACATATACATAAAAGACCCAAATATTTAGTTTATATTTCAACAACTATTACTATATATATATGGTATTAAAAACCATGAAAAATGAATAGTAACTTTTTAATGGTTTCAAACTTTGACACAAGAATAAACAAAAAGAAAATTATCTTTGTTAGTTTCACACTTTTGACACTTAGACTCAAGAAGAAACAAAAAGAATATTATCTTTTTGAGTTTCACACTTTTGATACAAGAAGAAAAAAGTGTGGATTTAGGGTTTAGTTTGTAATGAGAGATTTGATTTTTCTATATAACTTATGTTTATGCAAATGAAATATAATACCCAGGAATGTACTGTGATATCTTTTAGAGTTTCACACTTTGACACAAGAAGAAAAAAAAAAGAACATAATCTTTTTAATGTTTCACACTTTTGACACAAGAAGAAAAAAAATGTGTGGATTTCGGATTTAGGATTTAGTTTGTGATAAAAGATTTGATTTTGCTATGTAACTTATGTTACAGCAAATGATATATAATACCTGTTCTCCGAAGCGTACTGTAATAACCCGTCGCAACGCGCGGGGGGAATATACCTAGTTGTTTTTAAAATTGAACCAAAATAATTGGTCTAATTTCCAATTGCCTACACAATTGTTTAACTGGTTTAATTTTGGTAGGAGAAAATTTTACTAAGGCGTTTTCTTTTATTATTTTCGTTTTATAATTTTTAACATTGCTTGCTTACGCTTAAGTTCATGTTTCTTGATACTTGATTTACGACTGAACATATGGTTGACGGTTTCTTTTGCGAAAGAGTTCGATTTAATATGTGGCCATTTTGGTTGATTTTAATATGTGGGATGACATTGTTGTCGATATGATCTAGTAGCCATTATGGCAAAAGATCTATGGCATGACTTTTGTTTTGTAAGATTTTAATTGAGAAATAGTGTATGACACAATGTTTTTTTTTTTTTGAAAATTTGTTGAGTTTTTAGTTACATTATTATTGTTTTTTAAACTTTTGTGCTTTACGCTTAGAGTTTTATGACGGATTGAATGTTTTATATGCATTTTCATATTCAAGATCGTGTTTTTCCTCTTTAATGAGGTTATAGTCACAACACGCGAGACATACCCTTAGTTATTACATATCAATAAATAGAAGGAAATAATATTATGATGTTTGTGAGAAATTTAAACATAATTATTGAATTGTTTTTTTAAATGAATATTGATAAACAAATTGTGATTTTACACTACAAGAAAAGCCAACTAAGGGGACAAAAGCAACAGCGACGACCTAAAGTCGTTTCTATAGAGTCGGCTATAGCGACGACATGTCGTCGCTATAGCTTAAAAGTACTTTTTCAGTTTTTTTAAGCTATAGCGACGACATGTCGTCGCTACAGCTGAAGGTGAAAAGGGCGCCTTTGACCAATTAATTGGCGGTTTTTGTGAAAAAACTATAGCGACGACATGTCGTCGCTATAGCCGAAATTTATTAATTTTTTTTTTTTTAATTTCTTTTTATCAGATTTGTAAGAGTAAAAAAAAAAAAAAATTTAATTAACCTATCGCGACGACATGTCGTCGCTATAGGCTGGAATAAAGACAAACCTACTTTTCGCAGAGAATTTAATGCGCGCGTCAGTTTCGATGTTGACCTATAGCGACGACATGTCGTCGCTATAGGGTTAATATACCCAAAATTCGCGCAGATCGCCATTTTCGCAGAATTCTTCAAGTTTCTTCATTTTCTTCAAAAGGGACGGCGATTTTCGGTTCTTGTGGGTGTTTGGAGGCAATTTCTTCACTAATGGATGTTTAAAATCTTCTCATTTGTATAGGTATGTGTTTTTTTGCAAAATCTATCATTTTTTTTTGTTTTTTCATTGATTTGCAAAGATTTATGGATTTATATGGTTGTAGGTTTGATTGGGTTGTTGAAGATTGTTGGATCCTCCTCATTTTTTCGTAGGTATGATTTTTTTGTGTAATTTTTTTTTTTTTTTGTATTAACGAATTTATAAATGGATTTCTTATTTTTTTTCATATTTTTTTTGCAATGTATTGGATGATATGAAGTTAATTTCGAGTTGAAACTTTCTTGGAACTTATTTGACATAGGTATGTTTAATTTTCAATTTTCATATGTGTTTAGGTATTTTGATGAAACACATTTGTTTGGGTATGTTGTTTATAATTGTTGTGTATGTAAAAAAATGGTTAGTGATGTATTATTCATTGATGAAACATGTTTATTTGATATTATTTATTGATGAAACACATTTCTTTATGTTCTTGTTAGATTATTAGTATATATGTTGGGTTATTATGTTAAGTTAAGATTAGAATTTAAGGATGTTAGTATATGTAATTTAAGGATAATGTGTAGATGTTTAACTTGTGTTAACTTAAGGTTAGAATTTGTATGCATATGTTTAGGAATGTTGTGTATTTATGTTTATGTTATGTGTGTATGTTAGAAAACATCAAGTTAAATGATTTGAGCTAAATTAAGATATGAATTTATGTATGTGTGTAAGTCTATGTTTATGTAATGTGTAGATGTTTAACTTGTGTTAACTTAAGGTTAGAATTTGTATGCATATGTTTAGGTATGTTGTATGTGTTGTTTCATTTGAATTTGTAACATTGACTTTTAGTAAGTATGTTTATCTTTATGTGTTTATAAATTTCATCTAGATATGCATGTTTAGGTTTATGTGATGAATGAATTTCATTTGTATGCATATGTTTAGGTATGTTGTATGTGTTGTTTCATTTTTTTTTTCATATGAATTTATTTACTAATAATTTTTCATATTTTTGTTGATGTATGTGATTATGCAAGAAAAGATTTCGTGTTGAAGATTTTTGCAACCTTAATTCAAGAGAGGTATGTTAATTTTGAAACTTTAATGTGTTATAATTGTTGTGTATGTAAAAAATGGTTAGTGATGTCTTATTCATTGATGAAACATGTTTATTTGATATTATTTATTGATGAAACACATTTCTTTAGTATATATGTTGGGTTATTATGTTAAGTTAAGATTAGAATTTAAGGATGTTAGTATATGTAATTTAATGATAATGTGTAGATGTTTAACTTGTGTTAACTTAAGGTTAGAATTTGTATGCATATGTTTAGGAATGTTGTGTATTTATGTTTATGTTATGTGTGTATGTTAGAAAACATCAAGTTAAATGATTTGAGCTAAATTAAGATATGAATTTATGTATGTGTGTAAGTCTATGTTTATGTAATGTATGAATTTCATTTGAGCTAAATTTCATCTAGATATGCAATTTTAGGTTTATGTGATGAATGAATTTCATTTGTATGCATATGTTTAGGTATGTTGTATGTGTTGTTTCATTTGAATTCTAACATTGAATTTTTATAAGTATGTTTATCTTTATGAGTTTATAAATTTCATATAGATATGCATGTTTAGGTTTATGTGATAAATGAATTTCATTTGTATGCATATGTTTAGATATGTTGTATGTCTTGTTTATGTTTCCTTTGTAACATTGACTTTTTTATAAGCATGTTTATGTTTATGTGTTTATAAATTTCATCTAGATATGCATGTTTAGGTTCATGTGTTGATAACTAACATGGAAGTTGATAAAAGTTGGATAACATTACGAAACCGGAGATCTCCGGATTTTTTAAACGGTCTTAAGAAGTTTATGGAGATTGCAAAGAATCATGTCAATGGTGAAGGTAAAGGGTATTGCCCGTGTAAAAGTTGTGCAAATTCTAAACGATCTCTCCAGAATTTGGCTACAATTTATGCCCACATACATGACCGTGGTTTTCTACAGTCATATACAACATGGGTACATCATGGTGAGAAATATTCCAATGCTTCAGAGGTTGAAAGAATGTGGGCTACGAACCCAGATAATCCTCCACTAACAAATAATGAGATGTTTGATGCACTTGATGATGTCATTGGTGAGCAGAATACATATGACGAAAATGTAAATGAGGATGGAGATGGCTTAGACACGGAGTTTGACGCATTATTTAAGGAACTTAATACCGAGCTATACCCTAGTTGTAATTGGATGTCTTCCCTAAACTTTTTGGCAAAATTAATGCATATTAAAGTTATTAATAAATGGACTGATAGTTCCTTTGACCAACTTTTAGAGTTTTTAAGAGTTGCATTCCCGAAAGAAAATAAGATTCCAGCCTCTCATTATGAAGCTAAGAAGAAACTGAGAAAAATTGGTTTAGGATATCAGTCTATACATGCTTGCATTAATGATTGCGCTCTATTCTGGAAAGAGAATTCTCTTATGCAAAATTGTCCAGTTTGTAATGAGAGCAGATGGGTTGACAAAAACACAAAGGGAAAGAAAGTAGCACAAAAAGTATTGCGTTACTTTCCTTTAACTTCACGTCTTCGACGAAGGTTTAGTTCTAGATTCACTGCGAAAGATATGATATGGCATAATACCGGACGCTCAACAGATGGTATGATGCGTCATCCGGTTGATGGGAAGGCATGGCAAGAATTTGATAACAGATATCCTAATTTTGCTAAGGAACCCAGGAACGTTCGTTTGGGTTTGGCTGCAGATGGCTTTAATCCATTTGGTAACATGAGTCAGACTTACAGTATGTGGCAGGTGGTGTTGACAACATACAATACACCGCCTTGGTTATGTATGAAAGAGTCTTCTTTCATGTTAACTTTGCTAATTCCTGGACCTAAATCTCCTGGAAAGGATATTGATGTTTTTTTAAGGCCTTTGGTGGATGAATTGAAAACGTTGTGGACTGATGGAGTGCAAATGAGAGATGCACACACTGAAACCATATTCACGATGCGTGCGGCTCTTTTGTGGACTATTAATGATTATCCTGCTCGTAGTAGCTTGTCTGGATGGAGTGGTCAAGGTTATAAAGCATGTTCTACTTGTAACGAAGACACACCCTCGTGCTCTATAACTAACAAGATAGCTTTTGTTGGTCATAGACGATTTTTGACTAAAAGTCATAAATTACGGGAAAATTTGTTGTTTAATGGCCAAAAGGAGACTAGAGATCCTCCTAAACAGTTAAGTAATGCAAAAATATTAAAACAATTACAAGGCCTTCCCATTCGTGTTCCGGGTAAACATCCAAGTCATGGAGGTGTGAAAAGAAAGCGAGCTGCATCAGAGTTGAATTGGAGCAAAAAAAGTATCTTCTTTGAGTTAGATTATTGGTCTTCCCTTCTTTTAAAGCACAATCTTGATGTTATGCACGTGGAGAAAAATGTGTGTGAAAGTTTGTTGGGTACTTCACTAATGAATGAAAAATCAAAAGACACGCCTAAAGCAAGACAAGACTTAGAGAAGATGGGTATTCGAAAAAATCTTTGGCTAACTAAGAATAACAACAAGTTTTACCAACCACATGCCCCTTACTCTTTCACACCTACAGATCGAGAACGTTTTTGTAAGTTTATTAGAGGGGTGAGACTACCCGATGGTTTTGGTTCTGGAGGGACATGCATTATAAGGGAAGCTCGGGATGGTATAATCAATTGGCCGAGCAACATTGGGTAAGTAATAGGATTTGTTGATTGAATTGGGAATTATTGTTTTTGAATTAGGATTTGTTGTCATTTAGTATACATTTTAATATATAGGATGGGTGAACATGAATTGTTAGATATTTGTTGATTGAATTGGGAATTATTGTTTTTGAATTAGGATTTGTTGCCATTTAGTATACATTTTATATATAGGATGGGTGAACATGAATTGTTAGATATTTGTTGATTGAATTGGGAATTATTGTTTTTGAATTAGGATTTGTTGCCATTTAGTATACATTTTAATATATAGGATGGGTGAACATGAATTGTTAGATATTTGTTGATTGAATTGGGAATTATTGTTTTTGAATTAGGATTTGTTGCCATTTAGTATACATTTTAATATATAGGATGGGTGAACATGAATTGTTAGATATTTGTTGATTGAATTGGGAATTATTGTTTTTGAATTAGGATTTGTTGCCATTTAGTATACATTTTAATATATAGGATGGGTGAACATGAATTGTTAGATATTTGTTGATTGAATTGGGAATTATTGTTTTTGAATTAGGATTTGTTGCCATTTAGTATACATTTTAATATATAGGATGGGTGAACATGAATTGTTAGATATTTGTTGATTGAATTGGGAATTATTGTTTTTGAATTAGGATTTGTTGCCATTTAGTATACATTTTAATATATAGGATGGGTGAACATGAATTGTTAGATATTTGTTGATTGAATTGGGAATTATTGTTTTTGAATTAGGATTTGTTGCCATTTAGTATACATTTTAATATATAGGATGGGTGAACATGAATTGTTAGATATTTGTTGATTGAATTGGGAATTATTGTTTTTGAATTAGGATTTGTTGCCATTTAGTATACATTTTGGGTAGTCATTTTACAACAGTTATGCTGACGGATTTTTGTCAAATATTTAACATATGTTTGTCTTGTGTTTTTAATGTAGGGGAACATTAATGAAGAATTAAACAAAGCAAAATCCGCATCCGGTGGTTATGACACACCGGTAGATGAAGTGGAAGTGCTGCAGCGCTCATTAGGTGAGCGGCGTGGGCACGTAAGGGACGTTGGAAGAAAAGTTAAAAGTGTAACCCCAGACCTGCCTCCACAAATGTACTATCCTGCAGCAAATGAGCTACAACAACAACTTGCCGAGGCAAATGCTCGCTGGGAGGAGCAACAACGCATCAATGCAATGATGCAACAACAAATAAACAAATTGATGTCCATGCAAGGAGGCCAAGGCTCTAGCTCATTCTACTATCCTGGATTCGAAACAAATCAAGAAAAAGATCAAGAGGAAGAGGAAGAAGAAGATGACGATGACGATGACGATGAAGATGAATAGATGAAGTTGTGGATTTTAAAACACTTATAACTTTGTTATGCTTGGTTGGTTGATAACTTTGAGATGTAAACATGAATGTGAATGTATTTTTATGTTTGATAAAATCTTATTTGCAGCAGGTTTAGAATGTTATGGTTGAATAAACAGGTTCAAAAACTGGAAATTACAGAAAACAAAAAAAAATTAAATTTTTTTTATACGGCTATAGCGACGACATGTCGTCGCTATAGATCAAAGTCTGACTTTTTGACTTTGATCTATAGCGACGACAAGTCGTCGCTATAGCCCTATCTTTGACTTTTTGACCATACTCTATAGCGACTATATGTCGTCGCTATAGATAATTTCGAAAAAAAAAAATTTTTTTTAAATAATTAACATAATAAAAATAAATCAAAAAAGAAAATGTGTCAGAGCTCTATAGCGACGACAAGTCGTCGCTATAGCCTTATCTATAGCGACGACATCTGTAGCGACGACTATTCTGACCTATTGCGACTAACCTATAGCGACGACTTAACAGCGACGACATGTCGTCGCTATAACCTATAGCGACGACTTTTTGGGGCTATTGCGACGACTTTTGTCGTCGCTACAGGTGACTTTCCTTGTAGTGTTAATAAATAAACAACCAATGATAGAATTAAAAACAACTAACCGTAAGTTATGTCGATAATTTATGAGATTGCACTATATAAATTTGGGGTGTAATCGGTTCGGTTTGGTTTTTGGGTAAAACTAAAACTGGCACAATCAGTTTTTAGTTTTTAGTTATTAAGAACAAATCGGTTTTTGGTTTTGGTTTTTTTATCGGTTATAGGTTTTTCGATTCTTTTATTTGTATTTTTTTTCTTTTTTTTTTGTTCTCTTTTTCACCCGATATTGTAATTATACCATCATCTTTTAAAATGTTACAGTTCATCTAATCTAAATATTCATCATCCCTAACTATAACTCTTTATTTGTTTTTCATTCTGTTAAATAAGTATAAAAATTGTGATATATATGTTAATTTTTAAACAATATTAAAAATCGATTCGGTTCGGCTTTTATAATATGAAAAACCTAAATAGTTTAAATTTGTAATGGTCATAGTTGTAATGCGTCATGACAATAAAAATTAAGGTTATTGGATTTTAATACTTCCAATTTTAACATGTTGGCTAGCAATACTTCCAACTGAGGAAATAATTACTGGCACTTCCAACTTTCAACATAGTTTATAGTGACACTCCATTATGCTATTACACGTCATCAAAAAAATGCCAAATGGAATGCCACTATAAAATGTATTGAAAGTTGAAAGTACCACTAAACATTTCATCAGTTGAGAGTATTATCGGACAACAGGATAAAATTAAGAGTAGTTAAATCCAATAACCCTAAAAATTAAAGTTATAAGTAAAACCTATTAAACTTTGTACATAAATTGTATAATAGTAAGTATCTAATATGAACTTTTGGAATTTTGACACACAAAGAATCCAAATTATTAAACCAATCGTTTACGAGTTGGCAGACAAGGGTGGTGTTTTTGCGACAGAATCAAACTTGTTGGTCGAACCACTTGGATCAGGAATCGGTCATAAAGTCAGGTTAATTAGCCTATTTGAACCAAATTTAGTTTTTTTTTTTAACGGCGGAGGATCACATCGTGCTACAATCAGTTATTCTGACGGTTGGTAGCTAAGATCGATTCCTCGATCACCGACCATGAGACCATACCCCCTGATGCGCGGGAACCCCGTGCAATAGGTAAACTCTCACCCTCCATTGGTTCAAAATCCGACATGAAGTTCAAGATTTCTCCCCTCAACTCGTATCGATTAAAGTATCTCAAGTGAGACTTGAACCCTGGTCTCCAAGAAGAAAGAGTCAAACCAAATTTTAGTTGAATCGATTAATTGGACGATTGAACCAAGAAAAACACATGGCTAGTTGAAGTGACAAACTAGATTCGTCAAATCATATTAATTAAGTTTATTATTTTAAATTAAATATATAAATTTCTATGTTATATATAGCATATCACATTTTCAAATCCAATCTAACTAGAGGGCCCATTTTTTCTTCTCGCTTCGGACCCCGGAATTTTTTTTTCTTCTCGGGGTCAGCCCTGCCAACAAGTATATAACTAATAAGAGTAAATGACTAGTTCGATATTTGGTCTCTTTACGAATACGTGAGAGGCAACAAGGTGCAGACAGGCTTGGTCAAAGGATCATTTCAATGCCGGCTCTATAGGGCAAAAAAAGCCTGCTTAGGGCCAACAAGACCAATGTGATAAATTATAATGTATATAAATTTCTTGTTGTTTTAATATTTGTAATTAATTTACATATTTTGTTTGTGATTTATGTTTTTTTGTAACTTTCTCCTTTATGATTATCTGTATTTTTTAGCATAAATTTTTACTTAAAAGATGAGAGTTTTTATATATAGTAAAAAAAATCTTAATTTTCACCAAGTTGTAAGCCACCAAAAAACTTGAGCACGTCCTAATCTTACTGCTATAATAAACACAAATAATTTTGTTACTTGTCATGTTTTTAGAATACTAATGCCACATGTCATATTATTGTTATTTCATTTAATTCTCTTTCTTAATAAATAATTATGTCATCTCTCCTATTAAATAATTATAATATTAATCATATTATTTACCTTTTTTCATATTAAGAATTAAAAATAGTTTTAAATAAATTGAAATTTAATTTTTATTAGAAAACATGTAACTTTTTTTCTAAAAATTATGATTTTCTTATAAATAAGAAATATTTAAAATCGTGATTTTTAGGATATTAACAATTTTCTAAAAACAAGTTTACTTAAAAGATGATTTTTTAAAAATGAAATTAACTATAAAACTAAGTTTTAAACAATATGATTTTTATAAACAAATGACAATTTTTTAAACAAAATATTTAAAAATGATTTTTTTTAAAAACCAAAAGTTTCAAGAAATGATAGAAAAAACTATACTTTTGACATAAAAAACTATATGAAGTTTTCAACTTCATAGTTTACAAATCTTAGCTGTTACAAACTAAGAAGATCAGATCAACTTGTTCCGACCTGAGATAATAAGCTCATGAGCTTGGTCTTACTTCACTGTCGAGAAACGAAAGAAGACTTCCATCTCCAAGTTTAACTCATACGTAGCTCCCTTCTTTTTGGGTGTGAAGCAGTGTCAAACCAAAATAGCCAACAAGCATTAGCTCTCCCTGAAAAGGAGGTGATCCAGCCGCACCTTCCAGTACGGCTACCTTGTTACGACTTCACTCCAGTCACTAGCCCTGCCTTCGGCATCCCCCTCCTTGCGGATCTTTGTCTATATTTACTTTAATCATTATATACCAAAATATTGTATTATAATTTTTAAGTTTTTATTACTAACTATTTAATATTTTATGATTAATCCGTGTAATACACGGGTTAATAAACTAGTTCTTAACAAAGAATATAGTCAATGATATAAGAAAGCCTGCATTTATTTATTCATTTATTATTTATTAACCTGATAAATACTTGGATTCAAGGAATTGGATAGTAGCAACATTTTTTCCGTATTTCACTCGTTTGATTGTCGCCTCTATTTTGTAAATTAGCTAAAGTCGTTCTAAATTAAAATAGTTATTTCGTTCTTGACTTTTGTTGGTAATTTTATAAATTTTTTAATTATACATACATACATACATACATATGTATGTATGTATGATAATAGTTCTTATAGGAAAAGTGTCACTTTTATTGTCCATCTAAAAATCAATTTCTCTCCCCTAGATTTTGGTGGCTCTAAATTAGGGTTTTTCCAAATATTAGAGCTGATGTTGAAAAGGTTTCACTGAAAACCTTCATTTTGATAAAAACTTAGTAATTTAATCACAATCGTTACCAATCAACTTTGTTTTTCATTTTTTATTTCTTTTTATTATAATAATGTTACAATTGTTAATAAAAAATATTTGTGGTTTATATTATTACATAAATGTAACACGTACGCTACATATAAGAGTTACGTATATCTAACTTTCTATGTTACATCACAAAATTTATGAGTTATATATACGTAACTTAGTGATTGACATGCCTTTATTAGAAAAAAAATTACTTCTAACATTTCTAACTGTTAAAAATATGTGATATCTTTTAAGTTCAATTTTACATCTCCAAATCTCTAATGACGTATTTGTGGTGTTTTGTGTGAGCCGTGAGGTGTTAATAAAGTGGGCTATTTGGAAGCTGGGCTACGATTTGACCAGCTGGGTTAGGAACTTAGGATTGGGCTGCTGGGCTTGAAGCTGGCCTCGTTTGCTTGTAGGAGCTGCACTCGGTTAGAGGTGCACAAAATAACCGGGTATGGACCCGTACCTGATCGAATACCCGTACCCGGACCCGAAACATACCCGAACCCGATTGAACCCGGTTCCAACCCGATAAAACCCGCCGATTCCTACCCTGGTATGCTATTTTTCGAACAAACTGGTTCCTACCCGGACCCGACCTGAAAAACTCAGACCCGACATGAAAAAACCCGACCCGAACAGGTTTTTACCGTTTTTTCACAATATGACCATTTTTTTCAAAAATCTAGCCATTTATGACCGTTTTTTTCGAATTTTTTTGACCCTTTTACCCCTCCAAGCTTCTATATAAAGGTTTTTGATGAATTGGTTGATTCACAACTCTCAAACGCAATCCCGATCGCAAAAAAACACAAAAACGCAAAACTCTCGTGTATACTTTGTTCACTCTCTTTTTATTCCTTCTCATTTTCTTACTATGGCTGATTCACATTCATCCATTGGGCAAGAAGGTTGTTCATATACCGACCTTCTCGTTGTTCAGGTTTTACCTAACAATAGGGCCCCGGAAGTTTGGTGCAATTGGGATTTATGTGAAATGAGTGATGGATCTTCAAAGGCTCGTTGCAAATTTTGTGGCGCTTTGTTGGCCAAAGAGTGCAACACTACATTGAAGAAACACATTACTAAATTTTGCAAAGGCAAGAAAGAAAATCCGGATTTCGATCAAACGCAAAATCGGTGTTGACGGTGGAACGTTTATATATGACGTAAAGAAGGTTAAAGATAGAATGTCTAAGTTCGTGATTCAAGAAGGTTTGCCGTTCGACCATTTCGACAACCCTCGTTTAACGAAAATGATTCGTGAGACGCTCCAACCTCTCTACGCAGATGTAAGTCGCACCACTCTTAGATGTTATTGCCTAAAAATGTGGAAAAACGTAAAAAAAGATTTAATTTCATTTTTTGAAAATTTACAAACCAGTGTTAACTTAACCACCGATGTTTGGTTGGCTCCTCATGATCTGCCCGAGTCATACCTTTGCGTTACCGCTCATTGGGTAAATCCCGACACGTGGCCAATGATGAAGCGCACAATCGCGTTTGAATTATTTCCCTATCCACATTCCGGCGAAAATTTGTTTTACATTTTAGATTCTGTAATACAATCTTTTAAATTAGAAAACAAAATATTTTCAATGTCATTCGATAACGCGTCAAACAATACAAACGCGGTTGAAAAACTAAAAATTAAATATAAACCGATTTGCAACGGTAATTTTTTTCATAGTCGATGTGTTGCCCATATTATAAATTTGATTGTGCGAGACGGGCTCGGAGTTGACGAAGTTGAAATTCTTAGAGACGATTTTAAAAATATGCTACATGACGTTTTTAAAAAAAGTAGAAAAAAATTATGAATTATCGAAAACTATGCAAAGATACGAATTCCATTTGTTTAGGTCCGAATTGGGACGTACCTACTCGATGGAATTCACCTTTCAATATGTTTAAAAGTGCTTTACGACAAAAAGACACTTTATCTATTTTTCATAACAGTCTTTCAGGTACCAGTCGAGCTACACCGTTTTACGACGAGAGTTGGGAAAATATTCTTTATGTCACCGAATTTCTTGAAGTTTTTAGTAACTCAACTACAAAATTATCCAAGGTTTATTATCCCACTAGTAGTTTAGTACTTTCAGAATTATATTTAATGGTAAATAATATACACAATTTTGAAAATAAAACCGATTTGTTTACAAAAATGATAAAACCAATGAAAAAAAAATTAAAAAATATTTTCAATCGCTACCCGACGTTTTTACTTGTGCCGCGGCCTTAAATCCTCTTTTAAATATTACGGGGGTAGAAATTATAATTGACGAAATAAACTCCGATTTATGTTTGTACGAAGACGACCCAAATTTTGCTAACAAAACGAAACGTATTTTTCTTCAAAACCTTCAACAAATGTATGAAGTTTATGCAACAAAATATGGGCCTAATATAAACCCATCTGGGTCAATGGCATCGGGTTCAAGTCGTACGAGTAAGGATCCGGTTGTTAATTTATTTAATACGTTACGAAACGAAACGGCTAAACGCCAAAGAGGTAATACCCCAAGTAGCGAGCTTGGGAGGTATAGTGGAACAGATTTTATATCCACTATGAGTGCCTAATAATATATGAAATTTGATATTTTGGCTTGGTGGAAAGGCAAAGAATCCCAATTTCCTATTCTATCCGCTATGGCCCGTGATTTACTAACTGTCCAAGCTTCTACGGTAGTTTTGGAATCTGCTTTTTCTGTTAGTGGCAGGGTTTTATCTTTAAGAAGAACAAGACTCACCCCGACGTCCGTAGAAATGTGCATTTGTCTTAAAGATCACTTGGACGCGTTGTATCGTATACAAGACTCTACAAATCTCAAAGACGAAATAATAATTGAACCGCGAGTACACGAAGAGGAGGTTGCCGAGGGATTATCCTCCAGTTTGTCGGACGAAGAACTCGCTTATAACGCATCGATTCGGTTGAACAATAGCTCCGGTGAACATGAAATGTAAACTACAAGCGAATTTAGATAAATTTGTATGATTAGTTTTTTTAGAATCTTCATATTGTTTTTAGTTTTTTAAAAAATATAAAAATGAAATTTATGTTATTTAAATGTTTTTGTATTAGTTTGTAAATTGTTTAAAATAAATAAAATTGAATTTTATGTTATTTAAATGTTTAGTTATAAGGGAAAAAAAATTTAATCCATACCCAGTTATACCCGGGTACACCTTGGAACTGGACCCGGTTGTACCCGATTTGAAAAAACTCGGACCCGGACCCGGTTTCTCAAAAAACCTGAAATGTGCACCTCTAGGTTAGATATTGTTGGTTACCAATATCCTCAGCTCAAATGGTTGAGATGAGGTATCATGTGACTTCAATATTGAGAAGCTCATAGGTTCAAGTCTTGTCATGGACAAAATAGAGGTTACATGTTGGTTTATGATGTTTTCTCTCACCTATGGTGAGTTTCTTCCTATTAGGTGTGGATATGATCAGGTGGATGTATGATCTGTCAATAATACAAACTGCCATTCAGAAAAAAATATATTAGTTGGTTGATGTTTCATTTCGCTGAGATGGAGATTCATTTTTTACCTTTTCTCTCTGATGTGTCCGAGAGTCTTCTTTAGAAATTTCTCTACTTTTGATCTTGAGATCTTGTGCTAGATCTGATCTTCTTGTTTGAGATATAGAAGATATACTTGTTTGGTTGTATATCTTCTATCGTGTTTTTGATTTTGTAACGTAGTTCCTTCTGGTTTGTAGATCTACATTTGTACAATCATTCGTTTCTAAGTAAAGATTGTTTTGATATCTGATTTTGATTCTAACTTTATAATAAACTAGGTTAAAATCCCGTGTATTACACGGGTTGAAAAAAAACTTATATATATATATCTCGTAACAAAAAGTTATGTAACTAAAAAAACATGTAAATTATATAGTTTAACTAAACTCTTGTTTTACACAAAAAGTCATCCAAATATGTTTAAAAAAATTTGATGTATAATTATAAATTGCATTTTAATTTAATTTTTTTTTCAACTATGTGTTATCATTTTTATGTAATGTAATCTATAAATTTTAATTTAATTAATGTATACTTATTCTTCTTTAACACACTAATATTAACTTGACTTAGAATTTTTATTAATACATATAATTTGGATATTTAAAAATATTTACTTTTTATTATTTCAAGATAGTGTATTTTTATCATTCAAATCATCAAATCATATTAAATATTTTAAAAAAAATCACTCATAAAATCAATTAGTACCATTAATGTTTTATTTTTAAATATTTTAAGTAAGAGTAAATTGTCATTTTCGTCCATATGGTTTGCTCACTTTTGTCATTTCAGTCCAAAAGTTTAAATTTCAATATTTTGTTCCTTATGGTTTTCATTTTATTGTCATTTTGGTTCTTATGGTTTTCGTTTTATTGTCATTTTAGTCTAATAAAATTTAAACTTTTAGATTAAAATGACAATCAAAAGGAAACCATAAGGACGAAAATAATGAAATTTAAACTTTTGAACTAAAATGACAAAAGTGAGCAAACCATAGGGACGCAAATGACAATTTACTCTTTAAGTAATATAATTTAAATTTGATGATACTTGAAAAACAAAATAAAAGTTATTAAAAAAGAATATAAGTTTATTTAAAAGCTACATGGTTAATTTCATTTTAAATCCAATTTATTAATAATATATTAATTATTCTACATATTAAAATTCATTATCCTTAATTCCTAACAAAATAATAAATATTGATAATTAAAAAGGAGAGAGAAGCGGGAAACTAAATTTTAGATGGCCTAGAATTGTGCATGTGTCCCTCAAAGATTTTTATTTATTATATATAATAGATAATAATAAAAAGTAATTAAAAATTGATTAATCAGTAGGAGTTTTTTTTGTTTTGTCCAAAATAAAAAGCTTTCTTTTAACCACTCATATGTATATTCAATTAATAAAACATCGTAGTGGTGTAGTGGTAGAGTTGCACAACCAAACCGGTTTGGTTTGAAAAAACCTGTTTCCAAACCGGTACTATCTCGATCTCAAACCGATTTCACCCAAACCGGTTTCCAAACCGGTCCGAACCGTAGGTTTAGGATGAGTTTGACATCCTCATCTCCCAAACCGGTTTCAAGCCCTCCAAACTAGTTTCAAGGCCTCCAAACCGGTTTCAACCCCTACCGGTTCTATAGGTTTGACATCCTCAATCTTTCAAACCAGTTTCCAAATCAAACCGGTTTTTACCAAACTAGTTTTGACCATGTGTTGACCAAACTAGACCGGTTTGAAAACCGAACCGGTTTGAGCAAAAAAAAAACGGTTCGAGCACCTCTGTGTAGTGGAAGAGGTAGATTCACTTTAATCGATGATAGATGGAAGATACAACAATGAATAGTAACAATTAAGAGCCCGTAAAAATGAAGTCGATCCTAAGGAGATGTATATATATCTATCAAGACCCTCATACATCAATGACACTAGCTGGCTAGTGGTAATGAGTTTAGAATACATAAGATCGATATAAAATTATTGAACATTGTGAAAGAGTTGGCGAAAATTTACGGAATCCACAATAAATGTTAATTTTCTAAAGTGAGAAGCAACGAAACTAGTACTTAAAAGAAAAAATAAAAATTCGGCATAAAAAATGACAAACAGAAACAAGAGGGACATGGTCGCCCTCAGCCCCTATAATCATTCGCCTCTCCTTAATATACCATTTTTAGATGATGTGTCTATCCAAAATAGCCTTCAGCTCACCAAACTTCGTGTATCCAAGTTTCATATGTTAGGGTCGGCTCAACTATTTTGGGGCCCTAAATAAAATAAAAAGCCAGTGTCCTTCATTAAAGATTATGTTAAAAATTCTTCGCATTTTATCCGTACTTGAGACCGATAATAACGAACAAAAAGTTTATATATGTTGGATTAAAAAATGTTTAGATTAAATTTATTTTTTTAGTTTTTTTAAAAGAAAATTCTTTAATAAATTGTTCATAACCAATTTTTCTAAAACATTTTTCAATTGAATATTATAAAGCTTTCATGTGACCTTTTTGTATATACTATTTTTTTGAGCCCACAAGTTAAAAAAACCTACATAGTAAAAAACACCAGTACATATTAGGGGTGTTCATAAACCGACCGAACCGTCTAAACCGGACCGAACCGAAGACAATTGGTTGGTTTGGTCGGTTTTAGAACTCGATGGTGCGGTTTATGGTTTGAGTATTCTGAAAACCGAGTGGTTCGGTGTGGTTTACGGTTTGTATTTTTCGTAAACCGTATAAACCGCACCAACTGTTTATATATATATATATTTATACCCTTCTAAATTTGTGGTTATAATTGGTTCTTTTAGTTCTCAAATTTAAATAGTTCTCATTTGAACATCCCCCTATATATATGTATATGTTTGTGTGGGTGTCTATATATATCTTAAAATTATTGAAAAACCTAAGTTAGCGTATTTTCATTTACCTAGCCTCTTCAGTCTCTATTATCTTTATTCATGGTTCACATGTTGTTTTAAAATGAAAAGGATCATGATAATATTATTGATTTAGAAGATGATCTTCAATCAAAGTTAATTCATCATACTTTTTAGACTAGTTTTATTATTTTGATAATGGTTAACTTTTAGATTATGATTTCTACTTTTGAAATTTGAATTTCAAATGGATTATGATCTTTTGCATATTATATTAGATGTTTTTTTATAAAACCGTGAAACCGCAAAAACCGGACCGTAAAACCGTGAAACCGTTCATACCGGTCGGTTTGGTTTACACAACTTACATGGTTGGTTTGGTTTGTCATTTTTTGAAACCGCAATTAGTGGTTTGGTTTAGAAATTTTTGCAAAACCGACCGAACCGCACCACGGACATCCCTAGTACATATGAAAAAATTCAAAAAATTACAAGCTCAATATTTTTGAAATCCGTAAGCTTTTGAAATGTGATAGAAAAATTACAAAAGACGAGAAGAAGTTGAACTCTTTCACCCTTCTCATTATGACATGGTTTCTAGTCAAAAAGTGAATAATGAAAGCCATTTCTTAAGTTTCTAAAGTTATGAAGGAGGCTTATGACTTTTAAAATTTTAGAGCCTTAATTCTTAAAAATATTAATGCTAATTGTTTATATTTGTTTTATAGTTAATAGTGAATAGTACTTCATATAAATTCATTTAAAATTTAACCTTCTAAACTTAAATCTGAAGCTTAAAGTTGATAACATGTGAATCATTACTATTAATTTATTTTTTGTTTTTTTTTCCTAGTTTTTGGAACTAATTCACAAATTATAAATATAAATAATGAACGATGTTAGATAAATATCTTGATTAGTTAGTTGATTTTCTTATTATCTGTTTAATTAGTTATTTTATTACTTGTTTAGCTTGTAGTTTAATACTTGCATAGTTAGTTAATTGTAAAATTAATTTTTGATTCAATTAGCTGACACATTTTTTTTTATTTTGGTTTATTCATTTAAAAGCATAAGAGATAACTATATGTGTTAAATTCTGTTTGTTAGGTTTCTTCGATTTATTTAATTTGTTGAGTTTGGTTTATTTGGTTCACTTAGATAAATTATTAATCCAAAACAAATCGGTTAACAAATAGGTCTTAAATAAATCAAACCAAACAACAAATATCTTTTTTTGGAACGGCGAATGTCTGAATCGTGTGAACCAACTGTTTCCAGGCCATGTCATCAAGGTCTAGTTACCTGGACCTCCCATGAACCACCACAACCACCCCAGGAGGAAACTACACAGGGAAAACCCCCTGACCCCCCTCAGACCCCTATTTCGCTGCTGGAGGGTTTTGAACCAAGGACCTCCCATTTAAAAGAATCATAGGGTACCATTGAGACAATGTTTCGTTAAAAAAAAAGAAGCAAATATCTAACCACTTAAAACTCTAGGGAGGCGGCCTCATGTTTAAAAAGAGTCTCGAAATCTAAGACTCGACTTGCACCCTCAAAATGATTAAGCCAATCATTCAAACAATATTACAGTAGTTTAAGTAGATTAGATCTTTTAACAAAACCAATGAGTCATTGCCTCAATGTTACCCTAGGATTCTTTCAAATGGAATGTCTTGGGTTCAAATACCTCCCGCAGCGAAATATGGGTCTGAAGGGGGTCATGAAGTTTTCCAGTGGGGTTTTTCCTGGGGTGGTTGTGATAGCTCATGGAAGGTCCATGTAACTAGACCTTGATGACATATCCTAGAAACAATGGGTTCACACGATTGAGACCTTCGTCGTTAAAAAAAAAGTTCTTTTAACAAAAATCAAATATCTATATTTATATGAGACTATATTTATATCATTATTTTATAATAAAAGAGTAAATATATTGTCACATGCCACCTTCTTATAATCTTATAACACTATTTTCACTTGTCACCTTGCATCACAAGCGACACTTGTCAATTTTTTATTATCCACTTAATTCTATCTCTTATTAAATAATTATATTCTCTCTTATTAAATAATTCTTTTCTTTTATTAAATAATTATAATATTAATAATTAATATATATTATCTACCTTTTTATTATAAAAACACTTAATTTTTTTATATGATACAAAATTTTCTAAAACCAAAATTTTTAAGATAAGAAATATTTAATTTTCAAAAAAAAAAAACAAAACTTATATAAAAATTAAGTTATCTTAAAATAAATTTTTGAAAAATAAAGTATAATATAAAAGAAATTTTTAATCAATGAAATTTTATAAACAAATGATGTTTTTTTAATTTATTTATAAATTAAAGTAATAAAAATGATAGAGAAAGTTACACTTTTGGTCAATTATGTTTAACATTATTTTTAAATTAGGTCATTTAAATTTAGTAATTATAAAATTATATTTCATATTATTGATTTATAAAAAGTTAGTTTTTAATATAATACAAAATGAAATTTTAACGTTAATTATTTCAAAGATATCAATTGTTAAACATTAAAAGGTCATATATCATTTGTATGTGATTAAATTTTTAATTATTTTTTATCACTTAAAATATTTATTAATTTGTAAATTAATAATTTTATATCAAAATATTTTTTTATAATTGCTAAATTTTCATTAGTAACTATTTAATATTTTATGTTAAATCTGTGTAATAAACGGGTTAATAACGTAGTCTAATATAATTTAACATTATAATTGTTTGTGACAAAAATTTGAACTTCTGGTTTTATAAGTAGATACATCAAAGAGTACCAACTTTTTTTTTGAACGACATTTGATCTCAACGTGTGAAGCACTGATTTTCAGGTCACGTCACCAAGGTCTAGGTACCATGACCTTCGTTGAGATCTCACCACCACCGCAGGAGGAAACCGCACCGGAAAACCCCCTGACCTCTCAAGGACCCCTATTTCGCCTTGTGAGAAATTTGAACCCTTGACCTCCTACAGAAAAACCAAAAGAGTAACTATTAGGTTAGAAGCCCTTGGTTTCAAAGACTACCAACTAACACAAGGTTTTGTAAATGCTTAATTAAATGGGTTTTTACTTTTTAGCAGTAATTAAATTCAATTATGAATTTATGATGCTTTTAAAGTTTTAATTATGCAATAATTTTGGGAAAAGAAACAAACTTTAATGACTCAATTTACCTCCCAAATAAAGATTCAATCATTTATGGTCCACCACAACAACACAATTCTTTTTTTTATCTTTTTTTTTTTCATAATATTCCCAATTTCCTTCAAATTTGTGGGGAAATCGACAGTAAAACAACCAGATTTCAGATATTTGTTTGTTGAAAACACTTTTTTATGGAATGAATTAATGATAGAAGCTGTTGTTGATCAGAGAGACAAGAATCAATTCGTGTTTTTTGCACCCTTTTGACTGTTTGTCTTCCTTCGTTCATCCCTCAATCTATTGTGTTCTTAACCAGGTTGGTCAATTATGATTATTGAATTGGGTGTTTATTGTTTGTTCATCTGAATTTCAATTTACAGTTTCTGTTTACCAAATTGCAGATTTTTATGCGTTTAATTGGATTTGTAGATTTAAAAAAAAAAAAAATTGTTTCTGATGAATCAGTAATCGCAATTCTTCTATTGGGTGTTTCTTTTTATTGTTCATCGGAATTTCAATTTTAATGTTTGTAGATTCCAAATTTCTTATTTTGATGCCTTTATTTTTGTATTTTATATCTATTTAGGGTTCGTAAATTTCATGTAGATTTTTGATTTTAATGAAATGGGCTTTATTGATATATTTTCTTTAGATTTAGCTTATTTTGATGCCTTTTTTTTGGTTTTCAATCTTTTGTTAGTCATCAATTGCAGATTTTCTTGGAAACAAGTGTACTAGCATCAGTTGTTCATGTATTCAAAGTTTTTTTTTTGCAAAAAAAAAAAGGCTAAATATTTATAAAATTAGGGTATGTTTTTAGCAAATTTTTTTATGAAATTGTTATAAAATGTTTGTTTTGATTAAGATTTCAAGAACTCATTAACTCAATTGACAATCATTTGTTTCAGTTGAGTTTAATCAGGAGCTGAAAATAAAAAAAGGAGTTAATTTCTGGACATTTGATGGGAGGATTTGATGATCATGTTGGCTTAGGTGGAAATTGGATGGCTCCTAGCCCTAGTCCACGGTCTTTCTTTTCGGCTATGTTGGGTGAAGCTAGCTTGTCGCGAGTGGCTGAACCGCCTAAGGATGATAACCCAGCCACAGGGTTCACCTTTCAGAAACCAGATAATCAATTTGGGTCCCAAAATGGGGCATTTGGTGAGCCAAAAGCAACAGGCTCAAGGTCTGGTCTTGTTGAAAGATTGGCTGCTAGGGCCGGTTACAATGCTCCTCGGTTAAATACAGACATCATCAGACCTTCTGCAGATCTGGACAAACAATCTCCTTATTTGACAATTCCTTCTGGTCTCAGTCCAACTTCGCTTTTAGATTCGCCCGTTTTCTTGTCGAATTCACTGGTAAAGTTCATTAAAACTGTCATCTTGTAGTACTGCGATTCCAATATTTTGTTTGTTGTTCTCAGGTCATTAAGTTTTGAAAGTGATTATCTGATATCTTGGTTTTAAATGCAAAATACACTCCGATTTGTGACGTGAGCGTATTATGTATGCGATACGTTTGTTAATATATACAAAGTTAACAATATTAAAGTACATCTATATCTATACTACTGTATAATACATATATGAAGGACAAGATGGTCTTTTACCAAAAACTCTTAAAATTTAGAGTTTTACAACTCTTGGAACATAAAGTACAACAAACAAAGCTTTAAGAACCATAAACTAAATGGTTTTCTTTTACTTTTTAGTTTGTCCAACATTGATACATTTAAAAAATAAAGTGTCATATAATACCTTTAAAAGAAAACTAACTACAGGATAAAAGTTATGTGAATCTGTGTATATGAGATGAGGTTAACTTGTGTATCTTTAGAGAGCTCGAGCTTGAGCTCGAACTGCTTTGAGCTCTTTTTCTAAAGTTTGAGCTTGGTTTGCGAGAAATTGTTCAAGCTTGAGCTTGATCAGGCTTGGCTCTTTTTATTATTTAGTTATTTTAGTTATATACATATTACTATATAATATTAAAAACCATGAAAAAGAAATAGTAACTTTTTCATGATTTCACACTTTGACACAAGAAGAAATTAAAAGAATATTATATTTTTGAATTTCACACTTTGACACAAGAAGATAAAAAATGTGTAGATTTAGGGTTTAGGGTTTAGTTTGTGATGAGATATTTGATTTTGCTATTTAACTTATGTTTCTGCAAATTAAATATAATATCCGTTCCCGGGTGTGTACTGTGATATGTTTTTGAGTTTCACACTTTGACACAAGAAGAAAAAAATAAAGAATAGTATATTTTTGAGTTATACACTTTTGACATAATATTTCAATGTGTGGATTTAGGAGTTTAGGGTTTAGTTCGTGATTAAAGATTTGATTTTGTTGTGTAACTTATATTTCTGCAAATGATATATAATATTTGTTTTCCAAAGTATACTGTAATAACCCGCCGCAACGTGCGGGGAATATACCTGGTTTAAATGAATAGGGTGATTGTTTTTAACATATTTTGGTTTTTTTATATACATAACTACTCGGATTCTCTAGCTATATTGTAAGCTATCATGCTATGCTATCAATGTTATTTGCATTCCTTGCATTGAAAAAAGGAAAAAAGAAAAGAAAAGAAAAAAGAAAGTGAGATTTCATTTTACATGTTAGGATATATATTTTTTTGGTTATTTTATCTTAGTTATATGATAATTTGTTATATACAACATATTTATTAAATTTATTAAAATATGTTATATTTATATAAATATTAGGCTCGTTTTGGCTTGCGAGCGTATTCAAACTCGGTATATGAAACTCGGACTCTTTTATTACATGAGCTTCAACTAAAATTTGGCTTATACAAGTCTAGGTTCAATTTGAGATTTAAGCAAGCCAATCTCGAATAACTCATGAGATTATTAGCATTTTTAATATTTGGCAAATTTGAATTATTTTGAGGATTTACATGCACATGTAACAATAAATTATCAAATAATCACTTTCAAATTACAATGCTAAGTTTTACAATTTCTAGAGATTTTGTTAACATATTTTTTCCTAGGTTCATCCATCTCCAACAACTGGGAAATTTCAATTTGCTCCAAATAAAGATGGTTCAATTAAGGAATTCAACACTACATCATTTGAATTTAAAGTTGTTCCTGAGTCTGGCCCTGTTTATAACAAGGTAATTATACTATTGTACATCAAACCCCCTCGTACCTTATGGGTGGCTTTGTAATGAGTACGATTTAGTGAGTGGTCTATTCAGAAACATTCTCTTTATCCCACTGGTACCTTACCTGTAGCTTTGGTATGAGTAAGATTTAGTGAGTATGATTGTTGTTATATTACTTGGGTGTCTCTTTAGAAACAGTCTCTATATCCCACTGGGATAAGGGCATATGTCTTCGTCCCATGGTTGGAGAAATCGCTAATCGCTAGTCGGTCGGCGAGGTAGAGACTAGGGATTAATCGGATTGGAATTTTTATATAGAAATTTTCAAAATTTTATATATATACATACAAATACACATATTAATATAAATACAATACTTCAAAATTTAAATATTTTTCTAATAAACTTAAAGATAATGAATAATGTACTTTAAAATTCAAACATTAACATAAACATCCTTGGGAGTCGACTGAGACCGATCGTGTGCAGCTGCTTTTTGACCGATCGATCGTGATTTTGGGAGTCGACTGAGACCGGGAAGAAGAAAAACCACAATTTCTTTAGCCTAAATTTAATCGGCTAATGGCCGACTACCGATTAATCCCAATTTTTACAACACTGCCTCGTCCCAAAAAAAAAAGAAAAAAGAGTGCTTACTAAATAGTTGAACTTTACAGGATATATTCGCTTGTTTGGCTGTTATAATAATTGTAGTTTTTTGATGTACATTTAGGTTAATCCTTGGCAATCCGAGTATCACCCTTCCCATACATTCGAAACCGTACAAAATGATGGTGTTAATGGAAATCTTGTAAAAGAAACTAATGAAGAAGAAGGTGATCAAATAACAAGCGGTGATAACGGTTATTTAACCAGTGATGACAGGTATAACTGGAGAAAATACGGGCAAAAACAAGTGAAGGGTAGTGAGCATCCTAGAAGCTATTACAAGTGCACTCATACGAATTGTCCGGTTAAGAAGAAGGTGGAGCGATCCCATGAGGGCCATGTCACCGAGATTATTTACAAAGGGGCCCACAATCATCCGCAGCCTCCTCCCGGCCGTAGATCAGGTCTCGGGTCATCAAGTGACATTCAAGGTGGCACTGAGGGGGGGCAGGATGCTAATTTTGAAGTGACATCATCAACCGTTTGTCGAACTCAGTTTGAATCCAGTGATCCCATGGATGGCTCTTTGACTATTTCTAATGATGGAGATGGAGAAGACGATGATCGTGTGACAAATGGCAGCACCTCATTGGGCTGTGCCGGTGAAGGAGATGAATCCGAGTCAAAACGAAGGTTCAACCATCCTTTTTGTTCTTACGGTGTGAATATTATATATTTTTACTTCCTTTTTTATAACAATGGATGTTGTTTGATGCTTCAGAAAGGTTGAAGCATATGCAGCTGATGTTTGTGGGGCTACTCGAGCCATCAGGGAGCCGAGGGTAGTTGTGCAAACGACGAGTGAGGTGGATATTCTCGATGACGGATACCGCTGGCGTAAATACGGGCAGAAAGTTGTTAAAGGAAATCCCAATCCTAGGTATAATTATCCTATGTAGGGGTGTAAACAAGCCAAGCTCTAGGTTGGCTCATTTAACTTAACATAGCTTGGATCATGAGTGACTCGGGTCACGCTCAACTTGTTTCTTTATTATTTTTTTTATTTACCTATATACGTATACTTGTATATTTTTGCGATTATAAATTTATATAAAAACATAATATATTTGATTTGGTTATTTTTATTAGAGTAAAATGTCATTTTAGTCCCCGTGGTTTGGCAACTTTTGTCATTTTAGTCCAATAGTTTAAACTTTGCCATTTTGGTCATTATGGTTTCCATTTTAATGTCGTTTTGTTCCATGTGGTTTAGCCAATTTTGCCATTTTAGTCCAAAAGTTTAAATTTAATTGGACTAAAATGTTTATATTCATCTTTCCACCCTGATCCCACAAAGTGAGATTACACTGTGTACGTTTTGTTATTGTTGTATGCTAAATGAAAAAAAGTTATATTTATATAAATAGAAGGGCTCCGTATATGAAACTTGGCCTCGCTTATTAAAACCAGCTTCAATTGAGACTCGTCGTTTAGCTTGGCTCGATTCGAGCTTTTAGCAAGCCGTCTGATAATCTCACTAGCAGCTCGGCTTGTTTTTACCCATTTAACGGAAATTTGATTCTTAAATAATGTTTCGTCGCAGGAGTTACTACAAGTGCACAAGCACCGGATGTACAGTAAGAAAACATGTAGAGCGGGCTTCACACGACCTTAAATCTGTGATCACAACATACGAAGGGAAACACAATCACGATGTCCCAGCTGCTCGTAACAACGGTCATAACTCCATCACACAAGCCCAATCGGTTCAGTCGTCTCAAGTTCACAACACTATGGCTAGGTTTGATAGGACCCAGTATGGTACCCGTGGCTATGGTTATGGGGTAAACCTGAGTCAAATGGCTATGGCTGGGTTGGTGCCTAATCAAGCTAAAATCCCAGTTCAGTTGCCGGTTCATTCGTTTCTTGGACAAATCAGTGACATGGGAATGATGGTGCCAAAAGGTGAGCCGAAGGTGGATCCGTTGTTGGACTCTAGTTTGAACCTAGTCGCCAATGGCTCGTCGCTTTACCAAATCATGAATAGGTTGCCGCTTGGACCACAAATGTGAAGTTTTGTGGTGTTTTGAGGAACAATAGAAATACACAACAATATATTATGACTTTTTTTTTAAAAAAAAAAAGAATTTTACTTTGTCGTTTTTTTGTGTAGGACTTGATATGAAGAACTGAAATATATTGAGAAATTGATGGTTTTGGCTTTTAGTCCAAGGGATTATGGTCTTTTAATGTTCATTTAAAAATATTTGTCTTTCTAATAATTAAGATATAACTTTAAGTCCGAATAGATAATAGTCAACAATAAGATATAACAACATTTAGTCTAAATGGTAAAATTCGTTTGCTTAGAACCAGATGTGTTGAGGGTATAATTTAATACTTAACTATGATAATATCTTGTGCATTACATGAGATTGAATAAAAACATATAATAAATGATTATCAATAAATATTTAGATAATATAAGTTGATTTTTTTTATAAAAAATATGTTTAATATTTTATAATAATTTGGTTTTTTTACAAAAGTGTTTGATTAAACATTTTGTTTTGATAGCTTGTTTTTTGAAAATTTAATATTTTATAATAATTTGGTTTTTTACAAAAGTGTTTTTTAATTAATATATTTTTAATGTATTAAAATATATTAAATTTAAAAATGTATAAAAATATATATCATATTATTATTTAATAAAAGATGTATTTAATTAGATAAAGAGACATTAAATCAAATTTAAGGTGGTTTAAAAACATATCATGAGTGATACGCCCATAAAAATTGACAATTTATTAAGGGGCGCGTTATTTGGACAACTCCTATGGATTAGTTAACACCACCTAGCTCCATACGGGTCGTATAGAGATATACGGGTCGTATGAGTGTCAGAATTTGTCAGAATGTGTCAGATTTTATCTGACGGTTGAACATACATACGGGCCGTATGATCCTATACGACCCGTATAGTTATAAATTTTTTTCTTATGAAAAATAAAATGTTTATTTTAAGAAATAGGAAGAAGGAAACTTGACTGACGTGAGAAAAATGTGAGACGTGAGAACATAAACAATGAAATTGCAGCCTTTTACATTGCTACAGTGGTGTTCTGGCTAGTCGTCTGCAAGTTGTCAGAACCTTACTCTTGAATCCTGACTTTATTGGCACAAAATATGTTTTTTTCCACTTACCTCGTTAATTCAATTTAAACTAAAAAAACAAAATTAAATACAATATTTACTAATAGTACATCTTTTGTGATGTCGGGCAAAAATGAATATCCATACGAGACGTATGACTCCATATGGGCCGTATGGGTGCGTGCCAGAAACTTGATTTGATGTGCCAGTTTCTGTCAGAAATAAAATACCCATACGACCCGTACAGGACCATACGAGTCGTATGGATGGTGTATGTTGAACCAGTCTGACGTCTCTCTAACAGGTCCCTTTATTAAAATAGGATGATTTTTTAGAATGCAGTTGTCATGACTAATATGAGTACCTTTTTATACTAAAATTTTAAATCTTGAAATGAGCGATAACATATTAGTTTAAATGTACTTGTACGTTTTTTTTTGTTTATTATTTATTTATTTATTATGTAAATTTGAATTTTTAAAGTATTCACATAAACAATTGGTAAAATAATCGGCCTAAGCGCTAGGCGCCCATCTACTGTCTCAATTTTGGCTAAGCGGTGTATAGGCGCTAGGCAGCCTAGCCAGATTTTTATTTATTTTTTTTTTGACTTTTTAGACTCTTTTTGATTTTTTTTTGGTAAAAAGAGATTAATTTCATAATTATTTAGACATTTCTCAACCAAAAATCATTAATATGTCTCTGAAACATCGAATCCAACCAGTTAACATCGAAATTCATCTCTAAACTTTGAACTCAATGTTTAAGTTTGCACTATGAGGTTATTTATTTAGTATATTTAATATTTTTAAAATTATTTGAAGTATTATATTAAATTATTGATACTAATGTGTATATAATATATATTTGTAAAATTACATATAAAAATTTCAACCCGACTAGCACATAGCGACTTCTACAACCATATTTTCAGGTGAAACATTCCATGTTCAGTTTACAAAACTTTTGGTGTTAAAACATTAAAATGCGCATATCTTGATTAAAAAACCTTCTGGTTCAAACCGGCATAAAGATGCATGTAACACCCAGCCCTGGCCCTGGCCCTGGTCTGATTGATTGTGCAACAAACCAAAAACCAAACAAAAAACAAATACAAAGAAAAAAACATATGAAATTAGGCTTTATTATTTAATCCTATGACTAGGGTTAAAAAAATATATGACATTACATGCTATATATATAACACACGAGTCTCAGGATAGTCCTGTGTACAATTTTGAAATTTTTGGCTGATCCAACAGTTGAAACATCCAGCATGACGCAAATAATTTGAATTAATGGCCATTGGAAATCTTCTCCTCGACACGGTCTTCTGATTTCGGTTGATACGCGTGTCCCCGGTTCTTCAACTCCTCTCTGCACAATGGTAGTTCAAAATTTGTTTTAGTTGAAGATAATCAAACTGATTCTGATATTATTTATTTTATTTATGGGTCAGTTTAAGCCAAACCAGGAAACTGCAAAAATAAACTTATTTACAAGTTTGAAGATAATAATGTTCTTATAACTTTATAGTTAGAATTTAAAAATAAATAATCAATATCACATATGATGTCACATGAAATATACATATACACCAATAGTAGTGTCAAGATGTTGAAATGGTGTCATTAGTCCCATTGTGAACAAATTATGTAAATTTAAGAGTAAGTTTACACACCAAAATAAAACGTTGAATGCCTTATGCATGGCAAACGCTGCATTTGCGGCGCTTGCATATGCTGTATATATGTGTGGGTTCTTAAGGGTAAAATTATATTAATTTTAACGTTATTTTACTTGTTCTGTGAAAATAACGTTAAAAGCGTTGGAATGATTAATTTCAAACGATAACTTCGAGTCGGGGACTCATTCGGAGCAACCTCTCTATCCTAACTAAGATAGGGATAAGGTGTGTCTTCATCCTCCCTCTAGCGCCTTCTGAAGACTAGGAATATACTGGGTAATTTTTTTTGTTTGCCTTGTGCATGGCAAATTTTATTTTATTTTTTAAATAGGCAAAATTAGATGCTGCTGGTTGAACAAGTTATTCGTTGCTACAAACAGTAACAATATGCAACTAAGTCGCTAAATTTGGTAACAAAATGTTAACTTATTTTCTCTTTTGCATCAAAATTTTAACTTAGGTTACTAAACTACATATATATATATATATATAGAGAGAGAGAGAGAGAGAAAGGAGAGTTCCTAAGAAAACCATCATTTTCAAGAAAAAAGTAAGAAAACTAAACACAATTGTTAACAATTAATTTTTTTTGCAAGTTTTCCTTTTTATTTCCTTTTATTATAAGATAAGAAATGTAAAAAAAGAAAAAAATTAAAAAAAATATGTATTTTAGGTTATTACATATATGTAACCTGTATGTTACACATACTGATTATATATATATAACTTTATAAGTTACATACGAAACTTTTTGAGTTACATATACGTAACTTCGTGATCTATATATTTTTTTCAATTTTTTTTTATTTTATAACATTTCTAACCTTGTAATAAAAAACTATACAAAAGTTTTTTAAAAATTTATTGGTTAGTATGAGTTTTCTTGGTTTTCTCCAAAATGAGAGTTTTCTCATGAACCTTCCTCTCTCCCTATATATATATATACACAGTTTGTTTCTATTTAGTGCGCTTGCCCTAAATAATAAAACAAAGATATAAAGCCTAAAGGAAGTACTAAAAATAATGAAAATGAAATTTAAGTCACCTGAGACAGTTCCAGATTGAATGATAGTAAAGAATAGCCACAATCCTGCGTTTTCTTTCTTCTTGAAAATTGAAAGCCCGTTGTACCACAGGCAATTGTTTTATTCCTCTGGCTTCCATTAATTTTTTAGCAATCGCCAAATCAGTATCAGGGTAACACGTTAAAAGCCCGCGTTTTCGCCCACGATAGTTTATCCCTCTTGTGCACACAGAAGAAACAAGAGACTCGCTAAACTGCAAAACAATTCATTTTAAAATTACTAAGAAATAACTTCATATACGTATGTTTAAATCTCATAGCATCATTATCTATCCTATAAAAAAAGATTTAAATATCATAAAATATCCATTTCATATTAAAACAAAATTTTATTTATCACACTGTGTCTAACTAAACAAACAAATAGGAAAATAACAGTGTTAGGGTGAATCATTCCAACATTTAGTGTTTTCCTTGTTTATTCGGTAAGGCCCCGTTTGCAAGCGCGCATATAATGTATATATGTGTCGGCCCTCGAGGGACGAAAGTAAAAACTGCACTAATTTTAACGTTATTTTACTAAATTTTTGTGAAAATAACGTTAAAAGCGCGGGATTGATCGGTTAGTCATGCATCATGAGCCGGGAGTCTTATTGGAAGCAGGCTCTCTATTCCCACAGGGTGGACGTAAGATTGTCTACATCTTACCCTCCTCAGACCTTACCTTAGCTTTGCTAATAAAGAGATACACTGAGTACGATGATGATTACGATGTTTTGTTTATTTGGTAAAACATGTTATAAGTTTAAGATTCAAGGAAAATGTTCATATATGCCCAGAAAATTCAAAATTTCATATAATATCCTTTTGAAACTCATAAATCATATTTACCCTTTCAAACACCAAAAATTATACATTTATCAATTTCAGAGTAAATAAAATAAATCAATTACTTATGACAGACTGTTTTCACTCGATATATAAACACTATAACAACGTCATTATCAAGGATTATTCCAATGCATAATGTTGTCGTGTTTATTAGGCGAAACAAACTGTTCTCATTAAAAGTGGCAAAACTTGGCTCGATATACAGGAGGGCTGAGGGGCTGATCTCATAAATCTAGGGGGAGCGAACTCAACACGTATTAAATTTTCAGATGAAAAAAGCATAAAATTACACTTCGGAGTAAAAGCCCCCCCTCCCCCCCTCTCTCTTTTCCCCAAAAGACCTAACAATCCTTCGCCCCTGCTAATTAACTAATTTTGCTCAATATTTACTACTTTATTTTACTTAGGGTAAATATAGTTTAGTGTTTTTCGAAAGATGAATACGATACTATGAATATCTGATGGACAATGTGGGTGTGCATGTATAAAAAAGGATGATAGAAGGGACAAAGGTGATAAAAAACAAGTTACACATAAACTAATAACATACAACATACATCTGGAGTTGAAGAGGCACCATCGATTTCATCATAGTTTTTCAACATGCCACGTCTAATGTCACCATAGGTCAAAATTCCTTCTAAATGTTCTTCCGCGTCTACAACAAGAACACATGTTTGTTGACCATTGTCCATAAGTTGTACAGCCTCTTTAATAGTTGAGGATAACCCCACACTAAGGTAGTTGGTTGACATGGCCTTTGATACCTGATTAGCAAAATATATGATATCATGCATCAAAATATTTCTATTGCTACAAATAGGGCAAACAGCATGAAATAGATATCGCACTTTACATATTTAAATTTAAAAACCGACTTCAAATTTATTAAAGAGTTTAGCAACTGAACTCAAAATTAATACTGATTTCAGCAACCAACCCATTTTAACTGATTTACTAGTGATGTGGTCATAGTTGTCAAAAGCTCTCGGGCGCTCGCCTAGGCGCAAAAAAAAAAACCAAGCGCATGAAAGGCACCTCGTGGTAGCCCAGGCTCACTCCAGTGACTTTCCGGCGAGATTCCGGCAAAATTTATGGAGATTCCAGCAAAATTTTGGAAAATCCGGCAAAATTCAAAAAAAATTAACCATAAACCAGTTTAAAACAACCATAAATAAAAACTCTGCATAACCAGATTATTAATTGTCTTATAGCTAGACTTTACATATATTTTAATGACTTTTAAGCCTAAAACATGTAAAACCTCTAAAAATGATAATTTAATACTATGCACATAGTTTAAAAAAGATCTCGCTTATTTTGCACCTTGCGCCTAGGCTCAAGGCGTGGCTTATGCGCCTTGAGTACGCCTTGCGCCTTTGACAACTATGGATGTGTCACACTGGTACTAGTTGATGCGTCATATCCAAAATGATACTTGCACAAAAAAAAAATCGTGTGAAAAAGTAAAAAGGTAAATTCATATACGCCTTTTAAAAAAACAACATTTTTTTAGAGAATAATATTAAAGATAATAATAACATCAAAAATCGGATGCCAGTATGCCACAGGGCACGTACAAGAATGACAGATAAGATGCCACCACATCAAATTTTGAATCATCACCTAAAAAATGGCCTGCCTGTTGAACAGATCAATAGTTGCTAAAATTGCTAATAAAATGTAAGGTTTTGGGAAAAAGTGTAAAGTTCATTTCTATTTCATGAAATTTGCTTGTGATGACTTCTGCAAGTGAAAAAGAGCATAAAAATGGAACCTTCAAGTCTTCCAGAATAATATCTTCATCAATTGCTTCATGATTATCATCAGGACCCATGATACAAAGTTCCAGATCATCTATATCACCTGTTTGTCTCCAATTTTCAAATTTGTCAACAGGTGAAAGCACAGAATAACCTTTTCTTGTATCAGATCCTTCACTATCCTTTGACAATTTTGCTATAGATGGAACCCATATTGCTAACCCAACAGCTCCCTGAACACACAACCTTTGACATATGTAATAAATAAACTAATAATACAAGTTATTAACCTTATCCAGAAACAAAATTAGAGTCGATGTACGCAACTATGCATAGGCAAATCAAGCATTGTATGGCAACACTAAACCACCGAAATTTCACAAAAATACAACAACATCACGTACCCAGTGTAATCCCACTTTGTGGGGCTGGGGGAGAGATGAAGACATACCTTACTCCTACCCCAAAAATAAATAAATAAATCATAAGCCACCTAAAAATAAATTTGGTTTCATGCATGTTAATTCCAACTAAAAAATTGCCACAAAATGTACAATGACAAAAATGCCCTTAGCTTCATTTTTTTGAATGGTACGATTAATATTTTAAATGGGCAATGTGTAATTCCTAATATATCCTTCACTTCAAACTAAAAAACCCAATTTGATGCATGAACCCTAAACTAGCATGCTTATGTTTCAATTAAGATTTTTGAGGGCATTTTCATGATTTGAAACTTTTGTTCGAAAGCTCGCATAAATGAAACCAAATTGATACTTCGGTGGCCATAATGCTATTTTGATTCATTCATGTAACTTTTTCAATATCTAGGTGGCCTTAGTGTAACATACTCAACACTTTTGCTTTGGCATAAATGTTTCAATATTAAGATGGCCAATGTAAACATTATCCCATTAAATTACCATAAGTGGAAGCAAGATTCTATAATCCCTTGTCAACTCAAACAAAAGTAAAACGGAAGTCAGTGGAACAGAACAAACTGAAGCCAAGGTTGCAGCCATTCCAACCTATAGTATAATATCGCAATCATTAATCATAACCACCAACAAAAAATTCAATCTTAAATAGAAATAGAAAAAAGAGAAAATCATTACTAACGCATACGCCTGTGGCTCGGCAATAGCATTGTGCCCAGGTATAGCCGAGTTAATCAACTGACCCGCTGAGCCACCAAAAACCGCACCCACTGCAGCCCCAATCATCAAACTTGGGGCATACAGCCCACCAACGAGCCCAGACCCTTTACATAGAGCTGTGGCCACAACTTTAGCCATGGCTAACTGTGACAAAAGCCAAATTCCAGGTGCTGAAGCTGTCTTCCCGGTATGCAAAATTTCATCAACATTGTTGAATCCCCAATATAGAACCCCGGGGTACTTCAGTGCTATTATTCCAGCTCCTAAACCACCTAGAGCCGGAGTCACAACGCGGGGAAGATTAAACCGTTCTTTGATGTATTCAAATGCATTATTGAACCATGTTACCAAACGGGTAAATAATACACTAACCACCCCACACAGCATGCCCAATATCAGGTATAGAGGTAGCTCTGTACATATGCAAACAAATTTTATTATCACTAATTAATACAAAGGGTGTGCCCCATTTGCGGTGCACGTGTATAATGTATATGTGTGGACCCTAAAGGGGTAAAAGTAAAATTTCCCAAATTTGCACGTTATTTTACTCATTTTTGTAAAAATAACGTTAAAAGCGTTGAGATGCTTAACTTCAAACGATAACTTTATGCCGGGGACTCCTTTGGAGCAGCCTCTCTATCCCGATTGGGATAGGGGTAAGGTTTGTTTTCATCCTTCCCTCAATACCCTACTGAAGAATGGAAATATACTGGGAAAATTTGTTTGTTTGTTTGTTTGATTAATATAAAGGGTAAATTTCATATGTATCCTCCTAATAGTAGGAAAAAAAACAAACATATCTTTCTAAATTTTATAATATTATAATTATCTATCCAAAACACTAAAAGTATCATATTTACATAAATTGATAGAATGGTAAATATGATTTTTGGCTTTTTGAAAGGGTAATTATGATACTATCAAATTCAGAAAGATCATATATGAACTTTTAAAAAGATATATGTGAAATTAATCCAGATATAAACTTGTATGTTTAGGGTCAAATAGAATAAGATACCTGCAGCAGATTTCAAATCATAATTGGGCACTGTGAACGCCTGTTTCTGCTGAAGAACAGCATTTGAGACTGTTGAGGAAATAACTGATGCTAATATAATCATTGCAGTTGTAATCGGAGGTGAGTTTTCAGCACGCAGAGGTCTTAAAACATTTTCAATGGCAAAGAATGAACCAGCAACTGCTGCATTGAAACCTGAAACAAAGGAGAGTGTTTAAAAGTGCTCTCGCCATTTAAAGTTTTGAAAAGCATTTGTCTGAGTGTTTGGCAAATTTTAATTGTTTAAAGGATTTATATGTGAGGTTGTAAACGAACCAAACGTTCAGAAAACAGTTCGCGAACCGTTTGATGGGAAGTTCGTTGATGTTCGTTCGTTTAATAAATGAACAAACATGAACAAGAAATTTCCTTCGTTTAGTTAAACGAACGAACATAACAGAGGTCGTGTCCGTTCCTTTGTGTTTGTGAATATTCGGTAATGTGTTCGTTTATGTTTGTTAACGTCAATTGATGTTCATTTATTATGTTTATTTGTTAATATGTTTTGTATTCTTTAATTTTTTGATTTTAGTTTAATACCATAATAGTAAAATTAAAAATCTAGTCATTTGGAATTTACATCTTGTTAAAAACATAGTAATTTGAAACTTAGATCTTTATAACATTAGTTTAAAGTAATTTCAATTATAGTTATCATTTCTAACTTTTTTTTTGTTTTAAGAAATTTATATTTGATTTAATATTAAGTGTTTAACTTTAAGATTATTATGTCTAAGTGTCTAACATTTGAGATTGAGAATGCTAATTTTTATTTTTATATTACATCTGTTTGTTTATGTTCATGAATGGTTTGTGAACAAGTTAAATTCCTAAATGAATGAACATAAACAAGATTTTTCGTTCGGTAAGTGTTCGTGTACAAGTGAAATGTTAAACGAACAAACACAAACAAGGGCTCGTTCGTGTTCCTTCGATTCGTTTACAACCCTATTTACATATAAACTGACAAATCTGATAAACAGAGTCAAAATTGTTGCAGCTACATGTAAACTGATTGTTTGACCCCTAAATAATCAGATAACTAAGATCAGTTTAAGGTTCCGGTTTTTTTTTTTCATGAATATCTAATACTGCCTTTTATGT
Organism: Mikania micrantha; assembly: GCA_009363875.1. Taxonomy (NCBI): domain Eukaryota; kingdom Viridiplantae; phylum Streptophyta; class Magnoliopsida; order Asterales; family Asteraceae; genus Mikania; species Mikania micrantha. The sequence goes on from CM018687.1 coordinate 9,071,104, forward strand.
TGGGTATTTATTAATTAGAGGGGCATTTGGTGTTGTGTTTGTAAAGTAATTGTGTGATACGAGATAGCTCAAACTAGATAATCAACTATAAGAACAGGCTAAATGAGATGGCATTTGGATTTGATGTGCTTTTGTTAAAAGTTGAGAAAATCAGACAATCAATTATTTTAAGCACATCAAATTTAACTGTGTTAGGATTTATATGCAAAATGACCCCTGAATAAACATACAATCAAAATCAATTTTGTTGCCACTACCCCTGAGCTTTATTATCCAAAACTAATTCTTGACATATTTGACTCCTAAATTATCATATTCCCTATACTCAAACTCAAACGACTTGAAAAAATGCAAGATCAGATAATCACTTTCAAAACACAATTCCAAACACTAATTGAGACTGAGAAAATCAAGAGAAAACAAGTCAAAAACCTGAAGCTATGCCAGCAGCAGCACCAGCTGCAACAAGAGCTATCCTGCGTTCTTTATTATTTTCCATCATTAACGAGCATCCATTAGCACATGATTTTCCAATATCTACACTTGGTCCTTCAGGGCCCAATGAACAGCCAGTACCTAAAGTTACTGCAGCTTGAATAGCCTTCACTGTTGGAAAGAATACAGAAAGGAAGTTTGACCCATTTCCAGGAGTTGACTGCTTTATTTGGTCTAAGATTTCTAGCAAACCATGCAGCATTCCAACAATTACTCCTCCGGTGACCGGAATTAGAAGAATCCGGTGCCAGGTATCTGACAGCTGCTGTAACCGTAGCCAAGCAGCACCCTCGTTAGGAGTCCCAGCCCAAGCCCATCCATGTATTACATTCACCTGTTTTACTACCTCACTATCAGAAGTTTGGCATTGCAGTTTAAAAACGAGTACATGATATGAAAATGAAATGATGGATTAAATGATATCAGATAATCAGTTGTAACAAAATGGGCTGTATGAGATACTGTTTAACATGCTCCTGCTGTTTGAAGATAGCTATAATTTACTGAGGTTTACAAGTAAAGCAACCCTTAAACAATCAGATGATCACAATCATCATTATTTGATCGTGAAATACTCATATAATGACAAAATTACAGAATCAGATGATCATAGTCATCATTATTTGATAGCTAAATACTCAGGTAATGACAAAATTCAGTTTCACTTTACATAAACACTAAGGTGGTGTTTGTTTTTTCAGAGGAAAAATGTCTGCAGTTTGCGGACCACATCTGCAAACCTCTGTAGCAGAAGGGACAAAACCTCTACAATCTGTTAAAAGAAGACTGTTTTTTAACGTCTGCAACCTACTGAAAATAAATTGAAATTTAAATAAACTATTTATTTAATCCTACATAAAGGCCTTGAGTTTTCTGAAATGAATTAATGAGATTCTCAAAGATGAGTAAAGCAAAAGTAGCCACACACAAAAAGAAAGAAAACCCACGCATATTTTGATTTTGACTTCAGTCAAACAAACATGTTTAAGATTTTGAAATTAATGTGAACTATGATCGGAAGCTGTGGAGCAAGAAGTAGGCCGGAAAAAGCATCTTCTTCTCTAACCGGTGTAACTAGTTCGTTGCCAGCGATCTGAAAAACCATTTCTTCTCCCTGCGGTTCGTCATCCAGATTGGAAGCTGTGGAGCAAGAAGTAGATGAAACCCTTTGATGAATAAGACTACGAATAGAGGGCTTCATGTGGAATTAAGAGATTAAAGAGTTGGCTAGGGTTCTTGAAGTAGGGGGAAATGGCTACCGACGACGACGACGGTCTTGGAGTCGAATGGGATGAAGATGACAGGCAAATAGGTTTGGAAGAGGTTGAGAAGAGTTGAAAAGGGTTGATCCAAGTCTGCACCACAACTGAGGATGGGAAGAGCTTTTTAATAAAATGTCTTCGAGAAAACAAACATGATGTAGCCTCCAACCTCTACCCGCGTCTACACGACGCAGTCATGCAGACATAAGAGGCCAAGAAGAGGTTTTTAAGGAAATCAAACACCACCTAAATCATCTGCCAGTTCTAAAGTGCAACACTCTGAACCAGATGATCAACTGTAACAAAAGGGGGCTGTACGAAGTACTATTGGGACATGCTCCTGCTGTTTGTAGATAATTACATTTAAAACAACCCCTAAATAATCAGATAATCCACTAAGGCCGGTTTTCTTTGGAGGCCACCGACCCGGTTGCTGGCAGTTTACATGTTCCCTCTGGTTACTAGGGTATTAGGGAGACCCAGGTTCACCACATACTGGGAGTTATAAAAAAAACAGATAATCGTAATCACTGATTATTTGATCTCTAAATAAAATCAGATAATGAAGATAAACAGATTCACTTTAACCCCAAACACACATGATCTGCCAATTCTAAAATGCAATAATCAGATAATCACTTTCAAAACGCATTCTCAAACATCCCTTTAACCCTAATTCAAGGTTCAGACACTAATTAAAATCAGCAAATCAATTTACAACAAAATCAGATCTATAAACGCAGTAGTAACTTACCCCACGATTAAACGCAGCAACACAGAGACCAGTAGCAAGCCCTAAAAGACATCCGACGAGCAATAACGCCCATTCCGGCGGAGCTCCGTCTCCAAGAATCTCATCATCACCACCAATGACTCCGCCTCTTCTCGGTGACACACGATCCCTATCAGACCATCGTGCCTTAGGCGACAGGCGTTTAATGCTAAGACGTCGGCCGGAAAATGCTCGATCCAGCCTACTCCATAGATGCTTAACACTTCTACTACTTCTTGCAGACGACTTAGGAGATGAAATCTGGCCTTCCAAATCCTTGTCTGAAGATGATGAATTCGACCGCAATAACACAACTTTATCATTGTGATCACCTCCAGACATCTTTTCGAGCCCTAATTGGCACAAACACTAGTACACGAATCATTGTTCCATAATTGGTTCGTAAACAGCTCCAAATCGATGAAATTGAGATTTGGATCTTGTTGATCGGATCGATGATTGTGTAAAACTTGAACTTCACAAAGCAAGATCAATGTAGCTTTCTGAATTTGATACAAGAGGAATGTAGTGGAAGGAGAAATGGACAACAATGGAGATTGACGGTGATCGAAATCAAAGATTGTTGTTGCTTAGTGGTTTCTTTCTGATGCAAATGCAATAAATTTTAGATTCTTTATATATTTTTTCAATCTTTGACTCCTAACATCCACTTAATTTTTTTTTACCGGCTTGGTACAACGACACCTAAGACAGGATTTCAACCGTCCCCTCAGATTTGACGCTCTGGGCGTATGCACGAGCCCACCCCGGGAGAAACCTCACAACTGGGTAAACCCTCTGACTTGCTTCAGCAAATATGTCTCAGCCCGGATTCGAACCCAAGACCTCCCAAAGCAAAAATGCGTCATATCCAATTTTTTTAATATCTAATTTTTTTTAATTAAATTTTTACACGTTCACATGTTGATGCTTTTTATAATAGTATCTTCATTGTTCACAGTCCGATCGGAAACTAATAAGACCGCCCACAGCGGTTGCCCCGCTGGGCTAGCAGGCTCGAACCCCGCCGCGGGAACACCGCCCCCCTGCCACGCGGTGCCCGCCGAAACCAGTCCCACGGCCCCCGCTCCCCGTTGGGTATTCTGCATTTTGATTGGTCCATTTGAAAATGGGTGGGCCCCCTATATTTGTAACCGTTACAAATAAAAAAAAATTATAATAAAATCAATCTTTATATAAATCACTCATTTCAACCATTTTACACACTCATTTTCATTCAAAACTCTCTTAATTTTTATACATTTTTTTATAAAAATGTCATCATCCTCTATGGTGTTCTCATCTTCTGATAGCGAGGGTACTGATCTTTTTATCGCGGCTTTGTCTACCATGGCTCAAGAAAACGCTTCTCAGATTCCTCGGCCTATAATTAGAAGAATTCAGATTAATCGAGACAGGGAAGCGGGACATGATCTGTTGATGCGTCATTATTTTGGGCCCGAACCGTTGTATAATGAGAAGTTGTTCAAGAGGCGTTTCCGGATGCAACGACCTCTATTTGAACGTATCGTGAACGATCTGGAGGTTGCAGATACTTATTTTCAATTGAGATGGTATGCTCGCGGCAAGCGAGGATTCACACCGTTACAAAAGTGTACGTCGGCTATTCGACAATTGGCATACGGGAGTACGGCAGACTTAATGGACGACTATTTACAGATGTCAGACAGCACTTCCAGAGAGTGCCTTTATAATTTCTGTAAGAATATCCGTCGACTCTATGGTCCTAAATATTTGCGCAAACCAAATTATAATGATGTTATGAATTTGTATGAACACCATGAAAATTATCATGGGTTTCCCGGTATGCTTGGTAGTATTGATTGTATGCACTAGGATTGGGAAAATTGTCCGGTTGCATGGAGAGGACAATTTATGAGAGGCGATCACGGATGCCCCTCGATTATTCTTGAAGCAGTTTGTTCACAGGATTTATGGATCTGGCATGCATATTTTGGCATGCCTGGTGCGAATAACGACCTAAACGTTCTAAACTCGTCGCCGTTACTCAATGATATGGAAAACGGTGTGTTTCCACAATCATCGTTTTTTTGTAACGATAACGAGTACGCTCACGGTTATTATCTTGCTGACGGGATTTACCCAGAATGGCCGGTTTTTATGCAAACAATAACATGTCCAACAACCTTTAAACGGAAAAGGTTTCAAGTAGCACAAGAGGGTGCAAGGAAGGATATTGAACGGGCGTTTGGTGTTCTTAAAAAAAGATTTCAAATTATAAAAAATCCGGCTAGAGCATGGCATCCTAAAAAAATTAGATCCGTTATGTATGCATGTATCATAATACACAATATGATACTTGAATGTGAGGGCAAGTCGATTAGCCCGTTTGTTCCCGATGAAGACGAACCGCCATCTCCTTTTGACATTGATGACCCGCGTAGAGATAACCAAATTTTGGCGTTGCGAAACAAAAGCATTCACGAGTCGTTAAAAGCCGATTTGGTCGAACATATCGAAAGGGTTCGAACCGATATTGTCGTTCGTAGCATCTAAGCCGACTAGTATATTTTTAATATGTTATTGTTTTTTTAATGTAATGTTTGTTTTTTTTGTAAAATATTGAATTATTTTTAAATTAGAGTAATGTTTTTTATTTAATTTTAATTGTTGATGACGTGGAATAGTGGGGAAGGGTTTTCAGTGGGGTGACCATTGTGGGTGTTAAAGGATTTCAGTGGGGTGATGACGTGGCATGAAATTTCAGTAGGGAAGGGTTTTCAGTGGGGTGACCGCTGTGGATAGTCTAATAGAACCAATTGATTTGATGCCTTTGGACATTGGCTGGTTATGGTTCAACACGCTGAACCGACGGACATGTTTACTAGGTATGTAAACGAACCAAACGAACATGAGCACATGCGTGTTCGTGTTAGTTCATTTAAATTTAACCGAACACAAATACAAACACATTAACAAACTTGAATTTGTGTTAGTGTTCGTTTATCAAGGAAATGAATGTTTTCGTTTGTTAGAAAGTTAAACGAACTGTTTATTAACATAAATTAACACAAACGAACCAAAATAAACTAACAAACATAATTGAACATAAATGAACAAGTGTAAACGAACACAGTTGCACAAGCATAAAAGAACACAACATATTTTACAAGTGCAACTGTAAGCCTCGAAAAAATAGGTTGGTTGGATCACATTGGTTAATGAGTTAGAATGAGATTGGGTTAATATGAGAGTGCTTTAGAATAAGTTTTAATCAAGATGAGTTTGGGTCTAAATAAGTTGTTTGTAAAAACATCAATTTTAATTTAAGTCAAAATGTGTTGTAATCAAGGCTGCAAAACTCGCTAGGCGCTACTAGGTCGGAATAGCTCCTTGTAGCGAGTAATCGGGCAGTACTCGGCCCTAGGCGGGAGTACTCGGGTAATACTCATAAAATAATCAACCTCGGAACAAGCCCTTGGAGCGAGTACTCGGTCTTGGAGACCAACTTTTGCAACAGTGGTTGTAATCAAACAAATAGTTAATTTTAAAAATTCATTAGTCATTTGTTAATTAAGTCACAGTACACTCCCGAGAACGTTTATTGTATATCATTTGCAGAAACACAAGTTGCATAACAAAATCAAATCTCATATCACGAACCATATATAAATTTTTCATAAAAACATAAAATCGTACAAAATCCAAACTAATATCTTACAAAAATAATATAAAAAATTATTCTTAAAATCCTTCTCATAACGTTGACGAAAATAGTTCATTTCTTATTTAAATGCATTGTACTATTTGTTCTTACTTTTCAATCTGACACCGTTGATCTTGAATTCGGTTTTATTAATTGGTGCTTTCATTGAGAGCTTCATCATGCTTTCGTATTGAGTAGAGGTGACAATTTTTACCCCTATAAAAGTAAATGAGTTAGTTTGGGTAAACAATTGTAGTATAATGGGTTGAAATGAGTAACATCATAATATTGAATGAGTAGAAATGGGTATCACTTAAACACAATGCGGGTCAAGATAGGTAGCCAAAAAACTATATAAATGCAATGGATTCAAATATTTAAGAATGATTAATAACATATTTGATGAGAAAAACACTAAAAATTATCCAAATGGACTATTTGTTTACTTATAACACATCTTAAGTTAAATTATATTGATGTTTTTTAAGAAAAATCCATTTAGACCCGAACTGATTTTGATTAAAACTCGTTCTGACCCTTTACTCAACCCGACCCAACCTGTCCATTTTGTCATGCATAGTATTATTGAGATAAGATAACTGAGGATACCACCCTTTCCATTCAAGTATAACTTCAAGCATTCATCAAGCTTTTATATAGGGTCGGCTCAAACTTTTCGGAGGTCCAAAGCAAATACAAAAATCGAGGTCTGCCCTCTTTCAACATGTTAAAATTCCACCACTGACTTCAAGCACTCGTCTAATTTCCACTATCATGACTTCTAAAATTGACTCATACGTTACATACACTACTTCCAAAATCCAGTGGCGGAGCTTGAGCGTATTGAGAGGGAGACGGATATTTACGAGACCCAGAATATATGTTGGTTTTTTGAAGCGGGGGACCACTATTTTTAACTAAAAATAACATTTCGGTCGAAAAATTAACACTATGAATGGAAAAAAAAGGGGGCGGTCCCCCCCTAGCGCCGCCCTTGAAGAGCTTCGCCAATGCCAAAATCGACACCCTTGTTGTGAGTGTGTGAACCCAAAAGGGGAGCTTGAGCGTATTGAGAGGGAGACGGATATTTACGAGACCCAGAATATATGTTGGTTTTTTGAAGCGGGGGACCACTATTTTTAACTAAAAATAACATTTCGGTCGAAAAATTAACACTATGAATGGAAAAAAAAGGGGACGGTCCCCCCATAGCGCCGCCCTTGAAGAGCTTCGCCAATGCCAAAATCGACACCCTTGTTGTGAGTGTGTGAACCCAAAACGAAACCATGCTACCATTGTCAACAACCTCTCCATAATTGAATCCAAAATCCCTCGTTACCCATCACCATCGCCACTCGTGGTGACCACTGACCACTAATTCACCAAAATCCTACTTTCTACTTTTGATGATTGGGATCGATTGAACCAAAGATATTACCGCCTAGCGATATCTTGGTTGTGGGATAAGACTTAATGACCAAATGGTCTTGGGTTCGAATCTCATAAGGGTTTTTTTCTCAAAGTATTGAGTATCCTTCAGAACTTGTGACTTGATGGTAGATATAAGCAGGTTGTACTACTGGTGGCACGATGATACTCCGGTGACTCGTCGGTGATCCAAAAATTAGCCGTTCAAAAAAAATCCCTCTCGATTGAACTTTCAAGCCGAGAATAACTTCATTTAATGCAACATTCCGATCCAACAATGTGTCACATTTGCAGTGAACTATAATACGTTAGATGTTTTTAACGTTTTATTTCACTTACTACAACATTCGTTAGAAACTTATGTTTCAAAATGTTGTATTAGGTTTCACGTGAAACTAGCGAGTTTTCACATGAAACTAGTTAGGTTTCACAAATCTTAGTGATATTTGTTGTTTTGTAAAAATTTTAATGCTTCGCATCATTATAAGGTTTAATATGCAAAACTTGTTTTGTATGGAAATTTAGTTTCCCAAAAATTGAGTTTCGTGAATAATTTGTTTTGTAAAAGGTTTTGGTTTATGTGAGACATGATTTGTTTGATCAATTTATTTACATGAGTTAAACTGATCATGTTTGGGTTGACCCATATTTATGTCAATTTGGGTCAGGGTTTAAAATTTTGACATCATTAATAGAGTCGGTTTGCAAAATTCAACCTATCAATTCATCAATTTAACATGATTGACACCCCTAGTTTTCTTGATGGACGAAACTAATCCCTTAACCTAACTATTTAGTGTAATTAAAATCATTTATTCGGGGAACTTTCGTTTAATCATTCTCTCTAATGTGAACACCGTCTAAAGGGATCCTTAATCTCTAATCACAAATCACACATTTATAAGAGAGTTTATTGACTTGCATCCACAGACTTATTGAATTATAATTAAAGGAAATCGTTATCAAGCATGTTTTCTAAGTTTCTCAAAATTTTATATGTGGAAATCACCAACCAACCCCCCCCCCCCCCAAAAAAAAAAAAAAAAAAAAAAAAAAATACCCATATCATTGGCCGACTCACAAGCCCCATATAGCGACTATCCATATTCCTCTACCGCTCAAACTGAGTTCCAATCCCTTGTCATCATCTCAATATAAATGTGAACACAATTCAAAGGCAAAGCAACTAATATTGTAGAAAAAATTAGTTACAATTGTATAAAAACTTTGTACTTATTGTTATACATATTGATTGAAAGTTGTTTGACAAAATCATCATATCATAGTAAACAAGTATAAATAGTTTTTGATAGTGTTAAGCAAACGGATATGGATTGTGAAGGAATTTAATTTTTCCCATGACCCATTCATCCATTGTTGTTACCCGACTACTTTCAACCGTATCCTTTTTGTCCCCACTCGCCCAAGAGTTCTGAATCCACCACTGAGCGTCACACACGAAAACTTGTAAAGGTTGTAAAATTAGCAATGATATCCATAAGAACAATGCCTCCTCCCCAGGCAGGGGCGAAGCTTAATAGGTCGCCCCCTCTTTTTCCGTCCGTAGTGTTAATTTTTCGGTCAAAATGTTATTTTTAGTTAAATAGTGGTTTCGCCCCCTTGCTTCAAAAAATTAACATGTATTCTGGGTTTCAAAAATTTCCCCCTTTCACTTTGCCTAAGCTCCGCCACAGTCCCGTGAGTGAGTGAGAGTGCTAATGTGACAGACGTTCTCACCAATATACCAAATAAAAGTTACTCTAATTGAGTCACTATATAATATATATAGAAAAGCTAAAACATATATCCCAAATTTTAACATTGTTTGGTTGATAAGATAAAAAAGATGAGGTTAGATTCCAATCTACTTATTGTTATTATATCGAAGAGCATTCATAAAAAATAATAATAAAAGAAAAAAAATTATGAGACCATGAAGTGGGAAGACATTGCCTAAGAAAGAAACAATAGTAAGATTAATTTCATCATATAGGGAAAATGATACACCAAGTGTTGGTGGGTCTTGGGTGTTATCAGATCCACCATCCTGTTGTAAACTTTTTTTGCAATTGAATTTTCAAAAGAAAGATCACAATTTTCATTTGCAAGTGACAATTTACAAAGTGGATGCAACATTATAGCAAAGTGATAAAAGCTTTTCAACTAAACAGTATCAAAGAGCCTCTAGCCTAGTATTAGCCCGGTTACGTATCAAAGGGACTCTAGTCCAGTATTAGCCCCTCGATCTCTCCTATGAGAGTTACTTGGATTGGAGCCAGGCCGGCTTAAAACAAATATTTCTCATGTTGAAGCCAAAAGTTTTCCTAGCTATAGGTTTCCTTCTAGGCAGGTAAATTTGGTTACCATGCTCTGTTATTCGGAGAAAGGATGATTTATTTGTCAGGGTGATACCGGGTGATCGGACGTTTGCTGTTCAAGAAAAATAAAACAAATAATTACGCGTGCCCCAAGTGATCAATATTAGACCTGATTTCATTCACACATAATTATAAAAAAATTAGGGTTCATACAATATACATAAATGTTGCACATTCATTACTTAACCACAAAATAGTAAACCTTAAACAACACCATATTTAAGTAACCAAACAACTTAAAAAAAGTTAGGATCATATCCATTGCTTGAAGTAGCCAAGATGTAGTAAGCCACAATATGACCAATGGAGCCCCATGCAAGCACATCAACAATATTGAACCCAACCGGATCATTCGACTTCAAAAGGCTAACATATTCTTTAGCTCGGCTATCACCTGCTTCAAAATGGGTGATCCCGTTTTGCTCCGGCAACCCTTGTTTAGCCACGTTCTCTCTCTGAAAGTTGAAGAACACAAACCTCCCCAAGAACAGTGATAATCCGGTGCTCAAACTGATCACCAGAGATGTGTTGAGCTCGGATTTGATGCCGGTGAACTTCTTTTTGGGGGTGATGCTGACGGTGGGTCTGCCGGAGAAGAGGGTGGTGGAGTCGGTGGCTTTGTTAAGTGGCCGGAGACCTTGGAAGGTTGGGGCGGATAAGACGGTGGAGGCCATGGTGGTGGTTGCCGGAAAATGGGTGGTCTTGATGAACAAAGATTGGTGAATGAAGATTGAAGAATGAAGATGAGTTTGATGAGATATAAATTGGTGGATGGATAATAATGTTTTTGTGAGGAGGGAAATGAGGGGTGAAAGATTTTGTGGGGCTTACGTGGCAGTGTTTTATTGGGTGGTTTTGGATTAGAGATACATGGCAATCTACTGACTATAGGTCAGTCATTACTAGAATTTTTGATTACATGTCATTTTGGAAAATTAAAAAAATAAAACTAGAATAATTTAAATAGAGTTTAGTATGGTGAATTGGTGATATTTTTAGGTGGTAAAGTTATTAAATGGTTTGTATAATTGACAAAAAAATCTCATACGGTCCTCTGTTAGTGGTGTGTATTATTATTTTTTTTAACAACAAATTTTTCCGAGACTAAATCCTCAACGTATTTTAGGAAGGAAAATCTTAATATATCTTGATGTTATTAGAACCAATGTTCTTTTGATGATGTGTATTATTTAAGCTACAAAGTTATAAACAAACAAACAAAACTTATTCAATATATTCTCATCAATGTTTTCAGAACCGGATCGGACGTTTTACTGGTTACTGGTCTGACCTGATTTAATAACCAGGTGACATAATAAATATATAAAGAATCCAAATTAAAAAAATAGAATTATAAACACATTTAAACAATCATAATTAATGTTTAAACTAACATAATTATGTTAAAAAAATATAGGGTTTGGTTTTGATGTTTCATCCTTTGAATTTTAATAAAAAAAACTGAAAACCGGTCCGACCAATGAACGAGTTTCCGGTCCAATTGGTGAATCGGCTCAACAGGCCGGTTTGCTTGAAGATGGTTTGCATGCTCACTTTGGGCTGGCTACCCATCTAGTTCCCGGTCCCCACTACAACAAATGTGCTCTATAGCCACGAAAGCTTTAGTTGTAATAGAGTAAGAATTTGGTGGCTATACCCTTTAGCAACTAAAAATAGTGGCCAAAAAGGTAGTGGCTATTGGGTTAGTTGCTACAGGTAAATCTAAAGCCACTAAATTTAGTTGCCATACCTTTGAATGTAAAAATGCATAATATTCCTTCCAGCACTAAGTTTAGTGTCCATAGGTTTGAACTAAAAATATTTAATTTTTCTACTGCCACTAAAATTAGTTGCTGTTGTTTTATTTCAATTTTTAAAAACGATATGATTAGCCACTAAGTTTAGTGGCAAAAGGTGTTACCAACATTGTGGCCATTTAAATCTGGAAAATACAATAGAAGATAATAGATTTTTAATACACCTGAAAAAGCTAAAATTTTAAACACTTCTGAATCATAATACGAATAACCTTAAACGTAACAATTCAAAATATATAAAAGTATTGTTCAAGTACATTCATCAAAATAGAACATATTTAATCACTAAGGTGATGTCAGAAATCAGTCACTAAAGACAGGGCGGTAAACGTCTTCTTCATCATCATCTTCATTGAGCTGACGCGATGAGCTAGGAAATTGGGTATCGGTTACCTTGACCAAATAATTCATTTGTTGTTTCAAAAGCTCATTTTGTTGTTTTGAAAGCTCATTTTGTTGTTGCACTTCCTCCAAAGCCTTCTCTTGTCTTAGCAAACGTTCATCCACTTCATGCCTATTTGCATTAGGGAACGTGTCGGGGGTTATGCTCTTTAGCTTTCGACCAACACCCTTTATGTAAGAACGCATAGGACCCAAAGCTTTCGTAAGACACTCAACCTTATTTACCAACGCCTTATTCCCGCCCGACTTCAACAATGATTCATTATACTTGCTTGAAATTTTGTCTAAAATAAAACAATAAGATATACATGGGTTAAATATTTAATTAAACATATAATTCAGCAGCATAACTGTTGTAAAATGAGTAACCAACCTATAAATAATCAACAGTACCAATTAATTAAGTTTCAATCAAACTATATTACAAGAATCAATATTACTAATAATACTAGCAATATCTTTTAGTGTATTTAAAATTTAAATGGGTAAAAAATGACTCAAACCAACTTTGATACACCTAATATGGTTACTAAGGTTTACTTACCCAGTCTTGAGAAGCCTTTTCGCTAATCTATTTCCTTTTCTTGTAATGCATCTCTTCCCAACCTTTAATATAATTTGCATGTCCTGTTTCTTTAACCTATAAATAGCAAAATAGTATTGTTAAGATTTCAAATAACTTGTTAATACATCTTTTAATAACTGCAAATTTTTTACCTCCTTGTGTCTCCTACTAACAAGATATTGGCTCCCGTGATAACTTCCATAACGTTGTTTTTCTCTATTTGACTTGTTTTTAGCGCATCGATGTGACACTCATGTCACTTTATGTCCCATCCAGACATTTTAAAACATTATCTAATCAACTGCATTAGGTCTTAGCAAAAACTTTCGTGTTTTACACAACTATAAACATACTACTTGCTAACACATTTTAAAACAAAGTTTAAGTATGTTTACAAACTCCACAAAACATTTATTACACAAAAGTTCACACAAGTTTGGTTATTAAGTTTAAAACCATCATACGAGCCTTCATGTTCGATTCCGATCACCATCACCGCTCACCCGACTCTTTAGTATCTATAAACACCACATTTAAATTCACCATTACTTCATTAGAACTAAGTAAGATTACCCTGCTATTTCCTCAACTATATTCCATAACACCATATGGATACACTAATGATGTTTCAAATATAATTTGATAACATTATTCAATTGCATACAACACGATTTACTAACGGGTCGTTTTCACCCAACATTCTGTAAATATCTCATTCATGCATAATCATTTTAATTTAACACAACACATATGTGCACACAAAACTCCAGTTGTGCATCATATTTCACAAAAGTCAAACTTAAACAATTTGACTCTTGAAATTAGATGTCTACACTCTTGTAAATCATCTTTTGTTCACACACCATGTGAATCTATTACATTAGATTTGCAATCTTATGTTCACACATCTTGTGAATCGAAGCATGCATATTACCAATTTAATGTCTACATTCTTGTAGATCATAACCTCCAAATTATGATGGTTGATTACACTCTTATAAATCAACTCAATCATTATTACTAGTTGAATGTTCACAACCCTTGTAAATCATTCAACTATAATAACCGCACTAACCATAACCATTTATATTAATTTCACTCAAAACAACAAATCACATATATGATAAATGCACAAATACTTGTAGTGTGGACTCACCCAATCTTACAACTACAAGTTCAATCAAATAGGTAACTTACCTCTATCTGCAAAGGATCCTGCTTCATTATCCTCTCGATTAAAATCTCGTTTTCCTGTTAAACTCTATACGGGTCAATATATGTTTATATCCATTTAACCTTATGTTTGAAATGTTTATATAAACATTTGTATGAATATATACACACACACATATATGTATATATATATATATATATTTTTCACATACTATACACATCCGACCCGTTTGAATTTGTTTAACATATTTATCATATTTTGTATGATTTCTTATACTGATCACCTTTCACCCAACCTTCAAATTTCAATCTTTCTAGGATAATCTTTATACTAATTTCAAATTAACCCATTTGACTCGTTTAGGTTAAACTCATATTAATCTCATTATATGAGTTTTAAACAACTACAACATCTCAGTCTCATCTCTATACTTAATTTCATATTTAGACAATAACAAAATCATATATTTTTCTTAATCACCCCGAATGAGTTATTTTTCTCATCTCACTCTTATGAACCCTAACTTGGGTTATTTGCAAACATCATGATCCATACAACAAGGGATGTTTAAAACATACCAAAACAACTATACACGAATTTAGGATCCAATAACCACTCAAAACTCAACCCAATTTCACGTTTCTAGAACCCTAGTTCATAACCCCATCAAATCCTTCAATGATGATTCAAAGATGAGAAAACATGATTACCTCAAGTGGTTCACGACCTAGACTCGCGATCTAAGCTCAAGGTTACGGGTCGTTGCTCGGATTTTCCTCCCTCTTCTTTCTTTCTTCGTTCTCCTTCTCTGTTCTTATTTTTTTTTCTTCTGTATTTGGTCGAATGACCTTATCCCCCCCCTTTTGACTTTTGTTCCACCGCCTCACTCAAAATATCTTAATGTATGTATGTATTATTTTTTTTGGACATTACCTCCACGTAAACCTACACACATATATATGTTGACTTTATTTTATTTTTTTTTCAATTATTTCCCACCACACATTGCACACACACACTTAGATATTTATATAAATATATATGTATTAGGATTTTACAAATCTACCCTCCTTATTTAGGGTTTCGTCCTCGAAACCGGTACATTAAGCAAAAAGGTAAGGGTAGAATTTCTTCATCTCATCCGTCGATTCCCAAGTATATTCTGACCCTCTCCTATGCTTCCACCTTACTTTTACTTGATCAATGGTTTTGTTACGAAGCAGTTTCGCTTTATGATCAAGAATTTTAACCGACTTTTCTATATAATTAAGTTTCTCATCTACTTCAATGTCTTCTAATGGAACGTATGTGGATTCATCAGCTAAACACTTTCGTAAATATGAAACATGAAAAGTGTTATGAATTAACTTCATCTCTTCTGGTAGCTCTAAACGATAAGCAACATTGCCCACACGAGCTATAATTTTAAACGGTCCAATAAATCGTGGACTTAATTTCCCTTGCTTACGAAAACGAATCACACCCTTCCAAGGGGAAACCTTTAATAACACAAAATCTCCTACTTGAAACTCAATTGGTCGTCTTCGTTTATCTGCATACGACTTTTGATGGTCTTGTGCCGCCTTTAAGTGAGCTCGTACCTGATCAATTCGTTGGTTTGTAACTTTAAGTATCTCTTTATTTTCGAGCTCTCACGAGCCAACTTCTCCCCAACAAACGGGAGTACGACACCGCCTCCCATATAACATTTCATATGGAGACATTCCCAACCCGGAATGATAACTATTGTTATACGAAAATTCCGCTAGAGGTAGATAGTCATCCCAACTACCTCCAAAATCAATAATACACGCTCGTAACATATCCTCCAGTGTCTGAATGGTCCGTTCACTTTGACCATCTGTCTGAGGATGATACGCCGTGCTCAACAACAGTTTCGTGCCTAATTCCTCTTGAAAATTCTTCCAGAAATGAGAAGTGAATCGTGTGTCTCGATCAGACACAATCGTCACTGGTATCCCGTGACGCGACACTATTTCTTTTACATACACTTCCGCCATTTTCTCAGAAGAATACGATTCACGAATAGGAATAAAATGAGCACTTTTAGTCAACCGATCCACAATGACCCAAATCGTATCATACCCCTATCGGGTTTTCGGGAGTTTAGTAATTAGATCCGTTGTGATGTGTTCCCATTTCCACATAGGAATCTCCAAAGGCTGTAATTTGCCATAAGGCTTTTGATGTTCAGCATTAACTTGTAAACAAATTAAACATTTTTCAACATATTTAACAATATCTCGTTTCATACCTGGCCACCAATAATTTACCCGAAGGTCTCGATACATTTTAGTGGCTCCCGGATGAATTGAGTATTTTGATTTATGAGCCTCTTCCATCAAATCAGTTTTCAAAGAACAAGTGGGAGGTATCCACACCCTACCCCATCTTGTCTTTAACCCGCGACTATCTTCATCCAGATTATGAGCTTGCCCCTTTATTCGTTCTCTTTTCAAAATTTCTTCTTTTAAAGCTTCAACTTGAGCTTCTTTAATTTGATCCACCAAATCAGAGGAAATCACAATCTTCATTACTGTAATCCGAATGGGTTCATGTTCTTCTTTCCTACTCAAGGCATCCGCCACCACATTGGCTTTTCCAGGATGATAAAGGATTTCACAATCATAATCCTTGAGTAGTTCTATCCAACGTCTTTGCCTCATATTTAATTCATTCTGTGTGAAGAAATATTTCAGGCTCTTGTGATCAGTGTAAATTGTGCATTTCACACCATACAAGTAATGCCTCCAAATTTTTAAGGCAAACAATTCCGCTGCTAATTCTAGATCATGAATAGGATAGTTTACTTCATGAACTTCCCGTTGCCTCGACGCATAGGCAATCACTTTGACCCTTTGCATAAGCACACAACCAAGTCCAAGATAAGATGCATCATAGTACACCATGAAATCATCAGGTCCATCTGGTAGGGTTAATACCGGTGCCTGAGTTAGCTTCAACTTGAGTTCATTGAAAGCTTTTTTCTTGGTCATCGCCACAAATAAATTTCACATCTTTCCTTGTCAATTTAGTCAAGGGAGATGCAATTCTTGAAAAATCTTGTATGAATCGCAGATAGTACCGGCTAGACCAAGAAAACTTCTAATTTCAGTAGGAGTTTTAGGAGAACTCCACTTCATCACCGCTTGGACTTTTGAAGGATCGACAAGTATGCCATCAGCACACACCACATGTCCCAAAAACTGGACTTCACGCAACCAAAAAGCGCATTTGGAGAATTTGGCATATAGTTTCTCCTTCCGTAAAGTTTCGAGTACTTCACGCAAATGACATGCGTGATCACCCTCATTTTTAGAATAAATAAGAATGTCATCGATAAAGACAATGACAGATCGATCCAACATTGGGCGACACACCCGGTTCATCAAATCCATGAACGCAGCCGGTGCATTTGTCAACCCAAACGACATAACAAGAAATTCATAATGACCGTAACGAGTACGGAAAGCAGTTTTGGGAATATCTTCCTCTTTAACCTTGAGTTGATGATAGCCCGAGCGAAGATCGATTTTAGAAAACCACGACGCTCCTTGCAACTGGTCAAAAAGATCATCAATTCTAGGTAGAGGATATCGGTTTTTCACGGTCACTTTGTTCAACTCTCTATAGTCGATACACATTCTAAGGCTTCCGTCTTTCTTTTTAACAATAAGTATTGGTGCACCCCACGGGGAGATACTTGGACGGATGAAGCCCTTATCTAAAAGATCTTGCAACTGTGTCATTAATTCTTTCATTTCAGATGGTGCCAAACGATATAGAGCTTTAGCTATGGGCTTAGCCCCAGGAATAAGATCAATCTTAAATTCAACATCCCTATCCAAAGGAACTCCCGGTAAATCATTCGGAAAAACATCAGGGAAATCCCTAACCACTAGAACATTGTTAAGTTCCTTTATCTCCTTTTGTGCATCAAGAACATAAGCTAAGAATGACTGACCCCCGTGGTTCATGTAATTCATAGCTTTAGCTAGAGAGCACAATATGGTTCCACCGCTTCTCTCTCCTTGAATGCATACTTCATAACCACCCGGATATATTAATTGAATAACCTTTCGGTTACATACAATGTTAGCTCCATATTTAGACAACCAATCCATTCCAATTACAACATCAAATTCTCCCAAGATCATTGGAATCAAGTCAACCTCATAATCCTCACCATCAATGGTAAGTTTACATCTATGATAGATGTCATACACTAAGAAACTCTTAGAGTCAGCTATTTCTACCTCTAATGGATAAGGTAGTTTAGCTAATACAAACGAATGATAATCCACAAACTTCACAGATATAAAAGAGCGACTAGCTCCAGAATCAAATAATACATAAACAGGTAAGGAATTAATATGAAAAGTACCTGTCACCACATCTGAAGTGAATTTTTGGCCTCTTCTGCTGTAATTTTGAAGGCCCTACCCTTTGGTGTGGGTATTTCAACCTTCTTGCCACTACCTTGAGCCCTAAAAGGCCCACCACTAGTACCTCCTTGACCTGCCACTTTTAACTCTGGACACTCACTTCTTCGGTGTCCCAGTTTGTAACAATTGTAGCACAGATTGAGTGCACTAGCACATTGAGAGGCAAGATGCCCCGACTTGCCACATTTATAACACACGACTAATTTGAAATAACATTCCCCAGCATGTTTCTTCTCACATTATAAACAATGTCTAGCTTCTTTCAAAGAACTAGACTTTTTGAGTGGACTAACAAATTTCCCCTTTTTAGAGGAACCCACATCCCTTTCCACCTTTCGTTTTTCCCCACGGTCTTCTTGTCTTTTTAACTCCAACTCCCGTTCACGAGCACAATCAATCAATTCAGACAATGTTTCAAACTTGGATGGTATGAGGAATTCCCAGTACTTAGCATTCAACATGCTATGGTACCTATTAATCCACATTCGTTCAGTTCTAAGAAGATCAGGACAAAATTTGGCTTTATCAAAGAACACTGCAGTAATAGTGTCTATATCTTCCTCCTTGTGCCTCGTATATAGGAACTCCTAGTAATTCTATCAATAGTAGCCTGAGGACAGAATCGTTTAAGGAACAACTCCTTAAATGCTCCCCAAGTCAAATCCTTAATACCATCCCGACCCTTTTCTTTTCGAAGAAGTTCCCACCAATCTTTTGCTCGGTCCTTTAATTGGTTCCCAGCAAACATCACCTCATCAGATGGATCACAATGACATGTTTCAAACGTGCTTTCCATGTCAGCTATCCACCTTTGACTCAACAGTGGATCCACCTCACCTTTAAATTCAGCTGGCTTACAAGCCACAAACTCTTTATAAGTAACCTTTTTAGAAGGTTTCTCCCCACCTATTTCATCTTTAAGAGTTGCAAACTCTTCACGTATCAAATTTTTCAATGAAGCTTGTATTCCATCTAGATGAGTTGGTAAGGTAGCTTCAAATGCTTTAGCAACTTCCTCCCTCACCATCACTTGCAGTTCGGTGAGATGTTCTTCTTCATGATATAACCCTCCTGAGTTATGTTCCTCAGTCATTTTGTGACTGAAATAGTTTAAACACGTCATTAGTTTTACATATATACTAACATATATGCAAACCACATATTGATCCTCAACGGATTTATACACTACATATTTATGTGTCTTTATTGAATATTCACACTTTTGTGAATTACTCAATTATTTAACTAATAATGACACAACTGTGATTTTTAACCAATCACATACACCCAGTTTTAACATCTTACCAAATCTTCCATATGCTAATATGAAATAATGTTCCTAAAGATACGTTCATATCGTGTATATGTTACTAAGCTAGCCAGACATAGCAAGATATGCCCCATATATCCGTGTCCTTAGGTTCACTGTTTCACACAAGTTAGGAATATTGGTTTGTAACATACAAATCCTCATATCACATAACATTTTTACAACAATTACAGATACATAATACCTGGTGAGCTCGGCTTTGTGATCGGATTTCGGATCGAACGGCTCTTCTCATCTATTAAGAGCTCAATGGTTTGAGTTTAAGTGTTCATGACGCACTCAAATCTCTCAAACCGTTGGCTCTAATACCAACTTGTGACACCCATGTCACTTTATGTCCCGTCCAAATATTTTAAAACATTATCTAATCAACTGCATTTAGGTCCCAGCAAAAACTTTCGTGTTTTACACAACTATAAACATACTACTTGCTAACACATTTTAAAACAAAGTTTAAGTATGTTTACAAACTCCACAAAACATTTATTACACAAAAGTTCACACAAGTTTGGTTATTAAGTTTAAAACCATCATACGAGCCTTCATGTTCGATTCCGATCACCATCACCGCTCACCCGACTCTTTAGTATCTGTAAACACCACATTTAAATTCACCATTAGTTCATTAGAACTAAATAAGATTACCCTACTATTTCCTCAAGTGTATTCCATAACACCATATGGATACACTAATGATGTTTCAAATATAATTTGATAACATTATTCAATTGCATACAACACGATTTACTAACGGGTCGTTTTCACCCAACATTCTGTAAATATCTCATTCATGCAGAATCATTTTAATTTAACACAACATATGTGTGCACACAAAACTCCAGTTGTGGATCATATTTCCCAAAAGCCAAACTTAAACAATTTGACTCTTGAAATTAGATGTCTACACTCTTGTAAATCATCTTTTGTTCACACACCATATGAATCTATTACATTAGATTTGCAAGTCTTATGTTCACACATCTTGTGAATCGAAGCATGCATATTACCAATTTAATGTCTACATTCTTGTAGATCATAACCTCCAAATTATGATGGTTGATTACACTCTTGTAAATCAACTCAATCATTATTACTAGTTGAATGTTCACAACCCTTGTAAATCATTCAACTACAATAACAACACTAACCATAACCATTTATATTAATTTCACTCAAAACAACAAATCACATATATGCTAAATGCACAAATACTTGTAGTGTGGACTCACCCAATCCTACAACTACAAGTTCAATCAAATAGGTAACTTACCTCTATCTGCAAATGATCCTGCTTGATTATCCTCTTGATTAAAATCTCGTTTTCCTGTTAAACTCTATATGGGTCAATATATGTTTATATCCATTTAATCTTATGTTTGAAATGTTTATATAAATATTTGTATGAATATATATATACACACACACATATATGTATATATATATATATATTTTTCACATATTATACACATCCGACCCGTTTGAATTTGTTTAACATATTTATCATATTTTGTATGATTTCTTATACTGATCACCTTTCACCCAACCTTCAGATTTCAATCTTTCTAGGATAATCTTTATACTAATTTGATCAAATTAACCTATTTGACTCGTTTAGGTTAAACTCATATTAATCTCATCGTATGAGTTTTAAACATCTACAACATCTCAGTCTCATCTCTGTACTTAATTTCATATTTAGACAATAACAAATCATATATTTTTCTTAATCACCCCAAATGAGTTATTTTTCTCATCTCACTCTTATGAACCCTAACTTGGGTTATTTGCAAACATCATGATCCATACAACAAGGGATGTTTAAAACATACCAAAACAACTATACACGAATTTAGGATCCAATAACTACTCAAAACTCAACCCAATTTCACGTTTCTAGAACCCTAGTTCATAACCCCATCAAATCCTTCAATGATGATTCAAAGATGAGAAAACATGATTACCTCAAGTGGTTCACGACCTAGACTCGCGATCTAAGCTCGAGGTTACGGGTCGTTGCTCGGATTTTCCTCCCTCTTCTTTCTTTCTTCGTTCTCCTTCTCTGTTCTTTTTTTTTCTTCTGTATTTGGTCGAATGACCTTATCCCCCCCCTTTTGACTTTTGTTCCACCACCTCACTCAAAATATCTTTATGTATGTATGTATTTTTTTTTGGATATTACCTCCACGTAAACATACACACATATATATGTTGACTTTATTTTTTTTTCAATTATTTCCCACCACACATTGCACACACACACACACTTAGATATTTATATAAATATATATGTATTAAGATGTTACAATCGATTGGCATGTTTGCTAGTTGAGAACAACTTGTCAATGAGCTCCACCCAAGTTTCCTGTAACATTTTTTTTTGGGGGGGGGTTTCTTTTTGCCTATTCAACATCATCAACCCTTCCAACCTTATCAAAATGTCTTTTCAAGCTTGCCTTTCTGCCCTTGTAACGGTTTGCACATTCACTATGGATTCCCATCTTGATACCTTCCCAATGCTCTAAACTGTGGTAACTTGCTAGATCAAAAAAGTGCTGCAAAAATAAGTAATTAGAAGTAAAATGATACGAAGTTTGAATAACAAGCAGTTATAGGGCTGAAATTGTAGTTGTAATCAACAATAAGTAAGCTGTAATTAGGCGAGTCAACCATAAGCAATAAGGCTAGATAAACGAGTTATAGGGCTGTTAAATTTATGTAAAAGGGTAGTTATAGGGCTGATAAAGAGTTGTTAAAGTTCTGTAAAAGGGGGCAATGATATGGTTGTTAAGAAGCTGTTAACAGGGCTGTTAGATACTACAATTGCTGTTAAAATACAGCTACAAGGCTCTTATTGGGGTTATTATAGGGACTGCAAATAGCCTAAAAGCAGGCTGTAAATTTTAATGCTGCTAGATATTTATATAAACATAAATATTTAAATAAAAATAACACATTAAATTGAATACTTACAGAAACTGTGATAAAGATGGACCTTTTTAACTCATTAGGAACATTATTCCAACTACTATAGTAGTAAGGAACCTGCCTACTAATCTCATTGGATAATAACCTCACAAACATTTGATAATGTTCTCCCACGGGCCTAAATTGTTGATCCGTTGTATCATATTCAATACCAAGTGGCTTATTACCATTCCTTTGAAATTCCTCATATAAATTGAGGTTTCTTCCACATGAACGATCTTTCTTGGGTTTAGCTACATTAATACATTTGAATAGTAATGAAATCAAAAAGTTATTCAAGATAAATACATAAATTTAACTATAATAAGTAATTAACTTACATGCTAGGCAACCCGTAGGGATCGCATGCTGATGACCATGGGGAGCATCATCCCCGCCGTGTGACCTAGCAATGTATGCCATTCTTTCAAAAAATAAAAAAAGTAAGACACATTATCTTTAACAATTACTAAGAATGATCATTACAATAAGCATAAATTATTCAACTATACATTTAATCAGAATCTCATTACAATAACGTGGTCCTACAATGTCATCGTCGTCATCGTCGTCATCGTCGTCGTCGTCATCATCTTCTTCATCATCATCATCATCAATCAAGACAGTAGTACTTGGGTCACCACCTTCTCCTAAAGTCGTCTTCATGGGCAAGAAACCTATGTCGACAACAAGGTCACAATCGGTGTATGGTGAGATATCTACCTCATCAACTTCACAGTCCGAGTCAACAACCAAGTTATAATCAGATGACTTAGTGTTATGAAATACATATACTTCATTAACAACAGTCATACTCGGATGATTCCATATCTTTCGATGGTGAACATCTTCCACAACCCTCCAACTGCCCGTGTTATGAGAAAGATCTTGGAGATAGAATACTTGTTTAGCTTGGGTGGCTAAAATGTATGGTTTAGTGTCATATCATTCATTACCGACAAACCATTCACGACTAACGTCAATAACAGTGATGTTGTTTTTCTTAATTAATCGCTTACTCGACGTATCGAACCACTTGCAACAAAACAATACAACTGAGTATAGGTCAATGATTCCTGTTGAAACATTCATTACCGACAAGTCCTTCACATCTAACGACCGTGCACAGATTTTTTGGAAAAAGGAGCATAGGTCAATGATTGCTGTTGAAACATTCGTGGGCAGACATGTTTGGATCCCTATTGGTAGCAGTCATTGCATGAGGATGTGATAATCATGAGACTTTAACCAGATCATATTTGACTCATTACATTGAACCTTATTTTTAAAGTTGGATCCAAAACCATCAGGTAGTCTTACTCCTCTAATGAACTTGCAAAAACGTTCTCGATTACCGGGTGTGAAAGAGTAAGGAGCTTGTGGCTTGTAAACCTTGTTGTTATTCTTTGTTAACCAAAGATTTGGTCGAATACACATCTTTTCCAAGTCTTGTCTTGCTTTAGGTGTGTCTTTTGATTTTTCATTCTTTAGCAAGGTATTTAATATGCTCTCACATACATTTTTTTCCACATGCATCACATCAAGATTGTGCTTTAGCAGGAGAGAAGACCAATACTCCAACTCGAAGAAAATACTTCGTTTGGTCCAATTCAACTCTGACTCGGCACGCTTTCTTTTGACCCCTCCATGGTTTGGATGTTTACCCTGAACACGATTGGGTAGATTTTTTAGTTGTTTTGATATTTGTGCATTACTTACTGGTTTAGGAGGATCCTGTTCCTCTTTTTCCCCATTAAACAACATATCTTCCCTCCATTTATGTTTTTTTGGCAAAAATCGCCTGTGGCCAACAAACGCTATCTTATTAGTTATAAGGCACGAGGGTGTATCCACGTTACAAGTAGCGCATGCTTTATAACCTTGACCACTCCATCCAGACAAGCTGCTACGAGCAGGATAGTCATTTATAGTCCATAATAGTGTAGCGTCCATCCTAAATACAGTTTTAGTGTGTGCGTCTCTCATTTGGAATCCATCTTTCCACAACATGTTCAGCTCATTCACCAAAGGCCTTAGGAAAACATCAATATCCTTTCTGGGTGATTTAGGGCCTGGAATCAACAAAGTCAACATGAATGAGGACTCTTTCATACATAACCAAGGTGGTGTATTATATGTTGTCAACACTACCGGGCACATACTGTAAGACTGGCTCATGTTACCGAATGGATTAAAGCCATCAGCAGCCAATCCCAAACGAACGTTTCTGGGTTCTTTAGCAAAGTCTTTATATGCGTTATCAAATTCTTGCCATGCCTTCCCGTCAACTGGATGTCGCATCATTCCATCTGTTGAACGTCCAGTTTTATGCCATATCATATCTTTTGCAGTGAATCGAGAGCTATACAGTCGACGAAGGCGGGGAGTTAAAGGGAAGTAACTCAACACTTTTTTTGCTACTTTCTTACCCTTCGTGTCATTATCAACCCATCTGCTCTCATTACAAATTGGACAGTTATCCAAATCTTCATTCGTATCCCAAAACAGAGCACAGTCATTGATGCAAGCATGAATACATTGATATCCTAACCCAATCTTTTTAAGCTTCTTCTTTGCTTCATAGTGTGACGTCGGAATGTGGTTTTCTTTCGGGAATGCCACTCTTAAAAACTCTAAAAGTTGGTCAAACGAAGTATTCGTCCATTTGTTTATGACTTTAATATGCATCAATTTTGCTATGAAATTCAGGGAAGACATCCAACTACAACCAGGGTATAACTTAGTATTGAGCTCGTTAAACAATGCATCAAATTCTGTGTCTAAACCAGTTCCTTTGGTTTCATCTTCTTCTTCATTTTCTTCATTTGTATCTTGTTCAGCCATAACATCCTCAAGTACATCAAACATCTCATTATTTCTTTCTTGAGTATGAGTGTTTGGAGCCTAAAGGGATTCTACCTCTGGAGCATAAGAATATTGCTCACCATGATAAACCCATGTTGTATATGATTGTAAAAACCCACGATCATGTACGTGAGCATAAATCGTAGACAA
Source organism: Mikania micrantha (assembly GCA_009363875.1). Classification (NCBI taxonomy): domain Eukaryota; kingdom Viridiplantae; phylum Streptophyta; class Magnoliopsida; order Asterales; family Asteraceae; genus Mikania; species Mikania micrantha. The sequence goes on from CM018687.1 coordinate 9,096,860, forward strand.
ATCCTGTAGTAAATGATCCGAATTGGCACAGCGAACACATGGGCAACACGTTTTGCCTTCACTGTTCACATGGTTTCGGGCAATCTCCATAAAGTTGTTAAGTTCGTTTGAAAATTCTAGGCATCTTCGATTTCTTAATGAAATCCAACTCTTATCAATTGTCATAACTGTCGCATTATTAACAATTTGGGAAAGTGAATACGGTACTAATTAAATACTTTATTATATTTTGTCACACCCCCAATTTTCAACTAACGGAATCATACCGTTTGGGACGTGACAAACCAGGATCTCAGATCATTAGACATAACGAAGACCTCTATATGATTTTCAAACATACTTTGGTCTTAATTTGTAAAATCAAAGTTTAACCTTTGCGGAAGCGTTTGAAAACTAATAATAGAAAGTAAGTATTGCATAAACATAAATACAATGTTCAATGTTTAAATCAACAACTAAAGTAAACTGTATGCATGAGACTCAACGTCCTAGTCCCTGCTTGTCCTTGCTTGTGCCTTAGTGTCCTGAGAAAACATGTAAATCAAGTCAACACAAAGGTTGGTGCATACACAGGTTTGTATGAATAATCACAAATGTTTGAACCAAATGTTTGAACAAGTTGTTTGTAAGAAATGTTTGCAGATCACATAATCACACGTTGCATAGTCATGATAGCTAGTCATTGTACTATTTACATAAGTGGTCGACACCGAAGCTGACTGTAGCATGCTGTTGCATGTTTTGCCTTGCCACTATTGTCTAGCACAAACAATAGTAATGTGTGTTTGGCCAGTCAAACACTTGCGTAGATCCCATCTACCAAGTGAGGTTTGTCAAACCTAATAGATCTATTTCCAACTACCACGCTTTGCGCTACGGCAAACTAAACGGTTCGAAGTGTAAGGACTTTTAAATGCTATGTTGTCACATAATGTAAACAGTTAACTCATGCAAGTGATATGTATGTAAAGTGTTTGTTGCACATGTTTTCTCCCCCAAAACAGTTAAAATAAGAAAGGGGCCGTGTACGCACCTTTGATAGCAAGCAGAATGATCACGTGCTTGAAAATTCGCGTAGACAACCTTCTACGAAAAATCTGTGTCATTACAATAACGTCGCGTTATTTGTAATGTCAAATTGTGTTTGTGGTCTCATACGTGTTAACACACGTATATTAATTCATTTGAAACGTTCATACGAGAGTACGTATAATTTTTAGTTTGTTTGTTTAAATTGCTCACGATGTCGTTTAAACACGCGTAATTATACGCGACTTATGATTTCGAGTTAAAATATAAATTTTACTGTTTCATGACATTCGAAATTCCATTTCGGTTCCAACGCCTTTTGAACGGGTTAAATCGGAGTTAGTATGAGCGAGTTATGAACAAAATACTAAAAATAGGTTTAAATCTCAAAACCCGATGGTCCTCGGATTCGAACCCGCGACCTGTCCTTCATCAATATCACCCCTTACCATCTCCTCTGATTTAATTTTTGTTAACACATCCCTATTTAAATGGTTTTAAACATAAGTTTACTGCTTCCCTCTTTGTTACCCATAACCGAACCCATGTAAGTCCGATTGACCCCTAATTCGAATCCGATCGTCCCCAAAATCATAAGGTTTTTATTCCAGTCATCAAAACGAACTTGTAGCTGGTTTTAATTCGAATTTAAGTTAAGTTGTAGTGGTTTAATCGTCCCCAAATAGAACCGAACTCGTTTTTGTCAATACCCGATTCAAATTGCTCGAATTCGTTTAAATTGAACTGTAAACTCATAGAGTTTTCATCTAATAACAGATTTCGGAACCATCTGATTTGTTTAATTTGAAAACTAAGTCCATTCAAATCAAAATCCCCAATTCATTTTAACCCATAAACCCTAGAACTTGATTTCATACCATTCGACATTATACATCAAAATTAACATATGACTTTCATTCAAAGTTCCATTTCGAACCTTTCTGTGTATTGTAATTTGATTTTTAAACTCGTTTGAATCGAAACCCCCAAAACGTTTTAACTCAAGAACCCTAGAAATCGAGTTCATGAAATTCGATATTGTTAGATGTATTTATCATAGGGATTTCATTTAGAACCTTATTTCGAATCGATACATATGTTTTAATTTGGTTTTTGAGTTTGTTTGGTTAGAAACCCCCAATTCGTTTTCTAGGATGAACCCTAGAATTAGAATTCATAAAATTAGATGTTTGTAAATGAACTAAGCATGGGGCTTTGCTTAGTTGGCTCATTTAGGTTGTGTGGGTGTAGTTTGTTACCTGATTTGATATTCAATTGATGAAGATCGACTAATTGCTTGAGTTCGCCATTCCCCAATCGAATTCCCTATCCAGCATGCTTCCATTTGAATTGTGATATGAAAAAGCTACTAAGTGGGCCGATTAAGAGGTTTAGATGTTCAATTAGGGAGTTTAAAGTTGAATTGTAAGTGCTCCATGAATGAAAGTAACGGTTTCAACTTTTGGTATTATTTTTTTGTTTAATTCGATCATTCATTGCCTAAATAACTAATAAAATTGTTAATAATCATAAATGTGGGTTTATTGGATGTTTAACTCGGTTAATAACAACGAGTTAATGTGAATTTCGAATTTTATCATGGTATGAGACGAATTTTGACTTTGCAAAGTCAAAATTGTTACTTTGATGAACTTATCCATTCGATCCATGTGGTTTTTATGTTTATTCACTTGTTTTGATTAATTTTGGTCCTTCTGATTTGATTTTGTATAATTTCATATGATTTTTGTTAACTTTTAGTTAACGGGGTTAACCCGAAATGCCGGATTGTCACATCATACCCTTGTTGAAGGAATTTTCGTTCCGAAAATTGTTTAATGTTAAAAGTAGTTAGGACACTACTTGTGAGTTCAAATGTACGTGTTAGTGTAATGTCTGATCATTCTGTGTGCTTGTGTATACTCACACACAAAACCCAAAGTTTGCAACATCACAACTAAGTGTGATCGTTCTATGTAACGGTTTGCGTGGACACTAGTTAGTTCACCTAACTGTGACTGTTTGTGTTTGATCATACTGTGTAACCTTGCACATAGTGAGTGTTTGTAACTATTTGTACTATGTAACCTCGCACATAGCAAAATGTGTGTAACTAATCATGCATGTACTACCATAACATGAAACATATGAACTGTAGCACATAAAATGTATTATAGCACAAATGTTTATAATAAAACTAATTGCAGAATGTGTTTGTGCTTACAATTTGAAATCTGAAATGTTGATGTGTGAAGCATCACGTCATCCCCTTGTTGAAGGAAATTTCGTCCCGAAATTTAACGTGTCTTCACAGTGTTTGCAGTTGTTGTTTTGAACAGATGAGGATACTTCTTCATCATTTGATCTTCCCGTTCCCATGTAAATTCAGGACCATGTCTTGAATTCCACCGGACCTTGACTATTGGAATTTTGTTGTGTTTAAGCTGTTTGACCTCTCGGTCGATGATTTCAGCTGGTTCTTCAATGAATCGTAACTGTTCATCCACTTGTATTTCTTCCAGAGATATAATCAATGTCTCATCAGAAAAACATTTCTTTAAGTTCGATACGTGAAAGACATCATGAACTCCGCTGAGTTTATCCGGTAATTTGAGTTGATACGCAACTGGACCAATCCTTTTCAGGATCTCAAAAGGTCCTATGTAAAGTGGGCTAAGCTTCCCGCACTTACCGAATCGTATCACACCTTTCCAAGGTGATACCTTCAGAAGAACTCGGTCTCCTACTTGAAATTCCAACGGCTTACGACGTTTGTCAGCGTAACTCTTTTGTCGATCCCGGGCCGCTGCTATACGGTTCCAGATTTGAACTATCTTCTCATTCGTCTCATGTACCAGTTCAGGACCTGTAATCTGACTTCACCAATTTCAGCCCAGCAAACTGGTGAACGACACTTACGACCATACAATGCTTCAAATGGTGCTGCCGGAATACCTGTATGATAACTGTTGTTGTACGAGAATTCCACTAATGGTAAGTGGTTTTCCCAGCTGTCACCAAAATCAATGACACAAGCTCGTAACATATCCTCGAGCGTCTAAATCGTACGTTCACTTTGACCGTCGGTTTGCAGATGATAGGCAGTACTCATGTCTAAACAAGTTCTCAAAGACTTATGGAGAAATTTCCAAAAGTTTGAAGTAAATCGGGCATCCCAATCTGATATGATAGAAATTGGTACACCATGTCACGATACCACTTCCTTGATGTAAATGCGAGTCAATTTCTTCGTCTTGTCGGTTTCCTTGATTGCTAAGAAAGGTGCAGATTTCGTTAATCGATCGACAATTACCCATATCATATCACAACCACTCAATGTACGGGGTAACTTAGTAATGAAGTCCATCGAAATCTGTTCCGATTTCCACATTGGTATTTCTGGTTGTTGTAGTAAACCAGATGGTTTATTATATTCAACTTTGACTTTAGAACAAGTCAAACATTTACTAACATACCTAGCAATGTCGGCTTTCATGTGAGGCCACCAATACAGTGCCTTTAAGTCATGATACATCTTGTCTGATCCTGGATGGACTGAATATCTAGACTTGTGTGCTTCATCCATCACGAGTTCCCTTAAACCACCATGCAAAGGTATCCAAAGCCGATTAATGAAATAACGAGTTCCATCAGGCTTAACATCCAATTGTTTTTCCATCCCTCGTAAGGATTCATGTACCAAGTTATCCTTTTCTAAAGCTTCAAGCTGAGCACTACGTACCTTGTCAGGTAAGTCAGTATATATGTCATCATAAGTGTGTTGTTCCTGTTGTGTCTTTTCTGCTTAGAGTGTCAGCTACCACATTAGCTTTTCCCGGATGGTACTTAATTGCGCATTCGTAGTGATTCAACAACTCGACCCATCGTCGCTGTCTCATATTAAGCTCCTTCTGATCAAAGATATGTTGTAAACTCTTATGATCAGTGTAAATGGTACACTGGGTTCCATATAAATAATGCCTCCAAATCTTCAAAGCAAAAACCACTGCTCCTAACTCCAAGTCATGAGTAGTGTAATTCCTTTCGTGTGGTCGTAGTTGCCTTGAAGCATAAGCTATCACTTTATCACGTTGCATCAACACACATCCCAAACCCTGTGCAGATGCGTCACAATACACCACAAAGTCTTCTCTTCCTTCCGGTAAGGACAGAATCGGTGCACTGCAAAGTTTCTGTTTCAATAACTGGGATGCAACTTCCTGTTTATCCGTCCAGTTATACTTCATTCCCTTGTGCGTAAGAGCTGTAAGTGGTTGAGCGATCTTTGAGAAACCCTCAATGAATCGTCGGTAATAACGTACCTCGGTAGGGGTCTTTGGTGCTTCCCAATTCTTAATCGCTTCAATTTTCGATGGATCAACATGTGTGCCCTTTTCATTGACTATATGACCCAAAAATTGAACTTCGCGCATCCAGAAGTCACATTTCGAGAACTTAGTGTACAGTTGTTATGGTTTCAATAATTATAACAGCAATCGGGGATGTTCAGCATGCTCCTCCTCAGACTGAGAATAGATGAGAATGTCATCAATGAAAACAATGACAACTTATCAAGATAAGGTTTGCAGACTCGATTCATGAGATCCATGAATACTGCTGGAGCGTTTGTCAATCCAAACGGCATGACCAAAAACTCATAATGGCTATAGCGCGTTCTGAATGCTGTCTTCGGAATATCTTCCTCTTGAACTTTGAGTTGATGGTAACCCGATCTGAGATCAATCTTCGAGTAGTAACTCAAACCTTGTAACTGATCGAACAGATCATCAATTCTAGGTAGTGGATACCAATTTTTGATGGTAACCTTGTTCAGTTCCCGGTAATCGATGCACATACGGAAAGTCCCGTCCTTTTTCTTAACAAATAAGACTGGAGCTCCCCACGGTGAAAAACTAGGTCGTATAAAGCCCTTATCCAATAACTCTTGCAGTTGTATAGATAACTCTTGCATCTCAGATGGTGCAAGTCGATAAGGCGCCCTAGCTATCGGTGTTGCGTCTGGTGTAAGGTCGATTCAAAATTCCACCTGTCTGATAGGCGGTAATCCCGATAGGTTTTCTGGAAATACTTCAGGATATTCACAAACTACTGGAATGTCTTCAATCTTCTTCTCTGCTACCGGCTTCTCAGTTATAAGTGCTATAACTGTTGTATGACCTTTACGCAGACATTTGTGTGCCTTCATACAAAATATGAGACGCAGTGGCGTACTGCTCTTCTCACCTTGTACATGCAGTGTCTCTCCGTGTGAAAGAGGTATACGAACGATCTTTTGATGGCATACTATTTCGGCCTGGTGTTTGGACAACCATTCCATGCCAATGACTACATCAATACTGCCTAATGCGATAGACATAAGGTCAATGTCCAGTGTTTGACCCATCGAGTCAAGGACACAGCCTTTGAGAATATGTTCTATTGTGATTAACTTGTCTTCAGCTAGTTCTACCATGCATTCAACCTCTAATGGTGTTGAGGTTATGGCAAATATTCCACTAAATTCATTATATCTAAAGCTCTTTTATGTTCCAGTATCCAACAACACAGATCATATCATTTGTGTACCACACATGTACTTGCAATGAGGCCAAGCTTTTCTTTATACTTCTTTTGATCATGAAGTCCTGTCCCCTCAGACCATTGTTTTCGTTCTTTTTGTTGTTACTATCAGCGCGGTTCAATTGAAATGCCCTGGCTTCTTGCATCCAAAGCATCCTTTGAGTGTTTCTTGTTGTTGTTGTGGTCATTGAGAACTCTGCTCGGTAGACACATGAAATCAGATTTCGTTCTTCGTTTGATAGGGAATCTTTACAGATGTTCACAAGTAGATGTTTTGACATACATTTGAAGTTATCCAGGTGAAGTGCAAAATCTCACTATGAGTGTTTCTCAAACACAGAGTAACCAGAACTACGGCTAGAAATTTAATGAATGTTATGTTGGAATCTCGATATGTTAACGGAATTCATTTCATCTACTAGAATGAAAGATAGGTGAATATTATATGTATGTGTTTCAAATAATAGGCTCACAATAGAATTTGGCAGAATTCATGCGTACCTGTAAATTCACGATTACGTTGCGCACCATGATCGTCAATTTACCTTACATAAGGATTCTAGTTCCTCCTACCTTGAGCTATTTGGTTTTTGTGGGATTCAGAGTTTATTCATGACATCAAGATTCAGACAATAGTCCCATGATGTATAATTGGATAGCCTATCAAAGAAATACTTAGGGATAGTTACTTGAGTTGAATGCTAATATAGAGTCTAGTGTAGATCCTTCAGGAATAGCTATTCGACTTGAGTGTGTTTTTCTTATGCAGCCTGATGTCGAGACACTCATTGTATGAGTGTTAGTGTAGCTATTTGGAGTTGACCAACTTGCAATCGATGTATCTCTCATAAGTTCCCAAGTTGGTAGTTAACTCACAATAGAGGTCACCAGTGTTTTCATATAATGTAATTTGCCTTTACGTATGCACCGGTAACGGAAATCTTTCCCGCACGATCACTCTAGTTCTTCTTAACTCGAGTGATAGTGTCCGTTTGGTGGCACTTCAAGTGTGACAAGACGTTAGGTTTGAATTCTCATCTTACAGTTGATGAGTTCAGAATGTGGTTCTTGTAAACCGTACATGTGGAAGTACCAAGAGTTACAAGAATGTTGTTGAGGAGTTAGAATGAAAATTGAGGTTTTCCTATCAAGGCTGAAGCACAACCTCATTAGTTGTCGTCAGTGTTGTAAGGAATGACAAATCATTTGTCAGAACTAAAAATTTAGTGGAATTAGTAAGTATAGTCCCAAGCTAAGGAATGATATTGTTTGAGTCATTGAGTTTATTTCGTCGGCTGACTCGTTGAGTGTGCCACAGGGCCTATTTCATCCCCTGACTTGTTCGAGTGAGCCATAGAATCTATTTCATTCATTGACTTGTTTGAGTGAGTCGTAGGGCCTAATTCAACCCTTGACTAGTTTTAGTGAGTCACAGAGCCTATTTCATCCCTTGACTTGTTTTAGTGAGTCACAGAGCCTATTTCATCTCTTGACTTGTTTTAGTGAGTCACAGAGCCTATTTCATCCCTCTAGTGATCTACCCAGCTGCCTCTCGCATGTTGTGAATCCCCTGATTCGTACGTGCAACAAAACCTGCAATTGCTTGCTCTGGTGGGTATCTTAGAGTAGGTAATGTCCAACTGCTAGTGACAGTGCCAGGAGTAGGTGGCGGAAGTACTCGCTCCTCACGCACCCAGATACGAATGAGATCAGGGATCCACTGCCCATACTGGCCATTCTCCTTCGGTCATGTGTGTATCTCCTCATCGTAGTAAATCGTGTCATCCATTGGCTTAAGTCGCCTATTCTCAGATGCTAATGATGATACGACTCGTTGTTCCTTGTCACTAGTAGGTGTGGATGAAAATGTCATGTCTGTTACATAATACCATATGTAATTTCTATGCAAACTATTGTGTAAGCAAGTGTGTCTAATGTCTAACAGTTATAGTCTAAGTCTACCAATGCAAACCTAGTTCGCTATAACCAAGTCTCTGATACCAATCTGTCACACCCCCAATTTTCAACTAACGGAATCATACCGTTTGGGACGTGACAAACCAGGATCTCAGATCATTAGACATAACGAAGACCTCTATATGATTTTCAAACATACTTTGGTCTTAATTTGTAAAATCAAAGTTTAACCTTTGCGGAAGCGTTTGAAAACTAATAATAGAAAGTAAGTATTGCATAAACATAAATACAATGTTCAATGTTTAAATCAACAACTAAAGTAAACTGTATGCATGAGACTCAACGTCCTAGTCCCTGCTTGTCCTTGCTTGTGCCTTAGTGTCCTGAGAAAACATGTAAATCAAGTCAACACAAAGGTTGGTGCATACACAGGTTTGTATGAATAATCACAAATGTTTGAACCAAATGTTTGAACAAGTTGTTTGTAAGAAATGTTTGCAGATCACATAATCACACGTTGCATAGTCATGATAGCTAGTCATTGTACTATTTACATAAGTGGTCGACACCGAAGCTGACTGTAGCATGCTGTTGCATGTTTTGCCTTGCCACTATTGTCTAGCACAAACAATAGTAATGTGTGTTTGGCCAGTCAAACACTTGCGTAGATCCCATCTACCAAGTGAGGTTTGTCAAACCTAATAGATCTATTTCCAACTACCACGCTTTGCGCTACGGCAAACTAAACGGTTCGAAGTGTAAGGACTTTTAAATGCTATGTTGTCACATAATGTAAACAGTTAACTCATGCAAGTGATATGTATGTAAAGTGTTTGTTGCACATGTTTTCTCCCCCAAAACAGTTAAAATAAGAAAGGGGCCGTGTACGCACCTTTGATAGCAAGCAGAATGATCACGTGCTTGAAAATTCGCGTAGACAACCTTCTACGAAAAATCTGTGTCATTACAATAACGTCGCGTTATTTGTAATGTCAAATTGTGTTTGTGGTCTCATACGTGTTAACACACGTATATTAATTCATTTGAAACGTTCATACGAGAGTACGTATAATTTTTAGTTTGTTTGTTTAAATTGCTCACGATGTCGTTTAAACACGCGTAATTATACGCGACTTATGATTTCGAGTTAAAATATAAATTTTACTGTTTCATGACATTCGAAATTCCATTTCGGTTCCAACGCCTTTTGAACGGGTTAAATCGGAGTTAGTATGAGCGAGTTATGAACAAAATACTAAAAATAGGTTTAAATCTCAAAACCCGATGGTCCTCGGATTCGAACCCGCGACCTGTCCTTCATCAATATCACCCCTTACCATATCCTCTGATTTAATTTTTGTTAACACATCCCTATTTAAATGGTTTTAAACATAAGTTTACTGGTTCCCTCTTTGTTACCCATAACCGAACCCATGTAAGTTCGATTGACCCCTAATTCGAATCCGATCGTCCCCAAAATCATAAGGTTTTTATTCCAGTCATCAAAACGAACTTGTAGTTGGTTTTAATTCGAATTTAAGTTAAGTTGTAGTGGTTTAATCGTCCCCAAATAGAACCGAACTCGTTTTTGTCAATACCCGATTCAAATTGCTCGAATTCGTTTAAATTGAACTGTAAACTCATAAAGTTTTCATCTAATAACAGATTTCGGAACCATCTGATTTGTTTAATTTGAAAACTAAGTCCATTCAAATCAAAATCCCCAATTCATTTTAACCCATAAACCCTAGAACTTGATTTCATACCATTCGACATTATACATCAAAATTAACATATGACTTTCATTCAAAGTTCCATTTCGAACCTTTCTGTGTATTGTAATTTGATTTTTAAACTCGTTTGAATCGAAACCCCCAAAACGTTTTAACTCAAGAACCCTAGAAATCGAATTCATGAAATTCGATATTGTTAGATGTATTTATCATAGGGATTTCATTTAGAACCTTATTTCGAATCGATACATATGTTTTAATTTGGTTTTTGAGTTTGTTTGGTTAGAAACCCCCAATTCGTTTTCTAGGATGAACCCTAGAATTAGAATTCATAAAATTAGATGTTTGTAAATGAACTAAGCATGGGGCTTTGCTTAGTTGGCTCATTTAGGTTGTGTGGGTGTAGTTTGTTACCTGATTTGATGTTCAATTGATGAAGATCGACTAATTGCTTGAGTTCGGCCATTCCCCAATCGAATTCCCTATCCAGCATGCTTCCATTTGAATTGTGATATGAAAAAGCTACTAAGTGGGCCGATTAAGAGGTTTAGATGTTCAATTAGGGAGTTTAAAGTTGAATTGTAAGTGCTCCATGAATGAAAGTAACGGTTTCAACTTTTGGTATTATTTTTTTGTTTAATTCGATCATTCATTGCCTAAATAACTAATAAAATTGTTAATAATCATAAATGTGGGTTTATTGGATGTTTAACTCGGTTAATAACAACGAGTTAATGTGAATTTCGAATTTTATCATGGTATGAGACGAATTTTGACTTTGCAAAGTCAAAATTGTTACTTTGATGAACTTATCCATTCGATCCATGTGGTTTTTATGTTTATACACTTGTTTTGATTAATTTTGGTCCTTCTGATTTGATTTTGTATAATTTCATATGATTTTTGTTAACTTTTAGTTAACGGGGTTAACCCGAAATGCCGGATTGTCACATATTTTTTATATAACAATAACTACAATGTAAGTATGTCAAATAAAAATGAAAAAAGGTGCTTATACTCACATTTGAGAATTTGTAATACTGATCAAGATTTAATAAAGATTTAACAACTTAGGAAGCACCATATTACTGATCAATATACTCTTAAATTCTTCAGCATGTTCTTTCACAAATTATTGACATTTTAAAACCGTGGGTAAGTTGATGGTAAAGTAATATCTAATTATTTTAAATAAATTAATGAACATATTTTACGTAAGATATTTGTTTTATTCTTAAATGTATAATAAATTTGTCTTGTGCACTAGTTAGATTTGGACAGATATGGTTGATATGCGCTTGCATATCAAAAGGGTGGCCTTTGGCTTCTAACTAACGCGTGACTTGGGTATTGTGGGGCAGGTTGCTTCTCGGTTTCAAAAAGTTCGAAGTTTATGTTGGAATATATAGATATTTTACCAACTCAACCACTTTTATTACCTGAATATTCACACATTCTATAAATATTATAGGAAAACAACAGATTTAAAACAATATCTCGAACCTATCTAAGACAATAGAGACTGAGTTCCAGCTATTAATTAAACCTCATTATCTGCAGCTATATTTCAGCTTTTAATCGCTTCTTTTTAACAGCTTTTAATCTTGTATTTAGTTATCAATTTTAGTGACTTTTAGCTTGTGTAACACCCTTGTTGACCCGTTCAAGTTGCAGGCAAAACACTGCTACTAACCATTGCAGTTAGTGACCGTTTGGGTCAAACTTTCAGTCACTATGCAGCCCACTTTTGAATTTGACCACAGCCCCTTATTAAAAAGTTCACAAAATACGTTAGTTTTGTTCCAAAAATTACCCCTGCCATCTAATTTCTTAAGGTTAAAGTTAATACCTCACTTGAATCTCTTTGACAGCAACAAACTGAGTTTCCTTCGCTTTCTTATAACTTCAGTCTACTTCACTTTTTCATACAAAATCGGTTCTTTAGCCTCAATTAGTAAAAACGAAAAATCATGGTTGTAGAAGTCGCTAGGCGCTACTCGGGCGGCGAGGGATCGCCTAGGGATTAATCGGGATTAATCGGCGCTAGGCGGATTGGAATTTTTATATGTAATTTTACAAATATATATTATATACACACACATTAATATCAATAATTTAATATGATACTTCAAATAATTTAAAAAATAAACTTAAACGTACTAAATAAAGTACTTCAAAGTTCAAACTTAAACACTGAGTTCAAAGTTTAGAGATAAATTTCGATGTTTAACCGGCTGGGTCCGATGTTTCAGAGACATATTAATGATTTTTGGTTGAGAAATGTCTAAATAATCATGAAATTGGTCCATTTTTACCATAAAAAAGTCAAAAAAATGAAAAAAAATGAAAAAAAATAAAAATCTGACTAGGCCGCCTAGGCTGCCTAGCACCGCCTACCGCCTAGGCACCGCCTAGGCCAAAATCGAGACAGTTTCCTGGCGCGATTTTTACAACCCTACGAAAATCATAGAAAATTGAAATGCATCACCATCTAACCCTTCTACGAGTGTCCTTTATGTGAAAGAAGACTTCTATGCATGCTGGATCTTTGCAATTCTGCCCAAAATTCAAAGATTCACCATCTCCTTTCACTAAACCGAAAATTCAAACAAAAGAGGAACTAGGGTTCGGTTTAGCACTCATCTGTTGTTCCAGCACTGATTTCAAGCTTTTCTGTAGCAATAGAGAGCAATTTCTAGTGGTTTTATTGTTTCTCTTGATCTGCAATTCGCATAGAAGGAGAAAATTTGTGTGTTCGTGTTCGTTGATGTGCGTATTCCGAATAGGTGTCTTCTTCCTCCTGCGTATGCGTATTCGACACCTGCTTACCAAACGCACAAACAGGAGGTGTCTTCTTCCTCCTGGGTATGCGTATTTCACGACTGGCTTGGCTCTATCTGGTGTTCTGATCGTCTTTCTTTTTCAATGTGGGTTTGAGGTGTTCTTTTATGATAAATTTAGACACCAATTTAGTGGCTACAGGAAAGGGTTTTCTAATAAAATAGTTATGTTAAATTTCAATTAAAGCAAAATTAAATTATTTTAGCTATTGGAACTAAATTTAGTTGGTAATTTTATAAATAAAGCGCTCAATTTTTCCTCTTCCCTCCAAAAGATTTACAAACTAAATTTAGTGTCTATACCTTGTCAAGAGGGATAAACTATCCAATCCTTTATAGCCACTAAATTTTGTTGCAATATACTTATCAATAGCCACCAAAGTTTTAGTCTCTAAAATTTTAGTGACTATACTACAGATTTGTTGTAGTGCCCACCGACTGGTCCGGTTCTGAAAACAATGATTCTCACTCTTCAGCATGGTCTGAAAGGAATGATGAACGCAAACCTTACTCATATCTCAGTTTAAATAGATAGACTGCTTCGATGAGTCTCTGGATCAAAAGTATCGTTAGAAATTAATCATCCCAATGTTTTTAACGTTATTTTCACAAAAATAAGTAAAATAACATTAAAATTAATGTAATTTTACTTTTCCTTCTTAAGGACCCACACATATATACATTAAGCTACAAAGTTATATGATTAGTATGTTATTTTTATATCATACGGGCATGTGTAGAAGAAACACACCTCATATGCTTCCATAAGAAAAAAATAGCAATTTATACGATTCATACTATACCATAGCATCACACGCAGCAGGGTAATGTGTTTTTGTATCCAACACTATTTTTTTTGCCATTTACTTGTCAACAGATTTGTCAACCTAAACATGAAAAACTCTATCTGGAATGCTAGGGAAAAAAATGTTTGCTACGTCATAGTGTCTTTTTGGTACCTATAAAGAATGTACGAAAATTTATTGTTTCATCTTTTACGGTCTTACCTGTCATACCTGCATAACCTAGATCAGGAATTTTTGTTGATGACTTGAATTATGATACAAATTTATTGCTGCCTCTTGGAATCACAAGATCGATAACATCATCAAGCTAAAAGGGGTTATATAAGCATATTACCAATACTTCATGTAGAGTAGTGCTGTAAAACTCGGCCAAGGCGATTTTCATCACCTCGATCAACATACTCGGATTCGGTCATACTTGGGCCAAATCGATCCAACTCGGCTCACTTAGACTTTCATTATTGCTGACCGATTTTCATTCTTTTACACCTATTATTGTTTGATTCTCACTATTTTTCATGAAGATACCTTGAAATACGAGCATTTAATGAACATCATGTTGGTAATATTATACTTAAAATATCAATGTTTGAAATACTTTATTATTCGAACATGAAACTTTTTTATTAGTAACGAAATTCATTTTAAATGTTATAAATATTAGTAAATTTATGATATTTGACATATATATTGTTTCAGGTCAAAATTAACAAGTTTAATTTTTAGTAACCGAATTAGTTAAGTGCGATTTTGTGCATTTATAATCTGAAAAACAGTTTATGTGTGTGACACCCCGTTCCCCGAAAGTCCCTCGGTTGGTTAAACATCAAAAGCATAGCTCTTAAACTGTACAATTGTCATATACTATAGCAGCGGAATTTATTACATAACATTTAATCCTAACAGGAATGCCAGTTCTTGAATAGGTAGTCTTTATGCCATGCCACGAGCCATCATATCTTCATCATAATCTGCTCAAACTGACATGCATGCTAAAACAAGTCAGCTTTCGCTGGTGAGTTCTAAGTTAAATTTTCATAAAAATAAAAGCTTTACCGTACATAAAAGATTAGCATTCACTGTTGACCGAAATCAACAGTCTCAATCATACTGAACATAAAACACTTCTTATACATAGCATACCTGACATCATAACATAAATACATTTCATACCCATTATCATAACATCAATCATATTGGGCAAGAAACTTAGCCTCAACTGTTGACCCAAAGTCAACAGGCTTGTGCAGCACAAGACACCTCAACTGACGACCCGAAGTCGACAGGCTTGTATAAATACAAGACACCTCAACTGCCAACCCGAAGTTGACAGGCTCATACATGTACAAGACTTCCTCAACTGGCGACACACAGTCGGCAGGCCTGTTCTTTCATAAGACTTCTTTAACCATCAACCGAAGTTGACGGCTCATACCGGTACAAGACTTCCTTACATACATCATTCATACATAACATGGTTTAAATCATTTAAACCACCATAAGCATAAGCGGCTCCTTTCACCGCAGTGCTCATGTTTTGCCCAACCGCAGCCGGAACTTTCATATCACATTTACTGCTCGACCTCGGTCGATATGTTTCAAAAAAAATCATTTTCTTCTCAACCTCGGTTGAGAATTCAAACATTCTTTATACTCTCAACCGCAGTTGAGACTTTAAAACATTCCAGACATCTCAGCTGAGACTCTTAAAATCATTTACTTCTCAACCGTAGTTGAGAATTTTAAAATCATTCATTTCTCAACCGTAGTTGAGTCTTTAAAACATCCCTGACATCTCAGCTGAGACTCTTACAATCATTTACTTCTCAACTGTAGTTGAGACTTAAAGCATTATTTCCTTTAAAACATTCTTTACTTGAAAACATTCTTTACCTGACCTTAATCAGGTTAGCGTCACTTTCATACAATAACTTTACAACTTGAAACATTCTTTACTTTAACATATTCTCTTATCTGATCGTAGCCAGATAAAACAATCATTTACATAAAATAACTTTATAACTTGAAACATTCTTTACTTTAACATATTCTCTTATCTGACCGTAGCCAGATAAAACAATCATTTACATAAAATAACTTTATAACATGCATATCAGCCCAAAATGGTAAAACATTTAAAATAGGGCTACAAAGAACTCACAATCATTTCAAAGATATTTATCATGCATGCACATCAGCCCTAAAACGTTAAAATAGTAAAAGAGGGCTCATAGAACTCACTTGAGCTAAAACACAATTTGCTAGCTCCTCTTCCTTTCCTTACTTTCTCACTTCACAATGATATCCTATTAATATAAACATATCATCATGATTATAACCTTATCATGAAGGTTCTCAATTTACGATTACCACTCAAAACTTCGGCATATCGTAACTTTCATTCGGAACTTTATTTCAAAATTCCGTTTACACTCATTTTGATCATTCTTATCTCTACAATCTTGTTATGCTTAAAGATTGCTTATTCGCTCGGCGTAAATAAGCGTATTCTCTTATTTATTTAATTCGTCTTAGGCGTTGCTAACTTACTGGTTGAATCTTTCTGAACGTTCAATGTCAAAGACATTGTCTTGACAGTCATCAAATAGTTAATGTTGTTGATTATCTCACTAGACAGGTTCCTAGACATATTAATGACTTAGAAATGATAAATTCTTGTTATTGATTACCCAGACATCATGAAATATCACAAGGTAGCATTAGAATAGGTTTAATAACCATGTTTAACATACTGATCTGCCTGTTATCATAAACATCAGAAACTCGTTCCAGTGAGTATGTTAATGATTGTGATTAGTTTAACACACTTAGAATTAACCTTGCATATCAAAATTAATCAAACTAATCACCTACCTTGTCATACCCAAATGGTTTAAACCACTATAACTATTGTTATGATTTCATGCAAAACGGGCATTACAACGGCTCAAAACAAGGATTTACCCATTAACAGTTTGAGTTTGTCATTTATAATCAATCCTAGCCATCATCTAGACAATAATCAACAATCCTAACTATATCCTCACGTTCAAAAACAAGATTTAATCAATCATACCAATCTAGAAGGTTAAAATGAGCCGTTACCTATGCAGACGGAGTTCTGCGGGTAAAAAGACGATCCAGACTTGCAGAAACGTTCCCTGATGCGATCTAAACTTTGAAAAGCCTTCAAAATTGGGTTTTGATGAATTAAAGGGTGGATTTTTGTGGTGGCTGCATCGTCGAAGAGGAGAATATGGATAAGTTTCTCGATGAAATCTTGACTTTTTAAGCAACTTGCCGACTAAATTGGAGCCAGACGCATCGCCCCACGTGGGACTTCAGGATGGGGCGTACCGCGCGGATAACCGAATCCAGATTTTTCGATTTTTATCTTTGTTTCGCGATTCCGGACAATCCGTAACTTCGTTTCGCGCACGGTTTTCACCCACGTTCACTATTTTTCGCATACTATCCTCCTGTAATAATTCCGTGTGTCAACTCAACGTGGATTTCTAGCACGATTAGATTTTCGGCTGTTACAATGTGTATGTTTCGAGGAAATTATTCCCAAATTACCAAAAACCTCCGACCCCAGGACCTGATCTTGTTGGCAATCGTCCATCTCAAGCTTATGCAGCGTCTGAAGCAAACTACATTCCAACCGATATCAACCAAGCATTCAATTCCATGACCCTATACCCGCCGGATCAACAATGATACATGGACACCAAGGCCACATCGCACATGGCTAGCTCCTCAGGTAACTTCTTGTCCTATGTCGATAATGGTTTATATTAAAATATAATTGTTGAAAATGCTTCAAAAGTTCTAATTCAAGGTGCGAGTCACCATACACTTCCTTACCATTATCCTCCCCTACAGCAATATAATATTCTCCATGTACCCTCACTTATTGAAAATCTTTTATCTGTTCGTCGCCTTACTATTGACAATAATATTTCAATGAATTTTATCCTTTTGGTTTTGATGTGAAGGACTTCAGACATGGACACCAATCCTTTAATGTAATAGCATCAGAGACCTCTATCCTCTACTATTCAGTCGTCATCTCAACTTACATCTCCTTCAGCCTTTGCTTCCATCACTCAAAATCTTTGGCACCTTCGCCTAGGACACCCGGGACATTTTACTTTGGTGTCTTTAAAGCATTTTTTAACTTTAAATTCATGTATCAAACAATACAGTACTATTTGTTCTTTGTGTGTTATTGGGAAACAATTTAAATTACCTTGTTTAGATTCAACTTCTTTTACCTGTTTACCATTTGATATCATTCACAGTGATTTGTGGACATCTCCGGTTACTAGTTCTAGTGGATACAAATATTATCTTCTATTTCTTGTTGATAAAACAAATATTGTGTGGACATATCCACTAACAACCAAATCTCAAGTGTTTGGAATATTCCAACAATTCTATCAATTAATCAAAACACAATTAGACAGACAAATCAAAACAATGCAATGCGATAACGGTCAAGAATATCAATTTCATACATTTTGGGCTCGAGCTCGGGATCGTTAAGGCTCGGCTCGTTCGAGCTTTTTACCGATCCGATCCCGAGTATTTCACGAGCTGCCTTGGTTCGTTTACACCCGTATACATAATATAGCTAAACGTAATACATACCATCATAATGTGTTACTTAATGTTTTAAAGTTGTCCCCACCAGAGCCGGCTCTAGCTTTGCGGAGGCCCAAAGCAAAATATAAAATTAAGGCCCTCCTTAAAAAAAACAACTAACCTGTTGGCTGCAGTCCTGCACTCCTGCTTGGCTGCATATTCATCAATCTTTATTGTGACATTGTAGATCTTTGAAGATCCCCATTCATATTTACGATTTCTATGACATTTTTTATTTTTTTAGTTTTTACTAAAGACAATCAACACTCAACAAACGAACAAAACCAATTAACCAATTAAACAATAACAATCAACCAAAACAAAAATAACCAATCTGATCAAATAAACATAATCAAAACCACTGAGCCAAATAACCAATCTGATCAAATAGAAATAAACCTTATCAAATAAACAGCAAACCTAAGTGGCTAAGTCCTAACCAAAACCATAAAATCAATCAACCAATTAACTATAAACAATAAACAAAATAACCATAAACCAAATAACCAATTAAAGATTTATGCAATTAGTAATACAGCAAAATCAACTAACGGCTAGCATTATCACTTATGAGTTATGAGCTTATATGAAGTATTGAAGTGTACCTGGCAGAGTGGGGGTCAAGCAAAATCAAGCAGCCACTAACCACAGAGGCACAAAACTCAGCGTCTCAGTCACAAAGCAGAGCGGACAAGCGTAGATTGCTCGAGCTAACCGATACCTAATACCCGGCACCCACAAAGCAGAGCGATCAATCGCAAGTCGGGTTCGAATTTTGAAAGACGGAAGTAACTCAGAACTCGGAAGCAGACGAGATTTGCAGATGCCGACTAGCGATTGTCGATTGAACAGGAAATGAAGGCCAAAGGGGTTAGGGACGTTCAGTATTCTTGCCTTTATTCCTGATCGATCGTCGCTTCGTCTTTGTCAATGGACCCTTCATCTTCGTCAATCGTGAATCGTGAATCATCCCTAGGCGGCTGCCGGCTAGGCTTCACAATGTGCGATCGCCAATTGGCCATTTGGGAGGTTCAAGGTTTGCCCTAACTTCACGTTTTTGAAGATGGAGTCTGCGCTTCACTCCCGCTCTTTTGACATCCGGTTAAATGAAAGGAATGGGCTCCAAAAAAATTTTGATTGGGCTTTTGGTTTTTTCTGAAAAATTGGGGCCCCATTAGTTTGGTGGCCTAAAGCAAGGGCTTTTTATTTTGTTAAGTGGGCCGGCCCTGGTCCCCACAATGATGGCTTAGTGGTAAGAGGGTCGCGATGGTGGCTTAGTGGTAAGAGAGTGAGAATCTGTAATGGAGGTCTAGGGTTCAAAGCCTGGCACCACCCAATTTTTCCTGTTTCACGCGATTTACCTCCCTCATATTGGCCGTGGGACCAGTCAGTGAGGGGATAATGTTTTAAGGTACACTAATATTCATCCGAGTCGGTTGATGAGCCGTGCTTCTTTGATATGAGAGTATCAATCTCATCTTGCATTCGTTTGTGAAGAGACAGTGTGTCATGAGGAGACTAAGGGTAAAGCTAGAGATGCATTATTAATGATTATAGGCTTATAGCAAAAAAAAAATTGATTATAATAGTAAAATAGAATTACTGCATTATTAAATTAAATTAATGCACACCTAATCTTCCTCATCCTTTTAGTAAACTTTGAATTAAACTGGAAATATTCAGTTTCTGAAACAGCTCTTGATGAGAATCTTATACTTGGCTCTAGATAGTGATTGGAGCAATTTGACCACGTCATCATCCGCAAGATTTAATCGTGTTCTAATTTCCAAATGGTTCCGGTTCCGGTCAACAACCGGTTCCGCTTTTTTCAGTTTCAGTTCCAGTTCCGATTTCTTTGAGAATCTTGAACCGTATGTACCCACCGGTTCAGTTACAACCGGTTCTGGTTCAGGTTTTCGGTTCCGGTTCTGGTTCCGGGTTTTTTGCCATCCTCTAATCTGAACCAATCAAGATTTAGTTTAGACAGGGGCACAGGGCCAACCCTTGGGCTATGCAACCAGTGCTATTGCATAGGGGCCAATCTGCATGAGGGCCCAAATAGTTATTTTTATATCTGACAACCCAACAAACATATGTTGCCCCAGATATGAATTTTGTTACATGCTAGTTTTTAAACGCAATTCAACCATGTTTTTGGACAATTCACATATTCAACAACTTTGTAATTCTCAAATCAAATGCAATCAGCAAATTTGAATTTCGTACAATCCAAATGAATTGTTAAAAATAAAAAAAAAATTGTTAGTAAGTAATAAGGTATGTTTAGAGTGTTGATTATGAAGAATAAATCAGTAACTTTGTTTTGAAGAACACATAGGGATTGTGATGATTTATATAACTATATAAAATATATCATGAGTTAAATGTCATTTTAGTCCTTGTGGTTTGACAACTTTTGCCATTTTAGTCCCTGTGGTTTGAATTTTGCCATTTTGGTCACTATGGTTTCATTTTATTGCCATTTTCATTCTTATGGTTTGATAAATTTTGTCGTTTTAGTCCAAAATTTTAAATTTAATTGGACTAAAATGGCAATAAAATGGAAACCATAGGGATGAAAATGACAATAAAATGAAACCATAGTGACCAAAATGGCAAAATTCAAACCACAGGGACTAAAATGGCGAAAGTTGTCAAACCACAAGGACTAAAATGACATTTAACTCATATATCATTTTATTACGTTAGTTATGTTTGTTTATTGTTATCTATCGTCGATCCATTATAGGCTTTTATATTTAAGGGCATATTTTTAGTACTCATACATGATATCTGAAATCTCGAATACGACAATGAGTTTAGAAACAGTTTGGTCCCAAACTGAAGTGCAAATTGAATACAATGTATTCAGATGGGATGTAAAGTACAAACGGAATATATTATAGAAGGACCAGTTTCTTTTTTTAAGAACAATAGCATCAAAAAGTATTAAAAATAGACGTTTATGGTATCAATTTTATAATTGTTTTTTATAATTGTTTGTGTTATACTGTTATGTTATTTGCGAGATATATTTGAGCTATGATGGGCTGCTGAGTTGCCTGCAGATTTGGGCTGCTGGAAATATGTTGTGGGCTGTCGCTTATTGCTTTTATTGGGGTATTGGATCGGACGAAGTTTCCACATAGAGGTGAACAAAAAAACCGGTTTGGGTTGTCAAACCGGTTTCACCCAAACCGGTCCGAACCGCCGGTTTGTAATAGGTTTGACATCCTCATCTCCCAAACCGGTTTCAACTGCTCCAAACCGGTTTCAAACCCTCCAAACCGGTTTCAAACTGGCCCAAACCGTTCTATAGGTTTGACATCTCTCATCTCCCAAACCGGTTTCCAAACCTAACCGGTTTTTCACCAAAACCGGTTTTGACCTTCCTTTGACCAAACCGGACCGGTTTGAGCGAAAATACCGGTTTGAGCACCTCTATTTCCACATGTATATTTGATATATTTGTTAGCATGTGGATATATATGAAGTTAGAGAGAAGTCTGTAGATATCTCTGATTTATTTTTTCACTTTACATCTTTCCATAAAACTCTATTGGTTTCTCCATTTTTAGGGTTTTATCTGATTCATCTTTTTTTTATGAATCAGTTTGATTTCGTTCATAGATCTTGTTAATAGATCTGATTGAGTCTTTTGTATAAACTAGGGGTGTTCACGAGCCGAACCGAGTCGAGTCAGGGGTCAGCTTGGACTCGGATCGGATTTAAACCGAGCCTGGCTCTGACTCGGCTCGTTTTTGGCTCGGTTTTTACGTAAGAAATTTAATACTTGAATTGCATTCACCTCAACTTGGCTCGGTTCGTTTTTGGCTCGTTTTTACATAAGAGAAGAGGTGTAAATATGTAGAACTAGGAATTAACAATATGATTTAGGAATTATGAAATAGTGGATCACGTGAGAATTGAGATTCATTTCGTATTTCCGTCCTCTGTTTTTTCTTTTATTTTTATTTTTTAACATAATTATAAAATAACACCAATGTATATTTATTAGTGAAAGTAACCATATAGTTTTATAATTTAGTATAGCATGTTGTACAAACGAGCCGAGCCACGAGGCGAGCATACGAGCCAAGTGACGAGCGAGCTACGAGCCGAGCTAGCCCTAGCTCGGACTTGGCTTGGTTACAAAACGAGCTGGCTCGGTTCAGCTTGGTTACAAACGAGCTTTATCCGAGCTTTTTCCGAACGAGCTACGAGCCGAATCCGAGCTTTGAGCTTTTCATATAGCCCTAGTATGAACAGATCTTCATTTTGTTGTAGATCTGTTGTATTCAGATTTAGGGTTTATGTATATGTTCATAGAT